>OX638139.1:45445404-46815317 GCA_951805005.1 Othius punctulatus
CGAGTGAACTATGGCCTCCCAAGCGGGCGATGCAGTGTACGAGATCGGCGGTGCGGATGCGATAAGGGAGGGACGCAAAGTGCAGACGTGTTTACACTTCGCCCCGTGGATCGACTAAATGTAAATAATTGCTCAATCCATTCAATAAAATTAAACGAGTCTGCGGCGAGATGTTGATTAACAGATTTCATTAGTGTTGCGATTAAAGTGAATACTTTCTATTTGCGAAGTTGCTCGCAAAAAATGTTCGGTGATTAGAATATGAAATGGGGAAGAGTTGGGCTTGTGCCATAAAAAAATAATCTTGTTGTCTACCCTTATTTTAACCTCTGTGTGAGCATATGTATCTGACAGATAACATATCCTCAACTTGGGAAAGAATAGTTAATTGTATATCATTATGTTGTGAATTAGGCGGAGATATACATTTTTACAGTCTCTATTTTACTCATATCACTATCAGCCAATAATCTTGCAGGATTTCAGAAAAATTGGTCAATGAAAACATTATACCAGCTCAGTTTCTCTATGGTGAATTATTTCACTTAAATGGTTTGTTGTTGGTGTAAAAATCGATAATTATACTTAAAATATATATATATTAAAAAATCAACTTAAAATTAAGTCCCTTTTTGTGTGTCTTGTGTCTTGTGTTTGAAATTAGGATTTTTATCGCACAACTTCGATCTGCATTTCGGTACAATATGCAACAACTAGAAGTCGGTATTTTCTCTTGATCAGATTTTAATTATTATCAGTCAATATTTTTCTGTAATGATTTTGATAAAGAAAAATAAATAATAAATAAATATATAATACGACAAAAAACGGAATACACAAATATTGGTAGTACCTAATTATTAAATTAGATAAAGATAGTAATTATATTAATGCATATGTAAAAAAAAAAGAAAACATGTGGGTATAATAACATGTGCATGAAAAATAAACTGTACAAATGGTGGATGCGCCGGGCATATTATGCATATCCTTGCAACGAAATTATGCTAACGAATGCGATATTGCAGGCAATTTTTGTTTAGTAAACTAATAGCTATTTATGGTATAAGTGAATAAAATTACTTTATTCACTTGCATCATACAAGATTTTTTCCAATTCATTATTAGAATTTGCGGGAAGTGTCACATCGTCAGGTGATAACAAAAATTTCAAGGATAGTGCTTATTCACGTATTTTTTACTTTATTCACGTTGTCAATAGTTATAGTGAATAACGTGAAAATGTCAACATTTTATTCACCAATTCGATTAAAGCGTTGTTTTAATGATGAGATTCTATATACCTAAAAAAATAATTTTCACCAATAAAATGTAACTTTGAAACCATGGTTATTGTATACCAGAGCCCAATTTTTGTTACGACAAAAAAATTGTCATTTTCGTGCCATTCAAGTGAACGTGAATACAAAATAAATTATTTTATGTATCTTTTCGCGAAAATTGAAAAAAATAAACTGAGCAAAAATGCATATGAAAAAAAAAGAATTTCTATCCATATTTTGGCAATGTCTACAAAATGGAAAAATATAGGTGGCTGGCTTGCTAATTTTAGAGATATCTTCGAAAATTTTCCTACAAACTTGCAACCAATGGAAATGTTTTTGAAGAGGATGAGAAAACAATAGCAAAGTAGGTACACATGTATACTCTGTTCCATTTTTATTTTTAACTAACAAGGCTGTGGTTTAATTTTATAAAGTTTTACACATGAACACCAACAAAAATGATCTGACAGTGAAAAAATTACTAAATCTCAGATTTCTAACAAGGTTGCCAAATTCATATACAGGGTCTCATGTCTCCTAAAACACGCCGCTAGCCATAACTCCTTTATTTATTGGCAGATTTAAAAAAAAAAAACAAAAACAAGATTAAGTGGCTATACATGTTCTACAAAGGGGCATTAATTTTGTTTTTCTGCAAAATCACAAAGTCAAAGTTGATTTTGCAAAAAAAATATTAGGGCCCCTTTGTAGAACATGTGGAGCCATTTAATTTTGTATTTGTTTTTTGAAATCGACCAATAAATAAAGGAGTTATAGTCAGTGGCTTTTGTTAGGAGACACCCTGTATAAAAATAATTCAATTATTGCTTCAATGATTCAAGTGTTAACTAACTAGATTTGTGCTTTAATAAACCAATCATAAACTATGTTTTATATTATAATTTGACTGATTTGCTCTTGTAATATAAAAAATGCAAATAAATTCTGTACTCAATAGTTACTCAATTTGATGGCAACATTGCCCAATGTCATAAAATATAACCTCTATTTTTAAATATAACCTATTTTTCAGCCAACAATACTGTCACCCTAACAGAGCCAACTTAGTTAAAAATAAAAATGGAACAGAGTTTATGTGCGAACCGTTTTATTATTAATAATAATAAAGGAGAGATTTGCTAAGATTTAAAAAAATAGGAATTTATGGATTAAATTAAGAAATCTGCAAAAAAAAACTCAAGTTACGTATAAATTTGGTAAGATTTTGTAATCATAATTGCGCGTAGTCAGATTCAAATTAACTTCGGTAAGAACCATTGCAGTTATTTGTTAGTATCAATGTGATAAAATATTTTGTTTCACCAAGTGCCCAGCTGCACGAATTATGTACACGAATTATGAATTATGCGGTACACACACAACTGTGCGATGGTTATATTATTAGCTGATAAATATTAACAACTAACGCCGATGGGTCACACCCTAGTTAATTTGGCTTCGATTATATATAAAAAAAAACATTGTGTGAAAAATTGCTATAAAAATATTTTTGAAAAAATAATATATATCGAAGAACATTTGTCAAAGTTACCAAATATTATGGTAAAGAAACAAAAAAAAAAAAAAAAACAACATTTTCTAGCGCTCAGATATAAATTGAAAATTGATAAATTTTATGCTAAAGAAATTTAAACATAATCAAATATTTTGTAGATTTAAGTGTGACCTTAAGTTGCTAAACTTTATGTTTGCGAAGCTGAAAAAATAAAATATTTTGTAGCCAGTAGATTAAAATATGGAAATTTTGATAAATTTGATGCTAGAGAAGAGGCAAAATAAAATATTTTGATTTACGACATGTTTTAACCTCGATTCTAAGCAAAGGACACATGGATGCAAAGATTGTTAATACCTACTTCAAAATTAATTAGAAATATTATAATATTAGAAACAACACTTTTAAATTTGACAAAAATTGATCAACTTGGAGCAATTCTCAAATTTCACAACAAATCTTTCCATTTTGAATAGGAAACAATAGGATATTACTGCAAAATTCTAATTTCAGGAGTAATCTGCATACATTTGACATGCATAATAGAAATTTAGATATATTTTAATTTGGCATAAATTACAAAATTTAGCAATTGATAAATTACTGATGGATTTTACGATTTAATTAGGGTCGTATTAAAATAAAGGATAAAAATAATTCTTTAATCAGTTCGCCACGTGTACTTTGTATTATAGTAGATTATACCACGAGTCAATAATGATAGCTATTATTCCCGAGGAATATTTACGAATTGAACCGTGTAAGCGGCGAGGGAGTAACATTCCCAGGTAATAATAGCCATTATCGCAAGTAGTATACTCTACTTTATCTACGACTAAATGAGCTAGTAGAATATGTTCGGATAATGAGTTTGCGTTCTTTCAAAGACGCCATTCGTTGAAGGTTGCGTACGTTTTATTGTAAATGGAATTCGATGTTTCCGGTATCAAGGTAGTTATTGTTGCTGTAGCTAGTTGTACAATTTCTGGAGGTGTACAAGTAAAAGACTCTTCATTTTCATCCATCTCAATACAAATACACAAACACTACTCGTTTGACAGTGACACTTTTGAGTGTGTGTATTTTGTTTCCCTGGTATTATTTAATTTGAGAAATTTTGTAATTGGTGTGCAAGAGGGAATGAAAACTATTAATCCCTAGTCATTATTTCCTAAGAGAATAATATATAGCATTATACTGCAAAAACCTCAACATAATACTTACATTATAAATTAGTCGTAGATAAATGCATTTACATCTGCTAGTGGGTGTGACAATCAACATTAAATAACTCAAAACTAAAAATACTAACAATACAATATAAAAATACAAAAACAGAAGGAACAGATGGAAAGAATCTGTTAGAATTTTTAAAAATCATGTCAAATTCATACGAGGTATAAGTATATAAATATTGCAAAGTTGACAAACTTTATCGAATACTATTAAATTATTACTGTAAAGAAATAGAACAAAAAATCAAATACTTTGTAGAGGTTTAAATGTGAAATGGTTTAAAAGTTGCTAAATTTTATGCTTGAGAAGAAGCAGACAAATTTAATATTTTGTAGAGAGCAGATTTAAATATGGTAAAGTTGCAAAATTCTATACTAAAGAAGAGGCTGCAAATTGAAATATATAAATATATAAAAATACTGACAAAATAAATAGAAAAAGACTTTTTTTCGTGCTTTTTGCCTAGTTTTAACGTTAATAAAAAATGGTAAATATATTCTGAATGCAATTTTTTTGCTTTACATTCGATCAAATATCAAGATTATTTAAATTTTTTGCTTTACTGACATGAAATTAATTTTTCTAAAGATGCTATATTTGATTTTACGTAATTAAATAGCATTTTATGTTGCGAATTAAACGATACTACACTACCCTTAGTTACGATAGCTTGGAATTATTTTAACAATGGTTATTGAAAAAAAGTATCCTATAAATTTGCCATGTAATGTCTAAACAAACTAGTTCTTGGTTTTCGGAAAACAAAGTTTTTCTCTGAAACAACCTCTGTTAAAAAATACCCTCAAAACTTTCACATTGTTAAAAAACTTAGTTTTTCAAAAACCTCTAATTCTAGAAGAATTCTACTTGTGCTTGTTACAGCTTGTCGCTATTATTTTATAGCGTTATTATTAGTAATGGAAACTAACCTTCGATTAAATTTACAATATGACTAGGCTGTCAGTCTGACATAAAATTGTAAATAATTTTGTCTCTAAAATAATAACAATGATAATAATAATAATTCAAAAATACTAAAATTAAAACAAAAACAAAACAATGGATGAAGATTAATTAATAGAGAAAAATTAAAAATAAAATTATCAAGTGTGGTAGGTTGGCACTTGACTTGGTGATGAGCCAGAGCACTAAAATAGTTAAATACGCATTAAACCAAGAAGTTATAGATGAGTAGAAGAAGAGCTAATGTAGTGATGGGACACCGTATGTACAAATATACAATAATAATACAAAATTAGGGGGTAGTTAGGGCCTCATTTCCGTTGTAGTTGTAAAAATTTCATTAGTATAGTTTTAAATCCTGAGAAAAGCATACACATTATTTAAAAGTGAAAAGGATGTCATTCTTTATAAACAATATCTACGAGTTTGTCATTATTAAATCCAGGAACGTTACGTAATAAGTAGAACATTAGTTATGTTGAAAAGTGAAAGAGGATGTGAAGCAGTGCGAGTAAAAGTGTCTTGAAATAATGTAAACCAAAAATACGACGACATTTTTCACTACGCAGTAGGCATAAAATACAATTCCGCCCGGTAATAATTTCCGAACCAATTTTTCGAACTCCGCTGCCAGCGGCATTCGAAATAAAGAATGATGGATGGCGGAGCACCATAAATTTCGGCCACAACACGGTCCCACGACTTAAAACAAATCCAATTTCTCTCACGGCCCATAAATTCCAGCATAATCCTCATTTTAAGCACTATTTAATATAGACGTTATAAATTTCTGCATGCAGGGAAATATGTAAGCCTATTACCAATCGACGGGCATTTGGTAAGCCTTCCTCCTTTATTCCTGAAAGTTGGGGGGACGAACAGCTGCTGACGTGCGCCTATTGAAAGTAACATTAGAGTCATATTGATCCCCTGCTAACTAATTTTGACGAAATGCACCCGCCGATAATGGGATGCTTGGCCAATTCGATTTCTGGGTGACCCTATTCGAGGAAGTAGCTCAGACCCTAACACTATAATAGAAACCCGATATATGGAGGATTTTAAGGCGGCCACCCTTTATAAGGAAGACACAATAGTTCAAAACATCTGTTACTCACCCACAGCAAAACTTTATACATAAGGTGCTTTGAGGCGGTTATCGACTCCAATAACAATAAATTCTGCAGCCCGTATAAAGATAATGCACGTATTATTTTACTAGCTCCATGCAGATATTAAATTCGTAATTTACGTTGCGTTTAATTAACAAATTCGTATAACGGCAACTTTAGCGTATTAATTACGTGAATGCGCCGCGTATTAATGCGTCGTGTAAATTCATTTTGTACATCGTGTTTGATTCCGCATATTCGCTGCATGGACAAAGCGAAACTAATTTTGTGGCAAATATAAATAAATGCATTTCATGATTGCACGTGTAAAGTATTTACTAATGAATCCCATGAGTGCAGTTCGCCAGGAAGTTGCAAAAATAGCGCGCAGATATGTTTCGCATGCAAACGTCATTTGCGCACTTCAAATGCAGACTTGTGATTTGTATTGAGTAGGGGCGTACGTATTTAAATTTTGTTAAAAAATATGTAGAATTTAAAAACTTTAAAACATTCAAGTTCTAAGAAAAAAAAGTTCTTAAAAAAATCCTGAAATATTACAACCATTACTGCATATATCACACAACGCATAGATCACAACTTCTCTGAAAATACTGTAAGTAATTCATCACAATTAGAAATTGTGTTGACATTATAAGGCAAAGCATTACACAAACATTATATTTCACATTTGTTAAAACCGGTAATTAAAGTCTAAGGAGGTAATTATCTATGAACATCGTTATATTATAAACCAATTAAATTCCACTTATTTCTCCATTTATTGTAAACTTTAATCAATATTGTGATGAATTGTATTAATTCATCACAATATTCTATTAATTATAGAACACTATATCTTATATTCAGTGCAAGATGGTCGCAGGATAGTCGATGAATCTCGCCGGGTAAATTACAACTTCCATTACCTTTTTCAGCGACCGCAGGGCACATTTTCGCAAATAAATTATTCAGGCCCCGGCAAATTTAGTGTTAAGCGTTTATTTGCTACGGATAAACGGCTAACCATTCTGCTATAAAATTTAATAATACCTACATCAGTGATTTACAATGGGTACAGTGGTGCTAATGAAAAGTATACAAAACGTTAAACGCGCTGCCCGCCGGAAGTTCTATAAATTCGTGTAATTATTTGCAATTCCGTTTACTAATTCAGCGTTATAATTTATTTACGATTCAAAAGAAAAATAAATATTTACGAGAATTTGTAGCGGTATGCAAAGCAGGCACATTCATATTAAACTAATAATTGGGGGCGACATCCGGTGGTGTAGCGAGTTAAGGCTTCGACTATTCATGGTACGATTCTTACCTAATGTAATATTGGAATTTCCCCCAATATTTTTACACAATATTCGAAGAAGTTACCCCATGACCAGTTAATTACTCATAGTCAATCGACGCCTTAGATAAAATAAAAATAATAATCACAAATCTATTATAATCAAGTTTGTACTTAATAATATGTATACCCTTGTAGATTATTAAAATAAACTTATTCAATATACAGGGTGTCAATTTGAAAAGTTACCATCGACTTTTTCCGACGAGAAAGAACAGCACAATAAGTCGAGCTATTACCAGACAAACATTTAAGAAAGTTGGCGAGGAGTTTAAAAGCAGGCTATATTTTTATATGGAAAACAATGGAAACCATTTCTAACATTTATTTTAACATGTTATTTAAATTTAATTAATTGAACCCTTTTGAACTTTATTTGCACTTATTTCCAAAACTAGGTTATCTAATAATATTGTATTAATAATAACTGGAAAGCATTTTTTAAGGGCTTTCCAACGATGTATCACAAGTAGGGGCGTGCCATTTAATTTTTTTGGATGGAGGTGGCTGTAGCTTAAAGGGTGGGTAGGGGGTCGACACCACCTACGTAATTTTGGTTCCCGCTTCGAACCACCTAAACAGTTTTGAGTAATTTTAAAAATAATCATGTGTTCTATGAAAAAAGTCGATGGCAACTTTTCAAATTGACACCCTGTATAAAAATAGTATATTACACACCAAGGTTGTGTAGTACACTATTATAGGTGAAGTCTGTTGTACATTAACCACAGCTATAATAGTATTTATAACCGTGACCGTGGTGTAGATACTATTTCTTGTACCTACTGCTAGAACAATTACAATCGTTTAAAATTAATTATAAAAATATAACAAACATCTGTCATCACATCACATCAAGCCATCATCAAATCACATCAAGCTGTCATCGCATCACATCAAGCTTCACATCATATCAAGCATTGATCACATCAAGCTTCACGTCACATCATGTGATCGCATCATATCAAGCATTGATCACATCAAGCTGTTGGGATTGGGGTGTCGCAAACTGTGAACGATCTGCGGGCGGAGCTTAGCTGCGTCGCCTTGGACGAACATACTTTGTTTACCTTGGTAAAAACAGAACAATGTATTAACCACTAATCATAAAAATTAACTTCACAGTGCTTCGATACATGACATAATGATGTGATTTTTGACTAATAGTGCAACAAAACTGTTATGTACTTTTTAGAACACCCCGTAGCAAATTCGAAGAAATTACCAAGCATAAGCCTAATGATCATAGCAATCCATAACTTAAATCAAATACAAATTGTAAAAAACTAAGTATTTTGTAGATGGTAGATATGGCTAAATGGTACACTAAAGCTGGGAAAGATGAAAAACTTATGTAGACGGTAGATTTAAATATGGAAAATTTGCTAAATTTTGTGCTAAAGAAGCCGAGAAAACAAATATTTTGTACAGGATCTATTTAAATATGAATAAGTTGCTACATTGTATGCTTAAGATGCTGAAAAAAAAAATTGTATAGGGTAGATTTAAATATGGAAAACTTGCTAAATTTTATGCTGAAGAAACTGGAAAAAACAAATATTTTGTAAACACTGCATTTAAATATGGCAAAGTTGCTAAATTTTATGATAAAGAAAAAACTGAAAATTATGAAATGTTTGCAGAGAGTAGATTCAAATATGGCAAGAATTAGTAAAGTTTGTGACCAAGAAGAAGCTGAGAAAATAAAATAATTTCTATAAGGTTAGTTGGGGAAAATGGAAAAACAACTTCAGAATCAAAAATATTCTTATTTACAATCATTTAAAAAAATCAACGAATGAATTCTCAATGTAACTTTTTGTTCAGTATTTCACAAATTGCTTACGTTTGATTTCTGCATTGATTCGACTTTATTTTATTGATAGGACATTGATTTTTTATAGGCGACATATTTTATACTTAAGAAGCAGAAAAAACAAATAGTTTGCATAGAGCTTAAATACTTGGGAAAACTTGCTAAATTTTATGCTGAAGATACTAGAAAAACTAATATTTGGTAAATAGTATAATTAAATATGGCAAAGTATATTTAAATACTTTGGAAAACATTCTAAATTTTATGCTGCAGATACTGGAAAAACTAATGTTTTGTAAACAGTAAATTTAAATATGCCAAAATATATTTATATACTTTGGAAAACTTGCTACATTTTATGCAAAAGATACTGGAAAAACTAATATTTTGTAAAGAGTATAATTAAATATGGCAAAGTATATTTAAATACTTGGGAAAACATGCTAAATTTTATGCTGAAGATACTGGAAAAACTAATATTTTGTAAACAGTAGATTTAAATATGCCCAAATATATTTAAATACTTTGGAAAACTTGCTAAATTTTATGCTGAAGATACTGGAAAAAGTAATATTTTGTAAAGAATATAATTAAATATGGCAAAGTATATTTAAATACTTTGGAAAACATGCTAAATTTTATGCTGAAGATACTGGAAAAAGTAATATTTTATAAACAGTAGATTTAAATATGGCAAAGTATATTGAAATAGTTTGGAAAACTTGCAAAATGTTATGCTGGAGAAACTAATACTTTGTAAACAGTAGATTTAAGTATGGAAAAGTTGCTAAATTTTAAGCTAAAGAAGAAATTGATAATGCTGAAATGTATTGCAGAGAGTATATTCAAATATCTGTGGCAAAATTAATAAACCTTATGCTCGACAAGAAGCTGAAAAAATAATTTCTATAGAGTTCGTTGTAGAAAATGGAAAAACAACAGCTGAATCATAGGTTTTTATTTGCAATAAATTAAAATTCTACAAATAAATTTTCAATGCAATTTAAGGTTCTGCATGCCACAAATTATTTAGTTTTGATTTCTGTATTGATTCGGTTTTTCTACGTTGACAGGAAAATCATATTTTTATAAGCGCTATATTTGTTTTTTGTACAATAATGTCATTAACAATGTCACTTGATAGTTCGGAATAATTTTAATGATACATTTTGAATAAATTACATTTTTGTACGATTTCATTTTAAGTTTCCTATGATTTCGCTTGTTTCTGTGGTAGTATGTCAACTTTCATTGGTTCTATCTACAATTTTTCTGAAATCTTTAGTTTTCAAAAACCACTGCTTTAAAAACAACTTTAGGTAGGCGAATGGAATACGCTGCTAAGATATATAGTTTTTATTAATTTTGCTATGTATGAAGTTTTTATACCTGCCATACGTTAAGGGTCTAATGCTAAGGTAATTTTACGGTCAATACAATAAAATAAATTTAAAAAAAAAACAATAAACAATACAACATTACCCTTAATAAACCACAGAATACTAAATTTATGACTAGTGTATTTAATTTTATTAATAAAAAACAATAAATTCATTGTTTTCTAGCAACTAGCAAAGCTAGTGCTAGATTTTAAGTAGAAGAAATAAACAATAACACCTAAAATTACTTGAAATTCTAAATGCTTCTATTTCTGTAATTTAGGAGTTATTGATATAGGTTCGTAAGACTTATTAACATAAAATGACCTCAGCATTACACCCTTAACATATGGCAGGTATGCCACGGGACACCCTGTATATTATTTAGCTTTGTAAATGTAAATTTGTTACTAATTATACCCAGATATATAAAAAATATATTTATATATTATTAATTATATAAAATATTATAAACAAAAAAGTATTTCAACTTTAGTTTTTTAAAAGCCTTTAGTTTTAGGAAAATCTTAAATTTAACAAACCTTTAGTTTTAAGAGAAGCTTTGATTCTTTTGAAAACCTTTAGATTTTCGAAACCCTCTGGCGAGGGTTACAACCCTCTGATTGTAACTTCGATTTTAAATTAAAAATCTTTGATTTTTCAAAAACCTTTCGAGTTTTTAAGATTAATTCTGCGATTGATTCTAATTTTGAAAATAAATAATGGCATTTTCTAATGAGAAATAAGACATTAAAATATGATAACATTGTATCGTTAATTCAATAAAGTCAGTTAAGTATAGTTTTTACAATATTTGTTATTTCAAGACTACATTCCAATTCAGTAAATAATATAATTTCATCATATCCTCCTTGTAGTCTCTAATATTAAAATTTATTAATATGAAAATATACCTACCAATAAATTAATATATAGGGTATCTATCCAACTTCAGGTGCATGATAATAACTTAAAACCGAGTTATAACTCCTCCGAAAACAGTTATGTTCTAATAATGCAAACCTATCTCAAATACGGTTTTGTTATTAATTTCACATGTTTTTAAAACTTTTTCACAAAATAAGTTTTTCATTGATAATAAATTCAAATAGAGTACAAAATCTCCAATAGAATTTATTCAAAACGAACTGTTTCAAAATTACATTTTTCTTACTAATTAAAACAAAAATAAACTGTACATTTTTTTCTAGAAAGTCCACATTTTTTTCTGTAGCTCCAATTTGATCAAATGTTTACAAAAATGGTGAATTTAGTTGCTTAGTATAATTAATAATAATAATAACTAATAATAACAGTGATGTAATTATGAAAAACTCTATCTAATGTGTTATATCATTCAATAGGGTAATGTACTGAGTTTAATGTAAGTGTAAAGTTTTATCTAAAATTATTATGTAAAATTTTCATAAACTTATACTAATATATTCCATTAGTTTTTTAATTTATAAAAAACAACAGTTATGACAAAAATGTCATATGGTATAATCAATTTTGAACAGAGGTAGTAGATTTTAATAAGTTTCTATGTAGAACACAATATTTCGAATTTATATTTATATACAGAGTGTCCAAGATAAGGATCAACAGAATGGGGATCTCGGAAACTTTAAAAGTTACAAAGGTGGTTAAATTATAAAAAAAGTTGCTAAATTTAGTGGAAATTTGTGAGAAAACAAGAAATTTACGCTTACTTCCGGAGATATTCGACAAAATCGGAAATCTTGCGATTTCGATTTTATTTTTTCTGTTAAGTTAAGTATTTGAAATTGTATATAAAAACAAACCGCACTTTCTCATTGCCTCATTTTTAGGTCTACAAGACAGCGTTTACAAATTTTCAGTACTACGTTTCGTTTAGAAATACCTGCTTAAACTTTATTTTTTATATGGCCCCGAAAAAAGTACACACTGTATTAGAAAGCATTTCCTATTCAAGAATTCAACGATTTATATCATAGTATGGTTTATCATGTTTAAATTCAGAAAAAAGCATGAAAAAGCAGAAGAAAAAAATCGAACATTTTCTTGTAGTAGGCGTAGAAATGATGACGACGAAGGAAAATAATATTGTAACTAAAAATAATTTAGCAAGAATAGTTGTTAAACATTGAAACATTATAGTTAGTTAGAACCACACTTAATTTTTTTTACTGTGGTATGAGAATTGTTCTGTTCATTTAATAGCGACGAAGACAAAAATTATTACCTAATTTTAACAAAGAATAGGTACCAAAATGGTAACTAAAAATAATTTAGCAAGAATAGTTGTTAAACATTAAAACATTATAGTTAGTTAGAACCACACATTTTTTTTTTTACAGTAATATGAGAATTGTTCTGTTCATTTAATAGCGACGAAGACAAAAATTATTACCCAATTTTAACCCAGAATAGGAACCAAAATAAGAACTAAAAGAAATTTAGCAAGAATAGTTGCGAAACATCGAAATATGAGTTATTGAGAACCACACTTATTATTTTGTTTGCTGTGGTATGAGAATTGTTCTGTTCATTTAATTTTCTTAAAATCTTAGGTGATTAGAATTAAGTGACAGAGTTTGTCTTCGTTGCTTATTTCAACGCCTACTACACTAAAATGTTCGAACTGTATTAACAAGCCTTTTTTTGAATAAAAATATGAAGAACCATACTGTGATATAAATAGTTCACTTTGTAATAGGAAGTGCTATTTAATAGAGGGTGTACTTTATTTACGGGCCACATAAAAATATAAAGTTGATGATGGTTTCTTCAAAATGAAACGTTGTACTAAAAATGTATAAACCCTGTCTTATAGAGCTAAAAAAGTGGCAACGACAAAGTGTGTTTTGTTTATTATATGCCATTTCAAATAACTTCAGAAAAACGATATCGCAAAATTTCTGATTTTGTCGAATATATCAGAAATTATAACAGAATATTACTGACCACTAAATTACGCAACTTTTTTTTGTAATTTAACCGTCTTTGTAACTTTTGCGGTTTCAGAGATCACCATGCTGCTGATCCTTATCTTGCACGCCCTGTATAAGTCCAACATTATTTCCAAAACAAAACAATATACTAAGATACATATTTTTAAGTGACCAAATTAATGTTTCTTATATTTTATTAGATTAATCTGAACAGCTGTGCAAAGAAGTAATACTTTCATTTTGTATTGCATACAATATTTTTATTTGGTGAATTTATTGTTTTTCCTCGTTTTTCAAGAAATTGTATACTATACTATATTATACAATATTACCAATTAAATCATTTGAATATCACAAATACTAAGTTAAACTTAGATGTATTATGTACATATTCATAATTGCCAAAAATAATGCATGAAATTCAGCAATTCTGGAATCAAGATGCAATTGCCTGAGCTTGATTCCAGAATCACGTGAAAGTAGGAATATATAAATCTCATCTGAGTTTACTTCACCTAATTTACATTACGTTTTAACGATCGTGAAGATTTTTAATATGTCAGCAAACTACCACTTTCAGGACTATTTTGAGTGTGATATATATGGCATTATTGGACGATTATACAAACAATAATATGTACAAGAAGAAAAACACTAATTTATAAAGCACTATTTCATTGCATTTTTGTTAATAGGACAGTCCGTTTCAATAATTTATGAGATTTTTTTTTTCTCAACAATGATATAAAATTTACTGTCATCATACGCGCTTTTTAAATTGCATATATTTATATGAGATAATTATAATAAAATTTAAGCTTATCTTGAATTACAAGAACGACCAACATACTAAGCGGACGGATTATATTCTTTGCTACGCTTTAAGCTCTTCACACAGCCCCCAATAAACGCCACCGTAAACAATCTCCAGCATGGTCTACAAGGCGAGTGCTGTCCATAAATAAATCGCTTACAGGCCTAATCACATATTATATAACACGGCGCCGGTGCATGTTATTAAATTAATTAGTACCGCAGCTAACACTGGACCCCATTATTTATGATTTCCTTTATCCCGGATTAGGTGCTCAGCGATGTCCATTGGGCAGTTTAAATCCCACCCTCGCTGGGCTGCGATATAAATTTTTACCACGTGCAATTGCGAGTAGTGATTTTTACTTCAGAACAGTGTTTTTTCTTTCAAAAACCAATGTGTGCTTTGGTGTACTCTTATCGAGGAGTTAAGCGACAAGCACTTAAAAGTCAAGTGTAAGTTGTCTCACAACTGACTGAGAATTTTAAGTCACTAGTGGGTTACCTTGTATTCACTGCATGTCCAGTAATGATGGATTTTGTGCACTATTAAAACGTGTAATATGAAACTTGTTAATTGTTAATTTTATTGTACTTGACACACATATCCGCCGCCTCAGGGTGAGCTACATGGACATATAAATGTTTTTTTTTATAACATATTTATTATTCTTATGTTACATATTAAAACTGATCACACATATGATCAACCATTAATTTTACTCGGATACATCTTAATCTAAACTTAATTCTTATCTAAAGTTCATCATAAATGAAATGAAATGAATTGAAATTAATCTTATTATGATATTGAGTAAGCTTCGAAATCTTCATTTCCTTCTTCTTAATTCCTTCTTTTTCCAAATTGTGCTCCCCATAAACTGTTAATGAATAGTTTGCGTGAGACACCCTGTATACATACATACATACCTACCTACCTACCTACCTACCTACCTACCTACCTACCTACATACATACATACATACATACATACATACATACATACATACATACATACATACATACATAAATACAATTAATTAGGAGGCTATTGAATGGCATAATCAATTCGTAGTATAAGGTATTGTCGGTAATTAATATCAAACTTCACAACCTATTATCGCACTGATGGCATACGCTCCACGATGAGAATATCAAATACGTCTGTATTTATCATCGTTAAATAACGCATATCTAATTTATCATCTTCAGATGAACTATCGCAGTTACAAACGTTGTTATAAAATATTTCTGGATGAATAGTTATTATTGTGTGTGTAGTGCATACAAATATAACTACGTATAATGGACAGTGCGTCACTGAGATTTGTCCTTTTTGTGGAGCTTAGTTATTATTGTGTGTATGGAGTCTATTCTGAGGTTGTAGAATGAACAGTACATTACTGGAACATGTTCTTTTTGTGGTTTTAATGCACTGACTGCTGTACTCAACAACGACAAAGTATTCTCCACTCACCATTGTGCATTTACAAGTTATATGCAGGCGTTTTCGAGCAAAACGACTGAAATAGCAGTGTGAATAGAATTACTGTCTGTTTTAATTAATACAAAGGCCACATAGTTATAGTACCACTAAATTGATTATATTATATTCAACTAAATACAACAAAGTTAAATTTATCTAGAACATTATGTATCCTGTGAAAATTAATGAAATTGTAGATAGTTTTAAAACGGTTTTAAGCCGGTGTTTGTTCTCGCGGTATGATATGCATTATAGATTGATTTTTAAACAGTAACTCCCATTTTGTTGCATGCTTTGGTGCATCGCCTCACTATATAATTGGTAATGTACTTTTTTTTTACAAAAAAACGCACATAATATCCAATGTTCCCAACAATCGAATTTACTAACCGTTAAATGAGCTTTCTTAATCCGCCAGATGGCTCTACGTCTACAACAGTACACGATTAACTAAACGTTAAGGCCAATTAGAGATACACATTATATTACATAAAATGCATTTTGCCCTTTTATAAATCCATTCTTATCTATTTGTATTAACTCCATAAAGTTAAAATTTTACATTTCTATAGAGCAGGAGTTCTCAAACATTTTGACAGAAAGACTACCTGGGCGTGTCTATTAAATTTTGATGGGACCTAACCTAATTTTACAAGTATCTGTCCATGCCATTAATATATTTCCACATAGAATATAGCAACTGCAGAATGCTCGAGACATTTTTCTTATTTCTTCCCAGTTTCTTTACATTCTGTATAAGAACAATAGATAAATGTTTTGACAAATTTTGGATAACATGTAGATATTTGCCCAGTGGCTAATATCATTATAGGATAATCTTAGATCTATGAGTTTCCATATTTTAAGCCTTCGTGGGTATCGTGAGTCCAGTAGAACTGCTGCCACCTGATTTGGGTGAGAATTTATTTGAATTCACACGAGGAATCCGAAAAACCTGATGTATTTGTTTATTTGGAACAAACCATGGGGTGTTCACTATCCTTCTTAGTAGTTTTGATTGGAATCTTTCTACGATTTCCATTTTTAAGAGTTCCAACGAAATAATGACAAATAATAATGACATTTGAGAATATGAAAAGAAAATGAAAATGCAATTTGAGAAATCCAGTTAAATTATATGCTTGTATCCAGGAAACATTTCAGCCACATCCCAAAACATATCTGTTATGCTTCTTAAACAGTGTCATCTTAAGTATCCAGCATAGAAGTTGACACCACTTTCCTGAGCGCTCTGTAGTACAAAATTTTCCGAAAATTTTACAAATTGGGAAAAATTATATAAACTGCGTAAAATTTATCGAAAATATTAAACTTTGCAAGTAGAAATTGTACAAGTCCATCAGAAGTTAATGAAAAGTTATCCAATTTTCTGAAAATTCATTAATTCATGTTTTAATACAACTGAAACACTTAAGAAAAAGGTAATTACCTAAAAACAAAAACAAAAAGCAGATAATGCAACCAAATTGCATAAAATTTTGTAAAATATCAAAAGTTGCATCTAAAAGCCCTATTAATACAAATATTAAGAGTTTCATAAATGTTCAGAAATTCAGAAAACAATATCCCTTTCATGCCATCTCTCCCCTTAAAAATGTAAAAAAAATCACTAGTTATTCCAAAAATGTCATCTGAAGTTAGAGGTTAATTTTAAATGAAAATATTTTACACATTTTCTTACACATCTGTGTATTTTTAGTTCACCAATACACTTTGGTGGGCATAAAGCATTGATCAGAATGTGGGTACACATTTAATTTCTGATGTACAGGTCTGATGAATTTTTGCAATAATTTATCACCACTAATATGCGTTTGTGCAGAAACAGATTATTATAAGCAATTAAATAATGGAATGCACTTTAACCAAGTTTTCAAACAAAAACGTATTAAAAACACTGCGACTTTATTAACGCAATTAATGTAATACTAGCGCAGGGCACAACCATTACAATCCCAATTTATGATACAATCATGAGCGGTTATGGAGAGAATTAAGTAAATGAAGGTAAATAACAACGAGAATTGCACGTCATTTGCCGTGTAACGAGTATCATTAGTTTGTTCCGAAATGGAAGCACATTTTTTATACAGGGTGTATCAGCCAAATGGAATAAATTCAATAATAAATAAATGGGGGCGTGTTCGAAAAAACGCTCGGACACGTCGATTGTTATTTTTAGTTGCGCATTTTTTTCAACAAAAACTTTTTATACAGGGTGTGTCATGTGACCGTGGCCAATACCAACTTTTTTATTTTAAATGCAACACCTGGTATATTATTCAATTTTTTTATTCTTCAGAAAATTCCAGACATATTTCATGTACAATGTCCTATACCTATCTTCAACTTTTTCCCTCGACTTAGCTGACTTAAGAAGACGAATAATGCTTGCGATTAGATCGGTCACGCCTGAGATGTTGAGTAACGTTAGAAGAAATTTCTATTTAAGATTAGGATGTTGCCAAGACGTTCACGGCGAGCATTTTGAACATCTCCTCCATTGAAATTTATTGTTTTTTTTTGTTTTTTACATTATCAAGAAATAAACAGTATTACTTATTAGTTTTTGAGTGTGTTGTAACGAATTTCTGTAATCAAATAATTTTCTTTTTTCAATGTCTAATTTTTAATTTTTGCAATAAATCTTAAAACACTTAATATTTCCGAAACAGTTGAAGATAGGTATAGGACATTGTACACGAAATATGTCAAGAATTTTCTGAAGAATCCAAAAATTGAATAATATACCAGGTGTTGCATTTAAAATAAGAAAGTTGGTATTGGCCACGGTCACATGACACACCCTGTATAAAAAGTTTTTGTTGAAAAAAATGCGCAACTAAAAATAACAATCGACGTGTCCGAGCGTTTTTTCGAACACGCCCCCATTTATTTATTATCGAATTTATTCCATTTGGCTGATACACAGTGTATAATAAACGCACTGCTAAAAGTGCATATTAATTATTCGAGTTGCTAGACGTGTCTCATGCCACGTTTCATATTGGAAATACATTGAGGAAAATTGCCGAATTAATAACTTAATAATAATTACATTTTTCATGCACAACTAATTTATTCACTGTGCCCGTCAATTAATTCAAGTTCGAACGTTAATGAGGCATCTATTTACATGGGAAAATTAATTTACTTCTTTCTAATTGGAACTAAATATAGTCTAAGATTTATAATTACGTAGAATTATATATAGCATGTTGCTGGATAAATATAGAGCATTGTATTAAAGCAGAACGCAGAAGGGAGTGGACTGTAATTTCGAATACGCAATGCACAAGACATGTGTCTTTGCCGATATTGATTTATATTGAAAATTATGTTTAATGCATGTAATATGAACGGAGCTCAATTGGCGTGTGTATGCTTTGGCTCAAGGTAATTATATAATTTTTAATTCTAGTAACGAGTTAATCAGATTTTGCGTACAGATAAAATAGTGAATTCCAGTCAGGAAATCTTTACGACAGTAATTACATGCCAGTGATTTGCTCAAAATATACATTGCATAGACGCCCATTTGGACAATGAAAGTTATGAGGATTAAAGATAAATTAAGCTTTAATTAACATAGTGGGAACCACACATACTTTAAACATATACAGCCATATGCAGTGTTGTAATGTATCTAGATATATTTCAAGTATGTAGATATATTCTTGCTTGTGTACCTAAAGTTGTATCTAGAGACACATTTTCTGAAGTATCTGTATTCGTATTTAGATACAAACAAAAATGTATCTATTAGAAGACTGCATTTCTCGTTAATTACATACAATTAGTTATTGAATCATTATTGAGAGCATTTTATTTTATTTTTACCTTGTGGCTTCGATTAATTTTCTCATATTTAATATAAGTTTGAGTCAGTAATTTGCTATTTCATTGTGTATTATTCTTGTATCTATTACGTATAGTAGCCCGTCAAAAGCTGACAATGACGCATGCTTTTTCGAATAAACAATCGCGTTTTTAATGCTGGTTCATGTGCTTAAGCTAAATGTAATAGAAGGAAATTAAATTAGAAGCGTATGTCGAATTCATGCAATATGTATCGATGAGTCATTGTCAGGATGGGGCGAGTATACTAATAACTATAAGAAGACGATAAAAATAAATTTAGTTTTGCATATTTTATTAAATATTTATGAACATTTTCTTTTGCATGTAAAATGCGTATGTAAGAAGAAAACAATTTTTTGTTTGGTTTTCCGTGTATCTGAAATGTATCTAGAAGTATCTAGATACTTAACAAATGTATCTGTATCTGTAACTAAATACATTTTCAAATTTGTTTATATATATGTATCTAGATTTTATTTTCTAAAGTATCTGTATCTGTATCTAGATACAAAAAAAATGAATCTGTTACAACACTGGCCATATGAATAGTCGACCCTAGTAGCTACTAAAGTTTAGTACTTACATTAAAAAAAAAAACGATTAGAGAGTGTAAAAAAATGCTAACTGTTACTATGTTAAATATTGCAATCTTTACAACTTACAATACAATTATTATGTTTTGTTAAAAATGTTAGAAAAAATGTTATTTAAACTAAATTATAGTTCAGGTGAGGAATGAAATAAAATTAGTACCTACGTGATTTCAAAAGTTTCAATAAAAAATAAGAAATGTTATAACTCAATGTTATTTGTGCAAAACAAATCACATTTTGATCAGGATTAGTAACTACTAAGCTTTAATAACTACTAGGGTCGACTATGCATATGGCTGCTAAAGTCCAGAAATATGAAACCTTTGTAGATTTACATATTAAGTACCTGCGTAAGAGTTATACAAATTAATGCTTTTTTAAGTTGTACCTATTTAAGTTTTATTTTCTTTCTATAAATCAGTAATTTAAAAATAAAAAACGTTAATACCACCAAACCTTAAATACTGTTGTACATATTTTATTCTCGTCAAAACCGTTTAAAAAAATAATATTTTGAAAGAAGTTGACTGGATTTGTTTTGTAGATTAGAAATGTAAATCAATGATTTAAAAAGTCAATGGCGTCGAACATCAAAAACTAATGATATATTAATTTAAAAAAATAAAAAAATGGTCATAATTGTTACGTGGCATCAAATACTAGAGACGTCACAATTTTATGCAAGCATTACATTTTTGATTTTTTGAAAAACAAAATCCTCGAGTAGAATTTCGAAAATTGTTGCTAATTTCTAATCGTCGTAAAAAAATGTTAACTGTAACAGATCTATTACGATCTGTAAAAAAAAATATTTTTTTGTTAAACATGTTAAAAAGTAATGTTATTTAGACTAAATTTGTATTCAGGTTCACGAATTGAATAAAATTAGTATGTCATGATTTCAATGGTTTCAGTAAAAATTGTTGCTACTATTAAGATATTTTATATTGAATAATTTTCTGCGAAATATTGTGTAGGTACCTACAAATTATAGAAAATTTTATTTATACCTTCTCATAAAAAAATCTCTAAACCCAACTTTTTACCAGAAAAATAGATACAGTGAGAATATTAAATCTGGAGTAAAATTCATAAAATCGGAGAAAATTTTCTTAGGAAAAAACCTCGCATAGGTTTAATTATCGCACTATTGGAAACTTAGCACAATAATATTTATTTAAAACAAAAAGTTAAATGATCAAAACTTTGTAAATCAATAATTTAATGAAACGATAAGTTCAAAAATCCTAATTGAATTTATTTGAACGAATGTATGCAAGTATTTTGAAAATAGATCAACATACAGTATTTTCATAATCTGTGAAGCCTAATTTCTTTCTGGATTCTTTTAAACATCGTATTTAATTCTAATTTGATTCGTTATGCAAGATTAAAAAAATGAATCAAGAATTAATGCTCGAACGCATATGATAAGAAACTTTGATGTTACCATTATTTGAGGTTTGGTGGCCATTACCATTTTATTTAAATGAAAATATTATTTCTAAAAGTATAACAACTTTTGTAGATTTATTGAGTTTATATTAGTTGGCTATATATTTTTAGCCAAAAATAAAAAAAAAAACAAAGGTGTCAATCGTCAAATGTTATCTACACACGTATCTAATCGGAGCTTTAAACAACAGAGGCGTTACAAGAGATACATAATTTAACAAAAAAGAGTGAATAACGTCAAACCACAACTAGGACTAAATACGTGACAAATTTTGTACAATTTTTAATTCTGAGTACAATAGTTATAAAAAACTTATATTTAAAAAAAGTTGGTTGGCGAAATTTTTGCAACTCAGTGTAGGTAATCTAAAGAAGTCAAAACTCAATGACGTTAAACGTACGTTAAAATAATAAGTCACAAATTGTCAAGAAACTATTTTTTTATATCAGACAGCAAAGATTCATCCGAAAATACTTCATTTTAGGTACTGGTAACAAAAATAACTATTTTCATTTTCATATATATTTTAACACTATACTGATGCCTTTTAACATTACTATGTAGCTCTATGAACCAAGAACTATAAACGCGATAAAAATCAAAACGAAATAAATTACGACCCTTTTAACAAATTTATATTCAAATTGTATGCGATAATTTTTAAAAATCAACCAGTCGGGGAATTTTTTCCTAAAAATAATTTTCATGGAATTTTATTTGATCCTTGGTAAAGTGGAGTGAATAAAACTTTCTGTATATTACTTTTACCATCTGATATGCAACTAATCATTCGTAGATAAAGCGTGAATTAACATAAAAATGAAATATCCAATTAGTCTCTAATTAATTCATTTCAATCAGGTATTTGAAGACTTGTTAAAGTCCATATTTTCTATAATCTCAATGAAGTACTATTAATTATCGCGAGCAGTCCCAATTACTTCGACAACTAGCAGATACTTAATATAACGAAGAGCATCTTTAACATTTACACCACCCTAAGCTCGAAATGATTTTCAATTACTCCCCTGCACATAAATTAGCCGGAACACTTGTTGCTTATTAAATAACACTACTTATCGTCCTGTAAAGTGTCTGGCACTCTAAACCATATCTTCAGCTGTAGCTCATTTGGGATGTAAAATCGCAAGCAAGTGGATATTGTTTGAATCATTTATGTAAAATATCCTTTGTACCAAAAGCACCAGCCGTAATCTAATAGCATATTTTAAAAACATATTGCGAGATTTGCGATTTTTTAATTCATGAGCATAATTATTTGTGTCTCCTAAATTTGTAGGAAACAATCGAATAACAAAGCATGATTTAATTTTACTATGATGGTATATTTATTGGTCTGCCAGTGTACCTACATGTAAATAGAAATATATTAGTAACAAATAGATGCAGTAACAATTTATTTCCCATTCAAACCCAACTGGGCATAATCGGAACATGTGCGGTGAAATTGAAAAGCCAAGCAAAAAGGGTAAGTGGTTTTTGCTTTTATTTAAACCAATTAATGGTTGTAATTATAAATCTTCATTTATTCGTAATTACTGATGTACATTAAGATTTTACACCGACTAATTATCTAAAATACATTACTCTCAAGTTATTAGCATACATGCTCCCCGCATACTCGAGAGAAACCACATTAGCTGAGTAAACAAAAATGCTAACCAAAAATGGCATAACCGCTACCTTCCTCTCTTAATTATTTAAGTAGTGAAATTAGTTATCTATTAACTGCGAGGTATGCTGTAAAGCAACTTGCCATAAAAAGAAAACCTATTAATCACTCCGATACATCAAGACCCGCTACTGCAACATAACAAAATATCCCCTGCATGTTACACCGCGCGGCTTTTATGCCTGTAATTACATGTAAATTTAGAAGTTTTTAAATTTAACTGTTCATGCTACTGTCTTCCCGGTCTCATAAATAATATCGTTAGGCGAATACAGGAGTTATGAAATATAATTCTGTGGCAGTTACACGACAAGCGCTAGATTGTGGAATGATAAGCTATAATTTTTGAAGCAAGATGATTATTATTTTGTAGGCAGGACTCGAGGTGATTCTAATCGCATAATGTGATCCCAACTGAATGATTAATTATAATTGCCGTGGGATTCTAAATAAAAAAAGCCCAACTTGTTTTGGACAATACAATTCAGTAGAATATCGATCTCATTATTAAAGATCTGATTTTGAGCATTATATTTCAAAAATTGCAAGCCATCTGTTTTATATTTTAATATTTAAATATTTATGGACCAGGCGATTTAATTAATATCGGGTGTCCCAACAAGAGCGCCGGATTTTGATTTACCTCCATTTTATTAATACGAGTACGGTGATTTTAATTTAATTTTAATTTAATGTGATTTAGCCCCAGTAAGGAAATCTGTGGCCGAGAATCCAGGAACTTCCATTCGGCATCGTGGTCAAGAATTAAATATTTCCAGAAGCACTATGCAACGAATTTTGGTAAAGGATCTGCATTTGCACGCTTACAAGGTTCAATTAGTGCAAAAAACAAGCTAAGGGACCATGTGCAGCGCCGTGAATTTGCTGATTGGGTGTTGGAACAACATCAAATTAATGCGGATTTTTTGAACAAAATCAGTTTTTCAGATGAGGCACATTTTCTGCATCGGTTCTGAACACCGATTGACTTTTTTCTTTGGGGCTATGTGAAAGAAAATGTGTATGCGAATAAGCGAACAGTTGAACATCTTAGAGAAGAAATACGGCGCTTTATTGGTGAAATACAGCAACATTTATGCGAAAACGTTATTCAAAATTTCAACAAAAGAATAACCCTGTGCCAGAAGTTTCGTGGTGGCCATTTGCCTGATGTTGTATTTCACGTTTAATCGGAACTATTTTTCTTTATGTTGAAATAAAAATGTTTCCTTAATTCAAAAATAAATGTGTTTTTCTTTAAAATTAAATCCGGCGCTCTTGTTGGGACACTCATTATAAACAAAATATAGTTTCTATGTTCCGTAATATGCAATAACATTTTTCCAATCACAGATTTGCTGCTGTTATTTATTATCAACTTACCTTAATCAAGTAATTATTAGTACTGTATGAGTATTAGTGAAAAAAAAAAAGTTTTCTTGAAAACGTTAATTAACGAAACATTTACAATTTTGCAGGATCAATTAAACTACTCAATTTGGTGTATAGCGCATCAAAGATACCCCCGTCTCGTCAAAAGGGGTGGTCTAATTTTAGTATCAGAAAATGGGCCCCCTCAATTATATTAACTTTCACATGGAATATTTTTTCGTACGATGCTTACTTTCTGAGATATTTCGATGTCTTCATTTAAATGGACCACCCGGTATATTGTGCAGGCTTCAATATAAGTGTCATGAAACTTTTAAAATTCAAAAGGATTTTGTACATTTTCTAGCATTTTAATAAAAGTTTTGGGAATTTTATATATTTTGTAGGTTTAAATAGAAGTTTTATGAAACTTTTTAAATGCTCAAGTATTTCTATGGAATTTTCATATAGTTTTGGGATTTTACATCATATGAATCCATTTTAAAGTTATTCCGTAGATTCTGAAGGCGATATCTTCATAGAAAATAGAATAAAAGAAGAATAAATTCCAATATTTAGTAATTTCCAAGAAATGTATTAAACATTTTATATGAATGATATTAATTAGGTAGATATACCAATTGAATTGCATTGTATTGTACAAAATTTGCTGACTTTGTTCCACATCAATATTATTATCTTCATACTTTTCCATGGCATCGGTAATTTTATTTATTTGACAGGTTTCAATAGAAGTTTCATGACACTTAAAATTTTCAAGAATTTCAATAGAATGTTCATACAATTTTGTGAATGCAATATATGAATGCATTTTTATACATATAATTCTGTAAATTTTGCATGATATCGGTTTTGTATAACTTACAAGTATTTTTTCAAGTTTCAATGAAATTTTATTTAAATTCTGTTCATGTAAAAAATGAATGTATAGTATTCATTTTGCATGATTTCAGTAAAGGTTTCATAATTTTAAGAGATTTTAAGAGTTATTTTAAGAGTTTCAGGTTATATCCATAAATACCAGTTATATATTGTGATGTTATTTAATAGACTTAATTTGTTATTTTATAGTATACGTTAGATAGGATTATGTTTATAGAAATTTTTACTGAATATATTAGATTTAGGGTATTTAGATATTAATAGGATTACTTAGGCAGTCAAATAGGATTTGTATAGCTAGAATTATAATTAATTCAGGGCACAATTAACGTAAAATAATGGTAATGAGCCAGTAATATGTATAAAATTCAACGGAAAATTCAAACTCATCGTACAAAGACGTTCGATATTCGCATAGAAGCAGAAAAATACAAGGATCTCGAATATCAGATTCAAATCACAATTGGAATTATGGTATATGGATAATTATAATCATAATTATAATTTGTTGATTCGTTGCCATGGTTACAAACTGTATTCGGAAAGCAACTCGACAATTTACACGCTTATTTGGATCAACGTAGGCGAATTTTAACAAGCGAAAATCCCTTGTTTAACCGAGGTTTTAAAAAGGCTGAACGCTGATAAATAATCAGATTCGCTCTAGATCCCGGAGCATCCACGTCGGTCAGCAGAGAAAAAGAAAACAGTTGGACAGAAACAAATATTGCCGAACAAGAGTTATTTACATTCACGCGTTATTCAAAAACAGTTTGATTTACGTTTTGTTTACGCGGATACAATCAATTTCGGAACCGTAATTATTTGCGTTCGAGCATCTGTAAACACTCGACCTGAACTAGGGAATCATTATCAACACGGAACAGCTGAAAGGAGTCCACGGGATTTAACGAGAACATTAACCCCAAAGACGATTCAGCGAGAACGTCAACTATAGAAGAGGATCCGCCGAGCACAGCAGGATTTTGAATCAAGGGAATTGGTGCCGACTTTATCGAATTTACTGATTCGACATCTGCAACCAGGATTGCCGATCACCACTGCGAGTTGCCGCTATTCACCAGGAATATGAATATGAATCCCAGGTAGAATTTACTAAAATTACTACTCAATTAGGGAGTTAATTGTGCGAATTAGGAATTTAGGGAATTATTGTTATTAAATATTGATAGTTTTAGTTTGTTAATTAGTGATAGGACTTGCTTTCCATTGTCAAGCGTTAATTTTGTTTCATATTGAATTAGTGTAGTGTTTGTTTTGTTATCAATTATCTAAATATTTAACATTTATAATAAATATTAATTAAAATTAATATTGTTTGCCTGCCATCTAATTTATTTTTGATCCCACTTTTTGACCCTGAGAAAAGAGAAAAACAAAATAATAAAATTCATAACACCGAAAGTAAGTAACAATTTTATGATTCTTAATTATCAACCCAATAATAAATCTACGCAGTTAATAGACTTAGTATAACATGGCATTTTAAAGACAAGAACGTGGGGCAAATATAAAACATCAATCATAACATAGCATTTTGGAGCCCAGCGTGGGGCATAACCATAACATAGCATTTTGGAGCCCAACGTGGGGCATTGTCTATAATATAGCATTTTATATATATATATTTAAGATTGTTTTAATAAGTACTTACTCTTATTTATTTTTATTTATTTTATTATTTACTAACCATAACTAGTCGGTTTATATAAACAAAAAACGTCTTCAGAGGCATATCTACGATGAATACAATTATTTTGAGTTAAGTTAGAGGTTTGAGTTACAAAAATGTTTAAATATAAATTATAATAGTATTTATTACGTGTTTAATGTTGTACTGTGTATAAATGTTTTAGTATTTATGTAATTTGTTAGGGTGGGAACGAATTAAAATGTGTGAAAAATATGTTTTGCGGGGGTATTAATTTTGGTGATAGAAAGTAAAATCAATTCTTAAGTAAGTGTTTTAGTTATTTTATAGGTGTATATTTAAAATTATTTACTTATTATTTACTTATTAAGTTTCGAATTAGACATATATATCTTTGAAATTTCAAATTACAATTCAAATAAATTCAGGATATATACACATTAAATACGTAAGTAAATAATTCTAAATATATACATATAAAATAACTAAAACACTTATTTAAGAATTGATTTTAAGTTGAGTTTGCATCATATCAATAGAATATACTGCTAATAGCTGCTTGTTTTATAATGCGAATGTTTAAATAACAAACGCTATAATATTATGATTTATATAGAAATTTTTATAGTCATTTTATGGCATTAAATTCTGCCTATTTTAAAATTTTAAAACTTGCATACAAAATACAAACTTTGGTTTTAAATATTTTTACAAATTGTAACTTTAAACTCTTATACTTCTTAGATTTTTTAGATGGTAATATACTTAATCGATATAGCTATCAAGTTTTCCATGATATTTTCTGTACATAACTTCTATATGGTATTTTCTGTACAACATTTGCGTTTCATTTTAATCACATACTGGTAATCACAAAAACTTAAAATTTATTAACTTTTGTACAATAATATAATAACATTACCAAGCCAATTAAAAATTATAATCGGCATCGAAACACAACCAAATATATACAGACTGATAAGCATCATTTGGAAAACCACAATTTTTGAATTCCCGCAAAAGATTTTGGAAATTTTCAAAGAAGGACCAACAATTGAACAAAATACAAAAAATTCTATTGAAATCCTACTAAATGTCCTAATATAAATGATGCAAATTCTTCAAAAATACCAGTATTCTGCACAAATTCTATTCGTATTGATATCCAGCAAAAATGCAAACAGATTCTATTTCTGTAATGCTAATTCTACAAAATAATTTGAAAAATAGATAATTTGTTGTTTCAAAATATACAGGGTGGTCACTTTTACGACGCCACCATTATTATCTATTAAACGGAAATATATACAGAGTTGGTCAAATGGGAGAAAAGTTTCTTATTTTCATGCCTTTTAATATTCTGTTAATATTAAATTTTAAGGCCATAAGAAAATCAAAAGTTGACTAAAAAGTTGGAAAAGGAAAGTGCACTTTTTCGGTTTTTCAGCGATATTTCAGGAACTGTGCAAGAAATCCCGGATTTCTTTTCAGAATAATAAAAGGAATGAAAACAAGAAACTGTTCTCCCATTTGACCAACTCTGCATATATTTCCGTTTAATAGATCCTAATGGTGGGCGTCGTAAAAGTGACCACCCTGTATACAATTCCAATGAATTTTAATTGATCTCATAAAATTTACAAAAGCTATGTAACTTCTATTTATAATAATAATAATAATAATAATATTAATATGCAATAATAATAATATCATTTATTGTATCTCAATTCAGAAAGAGCCTGCAAAATAAACAGTAGGTATCATAATAATCAAGTCATAAACTCCATTCACAAAATTCCTTGAAAATTCCATTAAAATCCTTTAAAAATTTAACGCCATTAACGTGACTTCATTCAATTAAGATGATTTATAAATTCTTTCAAAATTAACAAGATTGAGATGAGTTTACAACATACGCAACGGCTTAGATATTGTTGTATATTCAGAGATGGCCTACTACTGTCGCTCATTCAAGTGTCACGGCTTAGAAACATTGCTAAAATTTTATATGTAAGGCAATCAGAATACATAAAAACCATTTGCATCATATACCGGGTGATTCAAGTATATTGGCCAGGCGAATTAAATCTATTTACAGTTGTGCATTATTAACATTAACATTAAAATTATTAAATAATAGAATTAGATACCTACGATATTAATTTACTAATTGGTGGTTTAAAAGTTTCAATATCATTTTAAACACGGGTATAAATTTAAAAAAAAAAAATTTAACCCAATGTTCAATTTTTATGTTTTAATAAAAATAGGGCAAAATGGTCGTTTTAATTCGTAGGACCCAATTATGAATAAGCGTTAAATTTTTTTTATTGGATTGTAAGTAAATCGCACATTTAATTTATTTTTCTATGATTTATGGTCTCCCATGAAGTAGGAACGTCAAGTAGTTCAGATATTTATGACAACAATGGTCTTTACAGATGCAGAGAGGTATAATATATGACTTATACCCTCGCCGCTCCGAAAACCAATGCTTTCAGGGCCGAAAAAAAAGATTTTAATGCAGCGGTCGGGTGCTCCGGGGATTAGGGGCAATAACTTCACCTTTTGTGAAAAATAATTTACACAACTTGCGAAATATTAAAATACATTTATTTCAGAAACTGAAGCATATTAGTTAATTTTAATTGCGCTACCAAATGTATCAACAGGCAACAAAATTATCAGACAAAAAATCGATACACAAAACTTTACAATTACTGAGAAAATTAACTGAGCGCGGTTATAATATAAGAATTCGAAAAATTAATATGAGTGGAAAATATCAAACTTCAATAATATACAATTTTAGATATACAGTGCGACTAATGTATCTCTTTGTGAAGTCATTTTCGCTCTGGACAATAAACTGGAATCACCCGGTATTTTAAATATTGCTGTAAACAGAATAAACCAGACGCGTTTATTGTGAACTTTTATTTCAAACAATTTCCTTATGTGGAACATTTTTTTAAGCTCTTTTGTATTCGTTTGGGAGTAAGTAATAAATACGAGATGTAAATTCTTGAAAGAAATCTTTGAATTGAAAAATAAATTAATTGTTAAAGCTCATGGCCCTGTAATCGATGTAGCGGATCTTGTAAAAGAGCAAACGAAATATCTCTTACTTTTAAATATAAGTTATAATATTCCTGAAATGTTTTCATGACAAGGGTAATTTGAGAAGCGCAACATATTAAACGCTGGCTCCTTTGAAAACTCTCCTCTTACACAATATCACGTTTTATTCACCTGTAATGTGCCATTAAAGCTGTACGGGAATAAACGAGCGAAAATACTTCCCAAATATATATACGCGCGTTCGCATTCCCGGCATACCTCGAGGGGATTCCATCTCATAATAAACCTTATTTATTTATGCAGGTAGCAATAAGACACCGACTAATATTTATAGTATTAACGAGTACGCGCGCAATAATAAACATGTTAAGTAAATCTTCCGTACGCATCGCGCCGAACGATCTCGATTATGCAAATTTATTTCCATAACGTGTGGCATAAGAGACGAAGATAACAATCCCGTGCATTTGTGCGGGGCGAAATAAAGATGAAAAGAGAATAAGCTACCGAGAACCGGCATTGTGTTCGCATTATATCTAAAACTCCATCGGAATAAGGATATGTATTTATATATTGTCCTTTTGCAGGAGCGCCCGATCATTTCGTTTGATCTCACTGGTAATTCTTATGTGCCATAGAAAACTTTGCGGAATCTAGGCACGCTTTATTACCGACCTCCAATGATGAAGAACCTTATATTTTACGTAATTTCCATGAATTCTACTTTAGCGTTAAAGTTTTCATCCGCACACAAAGCAAGTTAGGCAATACGATTTGTTGCAAAAGTAACTTTGTGCGAATTCGATCACTTGTATGCAATTAAAATGTTTATACTTATTGCCACAACCAAAAATATATAGGGTGTCCCACGCTTATTACTCATGGACCTTTAAAAGTTTATGCGGTTGCCGAAAAGATATAAATTTGAAAAAATTAATCCAATCATGGCTTATTCCGTTCTCCTCAGGTGAAATACTTCAACCTTCTGTAAGTTCAGGTTCTACCGGAAGTAGCCATCGACTTTTGTTTTTTAAATGGAACACCTTATATATTATTAGTTTCCAGCATCCACATTTAATTTGAAACATCTTTTGTAGAGATGTGTGCACACCTATCATTTTTACTTTCTGAGATAAAAATTATTCCAAGATTTTGACCTTAAAAAGACGGTATGAATTCAATTTATCTTACAAATATGATAGAAACGGAAAAAAAATATCTAGAATTGTACCTGGAACGTACTTCTTTAACTGATATATGTTTCAGTTGAAAATATTGACAGTTAGTCAGTCAAAAATGTCATTAGTACCCACTTAAAGTAAGCGTATTTCATTTTTTTTAATAGAATGACATACTTTTATACTTTTTAACTCATAGAGCAATTGGCATGACAATTTTCTACAAAAAAGTATTATACAACCATAGTCCCAAAATGAGTAGTTATTGAAATATTTCGAAAATTCGAATTTCTGTATCATGCAATTTCGCCTATTGTATTTATGTACAGGGTGGCCCAATTTGGATGTTTCTATAGGGGATCTCGGTAATTAGGAGAGATAGAGAAAATCGGATGACGTATCCTCGATCTCTTTTTTCAAGACAAACTCAATGGTGAAAATAATAATTGGCTATCGTATTTTGTTTTCAAGTTATGTTCATTTTAGATTTTTATCAATATTTCATTTGATATCATTTTATTAAGATAAGACTTGCATGTTCTTGAGGCACTTTTTTACGGTGAATTGAATGAGTTGTATAGTATTTTGATATCTTCGTTAATAAACAAGATACAATACAAAGTTGTGTTTTTTTTAAATAGAAGTCAGTTGGCTTTGGCCTTAGCAAATAGGTTGTTTTTTTTCTTTTCAATGATGTATGACATGTGGATGTTATAATTACATTTTTGTTGAAATCTATAAAAATTCTATCAATACGTCATATGTTCTCATATTGGGCGTAATAGACTGGTATTGTATTGGTATGACTAGTACTGTAGGTTTGTATTGTTTCCAGTCAAATTATGTATTGACAAACGTATACATTTTCCACTTATAAATTATAAAATGCCACATGAATACAATATTATATATGCTAGAATGGTTCATTAAATAAATAATAATTATGATATTGCCTTGAAAACATATTACAATCTCTATCTAAAAGGAAGACAACCCAATAAAGTAATTTTTCAAAGATTAAAAGAAAAGACCATCAATGTCAAAACGTTCAAATTGATGACAATTATTCAAAATGCATGTGTTGCATCTGTTTATAACACTATAACATTATAAATGATATAAAATTTGAAATTGAATTTATACAATCATTGAAATTTTGTTCTCATTTTATATAATTTGTCCCTTATATGTCCCCAAAAAAAGAAACCTAACGGCGTCAAGTCGAGTGATCGTGGTGGCCATATCACGGATCCATATGTTTCTAACCAATTTGCCCAAAAATTTAGATTTAATAATCGAAATTTATGTGGAGGTGCACCATCGTGTTGGAAATATAGAATTGAAGTGTTTATTTTAAAAACAACACAAGTCCAAAAATGCTCAAATCGAGTAATTAACAGTAAACGGCACTCAAGACCAATGTCTATGCAGAAACAAAGCAGTTTTCTCGAAAAAAAAAAATACAAGTTGCGTGTAAGAGGCAAATGATTTTTTTTTTCATTTGCCTGTTACACGCCTTTTACATCCCAACTTTTCCCCGGTGTTTCTCTTGTTTCACATTTCTTATTTAAAATCATTTATATTTTTAAATAAGATGAAATAAATAGACAGAATAGCCTGATTCATATTCCCAGTCCATTGAGTAGGTATAACTACCACTGTAACATTTTTAAATTTCCCAGCCCCAAAAAGCCGTTTTGGCGGAAATAAATTATATAGTTTTGAAATTGAAGAAAAAATAATTTTTAAATAATTATTAAACAAAAATTGACTAAATAAAAATATTTTTTAGTTAATAAAGTTAAAGTTAAATATATGTTTTGCCAGACATCCTCCAAACAGCGAACCTACGTTATTTTTCGCAAATATCTCGTAAACGATGCACATAAAAAAATGATATCGGGTAAAGTTGATGGCAAAAAATGTTTGAACAAAAATGATCAAAAATTATATTACACGGTTTACTACAAAAAAACTATAGTTCGCAAGGTATAGAGGCCGAAAGTAAAATGATTATGAGGAGGATTTGCAGTTGACTCTAACACGATTTTTTAAATTACATTTCCATCTACCATTTGATTATCCAGTTAATCCAGTCAATTAGACTCTGAGGCAGAATAAATTAACTAGTTTTGAAACGTCTCAGAAGTGATTCTTTGATAGCATTCTCAGAAGATTCTTTGATAACATTAGTTATCATAGTTACGAAAGTTGAGCCGGTATGATTCGCAAACTCTTATGCATGTGTAAACAGCATAGGCGAAATACCATAATGAAGAAATTTGACTTTTCGACTACACTACGTATTTAAAGAATATGGTTGTAATATACGTTTTTGTAGTAAATTGTCGTGCCAATTGCTCTATGAGATAAAAAGTATATCATTCCACGTAAAAAAATGAAATACGACTACTTTAAGTGGGTACTTAACTAATGACATTTTTGACTGACTAATTGTCAAAATCTTCAGTTGTAAAATATATCAGTCATTGAGGTACCTATCAGGTACAATTCGAGATCAATCTTCCGTTTTTATCTTATTTGTAAGAGAAATTTAAGCCGTTTTTCGTAACGTCTTTTTGAGGCCAAAATTTTGGAATTTAATTTTTATCTCAGAAAGTAAAAAAGATAGCGGTACACACATTTCTACAAAAGATGTTCGCAATTAAACGGGGAAGCCAGAAACATAATAATATATAGTGTTCCATTAAAAAAAAAAAAAAAAAAAAAAAAAAAAAAAAAAAAAAAAAAAAAAAAGTTGATGGCTATTTATCGTAGAACCAGAAGTGACAAAAGGTCGAAAGTACTTCGCCTGAGGAGAACGGAATCAGCCATGTTTGGATGATATTTTCAAATTTTTATCTTATCGGGAACCCCATAAACTTTTAGTGGTCCATGAGAAAGGGACACCCTGTATATGCACATAGATTGATATACAGGGTGACCCGTTTCAAATTAAACAGGGAAGCCAGAAACATAATAATATATAGAGTGTTCCATTTAAAAAACAAAAGTGGATGGCTATTTCCCGTAGAACCGGAAGTGACAGAAGTTTGAAAGTATTTCACCTGAGGAGAACGGAATCATCCCTATTTGGCTGATTTTTTTTCAATATTTTATCTTATCGGGAACCCGATTAACTTTTAATGATCCATGAGTGCGGGACACCCTGTATATGCACATAAACTGATGTACAGGGTGACCTATGTAGGAGGATCAGTATCAGTATATTGATATATTCTTTATTATTAAAGATATGGGATCGGTTAAATGGGCAATGTTATGTAGTTTTATGTTCCAACTTTAAAAATAATCGTACTTACAACTTGAAAATAACAATTTGGTCCTGTAGACAATTTCATACCTGAAACAAGACAAAACAAGCAGTTAGAAGCAATCGTTAAATAACAAGCAACTAATATTTAGCAGTAAAGTACATTAAACAATAAATTTTAGGTGTTACAAACAACAAGCATTAAATGTGGTTACAAGAGAACCCCATAATGCAGTGTAGTTATTAACCGTACAGATACACCGCGTTTGCGTTGAAATTAATATGGTGAAATACTGCAACTGATACTGCCTGCCCTGAGTTGATTTATGGAAAAATAATGATGTGCAATAAATAAACTGATTAGTTTGCAGCAATGTAGAATCATGAAATATGGTAATACTGAGGCAGGAAAATTCCGAAACTAACAAAATGATGTTAAAATCGCAATTTTGGAATGAAAGAATAAAATACATGGCGCATGTAAAATCTGTATAACATCTTTTTTTTTCATCTTAACAAAACATTGTAAATTTGTTTTAATCCATTCATACCAGAGTAGATGTTTTAACATGGACTTAACGTCCATTGGTTTTTCGTCATCTCTATCATTTCAAAAAAAGGAAAAAGAAAACGTTTACAGCGTGAATTGCTACAACTACAAATCCCTCACAGCATATTTTTTGGAATAATAACATAAAAAATATACAATAGGAGAACATGTTATTTGATCCAAAATATGAAGTTCCGGTACTGCAGCCTACAGAATCTGTAGTACAGATAGATTGAGTTGGAAATTAATTTTCTTTAATACAATTATAACGTATGGTGGGAAATAAGCCGTAGTTTAAAGTCACAGGAAATTGTAAAGCGGCGAATAATCCATTATACAGGGTGAATAAAAAGTAATGAAAATTGATGCTGTGGCCTTTATATTTTAGAAACAAAAAAGTTTGAAGTTAAATGGCAAATCATTTGCCACAATTTGACGATTCTGCAAATGTTTTTCTGATAAGTTAAATGTCAACCCATACTTTGGGTAATACAATTGGATATATGTTTGGTTTCTCTTTACGACCATTTAAAACCATCAAAAGTTTGCATAAGAAGAATTTCAAGAAAAATATGATTTTGTGGCAAGGCAACTAAGTTGTAGTATATTATTTCAATTTGAACTTCTAGCTCATTTTTCATATTATTTCTCCCGAATTTTTTGTGGGTATTATTTATGTATGGAACCGCTATAAAATATCATTCCACGTAAAAACCTGTAACATGACAACATATGATCCACTACTTAGCGAGCAATATTTTTATCCCGGGACAACCGAATTTTTATCCCATTTATCAAGTGTCGGACGCAAGGACAGTGTAATCCTGCGGATATTGGAGCACTCCTGCAGGCACTGGTACATGCCAGGACAACACGAACAGCGACAAAAGACGCGCATCTCGCGAAGCAGGAAGCGTCCAGGCCATTGTAAAACAACTAATGGATGCCTTGGCATCATCCCTCACCATCGGAAAGTGGTGCAGTCCGCCGGGCTAATGCAGGACCACTTAGCCGGATTGGAAACTCTACATTTTTATTGCGACAATAAAAGAGCTCGGCATAGATTTATCCGCGACATAATTTCAGGATGTATATGAGTGCCAGCGGCTATTATTAAGTAAACAAATGTGGGGTAGTTACATTCTGCGGGTCGTACAGTGACACTCCGATTGATTAAACATGAATTAATTAAATATGCATGTAAACATTGACGAATAATATCGTGATTAATAATCCGAATGCATATGCATACTTCATAATCAATTGAATTCTGAACGTTTGAAATATGTGAAATTAATTTCATCTATAGTAAATACTAAAACAATTACGTTGTACCTACATTACAGAAATTAAATTATTGATTTGAAACAGCAAGAACTACACTACATTCCTTTTAGTTTGTAAACTTTTAAAAGCAGAAGAAGCTTTTTGTAGTGGCTGCAGGATCGACTGATTAAAATAATAACTTTGTAAGTATATACATAATTTTTGTGTAATTTTTTTGAAAAAAAAAATCATTTATTGTTTTGAAAGAATAAAGAAACCCAATTCGTCTTCTGATTGTTTTTTTTAAATTAAAAACCATGTTATAAAAAGTCTCGTTTACATTATTTTTTATGGTCGTACATATATTATTTTTCATAATCAAAATGTTCCATAATAAAAACAAAATCCTCCTTATTTGTCCGAAAGTCAGAGCTATGATTAACAACTTGTTCTAATTATACATGAACGACGCTTGCGAGGAAGCTGCGAATATCAATCAAGAATAAATCTCTGCAGATTTTTTAGTAGCTGCTAAATACTTCCCAGAGATAATTAAAGTTAAACGCTGATTGCTAAAAAACAACACGAAGAAATCATTAATTAACGTCAAATCAGCGATAAGACATCCCGCACTGACTTTCCACGGGTAAATTAGCGCGACTTCCGCGGACTAATTAATAAATATAATACCATCGGGTCGGAGTATGATTTATTATCCGGCGTGGAAAATAATTGTGCCTGGCTGTCAGTAAAACGGGAGGCTAATGAAAGATTTTTAATTAATCAATTGTGCCAATGTTTAATGCGGTCTTATTTAGGTCAGTGGGAACCATCGGATTTCCATCAATTTAATTATGCCCGGCAAAATGAAGCGTCGGTTAATTGAAACAATAAATTTTAATGCTGGCGGTGTATCGCCACATAGTCGATAAATAGAATAATCATTCATAAATATGCAGGAGTAATTTATTGGGAAGCCGCATGGTTCCAAGATATAAAAATTTGAAGTGCTCAACACTTTACTTAGTCATACTAGGGTAGGTACTCGTCTTAAAGATGCAGAATGTTGAATGTTGAAAATTTTGATGGGTGTTACATGTTTTGAAAAAAATACCCCTAGATACATCTACGCCATTAAAAATAAGAGGTGATAATATTCTACACATAATATTTCTCACATTTTTTTTAGTCAAATGTTATGTATTTTTTTTAATAACAGGATGATATTTCTAAAATAAGCCGGCATACATCGTTACACAGAAAAAAACGAGTAAATAATGTATAAGTACAATAAAAACATGAAATTTGCAGTTAATACCTCGGAAAAAATTATTTAATTTTGATATATTTTCAAGCTGACTTATAAATAATTATAGTTTTTAACCTATTTTCGTATCTTTCATAATCATGAGTTCTGAGTTTTTGAAACACCGCTACTTTCAGTTTATTTTGGAATAATTTGGTCGGAATATCAAATGTTTCTCAAAGCGACCTGAATCCGTTCATAAAACATTTACCTATTAACGAAACTTCTACGCATACTATTATTTATGCACTGACGTAATTTGCTACACTGACAGCAAAATGATCAAATAAGTAAAGAACGTAATTATACTCTTTGCGGATTAGTATTACATTGAATAATTACATAATAACAGCGAAATAATGTGGTTTATATCGATTTCATTAAAAATTTAAAACAGGCTATAATTTTAAATCAAAATTGAAAGCCAGGTTTCCGTGTAAAGTGCAATTAGATGGTAATTTCCTCGCAGATGTTATTAATTTTGCATGTTTATGTTAGTTATAATTTAGTACTACAATCGCTTGACAATAACCGGTCCTACGAGGGGTGGATTAATTTCTTGGTTAGCTGCAGCGATATTACTTATTTAGATATGCAGATTGCAGTTGTAAATTAGTGATTGCACAAAATGTATTGTATTAATGCACACGGCATGGCAAAATGCATCCTCTAAGATATTTAATAATTTAAAAGGTGATGGCAGAAAATCGATCTAAGTGCATTCTAGTAATGGTAATACAGATTCGATTAAACTTGTAAGAATCAAATATTAAAAATATCCCGGGTGACTCAATTACATTTTATAATACCTGTTTCATTTTGGGATATTAGGTCCATTCTAGCAAAAGCTACCTATTATCGTATTTATTGTGTATTTCTAATTGTGCAATGCGAATGTTCAAATAAATGACTTATTTCAGAAACCCAAACGAATCAGTTATTTGAGAAACGGCGTAAGTCAGTGGTTCCCAAAATATTTTTCAATATTCGAGCCATGCTTCCCCCACGCTCAATAACGGATTCACATTTAAGCTTACTATGAAGTATGCCTTCATTGGCAAAACATTCAAAAACGTAGAAAAGCAAAAATTTGCAGATACTTCGATCTTTACCTTTTATAGTAGTTTAACAAACTAGTATAATTAATAAGGAGATTAATAATTGGGATATTTTGATGGCTTATAATTTGAGATGGTTGAGATTATGAATCGCTTATTACTATACGAGTTAATTACAATACTTTTTCGTCGACTACACAAACAAACAGACAAACAAACTTACATACATAAAATACAAACATAGAAACGAATAAATAAATAAACAGAGTAACAAACATAAAAACAAATATAAAAACATACAAATAAACATACAAACATAAAACAAACATACAAACATACAACCATACAAAAAAACAAACAAACTAATATGTAAACATACAAATGTACAAATGTACGAATATACAAACAAACAAACAAATAATCAAACAAACAAACAAACTTACAAACAAAAAATATAAACATAGAAACGAATAAATAAATAAACAAACATAGAAACATACAAATAAACAAACAAACACAAAATAAACATACAAATATGTAAACATACAAATGTACAAATGTACGAATATACAAACAAACAAACAAACAAACAAACTTACAAACAAAAAATACAATCATAGAAATGAATAAATAAATAAACAAACGTAGAAACATACAAATAAACAAACAAACATAAAACAAACATACAAACATACATACATATATACATACATACAGCCATGCGAACATACAAACAAACACAAATAAATATACAAACATAGGTACCTACATAGAAATAAACATACAGCCACACGAACATACACACAAACACACAAATAAATAAACAAACATAGCCTACGTAGAAATAAACATACATAAAAGTAGACAAACAAATATACAAAAAAATAAACACACATACAGATACGCATACAAACATACACACATACAAACATACTGTGATGTTATTTTGCATATCATGTATGTTATTAAAATTTAATAGAGTTATTTTGAGATAGGTTAGTAATTACATTAGGTAGTTTATAAGTAAAATTAGTATTGTAATAATAGCACAATCAGTAGAGCCATATATTATAAAAAGCCACATTTACAGTAAATCTGTGTACAAATTTAAAACGTCAGGTGACTGTGGCAACGCGTCACGATAAACAGTTTCGACGTTGTGGAAAATTTAAAATAGCAACGACAATGGATGATCGGGGTGAAGTCTATAAAAAGGGCTCACAAAACAAAAAGCAGACAGTTCCTATTTGTATCGCTTGAATTCACGTCAAAGTACGGAGGGAAAGGACGCCGCAAAAACCAAATTCAAAACAGAGTTACGTATGTGATAAGATTGTTTGTGCGTGTGTGTGTGTTGCGTAAGGGCATCTGTATTCCAGTCGGTTGTGCTTGGAAAGACCGAACACAGGTGAGCGACGACCAGAGAGGGATCGCGTCGATTTTCAATGAAGCAGAATTGGCGGAGAGAATTGGGTTGCGAATTTCCTATGAAGCTGTTTGCAGAGACCAACGTTGCTGTTTGCGGGATTTGTATGAACTGCAACTTCGTACATCATTGAGGTAATGGTATAATGCTACAGCATAGCCAACCTCAGAAAAGGATCGTCAATACATCCAAAGTTGTGTGTACTACCAACTAACAAGATTCCAAACAAAATGGTGTCGATTCAACATAAACATATATAATTTTATTTCGTTCATTTTCAATTTGAGTTATTGTTTGCTAGTTTTCTTGATGAAGTTTTTATTGTTTTTAAATTTTTCAAGTCAAGGTCCTCAAGTTTTACAATTTAGGTTTATTAAACTAATTTCAACCACCAATATTCTAATTTATTTCCAAGAACTTATACGTAAGGAACCTAACTTCTTGACCCGGAGAAAAGAGCTAGGTATAAACAAAGTTATTATACATAAACACACATTTAAAATTTTGTATTTAAACATCACATTTGGAGAACACGAAAGTAGGGCTTTACAGTGTAATAAAATATCACAATACATATATACAAACCTACAAACCAATATACAAACATAGATACATACACACAAAGAAATATACAAACATACAAACATATATACAAACAAATATACAAACATACAAACATATATACAAACAAATATACAAACATACAAACACGCAAACACACAAACAAAAACACGCACACGCGTACACACACACACAACTTTTTATTATTGTTCAGTGCATATGTCATAATCGTTCATTAATATAAAATCATTCATTAATGAGTCCATAATGTTTACATTAATAAATGATTATGTGCATCAAGTCGATGGAAAAATACTTTTTCACCCAAGAAAATCGAATTTTAGTATCTCCATAGACGCGAGAAAATATTCGTTTATAAGAGTAGCCCGGCAAAACATTCGCCAATTGTTTTATTATTGATATTGTTGACAGCTTCGTCAATTTCAAAATATTAACCTGGATTAGAGCTATGTTTATTTAATTATAGTATTATCTGATTTGAATTAATACTTTATTAAGTATCATGGATTTTGTGGACCTAAATTCAGAAGAAGAGATGGACTATTGTGCGCCGTCTGAAATCAACGACAAAGCTCACGAAGTTTCGTTGAATTTGCTACCTGCAAAGTCGAGGGAAACGTACGAGCTTCAGTAGATAGTATATTATACAACGAGCGTATAATTATGGCCATTAATCACGAGACCGACGTTTACGGAGCGAGCCGTTAGGCGAGTGGAGTAAAACGTTCAAGAAGTATTGTAGTATACTATACTTCTTCTACGACGATATTTTATAGCACCTCAAAATACTCTTAACGTACAAGTCAACGATGTTGACGTTTCGACGTTTCAATTTAATTGATGATATATTGCGTACTCGATAATATTTTTAAAATACCAACTCCGCGTGACAGATTAAGTTACATTGACGGTTAGCAATTGCTATACTCTGATTTTTCTAAACTGGCGTGCACGTCATCAAAATAATAATCATAATAATGATGGCACAATTTTACAAGGTTGCCAGCTGTCCTGGGTATTTAAAAATGGCTGCAATCAGCTGTACCGCCCATTCAATCTTGTGCGACTGTGCGCGGTTCGTATCAAATTCGTAGACTTCTCTGCCGTTTTTTGTACAGATATCAATCCTGTGGTTATGGATTAACATCTACAATTGAACAAATGTAACAAGTTAAACGTCAAAGAAGTTTAGTTATTCACACATGTATGAGCATGGTTAGTGAAAAAGATGTGGCATCGTCGTCGAAAAAATAATTACAATAATTACAATAATTACATGATTGGCAGGCGAAAATTCTGTCCGCGGTTAATACACCGATTACCTATTTATAACCACCGGTGATCAGTGTTATGTAACAAATGATCCTCAGATTAATTTCGATTCTTAAACTATTGTTATGCATATTCTCGAAAACAATCACGTTGGTACGAAAAAACCTCATCTGCTCATCAGCTGTTTGATGACGTGCACGCCAGTTTAGAAAAATCAGAGTATACCATAGAAGTGTTACGGTGGCCTAGCGGTATAAACGAAGGCGGACTGTATGCGATATATTGCTCGAGTACCTGGTTTAAATAATGTAAAGTGAAATTTAAATTCTCTTAAAGTTACAAATTAGAAAAGTCCAAATGACATTTCGGTAGTGTATACTAATATTATACACGACTGGCAGTGTATAATGGATCCGGTATGATAAGTATATGATGAGATACTCGTGGACAAAAATATTTATGGATGAAGTTTACTCTTATCACAAAAATTCTCAACACAATTTAGATTGTGTGAAAAAAAAATGGAGTATCGTTGTATAGGATAAAAAGTAATGTGTCAACTACGCACGGTATAGAATACAACGGTATTAGGCCCATATGGGTTATATATCAGATGAGGTTGAGATATTGTAAAATCGAGACGAGGTTGAGATATTTAAGCAGTCGAGATTTTATAGTCAACAGAGTGTGTTATATCCATATAGGCCGTATGTTGTTTTATAGTTTTCGTGATACTAAAATAAAAGGATTAAATTTTGCGAAATAATTTTCATAAATCATAATGACATATTTTAAGTATGCTGTGATGGTTGTGTAGTAACGCTTGAGAACACAAACATAAATAACAGTCTACGGCTATTAAATTTTCACGGCCGTGGCTGATATCAGTTAAATAACAACCATGGAGACAGTACCGATAATATGTAATTACAATCACGAATCACGAAAAAGTGATTTTCCAGGCTGAAAGAAGAAATTGACAGGTGAGCTTAGCGAGCCAGGACACTTCTTGAAGCTTACTTCTTATTTGAAAATAATCACTTTACCGCCTAGAATAGTCAGTTTGCACTTTACAATGTACTTTTATTGATTTGGGTTTTGATTTGTTTATAATAAATAATTGCGAAAACAAACTGCTTTGTCCGATGTTAGAAAAATATTATGAAATTTTATGAGTTTCGTGAGTTTAGGTTTATGAATATTTGTTAATCTTTCATTCCAACTATACCTAGTAAAATTCGCCAGCAATTAAATGTGTAAATGCTCCTTGCCTTCTTGATTTAACGTCTTAATGCAACAGTAAATAGTAGTGAGAAGATTAAATCATTACTGAATGAATATTTAATGGCATGGACGATGCCATGAATAATTAAATAGTGTATAATACATTGACACCGTGTGATAATTTAATGAGTTATATTACAGTCGGGCTCATTAATGCAGTAATTATAATTAACAAATTAATTCGTTAGCATAAGAAAGCAAACAATGCCACTTATAAGCCTCCATGTGCCTTGTGTAATAAATCTGCATAAATGAACTTATTAAATTTGCCATTGTATTAAAATCAATACTAATCGTGTGCAAGAACAATGAATAACTTAACAGAAATATTAATTACAGTTAATTACAAATTCACTTTTGTAACGCAAAAGTTCGAAATTCATACAAAATATGGATATTCCGATCGCTTACAAACTCGAGTTGCGAAAAATATTGTTTCCTGCAAAAATGTCGAATAAATCTATCTTTAAAAATATAAATATTTCGAGAAAGTTTGTTACTTGGTAACTTTTCTCAGTGAATTAGGTGCAACTTTCAAAAATGTAGTTTTACACTTTTAAAACTAAATATATATCCATCCGGTGATTCCAAATTTTCTACTTCTAATTTATTAAAAATAAATCCGATATAACAAGTGCGTTGGAAACTTATTACTATTACAATAAACTTCAAATTTTTCTTGATCAACTTAATTTTCTACTAGCTTTAGAATTGAATATAAGTATAAGTAAAGTAATTTAACTAATAATGTAACGCTTTAAAATGGAATTACCGTACAGAGCGTTCAAGAAAGTAATGTCAACTTTTACGCTGGATACTAATAGAAAATATATGACTCTGTTCAAGATACAAATCAAATATCTTTTGCAACGTTGATGAAAGGTTTCCTAGGATACTGGCAAACAATTGATTTTTTTGAAATGTCATTAATTGTTATTACTTTGTTGGAACTAGTTGTAAAAGTTGACACCCCGTTCTTGAACGCTCTGTATACTAATACTTTATTATACATAAGTATTTCCAATACTAAAATTTTTGCTGATACCGTCCCTTCTGTATTTGTCCGATGGGACGCTGATTTGGAAATTAATTACTAAATTAAGATAAAATCGTCACGAGCGGTCAGGCAATTCACAATCAATCACCGAAGGGTTTATTAAATCGTAATACATATTGCAAAAATCCTCGCGTTGCATAAGAATTCAAAGGCGTCAGAGATTGCAGATATAGAATCAATTTAGATTCATTCCGCGAGGACCGAATTTGATTAATGTCCCTGCCGCATAGTCGAACGTGCAAAGTGATATGTTTCACGTCTCCGCCGTGGATTCTATTTCGCGCCTGCATTTATTGCCGCCGTATAAACTGATATCCGGTATAATGATGTGTAAAAAGTGTAGTAAAAGTTCAGAACCGAGTTCGATGAATGTACAGCGAGGATATCTCGTGCCTGAAGTGGGGCCACTATATTTATGCGTCTGCAGTATAATTTCAGTTTTAGCTTTCAGACCCCACTTTTGAGCGCAATTTACCGAAGCAACTTGGGACCGTTCAGCTTTATTCCCTCGCAAACACGTCGCGCAACTTTACAGAAGCCACGTAAAAACTCGAAGTGCACGTGGAAAAAGTTTGGAATAAATAACGACCGTGCCGTTCGGTTTTAATTAATCAATCGATATTTGTCACGCCCTGTCACATTGCTTGGACGGTTTTGTGTGTGTGTGCCTTACAAATATTTAACGTGATTCCCGACGGTCATAACTCACATTGATAAATTATATAAATAAATGCGTAATTACAAGTATTACTCATTCTGACAGATTATATAAGTAAATAAACTCCACGGCATAATTTCAACTGGCGTTATTTTAAGCCCGGATTAAATTGTCAGGGGGGTAATTTCCCACGTTGCTTATGAAATTTATTCGGTTTTGGAGGGCGTAATTAAAAGAATGTACTTACGCGGCTAAATGCATATTTTAAAAACGATGCTCGACGGACGCTGCGCTAAAATATACTCGTAATTACGGCTGCGCCTGTATCGATCGAAGCAATAATGGAAATTCCTACGATTGTTTGATGGATTACACGCTTAATACACATGTTAAGTGTCAAGAAATTAATTCATCTTACTCAGAGGATTCTTGGAATTGTTTGAAAAATAATACTATTGCCGCAACTGTAAATTATTTGTACTTAGAGATCAAATACATATTTAGTTATTTCTTATACTAGACGATATAATATAACTTTATCGTATATAACTTCATATATATAACATAAATAATTTCAGTGGCACATACAGGGTGACCCACTTATTATAGCTCGGACCATTGCTGCTAGACCAATGAAGACTGAGAAAAAAATCAGATTGGAAGTTATTGAACACTTGATGTGCTACTTTTTAAAATTATTTTCGAGTGTAGAGACTATACCACAAATCCGGGACACAACATTTGATCTCTTTTATTATTACAGGGAATATACCCTGTATATTCCTTCATTTTTAGAATCTGTTTCATGTGGGCTTCAGAAATCATTTTTATTTTTAGGGATCAGATGCAACATTGCCAAGTTATTCACATTTTAATCAAATTTAACGAAACATTATGGACGAGGAAAAATCAAACAAAAAATCTAAAAAAATTCAAAAAAACCTTATTATAAGAGATCAATGAACGAATCTGGGTATGCAAGTTCCCAAGCAATGTGCTAAAACATACACAATATTTGGAGTAACATAGAATATACAGGGTAATCCGAAACAAAGACAGAATTTTGCTATTTTAAAATAGCTAAAACTCTTTCTTTTTTTTAATGGAACATCCTGTATATAGCTTCATATTCTGAGTGCTCATCTAATGAGCTATTCAATGGTAGTATAAGGGTGTGATCTAATAATACTTTTTGATAGGTAGATAACGATCAATTCTCAAAAAGTTTTAGCCATTTGAATATAGCAAAATTCGAACGTTAATTCATTCGATCGTTAAATCCATTTAAAAAACAGAAAAAAATGTTGCGTCCCGGATTTATGGCACCCTCTGTGCACTCGAAAATGATTTAAAAAAGTAGCACCTCAAGTGTCCAATACCTTCCAATCAGATGTTTTCCTCAATTATCATTAATCTAGCAGCAATGGTCCGAGCGAGGATTTTATTAAATCGCGCCAAATTTGGAAAAATTAATGAGTTCAAAAAAGGTTACGTCAACTTCTAAGTTGCAATGCAGAACTATTGAATACCAGAAAATAATAACACCATTATTTCCTGATAAATTAGGAAATAAAAAATCAATACGATAAATTGACATCAATTAATATCAATAATTAATTGATATTAATTATTGATATAATTAATATCAATGTCGGCAACTTAATATCAATCGAAAGATTTAAACATGAGCTTATTTGTTAAAACCAGTTGTGAACCTAAAAAGTATGTTTCATTTTTCAACTTTAACTTTTAAAAGTTAAACTATTATAAATTTGCAGATTTATTTAGGAAAACAAACTTTTATAGCAATTTGATAATCATTATGTAGATTCTAATATACAGGGCGATTTTTTGAAAGAATCCATCCCGAATTTCTCGACAATTAGGGCAAAATAAATAACTCCTGAAACACGTTATAACGGTGTTGTACAAATACTCATAATTCGTCATATTTGTTTGGCTCATGATGTAGTGGCAATAATTTACGTTATGTTTGATTTTTTAAATCATTGTCAATAGGGTCTTCCTGAAAAAAAAAATATATAACCTTTTTGTGTCTTAACGTAAAGTTTATAACCTGTAATTAAACATCCCATAGAGAAAACGTTTGGTTTTCATTATAACTTATCAACAAACAACATACAATATCGTAAAGCTTACACATTTTGTCACGTGACCGACGGAACGCTGTTATTGGCCGAGCGGCACTGTGACGTCTTTGCGCATCTTGGCGATCGGGAGTCAGTGCATAAGGGATAGGAATCGTGGATTAATTCGACTTAGAATCCAGTCTGACATAAAATAAGTTCTGATGGGTTAGTAAAGGGACAGCCAGATAATCTGATTGATGTTCACGTGTTAATGGTTCCCGACATTTTCTCAAAAAGTGAATTTTTCAACGTAGCCGAAACGCGCGGAGTCGCATATAATTTTTCAAATCCTCTTCCAGCTGTAAGAACAAATAAAATTCTGTATAAACTTTGCAATATATCCTATATCTCATACGAATTGGTAATGCTGATTTTAAAATTTGTAATTATTAATCATCTAATCTAATTTCTAATTAACAGTTTGCTACAAATATTGTTTCAACATGTTTTTTTAGTTTTAACTAAACGTTTGTGTAAGAACATATTGTAAAAATCTAACAGTACTTTTAAAAAGTAATAACGATATGGAAGGTATTGTTTTAGAATGGAACCCACAAAACTATTTTGAGGTTATGTTATTACTAATGTATATATATATAATCGGAAATCCCCTTGAATACACATTACTAATGATGATAGTTAATTATATATATTTATCGAATTTCGTCGATAATTTATTGAAAATTATGTACTTACATTAAAATGGTCTTCACAAAAATAGTGAGACGTCAAAGTGACACTGGCGGAATCACTTCGGACTTGTTGTAACCCCTTTTTCCGTATATCCCCTGTAGGGACGTTTATAAACAACTTATTTGGTTCGCATTTACTGCTGTTATCACATACAGGCACAATGCAATACTTATTCATCCCTTTTTTTGTAAAACCGACGTTTTCTTTCTGTCGCTCCATTGTAAGCAATGCTACAGCTGAGCGCCACGTGCGTTGTGACGTCACAGCAGCATGGCGGGCTTTTGGGACCTTTTCAAACGCCGTTAATTTTAAAATCGTGGTTGCTAATTACAACGATTTGTCTGAACACAAAAATTATTGCCAAGGATGTTTTTAATGTGTCTAGAGTTCAGTTTCAAGGTTTTTGAAAAGTCGCGGAAGGCCCTATTATGGCATCAATTTTTGGAACTGAAAATTTTGTCGAACTTAATTTGGTACGATTTATAGGGAATGTGTCTATTAGTAATTTTTGTTACTCAGTAAAACATAGGTATATGGATCTAATCTAATGTATTCATTACAAGAGGTTGCCAAACGACAGGTAAATAAAAGACAGTTTTAATCCTCAAATGGGAAGTTATTTATTTAATTATATTTGTTCAAAATTTGGAAATTTGATTTAATAATTATTGAGTCTTTATTTTCTCTGACCTAAAATGATTTACTTTAATTTGAAAAATGGATTAAGAGTTAATTATTAGTATAACTATTGGAATTGCAAAGTGATATTAGCGATTTCATGTACAAAACTATTTTCAAATTGTGCCGACAAGGTCCTTCAGTACATGTCATCACTGCATAAAATCCATTAGCATTTGTGTCTACCAATATATTTCAAGGCCACCTTGTGGAGAGGACGTAATTATATAAATGAATTAATACAGCATAATATCTTCAAATTGTGTAGTAGAGTGGGCGATAATGCACCAATTATTTTTTATATATTGGTTTTGTAATAGTGTGAAAAAGTTGCGTTTTGAGTTGAAAACACATGTGAATTCCTTTTAGAAATAAAAAAATATCTTGAGAGTCTGCAACACAATTTCAGTTCAAACTTAAGAAAATCGTTCCTGTGCTTGCAATAGAGCGGAAAGTTGCAAATTTAGTCCCCGAAAAATAAAATGAATTACGTTTTGATATCAAAAAAATCTTCCGCAGGTCCTTCCAAAAATACTTACATTTTTTAAATACGATTTTTTTCTGGCAATTTTTCGTCTAATATCCCAAAATAACCCACAACGCACCACCCAGTTTTTGATGAAAAACCAGTTTACTGTCAAAAATAAAATAATTTATAATACAAACTACAGGGTCTCTAAATTACGTGGACATGGCTTAACCACCGATTACTGGAATAAAAAAAGACGATTTAACAAACTTATGTATATACAAATCCGTTTCGTTTACCCAGTATTCAGTTTCAAAGTTACTTAAAAAAAAAAAACAAAATTTGCTTATAACAAGAGAACGTTTACATTGATTTTGATGTTGTTTGGTATGACACTCTATACGGGTATAACTCATATTTTGACATAATATTGTTATTATCTGTAAACCGGTTGTGTACATAACAAGGGTGGCCCAACATTAATATATTCATATTTTTTAATGACAAAGCAAATAACTTTAAAAAAAGAATCAAATCGGACGCAGGCATTCATTATTAAGTTTTGTTTGTATGTTTGTAGTTTTTGATATCTGTTATAGTTTCGGCACAAAAAAATAAAATATGAGTGACTGCCCTACACTCGTTTAGAAACCAATGTAATCTAGTTACCGGGTTGATGATGGTTTATTCACAATAATGAATATAAAGTACACTTACGCCGATAAAACAGATATGTTGCTGGTTTGGGGATTTTAGGGGCCCTAATAACGATAAAGAAATTTTGGAAATTATAGTAAATGCTTCATTCATACGATATCTAAATAGTGCACGAGCTTTTACCAGCTGATTATGACCTACGTTTTGCGTTTTGCCGATTTATTCAGGAAAAAGAGCTGAACATATACTTTTTAGCCAGAAAATTCTGTTCACTGATGATTTGTTTTCAAAGAAGTGTAGCGCAGTCACTCATATTTTATTTTTTTGTGTCGAAACTGTAACAGATATCAAAAACTATAAAGATACAAAAAAAAAAACTTAGTAATGAATGCCTGCGTCAGATTTGATTTTTTTTAAATTTATTTGCTTTTGTCATTAAAAAATATGAATGTATTACTGTTGGGACATCACGTGTTTTATACACAACCGGTCTGCTGATAATAACATTATGTCAAAATATGAGTTATACCCGTATAAAGTGTCATACCAAACAACATCTAAACAACATCGTTTTTTTTAAATTAACTTTGAAGCTGAATACTGCCTAAACCAAACGCATTTGTATATAGATAAGTTTTGATAAAACGTCTTCTTTTGATCCCAGTATGTCCGCATAATTTATAGACACCCTGTATAATACAAAGAAAAATATAATATATTGTATATTATTGTTACTAGACATAACAGGGGGTTGTGATTTCACACGTTTGCCAATCGATAATATCGATATATTCGTCTACTTCAAAGTTAATTTCCGGTGTTTTAAAGGTTCTGATATTTGACCTATTGCTTTCCATTGTTTCCTTCGAAGCAGGATTCCTGATGTGCCCTCATGGATAGGCAACCAACATAGCAGAACATTATCCAGATAAGCTAAATAAGTACGTATTTCGCTGAATAACTAACTCTATTGGCTTCCGAGACGTACATGTCGTCATTATTTTAGAGGGTGAATTAGATTTTTTTCCCATCCGTGCACATACCGTGACATTCTTTTAACTTTGAACATAGTCAAGTCAATACAACGTCCCTATGTTCAATTTAAAAAAAAGTCAACAATTTGCGAATATTTGCTATTAGGCAACCAATTATACCACAAACCTGTCAAATAAGCTGTCGATTCTGTCGAAAATTATATTGAAGAACTGAAAGATCGGCTAAGGCATGCTTGCAATGAGCTTGATCCCAAATTGGTTAGAAACGTTGTTCAAGGTTTTTACAATAGGCAGGCATATTGTCTAGATTCTAGAAAAACAAAAAAAATCTTTTCTGAGCTTGGAGAACTGCAATAACACTTTTCCACAGCTAATCCATCGAACAACTGCTGTATAATACGACAAGTCAACAGACTCAGATTCAATTTCTTCGAGGAAAGATCGAAATTGGGGATGATAGAGTGCACGTGATCGAATAAAGTTTACGACAGAAACAACTGATTTCAAAACGCAGCTCGTGTCGACATGTTATACACGTAGGGCTTGTTGGTGGATGATACAGTGCAGAAAAATTGGTACTGTTGCTCCTGCGCTTTCACAAGCTTTTCTTATTAGCCCAACCACCCCAATATTTGCACCAGACATGTTTCTTCCTCCGTCAATTGTCACACCTTGGAGTCGATTCCAGTCCAAGTTATATTTGGTCAACGTCTGTTGTAGTTCCTTAAAAATATCTGCTCCAGTTGTAGTGCCATGCATGCTGTTAACCGATGCTAATTCTTGGGTGACATTAAGATCGTCGTCAACTCCACGAACAAATACTAAAAGTTGTGAGGTGTCACTAACGTCGGTCGATTCATCCATCGCGATAGAATAGTGAGTGAAACGCTGTGCTTTCCCAGAAATCTGGTGGAGTATATTATTGCCAATATCGTCAATTCGACGAGCAACAGTATTGCGGGAAAGACTTATCGTTTTGAAAAGTTTCACCTTTTCCGGACATAATACCCCAACAGCTTCCATCATACACTCTTTAACGATGTTTCCATCCATAAAGGGTTTCCCTTTTTTCGCCAACAAATAAGCAACTTTCATGCTAACTAAAGTCAATGATTCATTTTCCGAGTTTGCCTTCCTAAATAAATTTTGCTGAGAAGACAAACTACTACTCATTTTTTCAAATTTTTCAGTACGCTGCTTGTCCTTAAATTGTGAGTAAGCTGAAGCATGTTTTGTTTCATAATGTCGACGTAAATTGTATTCATTCATTACAGCAACAGTGTCATTGCAAATTACACATATAGCTTTGCCATTCTTTGACTGCGATTGCACAAAGAAATATTTGAATCCCCATTCTTCTTTAAAAACGCGGCACTCGTCATCTACTTTTCTTCTTTTTGTTTCCATGTTCAACTTTAAAAAATAATATTAACATAATAATTAAGTTATAATATATTAAATATAAATCTAAACATACCAATTTACAATATATCAACTGTAAAGAATGTAAATAAGCTCCGTGGCCGACGAATTTTTGGTTTGTTGTGGACAATCTCGTAGCTTTGCAGGCACTGCAGTTGAGTGCAGTCTGCCGCTCCGCGCCGCCTACGTACAGTCAGAGTACAAAATCATTCATGTAGTCGAGCGGCCGAGTCGCATCGCCGACTACCGAAAAAACTTGAATACCAGACTGTACTTTTTCGAGCGTGATACCGTGCTCATTCTAACCGAATGCGCTCTTCATCTGCGCGAGATCTAATACCGACGCGCCACGATACATTTATATTTTACGAAATTTTTCAAAATCCTTGGCGGGCCGGATAAAATCGCCTGCCGGGCCGGGTTTGGCCCGCGGGCCGTAGTTTGGACACCTCTGGTCTAGAACGTGAAGGTGACCATTTCGAATATTTATTAAAATAACGTATCATTCCTTACCTGTTCCTGTTGCTGTTAATTATTTGTTCAAATTCGTTTGTGGTGTTTATACTCAACCTATCCGTGGTTGTTAACTTTTGAAATAATATTAAAAATTGTTCCCACTGATGGAATAGACTATCGGGATAAGTGACTGAAAAAACGTCACGCACATATCTTATGCTCTGATTTGTGTGGTATAAATGCATTATTTGTTTTTTTTCTTCTGTTGGAATACATTTGTTTAATATATTTTAGCACAATAATAGTTCAAACAACTTGACAATTATATTTATTTTGATAACCCATCAAACAGTTATTTTGAGGTTACCTTGGTCACTTGATAACATCCTCGCATTGACCTGTAATAAAAAAAATTAAATCTGTGATCTAAATTTTCAAATAGATGACGCATTGGAAGTTCGTTCCCGTGAAATTAGCATATCAGCCATTAAAGAAGTTTTAGTTCTACATTTCGAATATTTCCTCCTTCAGAACCAGTACTAGCTAGTGACCCGTAACAAACATTAGGGGGCAAGTTATTCAAATCGAAATATATTTTAATTGTTAAGGTTTAATGCTACTTCTAATTGCAATTGCACATACATACGCTTGGTTCAATTTTAATGCCGAGATTACTTAAATATCTGCTGAACAATTTTATTTATTAAACTAAAATGACTCAGAATATCATCGAATTATATATATTGAAATATTAATGCCCATGATGTGATCGAAAATACTTTCAACCCTGAATCAATAATGTACTTTGGTTACATGTATAATTAGACAATTAATTTATAAAAAGACAACGACTATGAAACATTTTTCGACGAAAGAAAGGGAATATATTTTGGAAATGTTGAAAACGAAAACTTTTTTATCATACATTCAGCCTAATTGCATCATAATTTTATCAAGCACATAAACCCGTTCATACGTAGCTGTAAGTATTTACCACATATCATTCGATAGCGTAAACCGTTTAAGCTTTGGGGATGACATGTGTGAGCTCATAAAAAAAGAACTAGAGTTACAATTTTAACGGTGTTTTGACATGTGAACTGTCAGCCACGTCGCGGGATATTCGCTGGTTAAATCCCCGATTGGAAATCAACTTCGACGCGCCGCACTATAAATAGCGGGCTATTTCCATTCCCTGCAGCCCCGCATCGATTTTTATCCCAAATGAGCCGGAAATAATTAATAATTCGGCTCAGATGTTTATTGAGATTTATACGACCGCTGCGTGCCGCACTCCAGTTCAACGCTTTTGTTTGCGAACATTGTTGGGCTTTATTGGATCGTCAAAAGTTGGGCTTTAACATGTCGTATTTCTATTAGCAGAGGCAGGATGGGGATAATAGGGCAGCACAGTGTATTAATTTTTCGGATTTAGTTAGAGGACGGTGCTCACGTTTGACGCACATTGGCGATAAATAATGGTGAAGTGTGCGGGGTTGATTTCCGAATGAAAAAGGGTCATTCAGGTTCTGCATTCGGGGCTACGTGAAATGTGATGCTTTCTCGTTTGGCTGGGTCTGCAGCACTTTACTTTAATTCACTTTTGCCAGCTCGTGGGTATTGGATGTGGCGGGCAGTTCTTTTGTGCATTATTAACCACATGAATAGAAATTCTATTAAATCATTACCTTTACATATTTCCAGACAATTGAATTTGGTATTGGAATGGCATTTATACAATACCATTTTTTTGTAATTGAACAATTATATTTTCAAGTATAAATGTTTACATTGTTATTAAAAGTGTAATGAAGAAGACCTGGTGTGTTTGTTTGCAACGTGAATTGTGGGTACACATACAGATATCAATTTATTTTTACAACATCGGAACGGATAATACCTTAACTTGTCGCTATCAGAATTGCATTTCTAGATTTTATTGGCTCCATAAAAGTACAAATACGGCAGCAGAGTCGGGCAAGCAGAAACAATACCGATAACTAATGCAACTTTCGTACTTGCACACAAAAACTTTAAACTTCGTAATAAGGTGGATAGTTTCACTGACTCGAAGAAATTTGCCAAGAGATACGAAACTGTATTATCTCTGTATCGTCGAATGAATAGTTGAATTGTAAGCACGATTACATATTATATTAATATTGTTATTATTAATATTTTTTCTTTAAGCTAACATTATTACTAATTAAGAAAGAGTTTACCCTTTGTAAGGGATCGGAATATAATAATTGTTGCAAAATCCTTTAAAGTGAATAAATAATGCTTAATCCATAAATATGTGTCTTTATTTTATTAATATTATTGTTACTAACACACGGATTACCCCTAAAAGAAGTTGAAGTTATCACGATAATGATTTAATATCAAACATAACGAAAAGAAGTACTGCCATTATTCGATCACACAAAACAAAAATAAAATAGATAAATCACGAGCTAAAACAAATATCATAAATTATAAGAATTTATGATTACAAGTAAAATATACCTAATTATTAAATATTGGGGAAACCGAAGTCTTACACCTTTATTAACTTTGCACTAAATTGAATTAACCATATTGACAATATTAATGACGATAAAAGTTTCATTAGGCTTCAGCCTCTGAAAAGTTTAATTCGCGAAGAATTGTTAACACAATGGTTGCTATGGAAACTACTCGACGATTAAAGTTAATCGGAGACTATAAGACCGGACCTTATTCTGTGATATTTGCGGCAGGTAATATAAATTGCTCATCAAAATTCTCTAACATGAGAAGTCCCCACTGACATTTTTTGTTGTTCACCAGCAGGAATGAACTAAAAGGTGTTCAAAAATTCAAATTAAAAGCATTTTATGGCCCCTGGGCGCGCTGACGTGCTTTCAGGGCGAGGAAACGATAAGAAATCTAGAGAATGGAAAAAGATTATAATGGGTGGTCGTCTTAGCTAGTTTGTAACTCGGAGATCGTTTCAGGCGATAACGAGGCTTTTTTAATCTCCGAACTAGGAAACTTTGTAGGTGTTTCTCCGGCGCATAAAATTATTTCAAGGATTAACGGTATCTGGGTAATTATAACTGGGATATGTTTGCATAAACTTACATTGCAATATATTTAAAATGGTTAACATTAAGATAGTAAATTATAATATTGAAATTACCCTTGCGCGGCATAGGAAGTTAAGGTTGCGACCTCGTGTGTTCGATTCTCGCCCACAGAATATTAAAATCGTTAGATTTTTCTCCGAATACTACTGTTCTTATGTAGTAGTCCCGTCGGTCGTGAGCTGACAGTGACTCATCCATGACTCCAAATCGCAAAAATTCGATATACGTTTCTTATTTCATTTTATTCTAACGCGATTCTTTGTTCGAAAAACCATGCGTCATTGTCAGCTCTCGGCAGAACGCCTATTCTATAACATACTCTATGGCGGGGTGGTGGGCTTTTTTTATGTGATTAAATAATTTTGAAATAAGTGCGGGCAGTGGATAATATTTTATGATATATTTTTATATCACTGTAATAATACACGTTTTACAATTGTTACCTCATCCTACTGAAATTTTCTTAAATAGTGCAATCCTGGCATTAGATTTATATAAAATTATGCAGGAGTTGTAATTTTTTTTAATTATTAGTAAATTTTAAATTTTTGCAAGTTTTGTTAAAATTCCTTCCATATTAACCTAAAAAACCTATTGGAAATTTCAGAAATGTCTTTTTAACAATCCTGACACTAGATTTATAGATTAAACTGAATAATACGGCCTACGCCATTAATGTTACTTCATTCACCCTGTATACAGCGCTCACCAAATATATTTTTAATTATATGTGGATTATACAGCTAACCCAGAAAGCTATAAAATTGTGCTTTGCCTCCTTACGGACTAAACTTTATATTAAACTTATTTCGTTTTAAAGCCGCGATAAAAGTATTTAATATACCAAGTTTTTTCTTTATTTTTTGACCCATAAAAATATTTATCTTTGCGATTTGTGTAATACTTTTGTCTTTTATGGTCTTCATGGCTTTACAAACTGCTATATCTGTGCCATAAATGGATAATGGGTTATATTTGTCGTAGGCGGAGATAAGAGGCGTAACATAAGAAATTTCCAATACGGCATCATAAAGAATCGAGGATGGGTCGTCGTTAACCTTTGTTTATTGCGAGCAGTTGTGAGTTTTCCCCTTTTTTATATTGGAGTGAAAATTTAATTCTACAATAAGCAATTCTCCTCAGGTTTTTATAATCACTAGTTACGTCTTAGCCTGATTATTCTTTAATCCAATGGAAGTTTTACATAGGGAATTAAGGAACCCTTAACTGTCCTAACCTAACTTAACATAACATAACTAGTGACGGAATATTTTGTTGACTTATGAGAACTGCAAACTCATATGGTTTTATATAAATAATGAATTATCATGGCTGACCACAGCTATTAAGTATTATGTAAGGTAAACAATAGTATTTGCGTTATTGAACAAGTTCTTACATAAGGGTTATGGACTTGGTATAGAAGATATATTGGTGCTGCAAAAAAAGAAAATTAACCCAACACACATTGAGACGCAGGTAACGCAGGGCAGTGCAGTGCAGTTATTTTCGCAGGCAATAACTGCATTGTGCTAGCCTGTGTTGCTTTTTTGCAGCAGCAATATATCTTCTACTGTAGGTCTATATACCCCTATAGACCTATATAGAGGGTATAGCATATTAATTTTGGCGGCAATATTAAAATGATTATTTCAAATTTTTACAAGTCCAATTGTCCAATTTTAAATGAATTTAAAACGTTTTTGTTTCTTTCTCATGTTTATGAAAATTTATGAACTAAAAATTGCAACGGTACCTACTTCTTGTTATTAAACCAACTCAAATTATTAAAAACTAATAGGTCTCATACCCTCAAAACACATGTTGACAGCAGTGACATATTTGTTACTAGTTTTTTACAAGTACACTGTCTATAAAATTATTATACAATGTGACATTTTGGCCGACCTTGAATTTGACAATTAATTTCCATAATGGATGATCTGTACAATCGTCAACGACAGGTTAATCAACATCAAACTTTATCAATACATCAAATTTTACGCGGGAGTTTCAAAAATTGCAGGATTTTTATTATACATCGTATATCAGTCTGCGTTTTTTTTATATTTGAGTATAGAGATGTTTACAATACACCATCAGAGGTTTATGAATACAATACAGGGTATGTAATGCCTAATGACTATATTCGACGAAATGTGAGCAGAAATTTTTCAATCAAAGCAATTGCGAGACGAAACAATTTTATATGAAGCTTTTTGAAGTTCCTGCATGGCAATGTTTTTTACTGCATGGACAATTTTTTTATCTATAATGACATTTTGTTATTTATTATATGCTATTTTGTGCTGTATGTATGAAAATGTATGTACTTGTACGACAACTATATATATATATACAGGGTGTCTACGCTAAACCGTTCGTTAAAAGTTTACGGGGTTGCCGTTGTACTAAAAATTTCAAAAAAATCCTGGTCACGCGGTTGAATCAGTTATCCTCATGTGAAATATTTTCAAGTTTCTATCACTTCCGGTTCCACCGGAAGTAGCACCAACTTTCTTATTTTAAACGGAACACCCCATATATTATTATATTTTTGAATTCCTCGCTTAAATTGGAACATATTTTGTAAGAACGTATGTACACTTATCTCTTCTAGTTTTCAAGAAAAAAAATGTTTTCTAAAATTTTGACCTCTAAAAGGTAGCCTGAAATCTGTCAATAACTTCTCTTAGGAATAAGATAAAATTATGAATTAAATTTCTAATTATAGATAGAGGATGCCTCTATGAGTGACATAATTGCAAACTGTCAATTTTGATAATAAGTGTTCATAAAATGTCAATATCTTAGTGCCCTCTTAAATATCCTGTAATTCATTTTTTTTTAATGGAATGGCCCATTTTTTATTGCATAGCACGATAGAGAGAAAAATTTACTACAAAAAAGTATAATACAACCATACTCCTAAAGCAAGTATTTTTTGAAATATTTCGAGGATTACTTTTTCGTCGCATTTCTGCAGGGTATAATTTTGCAAGTCACAAGTGCACTTTAGTAGGCGTGTGATATGTTTTTGTTTTGTCGCCATTGTAATGCAAACTGTCAAATAATAAAAACATTTAGAAGAAAGTATTACAGAAATCAAAATGAACAAAATGAATCATTACACAAATCAACAAATTATCAATTTATTTTTTATACATGGCAACTGCGATAAAATTGTTGCTCTGACATGTAGAGTATTCAATAAAACTTATCCACATTTGCCGCCGATGAATAAATCAATTCCCTGCTTAAATTGGAACATATTTTGTAAGAACGTACGTTAAGTGTACATACGTTACCAAGAAAAAAAATTTGTTCTAAAATTTTGCAACTTTTAACGAACGGTTTAGCGTAGACACCCTGTATATATATATATATATATATATATATATATATATATATATATATATATATATATATATATATATATATATATATATATATATATATAGTAAATAAAGCTTATTGTTATTATTATTATTATAACTTTTGAATTTTTAGCATGGTTTTGTATTTATATTTGTATTTACCCACATTTTTATATGTTTAGTAAATTAAGTATGTACTACTAATACTACTACCATCTTATTAGTTTTTAATTTATAGGATGTGTTACGTTTTAAAGTAGCACATATGCCATTTACTTAATTTACTGCAAAAATGTACGAACCTGTTCAAGCAGTGCTATAAGCTTCTATCGTCGGTAAATGGGATTAAAGGGCAGGAAGCAGGTAATACATTGATCGAACCACTGAATTGTAGAGGGTACTATTATCTAACAATTAAAGCGAGAATGTTTTGTTTTGGAAAAACGTAACCATCAGTTCCCATGCCAGTTCAATGACTGTGGGAGCAATTTTTCTGATAAGTCTCGATTTACCTCCAGAGGTACTTCAATGTTTATGCAAGAGCACTCAAACAATATAATTAATTATCAATTAAATGAAACACACAATTTCAACCTCGAAGTAAATGCCTCATACATTAACTAATATCATTATCATTTCAATTACGGGCAGAGAATTTTAGTTCTGCTGTCGTGTGAAGTTATGTAATTTGTACTGTTTTGTATATTTAGTGGCTGAAGTGAACTTCCTAAAAAGCAACATTTCCAAACTTTCTTCCCGACAGTAATGCCAGCAGAAATTGACCGCACACTAATAATAATAATAATTATTATTATTATATAGAAATTTTGGGTTGCCCCAGACATTAGGGCAGAAATATGCCGTCGTAAATAAACAAATAAATGAAATAATTATATAAAAATTTCAGATAGCCTGGTCATTTGAAGAAAGTTTAGAAATTTCGAACCAATCGTTTGGAAAATAAGGTAATAATATCACATTATGCAATACACCTAAATTGAGACAATTTTTCAATTATTAACTGTCGAAAGTGACGTTAAACTGAAAAAAATGTAATTGATAATTCTCAATATGAAAGTTAAAACAAAAAAAATGTTCAGGTATTTTCCGATATTATTATATTTCAGGTATTTTCCGATACCTGAACAATATTGTTGTTGTAAGTTTCATATTGAGAATTATTAATTACAAATTTTTGAGTTTAACGTCACTTTCGACGGTTCATAATTGAATAATTGTCTCAATTTAGGTGTATTGTATAATGTGATATTACGTTATTTTCCAAAAGAGTTGTTCGAAACCTTAACAAATTTGGCAATTTTTAGAACGTTTTTTCATTATTAGCAAATTTTTAGTGGTTTGTAGTATCTCGAACCCACAGCTCTAAATTAGTTGGAGAAAGCTGAAACTGAATTGTATATGTTTACTTCACTGTTGTGTAACCCAGGCCACATGGCAAATATATTTATTCCTGAAAACGAGAGTTAAAGAGAGATTTTGTTTCTATTCATCAAAAGAAATGCAAATAAATCTATATAACATGTTAACATTTTAATACCAATCAACACAGAAGAAACAACGATATAATGCAATATTAATGAATTTTCAATAATGAATGATAATTTTTGACACTAAAGTATAGTTATGTGTATCTTTTATGATTTATTTTACAACTTATTTAACACAAAGAAACCAATTCTACCGATAATCTTAACAGAAGGAAACTTATTTAATTAAGTTTTCATTCTTTTATCTTTACTCTCATATCTTTATTAAAATAATTGTTTTGAATTATATATATTTTAAAAATGATATGGTATCTTCTCCAGTTCAGCCGGAAGTCACGACTAGACGGTTCCATACAATTTTTTAAATATGAAGTTTCCCAGTTCAGCCGGAAGTCACGACCAGAAGGTTCAATATGAAATTTCCCAGTTCAGTCGGAAGTCCCGACCAGAAGGTTCCATTCAAATCTGTTTCAAACTTTAATAATAGTTATCTCAATTTAATTTCAATTTCATATCTTTTCATATATTTTTAATTACAACATGGTGTTTTCCACACTTCAGCTGGAAATCTCGACCAGAAGGTTCCAATACCATTTTCAAATATGAATTTTCCAAGTTCAGCCTGAAGTCACGACCAGAAGGTTCCATTCAAATTTCTTTTAAACTTTAATAATAGTTCTCTCAATTTAATTTCAATTTCATATCTATTCATATATTTTTAATAAGAATATGGTATCTACCCCAGTTCAGCCGGAAGTCACGACCTGAAGGTTCCAATACAATTTTTCAAATATGAATTTTTCTAGTTCAGCCGGAAGTTACGACCAGAAGGTTCCATTCAAATTTGTTTTAAAATATGAGAGACATTAATTTTTATTCCCTTTTTCATTGGTTTTATTTTATTTTAATATATTTTAATATATTTTCTGATTTAGTGGAAAATTTTAAATTAATCACTGACTTGTGGTTTATATTAACTCATTATTTTACTTTATTTATTTTATCATATGAAATGTTGTATTTGGTTAAACATTTAGTATTTTGAATTTCATCACTTACTTCTTATTTTATTTAACTCAAACACATACAACAGGGCACAATGCTAGTGTCTCGACACTGGAACTCACTAGCAACTAGATACTGTTTTTTTCTGGAATCAACTGTCTCGAGCCTTGTCCTTCTCTCCATTTTATACCAATTTTTCGTCTTATATATATGTTATGTCCTCTACTTTTCTTTAATTGAATTTATTTGAACATACTGAATCCTCCCAATCAATTCTAGTACAAGCTAAATAAATTTGGGTTCAAATATGCAATAAATAAGTGATTTATTAAATGTTATAGTTGGTTCTAGATTTTAAGGCGGTGCAATTAGCCTGGCATGAGTTAAACTCATCGGCCCATGTGTCCCTTTGTTATCTAATTCTCTACCTGCTAGCAGCCGCCAAATGTATCTAAAAACTTATATATTTTTTTATTAACACAATCATTGGACACATAAGACCCCTATTACCAGAGGTTATTTGTTTTAATAATGTTAATGACAATATTTTTCATTCATTATGAAAAAGGCTATGGCAAAAATATGACTAATAATTTTACAATAATTGGTTAAAAACTAAAAAAATTAAGGTATTATTTTGTACTTACAGGTACAGTTATTTTTATTTTATTTTATTATTTATTTATTTTATTTTGCCTGACTAGTTTCAGTTTCTAACAAACCATCATCAGGGGCGTGATATGTGTATTTTGCTATGTATATATCTTGATCTTATTTTTGTCATAAATATTTGTAATTAATTTTACTTATTTTTTATATAAATAACTGGTAACTTGTGGATAAAACCTTACACTTAATTTTTTTTAAATGTTCTTTTTTTTGTATAATTTTAAATTGATATCAATTATTATCACGATATAACGGCATCAGGGTCGCAGGTTCGAACCCTGTGGCATTCACAACTTCTGAGCTAGAGATTTTTCAAAATGCCGTTCCTTACCCAAGCAGGCGATCCCGTGTACTGTTAAATTGTGCTAGCACGTTAAAGAACCTGATATGGATGAAGCGAACTCCATAAACTGTGGTAGATCGCTCCGTGGCGACGATAATTGGCCATAGCAGCAGATAGAAGCCGTCGCTAAATAAAAAATAAGAATAAATGCATCAACATCATAAGACTGTAAAAATGTAAGTTGAATCTGCATTGATATATTAGTATGCAGGACATTTATAACCGGCGCTGTTGGCTATTAAGTTTACGCTGGTGGTTTGCATAAAGGCATCAGCGACCGGAATGCGAGATAACAAGTTTGAGAACAACGCACCTATTTGTTTGTCATTATTCATTCGGTACGGAACATAAATTATTAATAGTAATGGTGCTCCCATCAGCGCGTGGAAGAAACGATTGACATAATGGCTGCGCGTGTGAAATATTTCAAATACTTTAGCATGAATTGATCCACAAGATGCGTTATAAATATGTACATAGAGATAAATAGCAGGAAGCTGAAATAACACCGTTAAAAAACAAACTTTGGTATTAATGATTTTTAAATGCAGGAAATGCAAATGAAGCAGTAATTGGTACTAAAATGTCAGATTTAAGGCGTCGATTGTTGTGGCCAATACACTTTCAATGCAATACTTTCTGATACAGATTTTAAATAATGAATAAAACAATACAGTTCATTATTATCACTTCAATATTTATTGCTGTGGCAGTAGTTTTGACCAACTTACTCATTACCAAAGGGATATATAATATTTAATTTGTAATAAAATCAAATTGATAATAAATCAATAAATGTTTCAGCTCTGTTAGATAAAAAAATATATAAAACCTTAAATACTTAAACTGTCTGATATAAATGAAAAGACATAAATCACAATAAATTAAGCTAATGAGAGGGTGAACGTTTTTTTTTTCGTAACCGATTCCTGCTCGAAGAAAATTTGTAGGGAGGCCTCTGCAAGTTAATGCTCGGCATTTATTTGCGTCACGTCAGGCAAGTGACATCAAGACCACCCTGTGGCTGCTGGGCTGCACGGCTTGGGGCTGCTGCCCTCTTCATGCGCAATGCACATGACATGAATATTTATCCACGTTAGCGACAACGTGATTCGCTCCACCCCCAATCAGCGATTAATTTAAATCTCTTATAGCGAAACAGACGTCGAGCGCAAAAGGCCTTGAAAGACGGCGAAAAACCGGACAAGAGCTGCGTGAACTGAAAATTGCTCCCGATCGAATTGCGGCGTGTAATGTTACATCGGATGATGGCAATTAAGATAATTCCGTGTTTGCCAGCGTTTTATGAGCAGGATGTGTGCGAATTTTAGCACTGATACGGTAATAAGACCGCAATGTGGGACGTCCCACGAGCTACGTGTGAACAACTTTGTTCGACGCAAAAGTTTAAATAAACATGCATATAAATATAACATGTCATTATGTAAATATATAAAATGTGCGTTCCATTAAACAGGATGTTGAGTAAATGACACATGTCATGTCGGGTAATTTCACTGTGTATTGTATTACTCCCCAGATTTGTGGGTGTAAAAAAATATGTTAGCTGCGTTATACGCTTACAAATCAAGCTTTCATCCATTCATAACAATTAATATTTGAATAAAATAAACAATAAAGAATTATATGTTTTAAATTATATTACTATAAACTTTTACTCTGTGATTTCACATTATTACAAAAATTGAACATTTCGATAAAGTGCGTATCAAAACATTAAGTGCTATACATTTTTGTAATCAGGAAAATAATCAGCATTCAATTAAAAGACCGGCATCAATAAAAAAATAAAATAAAAAAAAAACAGTTCACTGATTATTTTCTTTCTTAACTGCCAGAGCGAACGTGATATTTTTCTTGAATTCCTCGTTGAAAAGAGTCTATAGGTATAACATACATTTCACCTATAAATGGCTAAGGTAAAGTAGTAGTAAAATAGACAAAGTAAAGTAGCAAGGTAAAGTAGGTAAAGTAAAGTAGATAAAGTAGTAATGGGAAAAGATTCTAGGCATGTCGAATTAAACGAAATTTTATATTTTTAGTTATAAATGAATATGTATTTTTTTAATAGAAGGGCAGAAGGTCAATATTATTATTATTTTTATATATTTATTAATATTTTATGACAATCACATGCATTTGACATGAATGTGAATAAGGTCATGAAATGTGATGAATAGCCATTTATCAGGCAAGAAAAAATAACAAAAATAAAGATATAAAAAAAATGTAAATCGCAATAAGTACTTACCTAATAATAGACTGCATTAATTAATTTAAATAATAAAAAAATATATAAAATACTATCAATATTGAAAGTTGTTGAAAACAAAAAATTGTTAAAAAATTATTATATATAATATAATAATACAGGGTGTCCTAAATAGAGTGGGATTGCAATGGTATCTTTCTTATACTTAAAGAGATATGGTTAAACTTGCAATATTGTGCAGTTTTATATGCTGGTTTAGATTATGATGAAAAATTTTCTAAAGTCGGAGCAGTTTAGAAGTTATTCTAAAAAAACTAAAAATCGCTATTTTCTAAAAACTCCGATATGTTCAAAATTATTAAAGATACGGAAAAAAGTTTAAAATGAAAGTTACTTGGTTCGATCGCACAAACTTGATAAATCAAGTCAAAACCAAAGTCAAGATGGTGGGATCCGAGATATTAATACCAACTTTCTTATTTTAAATGGCCGCCATATTTGATTTTTATACGTCTAAATAGACTTTCTTTTCCTCTTTTCAATGATGTATAGCAACCTATGCCAAAATGAAAAATATGGAAAATATTAATTATTCCAATTTTTATTTTTATTGTTTTATTTATTTTTAAAACAAATATAATTTAAAAAAAAAACGCAATACAACTAAGTAGTAAAATAACAATAAATTATAAAAAATGCTCAAAATTCTGACAGTTATTGGCCAAAAACAATTGACAACGTTTTACAACAATTTAAAAAGAGGACAAATTTTACCCTTATAAATTGCATATTTGTCATACTTTACAAGCAAATGATAACATCCGTAGATTAACATTTTGCAGAATGTTGATCAAGAAAATTGCGGAAAATTGCGATTTTATTAATACAATTTTATGGATAGATGCGGATTACTCTTTTAATTGTGGATTATTTAGTCATCATAACGAACATAATTCAAACACATTGAGAAATGATTTACATGGTGCGATAATATTTCTAAGTGCACAACGTCATTTAGAAATTCTTCAAAACAAATATAGTACTAATAAAATGGTGCCGAAATTTTTTTTCTTTTCAACGATATATAACAACCTATTTCAAAATAAAAAATAAAATAAAAACATTTAACGTTGTCAATTGTTTTTGGCCAATAACTGTCAGAATTTTGAGCATTTTTTATAATTTATTGTTATTTTACTACTTAGTTGTATTGCGTTTTTTTAAAATTATATTTGTTTTAAAATTAAATAAAAAAATAAAAATAAAAATTGGAATAATTAATATTTTCCATATTTTTCATTTTGGCATAGGTTGCTATACATCATTGAAAAGAGGAAAAGAAAGTCTAATTAGACTTATAAAAATCAAATATGGCAGCCAATTAAAATAAGAAAGTTGCTATTTATATGTCGGAAACCGCTATCTTGACTTTTGTTTTTACTTGATTCTCAACTTTGTGCGATCGTACCAAGTAACTTTTATATTAAACTTATTTCCGCATCTTTAATAATTATGGAAATATCGCAGTTTTTAGAATATAGCAATTTTTACTTTTTTTAGAAAAAATTCTAAACTGCTCGGAATTTTGAAAATGTTGTCTACATAATCTGAACCACTATACAAAACTGCATGACTTTGCCCATTTAACCAGATCTCTAGCTTTCAAAGTAACAAAGATACCCATGCAATCCTACTCTATTTAGGACACCCTGTATAATATATTATATATATAACATTTTTTTGCTTTCAACAACTTTTCTAACAACTTTCAATATTGATAGTATTATATATTTTTTTATTATTTAAATTAATTAATGCAGTCTATTATTAGGTAAGTACTTATTGCGATTTGCATTTATTTAATATCTTTATTTTTGTTATTTTTTTCCTGCCTGATAAATGGCTATTCATCACAATTCATGATTTTATTCACATTCATGTCACATGCATGTGATTGTCATAAAATATTAATAAATATATAGAAATGATAATAATATTGACCTTCTGCCCTTCTATTAAAAAAATACATATTCAATTCTAATTAAAAATATAAAATTTCGTTTATTTGACATGCCTAGAATCTTTTCCCATTATTATTTTATCTACTTTACATTACCTACTTTACCTTACTATTTTACCTTAGCTATTTAGAGGCAAAATGTATGTTATACCTATAGAGTCTATAGTATAGACACTTTTCAGCGAGGAGTTCAAGAAAAATATTACGTTTGCTCTGGCAGTTAATAATGTAAATAATCAGTGAACTGTATTTCTTGTATTTTTCGAATTGCCGTTTTTTTTTTTAATGCTGATTATTTTTCTGATTACCAAAGTGTATAGCACGTTATGTTTCCATACGTACTTTATCGAAATGTCCAATTTTTGAAATAATGTGAAAACACAGAGTAAAAGTTTAAATTAAATGTTATATATAAAATTTCGCATTTTAAGTTTCAATTTAATTAAAAAGACTTTTCGTATGGATATTATCATAAATGGTTATATTGATACTTAGATGATATAGATCACCTGACACTATTTTCAACACCTACTACGTAAAATGGTAATGTGAAATCTAGACATTATTAGAAATTTAAATTGGATATTGTAATTAGTCACAGTGCTGATATTGCTGCAACGTTCTCCTTTGGCTTATGTATGTTGTTAGTATCTGCTCCGTTACGGTGTAGTTAGGAGTGTGAAAATGGCACCATTAAAAAATAAGAAACTAAGAAAATATGCGGCCCTTCACACTATATTTTATTTTATGGTATCTGTTCCATTTATGGCGTTATTTCCAATTTTAGGTTTACTATGTTATCTTATTGTACGTCCGTTTTCTGAACAATTATATGTCAAACTCTTGATATATGCGCAGTCATCTTCCACTAGAAGTAAGTAAAAACAATAACCTATTCAATTTCAGCAAACTGTTTAACGCTATTCCAGATATGTTGTATATGTATGAAGTTATGTCTACATTCGATATGCATCTGTACATAGAAAAAGATGTACATGAAAACTACTTAGGAAAGGAATCGGCTATATGTGTCCAAAATCATATTTATGGCTTAGATTTTGTTTATCCACAAACAATAATGACTACCTTAAATAAGATGCACGTATGTCCTAATTTAGTTTGTACTGGCAGGATAATTATACGTAAATGATTTTATAGATATTACAATACTTCATTAAAGTCAATAATCTATATCTTCCTATATATGGGCAAAACTGCTGTCTACAAAATATTATTCCTCTAAAAAGATCATTCGAAAAAGACGTCCATAGAATCAAAAGATACATGGAAAAAATGGCAACTTCCCAAGAAACATTTATGGTTTATACTTAGCAAATTCTTTGGTTTTAAATGTTTGAATATTATATGTTTAGGTTCTTTTGTATGCGGAAGGTACGAGATTTACCGAAGAAAAACAGAAAGCTTCAGTTCAATTTGCTCGTGAGCGAGGCCTCAAGTTATATAAATACCATCTACTTCCAAGAACAAAGGGATTTACTACAATAGTACCGATACTAAGAAAAAAGATTAAAGCTTTATATGATCTAGAAGTGTTAGAAGGAGGACATACTAGTATTTCAAATTTATTCAATGGTACTCACAGTGACATACATATTTATCTCAGGCGAATTCCAATAGACGAAGTACCTACTTCTACAGAGAGTTTAGAAAACTACTTATACGACATGTATACCAGAAAAGTATGTACTCTAAATACGTAACGTTCATTTGTTTAATTGATTACATTTTTAGGATGAAATGATAGACACTTTCAGAAACTCTAGAGAAGAGTTTGCTGCATCATACTTAGAGAATTATATAAAAGTTCCCATAAAATCAAATAGAAAAACATTATGGCAGCTCATTGTTCAAGCTATAATATTTTTACCTATTTATTTTTACTATTTCTACCGATGCATTTATGTAGGTGATACTATTGGTATTATTATGTGCGTCGCATATGCTAGTATTGGTAAGCAAAGTAACTTTTTGGATTTATGCTTTTAAGATAATATTTTATTTTAGGCGGCGCCGTACTGAAGATATTTTCAAATCATGTGTGATATATGGAATCTGCAACTGAGTGTGTTGTAGAGAACAATGTAAATCCATGTGAATAGATACATGCTTTATGTACTAGTATATCATAATATTTTCGTGAGTGTAAGCTCATATCCATTATCATGAATAGTTGTGGCCTGGCATGATATATGTGCATATCAGTACTTAAATAAACATAAAAGTACATAAATCACTTTGTAGATACCCTAATTGCGTATATTTAGCATAATTTCGTTTCAATATGAAATTTGAATTACAAAAATATATTTTCAAGAATTGTTCAATATTTGCAAGGTCGAAGAGATCGTTTTGAAAAATGTATATAATAAAACATATTGGTATTAAACGAAATTGCAGCATTTTATGAATTCCAGGAAACAATAATTATTATTAATTATTTACATAATTGTAATAATAAAATGTCCAGATATAATTTATCACAAAGATCTAACATAAATTATAAAATAAATTGAATACTACTAGAAATACTAATAAGTATTTAAAATGTGCATTTGCATGTGTCCAATTTACTAATAAAAATCTGTTTGCAGAACTAAAATTAACAGTGTTATTCATAATAGATATTTAAGCATTAAGGGAGGTAGGTATTGTTTATCTGAGTTAAAGACCGAGACTGGTCAAAACTTACCTCTCGAATTGCTTATAACTGTTTTTCCACTCCCGAAGTTTGTTTAATTGTTTATGTTTGATTAATTTATTTTCGCAAATTGAACAAAATGTCAGTACGGCTAAGACTATTTTTCAAACAAAGTGTGAAAGTCAGAAATTGTATTCGTTCAGTTGTAAAATAAATTCCAATGAAAATAAACAAGAAATGGCAATTGAAGCGGCTGCAGATGCTGCCTGTTCCTTCCTACTGCCGGAGAAGTCGAATGGGCTTTATCAAAATGCGTATAAGTGTTTTAATGAGTGGTGCCAGAGACAGAACGCTACAGAAAACCTTTTACTTACCTCCCTGAGGGAGGGGTGGGAGGTAATTACATCCCGTTGTTCATAGTAACCACAGCTTTATCTGTAAATGGAGCATACTTCCATCAAGGCAATGTTATAACAGTGTACTTACCATGCAGGGAGTGGACAAAAAATTAAACCGTGGTTTAGCGGTGTTTTACAAAGGGTTACCAAGGTTACTAGGATTAAACCACAGTTAGACCGTTTAATTTTGTATGAATAATACTGTTAATCTACTAGTTATATTAGTTGCTAAAATATCTAATATTCTATATAAATATCTTATCTAAAAATCTGCACAAATGTTGCACAGCTATTAAATACACTTAAATAGTACTCCTCGCAAAATTCGGTATGTACTAGGTTGTCACGTAAACAGGAGTTTGTTTATAAATAAAACACATTACTTTGTTAGTATCACATAAAATTATTTTGATAATGATTACTTAAGTAGTCGAAACTAGTAACAGATCAATAAATAATTTTATGTGATACTAACAAAGTAATTTGTTTTATTTATAATTAATAAAATGTATCACGAAGTAGACGCCGCAACCATTCACAATATAATAGGAGTTTGTTTGTTTAGTCGCCAGTTGTCAAAGTGATTTCAAGATAACAGGTCTTAATGAAGTGAATCGCAGAAAATTGATTGCCGAATTTTATGCCCAACACGTGTATAAGGGCTGTTAAGGCTTCACTGTTAATCATTTTGTTGCAATAGGTATATCTAGGAGGACGGGGTATAGTATTATTTTGAAGGTCGAAGAAGGAAAATCGTGGGAAAGAAAGACCGGAAGTGGGCGAAAAACAAAGAAAATGTCCGATAATAAGAAAAAGCAGTTGGAAAAGTCGGGCAAACCTTAAGAAAACTAAGAACACGATATAAAATTTCTCACGAATACTTGCGAAAAATATTTAAAGAAAGGGATATAATTATAAAAAACGCGGATATCTGCACCAAAATATACTGCAAAGCAACACATCAATAAAAAAACATGATTAAAGTTATCCGTAATTAGTGTTTAAGCCTTCAGGTGGGATATTAATCGGGAACAAAATTATCCAAATGTGTCCCATTGAGACCTATTGAGCGTATTTAGTTTTAATTGAAACCAAGCGTAAGAACGAGAAATAATTAATTTCAAAAATCAATTCAAAACAACGCCAATTCCCAAAACTGCACTTGCACATTAAATGACTTGTGTACGTGTAAAATAGTGTTTTTTTAATGGTGGCATTATAAACAGTTTGTTATGGTTACCAAAACCGTGTATAAACGTGCGTTTATGGCACGTACGTGCTATAAACATTGCCATGGAAATGTCAAATTTAACACTGACACTGACAACTGTCAACCCCATCATTTATTAATTGTAATATGAAATTCACAATTTTGGTTGTTTGAAAATATTATTCCATGTTCTGCCGTAGCACTTGATACACACGGTTCTTCACTGCTACTTCCTGCAATGCCATTGACAATCCTTTTCGCAATTTGAATTTTACTATGTGTGGACTCTTCGACATAGCTGGCAGCAACACTCATAGATTTCCATCCTCCTGCGTCCATCACTGTTGTCAAATTTGCTCCAGTATTAGCAATTACTGTTGCCGAAGACCGTCGGAATGAATGACCAGTATACTTGCTAGGATCTTCCAATTTCAAATATTTTGCTATCAGTTTAGGGAAGTTACCGCAAGTGTTGATACCAACTGGTTCGTTGATACACTTTCCATTTCGATATGTTAGTAATAGCTTATTCAAGGATGTCTTCGGACGTATGGCCGTGTATTTTTTAATCAAGTCCACGTACGCAATGTCTCCTGCGAATTGAATTATTGCAAATTTCCTTGGTTTGTCGGTTTTTGTTTCTCTAATATGAACAACTAAATTTGGACCTTCCTCCACTACATCTGAAGTACATAAATTATAGAGTTCAGAACGCCTGCAAGCTCCAAATATTCCCAGAGTTGCAGCAAACTTGCGAAAAATAAAAATGAACAGCTGATGATAAAAATTTAGAGGCAATATACCTTTAATAACAGGAAACTTTCATCGTCAGCCTCGGTAAAAAAATTCCGCAAGTCATCTTCTGAAAACACATATGACTTTTTAGTCACTTCACCCTTCTTTTTCTGCTTTAAAAAAGCCTGTACTTTTGCAAATTTAGAAATGTCAATACCATGTTTGATTTTTACAACAGACATAATCTTTGAGTGTATACACCACAACGATGAAGATTTATAAATTTCTGACTGCAAAATAAAAACTAATAGAAATTGAACGAAAAGGTAAGAAAAAATAATACCAATTGCGACATATACGCCAAAATCGAAGTTTCGTCGATATTGGTGACATCATGAGCAACCATCCAACTGTTGAACTTGTTATACTCCTTCAAATAACTTTCACTCGATTTCTTAGGTAATAAGGAAGATTCTGCCGCAGCAGCAATCTCAAAAATACTCGCTTCCATTTCTGACATTAGGATATTTTGTAAACATCAATTGTATTTTCCATGGCTACTAAACAATTTGTCATATTATTTAAAATGACGAATCAGAATTTAATGTTATTTTTTCTAGTTATTTCCAAATTTATAATGCCACCATTAAAAAAAATAGCGTATAATACTCGTACATATAGGTTTATTGCACTAGTATTATAATATACTATTTAAAAACAGCTTTAAATAGCAAGGTGGTGTTGATAATGCAAAATGAGCTTTTCAAAAGCGGATATCGTGAGGGGCTGAGGAGCGGAGTCGCACACCAAGATATCGCGAGGGGTTGAAGGGCGGAGGGGCACAAGAGGGAATCGTGAGGGGCTGAGGGTCCCGCGCAGATGTCAGGCAGCCCAACATACACGAACGGCTCGCTCGACCGGAAGTAGCGAAAAATCGGCCCATGTATTTCTTATGGGGGAATTGACCCAGAACCGATGTTGCCCCACTACTGCCATACCCCTCGGAGGTTTTGTTAGTCTGTTATTTTGTTTTTTTTTTGATTTGTTTCATTTTCTGTTTTGTTATTTTTTAAATACACAATTTTTAAATTTATGAAACCTATAATTTTATATATAAAGTCTATTTTCACACTATTTAATGATGTTTTTAGTTTTGCAGCAAAATTTGAATACCTACCTCGATGTACCATGTAAATATGTACCGAAGGATGATTATTTTTTAATGTATATTTAGTTGTATGATGACATAAGTTGGGAAAATGAGTTCATATCAAATTTTATATCTCATTACGGTTGTCTATTTTATATGCTCCCTAAATCGCGGTTGTTTTTTTTTATTTAATTGATTTAAATCAATTGATTTAAATCATCATTTTTTTTAATGGTAGTCATAGTTGGGTTTGACATTTTTAAACAGGGCTTTTTTCTCTTTATAACGATATTAGGTTTGCTATACTTACTTTAATAAATAAATGAGATGCAGGAATTTTCGTTGTATAAATTGAATAGAATTTAGTGTAATTAGAATAGAAAAAATGATAGAATTCTCGTAGTAGGAGGGAATACAAATTTTCACGGCAAACATTCATTAATACATACAGTTACTTGCATTTTACTTGGATTAACCATATTTTTTTAAGTTTAGGGTTTTATACATTAATTATCAGTTATATACAGGGTGAGTTTTTTCATTTTAGGCATTGGGATCTCGGAAACCATGAAACATAGAGATTCGGTTAAATGAGGAAAGATTTGTCATTTCAAGAGCTTATGCAAAATATGCTTTTGTTTTTTGAAAATAAAACATAGTTTTTGAGTTATAATACAAACTTCTTTTTTTTTAATGGTAGTCATAGTTGGGTTTGACATTTTTAAAAAAGGACTTTTTTCTCTTTACAACGATATTATGTTTGCTATGCTTACTTTTATAAATAAATGAGATGCAGGAATTTTCGTTGTATAATTTGAATAGAATTTAGTGTAATTAGAATAGAAAAAATGATAGAATTCTTGTAGTAGTAGGAAAAAAAAAATTCACGGCAAACTCTGTTCTTGCTACTCTCTATAATACAAATAGTCCTGTATCGTGTATATTTGTCAAAGTAAATAATAATTGTCATAAAGTAAATTTTCGAAGATGGCCTTTATTTATAGAAGTAAGTATAGCAACTATAGTCAACTATGTTTGACTTTGACATTTAAATATATTTTAATTAAAAATTATTTAAAAATAATTCAAGTTTGTACTATAACTGAAAAACGGTGTTTTTTATTCAAAAAAACAAAAGCATATCTTGAAATGAGCTCTTAAGAAGCTCTTAAAATGACAAATTTGTCCTCATTTAACCGAATCTCTATGTCTTATGGTTTCCGAGATCCCAATGCTGAAAAAAAACTCATCGTGTCTATTTAAGGTTGTTATATTTTGTACTTACTGGTAAGTAATATTTATTTTTAGTTTATTTTATGACTAGTTTCGGTTATGAAAAACCATCTTCTGAAGATGAAGAAACCGCCTCTGAAGATGGTTTTTCATAACCGAAACTAGTCAGGCGAAAGAAATAAATCATAAAATAAACTGAAAATAAATATTACTTACCAGTAAGGACTAAATATAACAACCTTAAACATATTTTTTTAATTTATAAACAAAATTGTTACATAATTTCTTTTATTCAATTCGAATGATTAAAATCCTCATTATGTATATTAAATCTCATCATTAAAACAATACTTTAATCGAATGGGTGAATAACAGGTTTACATTTTCACTTTATTCATCATGACCATTGACAACGTGAATAAAGTAAAAATACGTAAATACACACTATCCTTGAAAGTTTTGTTATCACCTGACGATGTGACACGCAAATTCTTAAATTCTGATAACGAATTGGAAATAATCTTATTGATACAAGCGAATAAAGCAATTTTATTCACTCGAAAATATTATCGCACTCGGCTTCGCCTTAGCGCTAAACTATTTTTTCGTGGATAAAATTCGACTTTATTCACTTATACCATAAATAGCTATTTTCATCAATTTTTACAATTGCATTTACGTGTCTACAAATATGGCACAGTAATACGGGTTTCAAACAAAATTTTAGAAAAATTGAATAGCCAGAGCATAACCCGCCCAGTCAAATTAAGTTTTAAAAATAGTAATGTTTAAAGAGCACAATTTTGGTGCATTACAGCGTGGCAAATTTGAATTACAACATCGACAAAAGGCGCCCACTTTCCATTCTCAGCAAATATTCTTTGCGCCATTTGGTATAATTAACTAATGGCAGAAAGCACTTAGCTGCGCGTGGTAATGGTGGAAACCGCAGCAAGATGAAAGGTTCTGACAAGAACCTCGCGCTTCCTCGGAAGATTTAGCAAACTAAGTTACACATAACTTTACATTTTTGCATTACACCGCATAGAGCAGACTGTTAGAGAGGGGCGTAATTCAAAAAGGGAAAAGTTTCCACCGCGCAATTCCCAAGTATGAATTTTAATTAAACGCAGAAAATACTTTTAATCCGCGGTTTATGCCCGGAATGCGCAGCGAACAGATAGACAGACCATCGATTAAACCGGGGAGTTATATCATACAAATTAGTGCCCTCGAAGAAAGCCAATTTAATTACTGCCGCCCACTTAATATTCTGTGGACACGCTTGAAATTTTAATACCTTCCCAAATCCGCAGGAAAATCTGGCAAATTTTTACTTTAATCGCACAAACCTGATTACCACAATCCGTTTAGCTCGTGAATTCATAACGACAGTTTGGAAATTACGTCGACGCAGAGTAATCACCTCGGGTCAAATAAACACAACGTTCAACATAACTACAATGCCACTAGAGATGGCACTTACAAGGCTCCAAATCTGGAATTAGAACCGCTTAATTATAATATACGCGAACAGAATTAACCAATGCTTTTAACGCCTCTTACTCCAAATAGTTTCTGCCGCGTAATCACCACGGAAAATAAAAGTTCCTGATGGAATAAGCGTGGAAACGTGCGAAAGGCAAGCGGACGAGTTAGTTGTTGTTATTTAATTGCACGTTCGCGGTGGGAATTATTTTCGTGCTTACGGCGTGTTAGTGAAATGATTCGTTAAATTTACGAGATCGCAGGGTGATTTGTAAAGTCGGCTGCGCCGCATGAAATCACCGTTTAAGTGTTTTATGCGGATTGTTTAGATTTGCTTTAATTAAAGTGACCGCATAAAAATGATTTGTTGGGCAGATTAAATGAGAAATGAAATTATACATTCTGAAACGCAGTTTTTTGTGGTCACGTTAAAAATTATCAACAATTTATTGCTGAATCTGATAACGTTATTGCCATTAACTATTTTTTTTACTGTAATCGTAAACTAAATGGAAAAGTGAAACACCAACAGTATTGTCATTAACTTATTTTTTTTAGCAAATATGGTCTTGTAACGGTAATTAGTCATAACAGCAGAAATAGTTACAAACTGATCTATTAAAAATATTAACTGAGATTTCGATGTACATTTGATATTATGACGAGATGTTGAACAGTAAAAGTATCACCTCGTAACCTTTTAACAATCTGGGATTTAATTACGTGGCCACGCAATAAAATAAATGAAATGCGCAATGATGAATGCCTCTGTCGTTGGAAATTTATGTACCCACAATAAATACGCTTAAATCCGTGCACGCAAAAATACAATACGGATTTATAATGTATAATAAAACGTACATAAATATTTATGATTTTTTTTCTTTCTATACATTAACCACGGAAATAAACACATTCACATTATCATTACATAAGCAATAATTCACAATAAGTAATAAGAAACTATTATATTGTACAGTGAGTTTCAGTGGTGATTCTCATTTTATTTTTCAGTGAATTCTCTTCTGAAATCGGTAAAAAAGTTACCCGTTATTTCAAGATTTTCGCCCATTTAACATAATATAACCATATAATCTATAACCTAGTATCATTAAATTTGTTCTGTTGTAAGTCACAAATGTTGCTATCACATAAAATTTATAAATCAAAGTGTATCTACATAAATTTAGACTTTCACAACATACACGTATTAATTGATAATAAGAGGTAAAAAAGGTTAAAAAAAAGTTGACAATCTATATGAGTTGAGTATTAGCATTTCTAATTTCAGCAAAATAGAGTACGAATAGTTTATCTATATTAAGTCTAAGAGTCCTCCAGATGTGAGTGTATCTTCGAATTTAAACTCGTTATATAAATTTTTGGCATTTAAGTTGAAGTTCTAATCTCTAGTGTAGAGATCACTGATTGTAGTGGAGGGGCTTGATAGGCTCAATAAAGATAGCTTCATTTGATTGATAAAAAAATGATACGATATAACGTTTGCAATCAAATACATGACATCCACGATATGTTTTTACAGGCGTATCATCGGAGGCGTGATGGCACGAAAGAGCAAGATAAGCACAAATAACAACACACCAATAAATCTAATTAATTAAATCGCCGGCACGCCAGGCTTTTAGGAAATATAACCCATATAATTTACGACAGCCGATGTAAGAACTCGTCGGGTATAAAATGACAAACACGACAGGGCAATAAAACCATATAAAAATTTACTGGCGCGGGCATTCATAGACGTAAATAAATAATTTAATTTCTCGGAATTACAGCATAAAAATTGCAGCCACACTCTTATGGCTTCTTTTGTCAGCGAGATCCACGGGAGAGGCGGGCTTGGCCTCCTGGGATGGCTTTACGAAATAATATACTGCAAACGCAAGATGTTCGTGTGAAAATAGCATGCTGAATAGAAATAGATGGTTATAAAGGAGGAAAATAACAAGTGCTGCAAACTTAATGTGATATATTTACCTCGTGCACTCTTTGTATAAGGCGGTTCTTAATAATTTATGTGGTTTGTCTAATTTATTATTAACACCAAAAATGCTTCATGGGAATTCATATAAAAGATAAATTTAGAGATGTATGTACATTATACCGAGCGATCAACAGTTATTTAGATAAGGGGCGCCTGTGACTGTCAGTGTTATGAACCTGCAAAAAAAAAATGAAGAAGGGCTTATGATATGCATATCGCTTTGATATGCATCCCTACAAAATACAGCGTATCATAAATTGCTGCCACCTGATTTTAACAGACGTCCTGTACCTTAGCAGACATACTTCCAGCATCTCAAGGGCTTCTTTTATCTAAATAATTGTTGATGGTATATCAATTAAAATGATACAAGGACAATTTTCTGTTCTTATTTTATTTAAGAGACATTTAAATTTATAATATATTATACAAAATTTTAATAATATACAGTGATGATATTTCTTAGTTAATTTTATAGTTATTTAGAAGTTTTGTTGATAGTTTTATTTAAATTAAGAGAGTAGGAATAGGTTTAGTTAGATAGTAATCGAGTTAGGTAATTAATTAAATAGTGCTTTTTAGTTAACATTGTGAATGATTAGGGCACAATTAATAATTATTAATGAGTTAATTAAAATTCATAATTACAATGAAAACCTTAAATATTACGTACAAGGACGTACGACATTTCATTGGAAGCTTACAATTATCACGATAATGAATATCGCATTATATTTTTGGATTGGACATGTGGATTTGCGAGAATTTGAAAAAGTAAATTAGAAATTATACATTATTGAATGATCACCATGGAAACGATTATGAATTGTCGCATGACGCTGTCCATTTTCAAGTTCTGAAGTACGACAAACGAATAATCAATAATAGAAAAGTGACTGTCTGGTCGGTATTTGTAAATATGACCGATGACCACACGCCCCAGTTTACATTCCTTCCCAGTAAAGCTCACGTCTCAGTGCGGAAGAAACCGATAATTGTTTCCGTTTCTCGGAAAGTAACAAACAAAAGTGTATTTGTACAAACACATAAAAAACAATTTAAAAACAGTAATCATTTCGCATTCGATCAAATCTCCGCATCTGAGCGATAATTAGGGAAACCAAATTAAAAACAATTAGTTTCAATACATCGATATTAGTTTCCATTAGTGAAATAGACCAAACAGTTAGTGCAACGAACAATTTTGTGCGTACGCGAAGGAATTAAATTCCGAAACAGCGGATATATTCGAAGAGAGGAATTTGCAAGAGCATCATCGCAGAAGTGGACTTGCTGAGAACGTCGCAGAAGAATTGCTGAGGACATCTTCGTGGAGAGGAATAGGCAGATAGCATCGACGCAGGGAAGACGCGCTGAGGACAACATCATCATAGGATTTCGCAGAACGGAGGAGTGAATTTCTCCTAATTTGATAGATTGCAACCAGGAGGGCCAACTGTCCTACAAGTTGCCATTACACATAAAGTTCCGTGAATAGAAGTAAACTGCAAAGGTAGAAATATACAATTTTATTTAACTGAGATCCATTCATTGTGCAATTTAGACTCAATAGGGAAGTTTTGTTAATTAAATTAGAAGATATAATTTCTTAGTTGTTGATTTCGTTTGTTTTCTTTTGTTTACGTGTTTCATATTGATTTTTGTGTTTTTCTTCGTTTGTTTACATTTCATTTTAATTGTAATAAATTTATTTAAATTTAATTTACCTATCGTCTATCTAATTTATTGGAACCTACTAACCTACTCAAGACCCTGAGATAACGAGCGAACCCAATATAACATAGCATTAACTATTTTGGACACGGACGTGATAGGAAACTGATTGTATTTTCATTGAGATGAGTGGAAGCAACTAGTGCAAGTCAATTAAATTTTTAATCTATCGGGAAAGTTTATGGGGACTTTAAACGCAGGGCAGAAGCTAGACGTTTCCGCGCTATAGGCAAGAATCAAAAATTGAGCCCACTGAATTTTAAGAGCAAAATTAAAAATAAAATCTTTTCGTGTTCGATCTTCGATAGCTAAAGGGCTTCCAAATCCAACACAGATGCCAAATATGGGATGTTGTGCTTGGAAGTCACACGAATTTATACATATAATATTTATTGCAAATCCTTTTTATATATATTTAAACAAAAATGTTGATAACAAACAAACAAACTTAATAACAAATCTTCATAAACAATAAACTCAATTGAATATTTGAAGATACAAATCGACCTAAACAAAATTCTAGTCTTTACAGCGGCAATATCTTTCAAAATATCATCCTTATCTTATCTATTGATCTTGCTATATCGTTTTCAATAGCGAGAATGGCCAAATAGGACCATCTTTCCTGGGTCATTGTTGATCGTAGGTAAGTTTTTATTAATTTTAACCTAGAATAACTGCGTTCGCCGCTAGCAACGCTAACTGTGGCAATGTCAATGAGATTTTGAATGCAATATATAAAATTTGTTAAATCGGCACAAGTCCATTATATATTATATATGTTAAAATATCATTCGGATCATCAGTATCTTTAACAATATTTGAAATAAATATAAATTCTTCCAAAAGTTGAATTGCGTCAATAATCATTATTGCCCATCGGTTAAAATTATTTCCAAATCTTAGCAGTGTTTTAAGATGTCTTGTTTGTGATATGTTTGTAATTCTGAAATATTGTGTAAAAATCCAAAAGTATTATTGCATTGGGATAATGGTTCAAAGCTCTCTTGAATTGAATTCATTGGTACATCCAATAAATTGTAATATACATCTACTTTAAATTTTAGAGTAGGATTTTCGATGTGTTCATCTTCTGTCTCGTAATCAAATTATTTGTTTCGTTTTCAAAATCTTACTTCTTCAAATTGGGGTTCAACTTGAATTGTCTTTGCTATTTCTCGGGATTCAATAAAGAGATTGAGTCATAAGCATCATTACTGCTTAATTTTTTTAATTGCTCGCCTTATGATTTTATTGTATTAGCTGCGGCCAAAATGGATTTTTTTTTACTTTGCTTCAAAAGATATTTGAAACAATAACAATATTTTAAGAATATTTGAAATGAAAATAAATTCTTCCAACAGTTAAATTGCGTGAATATTATTATTGCCCCCATCGGTTAAAATTATTTCCAAACCTTGGAAGTGTTTTAAGATGTCTCGTTTTTTATATGTTTGTAATTTTGAAATATTCTGTAAAAATCCAAAAGTATTAATGCATTGGGATAATTATTTAAATCTCTCTTGAATTGAACTTATTGCTACATCCAATACATGGTATTATACATTTACTTTAAATTTTAGAGCAGGATTTTCGATGTGTTCATCTTCTGTTTCGTAATCAAATTGTTTCTTTCGTTTTCTAAATCTTACTTCTTCAAATTAGGGTTCAACTTGAATTGTCTTTGCTATTTCTCGGGATTCAATGAAGATGACAATCTCTTCTAAGCAGCATCACTCCTTTTTTTTAATTGTTCGCCTTCTGATTTTATTGTATCAGCTGCGGCCAAAATAGAAAATTTTGGACTTCGCATCAAACGACTGACACGATTTACTTCCAGTAAGATGTTGTACCAAAGAAGCACACTATTATTAATTATTAATTATTATTATTTTGACTGTTACGTTTATTTTTATTGTAATGTTTCCTAACAACGATCTGGCATCCAATCTCGTTTTGTTTGTGTGTGCACTAGTTTTGTCTTGAGAAGAATTGTCTTCCAAAATTTCAAGTAGACTATCGTAAATTAGTTCTGTGTGGAATCGTATAGGTCGGATTGCATTCATTCGGCTTTCCCATCTAGTATTACAAATCGGTTTTAATGTTAAATGTGGTAATTTTTCTATTAACTTGGACCATCTATGAGCTGCCGCTGTAAAAGAAATATACTCATTTCCTCTTGACAATTCCGGAAAACATTTTTCATACAAGTATTTTTATTTAATTTTATCAAATGGAGAAAGGTACAAACGAACATAGTTATCATATTCGTTTCCCCAGGACTGGGGGGGATCACTGCACTGTGTTAAAGAAATTGACCATTTGTATATTAGATTTTGCAGCTTCATTGAAGACAAGATTTAATGAATGGCAAGATAATGGAACAAAAAGGCACGTGGGTTTAAACTAATTATTTTTAGAAATTATTTTTTTTTTTAGAAAAAAAACGCTTTTTTGCCATTTCAATAATTGAATGTATTGTTTTCTGCGCAATTAACAGAATTAGACCATGCAAGGGACATTTTTTGGTTTAAAGAGTCTAGTAAATAATTGAGTAAATAATTTGAACATTTACGAATAGAATTAAAAACTTCAAATAGTTCACTACTGAAGGAAAATATAATACTAATATTCTTCATATTATTCTCTTCTTTTTTAATTCTCAGTTGTATATTTCTTCATTTAAAAAAAAAGTGTATTTTGTCCCTTTCATCACTAGACTGTATTGAAAGGCACACAATAATTTATGAAAGGGACAATGCGTAATAACAAGGAAAATCGCCTTGTATCTACCGGTATTTTACATTACACATACGTAACTAGTAACTAGTATACGTAACAGTACACGATAAGTACGTGTACTGTTTAGTATTATACTTTAAAATCACATTTTTAAAACTAATTGGAAATCAGTCCTATATTTCTTTTCTTAAAGAAAATTAAATTAAATTAACACTTCCACATATGTTGTATGTGTAAGAGATTCAGTAGGAAATTAACTTAGAATCTCAGAGTTTTTATCATTTATCGAGTCAAAATCAGTATTTGATATAACCGTCCCTTTCATAGCCGTTTGTTGTGTCTCTTTCATAAATATCACACACAAATTAAAAACATAACTTCTAAGCTATAATTTTATCTAAAAGGTGCCAACTTTTCGTTCTCCAATAATTGAATATACGACAAATTATATACAATGATAAACTGTTCAATAAATCATTTACAACATTTCAAAAACGTTCGGTATGAATAACAAAAAATTTACTTAGGAGCACCAATAAAATCACAAGCATAATGCCGCCGTCTTTGAAATAGCAGAACCTTGTAATTCGGTGCGAATTGGTATGAATTGGTGTAGCCACATAACATAAATACTTATGTTTCGAGGAAATTTGTAATTGTCGCGTAATTTGAATTATCCCTAACTCATTTTTGTTTTCCATACTGAGATAATGAATTTGAGCCTCTTAAGATGTAATGCGCGGAAGATGTTCTTTTAACACTGGATCAAAAAGGCGTAAGCATTCAACGAATTTTGAAACAACGCCTATATTTTTTTCAAATAATACGTTTGATTTTCCTCGAAATAGAAAATTTAATTCAGCCAAGGCTAGAATTATTTGTGTTAGTCTTTCGAAAACATCTCGCCAATGCTGTTTTTCACTTTTTATAATTCGCTCATTTTCTGCATCAATTGTTTTGCCCTGTCATTTTCGTTTTCTTAAGTTCTCACAACCACTCACAACATGATTTCATGTGGCAATTATTTCTTTCGTGCATAGCGATCGCAAATCCCACACTTTTCCAATGATTATATCCGCTCCCAAATTTTGTATTTAAATTCGAAAATAATTTGCAGCAGAAACAATATATTTTATCCTGGGGAATCGAATATGATAACTATTTTCGTTTATACCTTTCTTCATTTGATAAAATTAAATCAAAATACTTGTATGAAAAATGTTTTCCGGAATTGTCATCAATTGTATTGCCCAGTCATTTTCGTTTTCATAAGTTCTCACAACCACTCACAACATGATTTTATGTGGCAATTATTTCTTTCGTGCATAGTGATCGCATATCCCACATTTTTCCAATCATTATATCCGCTACCAAATTTTGTATTTAAATTCGAAAATAATTTGCAGCAGAAACAATATATTTTATCATGGGGAATCGAATATGATAACTATGTTCGTTTGCACCTTTCTCCATTTGATAAAATTAAATCAAAATACTTGTATGAAAAATGTTTCATAATGTTTTTCCGGAATTGTCAAGAGGAAATGAGAAATTATTTGATACAAGGAGAGGACCTTTATCAATAATAAGCCGTTTGTCTGAATTACTCAGTTTTTGAGGCCACATTGCAGGATCGTCGTATGATATTATATTTGAACTTATTTTTTTTAATCACTATTGGGCACTACTCTATAAGTGTATATACAAGTTAAATATTCATTATTTTGTCGTGTGTGTTGTCATGGGGGTGTAAAAGTTGCAGGTGATTCCATAGAACCCGCAGGCTCCACTCTTCGTCGCGGATAGCTTCCATTGGCTGCTTCCGGACGAATGCTATAGGAGCTTAGTATTTTATAGCTTATTTAAGAAAATTAGTGTTCCGATTTTCTGTTTCTTCATGACTAGTTCAAAGGGTGGGAGTTGATAAATCTTCATCGCATGTTAAAGTTGAAGGCATAGGACTTGAAATGTTTATTTCTGCGGTTTCATTATCTCTTTGCTCATATGAGAGAACTTAGAATCGTACTTAGAATTAAAAAAGTTGAAAGCTAATTTTGTAGACTTTTAGATTCTTTAGCTGTGCGCTCTGTAATTTTTGTGTGGTCCCAACCACTTAATTATTTTTATCCCTAATTATTACGTTTTCTGTAAATAATATTACGAGTATATCATAATATAACCCTTAAATTATTCATAAAGTACAAAAATCAAGGCGAAGATGTAAACAACAGGAATTAATTTTATTTTAATTTAAAGTTAAAATTAAACGAACAATTTGCGCGAGTCACTATGTATTTATAACTATAAATAACATTTCAGATGTTTGAGGTAAATAGTATTCCAGCTAAGGAATAGCTTAAAATAATTAAATCCGGAAGCAAAAGCATAAAAAAAGACTTTATATATCAACCAAACATTTTCACAAACCACTTAAATTGTTTGATAAATATTTACATATTTATAAACGCTGAAGGAGAGGAGGAATAAACTTTTCATGGAAATAAAAACTTCTAAATCGCCCGCACACAAAAGTTTCATTGCGTGGCTGCATTTTCGTCCTCCTTTATTTATTTTGAGTACATCCCAACTGTATATTTTTACAATCTTTTTCATCCGGCCAGTTCCACCGGCGGATTTAGACTTTCTGGAGACTATTAGGGTGAAGAGAGCAGAGGTAATTTCCAAATCTACTACACGTTATCGAGGAATAACGTTGATTTCAGTGTTGTACATACATGAATCGGGCCTGTGTTTGTAATAAACACCGGCAATTTCGAACTGTTGGAACTTTGACGATGGGCTGGAATTAAACCCCACTGCATTGTTATCACGGCCATTCATTTATAACTAGTTCCAAGCGTTAATTAATTAAAGGAATTAATGAGATTTTATGATTCAAATCACCTCCAAGGAGCGTCGAACTTTTCCATTGTCACCGAGCAGTCTCGCTCAACCACCATAAAACTCGGCGAATTTGCATAGCCATGCGAAAAATAATATTGCGCGCATGGGAATTACTCGCGCTACAGTAAACATTTAACATTCCGAAACTTAGATTATAACAATAAACTTGGGTGTCTGAATTAAAGCCGCAAAGTTAAGACTACGAAGATACAGGAGAAACTGCGGCCACGGAATTGAATAATTAAGCGGAAACTGCTTACAAGCCGACCTGCATTTGTTTGTGTAACTGCTCGGAAGGCAGCAGAATGATAATGACTACCACCGATTACAAAGAACAATCAATTTGTAATCGTCAGCGACAGCTGCTGTAACCCTTCACGAGCTTCGGGATTGCAAAGGTGCGCGTTTTCGGCGGGCATAGCAATTTCACTTATTGATTATCGATTAGAGCGGATTCCGCAGAATACGTTCACCGATTTCGCACATTCCTGCCTAAATTGAATAAATCATGGAATATTATAATTTCCAAAAATACCGATTCCCGTGGTACTAATAACGTACAAATATTTAAGGCTGCAGACTTCACAATTCATCTAATTTTCGACGAATAAAGATGAAAATAGGGTTTCAGACCACCCCTTTATGATGGATGGTACATTTTTTATCATTATTTTTCAGCTGGGTAGTCTGTCACAGGGCGTGCGGGCGGCTCACGCTTGCGGCCTGAGAAATAATTAATCTACACATCAGTTTTAATGAGTTTCTATTTTTCACGTATCATTTAGTTCCGAAATACAGTTTCAAATTAAGTAACTACGCAATCAATTATTAAAAAAAACTTGTAACAGACAAATATGAAGAGGAATAATGTTAAGATAAAGTACATTAATATTAATGATGAGGGAGAAAAGGGTATTACTGTAGAGTGTAGACTCTATTTAATATCTGAATACAGTGTTTGTGTCAAGTTTCATTCATTCATTGAGGCCCGTATCTATAGTCTGTACTTGAGCATGAGTTCAACTCAAGTCGTATATTTGGTTGCGTATTTTCTATAATCGTTTACGCACCAAATGCAACCAAATATACGACTTGAATCCAACTCAAGCTCAAGTGCGGACTATAGATACGGGCCTGACTCCTCTACCGATTATTCGGTATACAACTGTGCATTCTATTTTGAGTATGTACTTCAGATATTACAAGTTTCATTTGAACATGAGTGCTATACCGATAATTCGGTAATTGAAGTATGGATATATCATGAATTGGAAATTTATTCAGAAATATGAAATAACCAAACAAGCGTTATACGTGCATAATATATTAATAGAAATTGGATATCTTTCGCGACTCGAAATTCAAATATTTGATTCGTCCTTTATTAGATACTACCAGTTATATGAGTTCGGTGAGTTTTTTCTTCTATGAGATAAAAAGTACGCCCATCCATTAAAAAAAAAAAACCTACGCTTAATTCAAGTGGACACTAAACTAATGACATTCTTGAATGACTAATTGTGAAAATGTTCAGCTGCAAAATACGTATATCACATATCAGTCATATAACAGCTTTAAGGCACAATTCTAGATAAGTATTTGTAAGAGAAATTTAAGTCATTTTTCATAACGTCTTTTTGAGGTTAAAATCTTGGAATTTAATTATTACCTCGGAAAGTTAAACAGATAGGTGTACAATTGTACATACATTTCTACCAAAGATGTTTCAAATTAAGCGGGAAATCAAAAGCATAATAATATTTAGGGAGTTCCATTTAAAAACCAATTGGTTAGTTGGTCACAACAAAGTTGATGGCTAGTTCCGGTAGTACCAGAAGTGTTAGAAGATTGAAAGTATCTCATCTCAGGAGAACGTCATCAGCTACGTTTGCATACATTTTTTTAAATTCCTATTTTATACGGAACCCCATAAACTTTAATGGACCATTAGCGTGGGATCCTGTATTGACATGACAAAAAATTGGCCCAATAGATCAGATACCCAATATTTTTGACTATAACTATTATTTTTAGTGGAAGTGGGATTATAGGGTCAAACCAAATTAGCTTAAGAGTTTTAATGATCAACTGTCAACTGTCAAACTATCTAACTGTCAACAAAATAATAAATTTTGACAATCATAATTTTAAATAATGAAAATAATCATTTATTATTTTAAAGTTTGACAGCATATTTAGAATTTAGATAGTATAATCATTGTATTTTTTTTTAAATAAAAATTGTCAATATTGCAATAACTGTCATAATTTAAATAAAAATTAAAAAAAAAAAAACAAAAATTTACAAAAATTAAATTTAATTAATATATTTTAGATTTTGCCATTAAACATTTGACAGCAATATATTTTTTTTACAGTCATACCATTGATTATAATACTGATAAATACTTCCCTATAATAAGGGTATTATAATCAATGGTAATACTTCGTTGCAACTTTCTTTTTCGTGTAAATATTGAAATATGGCAGTAGAAATTGAAATTATCAGAATAATAAATGACATTTTCAGTATCACAATTGATATTTTGTCAGTAATCATAAAAATATTAACAGGTAACTTGAAGTTTGAAACCACAATTATAATTTTTTCGCACAATCGTGCTGTTATAGCGATTTACAGTCACTTAACAATACTGTGGCTAGTCTTCAATGGACATACAGTTCAGTTCGAGTTTATAACAGCTCTAATGCGGTAAGTAATAGTAATATTTTTCACAAACAGATGTCAGATGTTAAAATTACGGTTTATACAATTATTAAACGTTTTCGTACCTTTCATTTGATATTTTAGGATCCAAAGATTCACAACCCCTTTGATACGATTCTTGAATGCCTGTATTTATATGAAAATCTTCTTCATTAGCCATTTTGAAAATTTAATACTAATACTTCAAATTGTTTATTCGGTTTCTAACCACAGAACGTTTCTAACGAAATACATTGAAACCCCACTGGATATACGTATGTACACCATTTTGTCATAAAAGTCAAGATAATTAAATCAGAATCAACTCAATTTTTTGCTATCTTATTTGGTTTATGCGATTGTGTGAAGAACGTTATACTCTACACGGTTGTTAAGTGCCTAACATATTTCTCAAAAATTGAAAAATCTCGACTTGGTCTCGATTTTTCATACTTTTTCTCGATTCTGTTAGAACGCACTTACCAACCCAATAGTGTAATATACTATAACGGCAACCCTGAAATGTTAACAATACATTTATTAATATACTATTCTCCCAAAATTCTATACGAGTTTTCCAGATGCAAACCCTGCCATTCTCAATAATTTTAGGTTTTGACGTTTTGGTATCCCTGGATTCTACTCCAGCTACAAGAATATTAATAAATTTGATTGCAAAACTAATAAAATTAGATTTGATTGGTTGGTTGTTGGCTATATTTCTGGCAGGTTTGGTTGCTAAAGCTGACATATTTAGTTCGGCTGCAAATTCTGTCAACTATTACAAAGTTCAAATCTCATACTACGAGTTCGGATGCAAAACCAGTCATTATTTTTATCTTGTCTCTATCCCAGTTCATTCGACACCACTGTTATTTTTTTATCTGGTTTTGGCATTGGCTTCTTTGGTAAAAAATTTGACATTGGCTTCGGGAGCCCTGCTATAGATACATGTACCTGTACATCCCTATAAAGTCGGATTAATGTTGCAACCGGTCAAGAGAAAAATGAACTGATCACTCAAATGAATGCCCATAAGGCTCGAAGTAATGAATTTTTCAAAAAATTCGAGCTTACTTTAGGCTACGACTGCAAAAAAAAAAACTGGTACTCCCGAAGGTGCCAGACCAAGCTGCTTGGTATTCAAAACAATTGTATCTATACAATTTTTCAATTTGCCGTGGTTCCTCTCATGCCCACAGAAAAACACATTTTGTTACTGTTGTACTGAAAATGAATGCATGAAAGCATCCAACGAGATAGCGTCAGCTCTTTATAATAGAGTACAGAATACACTACAGAATACATAGACTACAAAATAGACATAGAATACAGAAATGGGTGGTATAAAAAAGTAACAGTGTTATTCATACAAAATTAAACCGTAGTTTAGCGGTGTTTTATAATAGGTTACCAAGGTTACTAAGACCAAAACACAGTTAAACCGCGGCTTAAAGTTTTATGAATAACACTGTAAGATTGTTCTGCGATGGGTGTGGGGGACAAAATAAAAATAAGACAGTAATAATAATGCTTTGCCACTGGTTTCTCCACGAATCCCTCCAAACGTCGATCAAATTGAGGTATGGTTTCCCATAGTCACTCCTTTATACCACCCGATCGCGTGTTTGGGAATTTGGAGAGACAGTTCAGTCAGACAGTTCAGTAAGAAAAGTGTCGTCGAAAACCCTGATAAATATATGGATGTAATTAAGAAACTTACTACAGTAATCCATATTCTCGAAACTCCTGTTCGTAACTGGAAGGAGTACGAAAAATAAATTATAAAAAACCCTGGGCGGCACTTCAAATTTCAAAAGAGCAAAATGATTATTCTGACAACAAATAATAACAAAACGCATTGTCTTATACAACAAGGTGAACCTTTTTCAAATTTCAAATGAGGATCACGTAAAAGCATCGTCAAAAGAAACAAATAATTTAAAAAAAACTATCTTCCAACTACTTTACCGCAAGGAACTGTAGTAAAAGACCTTCAAAATCAACCTAATAAATCAAGGCCTTAAAAAACATCTCGAGTTACATTTTGGCTTAGTGTGGGCAAATAATAAAGATCTTGAATTTTGAGAGAAAGTTTTTGAAGAGAAGGAAGCAGGAACACCAGGATCTAACGAACAATCATATAACAACGATCCATCCGATTTCGAACTTATGGATATTTTTTTTAATCAGTTTTACCATTTTTATTATATAATTAAAAATCAATATGTGTTATTATAAAAAAAGGCATGTTTTGCAGACTAACATGAAACATGCCAGGTTTTGCAAACGACAATATTTTCAATATGACCGTCGCTAGATTTGCAAGAAATGTGATATTTGCAATAAGGGTGCAAAACCTATCATGTATTATCATTATATACAAGAGAGTATATAATTATTTTAAAAAATAGATGTTATTTTCATTTTGACCGAAATCTATTAAACACATTTATCACAGGACGACTTTTATGTAAAAAATTCAATAATTCTCAAACTTCTCTTATTCTGTCAAAGTTTTGACACTAGGCATAAATATATTGACATAATAAATATAATTTTAACAGTAAAAAGTGAATTTTCACAATGACACATAAAACTTTCAGAATCGCAAATGAAATTTTAACAATAATAATTGAATTTTTAACGCAATCATTGAAATATTGACAAAATATTTAAAACTGACGATAATTATTAAAATACTCGTAACAAAAAATTGTTATATTACATTAGTACCTACACATAAAGTTGTAAAAATGGTTTCTGCCAACACGAAAATGACTAGAACAATAACATTTTCTTAAGTCATTAAAATATTAGCCGAATAAGGCAAATTTTCACAGTAATGAACGTATTATTCACGGAATAGTAAGTAATACTAACGGCCATATTGTGGCCATGCCAAATTTAGAACGTAATTATTGAAATTTTGCAGTAAAAGTTGAAATTATCAGAAGAATAAATGACTACTGCTATCTTCAAAACGTTGATAGTGAAATTTTCTATCACAATTGCAATTTTACAGTAACCATTTTGAAGATAGCAGTAGACATTTTGACGGTATTCGTTGAGTATTGACAGAATCTTTTAAATTGTGATTTTATTATTTATTAATTATTGGGTCAAAATTCTACAGATTCCGTCAAAATTTCAATTATTATTCTGACATTATTATTCTGTCAAAATTTTCACAGTAAAAATCAATATGTGTTGAGAATAACACATTAAATTTTTAATAGTTTCAGTCTATTAAACATCTGTATACATTCACAAAAGTTGGCTGGTAGGTAAGCCATAACTGTATCCTGTACGTAAATTCGGCAAGGTAATAATATTACCCTACCGATATGCCATTTTCAACACTTGACGAAACACTTCAAAAAATTGAACACCAATTTTCAGCTGAAATTAATTACAATGAACTTACCAAAGAAGTTGTGCAGCAAAATACATCTTCACACATAGGGTCTTCATCAGTTTCTAATTTGACTTTACCAGGAATTGCGATTTCAGGTATTATTGAAAATATATTATTGAAGATTGCATTACCAATGTATAATTTGACAACTTAGATGTGTTAAAATCCTCGCTATCGCTCGGATTTCAATATGCAGCTGTTATAACATTCATAACATTCCTAGGTATGTTAATAGCTATAACAATATCATTGAAATATTGGTATAAAATATTAAAATGTTGACAGTAATGTTAAAATAATTAAATTCAAATAATATTGATAGTTTTAGTCATTATCAAAAATTTAGTCAAAAATAACAAAATTAATCAGTCGTATAAAAAATTAAAACAAAACTGAAAACAAAGAGATATTGACAAAGTTAACATGTGTTTTAATTATAATGTAACATATATTTAATATATTTACATCATTATTTTGACAGTGCAATGTTTTTGTATGCTAAGCTTATATTTTGACTCTGTGATGTTCATTCTGAATTTGAATACAATAAATGATATTATTATTATTATTATTATTATTATTATTATTATTATACTGGGTGGCTTCTTTTTCATTGTTAAGCTTACATCTGATAAAATATGTTATATAAATACTACAAAAAAGTTTAATCAGAAATTTGTCATACGCAACCAGGTCTATATCTCTAATAATTTAGTAGATATAAGCTGGACAATGAAAAAGCAGCCTGTATAACTAAGTAAAGGCCATTATAATTCAAAATAACAATATTTTCCAATAAAGTACTATTACTTACAAAAACTCATATAACAAGTAGTTATAATGATTCAAAATATCTACATATTAAATTTATAGTCACTAAATATTCCGGCTGTATGATTTGTTTCAGCTGTTAACAAATTATGGTGAAATCATCAGCACGCTTACAAAATCTTCAAATAACAAGTAATGAAACATTCGCAATTGGAGATATGAATTACAACGAACTCCATGCCAACTAAGATATGTATCATTTTGGCAACCGTCGAGTAACTAAACGTGCGCAGACGATGATATCTAGTTTTCCAATTTCAGTATTACACAAGTTCCGTCTTTGATTGTTATAAACACCGGCAAGTTCGAGCCGTCTGAAGTTTGATGGTGGTTTGGAATTAAGCCACACACTGCATTGTTATCTCGGCTATTCGTTTGCAACTAGTTCTGAGCGTTAATTAACTACAGGAATTAATGAGATTTTATAAATCTCCAAGGAGCGTTTGACGTTTCATTTGAAATAATGCACATTAGTGCCTATAATTCTATGATATGTCGAATTTCGTATTCGATGTCACGTGCGAGAAAATAATATCAATACGCGCACAAAATTTAAAACTGAAAATCCGAAACAATAGGCAGTTGATGAATTTGATTTAAAAGAGGGTATAAAAATATATACGCAATATTCTATCATAGTTCAGCTATAATAATAATAATAACATTTATTGAAAAAACACATAGTGTTGTACAAGTGTAGCTGTGTAAAATAGAGTTACAGTTTCGTCTGCATTTTACAGAAATAATAACAATTACACAAATAGTTACAGACGATCTGAAACAAACTCTTCAATATAATAGTACAATTCAAAAGTATTCAATAATATTCAATAGCTATCATTCGATATTATATCATTATGATGAAATAACTCGAGCATTTTATTCCATTATGAATATTCTTATACATAATCTACTAACTCTACTAATATAATCAAAATCAACTTCAATTATTCAGATTATTCAAATACATAAATATTCATTCATTTCTGTTAAATCACTTTTTCTTGTCCTGATGCTATTGTATTACGAATATAAATTTCATTTACATTTTGAGCGTATTCTAGGGAGAATCAATATTTTCTATAAAAGATTGATTGTATTATTATTCGACTAAAACACTATCTTTTCATCTTCCCAACATCTTTCTGGTTGGTATCATAATCGACTATAAATCCGTAAGAACTTTCGTCGCTTAAAAATTGCCTGATAATAGTTTGTCGATTGAAGATCCTCGATTTTCCATTCTTTGATTACTCCAACGAAATATTCCAGTATTGTTTTCTACTATTCGTATTCTAATGAATGATCAGTAATATACAAATGTATTTCGACCAAATATTGAAAATGAAATTAATAGTAAATGAGTATTTTTTTGTCAATTGTAAAAGCTCGAGTTACTGTTACCTGATATATTGAATATATTGAATATGAAAAGTAATAATTATTAGTTATTAAGTAATGTTTTGAAAAACAGAATTATTCAGTTATAATATTTCTAATGATTACTTGTAGATAACTGTATATTCTTCTTACTTTTTGAGCTATTACAATTAACGTTAACAATTAATCTGTTTTAGTTATTATTGGGTAAAAAGAATCATTTTTAATTAGCAAACTTTAATATGTCTGGCGTCTGTATACAATATGAATTGTAGATAACTCAAAATAAATATGAATACAGATAATTTAACGAACAATGTATTCGAAAACGTATTCCACTAACAAAAACACTCTCCAACATGCAGCTGCATCCATTAGATTACAGCGCTGACTGAATACAATATCGAAGAAGTAATAACTGTGCGGATGGTGCCAGCATACGAAGGTAATATGGAAATGGGAAATACGAGTCGATAGCATTGATACGAGAGATGACGACGTTCGAGGTTTATTGAAGTTCCATACAGGCCCACAAAAAAGTCAAATGAAAGATATGACATGGTAGGATATAGCACGAATTATGATAGTAAAGGTCGTCAATCCGGCCTTATTCTCTGAGGGACATCCACTTCAGTGCTTTTAACATTGAGACACGCTAATTTATTACCAAACCGAGATTGATATAAAGCCCGAAATGGGGATCATTATCGTAGAAGCTTTATGACTGCTGTCCCCATAAAAGTAAATGGTTTGATAATTTTTCAGCGACAGAATAACATCGTATTTTTGCCATTTTGAGACTGTCGATTATCTCTGATTGTGGCGATATTTATTTGAAGGAAAAACACAATTATTTACCAAAAACGTAGCACTTCAAACGGAATTTGTAGGCAACAGAACAACGGTATTTTTGCCATTTTGAGGCTATTTCTAATTGCGACGAAATTTTTATTTGGAAAACATTTTTTTTTTACAATTACCTACTTATAAAAAATGTAAAAATTCAGACAAACTATGATCATAAAAAATATAATTACAATTATCACTTTTGTTTGCAATAATATTTTACCGTTATATATTGTAAGTAGTATACCGTATATATCCGTATACAATTCTTTAATAGTGGTATGAATAAAATCCTTATTTACATAGAATAAATATAATTCCTACTAGTTACGATTTCGTTGAACTGCTGCATCCATTTTGGCTTTAAAAATGTAACTGAATTATGCCCGTATATTGGGAGATTCCATGTGTTACCTGAAATGAGAATATCACCCGAGCGGAGAATTGAGATATAAATCCGACAATAAAGTTGGCAGGAGCGACTTACGTTATGCTTCACAAATTTATGAAAACAAAGTGATCCCCTTACATCATATTTGCGCGCAACGACAAGATTTCAATATTTTCAGAATCTAATAATACAAGCTCCGGTGTCGACTAAACTGCAAAGCTTGGCACTAATTCATGTATAAATTATCATCTGCAGGTATTTAAAAAAAACATACAAAGAAGTCACGCCTAAATGCTAACATTATGCATGCAATCGCAGGCTGTAATTATTCACCTTGCAATTAATGATAGGCTCGCTGTTTAAAAATAATCGACATTGGTGCGCTATAAATGCGATTGCCTCACCAAGTAACACATTCTATTCCCAATGACAAATATACGTGTAATTAAACCGCTGAATGCTCTCGAGTGCAGTTGCAGCATTTGGCGAAGTTCGAATTTGATCTGCAATTTAGGTTTTCAATTAAGAGCCGCTCATTTCCCATGGTTCGGGCAGCTCACCCTGGAATGGCCGTGTTAATTACTTGGGGTCAGACTGGCATACTCTTATCTAGTTCCTGTCTTACTATAATGATAGTTAAAACTTTCCTGGGAGAGATTTTCTTAGCTCCCGTGTCAAATAATGGGAACAATGGTGGAAAATCGCCAAAGATTGCAGCTTATTAAATTAATGACTTTTTAGGAGCCAGACATGCAAATGAAACTGTAATACACTTTGTTCTTCTCGCAGACTTATAAATGAGCGGTTCGCGGTAATACTTAAGGCTACATTATGCGTTTAATAATTTTGCATTCAACTGATATTACAATGCAGAAAGGGTGATTAATTAGAAATTCCGCGTTAAACGATGCAGGCGCTATTGCGAGGTGATTAAGATTTATTTCAAATCTCGCAAAAATTAATTAATTGAAATGTTATCTACAAGAATGGAGACAGACGTACGCCAAAAAACTCCAATCAATTATAATTTATCAATTTCGTATACACGGCGTATTATTACGGGCCGCCTCATTTCTTATTTATGGACAGGTAGCGATAAGTATGATAAATCGTCTCATGTTTAACGTATCATATTTGGTATTTTACATGAATGCTTATTCCGCTACTTGAGATTATTACACACGACGGAATATTGATTGATTTCCTGCAGTAATGCGGCTCATATTGAATCTGATTGAATGAGAACGAAAACGTACAGATGCTATCGGAAACGTATTAAATTGAAACGTTTTAGAGCACGAAATAAGGAGAAGAAAATTCGTTATTAGAAATTTCAGCACGAAAATATGTATTTAAATCTGACACATATAATGGTTTTCTTAATCAAGTGAGCGCGCATCAACCGGTGTACCACGAACCCGTAAGAAGTGTTCTTCATAAAGTTCTTCATAAAAATCTAATTTTGGAGTGATTTTGGCAAATTGCAAATAATGTTAAACTTTTCTAATCAGCATATTTTATAGAAAATTCATCTATTTGAAACCTAAATTCGCATTTAGTGGTGCCGGGTTCTTATCTTATCTTCTTATCTTCTTATATTTAAACATCTTATTTTATTAAATTTCGAAAGTACTCACAAAAATCTGGGATATGCTAAAATGAAAAAGGATGGGAGTTGAAATTTATGAAAATTTCATCAAAGTCATTTTACATAAATGTATAAATTATGGCAAAAAAATGATCGTTGAAATGATTAAATGAAAATATTATTTCGAGTATTAAGTTAGTTAAATATTTTACATAAATGTATAAATTATGGCAAAAAAATGATCGTTGAAATGATTAAATGAAAATATTATTTCGAGTATTAAGTTAGTTAAATATTACTTTCGAGTCGTTAATTTCGGTAAAAATATATATTCACATTTCGTGTAATTCCACAGAAACTATAAAAACTCACAAATCTTGAGGAAATGTGAAAATTAATCTGAAAATTAATGTAGAGTCTTAAGAGAATATAGACAAAGTGAATATTACAAAAAAAATAATATCATAAAAAGTCTTACGAAATGTGAAAATAGACCTAAAAACTAATGAATATTCCAAAAACAAAGAAAATATTACAATGATTAAAATCGTCAAAAGTCATTGAAATGTTATTAAAATTAGTAGATTGCTAAATTCCATAAAAAAAAGTACAATTTATAAATCTTCAAGAAATGTGTAAATTAATTTAAAAATGTAATAAAGAGTAGCAAACTGCGTAAATATAAGCAATAAAGCTATTAGTATAAAAAAAATCACCATAATACAAATACCAACCTGGCAATTTAATGAATAATCCAAAAAAGAAAATATTGCAACAAAATAGTATCATGAAAATAATCCAAATACATAGAAATGTTATTAAAATGCGCATTTTGCTGTATTCCATAATAAACTGCAAATTCATAAATCTTCAGTAAAAGTGAAAACTAAAAGGAAAGTTTTGAATTCATGAAAATTTCGTGATAAACCCAAGTATATGAATAATATACAGGGAGCTATTTGAATTTTAAAGTTGGGGTTTGTTAGCCCTTCAATTCCAAAAACGCCAAAATCACAAAGCAAAATGCGTAAGAGCTTGCCGCAATAAACGGAAATAATGATATATTCAACTATTAATTATTTAACAAAACAACATGCAAGTTTTGTTCATTTTCCTAAAAACTACAAATTCATAAATGTCAAGAGTCCAAATAAGTACCTATACAAAATAAGTATAGACGTAAACTAAATATTACAAAAAAAAATATATCTTCCAGTCATTGTTATAAAAATTCTTAAAACTTAGTTTTTGTTTTTTTATTACATGCGTCAAACTCCCTTTAATTCCAAAAATGGCAAAATAATAAAGCTAATCATAAAGGCGGAAAGACCGCAGGTCAATTGTCAAAAAAAAAATGGTTACTATTACTCATAAAGCTTCCCGGTATCGGTATGTGATAATAATTGATGGTTTTATCGAAATTCATGAAAATTTTATGAAAAGTCGAAATACATAATAGGTACACCATGTGTCCACGGATTGTCCGCCCTATAGGTATATTTGACAAAAAATGTTCTATTAAAAAAAAAAAATCCGGAATTAGCCCAAACACTGAATATCAAATATTTCAAAATAATTTTGATATCATGATGATATCTGATCATCAAATTCACGGCGAAAAGACTGTTCTGATCGATAGCCTAATAAAGATTGTACCACTACTACACATCGAAATCAGTAAAACTGCTTTCAAAATCATTAAAAATCAAAATGAAATTAACGGATATGAATTATAATAGGTATTAATTAGACCATAACAAAATATATAATTATTGCTGTATCCTTCAAAACGTCATGTTTATAAATCTTCAAAAATGTGAAAATTAACGGCAATTTTATAGAACTTAATGAAAAATTCATGATATGGATACGTTAAATTTGATATGATATGTTAAATTAAAAAAAAATCGAAATTGACGGAAATGAATTAATTATTACATGCTAAATAATGTTCACAAATAGATAACAACAAAGATAACAAATCTGGGAAAAATAAGATTTTAATATAGTGTCACAATTTCATGTCAAATAGCAATTTAAAACGAAACTACTGAAATTAGTACGTCGTTCATCTTCGAAGTAGTTCATGTTGTGTTAATGAAATAATAAAAATCATAACTAGCGCTATTTAAAATACATGCACGTGTTAAAAGTATGTAAATTATAGCAGCATTGTGCCCATGCCCACACTGCAAGCCATTCATCACGTAGCTGGACATATAACCACCTCCTTGAATGTACATTCAAATGGATGTGTTAGTAGACCTCTAAGTGAAAAAGAATTAAATTATGTACCTGCAATGCACATGAATATTTTTATAGTAATCCAATTGATTTTAAATGCATCACTTTTTAAGATAACAAATGTACATAAATGCAATATGCATAAACATACGGTGTTATATGGGTTAAAAATTACACAAATTATTGATTAAAAAATACATACTGTGTAATATTGATTAACTGCGATATACATAAACAGACTTTTTTCTATATTATCTGTACAATCATATCCGAAATAAAAAAGAATAAATTTTGACATATATCTGAGCGAGAATCAAACCAATGATTCTATTGATGAGAATGATGAGCATTTACTGGGCAAGCCACTGATATTGATTAAATCACGCTATTTAAAACATCACATATGTTATAAATTGCATTACTTGCGATATACATAAACAGACATGTTTCTATATTTTCTGTACAATCATATCCGAAATAAAAAAGACTAAATTTAAACATATATCTGAGCGAGAATCAAACCAACGATTCTATTGATGAGAATGATGAGCATTTACTGGGCAAGCCACTGATATTGATTAAATCACGCTATTTAAACCCTCACATATGTTATAAATTGCATTAATTCATTATCAGCAAGCCAATGATATCGAATAAATCACGCATTTAAAATTTCACAGATGTGATCTAATACATTTCTTCATTACTGATCGACTATCGCGTTACAAAAACTTAAATAAAAGACTGGAACTTTTTTGTAGGCCCAGGAAAGGACAGACGCTTCTTAAATTTCACGTTTAGTGCAAACTTGAAGATAATACTTTCCTCGCAGCAGGCTCGCTCAGATTACGGCCTGATTGACAAACCCACCATATCGCAGGATCTCGGATGCAGTCACCGGATAACTGCCGTGCGGGCAGCTCTACAGGAATTGAAGTGAATCCGGGTTTGAAATTTCAAATAACCAGATAACCAGACCCAAACTGGCACGTGGCCCAAATTGCATTAATAATTCCCAAAATTGGATAAAACAGTTTCAAGCCGCCCCCACATGTTAAGGCAAGACAATGCCAGAAATGCCATTCTCTGCTGCATTCCCGTGTGAGATGAATCTCAGGAAATTCTTTACGAAATTCCAGCTCGAAATGCAAGAAAAATAAGTTGTACGCAAACACAGCTTTAATTACTGGAGTGGCTGTGGGGTGTTAATTAAGATTAATCTTGATTAATGATCCTGCTTGAATCGGCGGATTTGGCTGGCTATGAGCAAAATGTGTGTGCGCGAGAGTGTCATTAATATGGAAACCAGTTGCGCTAATATAATAATCTGATTACTAAGGCCGGATGTACAAATTATTACGTTATAATATAATATAACGTAATAATTTATACAATTATATATATGTGTGTGTGTGTGTGTGTGTGTGTGTGTGTGTGTGTGTGTGTGTGTGTGTGTGTGTGTGTGTGTGTGTGTGTGTGTGTGTGTGTGTGTGTGTGTGTGTGTGTGTGTGTGTGTGTGTGTGTGTGTGTGTGTGTGTGTGTGTGTGTGTGTGTGTGTGTGTGTGTGTGTGTGTGTGTGTGTGTGTGTGTGTGTGTGTGTGTGTGTGTGTGTGTGTGTGTGTGTGTGTGTGTGTGTGTGTGTGTGTGTGTGTGTGTGTGTGTGTGTGTGTGTGTGTGTGTGTGTGTGTGTGTGTGTGTGTGTGTGTGTGTGTGTGTGTGTGTGTGTGTGTGTGTGTGTGTGTGTGTGTGTGTGTGTGTGTGTGTGTGTGTGTGTGTGTGTGTGTGTGTGTGTGTGTGCGTGCCTTACTCGGCACACCATAGACATGTACAAAAAGCTCTCAAACTAATTGATTCTGTAGTATGAAAGTTTTCAAATAGCAAATTTATACTTTATATACAGGTATTATATTAATATCCAAACAATTGAAATTAATAAAGCACCATCCCCAATTCGCTTAATCAAAGCTGAAACATTATTAAATAAACAATATAAATTTTCCAGAAAATAAACATTTCTTTAACAATTTCAATTCAAAATTTAAAAATATCAAAAATACTTCGTCCGATTATCTCGCATTCAAATCTGAAACATAACTTTTTTCAAACGTACACCCAAATCAATTATGCAATGACATCTGTCATGTAATATCTTACCGTTATCTATATCTGCATTTAACACTTGCTTGTCATAATTTCTCATTAAACGATATAGTGCGCATTTTGCCTTGCATTAAAATAATCGTTATCATAAACTATTAAGTAATGTAGAATTACATTATAAATTACTTTCTATTAAATTGTAATGGATATCGTTAATATGCAAACGTTACATGGCTCGCATAGATGCTAGTTAGAATTATATTAATTGTATACCTTCGAGGAAACAATAAATTAAATCCCGCACGTAAGCAAATTAATATGCATATAATTAATTAAATGTAATATACAATGAGGCTAATATACATAGAATGAATAAATAAGCTCTCGTGTTTCATTATATTTGTTCAAATCATATATAAATACTGGTATTTATAGCGTTTGTGTATTTTAATACTTATTTTACAAAATCAGCAATTTAAATACATGGCCAGTGTTAATAAAGTATCAGGTTTCAATTTAAATGGTCAGTACAAACACTGTTAGTATTTTCTCTACAGTAGTTATAGTAAATAGAACACCTAGTCTAATATAGCCTAACCCAAACCTAACCAAAATTATACTGACAAATATCTATAAAATTCTAAAGATTCAATACGTTCTGAAATTAACTCGAGAATTTAAAATTCCGAAATTCATATCAACATAATAAACATTTGCCCTAGTAGTAAATACCTTTTATTTAATTCCGTTTTAAACAGTCAAATTTTACATCAATTTCTGTCGTTATTAAACGTTAAAATTTCAACTGTCACGCACACAGTTGTGTAATGTAATTATGTAAAGACATTCCCAACAAGCTTCAAACTTTTTATAGGCTACAGCGTATCTATTTCTGGATTTTTCTGGTAGTTAATTTACCCATGGCAACATTAGCAGAGTGTTCAACATCAGAAGTTAATTCTGAATCAATATTTGAGGACATTATTTTGCATTATTATTAAATTTGTGAAATATTTTTGTATTTTGACAAATTTGTTTATGCCAGTGCAATCATGTTTCCAGGGGTAATATAACAAGTGGTGTTCTCATTATCGATAATGATTTTATAAATACAACGAATTTTAACCCCAACGACGAAAATGCACCGAGCCCGTAGAGTTTTTCAAAGATTGGGGTTGAAATAAGTTGTATTTTTAAAATCATTATCGATTTTTGAGAACACATATTTAGGAAGGGAATATAATGAATTGATTGAGTCATCTAGTAAAGCAGAATAGACAAGAAGCTAAATATACAGTTTAAATACCTATATTTATTTAGATCACTTCATCTTTGAAACAGCAAACCACATTTATTACCATATTTTACTATTTTACTTGTACTTGAAACACACTGACATTTCGGGTTATGTTTTTATCAGCGGCCGACTAGATTGTGGGCGCAACCGATAAATAACACCATCGCAACGATCGTCGCTGCGATTTGTGCTTAACCAAAAATTGTGACAGGGACCGACATTTGTTCGTGGTATTATCCTGAAAATACAACCGTGGTATTATCAACATTGTCAGTTATTAATACATGCGTAACTATAGAAACCACATTGTTATGACGTCACTGTTTTACGTATGAGTTATATTCCCGAAGAAATAATAGGTATAAGGTGATCTGATTCTGTGATGTAGTAAGGAACGTTCTTATTCAAATAGTATATTAAGTATTTCTGACGGAATTAAATAAAGTTTTGCACGTAACACGTTATGAAATATGCGATATTGTTTGACTCATGTAATTTGTAAAACTTGCTTCGCTCGTTTTGGCAAATATTACACTCGTCAAACAATATTGCACTTTTCATAACTGGTTACGTAAATAACTATTATTTAATTCCATTTTGAAGTGTCAAATTTGACATCCATTTCTGACGTTATGAAATGTAAAACTTTTCAAACCGTTTCGCACACAGTTATGTAAAGACTTTACATAACTCGCCATATTTCCAGTAAAATAAGGTAAGATGTGACCTTACAATTTTACGAATTATACAGGGTTCGTCATTTCACCTCCCGTCTTCTACGGCTCAGTTACTAATTGAGTTAGGATTTAGATATTTTGCCGACTTTAGTTGCATTCTAGGGCGTATTCCAGGAAAATATTTTTGATTAAACACGGTGTCCCAAAAAAGTGTGACGTCAGCATGTTGTATATCTTTAGATTGCATGGTATATTTTTTGTTACTTATTTGGGTGCCCTTTATAGATGCCTACATACCCATAACATTTTATTGAAATCGGTTCAGTGACATTAGCACAAAACAATAAAAACTGAAAAAAAAACAGTTTTGCACCATTGGTTAAGAATATTAATAAGGGATAAAAATAGTGCCTCGTTAATAAAACCATACAAGGTACTCATTAAATAACGTCTGACAGTTCTGACCAAGTTTTTATGATATGCATTGTACGAGTGTCCAAAATTTAGTGTCAAACTTTTCAAACTTTAAAGCACCTTATGTTTCTAATTTAAAATTGGAACCCCAGTATATTTTTATGTAATTCCATGCGGAATTAAAAGACAAACATTTTTCCTAATTACAACACTATCTCAATTCCTAACACATTAAAAGATGTTTACAGAAAACTCGTTTTATCAACAATTCTAATGGCCATTTTAATTAATTAAAATCGAAGGTGGGTTTGAAAAACAATTTATTGACATTAAAGTTTAACAAAGTGACAAGAGCCAATGTTGACTGTAGTAATATAAAAGTTTAAAACTGTTTTAGCTAAGGACTTTATATCCAAGATACTAAAATTATTTTTTGTCATGGACAATATGATTTTCATAATATGACAAATATTATGACCTATATTGACAAATGTGGATATGACTTTCATGTTCGCATTTCAAAATATTACATACAATCTGTTACAAAGAGTGGCAATGTCATTTCATACTCGTCTTCGTTTGTGCCTTCAAGAGGGCGGAAGACATATTGAACATAAGTTCTAGCAATTAATTAATTTTAGAAATGCACAGTTATGTTATGTTTTTATGAAATGTTATTACTAAAACTATTTTTTATACAAAACTTAATACTTTTACGATGTGTAAATCGAGTAAATCGAGTTTTCTGCACATAACTTTTAATATGTTAGGAATTGCGATAGAGTTGTAATTAGGAAAAATGTTTGTCTTTTAATTTCACATGGAATCACATAAAAATATACAGGGGCTCCAATTTAAAATAAGAAAAATAAAGTGCTTTAAAGTTTGAAAAGTTTGACACTCAATGTTTGACACTGTATAATGCATACCAATAAAACTTGGTTAACGCAACTGTCAGACCTTATTTAAGGAGTACCTTGTATGGTTTTATTAACAAGGCATATTTTTATCTCTTATTAATTTTCTTAACCAATAGTGCAAAACTCATTTTTTTCAGTGTTTATATTTTTGTGCTAAAATCACTGAACCGATTTTAACAAAATTCAATGGGTATGTAGGCATCCATAAAGGGCACCAAAATAAGCAACAAAAGATATACCATGCAATTTAAAAATATACATCATCATGACGTCACACTTTTTTGGGACACTCTGCATAATCAAAAATATTTTCCTAAAATACGCCCTAGAATACAAGTAAAGTTTGCAAAATATCAAAATCCTAACTCAATTAGTAACTGAGATATAGAAGCGGGGGGTGAAATGATAGACCCTGAATACATTAAACAAGAAATTATTAAAACAATTCGTCAGGTTAATTCCCGATTCTTGAGAAATATTTTATGCATTTCTTGCCCAATGTTAATGTAGGCTTATTGCAGGCGACGGCATATCTATTTCTAGATATTTCTGGTATTAAACTACCTATGGCTTACCTATGGACTACTTTTTGAGTTTTTGAGGACATTTTTGGAAATTGTAATTTGCAATACTCGCTTTGCTCCTTTTGACACAATATTACACTCGTCAAAGCAATATCGCACTTTTCATAACTGATTACGTAAGTAATTATATTTTTGATGAATTTTATTTCATGTAGTTAGTAAATACACTTGTAACTACTTGAAAATGCAAATATCAGAATGTAAGTAACCTAAAAATCTTTCAAAATTTTAATTTGTAGTTAAGAGGACTAATATTAAAAAGCACGTTTGCATACTTTTTGAGGTTGTCAACATCTAAATCTTGCATACTTACTTATTAAGTATTCTTGAAAGTTTTATCGAAAAACACTCCACTTCAATATTTGGTGTTTCAAAATTTTAATTTGTAGTTAGAGGAGTAATATTAAAATACACTTTTGCATACTTTTCGAGGTTCTCAACATTTAAATCTTGCATACTTACTTATTAAGTATACTTGAGAGTTTTATCAAACACTCCACTTCAATATTTGGTGTTTCAAAATTTGAAGTTGTAGTTAGAGGAGTAATATTAAAAAAAACACTTTTGCACACTTTTCGAGGTTGTCAACATCTAAATCTTGCATACTTACTTATTAAGTATACCTGAGCGTTTTATCGAAAAACACTCCACTTCAATATTTGATGTTTCAAAAACATTAATTTGATATTAGTGGTACAGTTACGGACTCTACAAGTGACACGACCGTAAGAACGAGGTCTGCTATCCTTGTCTGTCCCGCAAGTAGGGGCACGGTAGACAAGGATAGAAGACGGACCGCCGCGTAATTCCCAAGTCTGTGGCTGTACGTGGTTAGATTTATTCTATGTGTAGTTTTAGAAAATTTAAAAAAAACACCAATCTTCTAAAAATTATTTGATAATTTATGTGTCTTGTATAAGTCAACAAACTTAGTGGTGGTGCAAATTGTACTATTTTGAAATTGAACACCACCATTTTAATTGAGAATGATCTTCAGGGATACTTATTGCCTTCTGATACTCTATTGATGTTATATTGTATACAGGTTGTCCTAAATAGAGTAGGATTGCATAGGCATCTTTCTTGTTCTTAAAGTTAGAGATCTGATTAAATGATGAATGATTTTCAGATTATCTTGAAAAATTTTCAATGGTCCTAGCAGTTTAGAAAATAATCTATTATAAAAAAAAATAAAAATCGCGATATTCTAATAAATCCAATATTTACAAAATTATGAAAGATGCGGAAAAAAGTTAAAAATGAAAGTTACTTTAATCGATCGCACACACTTTAAAATCAAGTAAAAACAAAAGTAACATGGCGCTTTCCGAGATATTAATAGCAACCGTCTTATTTTAAATGGCCGCCATATTCGATTTTTATACGTTTAAATATACTTTGTTTCCTCTTTTCAACGATGTATAACAACCTATGTCAAAATGAAAAATATGAGAAATATTATTTGTTCCAATTTTTATTTTTAATTTATAAAATTATTTAAAAACAAATGAAAAAAATAAAAAACGTAATATGCACAACTTAGTAGTAAAATAACAATGTGCCTGCAGATCATTCCTGCACATCAACGATAGATGTAAGAAGTGGACATTTTTTATGGTCAAAAAAATCCCTTCAACATTGTTGCATCGATTTGAATCCCAATTTTCACGCTATTTTGAATTTTTACTCGATAGGTTTGCTTTTTCCGAACTTTTTCAAGTTGCCTGGTCTTATAAAAAAACACTTTTTACATCTATCGTTGATGTCTAACAATGATTTGCAGACCCCCATAGAACTTTTAAAATTTATTAAAAAAATTATGAGACATTTGAGGCATTTCACCCATGTTATTTAAATGGCAAATTTTACTTGTCCATAGGCACGGGAAAATCGATGGCTTTGGAAAAAAATCCAAAAAAAGGGAAAATTCGAAATTTGAGAAATGACACCCTACGTGTAAGGGTATCAAACACAATGCTCCTACAAATAGTCGAATAAATTACGGAGGAAACGTTTAGCGTTTACATTACTACCTGAACAAACATAAACGTTATTGTTCCTGAAATCGTAAGGTTAGGGAAATCGGCAGTAAAATGAGTAGAAATCGGCAGTAAAGTGAGGAGAAATCGGCAGTAAAGTGAGTAGAAATCGGCAGTAAAGTGAGTAGAAATCGGCACTAAAGTATTATTGTACGATTTTGTTAAAATTGCATTGCATACAGAGCATTATATAACCGCATCGTTCATATCCTATCGTCATTAAATTTATTCTGACAAGTGGCAGACATATTAACAACTTAATCAACCAAATACAATAGTATGCAGATAGGTACATATTCCTAATAGCGTTTTCCAGTAGTCACAAAACCTCGAGCTGGTATTGCTTATTTCACTGGTCTAAACTATGCTTTATGAAGATAAATTGTATAGTCCGGCCGTTGAGAGCCGTCAATGACTTATTACTCCATATTGCCTGAATTCGACATACGTTTCTAATTTCATTTCATTCTATTAAATTTACCTTAAGCCTTTAACGAGTATAGAAAACGCGATTTAAATGTTATTTTTATGATGTGCTTATTTGTCGAGGCGTCAAACGAGGCAGATAATACCCACATTAATAAAAATAATAAACTTCAGCGCCTTGTTATATTATAAATAACTCTTATATTTCAGGTTGTCGTATTTTATACGTACTTATCACATAAACATATATTTGATTTACCATGGCCATAAGCTATTGCCACATGATTCTGTAATTTCGTAAAAAATTGTATTTTACAGGTCTAATTAATATGTGATTATTTAAGGTTACTGCGGATATTTAAGGACATATGTAAACAGTAGCTACAAATTAATAAGCCAATTTGCAAGTAATATCGATTTATCATTTTACATGTTATTATCTTTCGCTCCTAATATGTGTATGCCCGACTTATAGGAAGCGGCTTATAACGGCCATGCCTGGTTTTGGTCGATTTATTGGTGCTGAAGCATAAACTATCCGGTGAAATTGTAAATTGAGAGGTGGAAATGGGAAACGTACCAATTAACGTTATGCAAATTGGTAATTATAAACCAAGCTGCCATGTATAGCCTCATTTATTGCTGTGGCACAATTTTTCTTATATCTTACACCCACGCGCTACTGGGTATGTACAAATATAGTGTACTTAAGTGTTTGAATGGGTCAGTATCGCCGCATACATTATGTAGAAATATATTTGGTTAATGTATGTGCTAAGATATTCAGTGAGCAACGACTAGATAATTTTTTACTGACGTATTTCCAATATTTAAACATACAATTTGCAAAATGTATAGATTTTCTTTAGAATTTCATTTATACTAATTGAGTTTGATGATTTGACTACAAATGTTTGATAAATTAATCAAGTGTCCACTTCTAACTTAAAAGTTTAAAAGTATATTTTTGTACACTTAGTAATTATGTAAAGATGATAGATTTAAACAGTAAAAAAATATTACTACAGCTTATTGTCAGGTACTTATGCATATTTACGATTTACTATTTTGTATTTCTTAATTTTGTCTGCCTCATAAGGGGCTATCATTGGTAGTAATTTTGGTCAAGTAAATTAATTTTGAAATAATTATACATTAATATACCTTCAGTTATGCTATAAGCGTGCTCACACATGCGGAAATCATTTGCGTTAAACATTGTAAAATAAGAAGGAAACCATAACTTTAGATTCCGTAGCCATCGAGAATACAAATAAAATTAACATTGATAATCTCACCACGTTCCTCGCCGCAGAAGAAACGCCTGACTCACCTGAAACAAAAATAATCAAATGTAAACACGGAGGAGAAAAATCCGAGGGAGATTACAATTAAATAATACGGAAATTAAATAAGAACCCCAATCCGGGCACGTACAAGAAAAACGCGAGATAAAAAATAAATTCAGGGAGATTTAGGGACCGCAAATCCAGACAAATTCGAGGATCCCGGATATAACCAGCTTGATGAAATTTGCACCCGCAGTAACATCTGATTTTCGATACATTTCCGCGAAACCGTAATAGATAATTCGGGGATCAAACAGAGGAGGAGACAGGATTTGAGATTTTACATGTCCGCCTGGAGGGATAAATCAGAAGAACTTTGGATGATGTGATATACATTAAACATTCGACGTAATAAATCGAACACAAAATGAAATTGGAGGGATTAAAAATATATTAATTAGAATTAAGTCAGCAACTGTGTTAAACGAAACATACAATCTAATGGATTGCTCAGTCGGCAGTGGGAGCGAAAACTTCTGTGATTTTAATTATCCCTAATGAAAGCTTTTGCTCGTAAGTAATTTTGACGAAGGAGACATTTTGATAACAACCGTGTTTCTTCAGGGCTCCATGAATATATTTCAGTTTTAGCATTACGTTTGGATTATAGCGGCTGAGAGCGAGGCAGAAATCCAGAGTCGACTTTGGGATTTCGTTGAGCCTTTGTGGAAAACGATATTTTCAGTCCAGGAGTTAATCGAATCTGTCTGAATGAGTGTTAATTGATTATTTTTGAGGTTTCTATTACCTTCCAACTAAGTCATTATCAAAGCACTTGGTTATTAGTGGAAATTCGATTTTAGGCATTATAAGGTGGAATAAGCGTTACCTACTGAAATAAATACATCCGTAAGGTTCAAATCCATCGTTTAATTATTATCAATAGGAAACAATATCTATACCGCCTATTACAAAAAATATTAACCGTTTTTAACCCTTTTTTATAGGTGTTCCCCTAATTTTGTTGAGCAGTGTATTAGATGGGTTAAAATGTATGTGGGTGTATTTAAATGCTAATAGTAATATAAATAATTAATATTATTACAGTGATAAGTAATTTTAAATTATCCTGTTAATAAAAACAATACATGAATATGATGTTACTATTATTGCATATTACATTAGTTGTCTTACTTACATACAGGGTGAGTTTTTTAAAGTGTTACAAGACAATATCTCGAAAACGTTATGGAGGGACATATTACAATACTTTTTTGGCATTGTCTTGGCATTAGAGGGCATATACCCCCTCTCAATATTTTGAGTGCGCTAACTTCGGAACTTTAAATGTGATGATGTAAAGTCATGCTCGCATAAATCTAGTACAATAAATTAAGTTACAATAGCAATTTTATATAGCAACGCCAATTTATTTGTACAAGATTTATATGAGCATGACTGTACTTTTGTTTATAAAATTTAAATCTAAGTAACAAACTATGTACGTGTACAAAAAAATGTTTTGCTCTTTCGGTTACGAAATTATGGTAACTAAATTTTGATAGCGTTTAAAAAATAAATAAATTTTACAAATAATCAAGTTCACCAATCATCAATGAAAATTATTATTCATTTCCATAAAAATGCGTATTTTTACTAGTGAGTCAGTTGAGAATTTTAACCATAATTCCGTAACCGAAAGAGCAAATGTTTTTTTTTGTACACATGAGTAGTTTTTTTGCCATAGATTTAAATTTTATAATCATCCCATTTAAAATTTCACCGTTACCCACACTACTTAAGATAATGAGAGCGGGTAAATGCAAAAAATGTGTTTAAATATGTCTCCCGATCTCGCTTTTACCTCACCAAAATTTTATGAAAATATTTTACAAAATTTTCATATATATATATTTATTTATATATTTATGTTATATTATATGTTATATTTCATCCTGGGGCGTACCTACTGCTGTATCAGCTGTATCAATGATACAGTGCCCCCGAGCAATAGCCCGCAGTGGCGAAACTACAATGAGGCCAACGAGGCTACTCGAGGCTACAATATTTATTTCTATTCTTTGAGTTTTTTAACATGTCTTGTTGGTTTTGTTATTTTTGAAAATATTTTGTTTATCGTTTTAGTGTTTTTTTATGAAATTGTTCAATATGTATTGTTGGTTTTGTTACTTTTAAATCTATTTTGTTTGTCGTTTTAGTGTTTTTTTATGTTCCGAAAAAAAAAGGCATCAGAAATTTTCATACAGGGTATTCTAGTATTTTTGAATATTCGTGAAAAAAAAAAAACAAGATTCTATAATCATCATATTGTGGCAAATAATTAGCTACCAAACCTTTGTTCAAAAAATTTCTTTTTAATAATAATGTATAGTATGTTTGATAGTATTTGGTATAGTTTAAATTATTTACTGGGCTAATTATTATTTTATTTTTAATAATAATAAAAAAAAAGTCTCTAGGTTCCTTACTTTTTTACTCACTATGTATATATTACAATAACCATTATTATCTAAGGTAATATTTGGTTTAGTATTTATTTTTAGTATAGTATGTTTGATAGTATTTGGTATAGTTTAAATTATTTACTGGGCGGTGAGTTGAAGCGGTTCCTTTATCTCATAAAACATTTTAGATTAGAAATGAAATTCAGCACACGTGCCTTCCCTCACGTTCCACTCTATAGAACTCTATAATTTTATGTCCTTGTTTGATTGAAGAGTTGTACACACAGAACGTGAAATATTGTTTGCTCTTACATTTTAACAATAATAAGAATGTTGCAGCTGACTTGCTTAGGGTGACTTTGGATACAATCTGTATACTATTTTGCCAATGTTCATGACATGAAAAGTTGTAACCGCGATAAGTAAAAATTTGCTTTCCGTATCATTACAATATATATTTTTTTATTATAAAATTAGGGTTATTATATTTTCAGTCCAATTTTAAAACTTCTGTAACTTGTGAATAAAAGAAAATCAGACCTATGTATATTCTAAATTTATTTCTTGCAATTACATCTTTTTATGTTGTCAAAGATTGTAAAGAAGCTAGAGAATTACCCTGTAGATACACACATATACGAAGTAATTCTACATTATACAGGAAATGATAAGAAACACTGGAAATATTACCATAGGCATATTGTTCTGACTATATTTTAATAACAACGTAGTAATACATTTTTATGGTATTTTGAACAGTAATAGTTATTTATGTATTAAGAGTGATACATTATTGCTTGATAGTGAGAAAGTGGCATTCACTTGAAAGTAATAATGTCACTTTTTGCTCATAACACATATAAATTATTTTCTACAATCACTAAATTATGTTAAATACTGTAAAAACTTTTCTATTGAGTTTTTTTCTCAAACTACGCTTATTTATTGGTTAAAGTCCTCGATAAAGGTTAACTATTCGTTGTCAGTGTCAAGCAAAAATCATGCTTTATTTAGTGATTGTTGAAAAAGTATTTTTATTGAGCCCTGTCCCTGACGGTAAAGAGTCACTTTACGGGCTAGATCAGTAATAGTATTTTACATTATAAGTCGGGTAAGTCAGTTTTTACTTAATGACACCTGACACCTTGTAGAGCCAGTAAAAACCATTACTCGGCGTATAATGTACAAGCAGAAAACCAGGGAATGTTAAAATTGACATATTAATGTCAATAACAAACAAAAAATACTGATTTGAATGTTTTTAGTGATACATTATTGCTTGAAAGTGAGAGTTGACATTCACTTGAAAGCAATAATGTCAGAATATTTCACGGCAGAAAAACACTTTTCGACTAATTTTGATAGCAAACAAAATGTAGGTACGTCGAAATTATATTTTCCATAAAAAAATGCAGATTTGAATTTGCAGATATAATTAGATTAAATATGATTAGTAATTAATTATTATAACAGTGATACGCTTTTAATGACGTTAGTGAAACAACATGGCAAGCGGGAAATGTAAAGTTGACATATTCATCTTGTTATATTCAGACACCAACGTGAAGACAATAAAAATACATGTAACAACTACGCAAACAAAATGTTAAAATTATTTGTCTAGTGCCGACCTCTCATCCTACTAACTTGTCGGTGAGATTCGAACACACCCTGTATACTATCAGCACTTAGTTACACATTATTGTTTCGGCATGTTTATTTACGTCGGCACATTTTCATCTAACACAATCGTCACAAACATAACACGCACATTACATACTTGCCACCATTCAACGATGCCATCAATTTTTTAAGGTTCCAATTATACCACGGCGAGACATAAAATTTCTATTTAAACGAAACAGAAGGAACAATAAAAATAAATTTGCTCCTAAAATAGAGAAACTGTAAAGATTGGCTATAATTATTATTATGCGCTAAGTAAAATATGCCTCAATAAATTATTAGAAACGCACATAAATTTCCTCCGAAAATAGATTTTTATATTGTTTGCTTAAGGCATCGACTTCTTGGATCAAGGACCGTGTCATGGTTAAATAAAAGTATAGTAAGTTTATTATTGAACTGAGCCTGAATCGTACTCATTAGGTACTATCGATTTGATTAGTCGGAGACTTAACTTAAAACCACGAGGGCTTGAATAACGGTTTTCATTTTATACAACTTTTTAAGTGTATATTAAGAGCTTCCGGTATACAGGGTGTCCAAGATAAGGATCAACAGCATTGGAATCTCGGAAACCGTAAAAGTTACAAAGACGGTTTAATTACAAAAAAGTTGCGCAATTTAGTGGTCAGTAACATTCTTTTGAGTAAACTAGAAATTTTCGCTTACGTCCGGAGATATTCAACAAAATCCGAAATCTTGCGATTTCGTTTTAATTTTTTTCCGAAGTTATTTGAAAAGGTATAAGAAAACCATCAGGTAGGTACTTTCTCATTGTCACAATTTTAGCTCTACAAGACAGCGTTTACAAATTTTCAGTACTACGTTTCGTTTCGAAGAAAACATCATGAACCTAATTTTTTGTCTGTAAAATGGCCTGTAAAAAATGTACACCCTGTATTAGATAGCATTTCCTATTACGAATTCAACTATTTATATCACAGTATGGTTTCTAATGTTTTTATTCAGAAAAAGGCTTGTTAATACATTTCGAACATTTTCTTGTAGCAGGCGTTGAAATGAGCGACGAAGACAAAATTTATCACCTAATTTTATGAGTTTAAGATAATTAAATTAACAAAACAAAATCATAATACCACAGTAAAAAAATAATGAGCGCGGTTCTGAATAACTATAATGTTTCTGTCTATGAATTTTCTAGTTTTCTCCACAGAATATTACTGACCACTAAATTGCGCAACCTTTTTTGTAATTTTACCGCCTTTGTAACTTTTACGGTTTCCGGGATCCCCATCCTGATGAGCCTTATCTTGGACACCCTGTAGAAAAAAAATCCACGAGGTTTTGGAATCTCACTCTGCTTACCTTAAAAGTTATTTGGACAAACATTTTCATTATAGTCTAACGTTGATCATAAAACTGAATACTTCTTTCTTATGCAAATTACACTAATTTTACATCAAGAGCACGTTTATGCACAATGTGACGCATTAACTACGATTGCTTGTTAATTTTTTATAAATAATTATTTATGTAAGTGGGTGAAACAGTGCATTTCCAGAACGAGTCTGCGTTTGACATCCGAACCGCAGCCGAGGCAATCAAACAGACGAGGCCGAAAAACGAACTTTTTTCCGACGTTAATATTATTTTTTTCTCGATCGACCTCTTAAATTAAAAAAAAAAGTTTTTTACGTTATGCTTTAGAAACTCTTTAATGTGGCCAGTGATGATGGTCGGTAATGACGGGTCGCTGTAATATCAACCAGTATCTAGCAGTCGTTATTATATAAAATAAAATTATCCTTACATTCTTAATTCTATCAAATTACGCCATAGGTAGAGAAGCAGTAAGGATTATTATTATTGTTGTAAACAACGATTTGAAAGATGCAACAAGGTGCAAGGTGCAACATCATTAACAATATTTGCCCTGTATTATGTTCGTTGAATTTGAAATAGAACAAAAAGTACATTACCAAATTGACATTGACAGTAGCGGACGAAAAGTGTTTGCGGGCGAAAAAGTACCATTTTTCGTCCGTGGCTGGGGAAAAAAAAAACAAAACAGCGATTTGAAAGTTGTGCAAAATCATTAACAATATTTCTCCTGAATTATGTGTGTTGTCTTTTAGTACCACAAATAGTACATTTACAGATTGACATAGACAGTAGCGGACAAAAAGTGTTTGCAAACAAAAAAAATAATTTTTTCATCGAAATTTAGAATTTCGACTAAAAATATTTTTTATTATAATTATCAATAGGATTGATAACAATACCGTGTTGTTATCAAGAAGGTGTTTTCATTGTTTTCGTCTTTTCCCGATCTCGAAAATCAATTAGAGTGATACTCGTGTTCATATCTCAAACTGGATTTTGCAGGTAACAAATCAGCACTGGTTAGTGCCGCTTGCTCTAATAATGTCTTGGGAATATGTCGATTTTCTTCCGAGTACAGGTTTTAAAACTGCCATGAATATAAACTGCCATGATCGGCATCGCCTCATTCGAGAATTTGTCTCACGCACACATTGACTATTTTTGCGTACACAAAATGTGCCTGGAAATGATATTTTTTATATAAAAATATGCAGGTTTAGATTTAAAACCCAATATTTACTTATATGTTTCCGTATAAACTAGTCCAGAGGGATTAAAAACAAAATTAACCATTTTTCAAAAGCTGTAGGAATCTCGCGCTGCTTTCCTTAACAGTTATTTGGGTAAAAATAACATTTGCTAAGAAATAACACTTTTTTTTATTATATAAAAAAGTTAAAAATTCAATTTAAACTTGAGCAATGAACGTTACTACTTTCACTTACTTATTACTTTTTACAATATTTATGACAATGTTATATTTTCATAAAATTAATAATTGAACTTAAATTGAACACTTCCTCAACAATAAATACTTTACAGTGTTATTCACAAAAATTTAAACCGTGATTTAGATAGGGTTGCCCAGGTTAAACCACCGTTAAGCCACGGTTTAAAATTGTATGATTGCCAGCACTGTCAGCTGTTAAAATATGTCGTACTTGCTCACGAAACAAAATTGTATACATATATGCGCAAAACAGAAACAGATAATGAATAAAGCAGATAATGTTTTTCCTTCGTTGTTTAACTAGGCACGGTATTGAATTTCAATTGTTACACTGCATCTAGTTGAGCACGTGATAAATGAGTACACGAATTGTATATTTAAAGTGCCTATCTGTAAATCTAGCACCACGGTTAAGGTAGCTCGAGCTTCCACAGGTTTCTCTGCCCGGCAGCATTACAGAACAAATTTATCTTGCATTTGTCTGCGGGTTAATTCCCCGTGGATGATTAATGCGACGCGACATACAATAATTATTATTTTAGATGGACCTGGGCGACTTATGTTACAAAACACAATTACTTCCCGTCTAATCCTGTATTTACATAATTGAAAATTAGAGGAAAAGATTTAAAGGGGCCATTAATTATCAGTCTGCGCTGTGTATGTAATTCTTCCAAATCCGTCAGTTTTTTTAATGGCTTTGGAGAACAATTTCTGTCATCATTTCTGTAGTTTTAATCGAGGCGTTGAGACCAGTGCGTTTACAAGTTTGGGAATTAAAAATCAACGGCTGCTTTAAGGCGCTGATTTTTACAGGTTTACGTAAATATTATTTCATCGCCCACTTTTGATATTCGAATAACGTTCGTGTAACACTTGCTTCTATGTTTAGATTGCTTTTCGCACGGAAGCTTTAATGTGCGGACGTCTTTGATGTCGATACTCTTGTATTATGTTTGGGTTTGCATGATATGTATGTTTATGGGCGCTGAGAAATTGTCCTGTCTTGTTTAGATGTGGGCGTTAAGCTTTGTTAGGGCTAATATTTTACGGCCACGTTCCAGACTAGTGATTTGTATATATTGCACCTTTAAAATATGTATTGGGTACGCCATGTGGCTCGGTATGAAAAATTAGTTAACATTTGAAGAAATTTAAATGCTGATATTTATTATTTCGTACTAGGGCTAATTAAGGTTCTTTATGTAAAACAACTGCGTAATAAACTCTCCGGCTGGAATGTAAGGATATAAAATTAGATGGGAGCGCCAACAGCAAATATATGTGGTTTTCATCACTTCAAATCTATGGTGCGATTGTTCCTTGCATTTTATCGGTAGATTGCGCATACTTGTACGTGTTATTCATTACGGATTAATTAGCGCTTACCTAATGAGTTAATTATAATGATTAATGAGCGCAGGCCGCATCTGGCGGTGATCACGTGACAAAGTTGCGCGTCCAGTGGAAGTTGCATTATGTCTGGAAAGATAAATGTGGTGTCCCCGTATAACAGGTGTGCATTCAGAGAAAATTTAATACCCTTAAGTCATATTTTATAATGCGAGCTTGAAAAGCGTCAGTTGCATTAGAATTTGCAATTAATTATCATGTGGTACATATATTTTTATATAAATACACTTATATATCCTTGTAAATCATGAAGCACATCCATCATACACATGTTCAATCGCTAATTTTATTAAGTAAATCCTGTCGGACCTTAATTATTTAGCGTCAATTTTATTTCATTACGCTAAAGTGTAGAACATGGGTGAGCGAAGTGCATTGCAATTTACGATTGCTCCTTGGCTGATTTAGAGGCTCTTAAACGGGAGGAAAGGCTCCTGATATTCTTACTCGGTAGGAAACGTGATGGGCGGGTCAATCTGATCTTTATAGTAGGCTACTTGGATAAACTAATAATCAACCACGATGTTGACCTCTGCCCCAGGATTTACTTGTTCATTGTAGTAAGACCAGTATAAGGCTCGGATTATTGTACAAGCCAAACAAGGGTGAAATGTCAGATGTCGGGATTTATGGCATCTCCGATGATTTATCGCTCCGCCAGCTAAAAATATTCCCCAATGTAAACAATGTTACACAAAAACTCCGCGCACTTATAATGGCTCGTAATGGATTTGTGACAACTACAAATTAAGTATAAATTAGTCAATATCAGACACAACAAGTTCCATTCAACCGACCTACGTTATAATGCAATTTCTCTTACATACTTACTACAAACATATAAAATATTGAAAACATATATAATTGGCTAATGCTATATAATTGGCACCCCATGCAATTTATATTACCTATTATGTAATTTTCAACATTTCATTTAAAAATGCAATTTCGTAACGTTACAAAAAAACTTTCATTTAATGCAATTTCTAGTAGTAGTAGTGACTGTATTTGTTAGGGATATTATCCCTAGGCTATCGTCCAATGACCGCGTGATTTGTGATAATGTGTGTATTGAGTTAGGGCTTGTTACTCTAGAAATTCGCCACCGATCTCTAGAGCGCCGTTAATGAGCTCCCAACGGCGAATGGCACTAGTTTCTCCGTACAAATGTACTACCTGTGCAGGGGCTCGAACCCAGGTCTTCGTGCTTTCATAATTTCTATTATTATGTAATCGCCAAAATAGTAATGAAAATCGCAATTATATAAATACTGGCACTCAGCGTGTAGCTTTTTTAAATTATAAGGGCGTTTTTATTCCGGTTTGTATCGTCGTGTCGTTTTATAGAATAAGTCTTTTAGTAAAATAGCATTATTCGACCTAGTTCGTGTCCTAAATACTAAGGCAGGAATCTTTTAAAAGCTTGAGCGGCTCTGATGGCAAATTAAATTTAAAATTATCGGGGTGTAAAGAATGCCTTTCCCGCATGAGAGAAAGATGAAGTTCTAATAGTTTTTCTTTTCTTTTAAGGAACGTGCTGCAATAATTATTTGTCAATTAATAGTTTAACTTCAACTACAAATATCATCACCATATCGTCATTTAATGACTACATTGTGTAAATAAGAGCTATTTGTATGCCAAGGTCGCGAAATCGTTCTTTAACGTACCGAGAGAAGAAATGTCGCCGAGAGTGCTTTGCGGCCGAAGCAGCACAATCTCGAGGATGTTTTACAATTTCGCGTGAAACATTTTTTGTGCAACCCTCCGTCTCGAAATTAAGTAAATACAACAATTTTGTGACACTGAAAATGTCGCTTTATGTCAGTTTTTGTGTCAAAAACAGCCACTATAAATTTTGTACTCACTGCGAGCGAAGTGATATTGCCCGATATTGCTCAATGCGAAACGTCAATTACCCCGTCAGCTACACCGAGAAAAATAGCAAAAATCACTGGGACTCTCAGGCATCTACATACTTTCTGTCTTTGCAATAATAATTATTTATTTATAAAGAACCATTTCCGCGATATTCATTAAAGAAATGTTACAAATTAAAGAGTAATCACTAATAATAACTGTTACATATTTGACAGTGACATCTACTATCGATAGGGTTGCCAGATTCATAACCGACGTTTCCGGGACAATAGGGGGAGGGGGAGAAAAACATATATATGTAGGCTAAATATTCATTCGCAAAAATCATTGCTGACTGATATCGATTAGAAAACTGAAATAATTTTTTTGAGATTGGTAACATTTTGATTATCTTTTTTATTTATTAAGCCCAAATTTTATTATTTACCAAATCTTGTGGAAGGGTATCAAATACAATTTTAACATGCAAAAATAATGCATGGATAATGCGGGTCAAAATCAATAGCACTTTCAATTTTTAAAAACATTGGAAATTCGATAACAAATCTCACGTTAGTTAGTTTTTCTGATTTTAGAGATAAAAACTATTTTTGTTTTGTAAAATGACTGTGTGAACTAGTCGTATCTTTCTGCCAAGTATGTTATGTATCTATGCAAAAATGTATGTGTCTGCGATTCAAATGTATGTATTTTTTCTTCACTCAAATATAAAAGTTGACCTTATTTTAATTCCGAAAAATTTATCATCCAAGCGGGATTTTAGTTGGTTCAATAGATGATTACATTATCGATTTCTAAAAAGGTACAGCTTTCTCACTTTCTAAATTTAATGTTACTTTGCTAAACTCGTGGAACAGATTTTGTAAAAAATAAAGGGTGGAAACATGATGCAGAAGATTTATTTTTAATTTGCGCACATTCAAGGCAGTCCTTTATTTTTTGTTGTTGTTGTATCAGGTTGAAGATCGAATTCGCTGTAAATTTTAAGGACTATGCTTTCCAAATCAACATCTAGACCGTTTATAGCAAATATCACATAATTATTAACAAGGTGGCAGTTGAAATTTCCTATAAAAACATGTTCATTCTTTGCTTTTTACATTTGGTACACACAATTAAATTTTCTATAGTTCACGGAATAAATTATCTGCACTATATGCAGGAATTTGACTCATTTTCACATTTTCAAGTCGCAAGCAGTAGTGATTTTTTGTAAACACTGAAAAATATCAAGAGTAATCTCTTCAGAATAATCAAAACCATATAACAATTTTCCAATCAATTTAGGTGCTCATTTGATTTATGCTAGGGAGATACCGTTTGAAGTTTAGTAGTCTAAATCATTCAATCTTATTTGATTTATGCTAGGGAAATACCGTTTGAGAGAAATTCCGTTTTTTCATTAAAATATTGAACAGCATATGGAAATGTTTTAATGTTGCAGACATTTGACGCATCTGAAGCGAAAGCAAAATAAGCTGCCCTTTTTATATCTAAAACACTTTATCTTGCGAAAATGGACCTAAAACACTTCGTGTAATAGATGCTGCTTAGTGCGCCCACAGGCCATTTTGGGGACTATGTAGCTGTTTGGAAAAAAATATTCGCGTTTTTTTCAAGACGCTTTTGTTCTAGCCTAAAACCTGCGTAAAATTGTAAAAAAAATTTGCTATTTCGGTTTTTTGGGATTTCACTGTCTTTCTTGGAAGCTTTGGATATGAAAAACCTACCGACACATCGCGAGATCTTCCTTTATCGGTAGCGGCGTGCGAAATTACATTAAAAATAGGTAGTTTTTGGAAGGAATTTTGTATTTCGGGATATTAGCTTAAAAGTACGGGATACGGGACAGGGCAATTAATTCCGGGACAATCCTGGAAATCCCGACCGCCTGGCAACCCTAACTTTCGAACGCGGCAATGTAATTATTTAACTTTATTAATGTATTTCTGTTCGTTGCAAAAAATATTGTACAAACCCCTCTTCCGGGAATAATTTTCCAGCATTCACGCATATAAAATAGCTTCAAAATTGCGTTCATGCGAGAAAATTGTGTTCCCGCACTTGGTTGGTGCGTAAATAACTATAACAGTCGTCGCTAACAGTAACAGCTTCGAAATTGGATTTTGCGGACTGTTTTGCATATCCGAAATGGACACTTCCAGTGTGAGCCAAGTGACCACACACACGATTTTTTTCCAAATTTTCTCCACCTACCTACCTACTCACTTATATGGGTAAAAGTAAAAATGTTGAAATTCATTTACAAAGCTATTTTCTCAAAAATCGATGGTTCTTTCAAAAGTTAAGTTGATCTGTTTGACGTCATCTAAATGTAAACATGTAACTATTAAGTCTTAGTAATTTTAGGCAAAAATTGATTACCTACAACCAAATTTCAGCTTAAAGTTATTTTAAGTGAAAATAAAAATGTTCACAGCAATTTTATCAAAAATAGAAGATTTTTCTTTCAAACGCAAAGTCGATCTGTTACAGATGATGAATAATATTTCAAAAAATTTCAGAATAGTTTGAATAAATTTTCCATTTGTCAGGAGTGCCTAATTTAGGAAATTCTAAAAAAAAAATGACGAATTTTAAATCGGTTAGATGTCATCTAAATGAATTCATGTAACTATAATGTATTAGTATTTTTAGGCAAAATTTGTTTGCAACCAAATTTCAACTTAAAACTTATTTGGAGAATATGAAAATATATAAGTATTTATTTTCACAGCTCTCAAATTTTCTCAAAAATCCGTGATTTTTTTCATTCAAAAGCAAAGTTGATCTGTTACAGATGTTAAATATCTATTCAAAAATGTTCAGAATAGTTGTTGCATGTAAAAATGTTGTTGAAAGTAAAAATGATGAAATTCATTTTCAAAGCTATTTTCTCAAAAATCGATGGTTCTTTCAAAAGTTAAGTTGATCTGTTTGACGTCATCTACATGTATACATGGAACTATTAATTATTAGTAATTTTAGGCAAAAAATAATTACCTACAACCAAATTTCAACCTAAACTCATTTGAAGAAAGTGAAAATGAATTAATTTCCTCATGTTGCTGAGAGTATCGAATCTAGGAAATTGAGGAATAATGTAGAATTTTGAATCTGTACTTTGAATCGTTTGAGATGGAATATAATATAAACTTTCATCACAAAAATTACAATTTTACAAATTTATTGTGATTTCGTTGAACTGAATGAATATGATAATCGGGTTTGGTCCACGTTTCAAAAATGTTCAATGTTTGTGACAATATTGGAATTTCTAGAACAAAATGGAATTTGGAGGAGTAAAAAATCGTTGCCCACGGGCGATCCTGGGAAATTTTGCTTTTATAGATATATACAGATATTCAGGTGTATTGCGTATCAAAAAACGTTGGCAGTAACGTGTACATTACTTGACAGCATCACATTCGAATGTCAGATGCATTTATGTCATATAGTATGTAACGGTATTAGGTCGATATATGGGTTATATAACAGACGAGGTTGAGATATTGTAAAATCGAGACGCAGCCGAGATTTTGTAATCAACTGAGTCTGTTATATCCATATCGGCCGTATGTTGGTTTATAGTTTTCGTGATAGTAACATAAAAAGGATCGAATTTTGCTAAATTATTTTCAAAAATCATAATGACATATTTCAAGTATGCTGTGATGGTTGTGTAGTAACGTTTGTGAACACCAAAATAAATAAATTTTCACGGCTGTTAAATTTTAACGGCCGTGGCTGACATCAGTTAAATAACAACCATGGAGACAGTACCGATAATATGTAATAACAATCAGGAAAAATACTTTTCTATTGAAACGCGATTTGCAGTAATCAGTCGATCGAAATATATATAGATAGGTACATATTTATTGTGAAAAAGGTATTAAGTGTATCCTAAAATCCTGCAATTGTATCCTACTATTTCGTATTATTTTATTATACTATTATACATATATTATTCTTTATCAACATATTTTTTATTATACAAATATTGTATAATAAAATTATATCATATATATTATCATATTATTATACAACAATTATATAAGAATCCATTTCGGGTATTGATGTATGTAAAATAGTATATTTTGTAACAAGAGGTGAAAATGCCGTTGTTTTCGTGAGTGGACAGTTGTTCACGAGCCGGGTCAGGAGCGAGTGGGCCGGCAATATAACGTAAAAAACGTATTTCATCTCAAGTAGGAAATGCTATTTCTTCTACAATATTGCAGTTTATAAAATATATTATCGAAACAAAACGAACCGTCACAATGCAAATTACTACATGCATTTTTTCCATAAAATTTTCCATATTTATTTTCATAACTAAATTAAATAAAACAACTTTGTAATTTTCACTCACACTTTTATTGTTGAAAAATTGAATGTATTTAGTCTAGACCTTAGTCGAAACTCACGTCACTAAATATTTTTCAAAATTAAAAGTGTGAGTGGAAATAACAAAGTTTTATTTAATTTAGTTATTTACAATGTTCCACAATGTAACGGCTACCAGTATACAATATATTTATTTTCATCTCTAGAGTAAAAAAAATATATATTTTTCGTATTTATTATATTACAATAATATTGAAAAAATCCTAAATTGGAATAGTCATAGTCATCCAACATTTTGATTACAGCTATAATTAAAAAAAAAAACATTTGAATGATATAAATTTTCAATTATTTCTGTAAAAATTTCCATGATTACTCTCAAATTTCAAAAATATCTGTCTAATGTTCAATAATTTTTGGTAAATTTTCGATAATTCAGTCAGAATTTTTATGGTTACTGCCTAATTTAATTGATACTGTCAAAAGTTTTATTATTTCATAAAAATTTCAATTATTACCATCAAGATTCAATAGTTACTTTCAAAATTTCGGCGACAATTTATTCAAATGAGAATTATTTAAGACCCAACTCTTACATGGTATGAAATACTGTAAAAATTTCAAATGTTTTTTGTTAAAACAATTGTCGAATGTCTATTATTTTATGATTACTCTCAAAACTTTAATAGTAGTAGTAGTAGTAACAATATTTTACTGGCTATCGAATTTTTATCAAAATTTCAATTACAGCGGTCAATTTTTTTATTGGGGTTGTCAACATTTGAATAACTAAACTTATTTTTGCGTTGATTTCAACATTTTTGCCAAAATTTCCGATGATTGCTGTAATTTTATTAAATTATTTAATCAGACTCTCAAGTATTACTGTAAAAAATTCAATATTTGAATGATCTTTACTTAAATTGGTACTTATTTGTTATGTTAATTAACATTTGTGCGGCACTTATGTATGTAGGTAAAATTATACGTTATATATTATTATACGTATTATTAAATTAAATAACAATTCATTGTAGAATTTATTGTAAGTAAAATTGAATGTTTGTTTTATGCATACATTATTGATCAATTAATTTGTTAGATTTTTCCATTCCAAATTCGGCAGTAATAAATTTGTCAATAAATATTTGATGTGGGAAATGAGATATGTGTAACCCACGCATAAAAATGACAAATTCGTAATCAGCAAATATAATTTATTAGTGAGCCGTTAGTGGGCTCAGGTAAAAGTAATTAGTTATATCTAGTTCAGACTAACGACTTTTAATGCCATAAAATATATATCTCAATCAGTATTTAATCGCCGGAAATTTAAATACATAGATAAGATTAGCGCTTTGCATTATTATCTATTGATAAACTCGGTATAAATATCAGTCGGCTAAAATAAATATTTATGTCGTCTCACTATTTCTTTTATAGCCGATAAATCTACGTGGGCCCACTTTCCAAAGCCCACTTATCGGCCGATATTTTTACTATCTGACGAATGCATAACTCATGTGCGACATCGTATAATGCAAATGGGATTATTCCCACGCCATGGTCCCGCATTATTTTCAATCTGCTACCAGATTAACTACAGTAATTGGATTCGCGCGTAAAATATTGCACTAATATCAGTGATGAATATTTCATTTGTTCCGGGCCCCTATTCTCCCCGTTTCAATTTTGTTGGATACATTTTAATGCCAGCGACCTGAGCAGCGTGCAGTAATCGAGATTTGAACATAGGAAGTAATGGATCAGAATGCAATACGCATCCACTCAGTAGTTGGTGATAAAATAGGGCACACCTATTTATGCGTAGGGGGGCGTATAAAATTGGATTTCAACTGGATTATAGAAGTTAAACTGGGGATTTCATAGGAATATGCACAAGCGTTGAGGCCACTGAAGAAATACGAATGTAATGGAACAGCGTGACAAGTATAAGTTACATTTAAGTAGGGAATTCCGATTCAGATGGTTTTATTATGTTCTCCAAGAAATTTATGTAGTTTACGAGTTTTATGGTATATGCATACCAGTTATTCTGAATTACATTTCATAACTTCAAACTTTACGGGAGGTTTACTTAATAATGTGTTGAATTAATTGACCAGTTTACTTCGAATTCAATGGCGTTAACGCGTATTATACATACGTTAACTTACGCAATTCTATGATTTACCAGGTGTAATTATTAGATCAGTTCAAATTGATATCATAATTTCATACGCCATAATTGAAACGAGATCTAATCGTACGTTTCGTATATACAATTCGCTGACTTTATCTCTCAAATCGCACTAATAGCGCACATTACACGTGAGTATAACTACAGGGCCAACCATGAACTCGTTTGTGGGGAATTGTGGGCGCAGTTCGCGGAGAAGAATGGCCGGAATTTATTGAGAAATTCACATTTTTCTGTACGGATCTGAATTCGCCTGCACACGCTCAGTTCAGCTCAAAACTGGCCCATTGTGTAGGAATTGAATTGTACTTGAACTACTAAATTTAGGTATACAGGTCTATATTCTATATTAATGAATGAAAAATTAATATTCTGATAACCTCTTTCAATTAATTCTAACAGAAATAATGACAGTTTGACGTTTTTTTTATGTTTCCATTGCCATTCTTACTGTAATCCAAGGTTGGTGTGATTTAAATCAAGTGATTTTTTTAAATAAATCATGAATTTAAATCAAAATTGATTTATCTTCAAATTATTTTTGCACTATTTGTGCAATCGAATAGGTGTACAATTAAAAATATAATGTATGTAACTATAGAGATAGCAGGCTTTAAAATAGATAATTGGAAGAAAGTAAAATAATTTTCTTTTCTTCCTTTTTGTGGTCTATCACATATTACAGATACATCGTTTTATAGTAATCATCAAATATTTTTCAAATTAAAGTATTTATTAAAAAAAATCATATGACTTAAATTGTGATGTTGGTCAATTGATTTCAATCACATGTAAACTGGCAAACACTGATCAGAAATATACAAAATCAAATAAATCAAATAAATAATGAGTTATTTGATGTTTAAAAAAATCATTGATTATGATTTTTTTTAATCATGATTTATTCGAACCCTGCTCTAATCATAAACATTGACAATAGTCATTTAAATATGAAAGTAAAAATAAAATTTATGACAGAAATTGGTATTTAACTCAATTCAATTAATTTTGACAGTCATTGAATTTACACAGAAAAATGGTAAATATCATGATAAAAAAATTTAAAAAATCAAAATCGTTTTTTTAAGAAATCGAATTTTTTTTCTGATCACCTTTTGCCAGGATAGATGAGATGTGATTTAAATCAATTGATTTACATCACGATTTGAATCATATAATTTACGGTATCACACGTGGTCAAGTTTTGTAATCTTGAGGAAAACAAATCAGATTTCAAGGGATTTGCATGTTTTGACATCGCCTAAACAAGAATTGATGGTTAAAAAAATTCTGTGTATTTATACCTACCATGTGAAGTACCAAAAACATATTTTACTTAGTTACACTAACCTGCACGAGAAAATTTGTGCCATTCAAATGTTGACTAAATCATAAAACAATGACAGTTGTAATTAAAATTTTGATAGTAATTACGGAATATTGAATATTTTGGCTAAATAATTGTTATTCGGCAATTCGGAGTGTAATAAATAATGCAGTCTTTATTGTTTTTTTACAGTATTTCAAACCCTGTGAGGCTCGTGCCTTAAATAGTGCACATTTGCATAATTTTAAAGAAACTATTGATATCATAATAGTAATCAGTGAAACTTTGATAGTAATTATGGAAGTTTTGACAGGAACAATTGATATTCTGATAAAATAATATGTATTTTTCTTAATTCAAGATATATTCCAGTAGTCATAAAAAGGTTGATAGCAATAACAAAATGGTTGGCGAAAATTTTATTGTAATCTTTACAATTTTGAAAAAAAAAACATTTCGTGTTGTAATTACAATTCATTGTATTTATTGAAATTTTGATAAAATGTATAATGATACGTTTAATATTTGTCAATAAAATTTCACAGTAATCATAAAAATGTCTATTAACATTACAAATAAGTGTCTACTAATTGAAATTTTGCCAAAACGAATTGAAAGTTTGACAGCAATCATTCAAATTTTGAATTTGTGACAGTAATAGTTGATATTCTGATAAAATGTAGACCTCCAAGAATAATTCATTGCCGGCCTAGGCCGGGAATGTAATATTCTAGTACTGCTATTTCTCAGTTACAAAGCAACCGTCAGCTCTAAAGGAATAATCCATTTTCTGGCATGTGTGTAGGCTAGGAAACGACTGATTGTACGACGATGGGAGAAAACATAAATATTAGTTCTTCAAACATATGTATAGTATTAGACATTGATTTATAAAAATAATTTACATGAAAACTAAGCAGTCTAGATACAAAACAGAACTCAATTTGAAGTTATTCTCTACATTGAGGCGTTTATTTTAAAAAGTGCACATGTGCAAAAATCAGTTTTGTGGGAAATTAAAAAAAAGTTACAGTGGAAGTTATACTCAAAGTACTGGGAAAATAAATCAGGCTATTCTATTGTATTCATTTCAACTTATTTAAATATAAAAATGATTTTAAATAAGAACTGTGAAACAAGAGAAAAACGGGGATTAAAGTTGGAATGTAAAAGGCGTGTAAGAGGTAAATGAAAAAAAATCATTTGCCTGTTACACGCGAGACATTGATCTTGTTTGTTAGTGCATAGACATTGATCTTGAGAGCCGATTGCTGTTAATAACTCGATTCGTGCATTTTCGGACAAATATGGTTTTTAAAATAAACGACTAGAGCAGTCTGCGCAAATTCAATTAAATCCTGCGTATTTTTAATATACAGGGTATACAATATTCGTAGATCTACAGAGTGTTTCCGTTATCCTGGGGCACCCTGTATAAAGAATTTACTTTGATACGTATCAATTATTACCTCAATATTGATTCCGCACAAAACAAGTGTCATGCTTGCAAGTAATCTATTAAATTTGAGCAAATACTATAAAATATCACGTTCTGTTATCACCTAAAATAATCACATTGATAAGGATTAGATCCACACAACACATATAATTTATGCTTGCAAATATTTACTTCTAATAGTATCATTATTTATATTAGGTTTCGTCTAAAGATTGCCTGAAATTATCTTATGAAGCAATAATATCCCTGGATTATGTGCGAAAGCACTTGACACGATAAAATACTTAATTCGAGATTGGTACTTGAAATCATCTCATGTCAACAAGCACTCGCCAATTTATCATTTAGTTTGTAACATACATGCCAGTAATTCTAAACCGGTGGGTCTAGTCTATAGGTATTAAGGCGATCCCTAACGTCTCCAAATTTGGCGGCAATTTGCCACGAAACATTTGTACTTTTTGTGTATTGCAAAGTCCCTTTGAAAGTTCAATTTAGATAAATATAAAAATCCAAATTTTTTAATTGAATTTCGAAAAAAATTAAATGCTTAGGACCATTTCTATTTAACAGCTAACGGCTCTCAGGGGATAAATACAAATAGCTTAATAAAGAAAAAAATGGGCATTGACCACAGAATGCCTTCGTTTAAACATTTTTTTTTTATTGTTATCATTTCTGTTTCTTTTTGCATGCCTCATTACTTATTCGTTCAACCGACGATATTTTTATTACTCATACATCCGTAATTCGAATTCTTCTAGCTTCTTGATGTATTTTTAAATGTCCGCACTTCAATTCCGTAAAACAATATTGATGATCATTTCTGTTTCTTTTTGCATATCTCTCATTACTTGTTCAACCCACGATATTTTTATTACTCATACATCCGTAATTCGAAGTCTTCTAGCTTCTTGATGTATGTTTAAATGTCCGTACTTCAATTCCGTAAAACAATATTGAGGAAATTGAATACAATGTGTTCACGATTTATCCTGTAGTTTGTTCGTAATTATCTGCATTTTTTCATTGCATGACATTGCTTCCTGTACGACGAGGCACATCCTACACGTGTTGGCCAGGAAATCTGTACGTAAACATGTGTAACAGGATTGAAATGTGCAAGCGGAATATTGCTTGTTTACGAATAAACGTGCTTGTAAACAACTCGGCAATTAAACGGCAATCATAAGTGTTGTACGCTGCAATAATTTATTGTTTATATGCGACAGCCTGTGGCCAGGAAGGCCGTTTTGATCGAAATACCATCGATGCACATGATCTGCGTGAGACGGCTGTTACATTGTGAATACGTGCAATTCCCCAAGGTTGCGGTACAGATCAATGCATATTTGCACAATTATTGTCGCGAATTCATATTTGCTCGACGATAAGGCTGTTTGACAATATAATTTCGACGGTTTCGCGAAGTGCGTGGGCTCGCCTCTGACGATAATTGGAAAGTAAAGATAATAAAACTTTTTCAGTCGATGAATAATATATGCGCAAATAGGCTATGAAACGGAGATCGGGATTTTTCCACTGCGAGTGAATAATTTAATGCGGGCGCGAATTGGTTCCGGTCCCTGGCCCATTTGCGGGAGACCCTATTTTTTTATTCATGGCAGGCCTGAAAAATTAACGGTAATACCTGGAAAACTCCGCGCCTTTATCTACTTATGAGCCACAAAGATTCGCAGTCCGCCGGAGCTTTTAAACGGCTTTTACTTTCGCCATTCAGGAGTAAATATTTATTTACCTAGCGAGAGGCGGTAATAAAACGAGTTATTTCCTTTTTATCGGCCGCGTCTTGGCACATTCAGGTGTTCTCAAACGACAGGAAATCTCTTTAAGGCTACTGGTTTTAGTCCACACGCCATCAATTCTTGTAATTGACCGCACTATTATTTTTTATATATAGAATTACACAATTAATTAAAAATATATTTAATTGGAAATTAGAATAGCTATAAAAATGTACCAAATCCTCCAGAAGTGAAAACCGTAAAACGCGCATCGTAAACTCCTGAGCCTAACGCGAATTCCTACTTAACCTTAATTAAAATATAATTTTAAACTATTTCCTCCTCGCACGTTTACGTGCGTCGTTACTTTCAATTATAATAAGAGCCGCTGATCCCCCTTTAAAGGTATAATCCTGGATGAAATTTTGTTTCTGCGCCCTGGCTGCTTTAAATGCAAATGAGTTTTCTTCTAATGCGGTCACGTGGCCGGCCGAAGGCTTTATTTACGCTAGCGCTTTGAAATCCTACGGTCAACGCGCCTTGTATTGTGTGTTTTTGAAGCTACCCTCATTAAACGCACTATTTTCGTACGTGATGGGTTTTTTAGGGGAGGCCACGTGACCTGCTCACTACAAAGGTTTTGAACTGATTTAATGACGGGTTTCAATCGGAAACGTTTGAGTATTCTACAATGGAGATGAGCATGCGTAATTGAGGAAGAGAGGCATGTTCTGGTATTAGCACAGATTTTTCTATTGTTTATCACAGGGGCAAAAAACAATGGATTCATCTGTACGCCTATGCATGGAAGCGAACTTTAACTTTAATTTCAAATTAGTGGTTAGAATTAGTGGTAAAACTTTAGCCCTTAAGTACGGTGTAGTGACATTAAAAAATTAAAGTAGTGACATTTGTAATTATACCACTGTCTTCTCCATTCAGTTCTTGACTTTCTTTTATCCTGTACTTAGTCGCTTGGGCGGAACTGTTGAAAGAAATCAACAGAGTAAACAAAGAAGTGCAGAAGTGCAAAGAAGGTGACATTATTCTCTCGAAATCAGTGGAAATGTTGAAAGGCCTTACTTCTACTTTACAAAGGTTAAGAAATGAACCAAATGAGTGGTTGAAAACCGCTAGGGAAATGGCAGCAAGCATCGGCATACAACCGCATTTGGAATTTCGCAGAGTATCTAAAAAGAAAATAAATGCCAGGAGAAGAAGCAAATGATGAAGCCCGACAATTTTCATCAGAAAAGATATTTGTTCACAATATAAAAGAAGTTATAGATACGATAATGATTGAAATAAAAATCAGAATGGAAAGTGCGCAACACTAAATCAGAGTTTTTCATTTCTTCGTGGACAAGAACTGAGCACAATATTTCATAACGATCTAAAACATCTGGCTAAAAATTTAGCTACGATATATGCAGAAGATTTTGACTAGGAAGAATTTCGCACAGAGGTTTTTGTCTTCGGGGATCATGTCAAGAGCATAACTGCTAATTTGAGAAAACTGAATACTTTGTATTTACTCAACATAATAAACAGCAGGTAAAAATAGTATTTCATTAGATCATTCCAAATTCCAAGAAATTCCTAGTTACGGGCACTGAGAAATGCAGAGAATCCAAGGATGGAGAAGAAATTAAGAAACTCCACTCTTGGTTGGTAAATCTCAGAAATGGCCAAGTGTCTGTCTCAGAGGAACGTGTAGCAGCAAAAGCTAACCAAACAATTTTATGTTAAACATTCTTCTTCTTTGGTCCTATTACTCCACCAGGGAGTGTAGGGCATCTTTCGATGTTTCTGTGACTGATGTCTTCCTCCTGGACTGTTTCTCTTCCTCCTGCAACTACTCCTCTTCTTCTTCGCAGAGTTGATCCACCATTTCTTTCCACCTGCCTGTATTTTATGCAATGTGCTTTGCCTTGCTCCATGTTATATTTCGGCGTTCAAACTCTTTTTGACGGTTCTTCTCCATGTCGTCTGTGGTCGACCTCGTTTTCTTTGTCCCCTCATATTAAAACCTAGTGACTGTCTGGTTAGATCTCCCACTGGTTTCCTTAGTGTATGGCCAATCCATCTCCATTTTATTTTTTAACAGTGGTCTTTATTGGAATTTGGTTTGTCTGTTCCCACAAGTCTATGTTTGATATTATGTTTGGCCAGTATATTCTTAGGATTCTTCTCAGGGCTTTGTTTACACATGTTTGTAATTCTCTTTCTTGTGATTTATTTATGACCCAAGTCTCCGACCCGTATAATAGCACGCTCACTACATTCGTGTTGAAAATTCTAATTTTAGTAGTTTTAGATATTTCATTTGAGCGCCATATTTTCCGAAGCATGTTGAATGCGTTTTGAGCTTTTCCTATTCTGGTATTTACATCTTCCTGGCAATTTCCTTTTGCCTCTATTACGCTGCCCAGGTATGTGAAGTTGCTAACGTTTTCTATGCTGGCTCTTTCTATGTTAAACATTATGGAAGAGATAACTTTATTTCAAATTTTGGTAAAGATACGGAATTAGCGGCTTAAAATATTCTCAGAAAAATTATCCGGTAATCAAAGTAATGTTCGGCCATTTATTGAGCAGTTGGATCAGACAATTAAAGATATAGGTTTGCAGCCTTTCCAGATCTGCAGTGCTGATGATTTAGGTTTATTTTGGAAGATTCTTCCGGACAAAACGCTAGTTACTTCTAAAGAAAAAACTGCGCCAGGGAGAAAAACCAGCAAATAGCGACTTAACATGCTGTAATTGGCAGCCACAGACTTAGACTTTTAGTAATCGGAGAAGCAAAATATTCCAGAGCATCCATAAATGCAGTGCTACCTGTAGACTACACTGCCGTACAAAGTACAATAGTGGTAACTTGTTTTATGGCAATTTTGAGATATTCACAGTTTTTAATTTTCAAGATTCTCAGTTTCTAAAAATTAGATTATAAGTCAATAAATTTTAAAATTTGAATGGAATCATAAAGGTAAAACGTTACATTACTTGTTAATGTTATAAAATTATTAATTATTAGATAATTAAATAATAAACAAAATAATTTTGTACACTGCTCACTTTTAGATGAATAAAATCATTTTATTTTATTACTTAACTAGGAAAAACATAGTAGAGAGATTATTACAAATATAGAATATACTTCATCAAAGTATCATAAAGTTATTAATTCAAGATAAATTAATTTACAAGTACGAAACATGAAATTTTCAGTTATAACTTTATAAGTAAAATACGCATATAGGTGACAACCTATATTTTTTAATATACTTTAATTTTTTTTCTTGTGTAACATATTCAAAATGTTGTATGGTTGAAAACAGATTAAAAAACTCTACCGAAATAAAAAAATATAGGTTGTCATTTGAAAAAAAAAAAAAAAAACATTAATGACGACACAACTATTAAAATTTTGTCTTTTTAATCTAAATAAAATATTTTTATATCCGCAGTTATTTATATCGCTATCTCCCTTTTAGATTTTTTCTCTCTCATACACATTAGCGGAGTTACCGAATATCCGTTACTTAATTTCCACACTGTATATCAATTTTTCTTCGTCCGAAACATTGTTATAATTAACTGTTCTAGAAGTTGGTCTTGCCAAAATTTTTGTTTATTTTTTGGGAAAAACAAGTCTTGTGGAATACTATTAGTTTGTTTTAATTGTGGTTCCTTCTTCCATTCTTTAATGATTTTATTCTTCAAAAATTTAACTATCGTATATTCTGGATCTTCAAAAGTACTTATATACATCTATGAACATCTTCCTCATTCGGATCTTACTTCACAAAAAATATATAACGCATGGACGATGAGAATTACATTTAGTACTTTTCAACACGTATATGGAACTGAAATCTTACCACTCAAAGAAATCTTCAACTTTCATTTCCAAAATATTTATCTTTTGACGCATTTGTGACGCACTCTCTGCGTCACTTTTTTCATTACTTTGAGTTCTTTTTCTACCGTGTGGTGAAATGAATCAGCAAAAAACACACATCTCATGCAATATCAAATTAAATCATCTAAAAGATTTTCTGCAAAGATGCAATTCATCTTAGAAATCAACTCAAGTCATCAACTTAGAAATTTAACATCTGTCACGACAAAACCAATATTATTTAGAAATGTTCTATTATTAATTATAGACAAAATACTAAACCAACCATAAGCCAAATACATCGTATTATGTACCTTTATCTTTTATTATCGTAAAAGTAATTTTAAAAATTAGCAATAAAAGTCTTCACTAGATTGAATACTTTCATTATAACGGAATTTTCATTTATCTTCCATTATTATTACCAAGGAAAAGTGACGAAACTCATAGTTAATAAGGTAAAATAAGCATATCTCGTAAATACTAAGATATTTTAGCGTAACTTTTTGAGTTACGATTAAAATATCTTAGCAATTGATAGATACGGTTAATTTTTGATAATGTGATGCCCTGCCGGTGCTTGAAGCTACTTAATAAAGATTAAAGATGAAAGATTAAAGATTTTTGTAGGAATACACATTTTTAAATAATATACGGCAGCTTTTATAAACTATTTTTATTGTGAAAAATATGAAATTGTGCACCAATTGATATTACATCTAAAAATGATAACTAATTTTCGTCAAAGAAGTGAGTTACGCTGTGCAAAGCTACTGCTGAAGCTTGGATGATTGGAGTTATTTTTAGGCAATGGTTTGACCAATGTTTTATTCTGCAAGAACGAACATTTCTGAGAGCAGATAAGAAAGCACTCCTCCTCGATAATGCGTCCAGCCACTGCGGTGAACAGGAACTGAATAGAGACGATGGAAATTTTGTAGTAAAATTGCTTCCCCCAAATACGACTGCTTTAATTCTGCTCATAGACCAAAATCCTATTCGTCTGCAAAGCTTTTCAACTTAAAAAGTCGTGTTTCTGAAATTTGAACCAACAACGAGAAGTGCATTAAAAGCCTAAACCTGAAATAGCAGTATGTCTCCTTCGCAACGACAATGGCAAAACATCCCATCCAAAACTTTGGAAAATGGCTGGAAAGATATCCTTAAAACTAGCAACACGCAGGAACAAGAAGAAGAAGTAGACCCAGAATACACGATTCTTCTAAATATTTTAAGAGACAGGATTCGTTCTACAGCAGAAGACATTGATGAGGTTTCGGCAATGCTTATGGACATTGGGAATATGAAAGTGAATACTAATGAAGTTCTTGACTGGATTGATGATAATTCGAAGTTGGTAGAAACAGAGGCTTTGGATGATCAAGCGAACAATAACTCAGGAGAAGACATAGAACCCTAAGAAATTGAAACTGTATTTAACTGTAACTAAACTTTCAACACTTTTACAGTGGGCAGAAGAAAGTGAAATGAAAGAAATTGTTTTTGTTAATCAACCGTTGTTGTTTTGTTGTTATTCAAATATATACGCAAACAAAAACAATCTACAATAACAACAAAAAATCAACCTGTATAAAATAAAATAAATAATTTTAGGTGAACTGATAATTTAAAAATACGTCCTAAAAATCCAGATCCTGATAATTCGGATGATTCGATAATTTGGATCGCCCTCGTTTTACCTGATTCAGATTACCGCAACAACACTGCAATTGGCAGCAATAAGAAAATGTGTGGAAATTCAGAATTTAATTATGTATATTATACAAATAACAATTGTTTTTGATTGATTTATTATTAATAATTGTTTCAAGATTAATTTTCAGTTACTTAATAATCAGTTTTAAATGTACTCGTAGATAGAGAAATAGATGCTTGCAAAATTGTATCAGTAAATACTGATGTTATCGCAGTACGATTGGAGAAGAAAATGGTTTTGTCAGTTTATGTACGTTTATGTACCAGTTTATGGACCGTGTTGGATTTTTTTGACAGTGCTATATTTTTATATGCTAAGCTTGTATGTGTGACTCTGTAATGTTCATTCTGAATTTGAATACAATAAATTATATTATTATTAGTTTTCATTGCATTACACATTAGAAATGTGTAAATGTGTTAATCCTAGGTTTTATGTGACCAGCCACAAGCCACTGGTTGATGTTCTGATATAGCTTTTCATGATAAAACAGGTTTGATCCGAATAAAGCTTTCGAAGTTTATTTACAAATTTTCAACCAATATATCCCAATAAAAAACAATAGATTCTAAATCATGAAAAGCCATGTTATGTTAATTTACACAATAGTGTTTTTGCTGTTATTCAATCTATAATTAACGAAATTTAGACACGAATTTTCTTCAAGAAACATAAAATTTATATTACATCCAAACAAAATATCAATGAATAAATCTCAATTTGGAGACTTTCGAATGGCCGAATATGAAAAATGTTCAGTTCTGTATGGAAACTGGTGTTTGTCGACTTAAGAAAAACATTGGAAATTACTCAAAAAAATTGATTATTTGCCGACTAAAGCATAATGCTGAAGAGTAACTATTGATAACGGAAATCTATTCCTGAAAGTTTTAGTTGTAAAATTATATATTTTCTTTTATTAATGAAATTATATTAGATATTAAATTTTGCAATAATTAATACATTTATAATTATTTTTTTTATTTCACGTCAGTCATCCGATTATTATTATTTGTAAATTTTGGGCACGAGTACGTATAAAGGTTTGCCACCACTGTTTTGGAGTAAGTAGGAGACTAAAAGGTTTTGATCACCTTGATGAATTAAAATATTACCACATAAAGTATCCTGCCAAGTTTACGTTTATCAGCAAAGGTTTACATAAATTTCATGATTTTGATGATGCTTATGATAAGATAAAATATATAAACGTATGCAAATTTATGGTAATAGAAAAAATATTTACTAAATACGATCAATCTGACGATTATTAGGTAATAAAAAAATATTGTTAAAATACAGGGTGTTTAAATTAAACCACCAAAACCACCATTTCCATCCACTAGATGGCACTTATTTTTCTACAGAAAAAAGTAAAACACAGAGGTTTTACTTTTGGCATTACGTAATTTTTTTATTATTTCAAAAGTGCTTTAATGTCAGTGTCACATTACACTGACACATTAAAACAATTTCATATATCTAATAAATATGCTTACAAGTAATTTACAAAAAACGAGTTTCGATTGCGAAAATGTTGTATCAATTCGATGTAGAACATACAAATAACATAGATTTATTATAAATCTTGAAACTTCAACTGTCGACATTGACACATATTACATGACTATAGATAAATAGTACAGATAGCTATTCTGAAAGTTGCCAGATATACTTTTTTCCCCTAAATATGCTCAATCTGGTTTAATGTGAAACTCCATTTGAAAAATGTTTAATGTGAGAAACATATTGAGGATTTAAAAAAAATTCTAAATGAAAAATAAATTTCACTTAAGTTACAGAAAGTAGTTAATTTGATAAAATCAGATGACTGATGACACGAAAGGTAAACTTTACAAAACCAGATTCACTTATGTGCACTAATCAATTTTATATTTATTTCATGCTTATGACATATGCTAATTATCAATTACACTTAAGGAAAACTATGGGATTTTAAGGTAAACAGTGGAGGTTTCACCCAATTTGATAATTTAACCTAATAGATGGCATGTCCCAGAGTTCAATTTTGACTAAGGAATCTAGTATTATTTTTAGATATTTAAGGTTGTTATATTTAGTACTTACCAGCATATAACAATCTTAAATATAAATAACTGGTAATTTATGATAAAACCTTAAACTTAATTTTTAGATATGTTGCATAATTATTTTTTCCCTAAAACGTTATGCACTTTAACTTTAACGTCATCTACAATACGCTATTCGTCGTATATACGATTTTTCTCCCGGTAAACTTTGAACTTTGAACTTAAAACTTAAAAAATAAGTTGTATATTAAATTAGCACAAAAAGCTTAAAAGCAACAGAAAAAGGAAAAATAAGCATAAAAATTGAAAATACAAATATTTCAGTTTAAAAAAAAGCATAATGAAAAATGAAAGGAATAATCAGTTTTTGTCCTATTCAGGCCAACATACAAAATGTTCATGCTTGCAAGATTTCAAAATGGCATAATTTTAAAATCAGGTCTCCGATATACATGCACACATGTATGTATGCAAGTATGTAAGTATGTATGTATGTATGTACAGATCATCCATTATGATATGAATTGTCAAAGTGCCATTGGACCAAATTAATATGATTATTCATCGAGTTCTCATAACCTTAACACACATGTTGACATCAATGACATATTTGTTACAAGTTTTTTACAAGTACACTGTCAACATTATTATACAATGTGACACTTTGGCGACCTCGAATATGAAAATTCATATCTATAATGGATGATTTGTATGTATGTTTTTCACAAATGAACGAAAATGTGTATCCAACTGACCAACGATGTTACGAAATATGTATCTATTAAAATATAAAATATCATTGATGTAATTTGAAGCTTGAATATTTATGAAGCTAGTAATTAAGTTTTCTTGTTGGTTTATCGATTCACATCTCGTGGTCATAATGTAAAACAATATGCTCTACAATTTAGCGCTATGAATCAATTCAACAGGTTGTTGCCTCCAGTTCTGCGCGTGGAATGGAGATATCAAAGGCCTTCGTGTAATCGTGTCTGTTACGTTCGAAAATTTCAGCCTGCCGGCGCTCTATCTCGGGATTAATATAATAAATAATAAGTTAATTCGTAATCAATTGATCGCTCGTACGTACGCTGCTGGGAGGAATATAATTACACGGCCGCGGATTAAATAGTCATAATAAATTAAATTTGATAACCGTGAATGCGTGTAAAAAAATTAAGGAATAATTTAAACGCAAAACTTTTTTGCCATAGAAAATTAATTATTCGAGTTATGTAAAAAATATTAATAACGACATAATTATTACTTTTACTTTCTTCACATAACGTTAGAAATGCCACAATAAAATTATAATTTCGTATTTATGGAAACTGTTATTAGAATTTGGGACTGCTATTGTTGCCAGCTTCCATTTTCTGCTTATTCTGCAAAAGATTTAACGCCACACAACGTTTTTTTTTTAATGGCACAGCCTATTTTTTCCTACCATTTCATCTTCATGCGATTCTCACTAAACAAACAAGTAAAAATATTAATATTTTACAGAAGAACTGTTTTGAAAAAATCACAACCAAACATGGAAGGACCTAATAATATTAAATTCCATAATTGAACGAGTCAAAACAAAACGGGACAGATATTGGTTGAGATTACTCTGACTTCTAATTTTTGGGCAAATTTAAATTAACAGACGATTGAATGATGAAACATAAATAGGTCAAGGGAATACCAGGGGAACTCAAAAGGACAATTGCGTAATTCGATTACTCATATGGGATTGCGTCACTTTGCGGCAGAAAACAGATTTAGCATGGGCCCGAGAAGAAGGGTGAAGATTGGGGAACAGTATAAATATTACTGCTGAAATTAAATAAAACCAGTTAGAATTTCCACGCGCCGCAGCTCGTTACGCTGCTTAACGAAGACCAGATTTTGAGCATTGATTCCTCAGGTGAATATATTACACAAGTTTATCAAATGTACACCACACTAACAAGTCTAAGGCCCTCCACGTCCTATGCGAATACCCGGCGGTAAGCGCCCTGAGGTAGAGGTACTTTGGAAACCCTTTCGGGGTACCAAAGACAGTTAGCAGCTTTACACCCAAAGTGATTCTGGACTTTTTTAAAGGGACAGTACTCATGGATGAAAGCTGAGTCCGCAGGGGAAAGCACAAAAGGACTACAGAGGCTAAAGTGCTGAGGGGCTTTAGGGAACCTACCCATAAAAAAAAAAGTCTAACGTCAATTTCCATAGTAATAATGTAACCTATCTAGTGATATTACCGCGCTATTAGTTTAATAAAGGTATAAAATGTGGGTTCCTTACGCCGAAAACTGCGGAGCTGAACTTATCTACATTTTATACTTTGTCCTGACAATATTTTCGTACTGACAGGTGAATATTGTAAAATGCGTTCCTTTCGTCGTCGCAAACATTTGATAATCATTGCGTCTTCATTAATCAAACACGTAAAATATAGTTAAGGTAAATCAAACACTTGGTAGAAGTTTCACTATATTAATAGAATTTACTCTACAATCGTTTCGGTCTCACGGCCATTGTCAAGAGTAACAGAGATACTCAAGCACAACACAACAGTACACAGTAACAGTGAACAGTAGCGTGTGCAATAACAGCACAACAGTAACAGTATCTTTGTTACTCTTGACAATGGTCGTGACACCGAAACGATGAGACCGAAACGATTGTAGAGTAAATTCTATTAATATAGTGAAACTTCAACCAAGTGTTCGATTTACCTTAATTATCATTTTTCACCAACTTTTGATTCGGAAAGTTTATAATGATAACATGATTTCATAAAGCCGGTTGCAGATTTATTTGCAATCGGTAGTTAAATAACAAGTTGCGTCAGGGGAACAACTCAGAGGAATAATTTCAATATACATAATTCAATGATATTCTGGGTAATTAAATTGTATAAATATACTTCCTTAGCGTTCCGGGCTTCAAGTAATATATGAATGCATCTACTGAATGTATGTATGTGCTTAAGTAGTTAGAAAATAAGAAGTAGAATAGAGCTTTATCATACTAATCAATAATCAATTTTGAATAACATTACCTCTTAAAGTTTTTGGAAATCACATGGCTGATATTGTGGTAGACACAAATACTGCAATATCTCGCTATGAGGACATACAGTGGGGTGCATCATTTGAAGTACTTTAATGTGTGATTTTTTTTGTGATTCGTTTCTATCCACAAGGTGGCGTTGAAATATATTGGTAGACACAAATGTTAGTGAATTTCTATGCAGTGATCACGTGTATCTAAAAAGCTCCTCGGCACAATTTGAAGATTTTGGTACGTGAAGTCGTTAATATCACTTTGAAATTCCAACATTAGTATTAATAATTAACTCTTCACTCAGTTTTCAAAATAAAATATATCATTCAAAGTCAAAGAATATAAAGATTAAATAATTATTAAATAAAACGTATTACAAATTTTGAATAAATATAATTAATTCGTTGTACGGTTATGCTATGTTGTGTGCTTCTTCAACTTTTAAAAGTTGATAAAGTGCACAATGTGCCGCAGCTGTGCAACCAATACTTGAAATGAGAAACGTTAAATAAATATAATTAAATAAATTACGCCCAATTTGAGTAACAAAACTGTCTTTTATTTGCCTATCGCTTGCATAACTATTTAAAATGAATAAATCGCATTACCCATAAAACAAACCAAATTGATTTGTCACAATTTTGATTCAAAAATCAAACATAACGTGAATTACTACCGTAAAATCACGAGCCAAACAAATAATACAAATTATGAGATTTTGTAAATCACGAGCCAAATAAATATTACAAATTATGAGAATTTGTAAATTACGAGCCGAGCAAATATTACAAATTATGAGAATTTGTACAACACCTGGGTTTGAACCGTTACAAACTGTACCATTTGTAGAAAATGCTTCGTCAGAAAACATAATATTATTACCAAGATTTATGTCTGAAATTTTCATTTTCCATCCACAAACAAAAATATAGCGTTTATGATTTATCTCCTGTTTTTTTCTTCTCTAACATTGACACTAAATCACGAGCCAAACAAATATTACAAATTATGAGAATTTGAAAATCACGAGCCAAATCAATATTACAAATTATAAGAATTGTAAATCACGAGCCAAACAAATATTACAAATTATAAGAATTTGTAAATAACGAGCCAAGGAAATATTACAAATTATGAGAATTTGTACACCTTGGCTCGAACCGTTACAAACAAAAGAAAAAAAAACAGCAGTGCAAGGCTTTCAACAGTATGTAAATTATGCAATAACTAACATGTTTATCAAACAATGCACACATACAGTTTTTGTGCGCATTGACTTGCGTTCTGTAAAAGGTATGTATGTCTGTTCGACTTACAATGAGTGACCTATAAACGATTATGATGTTGATTATGATGGATTTATCGCAGCTTATTGTAAAAAAGTTGTCTGGCGAATGAACTTTCTAAGAGCAGCCATAATCCACAATGCATTGTATAGAACTATTGTAGGCTATAAAATATAATGAAAATGCTAAGGTTTTCTTTCTTGTGTGGTGTTGCAATTACCCACAAGGAACGTACATCCGTAAATGATGAGCCATGGCAATAAATTTCCCAACCACGTGCACACATTTGTCTGCGTAAATGGTGGTCTTTAATGATATAATTGAGGTATTTTGTTATCATCACATCATTTTACACTACATAATAACACGCAATAAAATTTACGGAATAGTCGCACGAGTATCGAATAATATCCATTATGAGCCTATTGTGGTTAACAAACCGTATCAGCACCACAGTGTGTATTAAGCAATTTCCGTAGAAAGCGCAACTGACATCGCTTTATAAAAAATGGCTTACAATATTACACCACCCACTGCATGGGTTCTTATGTTACCCTTGTAATTCCCTTATACTTGGGAATTCAAGAGGACAGTTACTTACTGGAGCCGAAAATCTCTGACACAAACTCAAATCCAATTCTGCTGTGCACCAAATACCCTTTTAAGCCAAAGCAACTGCATTGGGCATACATGTGCATGATCTTGATCCGACAGGTCATAAAAATTCCACGGTTTTATTCCTCCCACATGCAGACGCACGTCACGTTCCTACCAATCCTTCCGCAGCGTTGCTGCAAACATTGCGAACGGATTGATGTATCTGTCTCCATCACTATCGATCACGCTGCACTGAGGCTTTCACCATTACTAATGCAGCGATTTATGGAACCTCTTCCACGGCCGTTGCTGAAGTAAGTTATTTCATAAGCAGCCCGTTTTAGGTAATGTAAGACTTCGGCCTTATCAATCACACGCGTACGCGATATTTGCCACAACGAGCTATTAATTTCACCTGAAGCTGGAACCAACAAAAATCTACAACGGCAGAGTTATGTCCTTTACGTTGCAGATATTGGGGAGTTTGATTAAAAAAGTTTTGGCGAGTTGAAAGTTTAGTAGTCTGAACTGGTTTAATACGTTTAAATTTTTCAGTATTAATACTATAAATTTTCAGTGTTAAATCAAACGTGAAGTAAATCATTATTTTGTGTTGTTTTGGGACCGTACTATACCGTACTTTACTACAGTAAAGAATTTTACTATAGCAAAGAATGTATTGACGAGGCGGATACTTATGTAATCCCTTGAATGAAAAAAAAAAAAACTTTTTACAAATAAGAACGTCCTGTACTGTAACAGTAGCCCAATGACAAATTAATCAAATTACAGATATATTACACAATAAATTTGATACACGTAAAATATCAAAGCCTGTAGGGAGCACATAGCTAATATTAATTTTAATCTTCGTCATCTAACCCAACCGACCCATATTCATCTTCATCACCAAACGTTTCTCATTTATTTTACGGTCATTAGTCATAGAAACATGAATAATTGAAGACTCACATTCTAACAGATTTTAGAAGAAAATTTATAAGAAGAATATTGAGGAGGGTGCTGCTGAAAGTGGTAATGGCAATTTTGAAAGGGTGGAGACAAAAAACGTAAATCAAGTTAGAGCAGCTATAAGGCGTAGGTACATAAAACGCAAAAATAATGTCAAAATCGTTGATCAACTAAGGGAAAGAGGTAGTACGCGAGGACAACGATAAAAAAATGATTTGAGCAGTTATTAGAAGAAGGTAAAAGGCGAGAAGTGTGTTAACCTAAAGAAGAGAGGAAAAAAGCGAGATGTTAAAAATTAGAGCAGTACAAGGTAAAAGGTTTGATGTGATAAGAAGGTAAAATGTGAGGGAAAAGAGGAGAATGTTGAAAAGTTAAAGCAGTTTTAAGTTAAAAGTAAAAACATTGAACATTTCTTTAAAAAGGCAAAGAAAGTAGACGAATTATGCGAAGAATGTAAAAAGCGAGCAGAAGATGAATACATAATTAACATTAAACATTACAGAATGTTGAAAAGTTAAAGCAGTTTTAAGTTAGAAGTAAAAAATTTGAACACTTCTTTATAAAAGTAAATAAAGTAGACGAATTCTGCGAATAATGTAAAAAGCAGAAGATTAATACATAGAGTTAAAACAGTTACCATGAGTAGGCAATTTTTAAATATACATTTATAAATATTCGAAAAATATTTCTATTATTTCCAAAATCTAAAAGGAAAGTTGTTCTTCTTTCATTTAATGTTAGATTTATGAAAAATAAAATCGAAAAGAGGAGAATGTTGATGAGTTAAAGCACTTTTTAAGTTAAAGTTAAAAAGTTTAAGGATCTAAGCAGAAGCGAGCAGCAGATTAATACATAGAGTTGAAACAGTTACAATGAGTAGGCTAATTTTTAAGATATATTTATAAATATTCGAAAAATATTTCTATTAAGGGCGGAAAGACCCCTTCCGGGGTCGATAGCCTTAATAAAGATCGTTATATACATATATATTTCTATTATTTCCAAAATCTAAAAAGAAAGTTGTTCTTTTTTCATTCAATCATAGATTTACAGAGCAAAAAAAATCGAAAAGAGGAGAATGTTGAAAAGTTAAAGCAGTTTTAAGTTAAAGGTAAAAAGTTTGAACAATTCTATAAAAAGATAAAGAAAGTAGACGAATTATGCGAAGAATGTAAAAAGCGAGCAGAAGATTAATACATAAAGTGAAAACAATTACCATGAGTAGGCAATTTTTTAAGATATATTTATAAATATTCGAAAAATATTTCTTTTATTTCCAAAATCTAAAAAGAAAGTTGTTCTTCTTTCATTTAATCTTAGATTTACAGAGAAAAAAATCGAAAAGAGGAGAATGTTGAAAAGTTAAAGCAGTTTTAAGTTAAAGGTAAAAAGTTTGAACACTTCTATAAAAAGATAAAGAAAGTGGACGAATTATACGAAGAATGTAAAAAGTGAGCAGAAGAATATATATATATATATATGTAGAGTTGAAACAGTTACCAAGAGTAGTCAATTTTTTAAGTTATATTTATAAATTTCAAAAAATATTTCTATTATGTTCAAAATCTAAAAAAAAAGTTGGTCTTCTTTCATTTAATCTTAGATTTATGACTTAGATTTATGTGTTGACTTAAATATTAAATACATTGAAATAGCAAACTAGGTCTACTATTATTTATATTATTTCCAAAAACTACTTAAAAAAACTTTCTCGAAATCCCGAAACAACAATAAAAAACCAAAACCTAACAATATTCCCACAATTACATTAAAACAAAAAAAAACAGAGGTAACTTATTTCCCGATAAATGAAGTATATCATTAATGTAAGTAAAATAATTACAAGTCTGACTTATGAATATATTTTGTAAGAGTTATATCCATAATTACCAGATATATAAATTATATGAAGCAGGGTTTTGGAGTACTTACTGGCATTTGTATAAAATATCAATTATGTCTTTGTTTCTGTCCTTTATTCATTAAAATAAGTTGTTCTACCTAACTAGTTTCGGCTTTGTTTAAATTTTAAGCCATCTTCAGAGGTTTTCATTTATTTATGTTTGTTATGTTGTATGTTGTTGTTAGCGTTTGTCCCGTATATTAAGGGAATCAGATGTATTAATGAAAAATTACGCTTTGTGTTGTGTGGTCTGTCAGTGTGGATTTTTATGTACGATATTTTATACAAATGCCGGTAAGTACTCCAAAACCCTACTACATATAATGAATATATTTGTTTTGATAAAAGGAGACATTAATATAAAAAGTTTGGAAACCATTTGTATAATCAATTATGAGAAGGAGATAAAATGCACGAAAAACGATTTTTTAAGCAGTTATGACAATTAAGCCAAAGACAAGGACAATGTTAAAAAGTTGCAGTAAACTATGAAGATGGTAATTACTGAGGAGATTATATTTTAAGTTTGGGCAAATATGAGAAGATAACTGGCAAGCAGAATTTTATATTGTTTGAACAAATTATGCGAAGAAGGTAAAAAGCGAGGAGGACGTTGAAGGAAAAGTTGAAGCAGTCATGTGTAAATGGTAAAACATTTTGCGGTTATTAGAAGGTAAAATTCAAGGCAAATGGTAAAAAGTTTGAGCGTATTATAAAAAGAAGGTAACTTGTGGAGCATGTTAAAAAAAGTTGATCAACAATGAGAAAATCGGTAATAAGTTTGAGCGATTATGAGAAGCAGGTAAAAGGTAAAGGAAAATTAAAGGCTAATTTAAGGCTCTATGAATGAAGCAATAAAATTAATGTTTGATTAGTTTCCTACAAACTGATAACATTTGTATATGGAACCTCGGGCCCTAAAATGAGTGACGGCCCTGATATCGAAAATCTTATTTTTTAATAATTAAAGGGTAATTAAAGGCTCTATGTATACAGCAATAAAATTTATGTTTGATTAGTTTCCTATAAACTGATAACATTTGTATATGGAACCTCGGGCCCTAAAATGAGTGACGGCCCTGATATCGAAAATCTTATTTTATAATAATTAAAGGCTAATTAAAGGCTCTATGAATACGGCAATAAAATATATGTTTGGCTAGTTTACTACAAACTGATAACATTTGTATATGGTATCCAGGGTCCTGAAATTAGATACGGCCCTGATGTCCTCAGCTACATCTAATAGCTACCACTAACGATTTTATGAATCAATTCATCCGTAGTCACCTCAATTGGGCGACCTGGACGTTCTTCAACTAAGACGGATATATGACAACGCTTAAATTAATTGAACCAATATCTGATTGTTGTCGTCGAAGGTGAAAAGTCCCCATAAATGACTTCCAACTTTTCTTTGATTACCAAACACGTCTTCCCATCCAACAACGAGAATCAAATCACCGATCGGTACTGCACTTTCTCCATATTTACGAAAAACTTAAACTTGCCCACTTTTGAAAACTACTCAAACTAAACTACACAACGAAATTATCTGAAATTTTGACAGCCGTTGTAAGACTTAACAGTGACTGACTTCTGACTGAAAACACGAGTACTTATCAATCCCCCCTCGTAGATCAGCTGACACTTTCAACACCTACTATGTAAAATGGTAATGTGAAATCTAGGCATTATTACAAATTTAAATTGGATATTGTAATTAGTCACGGTGCTGATTATATTCAAGTTCTAGCTCTGGCTTATGCATGTTGTTAGTATCTGCTTCGTTACAGTGTAGTTAGAAGTGTGAAAATGACATCATTAAAGATGCAGAAACTAAAAAAATATGCGGGCATTCACACAGTTTTTTATTTTATGGTATCCATTCCATTTATGTCGTTATTTGTAATTTTAGCTTTAATATTTTATGTTACTATACGTCCATTTTCTGAACAGTTTTACATAAAAGTCATGGAATATGTGCAATCATCTTCCAGTAGAAGTGAGTAAAAACAATAACCTATTTTGATGGTTATTTGAGCCAACTGTTTAACGCACTTCCAGATTTTTTGTATATCTATGAATTTTTGTCTACATTCGATATCAATCTGTATATAGAAAAAGATGTATATGAAAACTACTTAGGAAAGGAATCGGCTATTTGTGTTTCGAATCATATTTGTGGCATAGATATGTTTTATCCACATACAATAATGGCTTCCATAAATAAGATGCAGGTATGTCCTAATTTAATATGTACTAGAAGGAAAATTATAAGTAAATTATTTTATAGGTAGTAACATGCGTCACCAAAGTCAGTAATCTATATATTCCTTTGTATGGGCAAAACTTCTGGCTACATAATATAATTCCAGTAAAGAGGTCTTTCAAAACAGATGGTCTCAGAATCAGAAGATACGTGGAAAACATTGCAGCGTCCCTAGACACATTTGTGGTACATTCTTGAACATGTTCTTTGGTTTTATATGTTTGAACATTATATCTTTAGATTCTTTTGTTTGCGGAAGGTACAAGATTTACCGAAGAAAAACGGAAAGCTTCAGTTCAATTTGCTCGTGAGCGAGGCCTCAAGTTATATAAATACAATCTACCTCCAAGAACAAGGGGATTCTCTACAATGGTACCAATTCTAAAGGACAAGATTAAAGCTATATATGATTTAGAAGTGTTACAAGGACATATTAGTGTTTCAAATTTGTTCACTGGTACATACCGTGACATACATATTTATCTCAGGCGAATTTCAATAGATGAAGTTCCTACTTCTACAGAGAGTTTAGAAAACTACTTATACGACATGTATACGAGAAAAGTATTTACGCTAATTACGTAACGTGCATATGTTTAATTGATTACTCTTTTAGGATGAAATGATTGACATTTTCAGAAACTCCAGAGAAAAGTTTGCTGCGTCATACTTAAAGAATTATATAGTAGTTCCCATAAAACCGAATAGAAAGACATTATGGCAGATCATTGTTCAAGCAATTATAGTTTTACCAATTTATTTTTACTATTTGTATCAATGCATTTATGTAGGTGACACTATTGGTATTTTGATGTGCTCCGCATATGCTAGTTTTGGTAAGTATAGTATATTTTTGGATTCATACTTTTATGATAATATATTTGATTTTAGGCTTCATACCGAAAATGGCTTCAAAGCATCTATAATATCTTAGTGGAATCTGCAACTTAGTGAATGGTCGAAAACGTTAATTGTCATGAGTGCGAGCTCATATTCGTTGTCATGAATAATGGTGGCCTGGCATTATAAATATCCATCAGTACTTAAATAATAAACATAAAAGTACTTAAAATCTCTTATAAATCACCCAATTGCATGTATTTTGCATAATTTCATTTCAATATTGAAATTTGAATTACAAAACTATATTTTCAAGAATTGCTCAATATTTCCAAGGTCTAAAGAGTTCGTTTAGAAAAATATATAATTTCATATGAATTGTTAATTTGTATTTAATGAAATTACAGGATTTTATAAAATCCTTCTTCTTCTTCTTGCTTCAGCTTCTCCGACGGAGGTTGCTGATCATCGTGGCAATTCTAACTTTGGAGATATAACTTTGGATTATAAAATCCAGGAAACAATAATTAATATTCATTTTTTAAATAATTATAATGATAAAATATTGAGATATAATTTATCACAAAGATGTAACGCAAGTTATAAAATAAAATAAAGTTTGTTAGTACAGTAAAACCTCTGTATAACGGACAGCGACGGTGCGAAAGAAACTGTCCCTTGTAGAGAGGTGTCCGCTGTAGGGAGGTTTCAGATAAATAAGGGGGAAAAGATCCAGATAAAAGTTGCAATATAGCAATAATAATTATTGCATTGGTAGAAATATTCAAATAAACAAATTTGCTCAAAAAAAGCATAAATCGACTTAAGCTGTACTTGCACCCAGTTCCTCAATTTGTTATGTATATTAGTAGCAACATTATTTGTACTTGAAAATAATTTTCTCACGAAAATTGCAATGTGATATGTGAAAATACAATATACTACTTAAATGAATTATTTATTATAGTTTGGCATGAAATAGTCAAGAATTTTGTTTTGTTTTGTTTCTTGTTGTTAAGTTATGTCTTGCGAGCTTCGGATTCCACATGCATCATTAATTGTAAAACCTTTTCGGCAGCATCCAAGTTGCTTCATCGAGAATTTTAATTTCACAATTGTGCACAGGTTCATCTTTGTCATCGTAATGTTCTGATGGCCCATTATTTTCTTGATAGTCCTTAATACACTAATATTTCTTGGTGAGGTATCATTTTACTGTGCGTTGAGGACAATTTCAAAGAACATTCCTAGATACCGGATTAGACATCATTATTGTCCGTTGAATAGAGATAAATTAAAAGGAAAAAATCTAAATAGTGTCTAATCCTACAGTCTACAGTCCGCCATAATATCAAAGAAAATCCCGAAGTACCTCAATAGGCGTTCGCGCGGCTTCTCTTTATTGTCCGTTGAATATAGATCAATTTGAAGGGAAAAATCGTAATACTGCCTAATCCTACTGTCCACGTTCGTTCGTTAGAGGGTCCGTTGATGAGAGGCATCACTACATGGAAGGTTGCATTAGTGTATTCAGGGAATCGATAGATGTCCGTTCAAGGGAGGCGTCCGCTATTGAGAGGCGTCCGTTAAGGGAGGTTTTACTGAAATTGAAATGTGCATTTGCATATAATTTTATTTTTCTTCGAGCGACACACAATTGACAAATTATTTGCTACAGTAGTATATTATGTAAAAACTCCTAGAACATAATATATCAAAGTACTGATTTGTATAAATGTCAGTGTCAGTTTGAATAATATTTAATAAACTTTCAATAACTCGAACTAAAAATATAAAAGAGGAAGAGGTAATAGTATGAATGATATCGAAAACATGCAAAGTACTCCACCAGTAAGAGTTGGCAGATGAAACAATTCAATCCATTATTCCAGAAAAATCTAAAAATATATCCGAAGGGACGTATATTAAATTTATTTCATGGACAAGAAGAATAAAGCAGAAAGATACAATGAAAACGTGTTCTTAGCCTGTTTTTTGTACCTAAAATAATATCACGCTATGGACTCACTAATGCGTAAAGCTGAAACACAGAATTTGAAGACACGGAATTAAATTAAATGAGTATACAAAACTTACAGATTGCTTAGAAAACAGTTCTTAAAATTGTCTAACTGTCAAGGTCAAATTCAGTTATGTAGTATGTATTAATAATTTATTGTCGATTATTTCGATCAGTATTCGGGCTCGGCTTGTGCCTTGTCCGAATATACATGATCTCAATACAATCATGAATGCATTCAACTCCTAGTTACATAATCTACTATACTAATTAAAATCGGCTTGCGTAATAAAAATTAAATCTACTAGTAGATTTTATATAATGAAATATATATTATATTTTCTCAATATACTTAGCTAACTCCAAATGGTTAATAGCAAATAATATGCTAACAAAATTACAATAAATAAAAATAATTGTCATAATGTTTGTCCTCAATATCCTCTTTATCATCAATCAAATTTCAGATCATCAATCTGAAAATTCTCATAATATCTATGTCACCAACACAAAAAAAAAAAAAACTTTCTAATCTCCTTTTACCGAATATTTTAATATTATTATTATTTGCTTATTTAACGACGACCTGTTTTTCCTTCTATGGCTAGTAGCCGCCACTAAAGATCTACCACAGTATTCTTCATAATTACAAATTTTCAAAGCTTAGATGTATCTGCTGCTATGTCTAATAACTGCCACTAAAAACAGATCTAACACACAATCTTCATAATTACAATTTTATTATTATAATATTTTCGAATGAATGAATATATTCGAAATATTCGAATGATAAAAGGATGAAGTGATGACCATATTTCCGGAATTACCAGTATTTCTTATACAGGGTGCCCCAAAACTAGTTGACAAGCTCAAGAACATGCCACTCGGGGATGGCATCTGAGTACTTTAAAAAACGAGGAATTTTGATATCCTTGGGGTATACTTTTCGAAATATTGCTAGTCAAAGGTGCAACAGTACAGCAACTTTAGAAGGGCTGCTAGAAGGAATTAAATGCCAATCATGTGTTACGTTGTTTAATTATAATCTTTCTAAATATTCCTATTGGATATTTCTATTTCTAATAGAAAAATAGAAAAATCAACGTGGCAACAATATACTGTACAATTAAAATACTGATAATAAAGTTGTCTATGTTTTATTGAATTTGTAGGAATTTTCGAAAAACGCTTTTTTTAATGAAATATTTTGAGACTATTGTTTCAAAATTCAATTCTCTCAAATTATAATTATTTAAATTATGCGGTAGATCGCTCTTCAACAGATACAGTCATGCTCACATAAATCTAGTACAAACAATTTGACATTGCTATATAAAATTGCTATTGTAACCTAAATTTGTGTACTAGATTTATGTGAGCATGACTGTACGTGGAAGAAGCTTGGGATCCTAACTCTGCCCATTCTGCGATTATCCTCACCCTAAGCGATAGTAGGATACAAAAGGAAATACCTGCTAGATTGACTAACAGATTAACTGACTGGCAGAGCTTTAAACTTCAACTTGAAGACACTATCAACTTGTCATCCTCAATAAGAAACGAAGACCAGCTAGACAATGAAGCGAAAAAAAATGTTGATAATATCCAACAAGCTACATGGGATAACACCCCTATTATTACCCCACGAACAAAAGGTAACAATTATTATTATATAATAATTACCCCAAAGAAATTCGAACCCTTATTTCCGAAAAGAGAAGACTCAGAAGAATTTGGCATCAATATAGATGCGAAGCAGATAAAACTAGAGTAAATAAAGCAACACAACAACTCAAAAGAGAGATTCAAAAATTAAAAATGACTATTAGTGAATATCTAATTGGACTATCAAATGACAGGAAAACTGATTATTCACTTTGGAAAGCTACTAAGAGACTTAAGAGATCAATCTTTCAGGATTCTCCAATCAGAAGTGCAGATGGGACATATGCAAAAAGCAATACTCAAAAGGTTAATAGATTTGCCGAATATCTTACAAAGACTTTCCAACCGAATGAGGGTGAAGCCATTCTAGACTATGAAAATATTACCCAGGAAGAAGGTGAAATCAGACCCTCTACCCCTAAAGAAATTGCAATGGAATGAAAATAAAAATAAAAAAATATTAACACTAAGAAAGCTCCAGGATTTGACTTAATTGCTGGCGAAATTCTCAAACAACTTCCTCTTAAAGCAATCGCATAACTTACATATCTTATTAATGCATCTTTAAGATTAAAATATGTACCTAAGATATGGAAAGTGGCAGAAGTGATAATGATTCCTAAACCTGAAAAACAAACAAATCTTCTTCTTACAGACCAATCTCATTATTACCTGTAATCTCAAAACTGTTCGAAAAAATACTTCTTAAAAGAATAAAATCAATTATCGAAGGCAAAAACATAATACCAGAACATCAGTTTGGTTTCAGAGAATCTCATTCAACTGTAGATCAAGTCCATAGAATAACAGACGTAATTGAAAAATCATTGGAAGAAAGAAAGGTTTGTTCTACTAGCTTTCTTGATGTAGCGCAAGCTTTTGACAAAGTGTGGCACGAGGGAATTAAATACTAATTAAGAAAACTTCTGCCCAGACCATGTACACAACTACTAGAATCATATATGTCTGATAGAGTTTTTGAAATTAAGCAGGAAGATGCTTACTCTGAACTAAAAGAAATAAAGGCAGGTGTGCCACAGGGCAGTGTGTTAGGGCCAGTCCCCTACCTATTATACACCAGCGATATACCTGCATTAGATCGTAATACGATAGCCACGTTTGCCGACGACACTGCTATATTAGCTGTAGGCAAAAATCACGAAGAAGCAGCACTAAATCTGCAAACCTCAATTAATAAAATTAACAACTGGACTAAGCAATGGCGAATCAAATTGAATAAGACTAAATCCGTCCATGTCAATTTCACAAATAAAAGAAATCAACATATCCCGGTAAGTATGAATTTCGGGTTTTATGGCGAACGAGCCTACCTTTGCAATTGATCTTAACCGCGGCGCGGCGCATTTCCAACGTAGAGGACGGAAAGCTTAAGAAACTCGTGAATTAACATTAATCCTCTTTTTTTCCTCTTATATTTCATTGTAGTGTAGTGTGTGTGCCGAAATTATGATACCCTACAGATCAAAGGCACCGGAGGTTGCTAAGGAAAGAATAACAGAAAAAGAAGTGACAGATAAGAAAGGGTATTGTCTGTGAAAACCTTTTATATACTGTACAAAAAGATATTAAACATAAATTGATTAGTTGCCGTTCTTTAAATATATATATATCCACTTTAAGTGGGTAAAGTTAAGGTAGAAGCGTAAACCTTTACACTGGTGACCCCGACGTGATTTGAACACGCAACCTTCTGCGACGGGATAACTTCTGAACAAGAGCGATTTGACCACTTCAATCGGACCAGTTCGCGTCCAATACTATCCCTTGAGAACAAGCCCTTGGAACGCGGATACACCGCTAGTTCGCTTTTACGGACAACGTCACCGAGAAGCTGAACTTCCCTCGACCTGATCTTCTAAACTGTATGCCTGTGCCCATATTGGACGAAGACATATTTAACTTAGGGAACTCCAACTGCTGGAACAGAAGTCAAGCGGAACCGCCTGTCACATTACCTGCAATCTTCGGTGTTTTTCATTTTTAGGGTACCTTGAATTTAACGGTAATATAATCAATTTTCTTATTTTCGACCTTTTGCACACAACTACATCACCCTCTATCCTTTATTAGATTGTAAATTTGTTCTCATACCCTAAAGTATGAACACTGACGTCCCTCAGTCAGATTTGACAGTTAATTTAGATCAGGCTTCCCCTACGAACCGCTTAACTTCCAGTTTAATTTCGGATTCTTACGCCCATTTTTCTAAATGCACGCTGCCACCATTTAGCAGAACTGATACCTCCATCTGGTTTATACAGATAGAGGCCGAATTTAGAAACAGCCGTGTGGCGTCTTCCTTGAGTAAATTCTACAAGGTGGTGGCATCTCTGCCAGCCGATATTGCTGCTGAGGTACGTGACTTGTTGTGCAATCCTCCATCTTCTGAACCTTACGAATACCTCAAATCTGAAATTATTAAGCGTACCTCGTTGTCGGAGAAGCGTCGTTTACAGCAGCTCCTTTCTAACGAAATATTGGGTGACAGCACCCCTACTCAACTCCTTCGCAAATTGATGCAGCTGCTGGGAACGACACCAATTGATGAGGGATTGCTTAAACAAATCTTTCTACAGCGATTGCCTACTGACGTTCAGCGTATTTTGGTTTCCTCGCGGACATCTTCACTTCAAGATCTGGCCACTATGGCCGATCAAATTTTAGAAATTTCGACTAATCCACAAATTTGCGCCTCCTCTTCTTTTACGACTACCAAAATTCCTATTCCTACTCCAAATGTTGACCTTACGCATTTTGAAAATATTTTTACAAGCATGCAAAAACAAATTGCGGATTTGTCGCATCAAGTTGCTCAATTACGATGCCCTCAAACTCCAACTCGTGAAAGACGTTCATCTTCCTTCAGAAGCCGTTCTTCATCACGTCGTCGTAGAATTTCAAACGATGACCCTTCTGGCAGGCTCTGTTGGTATCACCACAATTTTAGAGACTTTGCTAAAAAATGTGTGAGTCCTTGCCAATGGGAAAAGAAACTCCCCATCGCAGGTTTAATGGCAACCATTAAGCCTGCGTCCAATTTAAGTCGTTTATTTTTCGTCTCTGATTTTGTTACTGGTACACGTTTTCTGGTTGATACCGGAGCACAAATTAGTATTTTTGCAGTTGACCAAAATTTTGTTGACACACATTCTCCTGCTTTCCTTCGCCTAACAACAGTGACCGGTGTCACTTTTCCGACGTATGGAACAGCACATTTAAAATTTCAATTATCAGCTTCACGAAAGTACTCGTGGCCTTTTGTATTAGCCAAAGTGGACTATTCTATTCTTGGTGCGGATTTTTTAACTCATTACGGTTTATTAGTTGATACCCGCAATCAACAGTTGCTTGATCACGATGCGATTAACACAACAACAGCTACAAACACTATCGTTGATGTTACTGGCCCTGCTCCCATTTGTACTGCTGCATTGGGACGCTCTGTTTACACAACACTGGTTGACCAATTTCCCACCTTAACTCGTCCTTTTAACCCAACCGTTTCACCGAATCACAAGGTCACACATGTCATTAAGACATGTGGACCACCCGTTTTTGCAAAAGCACGTCGATTAACGCCGGATAAATTACTAATAGCGAAACAAGAGTTCAACTATTTACTCAAATTAGGATTTATCCGACCTTCGTCGAGCAGTTGGGCCTCTCCTCTTCACATGGTTCCGAAGGAAGGTGGGAAATGGCGTCCATGCGGGGACTATCGTGCTTTGAACAAAGTAACTGAACCTGATCGGTACCCTTTACCTCATATTCAGGACTTTACTCAAAATTGTGCTGACTGCACCTTCTTTTCCAAAATTGATCTCGTTAAAGCCTATCATCAAATACTCATAGCGCCTGAAGACATACCAAAAACAGCTATCATCACCCCTTTTGGCCTTTTCGAATATACTCGCATGAGTTTTGGTTTGAGGAACGCCGCTCAAACGTTTCAACGCTTCATTGACACAGTGTTACGTGGTTTTGATTTTTGCTTTGCTTACCTGGACGATATTCTAATTTACAGCTCATCTGAACAAGAACATTTAAAACATTTAAAATTGATTTTCCAACAATTATCTAATTTTGATATCAAAATTAATTTAGAAAAATGCATTTTTGGAGTAAATCAATTAAATTTTCTTGGACACACCATTTCCTCTTTCGGTTTTGCACCTTTGAAAGATAAAGTCAAAGCTATTGTTGATTTTCCCAAACCACGTGTCAAGAAAGAGTTGCAACGTTTTCTCGGAATGATCAACTTCTACCATAGATTTATTAAAGCATGTTCTTCTATTCTGGCACCATTGGTAGAAGTAGTTAAATTAGCAAAGCACAATAATTCTCCAATACTATGGACAAAACCGGCACAACTCGCCTTTGACAGCATCAAGTCAGTTTTGAGTTCAACCACCTTACTTAATTTTCCTAGTAAAAATGCAAATTTGAGCCTTATGGTTGATGCATCTGACGTTGCAGCAGGCGCAGTCTTACAACATGAAACCGTTCCTAGCTTGTTATGTCCCATATCCTTCTTCTCTAAAAGTTTTTCCCGTACTGATTTTTGTGCAGAGACTTTTATAAACGACTTAAAACGCAGAATGGCATCGCTCGTGCCAGCTGAATCTCGCAGGGCTGCCACTCCCTTTTATGTCCCTGCCTCATTACAAGACGTTACTCACGTGTTTATTAGGCGAGTTTGTGTGAAAGGTCCCCTTCAACCTTCTTACGAGGGCCCCTTTCGCGTAGTCCGCCGTTTTTCTAAATATTTCTTGCTATCGGTGAACGATAAGGAGGTGACAGTTTCCGTTGACCGTTTGAAGCCCTGTTTCTTGGTGGAAAGCGAGCATTTCCCTCACGTGTTAACTACTTCCATTTCTCCTCCTATTCTGCCTTCAATACTCTCCCATCCTTCTAAATTTTCTCTTTCGTCACGACGCTTGAAGCGAGTCACTTTTGCTACTCACGTACGCGTTTGCTACGTTCCTTCGGGGGGAGGGTAGTGTAGTGTGTGTGCCGAAATTATGATACCCTACAGATCAAAGGCACCGGAGGTTGCTAAGGAAAGAATAACAGAAAAAGAAGTGACAGATAAGAAAGGGTATTGTCTGTGAAAACCTTTTATATACTGTACAAAAAGATATTAAACATAAATTGATTAGTTGCCGTTCTTTAAATATATATATATCCACTTTAAGTGGTTAAAGTTAAGGTAGAAGCGTAAACCTTTACAGTAGAATGAGGCGTTTGAAAAAATAGACAGTAGTTCCTGCTCAAAATCTAATGTCTCCCTACACCCTATAGTGTTTAATTCTAATTGTTTAATTGGAGTATTTTGTAATCGTGTAATCGCCTGGTAATGTTTGTTTCAGTAGCAGTTCAATGAATCTCATTTCAAGCGCCCTCTAAATCAGAGCCTGCTGAAGCGCGGAGCATAAATTTCCATGTCTTTAAAATTCCTGCCGCTAATTCTAGAAATAATACTTAATTCGCATCGACTAAAACGTGGAAGTCAGTGCGCCAAAGCCAAAACAAATAATTCATTATCGTCATTTGTAACGTACTATTCCTGGCCGCGCTGGACGACCCACGACAAACGCACATGCCAGTACGAATTAATTGTGGTCACCGGATTCTGCGGATGCCCCAGAGGGCCACGGATTATTTTCAGAACGCCGGACGCCTCCGGACTTTAAAGAATGTGATTTTCTTGTAATAACATGTAATTTTGGCTAATGCCTTTTGATGGAATACGACCGGGAAAGTTCCACAGGCGCATCGGCCCGTTATCCTCCTCGAGCGCGACTTTATAAGAGGTGTTAATTAAAGATGCTGCGGAGGATACAAATTCTACGTTACATGAAGATACCCAACGAATTATGCATTCCGCTGAAAGGAAGATTATGACATAAACTGGCCGTCCCGATTCCATGAGCCTGTCAATCGAGAATTATGGCGTTATTTATATTTATTAACTCGACCGCTTAATAACGCCGCAATTTACTTTTTTTGTATAAATGATATAATATTCGTAACGTGGAACATAACTGTTGCGTTATTGATTGGTTAAGTGGCGCTGAATTAAGTGTAGGAACTGCTCCGTGTAATGTCGATATAAATTATTGTTATTTATTATAACAGTCGTTTCAACATTTTAGAAACGCCGATAATTTACGTGACTGTAATTTGTTCGACTTATACATTTTATTGAAATATTACCAAACAGCACACATAACAAAACTAATCACACATATATTTCTAATATTATTAACCTATACAAAGTTTGAACGTTGCACTTTACGAAACTTTCACTATTACTTTAGATAACATATTATAAATCAAGAATTAACAACAATTTACAATATACTTAGTATATGTGAAAATTGTATCTACATTGTTATTGTTATCTAATGAAATGGACTGTCAATTGAAATTAATAGATTATAGGACGGGACTTTAATCTCACTTGTATTATAAATTAAATATGAAACAAGTTTAATATATCAAGTACTTCGTATCGACCTTGTTGGTACTCGAATTTAGTTCAATTAGTAGGAGATGCTAAACGATGAAAAGTACACACAGAGAGCGCATAAAGCATTAAGACTTGGTTTTATTTTTCCCCTGTATAAATTTTGGAAAAATGCTTCAACAGGTCAAAATAATTTTCTTTAAGCAAATATTTTGAGACCATTTTCATTTTTCCACCTCTCTCCGTTTTGAAGTTATGACGTCAGAGCCAGTTTTTTAAATGACATCCTATATTTTTTATTATTAATTTTGGTAGTACTTTTTATTATGTTTTCAACAATATGACATTTTCAATATGTAACATTTGAAAAAAATTGAGAAAAAGTGCGTTAAAGTAAAACCATTAAATTATTATTTCAATGTGCAGAATGCATCTAGTTACCATTCAAAACAACGTCAGTTAAAACAAAATTAGGAAAACAGGCTTGGATTTTAAATATTGGAATGAAACAAAATTCATCAACCTGAAAAACATTCTTATTACAATATCATCAATTACAAAAATTAGAACAGAAAAACCAAAATAATTTTTTATCGAGAAAACAATACTAATGACTTGTTTTAAGATAAGTTTTAAAGTTTGGTAACTAGATGCATTCTGTATATTGAAATAATAATTTAATAGGTTTACTTTAACGCACTTTTTCTCTTTTTTTTTTCAAATGTTACATATTGAACATGTCATATTGTTGAAAACATAATAAAAAGTTCTATCAAAATCAATAATAAAAAAAAATAGGTTGTCATTTAAAAAAAATGGCTGTGACGTCATAACTTTAAAACGGAGAGATGGAAAATTGAAAATGGTCCTAAAATATGTGTTTGAAAAAAAAATCATTTTGGCCTGTTGAAGCGTTTTTCGAAAATTTATACAGGGGAAAAAATTAAGCAAGGTCTTAATACTTTATGCGCTCTCTGTATGTAAATTTACCTATGCTCAGAAAAAAATAAAGCAAGACCTTTTTATTTTATTTGAACACATTTGAGGCATACTGTATTCAATTACCACTTATAAGATATTATTACCATAACCTTCAAAATCATCACAGTTCACATCACTTTTATTGCATGATTTCCACGTAATTTACAGAAGTGGCATTACTTTAAAAAAAATGACTCGGTCGCCGAAGCAGGAATGTGCAAATCAAACAAAACAAGCTCTGGCAACTTCAATAGTTATCTCGCATAAAGTAAAATTGAATGGAGCCTTGTGCGGAAAACTTCAATCCGTTCAATTCACTGCGGGTGGCTGTAATTCGGTCATGTGAAAAATGAGGAGTAACTTTTCCACTTTGATTTCGACGGAATGCCGAAACTTAAGTAATTATTGCCTGAAAGCTTTGGACACAATCAATTTGATTTTAGAATCACGGAGTTCATATTTCGTGAGTGGGAATTTAATCGATTCGTCCAATAAAGTGGAAGCGCCGCGCCACTTGAATGGGAAACAATTAAAATGAATAATGAATCAATACATATAGAGATTATATAGTAATTAAAGTTTTTATGGGTAAAAAATAATAATTATAAAACTTAAAATTTATTAACAATGAAACACTATTAATAATAACCAAGTCGAGAGAATCATTAGTGACTTTCGTAGTTCAAGTACAGTGATTAGACTTTCCAATGAATTTCAGTAATTTTAAATTTTGTATGGCGCCCGGAAGAATACTTTTTCAAAGTTTTATCAATTATTTTATTTTTATTTGTTAATGATTGCCGATTAATTCGATTATATGATTATTATCATAGTCAATTATTTACAATGACAAACTGAAATTATCTAGTTTTTCAAGCTATGAATTAAAATATTTTCTCCTTTTTAGGTTTTCTCTCTCATACACATTAACGGAGTTACCGAATTTATCCGCTACATAATTTCCAAACTGTATGAAATTTAATATAAGTGAATTTGATAAATTTCGCACGGAATTCTGACACTTTTTTTTTCTGCAGGTGTTTTTTCAGTTTTGAAAATGATTAAAATTTTAGATGAAAATATATTGAATATAATGAATAATAATCTAAATATATTCATGCCAAAATTTTTGAAAATTGTCATAGGAAATTTTATATATGTAAATGAATTTGCCTTTTCTAATAAACTTTCCATGGATTGGTTCATTTAGAAATGATAAAAGATCTAATACAAAAAAAAAAAACTCAGGCTTTTTTTAAACCTTCCTGAGATGATAAATAAATTTACATTGACTTTACACAGATTATATGAATTTGTAGGTTCAAACAAGAAAAGATGTATTCGAGGAGGTCTACTGCACACGCACACACGTAATGAAAATTCAAGATTCACATATTCTTCAGATTCAAATATCTTAATTCATAAATAATAATAATTGTATCGCATATATATTATATATTTTTATAATCAAATTAAAACAACTGTCGTAAAAAAAATCTTGTTTTATGTTTATGTTTTTTTAAATTTTATTCTACTTAAGATTCGTCAGTAAGCACCAAGTGCAAAAGCAAAAGCACACTGCATTTTGTAAATTAGATAGCAAAGTTGCAGTTTTATTTTCAGTTTTACTACTACAGTTTGTGTGAATTACTTCAACTTATGCCAAACATATATTTCCAATTTATATTTGTAACAAATCATCCAGAATTATCTGGAATTTTGCTAACAATAATATTAATTTAAGGTTGTTATATTTACTTTATTTAGTATTTCTTTCGCCTGACTAGTATCGAAACTAGTCAGGCGAAAGAAAAAAATCATAAAATAAAATAAAAATAAATATTACTTACCACTAAGTACAACAACCGTAAATATATAACTGATAATTTATGGATAAAACCTTAAACTTAATATTAATTAGTACAAATTTAGTTGTTCTGCTAGATATGTAAAAATCGGAAGTTTTATTTTGCACAATTATTTAGTTTTGTACAAACCTTATCACAATTCATGTCAAATTTATTAGTTTTTAATAAATCTTCTAAAATTTTACATTTATATATATATTTTATATTATATCTTAATTTCAGTACAAAAATGTTCTGTCAATTTCTGGGTTTGATTTAAAATTTGTTGTAATTTGCGTAAAATTATATTGCTACATATATTTTTATACATAAGTCCTATAACACTAGTAATGGTAGATCTATATTTATATCGACCTAACCGGCCTTTCTGTCGTTCCTACAATATTTTCCAAGATGAACCAAATTTTCGATTACTCTCCTAATTTGATACCACTTCTGCAAAATTTTTGAGGTCTAGCTAGATTTACTGTCTAGCTCGTTCAATACAGATTATATTGAAGTGATATTTTTGCGTTATTACTTACTTTTTACTTTTTTTGTACTTTGGAATAAAAATATGTTAAAAAACTGATGTGCCACTTACATAATTTTGATTCCTTTTTCAACTTATAGTAGGCTATGGAATATTCAGAAACATCACCATTTCTTTGTTGTATAACCTATTCGTGTTTATTGTAAGGATCATTGGATTTTTTGTTAAAACTTTTGCAATTATTGCAAGATATAATAATAAATCACATTTTTAAACCACATAAACATTTTTCAAACAAAACGAAAATTACCAATCAGAAAATATCAAGCCTTTCAATAAAACAATTTAGTGGTTTGGCATCAAGTGGCAAAATGCCAAAAAAAAATATATTTTTTAAATTTTATGCGCTGTAAAATTTTAAGGTTGAAAATTGTCACATATCTAATTAGCCATAGCAGTAGAAATAGGCCGCCGTTCAATAAACATTGATACACTGCATAAGAGCTGGTATTCATACCATGTAAATATATCCTCAATTTGGTTGTCAATGGCGCAGTCACTCTTGTAACTGACCTAAATGCAAGCTTTAAATATACAAAACAAATGTAAATAAACTAATGATTCTAATTACGACAGAAGCTCCCGTTCTACTTGGGAAATGCAGCAGATTCATGTCCCAGAACTAATTCCTTAAGTGCTCCAAATGTATCACAGAATGCCAATTAGGAATGTGTCTTAAACAATCAATCTGTTTGTGCCAAAGCTCCAAGCCGTAACACGCATTATAAGTGGGTGACGCGAGATACAAGTTTTCACAATTTAATCAAGGCAGGAGAATTATTGGTGTTCATCAAAATCATTTTAAACTAGAAATCGAACAATTTTTCTGGTTTCATTTAATATAAGTTAATTAATCATAACGATTGCTCCCTTCTGCCAACCAAAATGGTGATAATACATAATAATAACAATAATAATACATTTTTGATTATATATTATTATTTATAAGAGAAAACACAATGTTTCTGTAGTCATTCAATTTAAGTATGTATGCTATATGTAAGACAATGTAATATCGCTAAGAAGAATCATATTGCAAATATTATTATTATAATGTATTATTATTATGTTATTTATGCATTTTACCATTTAATTGATGTCATCAGATTACCACCAACATCTCCGCTTAGGATTTCCAGCATTACTGCTGCTCTATTAGGCCGGTTAATCCTACCAATTATCAATATTAAAAAGCTAGCAATCAAATTACAAGTTCAGTAACTCGGTTAAACACTGTTTTGATGGAAGTTATTAACCGGATAAGCGAGAGTCCCGGAAGCCATCGCGCCATGTCGGTGGTGGAGGAGATAGCCGAACGGATTTAATTAAACGCCTCACGTGCTTGACCATTCGCTTAAATGTGTAAAAATGCACGGCCAAATCACTTTAACACGCCACATTAATTAGCGAGTGTGACTTTTAATTAAATTATAGTGAACCTCGGCGCCAGGGAGGGTCTTCAAAGTTTGCATGCAATTTTAATTCATCAAGGAGAATATTCTGCCGGAGACAATGCGCCGAGCATCACGGTTATTATGCATGCTAGTAAGCAAATTATACTGGTGTGCTTAAAAGTTAAAACCCTTAGTTTTTTTGAACTATTGTAACAAATTAAACTGTGGTGGAATAAATTGTTGGTAGCTAATAATATTTGTTTTTCTCCCATCATTATACAATCAGTAATTTCCTAGCCTACACGCCCGCCAGAAAATGGACGATTCCTGTAGTGCTGACGGTTGCTATGTAACGGAGAAATAACAGTACTGGAATATTACATTCCCGACCTAGGCCGGGAATGATGTATTCCAGGAGGGACAATTTCTTCTTAGATCTTCCATAGTTTTATTAAAGTTGCAAAATTATTGCGATGGGAGAAAAATAGTATGTGCGATTCTGATCTCCGAGCCTGATAGACTAATGAGCCTACAGGGGAAAGCACAAAAAGACTATGGAGGCTGCAGTGCTCAAGGGCTCAACGAATTTACCAAGAAAAAAAAACAGACTACCCACCGTTACCAATAAGAGATCTACCATACTTTGTTCATTGGTGCGTGCATTTACAATTTAACAGTGCATGCGACTACCAGTTCAGTTCCCCTCCAAAGCCACGATTAAATATTTCTATTCTGTTTTATTCTCTAAAAACGAAAATAGAAATATTTCTGACGATATACTGGATATTGTCAGACGAGGCACCGCCGATTAATTCATTTCAACAGTGCACGCGACTACCAGTTTAGTTCCCCTCCAAAGCCACAATAAAATATTTCTATTCTATTTTATTCTCTAAAGACGAAAATAGAAATATTTCTGATGATGTGCTGGATATTGTCAGACTAGGCACCGCCGAATAGTTCTTTTTTTTAAATAAAAAAAAGTGAATATTCTTGTATTGTTGGTTCATGATACCAATGAATTTTATGAAAAATTACGTTTTTTTCGATGTTGGTTGTAGTGGCTCTTAATTTGTTAAGTATTATTCATTTTCTTTTGTTTTATTATTAAATTAAGTATAACTAAATTGAATTTGAATTACATTGCGAAAATTAGGTCAAAATGCGAAAAAAAAAATCGCATAAAGTTAAAAAAAAAACAATGCCTAAAACATGGCAACTTCAGGAGGTTATAGATAAAAAAATATAAAGTTCAGCAATAGCAATATATGTTTCGACAACTTAACATTCAGTACCTTTTTTTTCAATTTCATGGTATTAAAGAAATTCGCCGACTAAATAACACTGTGCAACAATTTTCGGGTTATTGCTTCCAGTCCAAATGGCTCCAAAACGAAATGGAAGTAGGCTAACATACTACATAATAACAAAATCACACGGGGTTTTTCTGTATTAGCTCGCATTTTGTTTTTATAACCTCCTGCAGTTGGCATGTTGTATTTTGGCCCAATTTATGCATTGTAATTCGAATTAATTTTGACTTCAGTAAATTTAATGAAAAAAATAATAGGAATAGAAGAAATTTGTATTTATTTAAGTATTTATTTATTGTTTTATTGAATTTAAAATTTTATGTTTATTTCTCAATGGAAAAATAAACGCTCTTTTAATATTAGCTCACAATGTAATTCGGATTAAATTCATTTTTTTAAATGAAAAAAGTTATTACTCTCGTATTGTTTGTTTATTTTTCTAATGAATTTGATGACAAATTACATGAAACACACAAAAAAGGGTTAAACTATGTTGTTTTTTTTGGATGCTGGTGTATTAATAATAATATTTTGTCCCAAATACGGACCTGTCCTCTCGTTTTACATTAACGTTAGGATCCAGAAATTAAGAGAGTGTGAAATAGTTGATTATTTTATTGATTAAAGCTTGAAAATGATCATTTAGGAAAGGAAATTTATTGATTTTTAATTTTGTGCCACCTTATTATCGAAACATCTAGATTTGACTCAAGTTAATAAGTAACCAAGTTGTATGCGGAAGTACCAAATGCATTCAGTATTACTTATTTTTTCTGCTCTTTCCAAATATGCAAACAAAATTTTAAAATATTGATATACAGGGTGTTGTTTCGAGTCGAAACCTATTTATTAATTTATTTAAGACCGGACCTAGAATAAGATATTTATTTATTATGTTAATGGACACTACAGTGGACAAAGAACATACGTACCTACATACATGATTAATTGAAAAAATGGGCAATATTAAATAATCACCCTCTATTTTAAATGTCATTAAATCGAAACACGCCACCAATTTGAGTTTCCATGAATACTTACTGACTTATTCGAAGTTTTAAAAATTCAAATCATACCTGAAAACAGAAAAAAAAAAACAATCAGTAAGAAGCACAATTACATATACATACTTAACAAAAAAAAAATCTAACTTATACGCCATGGAGTATCAGTATTCATCAGTAAGAGTATGTTTTTATTATTCAGATAAGCATAAATATTCTTTATGGTTGTTATATTATTGTATTTATAAAAGTACTTACCGGTAAATAATTATATTTATGTTATTTTATTATTATTTATTATATTTCGCCTTACTAGTTTCGGTTTTCTAAAAAAAACCATCATCAGAGGCAAGATATGTATTTTAATATTTATATATCCTGATCTCATTTTTATGATAAATATTTGTTATTAATTTGAATTTTGATATTTGAAAGATGAAGTTTTGGTTTTTTAAAAAGCCGAAACTAATGAGGCGAAATAAATTAAACAAATAATAAAATAAAATAAAAATAATGATTTACCAGTAAGTACTTTTACAAATATAATAATATAACAACCTTAAATACATAACTGGTATTTTATGCATAAAACCTTAAATTTAATAAATATACTTGATGCAGTATTCTCTAATCTAAAGATTTGAAAATTGAGGGTCCACAGAATAAACTCATTTTTTAATGCGTTTCGTGATGCACTCTAACATTAAAAGGACTACAAGTTTGGATACTCATAGTTCGCAAAAGACTGCAAAAGCTTGCTTCGACTTCCATCTCATATTCGCGTGGAAAATTCCGGTTGTTTTCGTCAACTGCATTTCAAAAAGTCGTCTCTGAAGAGATTTTCCTTTGATGAAAATTTAATAATTTTAAAACCAATGTTCATCATTACACATTATGCATATTAAGTCTCTTGCTTGACAAGAATTGTTAATGAATAATGCAATGATAGCTCAATGTATCTGGAAAATCTTCGTTGTTAATACAATAAACACATTCAAAGCACCCGTTATTGCTGCTACTCCGTCTGTTCTAATTGAGACGAGCTTAAATAATGTCAACTTTATATTGTTCAGGTGCTGTTTGAATCCGTTAAAAATATCTATAGCTCGCCATCTTGATTTTAATCAACTATTCCCAGCATTTCTTATTTAGTAGAGAAGTCTTGAAAAACAATTCGAAAAAAACCAACAATTGAGCAGCTTCACCGATATACATTGATCCATCCAATTGTAAAAAAAAAAGGAAACCCACATAATGTATACGTTTTCGAAGATGCTCATTAATATTTTTGCTTATATTTTCGATACGTCTCATAACGGTATTTCTAGATAATATAGATCTCGCAGAAAAGTATCCTTAACAAATTCGTCATCAGAAAAAGATATACATTTCTTTAACAACTGATGGCTAGCTCAAAAAGAATGGTTGTAGCCTCATATTGCTTGTTCGGTCGTAAAAACACATTTTTCTACCCAATTAATCCAAATTTAAGTTCATGAAGTCTGGTTTTGCGATCGACCTGTTGGCCACCGTTGGAATAGATGATACTTTTAATAAGGAATAAATCGTATTTTCAATCATTTTAATATTAGATACTTGATACAATATTTGATACTTGATTAGTAAATGGACTAAATATGTCTATGATTAATCATGTCATTCTGAATAGTCGGAAGTTCAAAACTAATATTTTTCAGTATTTTGATCTAATGTTTTATTGAATATTCGCCGATTAAAATAGTTACTTCGCCAAGCAAGAGGTATTTTGGCAGATCTGGATATCGAATATTTTCTGAATAGTCGATAGTCAAAGGGTCAATGAATTGATATCGAATATAATAATAATAATTTATTTAACGGGAACTTCCCTTTTTTTAAATATACGAAATACACAAATGTAGGCATGTACAAAACAACACGAAAATATCAATCGTAATCGGGGAATATAATAAATTTAACCAAAAACACTAAACCGTTTAGTTAAAACTAAAAAACAATAATTCAGACTTTTCTACCTTTTTTTTACCAATACATTTTCTATTTCTTTTACTAACCTTTTTCTACTTCTTTCCTTATACCGTGTCATTTTTATAACTCTGAACATGGTCAATACAACGCCAATATGTTCAATTTAAAAAAAACTCAAATCAACAATTTGTGAGTATTAGCTATGCAACCAATTATATCATAAACATGTCAAACACTTTGTCGAGCGAGCTGTCATTTGAGATCAATCAAGCAAAGTCAAGTAATATTTGTGAAATTTATTTTATACTATGCAAATCAGAGCATAAGTAATGTGCGTGACGTATTTCAGTCACTTATCCCGATAGCCAACTCCATCAATGGGAACAATTTTTAACATTATTTCAAAATTTAACAACTACGGATGCGCTGAGTATAAACACCATAAAGGAATTAGAACAAATAATTAATCAGGTAATAGGAACAGGTAAGGAATGATACGTTATTTTAAAAAATATACGATATGGCCAGCTTCACGTTATAGACGATACACCAGCCTATTGTAAAAACCTTGAACAGCATTTTTAATGAAAATGGGATATTGCTCATTGCAAGATTGGATACTTTTAGTTCTTCAATATCATTTGTCATAATATTAATATAAAATTTATTTTTTAGATGCCCCCAAAGGAAAGGGTCATTTGGGAACAAATCTGGTGACCCAAGCTGTTGGCCCAAAACATCCTATCCAACGCTTCGCAAAAGTTTAATGTAAATAACGTCCCATCATTGCAGTGGAATGTGGGGCTCGCATCTATTTGAAACCAGATATCATTGACATTAAAGTTTTGAATCTGTGGTATTATTTCTGTACGAGGACTAAGAAGAAATTACAATTTAAATTTCCATTGATGAAAAATGGGCCAATAACGTATTATTAATAACACCTCCATGCATTAGCATTACTGTTGTACTGAGTGCTTGTTAAATTTTGGAGGTGCGGACTAGTTCTTGACCAAAATCTGTAAGGAAAGGAATTACAAGGAAAGAGGATATGATAAATCAATAGAGACTAACTGATAATTTTGAGAATTTACTTCACAATCAAATGTAAACGATGCTTCCTCTGTAAATACTATTTTTTCTAATATTTCTTCATTGTTATTTATTAAATTAAACATATACACAATTTTGTGCCTTGCCTTCAATAGTTAGTAGCTGGTGATTTCTAAATTTGTAAGCTTTATAGTTAACTTCTTTAAAAACCTTTCTGATTGAAGAATACGAAACTCCAAAGTATGTTTTCTTCTGCATAGCATAAGATTTTTAACATAGTTTCTTGTGTTAAGACATACCTAGTTTGTTCTTATTCGTTTATGGTGTCTATACTCAACGCATCTATGGTTGTTAAAACTTGAAATAATGCTAAAAATTGTTCTCATTGATGAAATTGGTCTATCGGGATAAGTGACAACAAAAAACGTCAGGAACATTCCTTATGCTCTGACTTGCATGGTATAAATGCATTATGTGTATCTTTTCTTCTATTAAATACAATTCTTTAATGTATTTTAGCACAATAAAAGTTCAAACAACTTGATAATTCTATATATTTTGATTACCCATCAAATAGTTATTTTGACGTTACCTTGGTCACTTGATAACATCCGCGCATTGACATGTGTTTTTTTAAAATTTAACATAGGGACGTTGTATTAACTATGTTCAGAGTTAAAAAAATGTCACGGTGTATTCTACTGCAGTCCATGCCAGATAATATGTCACTTTTCACATAAAACAGAAATCCCTCCACTGGTGGAATTGGACCAATGAGAATGCATCCCAAAACCACTGGAGCTGTTTTGAGCCATAAAGCCATACAGCATAAATGTATTCCTTTGATCCGTTAGAAATGAAGTGCTTTGGAATAAGCAATTGCATTACTCAGGGACTTAAAGCTCACTATCGCACCTCAATAAACTAGGATGCTCCAAGAGATGCATTTGAATTTCTGTTGAGCAGTCCGACAGGATGGAGGAGGGACTTCAGTTTTATGTGAGAAGTGACATATTACCTGGCATGGACTATACTACATGTATTCCTACCCCTTCTTCTCATACTCCAGAAACCTAAAATGAAAGTGGACGATATAAAATGTCAATTTAGAGGATTGTTAATCTTTATGAAACATTAAGCTGGAACTGTCCTAACTCTTCTACTACTTACGTAGTATCTTATAGCCTGTTAATTCAAGATTACAAAAAAACCGATCTGTTCAACTACAGAAAACAAATACTTATTTAACGATAACGGCGACATTTTGACCAAATAAACAAACTAGTAAACATTATATGCCCCCCCCCCCCTCCATCGGGTTGGGAAGTTTAATGCGAAGCTAATAAAATTTATGCACAACGACCCTAGTTAATTTTAGTCATAATTGACTACTGACCCCACTAATTACGAGTCCGTAATAAGTTTGCTTTAGGCTGAACTATATGTAATACACAATTAAAATTCGTAATGGCCGGAGATGTAATTGAGTAAATATTTGCGAAACTTTCACGAGTTTCAGTTAATTTAAATTTTTCGAGCTTATGCAATATATATTAATGGCTGCATATATAACTGTATAAATAAACAAAAGGGTATGTTTAAATTGAAAATGGTGGGGAATCATTGTTGAGGATTTATTATACATCAACTCAATTTATTAAGATTATCCTTCATAAACTATATAAAATCTATTTTTAATAGCGTCCACTTCCATCATTTATCATATTTATTGGATTATTAATGCAGCGACGTTTCAAAAATAGCTCGAATAAGTGGGCTCGGCGAATCAGTAATAATTCCACTTTAATTACAGTCGTGCAACAGGAGCATATCAATTAAATTAATTAATCCGTAACTCAAGAATAACCAGACGCATCTAATCTCGCCTCTGCACCGGTTTGTTTTACTCGGAAATTTAAGAAAACCGCGCTGCCAGTGCAAAGCTCACATAGCGCCTAAGGCAATTCAATTAATTATTCCAGAGATAGTTGACTTATCTATTGTGCCACAGGTATGTGGAAGGGTGTTCCACCTTTAAAGATACTTAAATTAATTAAATTGGATCGCTCCCAAAGCTCGGGATAACGGAGCGACGGTAGATACGGCCACCATAAATTCATTATGATATCGGGGAGAATTTAAGTGACAAAGTCTATCCTCCTCCGTGTCGTCCCGTATAAATAATAAAATATATTGCATAAATTATTACAGTAAATAGATTATCCATCATGATACTAAGGAATTACTTAGATCTCGAATCTACTTACAGATAACTACGTCATTTTATCAGAGGATGGAACGACCAAGTCGTATCAATGCAATGCATATTTGTAGATGTATTAAACCTAAATAATGACATCATGACGCTTTATTGCGTCGTAACTTTGGCAAAATCACATCCACGTCGGTCATTAATAATTTCACCACGGCAATGATGAGACGGTAAAATTGAGATGATTGATTGCACACCGCGCGGTTCTGGCAATCATCTGAAATGCTCATACGCGTAAAATCGCAATCAACCTCGCAAATTGCCTCCTTATAGAGCGACCCAACGGGACTTTAATTTCGCGGAATCATTCGGGGGATTTAACGATGTTTTGATATCTGAAAGTAAAATCAGACCGGATATTATTTGGCACTTAGGGGGGCAGCTCGGCAAAGTCTTTAGGCCCCTTTGATTACTCCACTGAAAAATTCAAAGTGAAGAATGCGATTTAAGGGGGGGATATGTAAATTCACAGAAGTCGACTCACGGGGCCGTAAATCATGTGACGTGATACTACTTCAAAAATAATCATGAAATACTGAAAAATATACACCCCAAAATGAAATCGCTATGAAATAATATAACTCATTGGAAAGTCTGGTCTATCTGGAGTGTAATTTTATGTATAGCAACGATCCGTTACATCAGGGAATTCTGGTATTATGGATTTTGCATCATATTTATTTTAGATAATATAAACGCAAGGTATTAATTTAAATTTTTAAATTAGTTTGTTAATTGCAGATACTGCTACATGTTATGAGGATGTGCCTTCATCTTCCGATAATGGTATTCTGTTACCTATCTGATCAGGATAGGAGCTATAATCGCCGCTATCATTATTTTGTTGAACGCAGCTCCTAAACAACTCATTTGTAGACACAGATATTTTATAATGGGTTTATGCACTGAAGTAACCATATTAATTGCTACGGATTAAGAAGTGAAACTATCTGGAGATTTTAGGCAATTTTAATCGCTAAAATAGTCATTTTAATCCGTAGCGATTAAAAAGGTAATTTTTAATCCCTAGCGATTAAAAAGGTAATTTTAATCCCTAAGTAATTTTAAGGCCACCAGTCAGTTCGACCACGCGCTCCAGGGGGTGGTAGCCTTAATTACCGTTCAGTTCGACCACCACCTCTGCATCGACGGATTATCAGATTCTTGGAAGGGTCAGTTCAACCACGAATACACTCCGAAGGATTAAGAAATAAAAACAAGTTGTTTAAAAAAGAGATTTATTTATTATTCACACTGGCAAATATCAATCATTGCTATTATATTCTTGAATTTTTAGCTGTACGAAATTTTGTTTCTCTTTACTAATACTTTATAATTTTCTTACAGAACAATATGCCGAATTTATTTTTACACAGGGCGATTCAAGTTTTATTACCAGGCCAAAAATGGCGACTTCTAATTGAAAAAAAAATCCAAAATAAGTACACATATTTAGATATTGATGAAGCCCAATCTGACAATTAAAAAAAATAATTTTAACCATCCGGTAGTTTATACGTTATTTCACAAAGAATTCGTAATTTTATTTATATAGTTTTAGTCAGAACATACTTTAATGCTATTCCAAACATTCCAGTGTAATCCAAGTCAAAAAAATTGCACTAATTATTGAATTAAATGAATTTTGATATTGCAACAGTAAGATTTATTACTAAATAGTAAAATATGATGCCTGCTTCCAGTAATAGTCCCTATAATGGATTTTATGGGAATAATGATAGGGCCTGATAGGATATAATATTTATGATAGGGATTACGGTCCTGCAAGGCCCGATCAACCCACGGGCGACTGGCGGAATCATAAAAAGTTGTAAAACGTTCCAACCGCACTCTTGACTTACAAAATCATAAATCATACCGTGGAAAGTTGGTGAGTATTGTAAAAAATGTTATAATTTGAAATCTAAACATTTTAGTTAATTTTTGATTTCATAAATGGGTTCTATGAATGAAATAAAACAGTTTAGGGCAAAAATAACAATAGAGAATTTTGCCCCAAAATAAGTTTTTTTTAAATTTTATAACCGTCTATATAATTATATCGAAAAAGTCAAACTACCTTTCCGTAGATTGGTATCAGACCTATATAAATCCAAATTTTCAGATTTTTTGGGCAACTCCAAATGCCTAAAAAACCCATGGTAATAAAACTTGAATCACCCGGTATACGTTTGTACGTATACGATTGTAAGTTCTTTAATATATGCAGAAAATTAAATATATTTGGATGAGCCGAAATAATGAGTTGTATTAAAAGTGCTTAAAGAGATTCGACAAAATGTTCCCGATTTCTCGAGAAATATTTAATTAATTTAAATTCAAGATTCTCGAGAATGAAAAGTAACTATACTCTGTTCCATTTTTATTTTTAACCAAGAAGGCTGTGGTTTCAATTTATAAAGTTTTACACATGAACACAAAACAAAATCGATCTGACATTGAAAAAAATATTACATGTCAAATTTCTAACAACGTTGCCAGATTCATATATTAAAATAATTAAATTAATGCTTCAATCATTCAAGTGTTAATTAATTAGATTTATGCATTAAGTAAATCAATCTCAACTATATTTTATATTATAATTTGACTGATTTACTTTTATAAAATAAAAATAGCAAATAAATTGTGTACTCAATAGATATTCAATTTGATTTGCCAACTGTCATAAAATATTTTAGATTATAATTTGAGATTTGCTTTTATAAAATAAAAATAGCAAATAAATTGTGTACTCAATAGATATTCAATTTGATTTGCCAACTGTCATAAAATATAACTTTTTAAAATTTATTTTACTTATTTATTGCTTTGCCTTTCTACCGTTCGGTGTAAGGCATACATTATTAATTTTTATAATATTCTCTCCACTTCCTCCTATCTTTTGTTAATTCCTTTATTTCTTCCCATGTGTTCCCTTTTCTTGCTGCCTCTTCTTTTATTGCGCTGTTCCACTCTTTTCTCGGTCTTCCTCTTTGTCGTTTTCCTGTTGTTCTCTCATTCATCTGATGTGTCCATACCACCTCATTTGGCCTTCTGTTATATTTTCCCGTATTGGTTTTATTTTTAAGTTTTTCCTGTGCGTCTCGTTCCTTATCCCATCTCTTCTTGTTTTGTTTTCGATTTTTCCTAGGAATCTCATCTCCATGGCATTTATTCTTTTTATTTGTTTTCCAACTATCATAAAATATAACTTTTTAAACTTTATTTCATATATTTATTCCTTTGCCTTTCTACCTGTCAGTGTAAGGCATACATTATTAATTTTTATAATATTCTCTCCACTTCCTCCTATCTTTTGTTAATTCCTTTATTTCTTCCCATGTGTTTCCTTTTCTTGCTGCCTCTTCTTTTATTGCGCTGTTCCACTCTTTTCTCGGTCTTCCTCTTTGTTGTTTTCCTGTTGCTCTTGTCTCGTATATTTTATTAGTGTTTCTTTCTTCTCTCATTCGTCTCTCTTGTTTTGTTTTTTATATTTCTTAGGAATCTCATCTCCATGGCATTTATTCTTTTTATTTGTTTTCCTGTCATCGTCCATGTTTCGCTACTGTAAGCTAGCGTTAGTCTAATTACTTTTTTGACTATTTCTGTTTTTGCGTCTCTTAATTTTTCTTTGCTTTCTTCATCGCCTTATCTAATACAATTGTGAAAAGCAAAGCGCTTAGCACGCATTCTTGTTTTACTCCTTTCGTCGTTTCGAATTCTTTAGACTCCTCATTGTTTGTTCTCACAATATTTCTGTTTTCTCTGCACATGTATTTTATTACATTTGTTATTTCCTCATCTGTTCCTCTTTCTGCTAGTTCGTTCCATATGTCCTCTCTCGTTATCCTGTCGAATGCCTTTTCGAGATCTACGAAGCAAATGTGCATTTATCTGTTCTTCGTAATTCGTTTCTCGCTTAGTGGTCTGAGTATGAAGATTTGGTCTTGCGTACTACTCCCTCTTTTGAATCCCCTATGGCTGTCCTCTATTGTTGTTTCTAGTTTGTCTCGCATCCTTTTTTCTAGTACTCCGGCCATTATCTTACTTGGTATACTTGCTAGTGCGATTCCTCTGTAATTTTCGCACATTCTTTTATCCCATTTCTTATGTATTTGTAGAATTATTCCTTTATTCCATTCTCTTGGTGTTTCCCCGCTGCTTATTATGTCATTTATTAGTTTCGTTATTTGTGTTATTCCCTGTTCTCCCATGTGTTTCATCATCTCCGATGTTATATTGTCTGTTCCTGGTGCTTTCCCGTGTTTTAGGTTTTTTATTCCTTCTTGTACTTTAATTTGTTCATTTATTTTCTCTTGCCTTTCTTGCGACTTTTCCCCCCATTCTTGCGTTACGTCTTCTTCTTCATCCTGTTCGGTTAATTCATTGAAATATTGTCTCCAACTTTCCATTATCTTGTCTTCATTCGTGATAATTTTCATCTTTTATGTTGTCTTATCATGCTGTGTGCTTTTTTTTTGTTTTAGTTGCTTTAGTGTTCCGTAGAATCGTTTTTGGTTGTGCCCAAAATTCTCATTCATTCTATCACCAAATTTCGACCATGACTTTTGTTTTGCTTATTTTAATAATTTCGTTTTGTTTCTCTTTTCATTGTATTTTTCATAATCTTCTATTTTTGATTTTTGTTTGTAGGTATCTTTTTCATTTCTCTTTTTTGTCTCTTGTCTCCTTTTTGACTTCCTCTGTCCACCAGTTTGTCCTTTTCATTTCCCTGTTTCCAATTTTTGTTGTTCCGCAGGTCTCCCTTGCCGCTTCTAGTATATTTCTTTTGAATGTTTCCCATTTTCCTTCTATGTTTAGCTTCATTTCGCTCTCTCTGAATTTATTTTGTAGTATCTCTTTGTATTTCTCTTGTGTTTGTGTTTCTTTTAATCTGTAGGCTTTTATCTTTTCTTTAACTGTTATCCTCCTCTTGTGTGTTTTTTGTATTTTCTTCCATCTCATGTCCATTTTTAGTAGGTGGTGGTCACTTCCTATTTCAGCTTGCCTTGTAACTCTGACATTCATTATTGTGTTTCAGCTGTTTCTATTAATTAGGTGGTAGTCTATTATCGTTCTTTCGTTTCTGCTTGGCTGTTCCCTTGTGTACTTGTGTATGTTTTTATGTTTGAATTTTTGCATTTTTTTTAAATATAACCAATTTTTCAAGCCTAGTGACTTTTTACATTGGCCAACAATAGTATCACCTTAACAAAGCCAACTTAGTTAGAAATTAAAATGGAACAGAGTTTACCTATACTGATTTATTTACGGATATTCATCAATAAAATTGTTATTTACATTACACAATTTCGGGGTGCAGGTTTAAAGTTCAAGGCTATTTATATTTACGTTTCCGTGCTAAAAATAGGCCTCGCCTTATTATTCTCGGATAGTAAGCGCAGAAGAGTCCACAATTAATTCACCATAAAGAAGAGTACGCGAGGTTATTTAAGGGAGATATATCTAGCGAGGAATCTGACGTGGAGATTCTAGATAAATCACGAGGAACTCATCTCGTTGAAATTATAACATCATCCATCCTCTTGTTTCCTCCGTTTTTTCCAGACAAGGCCGGACCTCTCCGGGAAAGATTGGGGCGCAAAAAAAAATCCACGGCACTCACTTCGCTCTGGAGTGAGAGCGATCCGCTGGCAGAGATCAAACGAAACTTTAAAGTGGGTTCATAAGATGAAGAAGTAAGTGTAATTATTTACATTTCAGTGTTCGAGTACTGGAAGGGTGAAGTAATTCTTCATAAAAGTCGTGTTTAAATTGACTCGGTGTAGGGATTTTTCATGAAAAGTGTTTCACGGCGACGCTTTTAAATACTATATGATCATAAAAAAAAATTAAAAATAATTAAAAAGTCTATCTGGGATGGCTGTGGAAACTTAATCGCATGACCGTGACTTGATTCATATTCATAAAATTCAAATCGAATGTCATTGAACGGTTTGTCAGTGTAAAAAATATGGCAAAACTATCGACTTGTCACGGAAAAGTGGCAGCTTAGATCGAAAAAAGCGAAATTGCTGATCTGCAAGAACGCTTTTTAAACGACCCAACAAAATCATTGCGGCTACTTAAACAAGAGGTTAGCTTATCACTTGGCACTTGTCAGAAAATTTAAAATCTGAAACGAGTCACAGAAATATTTCAATTTCTACAGCCACATGGACATTTTTCATGATCAGATGGTACTAGGGTTAAGAAAACAATACAAGTAGATGGGCATTAAAAACAAAATGGGGATAATAATAGAATTGAAAATGTTAATTAATAAATAATTAAAGTTTAACTTTATAAAGATTATTTCGATATAAATTTGTGTTCTGAGCGAATTAGGTAATGCAGAAGTACTTAAACCTATTTAAACCGCGACTCGTCAAGCAACGGATTTTATGATTTTTCAAAAATAGGGATAAAAAATGTAATTGAAAATGGTAATAAATAAATAATTAAAGTTTAACTTTATAAAGATTATTTCGATATAAATTTGTGTTCTGAGCGAATTAGGTACTGCAGAAGTACTTAACCCTATTTAAACCACGACTCATCAAGCAATGGATTTTATGATATTTCAAAAATGGGGATAAAAAATGTAATTGAAAATGGTAATAAATAAATAATTAAAGTTTAACTTTATAAAGATTATTTCGATATAAATTTGTGTTCTGAGCGAATTAGGTACTGCAGAAGTACTTAACCCTATTTAAACCACGACTCATCAAGCAATGGATTTTATGATATTTCAAAAATGGGGATAAAAAATGTAATTGAAAATGGTAATAAATAAATAATTAAAGTTTAACTTTATAAAGATTATTTCGATATAAATTTGTGTTCTGAGCGAATTAGGTACTCCAGAAGTTCTTAAACCTATTTAAACCGCGACTCGTCAAGCAATGGATTTTATGATTTTTCTACTTTAGATGCATGACATGTGAAATTAAAGATACAATTAGACAGTTTTTAAAATGGAAGGAATGCTGGAAAACCAACATTTGTAACTAAAAACATCAAATGTATATTCTCAATTACACAAAACTTTCAAATTTTATCCAAATAGGGTAAAAGAGTCCTGTTTTTGTTCTTCCGAATACTCAATTACCACACACATTCAAAATATAAGCAAAAGTAAAGGCAAATGTTGTTGTTCATTGTCAGCAGTTGCTGAAGTGACTAATTTTTTTGAATACTGCTAAATTAGCTTGCAAGACTTGTTATTAGCTTGTAACAAAAACACTTTGAATTTTGAACAAAAAATTGATCCTGATTCCGAAAATTATAAAATTGTCAAAACTTAAATGTTTGTGAACATTGCTAATGAAAAACTGTATATACAGCAAAACCCACGAATGATGGCGAGAGGTGGGGATACGACGCGCAGCTTTTCATGTAAAATTGAATTCTGAACGGCGATACAGTGGCGCGCCATGTCGCGCCATTACAAATGTATACGTTTTGCATTTGAAAACAATCGGCCCGTGTCGCCTAAATGTCGCCTACGCCGCTGGTACGAACGCTTCAAGGTGGCAGGCAGAAAATGAGTTTGTGCGCACCCCCCACTTCTCGCCATCATTCGTGGGTTTTGCTGTACTTCTACTGTAATTTTCACCAAACCTTATAAAAGCAACAATTTTTAATTATTTAATAATTATACAGAGTCATCTATAAGGTCGGTGACAAACTTTGAGATAAAAGATGATGTCATTCTGAAAACCAAAAATTATATGAACATAGGTCCCATTCATCTTAGTTAGGATGTTACAAGCCCTTAAAAATAAAAACATTCAGGTGTATTGCGTATCAAAAGCTGTGTAATGTAGTTAGCTTTAACGTATAGTTAGCTGTAACGTGCACGTTACTTGACAGCATCACATTCGAATGTCAGATGCATTTATGACATAATAGCTTTTGATATTTGAATGTGATGCTGTCAAAGAACGTATAGGTTACTGCTAACGTTTTTTGAGGCGCAATATACCTAATTGTTTATTTGAAACCAAATTGCAGGGTTCATTATAACTACTTCTCTCGAATTATTTCATATACAATTATTTTCTAAATTTATAGGTTCCTCTTTATTAGATATTTATAACGCGTGTCAGTGTGAATAATTTTCAAGAAATTTTGTATAATGAGAGAAATAATTTATTATAATCAAATCAACAAAATATTAATAATACACACCTGAACAACTAATTTTATTGGAACATTTTATTGGAATTCTGTATGTATAAAATGTTATCAAGGTTTGCAAATTATTACAACTCTGCAGGGTTGGAATAAATCACGCTTTAAAGAAAAATCAGAAATCTATGATTTATAAAACAAAATCATAAAAATCACGATTTTTTTTATTTTTATATTTCTGATCAGTTTTTCCCAGAGTATATGTATTTAAATCAACTGAACATCACGATTTAAATCGTATGATTTTTTCAAGTAAATCAACAGATTTTCCTTATCATACTGCTTCGTGGTCAAGTTTTGTAATAATGTAAACAAAAATTCAGAATTTAGGGCAGTTTAATGCCCTGTATTCTCTGAACATTCCCTAAACAAGAATCGATGATAATAAAATTTTCTGTGTACCTGTACCATGTGATGGACCAAAAATAATAGAAAAGAAAAATATTTAAATCGATTATTTATTAAAAAAAAAACCTTTCGTTAAAAATCATGATTTGAATCAATTGATTTAAATCACTCCAATCCTGCAACTCTGTATAATTTGTAGAACATTATCCTAGAACATCTACAATATTTATATAGATCTCTTATCTAGCAAACGTAAAATGAGCATGAAACTCCTCATGGCTCAGCATTCAAATATAGCGCAATATATTTAAGCTTGACTCAGATTAAGAAATGAAAATGTGCCAAAGTTTGTTACCGAATTCATAGACCACACTGTATTTCAATCATTATTATTTCACTCGTCATTCGTTATAATTTCTAAAGTCTAAAAGTCCAACACTTTCGAATGCTAGAAAAGCACATCAAAATTATATTTCAAGATATTCAAATGTTAATGATCATATTTTCAAACCTAAATAAAACAAACGAATGAAGAACGTCGAAGAACCAACCCATTTGGTAGTCCATAATTATTGACTTCTGAAATAACAGTTTTTAAATACTGCAAACATTTCTAAATATGTCACGAAAACCTTGAATATGAAATAAAATTGATACATTTAAAAATAAAATATAGAATTTTCAGTAAAACGTATAAAAGCGTCAATTTTATTATTATTAAAAGTTATCAGCCTTTGATTGAAGTGACCACAATTTCAAGCTTCCAGGCTTCAAAATTGTATCACAAAATTTTCATATTTCAAGAAAATAAACAATTGGTTCTCCAAATTTATCAAATTTTGAAGGAATAAAATTTTTTAAACCTGCAAAATTCAAAAGTTTCTGAAACATTTCTGATAAAATTCTTAAACAATGCAAAAGTTATGGACAGTTGTAGTAAATAAAATAAAATGTTATGAATGAATCGAATAAAACTATAAAGTCATATTCGAAATCTTTAAATTTTAATTACAAAATGCAAAAGTGACAATTGTTGACAAATATTAATATTTGGTGTCCGATAAGACAGGAAAATATATTGCAATGAAGAGCGTTTTGAAATTGTGAGCGTTTATTTTAAAAACAATGAGTGCGCCAGAACTGCAACTCTCGTTGTTTTCAATGAAAATAATCGCCATAAAAATATGAACACGCTTTTCAAAGGAATAAACATCAGTGTCAAATTGACACTTTTGTACTTTGCAGTTTTGTTGCTGTATACATGTTTGTTGCTGAAACATTTTGTTTATTTTGTACTTGGCTCACCTTTCAATTTCTTGCAAACTAATCAACAGATTTTAAAAAGTCATACACCAAATTACGCAAGCTTTCAAATGAACTATCACTCAACCATCACTCAAATTTTAAAAAGATTGTGTCTTACGTCCGTTCGGCAAGTGGTGTAAAAATTGAAGAAAATGTGCTTGCTTTTAATTAAAAAAAAGGCTCCACGTAATTTTAACCTCGCCACTACTTCGTCGCAAGGGTCGCAGGTAGGGTGGGGGGCTCCACCCTACCTGCGTGGGTTGACGGCAGACAGTCAGCGAAGTTCAGAAATTACGAACTGCCGCAACGGCTGACCATCTGGCGCCCACACCACCAGATTTAAATCTCGCAATGAGAATAGGAAGTTAAACTGAAAAGAATGCCCGATTGAGAAAACGTGGGGGGAACACAAAATAACAGGTGTGAATTTTGTGGTGTAAAATATCTGCGTTTATTCACACAAAAGACAGGACACCGTGCCTACGCTTCCTGAAAGAAATACCTCCGCCCGCAACTCTATCGCGCCGCCTCCACCAGATTCGGCCGAATCCCGCGAATACGTAACGCGCGATGCGAAGGGCCGTCGGAGCCACATTTTTCTTACAAAAACGCAAAACACGTACGGCACGAAACACGCAACGCAAATTATACACAAAAGAAAAAAACGATATATCAAATGAAATCAAAGCAATAAATGAGAACAAGAAAAAAATATATAGATCTGGCCTGTGTTCCTCGTGTGCGACTCCACTGGCGATTCTGGGCTCGGTTCTTAGGACGGGCGGCGGCCGGCAATCGTCAGGAACGCCGTCGCTAAATTCCAATTCTCGGAACAACTCTGGCCGGATGATCGTTGCTCTTAGCCAACAACCTGGCTGGCTGGGTTACTGCAGCCCTTACCCAAAAAAACGCTCTGATGTTTTGAGCGTGTAGAGTTGAGTAGTACAGTACCCTCCCTTGCCTTGTGCCTGGTGCCGTCAATCCCTCTTAGGGTGGTTAATGGAGGACACGTTTTATATCCCGGAAACCGGTTGGTGATAGACCAAAGAAAAACTGTGACCTCGTGACACGTATGCACTCTAGGGAAGGTGACTAGCTTCTACCTCATGGCAGCGCCTCGCCGACGATTTAAAAATCACACGCATATCGGAAACACGTCACGTTTAAAAAAAACGTGTGCGTAACGGTTGCCCACGTTGGCGATCCAGGCGCGAAATTAAAAATCAAAACAATTTCCGTCGGAGGCAAAACCGGCCCGTTACAAAACTTTCTCAAACAACACAGTTAGTTGTAAGATGTATCAAAACTTTCAAAACTTCCCCAAAAACAGTTGCAAAGACAAAAAGATTAAAAAAAAATTTCTTCACGGAATGGGCATCTTCTTCCGAAAATTTGTTTTCAATCGAAAAAAATTAATTACTCCGTTTTGTTTGTTTATCCTCAAAACCAATTAACTTATGTTTGAATTTTTTTAAATACGCTGTTTTGGCGATATTTCTTATCGAGTAATTAAGTCAATTACCCTATATACACCTATGTATAAAAAATATAAGAAAAAAAATGCGGGTTACAGTCCATCCGTTTATATACTCTTACATGAAATTTATTAGATATTTACTGCAAAACCAGTTCACAGTATTATGAAAAATAATTATATCTGGTATACTGGGTGGTGTGCTTCGGACGACGCATCATAAGGATTTCAATATTTTTTTTTTATTTCTCAATTATGTACTCCCGACGTTACTTTATCAAAAATCTTGTAGAGATAATAAACTTTTTATGAGACTCATTTTAAATATTGTATAATCTGTATACGATTTACGGTAAATCATTTATAATCAAAAGCCATAATTTTATTTTACATTTGTGAACCGACAAGTGCACTCAACTCAACACAGGCCCTTATATAAGTATAAAAATAATATTCCAACTAATAAATTTGAGTGGCACGTCATTCGGGCTCCACAAATCATGAGAAAACAGTAACACAAGAAACGGATTGTGTGAGAATAACTGTTTCGGATTCCGCTATTGTGGATCGTAAATCTTGTTGTAAGCGGTAACCAGCGTATATCTTTATCAAAGGAAAAAGTTAGTGAAATATTTAATGTCCGGCAAACACGTGTATTTCAACTTTTCCTGTGATCTTGAAATTGGGGCAAAGAAATACAGCCAGTGAGTTATATCACACGCATAGGGACTTATATAATATAAACGATTGCTCGGAAAATTATATACCTCATATTTGGAAATAAGGCTTTAATATGGAATTCAATGATGAATGATTAATGGAATATTTACTGTGGGAGATCAAAAAATTTAAAATGGCACCATATTATTAAAAAAATATATATTACAAGATGATAATTTTTTTGATATACATATTTATAGCTCATAATTTAAAAAATATGAGAATATTATTAACTGGGACACAAATTTGTTAAACAATAATGATCTATATTTTCAAAATATATATGTCAATCAAATCGCTAAAATCGCTCGTATATATCATTTGGGCACAAATTAGAACATAAATCTGAGAATCTTACACACAAATTGACTGGAATATAATTGATCTTAATTGCTGAACACTCTTAGCCAACAAATTAATTAATCGCTGCTGTAAAGCGATCATGGAAGTGTTGCAGAGCTGCAATATATCCGCCAGTATATACCACATCATTAAACCAGGAGATTTATCGATTATTGATAAATTGCGCTTCCTAGCCTTAATTACTCCACATGCATGACCCGCATAAATCTCCGACAATAACTTAACGCCCTCATAAAATTCGTTTTCCATTTAAACGCCGCCGTTATTAACTGCTCGTAGTTACGTACCAAGATAAATTCGACATCAAGATAAGACGTTGTGGGAACTAAATCGGATAAATCGCACACATAAGCCGATTGCGCATTAACATACCGGTTAAATATTGCTATTATATAATCCGGTAATCAATTTTCCGTTTGCGTGCAACAAAAGATTCTTATTTTGTAATTTGCGTTGCGTAATTACTCGATAAAGACCGCAAGGGGCACGGCGGAGTTTATTACACATTAGCGAGTGGTTTATTGTTATAATTTGAATAAGATCGATTGTTCATGCGTTACTACAAATATAAGGAAAAGAACAAGTGGAAAATCAGACCTGAAATTTTGGTCAAAATTAAAAATGAGAATTTTAATTTAATCGATTAAAAATCAAGAATATTTTATTTCATATAATTAAAATCAAAATTCCGAGTATATATTTTCTTATGATGTAATTAAATATGTATTCTAATTTATTTAGAAGTTGCACACGTTATAAAAAAATATACATAATTGGGCATATTTTATTCGATCTTATTCCAATTTAAGCATTTTTGTGCATTCGATAGAAAATTATAAGCGCTAATGCCCATAGATGGCAACACGCTTAACAAAAACAAAAAATCGATAGACAATTATAACTAAACTCGATTGGAAATTATAACAAAGTATTCCATTTAATTCCATTCAAATTAATTTTTCTTATTTGTCAAACTCTAAATTTTCTGTACCTTCTTACATAATCTTTTTTCTCTCTAATTTTGCACGTAAATCCAACAAATGTTATAGTTTATAGATAAATTTATTAATAAAACATTTTCTAAAATCAGAAAAACAATCTGCATCCAAGCAATGAAAATTCAATAAGTCATAAGTCAAATAAGAGATAACTGATTAGAATTGTAAAAACCTGAACGTTGCGATAAATTGATTAACAAAACATTTTCTAAAATCAGAAAAACAATCCAAACAAATGAAAATTCAATATGGTGTCATAAGTCAAATAAGAGAAAACAACTGACGGTCGAATGTTTACTTTGTTGCTGGAGCAATTATAATGTTATTTTTGCATTCTACATTGAAAATCTAAATACTATTAAAAATGCCTAATGTGATTTATATTCGAATTAAAAAAAACGAAAATCATAATTATCAGTATTTATGTGATATTTTGCATCTCAAATAAGTATCTAAATACTGTAGGTTAAATTTCGTTTCAAAATGTTGATCAGCATTGTAGTGGGAGAATAAGTATAAGTAAACCAGAATAAGTACGGACATGTAATAAAATCGTTGATTGAACGAGAAATTAATTATCGACATCATTAAAGTTGATAAGCATAAAAATACGCAGCTTTGTTCCAATTTAACCAGAGCAAATATAACATTATTTTTTAACTCCTCGTTGAATAGTGTTTTGTAATAAAGACATAATTTTATTTTTGTTTTACATATTTTCAAAACTAAACATGACAGGTCACATTTATCTTTATGTTAACCCATTTGCCGCCAATCTCCCATTTTTAAGATGCAGATATAACATTTCTATGCAAAAATTTGGGAGGGTTTGAATGAAATCAATTTGTATTTCTGTTAAGTATGAACTTAGTACTCGGTGAAAACACCAATAGATGTCGCTTTTGGTTCCCCATTATTCGCAAATTGTGGCTTGAAACACATAACCTGAGACGCTCATGTGCACAGTCTTGAAAGTATATATCAAGAAATTGTAAACACTTTCAAATGTGAATAAGTGTAATTCGACGTTGTTCTATGTGCTACTGTTTACACTAGTCTGTTTTACGTGCTGACCATACGCAAAAGTGTATAAAACACGACAGATAAGTTATTTATGACTTTCAACTTGATGTCCGATTTTTCGGACATTGGCGTAATGTGATATAATTTGTGACCAAAGTTGTAAATTCCTGAAATAAGTGGGAAAAAAATCCTAACCTTGAATGAGCTTGCTGCTCTTTTTAAAGATTTGAAGATGAAGAGTTTTTTCTTTCACTTTCAAATGTGAATAAGAGTAATTCGACGTTGTTCTATATACTACGGTTTACACTAGTCTGTTTTACGTGCTGACCATACGCAAACATGTATAAAACACGACAGATAAGCTATTTATGACTTTCAACTTGATGTCCTATTTTTGACATTGTCGTAATGTGATATAATTTCTGACCAAAGTTGTACATTCCATAAATAAGTGGAAAAAAAATCCTAACCTCGAATATACTTGCTGCTCTTTTTGAAGATTTGAAGATGAAGAGTTTTTTATGACCTTGAAAAAATATTACGCTAATGACCAACATTGCTATAATACCACCGGACCCAGACCAGCTAACCGATTTGGAAGATACTGACGATGAAAATCTAAACAAAAATGAGACAGAAAATGATCGAGAAGTTGTAAGCACTTTAGAATTATTTACTCCCCTAGAATGATGACGATGCTGGAAAATAAAGCTTATGGGGTAGATTTATTTAACAACTACTGATAAAAGAAAGAAGGTGAGAAGGTTCTGAAAAGAATGGAGAAAGATAGAGAGATTCTACTGGAAGTGAAAAAAGAAAACTTGAGCCACATCATGAGAGGTCCGAAATATAAGATTCTACGACTCATAATCCAAGGAAGAATCGTGGGGAAAAGATCTATCGGAGCGAGAAGAATGTCCTGGCTTAGGAATAAGCGAAAATGGTTTGATGGCACGTCAGCTGATCTATTTAGGGCTGCAGTTTCCAAAATTAAAATAGTAATGATGATAGCCAACCTCCGGAATGGAGACGGCACATGAAGAAGAAGATAAAATAAACGAAAAAGGAAACTGCAAGATCTTAGTCAAGTACTTCCATAGAACCAGGTAAGCGAAGTAAAAAAGAAACAACAATTGCGTTGATGCCATAAAATGGGAAGATATGTCTCCAACATACGACCAGATAAATTTAGCATCCAAAAATAAGTTTGAAAACGTTTTTGCTTCGCTAGAAAAGAAGGCGGCTGTGGAGATATTTGAATGTATGTTCTCAGAAGATTTACTTCGGCTTATCCTAGAACAGAGTGAAATATATGCACCACAAGCAAATACAACAAACTTCAATTTTGATTCAGAAAATTTCAAGAAATTTATTGGCATTTTGCTAATAAACGACTATCATAGATTACCCCAAGAAGATATGTCGTCGGCTTGGTGTTACAAGGTTGTATGTAACATTTTTTAAATTTTTGTTTTCAAAGCGGTACCTTTCAACTTGTTGGAAGATTAAAATTGGATCATTAGGAACCTGTGATAAAAACATATCTAGTGACAGTACAAAATTGATCATTTTTTGATATAGCAAACATATTTAAAATCGTTATTCCTAAATTTACAAATTTGCACATACAACATTGTAACATTAAGTCGACGATGTATTGGGAACAGGCATCTAATGCTGGTGCACCAATAGTTTATAACTCAATGTCAAAAAGTAGATTTAGAGAGATAAAGCGACATATTCATTTGAATTACAACAGCAAATTGGACAATAATGATAAATTTTACAAATTTCGACAGTTTGAAGAAAAACTTCACGAGATTTGACATTTATTCGGGGAAAATTTCCATAGATGAAATGATGGTTCGATATTAGGGAAGGCACCCAACAAAAATGTATATGAATGGAAAACCAATACAATTTTGATACAAAATTTTGTGAATGTGGAGCTCTAATGGAATTAGACCAATTTTGCAATCTATGCAATTTTGACCCTGCTAGCGGCCAGTCAAGCGATGATAACGAAGGACCCCTAGGTTGCAAAGTTGTGAAAAATTGAATCAAAACAATCTCTCCCTACACTATGGAAGATCATGAAGTCTTCTACGACAATTTTTTTTTACAGGACATGGAATTTTTAAATGCCTTGGGGGATGTGAAGTTGAAAGCATGTAACTGAAACCGTTCGTGAAAATCGGACAAAGCAGTGCGCTCTTATGGCGTGTAAGGAAATGGAAAAAAAGACAGAAATCGGCTATTTCTAGAAACGGTTTGATAAAGACAACGAAGTTATCATGGTACGTTGGAATGACAACAAGGCAGTAACTATGGCTTCAAATTACAGTGACGTCTTCCCACTAGGAAATTCAAAAATATTTTCAAGAAATTATTACAAAAAAGTGACAATACCAATACCTCGATTATTTATTGAATTTAATAGTCATATGGGTGGAGTTTACCCGTCATTTTGAATCTCTAGTTCATGAAAGAAATTGTTTTAAAATTTCACAGTAGTTTGTTATCAGAACAGATAACTAAATGTCACTGTACAGAAAAAGGATTCGATAAAAAAATGATGCTTGCCATTATTTGCGCAAATTTTGGATAAATGAATAGTAAGCACATGGAGACTCTACCAAGTAGCTCACCCGGAGTACTATAATATTTCGCTGCTTCAAATAAGACGAAAAATTGGGCTTGGTTACTTATGCGACACAAAATCAAGTCACAAAAAACATGTCCCTCAAAAATCTAAAGTTATTGGGGGACGAGTTGGTGTAAAAACACGATTTGATAAAACAGATCACATAAAAATACCGATAAAAACCGAAAGAAGAGTGCTGATAGTGGCAAGAAGACAAGAGAATTTGCAGATGAGCACAAAACAGGTAACTTTGTGCCTATTTAACAGAATTCGTATTTCTTAAGACAACCGATACTTGAGCTGAAAAACGGACACCCTGTATATTTATCATTTGATTTTTGATTTTTCTCAATTTTTAAATTACGGGGGCAATGGGTTAATGATGAGCACAAAAACACGTAACTTTGTGCCAATTTAACCGAATTCGTATTTCTTAAGACAACCGATACTTGAGCTGAAAACGGCCACCCTGTATATTTATCACACCCTCATTGTAGTAAATCACAAGTAACAACAATTCGGAATGCTAGTAAGTATATCATTAATAACAAATAATTATATGCCTGAAGCAACAATCCGATCGTTCCTGTATTTTTTTCCCATTCAGCAACGTCGAATAGATCCTCCCTGATGCCAGTACCAAGCTTACATAACGTGTCTCGGCTGACGAATGCACACTTCAGCCTTAAAGATCAACACGACAAGGTACTATTATACGTTATGTTATGTTCCGGAGATTGAGATTTATTGTTATAGTTCACTGTCTTTTCTTACAGCAATGAATGTTTCTAAGTAAACATTGTGGCTGTAGAACACTGCTGCAACATATAGCTTTTGTGCCTGTAAAGGTCATCTATCTGCAGAGTCGCAAATAAAGTTTATACGGCCCGAGTAAAGATGGTTGTAATAAATTTCACGTAGAAGTCTACCTGCTTGTGTATGAATTATAAAATATTATTTGGAGTGTTGGAAGATACTTTCCTAGTACAAAAGTTATGGATGTAATATGTATGTAATATAAAACTTAAATTTCTCGATATGTCGGTCAGAAATCTAATCTCCGAGAATAATGGTTAGTAAAATTAATGGACCAAACAGGTATAACTGCAGTAATAAATTGCATGACCCATATTTTATCGCTCAATAAATATGATAAACTGCCTGTAAGTGTTTTTGATCGGGTCTATTGTTCTTACCTCTCAGGATATATATTTGGATTTGAGGTTAATGGGTAGTAACTAAAACATAATTTCAATTATACCATATTCAATTTATGATGTAATGTCAGACAGCGGAGCACATTGTTTCATTACGAGTAAACTGCTAACATTACGATTTTACTGCAGCCGCAGGGATTACAAACATGAAGGCCATTATATAGTTATACGTACTCAGATAATCCCGAGTATAAACAAAGGAAATGTGCAATCTGCTCCATGTACACCAAAACTTGGGGCACTGCACTTGTAAGGGCTGGTTATAATGTTCCGCTCATGTTCGGTGATTAGTTTGACTTTCTCACACCAGGGAATACAGACAGTCCTCATATTAGGGTAGTTTAGCGGAGTGACTTTAAAACTCGAATTAAGTTAAGAGGATGGAAAAAATCAAATGATTGTTTACCGGCTTGTAGTCACAACATTATTTCTAAAAAGGTAATAGTGTAAAATTTTGCGGAGTTATGTGCCAGCAAAATTTTAACATTGACAATAAAAGGGTACCACTTTTGTACCTTAGCTATTGATTTAAGTGGTTAAAAAAAATTACATAAAAACAACAGAATAATATTTTCCAAAACATTAATATTCCGCCTGCCGAAGATTGAGTCATATATTGAAAATAAAAAGTTCTTATGTAGCGAGCAAATCTCAGAAAATTTGATTCTTTTAGGCCGTAGAGGACGTCGCGAAAGGGTCCAAAATAACCCAATTCAAAGTGGCTGTAGACTGCACGTCGATTAAATCAACAATATTTCAAACTTCTGAAGAAATTAATGTATCTATCTTAAAAGTATAAAGAAGCTTTTGATAGTTTTCCAACCTGTAATAAACAATATTTTAGTTTTCTTAAACAAATTGAAATGTTTTAAATGAATTTTGCTGCTTTTTTAAGTAGTTTCCTAATTGTAATAATTAGAGACCGGATTCTAAGTTTTATGCTTTTTGTAAATATCTAAAGCATTATCAAATGAATTAAATTTACATCCGAATTGGAAATAAACGGATCATTTAACAATAATTTTTGTGTGCTTTTTTTGAAATGTTGTGCTTATTTTACTCTTTTGTGCTTAGTTGGAGCTTTTTTCAGCTGATGCTGCATTGAAACGAAATTAAATTAACGTGGTGATTATAATTTGTACATGTATAGAAACTTATGCATACCACACAGTTTTATATTCAGCGCGAGGTGCGAGGCATTACTAATAAAAATAAACAATTTTCCAAACCCAGTGCGTAAGTTTTTACTATGTTTATTGTTTATGTAAATAAATTTAAAATACAAGTAAATACATTCATATCAATCGTGTCGCAGAAGTTTAATATTTTTCTACTACAGTTCTGCATTTGGATTTAGTGATTAATTTAAATTAAATACAAAATATTCCCAATGAACAAGCATTCACAATTCTGAACATTGTGCAATTAGTTTAGCTCCGTTTGTTACTCTGACAACGTCTCGTTAGTACGGTTACATTATTTCTTGCATAATGCGTAAACAAAAACCGCTGAAGATGAGCTACTGTAGATGAGTGGATTAAAGAACACAAAGAATTGAAATTTGAAAATAACAAAATATTTTGCAGAGTTTGTGTAAAGTATGTAATTTATTTCGCCTTAATATATTGTTTAATAATAATAATTAATTCACTACTTTGATTTGCAGTTTCAATGCAATAAAAAATATGATATAATTCAACATGTGAAAACAATACTACACAAGCAAAGCATGGAAAAATTTAAAAATCAACCAAGAACACAACAAACTACAGTAGAATTCATAGCATCAACTTCGGGCAATAATCAACAAAAACAATTTAATTTTGTTTTGTATAAAACAATGTTTGAATCAAACATTCCCTTCAAAATATTATAAAATAATTCATTTGGGACATTTCTGGAAAAATATTGTAACAGAAATATACCAGATGAAAGAACACTACGCAAAAATTATGTTGAATCGGTATATTAACAAACAATGCTAGAAATTAAAAATATAATTGGCACCAATTGTATTTGGTTCAGTGCGGATGAAACAAGCGACTCTTATGGGCAATATGAGGTCAATTTTATTATAGAAGTCCTCAGCGACAAATGTCAGACGAAAGGTTATTTAATCTGTTCTAAATAATTAAACAAAACCAATAGTAACACAATTTCAAAATTTATTAATGAATCACTAACCAACTTTTATTTACCGGAAGCAGTCCCAAGTCAAAAAATTTTACTAATGGTCACGGATGCAGCAGCATACATGATAAAAGCGGCATCTAACATGAAAATTTTCTATGAAAATTTAATACATTGTACCTGCATAGCCCACGGACTAAATCGCATTGCTGAAACTATCTGAATCCACTTTCCATTAATTAATGAATTAATAACAAATGAAAAAATATATTTATTAAAGCTCCTCTAAGAGTGCATCTATTTAAAGAGTGAATTCCCAATATTGCTGCAATATATTACGCAAATAATATTGAACATTTAAAAAAGTTATTTTTGAATTTGAACCAACAAGTGGCAGAGATTGCACGAAGAAATTACAAGATTGCAAAAGAATTTGAAACGAAAAAGAATTTAAAATTTTAAAAATAATAATTTAGAGTTTATCAAGGCACATTATATGTAGTATTTATTTAAGAGTTATTTAACTACCTCATTGGAGAAGCAAGGAATGCCCTTAACGGATGCAATTACGATTGTTAACAATTTTCAGGAAGCTATGTGGTGTCCCGGGAAAAATTGGAGAGAAGATAATAGTAAAATTAAATGCAATTAAAAAAAAATTGAAACGTTAAATAATTTTGGAAAAATTTAAGTGGTAAAAATGTGGGTGATTTTGAAAGCAGCATACCTACAGCTAATTTGAAATATGTGCCTATAACAAGTGTAGATGTTGAAAGAAGTGTCTCTGTCTATAAATATATTTTGAGCGATAGAAGACACAATATAATCATGAAAAATTTGGACTAATATTTAATTGTAAATTGTTTTCATAGAAACCAATATTTTATAATGGGATTTTGTAAATTAATATTAACTCCCTAAATTTAGGATATTTTGGTATTATTTCGATAAACATACATTTTGAAAATTTTTATCACAATTTAATCATGGAAAATTTGGACTAATATTTAATTGTAAATTGTTTTCATAGAAACTAGTATTTTATAATGGGATTTTGTAAATTAATATTAACTCCCTATATTTAGGATATTTTGGTATTATTTCGACAAACATACATTTTTAAATTTAAAATGAAATTTACTTTTATAACAAATAAGTGCTTTAAATTGAATTCATTGTTCTATCTATAACTCGACGCTCTTTCAGTCAATGCTTTCTTCAACTGTCCTGTGTTTTGGACAACACAGGACCATAATCAAGTTTACTATACTATTCTGTAGTTACTTTTATAATCTAATGTAAAAAATAAATCTTTAAAATAAACATAATTTTTTTATTTTGTTGCTTTTTTATGTAAATTTATGCTTTTTGCGTATGTTAATGCTTTGTTTTCAAAAATATGTGCTTTTTTAAGTGTTTTTTTAATGCTTTTTATCCGGTCTTTAGTAATACCCGTATGTGCCAAATTCCGTTTTTTCTATTAACAGTTTATTTTACAAATATGTTTATAGCAGCTCGGAAGGGAATTGGGTAAGTTAATTAAAGTAAAGCGCTATTAACCTTTTCCACAAAAAAACATTTGTTGCCCAAATCCATATTATCCTGCGCAATATATTTTCAAATTTGCTTCTTTTTGTAATTAGATGTGCACTATTCAGTCAAACAAAATTAAAATAAATATAAAAATCTTGGATTTAAAAATAAATAGCCGTAACAGATTATGAAATGCATAATAAATATAAACCAATCATAAATTATTTACAAGCGATAATATATAGAAATTATTTCTCTACAACACGTTCCGATATATTTATAAACCGAAGAAGTAATTTGTTACGATTTATGAAATAACTCAATTAAAATCGGCACCGACTAGAGATTCCTGTTATAAAGGCTTTAATACGAATTCGTAACTTTCACAAATGTCGCCCATGTTATTAAGAAGTTGCGCATAGCGCAATAAATAACCCAATAAGATAATTAACAGCGTTTCATAATCGTAAAGCGCTTTTTTTTTTCGGGGCGAAAGGATTAATTGATTAATTAATCCATCGACATGACAAATAAAACCGATGCGTTGTAATTAATTCCTATCAGAGAGGATATAAATAATTACCAGATTACAAGCGACACTTCCACGGGGAAATTAAATTGAATAATTAATTTATTACTGTAAATATTGATACAATTTAATTAATGGTACGCGCTGGCGCAGCTCTAGTTTCGCAACTCAAACGTAAATTATTGTATTATGGGCATAAATTCGGCGTTAGAGATCCGGGTTTCATAAGGTTCGCATCGCCACAGTTTACGAGACGCCGCCGTCGATATCTCGGAAAAAGTTCCGCCCAACTTTCCGAGCAGTTGCTACACCTGAAAGTTGGATAAATATGCTAATTCAAATTTAAATTTTTAACGCGCACATTGAAACCAATAAAAAAGGTATTGGCCCAAATGAATGATATAAAAAGTTTTAATAACTTTCCGTTTACTGCCATTTGCCTTTGCTTGGCAGAAATTCGCTCCAAGCAATCATTTCTGTCTGGAGAAAAAAAATGTATTCACGTGTAGCATATGCAAGGTACTTAAAATTTTTGGATAAAGTTCACGTTATAACATATTTATTAGTATTATTATTATTTTTCTGCATTTATATAAATATATTTTTAGTTAGAAGTAGGGTTGTAATACAGTAGTAACAGTAACAGTAATATGATTAGGAGTAGTAAACTGGATACTCTGAATCAGAGTCTCCAAATTCCTATAAAATGTCCAATATACCTAATTTAGTTTTAAAAAATAATGTATTTTATAATCAAAAGAGTAGAACCAAGTGAACTTTAAAATAACTCCAAATTGTGTTAAAATTGTTAAGTTTTAAGTTTAATAAAAAATATATATTTAGGGAATGCAGCAATATTTTAAAGCTAATTTGACCAATAACATGTTTGTGGGCCCGATAAAAACCTTAGGACTGGACCCGGCCAGCGCCTGTGGGCAGCAGTTTAGCAGTTTCGGGACCATTGCTCTAGATAATTACTTAGTTAAAAAAAATAGTACTTTCAAATTGGGAAATATAAATCTAATATATATCAGGGAAAATTCCACTGACCTTATGGTTCAACTTTTACATTATTGTACTATGCACAACAAAAAAAGCTAGGATAGTTAATATGATCTAATGTAATATCTCTGATATTACTATGAATACTATATTAATTAATTTGAAAGACGTCTTAATTATTTGTCAAAATGGTTTGAAGCCACGTTCAATCTAATAAAATAATGCTAAACTCTCTATTAAGAATTGTCCTAGTTGGGTCACGCATAGTACGTCATTTTACTTGTATTGTTTAAAATATTTATATACAAATTATTATCAAGAGACGTGATAGTGGATAAATATTGATAACGTAACAAACCACGACATGCGTAGACTTTGACAGTGTCAATGTCATTAACATATTTTTATAAAGTTTATAGAATAAACCACTCAGATTTTATAATCGAGTAAAATCAAATATTCAAAATTTTTAATCAAGTGAAATTAAATACTCGGCATATTTAGTCAAAGGAAATAAATACGAACTGCCAAAAAATTGAGCAATTTTAATGGAATAAGTATATAAAAATATTCAAATTCGTGTGTGTCTAAGCAACATTATTTCAAAACCCAAATTCTTCCAAGTCTTCGGAATATCTCGGTTGTGATTATTTTTACTCTACAAATATAATTTATTAAAAAAAAAATCGTATGGAGTACTTTCGTGTATTCATATAAAAATTGTAAGTAATTTATACAATGTAGGCACTGTGAATGTCAGTATTATAACTAGTATCAGTGCCATTCTCCATTAATATCAAAGTTATTACTAGTGTCAGTGTCATTGCCAGTATCAATGACACTCACTTGTAATGTGTAACTCACTTAATAAAATTAATTATTTGCAAATTTCCTTCGAATCGGAATGCCAGTCATCTGTGTATAAAATACTTGCTATTATGGGAAAAAAGTCTAATAAATCATTAAACATCCATTGCTTAAATATTCGTTTGTCAACGAGACTATTTATAATGAGTGGCATTATTACCAAAGACAATTATTTTAATATAATATGTTTATATAAGATAATATGGATAAAAATTAATATAGAAAATAATAATTAATAATTAATAATATTAATAATTAATATGGCTTACGGCCGATAGCCTAATAAAGATCGACTTCTCTAATATATTTTAAGTTATAAAATTATCTGAATTGAAAATATCAATTATTAATGTTTATTATTAATGCCTATAGTGAGAATATCGAAGATGATTATTATTCGTTTATTTAAAATATCAATAATTTAGTAATAAATATTCAAAAATAAATAATAATAATCAATCTTTGGTGATATTGTCAGCCTTTAATGTTGAAAACAATTGACTCTGGTGACACCGTTAAGAGTTGTCAACACATCTCAACTGCCTGTGTGAAAATGTCATCATTGTTAATAAAAATCATGCTAAACAATTGCCTGTACTGATAATGTCAATATTGCCATATAAACTAGTTGTCGTTTATGAAATGGTTATTTATTGAAATAGTGTGATAGATTCTGTTACTTATTGCACTTTTTTAGTTTAAAAAAAAAACAACAAAAATTTATTCTGAAATCATTTTTATTGGACTTAGTTTTGAAGGAATTAAACAAAATTTACTATCTGCAGAATTGAAGTCGAATTCAAATGGCTTCCGAAAAAGGGTTTCTAGTTTTTGTCGTTGTATGAGACGCCGTAATATAAAATATAGATTTCCATTTGAAAACAAAAAAACAAAGTTGACCTTGCACTGATCCATTAAACGAAAAACAATGTTGTCTCACCCTCGAACCCAAACGACTTTATTTCGAAACTAGTTATTTTTCCTCAGATTTTGAACATTTGTTGAAATAGGTTATTTTTGTGTCTTCATTTCTTAAAATATTTTTCTTCAGATTTTGAACATTTGTTGAAATAGCATACTTTTTATTTTATTTATTTAATTATTTATTTTAATTTCTTAAAAAAATTACGAAATTCTCTCCAGTTTTCTCTGTTTTTAGAATTTATACTGAGTTATTGTAAAGAGTTTCAGTAATTAAGTAGCCATTTAAAATTTCTGTATTTCATTTATTTTCAATACTTTCTAAAATCTTAAAATATTTCTTTATTACCTTACATATCATATCTTCTACAAAAACAACAAAACAAAAGTAAAATAAATATATTTAGTGTCGTCAATTCCTTAACCAAATCGTTATAGCTTGGAAAAAGGCAGAGATAAATCTAGAGAATTTAATCTTTTTTAAATTGAATCGAAAAACTATCGCTTTTACACTTTATTATGATGAACTTGTATACAGGGTACTCGGAAATAGCCTGACATACTCTAACAAGATATATTGTACTTAATTATGTTTATTATTAATGCCTTTAGTGGCAATAATAATGAACAAAATAGAAATGATTATTCTACGTTTATTGAAAACATCAATAATTTTTGTTTTTGGTTGAAAATGTTGAAAACAATTGACTGTTTTAACACTGTCAAGAGTAGTAGTGAAAACGCTATCATGCCACTTAAAATAATTGTCTTTTATGAAATTGTCATTTGTTGAAATAGTGTCATAGGTTTTTATTCCTTTTTTTTCGAAAAATAACAAAACATTATTTACTGGAATCTTTTTTTGAACCTATTTTTATTAGAATTGTATTTTTAAGATATTACAAAAAAAATCTATAAAATTATTTCTGAAAGAAGTTTCTTCTTTTTGTCGTTATATGAAATGCGTTAATTGATTAACCAACCATAGACATAATTTATTTATTGATACAAAATTATAGATTTAACACTCAATTTCAACAAATGTTCAAAACCTGAAGGATACGAAGAATTTTCGAAAAAAAAAGTCGTTGGGTTTCGAGGATGGAACAAGGTCAATTTTGTGTTTTATTTTTCAAATGGAAATATATATTTTTTATTAAGAGGATGATAATACTGCCCCCATCTCCCTCTACATCTGAAGTTTACTTAAACTATATCCAAAATCTTGCAATGATTGCAACAATAAAGATCCTCGATAATTTTTCATAATAGAAATGTATATTGATATTTTAATCTTTTTAATAAAAAAAATTGCTGTCTAATAAAATATTAAAAAAAGCCAAAATCATAATATATCCCATCTTTAGTTTCTCTAGTAATTTAATCAGAAACCAGAATTGAGTGAGCAATTGCAAACTTTGCACATTATTTAAACAACAATTTAAGTAGGTTTACATATTTACTAAGTACATAGAGGACTCTTGCAAAATATTATTATATACTATGGTATGACTATATTCCTATTTGTTTCAGAATATTAATATAAAGTGAGCCAAGCAATATTGGGTATTCATTTTTTTTAGATTTACAAAGTCAAAATTTTGTATGTTTGCTAGGTAGATAAAATATATTTAGAGTTTTGCAGGTGTTAATAGTAAATAGCTCTAATTTATTCATAATCTACGTTATTTGAGCAACGCAGCCAAATAAAATCAAATAATTCGAATTTATAACGTTTTTAGTTACACAAAATTACTGAAAATATTCAGTAATTTAAAATTCAGTATAAGTTAACTAAATTATTGAACGTCCAACGTATAATGCAGTAAATAATCAGTTAGTAAATCTATTATCTAGTATTATCTATTTGGTATCAATAAATGAATAATTTCTATTGTTGTTTAATCAATTAAGAGGATGTAATACTGAATGACGTTATTTTATTTTTCTTTCTTAAAAAACTAACAACATTCTTTCAAAATAATGTTAAATGAAAAATATTTTAGAATTATCAAAAAAATCTAATTTATAATACAAGTTATCGAAATTCTTTCAATTTCTCTCTGTGTTTCTCGAATCTACATTGAATTTCTGCAATAAAATTTAATTGCATTTGATATAATTAAAATTTGATTTAAAATATCTGCATTTCATTTAATTCAATTACGTTGTTCTTATATCTTAAATATTTAATTATTATCTTACATGTCACATCATCTATAAAATCCACAAAGCAAAACTAAAACGGATATTTATAGTATTTTCAATTTGTTTACAAAAAAATGTTATAAATTGGAAAAACCCAGAAAAATATTCAGGGATTATTTTTAAATTTCTTTTTAAGCTTCACAATTTAAAATGAAATACTGTACTTTCTACAATGTATAAGGATGCCCTTTACATAGGGTACCGAAAAATAGATGTACTGTATACCAAATCAAACTATTCATAAACTTTTCCCGGGTCTGTATTTACCATGCGTGCGCTGTAAATGGCATTTAAAGTAATGGGAGATAGAAATGTTATCGTTTTTCGGCAATTTTGAAAATACAATATTTATCTCTATAAAAACCGTATTTATATTGTATAAATGTATATATTAAATTATATATCTACAAAAACGGATGGAATAAAAATTGAAAAAGTTATAGAAGTTATAATAATATTTCAAACATTTTCGAGTAAGGTATAAGTGAATCAAAACTTAACCAAATTGACGACATGAAGGTTAAAGAGTAGGTAAAAGTTTTACCTCCTCTCACGTATTGGTCGATTTGATATGGAATGACCTACTGAGGATTTTTTGTTTAATCGAATACCAAAGCAGAATCTTTTATTCTCATAATTTTGATAATGGATTATTTTCAGTGTTCTAAGAGTAACTATATTTAGATTTTATCTATCGAAACTATGTTTTTTATTAAAAGAGCAGCAATAATCATTGTAACTGGCGGTGTCAGCATCAATGTTTACCGGTGTCAGCATCAATGTCAGTGTCACTGCCAGTGTCATAAGTGTCTTTGACAGTATCAAGTAGCTGCCTTTTTTATATTTTATAGAATAAGTTATTCGCAATTTTGAATCGAATCGAAATATAATGTTTTTAGTCTAAACAAATTAAATACTGTATTTTTTTATTGAATATCAACAGTAGGTATATTATTTTATCCCATAATTTTTACAGCGTTCTTAATAGTTATTTATAACAAGTCCAATAAATTAGCCCACCCGCCTTACTAGGCTATAGTTACCTAATTTTATTCTCGTGAATGAACATCCACTTAACTCACTTGTGAATAAACATCCACTTAACTCACTTGTTATAATAATTTTTCATTTATTACTCAATTATGTCTAACAACAGTTTAGAAGTATACATTTAATTTTTATAATATTAAGTCGGCGAAAAGTCAAACTGGCATTTATCGTAAAAAAAGGGCCGATTTGAGTGTTTTTGTAGAAGGGGTTTCAAATGCAGCCTTAGAACTAGTGGAAAAGTTGGTTCCCATGAAGGCAAAGGTATTTTATGAAAAGGATTCTATGTGAATTAAAAGTTTTTAAATCAGAAGTGGAGTCAAAAAAAAAACTTTATATCATCTTTTACATAAAGAACTATTTATGACGTTTGCTAAGAGGTGTAGGTGTACAACGTCAGTTTATAATGTAATTTTCCATGCAAAATCAAGTGTGCCGCTTTTGCGAAATGTTATTATGCTAGTAGACGGATGAATGACATAACCTCAATAACTTCGGCAGTTTGAATGACATTTCTGGATAATGCAGCACCAATGACAATTGCGCGGCACATACAAATTTACATCCAAGCAAATTTCACTGGTACATAGATGTAATTATTTTTTAAACACGCTGTATAATTGAATATTTCCAGTTTTCTATTCGCATACCGCCATAATTAGCTTTTATCAATCGTAATTATGTTAAGCGTGCAGCAGTGGGAGTAATAATTTTATAAGCAATGGTAATTTGATATGGTGTGCCACAAAAGTTACGATGTGGCTGCCACAGCACGCAGGGCCTAATTGTTACGTGTACGCAATACTGCGTAGATATGAATTTTTAAAGTGGGCGGGTTTACATAAATTATATCTTGTAGATTAAAAAAAAAACATTACACAGGGGCGAAATTTTAAGTTTGTCGTCAATTTCACAACATACATTCACGCAACACTAAATGCTTGCTTAATTATAATCAACCCCTAGTGAGTTAAGGCTCTGATTAATCATAGGAGTGCGTGCTGTCGCCGCCCAGGCCAATATTTAAATTTGAAATCGTCCAATTTTTCTCCGTATTAGTATTGTATAGTACACTACATAACTGATAATTATAAGACAATTAGAGCAATCGGAGCAAAAACATCAAAAATCTATACGTAGAAATTGTAATTGAGTCAGGTGCTTACAGTGCCTTTTGCAGTAATTTTGATATGTATCAAGTTTTAATTTAATTTAAATTTGTAACATAATGTGAAAATTAAAAGCACTCGTGGAAAAATATTCCTCAACTAGTAATAATTATATTCAAAAATTAGTGTACTTACCACTAGAGAACATGATTTTACATAGATATCATCATGCAATTGATATTAATAATGCAACATCGCCATATATCAACCAACATCAATATATCGCTGCTTGGCAATGATAGTGACAACTCCAAAAAATCTCAAATTTTGATTTTATTGCAAAAAATAGTTTAACAACATTCATACAAAACTCAATAATAAAATTACTAATTGTTTGTAATAATCAACAATAATTACTAACCAGGTCTGCATTTTCGAATTTTCAACAATATAAAACTTAAAATACTCCTCATCTAAAGTTTACAATTAGTGAGTTATGTCACTATTAGTGCTAAGTAGCGGAATTAAGTGTTTAAAACTGTGCATAATTGCCTACGACAATTTATTATTGTGGAAACCGCGATTCGGCAGATTACTTAACCGCAATCTGAAAGATCTGGTCACTACTTTTTGAACCTGTGCATAAGTATAAGTATAATTAAATAACACCTGGATACGTACAGCAATATGGATATTTGTTTTTCCAAAACAATATTATGTGTACAAGAATGGATAGTTTTAATATTGGATTACGGAAACATCAATTAATTAACGCAAACAATTTCATTTAGCACCACTAAATATTGTGTGCAAACAGCTGCAAAATACACACGCCGCAGGTTACGGAAGACAGGCCTGATGCACATAACGAAGTACTTCTGCACATTATCATGCACACCATCGCGATTGACGCACTTATGGCAATTAATTTTACTAATAGCTCACTTGGATGGCAACGGGTTAATTATAAAACATCTCTCTTTGCAATTTGCTGCTGCGATAACATCTTGTGCTACTACATCCATAACGATCAGCACAAATTAATGCACTATCGACTATCGGTGATATTAATATGCAATTTAATTAAGTGCCGAATTAAACTTTGCGTTAATTTACAATATATTTAGATACCTACAACAGCTATAAAAATTAAATAATTAACTAATTTATAATAACCATAAATCGAGTATTATTTCATGGCATCACAGATTGAATACTTTTAGATGAATAGAAAAGCTACGCCTACTCACCGCAGCAAACGAACGATGTAAATCAAGAAACCGTGAAACAGGTATTGTGTAAATTACCCAATTAAATCCGTTGCCAAAAAAGGTAACACCAATTTAAGTGATATGAAAACGGATTGCTTGGGATTAAAGTCGACGCATTAAAAAGTAACGCAGCGCAATTTACTAATGTAATTGAATACATCACATATTAATCACTGTAATTGTATTCACGGCATAAAATAGGAACTACAAACGTAAATTAATTATCCAATCGTCCATGAATGGAGTGACCTATTACCTAATTGCAGCACTGAGCGCTGTCACGTCTTTTACCAGATTTAGGGCGTCTATTGTTATGCCCGTTGACCCTACTTTGGTATATGGCTTGATACATGTAAATGGAAAGTACATTTAGACGGAATTATAATCAAGATCAGATTTATTTGTGTGTGGTACATGTGGATTTATCTGTGATCCGGATCCGGTCCACAAAGGGATTTTGTCAGGCTCGCGAATATTTTGTTGTTCGGATTGGCTTAAAAAAAAGCCTGAAGTAGGTCCATAAATAAACATTATTTTTTCTCCGTTAGTCCGTTATAATATTCACAGTTTTTTCCATTAATTTACGTTATATGTTACATAAATATGTGATTCTTGAATCGTCCAAAAAAAAAAAGTGCCATAGCGGTTCATTTTTCAGGTTTGTGCTTGTATGCATGTGTATGATTTTGATGCATGATTTTGCGTGTCCGTTATGCCGTAACGTGTCACTTTTTAACACAATTATAAAATTGTTCGCACATGTCAACGTGAATACATATGTCAATCAGTTCCATGTTTCGAACAAAAAACCATAATAGACGATATTATTTCAAATAATAATAGTAATTGTATAACAACTTCTTCTTCACTTCAAATTAATAATTCGCACAATTGTACTTTTAATATTACTATTACAAAATAAAATTTAACAAAAGCTGTATTGAAATTATTTAAATCGACGGAGACGTAGAATTTTTTTTGCATGAAACTTGTGACAAATGCAACCATTTTCCTCTCTTAGGAATACTGCACTCTGCTTCGGGTGGTGCGGTAAAACTTTTCTACCCGTGAAAACAAGATTACTTTAGTCACTTGCTGCAAACCGAACTATTTTTATACCGTAAATAAGTAAATACTAATTTTATAACCAATTATATGTGGATTAATTTAGATTTTTGAAATTACAAATTTTCTATATTTTTTTACTTAAAAAAATACAATTATAATATGGTTTCTAAAAATAAAATTTCAGTTTTCATTGCTACATGCAAAACTATTTGGAGTATTAGTTTATTCAGTTTGATTACATATGTTTATCAAGTTCTGCAGATTTCTTAACTTTCGTACAATTTTCTGAGAATTTGAGAAATAGTCCCCAAAATTTTCAGAAAACTGTTTCGATTTTGAGTTTTTTTTTGTCTGACAAAACCATGTTATCAAGGTTTTATAGATTTCTTGAATGTTTCGTTCAATTTTCGAAAAATTTGAAAAATATTCTGAAACTAGTTTTGTATGCTTCTTTAAAATACTGAAACAATTACATGTTATAGCAATTTTCATAATTAATATATTGATCGCAGTTTCTAAACCTTAAAACTCTGGACATTCTGGACATCATTCTGTATCCTTATTTTCTTTTATACTTACGATTTTGTAATTTTCAAAACTGTTGTTTTGTAGATCAACAGTAATCAGCCGTAAAAACTAATCTGCTGTCCAGTGCATTTTACGAATGGGGAGAGTTTTAAGAGGTGCAACTCAATTAAAAAAATCTTGAAAATATAAAGATTTCTAAATTTGAAAAATGCTTTCCAGTCATTATTAATACAATATGATTTGGTGAACTAGTATCGGAAATAAGTGCAAATAAAGTGCAAAAGTGTTCAATTAATTAAATTCAAATAACAAGATAAAGTAAATGTTGGAAATGATTTCCATTGTTTTCTAAACAAAAATATAGCCATAGTATTAATATTATTAATACAATATGATTTGGTGAACTAGTTTCGGAAATAAGTGCAAATACAGTGGAATAGTGTTCAATTAATTAAATTCAAATAACATGTTAAAGTAAATATTGAAAATAATTTCCATTGTTTTCTAAACAAAAATATAGTCTGCTTTCAAACTCCTCACGAACTTTCTGCAAGTTTGTCTAGTAATAGTTCGATATTCCTGTGTTATTCTTTCTCGTAATTATTCAATCTCTATTGAACAGGTTCTCACTATAGTTTTTTATTCAACTTTTGTTGATCAACTACAATCGATCAATTAAACATAATTCGTGAGAACGCGCCTTAACGTTGTTTTTGCCATCAGTTGATATTTTCAGACCTCCTCTAACCATAACACTAAAACATCTAAACATCTAACATCTAAAATCTTAGAATAAGATTGTTTTTGAGCTCAATCAAAAGAACTATCCACGTATTTTAAGCGCCATCCCAGGTATAACTTAAATATAAACAAATGTGGACTTAGGGGGTTTCTGAAATCAGTGATACAACTGTACTATTTTCTTGCTCGAAAATTGAATCCACAACTATTCTTATATCGTTTCGCTTTCTGCTTTTAAATATATGAGGAAACTATTTGAATTTTTAAACATAATTGTAATAAAGATTAAACATATCATCAGACTGAGATATTTGAGGGAGTCGGATGATCAATTAATGAATGAACATTTTTGATTTACTAAAACAAATAACCGTTTTAGTATGAACGTATACATGTGAACATTTTTTTGGTTCTGCTGTTAAAATTAAAAGACCTGTCTCATCTGCAATTAGCCTTGCAAATGTTTGGGGTAAGCTCTATGTATCAGTACTTTTATTTAATAAAGTACAACACTTCATAAATATCAAAATTCATTAAAAAAGGGGGTTAAAAAAGTTGCTAAAACAAATAACCGTTTTAGTATGAACGTATGCATGTGAAAATTTGTTATCCAACAACAGGAATCTCTAGTTATGTAGCAACAGCAACCTCTAGCAACCTCAACCACTTTTACTAGATTTAGGGTGGTTATTAGAATGCCATTGACTTTTCTTTGTAGATTATGTCTTCAGATAAGATTCAAAGTAAATTTTAGATGTATAGTCGGGACTGTGTGGATTTTAAGTTACGTTTTGATTACATTTTGTTACCAAGTTATACAGATTTGTTGTACCTTTCGTACAATTTTCCGAAAATTTGAGGAATATACTAAAATATTTCCCAAATTCTCAGAAAATTGTTATTAGTTTTATTTTAAACAAAATAATGCTTCATTTAATATTGCTAAATCCAAAACTGTTTGCAGTTTTAGTTATTTTTTATTGATAAAAACATATTATTAAGTTTGTAGATTGTTGAAATTTTCGTAGATTTCTGAAAATTTTAGGAATAATCTAAAATGTAGACATTTTGTAAACATTGGAACAATTACACTTTCTGATATATTCAGGTGTTTTGCGTATCAAAAGTCGCAAGCACTAACATATACGTTACTTGACAGCATCCCATTCGAATGTGTGTTGCATTTATGTCATAAATGCATCTGACATTCGAATGTAATGCCACCAACCGTCAAATAACGTATTTGTTACTGTAACGTTTTTTAATACGCAATACACTTGATTGTTGGCAGTTTCTGAACCTCCTGACACTTTTGACGATTTGGTTGAAGACAGATAATAATCTTTATTAGGCTATTGGCCCTCGGCCATTCCGCCTGTTTTGATTAAAATTCTGGACATTGTAACTTTATTTATATTTTGAATGCACATTTTAAATTGTGCAAATTTTCAATCCCCATAAAACTTGAATAATTTTTCTAGTTTTTCACTATCTTCGATTTCAAAACGCCTATATTAGGTTTTTGAAATTCACCTTCTAATACTTTCAACATTTTGATTAAAATTCTGGCCATTTTAACTCTGTTTCGATATCTTGGAAATTCAATCTCCATAGAAACCTTTTGGCAATTTCTGAAACCTTTGTAACATATTCTTAAACTTTATCGAAACTCATGATATTGTAATTTATTTTGATAACATGAACACGTTTTTTTTTGCAATTTCACTCAAATTTTCTGTGACATGATTTTAGTAACAAACGCTATATTTACTCACATTATACGATTTCAGAATCGCTTGCATTAGTTTTTTAAATTTACTTTCTATTGTTTTGATTGAAATTTTGGCCATTTTAACTATTTAATAGCGCATTCTACAAATGTTCATCATTTTTCTGGTTAATTTCTGGAATCTTTACAAAATTGGGTGTACATTAAACATTTGTTTGTATATTTTGATATTCTTATTAAATCTTCTACAATTTTCTCATTATTTCGTTTTCTCAGCGTCGCTGGAATTTCGTTACTATTTTACTGGTACGTTTATAGAAAATTTAGAAACACTTCTGAAACCTAAAATATTCTTATTTGCAAGATTCTTGTTTAGAACTTTTGATATTTTCTGCAAAATTGCATACATTTTGTGGAATTTTTGAATACACTTTCAGGAAGTATTTTAGATTATAAATTGATTCATTACAGTTTTATAAACTTTTCAAAACTACTAGTAGATTAGTCTACCAGTTGTCGTAGAACTTCTAATTGCAAAATTTGGTATTTTAAATAAATTTCATATTTAAATTTTCCACAAGTTGCATACATTTTCTGCGATTTTTGGTATTATTTACTTTCAGTAAGTCTTTTAAATATATTAATAGCATATTGTGTAGTTACTACAGAAAGTGATATATTCCCGGCCGATGTGGCAATTGATGTCCGAGACATCAGGCGAGGACAGCAAACAAGAAGAGGCCATGCCATGTACAATGTAAATTGTGCCATGACAATGCCATGCCATGTAAATATGCCATGCTCAGCAGTGTTCAAAAATGCGTTGTACACAGATAATTAGCTGTTGTAAGTCGTGTTTAAAAATATGTTATACAGAAATACATAGGTAGTCGGCTGTATATTTTGTCAAAGGTAGATACATTTCGGAACTGTCAAAGTGACAACTGACAGTGACAAAAATCATTATTATTGTATTATTTTTATGAAAATAAATTTCTCCAGATCTTTAGTGTATTATTTATTCTACAATTAAAACTTTATAGGTGATTGTGTTTTTAGCCAACAAAGGTTCGCACTGGATCATTAAATAGACCCAGATTTAAACTTTCAAAATATTTGTATGTACAACACGTCTTTGAACGTTGTGAAATTAAGTCACATTCACACAGCAGAAATGCTGTGCAACACTTTAATGAACACGACTGAACATGCGCAATGCACATACTACTGTTTTGCGTAAAACTATGGAAAATCTAAGAAGACATTATTTGTTGTAGACCTCCAGGAATAATTTATTGCGGGCCTAGGCCGGGAATGCAATATTCCAGTACTGTTATTTCTCCGTTACATACCAACCATCAGCTAAAGGAATCATCCATTTTCTGGCGTGCGTGTAGGCTAGGAAACGACTGATTGTAGGACGATGGGAGAAAAAATTAGTTAAGAAATTTACCGAAAACTGTGGTATTTGATAATTTCATTGGTTAATAAGTTTCCGCAAAATGGATGCATTTTTTGAAACTTGAATAAATTTTATTGCCTGTTCTAGTTCTAGGACATTCTAGTTCTAGTTCTAGGAGTATAAGTAAAATAAGCATGTAATTGGTAAAGTTCAAGAATTTTGCTGTTTATAATTACGTGCCATATAATTCCTGGTTTACAGGATCGATGCTATTATCTGTGCTTCATAAGTCGAACTGTTATGTAAATGAACTATTTTATTACAAGGACACAACCTCCAGTGTCCGATAGGACATAAAATGTAATGCCAATAAAATGAAGTTCCTGAAGAATTGCGCCGCCAATGTGAAATATAAACGAGTTGGTATGAATATCAATCCTATTCCAGTTCCTAGTTTATTATCTCGTAATCCTTGGTTATTGCCGTTAATAACACGTCACGATCAAGAATCATCTGCGCAATAAAATTATCGCTCGTTACCCAAATCTTCCGTATCTATAAATCTTGCGGCAAATAGATCCGCCGAGGAATCCACTGAAATTTACTATCACCTCGCGTATCTTATCCAGATAAGAAGTTTACTTACTATGCCGCATAAAATCGAAATGTATTGTAAGATATACAAACCAGTCATTACATTATTTTAATTATTGTGACTTGATAAATATATTTCCGGTATTTAGTAAATTGTTGATTTATTAAGCCAATTGGCGGGAATGAAAATCGAGTGAGTTAGAAAAATCAATTGTAGTAAATTAATTTAAAAAAAAAGGTTAGTAGACTTGTTCCAAATATAATGTCAACTCTTACAAAGCGCCCAGCTTGATTTAATTATAAAACAAAGTAAATCTCAAGAAACGAAACTTAAGAAACGTATACTGGAATTCAATGTTTATTTATTTATAACTACCAAATTTCTTCTCCAACCAATTTCTAAACAAAGTTCCTATACTATAATTGTAAATGGGTCATCTAAATTAGGAAAGAAATAGATGCATCGCAGTCTATACTAAGCTCACTCAATATACTTATTCTTGCTTATTATTAGCACTTGTAAAGATATATCGATCACCAGCTGGTAATGATGATAACACGCCGCCACTTGAAAACAAATTTCTTTTTAACCTCTGTTGATGTACTAATAGCATTGAATTAATTACCCGGTTGTTTATATCTTGGAGAAAATAAACGCTTTTAAATTGAAGAGTTCCGCGTTGCAATTATTTATATAATCAGTAACTAGAGAGCATGAAAACATGAAATTATTTATCACGCGGATGTTTGGATACAGTCGCTTACAGATGTCAATATTATTGGAATCGGTATTTTTATTTTTCCGGATACTAATATTAGTCTAAGATGCATACAACATTAAGATACTTTGTACGAATATTATAATTTTTTATTCGGCGTGCGACTCGAATAAATGTATCGATCTTTTTCCGTTAATTGATTATTATAATTTGACTATAAGACTGGATTACTTATATTCTAATAAAACATATAAGTAGGTACTTCATACGAATAATAGAATAAGTTATAGGCAAACATAAAAAAAAAATATGTTGTCTTGAGCTTATTCATATAAAATACTCGACATCATGAATTCGAATAAACGGATAATTTATTTTCCATAATTGATTTTACACTAAGAAGTTAAGTTGTTATAAGGAACAATAATGTTAACAATAAATATAAAACACTAAATTTTGCAAGTTTAACAATAGATCTCCTAATTAAGAGTTATTATTATTTTTTCATATAACAGTTCACAAAATTCCATAATAATGTCCCGATATTACGGTAACCATTAAAATCAATAATCCAACAACACGCTGATGATTGAAACCCAACCCCTTCGGGTAATTACAGCCTTGAGAAACTCTCGGTAACACGTGTTATCACTGGAACTTTCCATACATTTTCTTGATATCGCGTTGTTTGCTCGCCAGACCGTAGTGGTCGACAAGTGTTAACTTCCACACCCCTGACACTTATTTGAATAGAGCGAACGTTAAGGGGTGGTCTGTGGCCCACTGCGACATCTTGGGCCCGGGTCAGCTGTTCAAATAATGCTCATCGCCTTGTAAGGATTTCCCAAGACAAGGACGCTTTACACAATTGCTTTAATTCCGGCGCAGTGGTTACATTAATGATTAATTCGGGAGCATCGTGCTTGAATTACACCTCGAAATCGCACTACTAATTTCCAAGAGAGATAAATAGATAATATATATGATTAAAAATATGGTCGATAACTCTATTGGATGGACATGATGTAAAACAAATATACAGAAACTTAAAGGAATACCAAGATATGTTAAAAAAGAAGCGAAAAAGCAACACGAACTGAAGAAAAATGGCAGACGTTTAAATATAGCTAGTCGAAGAAAGCTGTGCAATAGTGAATTAGGATATGAAGAAGACGGAATAATTGACTGAAGAAGTAAAATAAAAAAAATTAATGACTACTAAGACAAATGGGCAAATTAAAGGTCCAATTGGCAATATTGTGTTTCTTCATGGTTACCCCATTTATTTATGGTTCAAAATTAATACGTTCTTCAACACCCATCAAAGATAAACGACGAATTGTACAATTGGAAGTAATGTTCGTGAAATATTGAATTAGAAGATATGCCTGTAAGTACCATTGTTCTGGTCGTTAGAGCCGGACGTCTCCACTTAATATCCGGTCGGCAGGTTAATTTCCTGCGGTGGCAAGTTGTGAAATCCTGTGGTGTGTAATTTGGATTAATTAATATCTCATTAAAATCACAGTAATTATGGCCACTAATCCTCCAATTAGGCGTAACGTGACGACTAATTAGAGCAAATGCTTGGAAATAATTAATTAGTGTTTTTAAGACCGTTTATTGTTTTTTACATTCAATGTAATAGTTTGACGTTTTATTTATTATAAAAATGAATATGTATAAGGCGAGTTTAATATAAAGTCAAATCACAAGTTGCGATTATTTGCAAGGGAACAGAAGGGAGCGATCCCGTGTAATACTTTTTGTGTAACCAGACAAGAAGTGTCCATTTCGCATACGTAAAACACTCCGGGAATTCAAATTTCGCGGATGTTACTGTTAGCAATGGCCATTCAAGTAATTGTGGCTTTTCCTAGCATAAACAACAATGGAGTATCAACTCATACGAAAAATAAACAACTATAGATCCATTATCCAATGACGAAAATCGTTGCAAAAAAAAATACCGAAATCAACATCCTTGCTGGCAAATTATGTAAGGATTGGTAATGATGCCTTTTAAATTTACAACTTCGGTTCAAATTCTGTACATGAAATAAAAAATACTTGTAAAAATACTTGTATGATATACTATTCCAATGTTTGGCAACAATTAGTAACAATTCAAGCAATATTCTCTAAAATTCCAAAATTATAAATTTTATAGAATTATATAAAATTTCCGTCAAATTCTGACACTGCAATGTTTGAATATTATTATTAAACCAATAGTTTCTAAAATTCCTATATTATTTAATCTTATTTGTGTTTATTTAATCTCTAAAATAAAAAAATAAAAACTAAGATCTCACACATTTGTACGTCCTCTACCAACCATAAACAAATCTATGTACTCTCCATTCCCGATGTTTTTGCGTCAGGGGAGTCTATGAATATCTAGTAATTTTGTTGGTAGTGTTTCGGAAATAACTGAATTCCCCAATGGAACTTTTAATTTTAAAGATTCCAACTAGATATAGATTTCATTTCATCCACATTTGTATTATAAAGGATTCCAAAGTTTGGCCAAAATAGAAATTACATAAAATATTAAAATATCTCAAATTTCCCACAATATTTAGTAAACATATGAATATTTGTTAATAATTTCATTAAAAGTTTGATACAAAATTGATGATAGGTTGATAGTAAGCGTTCTCATATAACAGTACTCGTTAAATTATGGCATACTAAATAAAATTTTAATATTAAGCATTATAATATGACAGTATGCATTTAAAATTTGAGAATTTCATTGAAAGTTTGCCACAAAATATTCTAAATATGACCAAACAATTGAAATTTAGGCAAAAATAGATCAAAATTTTATTAGAAATGAGTGAAAATTTGTCTGTAATTATTGCAATTAAGATTGCAGGTAGTCATTTCAATTTTGACAGTACAATTCTAAGGTTTTGTAAAAAGAATTTAATATTTTTGAAAAATTAGTTGAAATTTTGAAGTAACAAAACAAATAATGAGACTTTAATAGTAAGAGTTAAGAGAGATATTGCAGTACTCATTAGATTGTGAGGGAATAATTGAAATTTTGATACTAAGTATTTATTATGATAGTATTTATACATTACTAATTCGAGTGTCATTGACACTTTAATGGAACTTTGATAGTAAGAGTTACGAGATATATGGCAGTAAATTGTTAGGGAATAATTGCAATTTGGATACCAAGCATTTATTATAATAGTATTTATACATTACTAATTCGAGTGTCATTGACAGTTATGCCAATGTTGAATATATAGTGCCAACTAAGTGGAAATTTCTGTTGAAGTAGACTGACATTGACTGTATGAAATCAGTCTATCATGTCAATCAAACATTGAAAGTTATAGGATGATTGTAAGTTTTTATAAGAATAATTTAATATTTTTGAATAATGGTGGTGACAATATTATCAAATCTAAACATTGACGACCAAAAGGGTACGTTTTCATAAATCATTACAGTACTTGTACCTTAATGCTTAAAAAAACTATCGTAATAAAAATAGTACTGAAAAGGTATATACAGTACCTGGTACTGTAAAATCTTTACAACACTAGTACAATAATGTAAACAAACATGATGTGAACTCACATATTTGCAAATTGTACACCTGATACCTTTTACTTATTAAATGTAATATTACAAACGATATATTGGGAGAATTTACATTTTACATGTTTGACATGTAAACAGACATACAATGTTACATACATTTTTGTTTAAAAAAATATATTTTCCGGCACGAATTAACAACAATTTAACAATAAATATAATATAAATCTTCTACTGAAACTACATCTTCAGTACCAAATACATAAATAAATGGTATAAACTTTGAACATTGGCATGGAGCAATTTTTTTGTACATGGTTTTCTTTTTAATCAGAAAAGGAAAAACAAGTTATGGATGATCAAAAATATAACTTCTGGTTTTATACTCCTACCTGTATTTCCATCTACTGATACAGTAGATAAAAATAGTCATCTGCTAATTATACCGGTACAGGGAATTTTTAAACAAATTGGGCGGTTAGTTTCTAACTTCTTTATACAGGGTCCGTCATTTCACCTCCCGTCTCCTATAGCTCAGTTACTAATTGAGTTATGATTTTGATATTTTGCAAATTTTACTTGCATTCTGGGGTGTATTTCAGGAAAATATTTTTGATTATACAGGATGTCCCAAAAAAGTGTGACGTCATCATGATGTATATTTTTAGATTGCATGGCATATAAAATTTTATTGAAATCGATTCAGTGATATTAGCACAAAAAAATAAAAACTGAAAAAAATCAGTTTTGCACGATTGGTTAAGAAAATTAATAAGGGATAAAAATAATGCCTCGTTAATAAAACCATACAAGGTACTCATTAAATAAGGTCTGAAAGTTGATATGCATTATACAGAGTGTCCAAAATTTAGTGTCAAACTTTTTAAACTTTTAAGCACTTTATTTTTCTTATTTTAAATTGGAACCTGGTATATTTTTATGTAATTCCATGCCGAATTAAAAGACAAACAATTTTCCTAATTACAACCCTATCTCAATTCCTAAAACATTAAAATATGTTTGCAGAAAACTCGTTTGAGAATGTTTTAAAGTAAAGTAAATTATTTTTATTGGTGTTAAGTAACATTAAAGTTTTACACAAGTCAAATTACACATTTTAAGTTCCAGAAGTTCTTAACACTACAACAGTTGTGTATCACAGAAGTTTTCATTAAAATATTAAATATTTGTCACTTATTTAAAAATACACTATATAATATAAAGCTGTGTACAGCTCTACATGAAACACATAAAGAAAGCCAGACAAACTAGCAATAAATACAAGTATATGCAAGATATTGATAACACATTAAAAAAAGAATAAATTAACAATCAAAGTGGGACAATGTCAAATTCTGCATAAGAATTATTCCCAACTGCAAAAAGCATCTTGGCAACTGCCATTTACTGGCATATTTCTCAAATTTGTTTCAACAAATGAAATCTTCGACTGTATGGTCTCAATATTCTATGGTAAGAGCCATGATATGCCATAAATTAATCAACCATTAACTTTTTTATTTTTGCTGCCGAAAAATATTTTTCGGCTTAGGACGAAAAAGACCGTTACCTAGCAACTATGATCTTTAACAAAATGGTGGCATTTTCGTCCAGATTTTCATATCGAAAAATACTGCCTTATGATGCAATCGACTAAAAAATAATTTTGGTATCTTGGGTATAAAGACCATAGCTAAAAAAGTTTTAAACTTTTATATTACTACAGTCAACATTGGCTCTTTGTTAAACTTTAATGTCAATAAATTGTTTTTAAACCCACCTTCGATTTTGATTAATTAAAAAGGCCATTGAAATTGTTAATAAATCGAGTTTTCTGCACATAACTTTCAATGTGTTAGGAATTGCGATAGAGTTATAATTAGGATAATGTTTGTCCTTTAATTCCACATGGAATGACATAAAAATATACAGGGGCTCCAATTTAAAATAAGAAAAATAATGTGCTTTAAAGTTTAAAAATTTGGGCACTAAATTTTGGACACTCTGTATAATGTATATCAATAAAACTTGGTTAACGCAAATGTCAGACCTTATTTAATGAGTACCTTATATGGCTTAATTAACAAGGCATATTTTTATCTCTTATTAATTTTCTTAACCAATGGTGCAAAACTGTCTTTTTTTCAGTTTTTTTTTTGCTAAAATCACTGAACCGATTTTAATAAAATTTTATATATATGTAGGCATCCATAAAGAGCACCCAAATAAGCAACAAAAAATATACTATGCAATTTAAAAATATACATCATCATGACGTCACCCTTTTTTGTGACAGCCTGTATAATCAAAAATATTTTCCTGAAATACACCCTAGAATGCAAGTCAAGCCTGCAACATATTAAAATCCTAATTCAATTAGTAACTGAGTTATAGAAAACGGGAGGTGAAATGACGGACCCTGTATATAGATAGATGGAAATGCATAATTTAAATTTGGAGTACTGAATTAAATCCAGATTTAAACTAACTTGGTCATGTTTAGCATCAAAACTTAATATTTAGCTCCTTTTCAAGCATCTCTAGTCATAAAGGCTCATTTTCTGACCATAGATTCAGCTTCAGACCTAAATCTCTAGCTTCATGTTCCAGATTTAACTCCCGACTCAAATACTCAGGACAAATTTAATTCAAATATTAAAAAAAAATCCTTAACATAACTCAACGGGTACTGGTAAATCAAAAATATACTTCAAATTGTAGTATATACTAGAAATATACTTCAAGTATAATCCCTGCTTGGTTGAAGCAGGGTAATTTCAGAACATGAAAAAAATATTCAAAATATGGTGGGCCCGTCACACCTCTTAAACATCTAACTTGGTATATACTGTATATACGTGTATATACAGGGTGTTTGAAATTTAGTAGGCTACCCCGGGAATATTTCTTATCATTAAAGATAACGATTCGGTTAAAAAGGAAATGTTGTGCAGTTTTGGGCGTTAGCATATTATATTAAATATTCGGTGCTGAAATGTTTTGAACTTCTACCATATTCAAATAAAATATTCTGAAAACTTCCTAACGAAGACTTCCTAAAGTACATGAACATTCTGAAAAATCTACCCATTATAAACGAATTTGTAATGTAGTAAATTGTTCTTGTGACTTTATACTTTCTTCATTACTCATAAATAATGATACCTAATGTGATATTAAGAATTTATTATTATTATTATATTTATAATTCCTTAAACTTCGGTTAAGTCTGTTCCAAGCGACATAAAATATTCTATAAAAAGTAAAAAACAAAATTTACCGTTGAAAAAAACGCAGCGTTAATAAATCGACGTTATATTACAAAATTATATGTAAAATTTAAAAATATTCTTAATTATAACAAATAGAAAAAGAAGAAAAACTCTACAAATTCAAAAGTTCGGTTACATTTCTGAAACGACATAAAAAATTCATTAAAAAATTAAAAACTCAATAACAAAATCTTAAGGTTGAAAAATAATCACTTGGTTTTTAATAGCACGATTTTAATACATCCATATCTAAGTTGATCTTCTGAGCACATCAAGGTTCGAAATCATCATAAGTTATAGAATTTCATTTAAATTTTTAAATTTTTAAAAGTGCTGCAACTAATGTTATTTTTGAATACCTCACTGAAAATGTGTTAGAAGATAGAACTAATTAGCATGATTTCTTAGCATAAAAAAAATATTAAAACAAAAATTGCAATGTTTAGTTTGTTTTTGCGATATTTTGAAAACTAAAAATTTCGGGCATACAAATACGCTAGTTTTCCCCAATTCAACCGAATCTCTTAAGATAATCACGATACCCATGCTCAGCCATTAAATTCCCAAAGTGTGATATAGACTGAACTTTCGAGACTGATTCATAAATGAGAACATTATTATTAATTAGCATAAAACGTGCCTTATATAACCGTCGTCGGCTCGCTTCGCAAGCGATGGCGTTTCTGCTAAATCGGCGGAAATAAAATTATGCAGATATATTTTTCTCAATCGGTGGATCTCTCGTAAAATGTGGGAGATCTATGAGTCAGCTTCAATTCAGTTCTATTCGTAAACTCGTGCTGAAAACATATGTGGCAGTAGTCATAAACCCCTCTGGATGCCTCGATGTATCCAGTTGACTCCCGTATGCAGTGCCTCACCATAAGGTGATACTGAAGCTCGTGCTAGAACACTCTCGCCGTGAAGCAGTTAATCGGTGGTCCGTAACCTCGTGTGCAGTTCAAGTGAGATCTAGTGCGCATACTCTACGCGCGCACCCTGTATAGTAACGTGTTTGTTATCTCGCACGCCAACGAGCGCACGAGAGCATCCCAGGCTATAAATATCGTTTATCTAACTTGTTTTTTTTCTGTTCGCTATCCTGTTCTAGATAATGTTTTGTTATAATTTTCTGAGTTAATAACAGCCTATTTATGCCGCTATGGCTAATTACCGTCGCCAAGGAACACTTGGAATTTTGCTGTTATCGATTTCACTTTATCCATATCGGGTTGTTTAAGGTACGAATTCGGATATTTAATATTTAATTTGTTCTGTTTATAACAATATGAAACGTGACAGCAGTGACAGTTGTTTAAGCAGTAACAATTACTTTAAATAATGTCGCCATCTATGGTTCGCTTGGTGGCGATCTGAGACACTTTACGTGGTTATGAAACGTATTCAGATATTGAAGATTATTCAGATTATGTGAATACTTATAATATACTATTAAAATAATTAAATATGCCCAATACTAATTAAATACTATCATTCAGCACCGTAAAACTGTCAGCTTGTCTGACCTTAATGGTAATAATCTGTAGTAATTGTAAAATCACAGGCATTCACAAGAGCTCTAAATGTAGTGTGGTGGCTATAACGACAAGGATTATGTCCTTATTAGAATAACCAATAAAATCCAGCACAGAAAGAAAAAGCCTTATAAAAGCCTATTAAAAAGAGCAATTACGGGACTGCATTTTACGTCGATCATTTCCGCTTTAAATGTGTTAAGGTATGTGAGAAGTTGTAATTGAAGAATTGTAAAAAGCGTAAAATATAATGTTATGGTGCGCTATAAAAGCAACAATTTAGTGGAATGGCTTTCCATTTCTAAAGCTGCTGCGAGCACGTGAGAATGCATTATTAATAATTTTGGACTATTACTGTCATCATTGTTTATTTCGTGGCGCTTAATTACATTTAAAGAGGATTGGAAAAGCTCGTTATTTATTCACATATTTTTGTTGTAAACGAAAATTAAAACCCCTAAATATTTAATAAATGTCCCTATATCTTTATGGAATTAATCAATATATTGGAGGTAGTAATTTACATGTTTTAGTACTTTAATAAGTAAATGGTCTAATAATAGTCACGTGCATGATGACATTTTTGCTTTTCAAATATATTTTGTAGTTTCCTGCAATGAATAAATATTTATTTGAATAATACTGAAGACTTTCATAGACGGCATATTCGCAGTAGCAAATATCTATTTATTTGACGACGTGTTCCCTTTGAAGCCTTACTAGCCAAGGGATTATGGCAACATCCATGCAGCAATGCCATGTATGCTATTTCATGGTACATTGATGCAAATTTTGGGATCCCCATCGTTCATAACCAATTCTGCTCTGGGACACACTTTCAATGCAAACTAATACCCCAAGCAATACGGATATTAGCTGCACGCTTGCACACGCTAATCTCGGCCTTAATGGGAGTTAGCTTCTTAGGCGTATTGTCGGCGTATTTAATGAGCACATGAAGCCGCAGTGCACCGGCATAATTACGTGTTTGTATCTCCAGCCAGAGCGTTCGATTCAAATGCAAGGAAACACCTAATTATTCACGCAGCAGGAAATTCAATCAGCAATTTTCCGATTCATCCCGGCCAATCACCCGTTCACCATTGTATCGGAAATCGGACAGACTACATACGGCGGTGCATCACGAATGGAAATGATGGGATTTCAGTGCACATAAACGTCTAGAATCGAGCTCATAGCAGTCGCATGCATAATTGGTTTAAATGGGTGTTATTATAAATTAATAATTAATATGTTTAGAGAACAATGCCTGCGTTTCTTGCAGAACATCGGCTAATGGTAAGCTACTTAGGAGCGTTTAATGTTATGCATATGCAAATTGGAACACGGTGCAGTTTAATCCTAATTTGCATTCGACGAAATAAAAAGTGCTGCAGGCTGCGTGGGCTTGCCACTGGGTTTATAAAAATTCAAGTCTGCTCGCTATCACTTGGTGGTAGTTAACATATTTTATAACTTGCGTGATTAGCTTTTAATAAGGAACATATTTTAAATCTCTTTGATTTATACGTAATATGCTAAACAAATAATTTAACATAAATATAATGTGTATAATTTAATAATCGTGTAATTTTGGAAAATAAGCTGCATTTGAAGTTTCAACGGTCTAATTTGAATACTAAATTTAAAATAAAAAACATGTATTTTTAAATCGCGATTGATTGCTCGTTCATTTATTACTCATTAATAAAGCATAAAGTAGGCACTTTTGGTGTAAGGCGAGTGGAGTATTCTGGGTATATATTGTTCTCTCATTTTCCTCATGTTGCTGTGTTAGTATATGATTTATTTTCTTTCTCTTCTTCTCTGATTCTATCATTCCATATTTTTCGTGGTCTTTGTACCACTATGCCCAATATTGCTTATTTTATTCACGCGGAGGGGTAAACTTGCAAAATTGTACAAAAATATACGCGCTTTTTTGATGGAAAATTATCAGGTGCATTTTGGAATTTGCTTTGAAAATCATCGATATTACTCAAAAATACCAGTTATTTCTGCTATGAAACGCAGGGTTTTTTTTTAGAAATTGAAGGTGTTTTTAGTAATCTTGAAAATAAACGATATATGTTATTAACTTTGTTATTTTTTCCATTTTGTCGTTAATTATATAGATTTTTGCACAAATATTATCAAAATGTATCAGTTTTCAACAATTTGTTGAAAGTTTTCTCATGATATGCAAAATTTATATGAATTAGTTAACACAATTTAATATACAGGGTCTTTTTTAAATAAGGAACCAACACGCTCCTACCGAGATAGCTCAAAATACTAAAAATATCTCGAACAGGTAGATTTTTGTTATTTATTCCGCATTTTCTGGCCCACGCAAATTCTTGTTCGGGTCATTTTTTTAACATATGTCATCATTGGCCTTTTTTAGTTGAATTCGATGTTTCATTTCACAACTTTTTGAACTTTTTAATCTCAGAATTATTGAAAGATCTCCATAAATCATCATAATTATTAGTAAATCTATAGAAATGTCGAAAAATATAGAAAAATCATGGAAAGTATTGAAAAATCTCTTGAAATCTCGATAATATTTATAAATGTTTAGATTTTTCAAGAAATAGCGAAAAGTTTGTAGAATGAAAAAAATGTATTTACGTGTAAAAATGTATGTAATAATTCTTACCGTTTATCGTGTGAACCAAATGGATTTTCTGATTTTAATGATCTCGAAATTATTGAAAATTCTCTCGAAATCTGGAGAGTTAATGAGAATCTCTAGAAAACTCGAAAATCTTTAAGAAATCTTGTAAATTCTTGGAAGATCTCTAGAAATCTCGATAATTATTGAAAAATCATAGAAATCTCAATAATTATTGAGAAATCTGTAGAAATCTCGAGCAACATTGAAAACTCTTGGAAATAGTTGAGAATTCTCTAAAAATTTCAGTAATGAAAAATATTGAGAAATTATGGAAATTATTTAAAAAATATTGAGAAATTATGGAAATTGTTGGAAAATCTCTCAAAATCTTGATACTACTAAACTTAGAAACGACTAGATATTTAAAGAAGAAATTTAGAGAATAAAAATGTAATAATCGTGTCAATCGTGCGAACCATTTACATTTTCGGATTTTAATGATCCCGAAATTATTGAAAAATCTCTCGAAATCTTGAGAATAGATAAGAAATCTATAGAAATCAATAATGAAGATAATCTATAGAAATCTATAATAATGAGAATGTCTCCACTTTTTAAAGGAAACAATAAGTATTTAAAATGTATATTTTTTATGTGACTGTAAAGAGAATTAAGAGTGAATCATTATTCATCTGCCCGATGAAGACACTGTGTGTCGAAACATGTCGCAGACAATAAAATATTTTTTTAACTCAAAACGTGCGTTATTTACCCAGTCATGAGACTTAAGAGCTCTACAAAAGTTATGAAATAAAAAAAACTAATTCTGTTTAAAAAAAAATATGTCAGTGACGTCATAGGTCAAAAATTACTGGCGCCATAATTTTTCTAAGTGCGCCAGAAAATGCAGATAAAATAATAAAAATCGACATGTTCGAGGATTTCTATTTTTCCGAGCTATTTCGGCAGGAGCACTTTTTTCCATATTTAAAAAATACCATGTATAAGTAAAAATGCGGGTTTGTGTGATCATGACTAATCTCGAATGATTTTTTAAATAAATCATTGATATAAATCAAATTTGATGTTTTTACAGTAATCATTACTTTTGCACTGTTTGTGCATTGAAATAGGCGAACAATTAAAAATGTAATTAGCGTTAGCATGCTTTACAGTAGATAACTGAAAGTAGAAAAATACTTTTCTTTTCTACCATTTTTCATCCATCACAGGGCACAGATACACAGTTTTTTTTTATTTCTCAATTCTTGTTCAGAGGACGCCAAAATATGTAAATGGCATTTTTTTTGCATTATTACAAAACAATACGAAGCAGTAGTGTGATTTGAAGTAAAATCAAAAATGTATTTTAAAAAATCATTTTATTTAGACCTGATGCAAGTCAATTGATTTCTATCGCATCTACCTTTGCAAAAACTGACAAAAAATATTAAAACTTCAAATAAGTCCGAAAATCATGATTTATTGATTGATTAAAAAAAATCATTGATTTTTGATTAATTTAAAAAATCATGATTTATTCCAACCCTGATTAAGTATACATAAATTATGCAATTTTAACTTTGTTGTCACACTTTATTAATTATAATGCCTATAGTTTCAACCACATCAGCTGGTCATTATCAAAGTAATTAGAATGACTATAGTTTCGACCACATCAGCTAGTCAGCAAAGTATAGTCTACATCCCGAGAAGAAAACACAAGTGTTAATAAAAAAGAAAACTGTTTAAAAATTTTCAAATATAATATATCGAGTTGTCTGATTTATGCAGACACAATTTGTCATTAAAAAAAAACGAGCAGCTGTTGCAACAAAATTCCATTTAAAGAATAATTTTGCGGTAGTTGTTAATCAGATTTTACGTTAAATTTTGACACTATTTTGGAGCTGAAAAACAAGTTATTTTTCACTGACATTCTGTTGAGGTTGGTAAAGATGTGAAAAATCCCGCAATTTGATATTTTAATAATGTTCGAGTTGGGTTGCCATTTAAATATTGCTATTGGTACACGAATATTCTTAATTTTTCAGTAATCAGCTCATATGAGATGTGATGTTCTAAATTTTTGAGGAATTCAGCACGAATCCTCAAATATATCGTCGGCTAAATGTTACAAGGTTGTATGTGAAGATTTGTATATTTGAAAATACGGAATTTAAATATGTTTGTTATTATGGAAAATGATGTATTGTGCACCTTAATAAGATTTTTTTCATCACACGTTCTTAATATTCCAGTTTAACCTTCCGACATGTTCAAAGGTCCCGCTTTGAAAACATATAGCCCTGCAAAGGTATAGAACTAAAAATTGAAAAAAATGTTACATGCAACCTTGTAACACCAAGCCGACGATATCATGAATCTTTTCATTTTCTTATGATTATTAAGTTTCATATGAATTCCAGTTTAGATTTAGAATTTAGAATTTAGAAACAATATTTTAAAATTTGGCGCATTCTCATGTTAGGCTTAAAGTTTCCTATTTTATTGACTCATCTTTTAAAAACGTAAGAATGTTTTAAATTAATTTTCCTTCATCATTTTCATAACTTAAGAAGCATATTTTTTATGTTAATAATCCAATCTGACGAAACTTTCATATTTTATACCAAATCCTTACAATTTAATCATGAATATTAAATAGCTCGCACATCTTACTACATTACACATAAACCTTCTAACTTTTCTAGACTACATTTTTTAATTTGTCTTGAGTTTGTGAGCATATTTCGTGCTCCCGTTTTCTTTGAAGTTTCACCTTAGAATAATTTTAATTATCAGTATGTTGCTGCAAATCAGAATTTCGTTGGAACTAAATTTCCAAAATTCAAAAAATTATTAAAACATTCTACAAGTAAATTATTAGAATATTTAAATGGTGAAATTAAATCATAATTCCACAACCTACAAGAATTCTAAAATCTTCCTACAGATTTATAAAAACTGGTAATAAATGTACAAGGTTCATACCGAATTGTAGAAAATAACAAAGCAATTCCCAAAAAATCCATATTGTATAAGTATATAAATTATTAAACAAAACTTAACAATACCCTTAGTATTTTTACATTTACGCGTTTGATTCTCGCCCTGGTTACTATTAAAATATTAACATTAAAATTGTTAAATTTTCCGTTAAATTTGAACGGATTCCGTGAACCACTGACGTCTACAAAGACATTTAGTCACTGAATTGTTAGCCAAAATTAGAAATTTCGAGAACTAATAAAAACAATTACGATACCTTCCAAAAATTCAACAATGTATTCTTATTGTTCCTAATATATTAAAAAAAGAGAAATTACATGAAAATTATACATTTGTTTAACAATCCTACAAGAATCCGAAAGTCGCTACATATTCATTAAAATCTCATAGAATTCCGAAAATGGAATAAGAAATTCAGATATAACTATGTAGGTGTTTCCATAAATTTCTCAAAATTTGAGTATAATATTTAAAACGGAACAAGAGCGTTTATACATGTTTCAAAAATTGACCATTATTCCACAGATTATAATTATTGGTTTTCCCATATTGTTTCGTGAGTATAATATTTAAAACGCGAAAAGAGCGTTTATAAATACATGTTTCAAAAATTGACCATTATTCCACAGATTATAATTATTTGTTTTCCCATATTGTTTGGTATGTTCTACGTGTTCATTATTTTTATTCTATCTTACTATGCTTCTTTTATATTTTCCCCATCTTTTAATACAGGTTTCCCTTTTTTTCTCCTTTGCCTATTTGTTTCTTTTCTCCTTTCCACTATATTTCTACCTTTTTCCATCTTCTGTGGTCATATCTCTATTGTCTTCTTTACAAGTTTTTTGTTGTTGCACTAGCTGTCTTTCCCCTTTTTCTTTCGTGCACGTTTTATTATTACTTTTTGGTACCCAATACTCATCGTATTTCCTTTGTATTTCTCTTCTCTTGCAATACTTCAATCTCTCATATTCAATATTTTGTATATAACTCAAATTTTATCCACAATCTAATATAATAACTTTTTGATTTCCCCTGTATATTGTAAAAGTCCTAAACGTTTCTTTGGTGAATTAAGGGTTTTTGAATTAAGCAGAACATTTCGCAAGGAACATTTTTAAAAACTCTTGTGGAAATGCTGGATTGTATAATTTCGAATTGTGTTTTTACTTTTTATGAGACAATAAATATCAAAATTAATTTGCACTACCAATGTCATGCTTTGATAACGCTGTAATTGAATACGATGTAAAACTAAACAAAAATAAGTTTGTTTGTATTAAAAACTATAAAAATAAAATGTATATGTCCTCTGGTTATAATTTCCTTCTTGTATTATTATGTGTGAATTTCATATTCAATTCATTAATCGTTCTCATACATTTTCAGAAGTAACTCCGTTTCAGCCAGTGGTACGCCTGAAGGCCTCAATTAACCGTAATAGTGTGGAAATAACAATTTCGTCGACCATTATGCGGAATCTCGAATTTCGAAATCAATATTCAGGGATCCGGAGGAGCTAATTATCGGAGACGATAGAGCAAGTGCTGGCAAAATGGGTATTCCGGCGTTAATTAAAAAACCAATTATAACCGTCACCGCCACTAAAAAAAGACCGGCTCTGCCCGGAGTTTATCAGCGTTTAACCATTAATAAGCTCCAAATTAATTATTCCCGGTGTGTGTAACCCTAGCGCTCATAAACTACGTCTTCTGCTGGCCGACATGCGTATAATTCACGGTGTGTTTCTTTTAATTCCCCTGTCTTCATTGTTGGTATTGTATAATTTGCGTGTGGGTGCACTCGGCCTTAATTTGCATCGCTTAATACGACATCGTTTGTTAATAACGTGTGTATTAAAGCATCATAAAGTGGACTTATCTCGGCTGCAGATTAATTTTAATCCCCATTTAACGTTACATTATTGATATAATCACCTTCAGGTGTACTAAAGCTATAGTAATAAGACCACACAGAAAGTTTTTGCACAAGACATAATACAATGTCTCCACAGATAGGACATGCACTCATGATTTTATTGTTGATTTTTTAAGAAAAGTCATTCTTAAATATTTTTATATTGGAATGTTATAAACAATAGAAAAATCTGCGATAACATACATAACTTTTGTTTTAATCAAAAATGGCTATCGAAAAATATAAAACAAGAAAGTTTACAGAAATGCCATACTCCATTTGAGAACATAGCTGTCAAAATCTTTATAATGTTGGATATATTAAAAGTGATGACATTCATTAATCATCGTCGAAAAATCATTTACGAAGCTGAAGAAAAATCAATATGTCTACCTTACACATGTTTTAAACATTATAAGATCGTAATGTTTTAAGGTACGTCAAAATTCACAAAGGTCCTAATAAGGTAGAATTTATAGGTATCTCTCAATTGTTTCGTTGTAAGATTTGTTAATTCATATGTTTGATAATAAACATATTAATTTTAACTATTTCGATGTTTATAAATCTCTCGTACTTTTGCACTATACTCAAGAGCATGTGAAAATCTCCAGTGATCTATCAAGGAAGCCAATATCGACACATTGCTTAGAAGGGACGTGTCCTAAACAGCACAAACTACTTCTCTCCATGCGGGATTAAAGTGGAACTCCTACGAGGATAGAATTGCTGGACGCTCGCATGAGTCCAGCTGCCGCACAGGAAGGAGCAAGGAGAACGTGTTTCATTACGTTATTCAAATAGATAATATTACCGGCAGACAAATGGCCCGGGCAGCTTTCTTGCAGTTGGTTAATTCAAGCACAATACAATGGAAGTACCAATTAAATTAATGGCTCAATCAAATTAATTTAACAATATTGTTTCTCGCTTTCGAGCACTGAATTGCCGAGCGTTCAATAAACAACGGCAATCACGGTGGGAACAACGGTTTACAGGGAGCAGATATCTGACCCAGTGACAAAGCAGCAAGCTTTGATTTATTTTAAATTGCAGCGGCTGATGGATGTTGCAATAATTTTCAGGATAACGTCAGATGCAAGTAGGGTACGTAATCTAATGGTACTGCAGTATGTTGTGTGTGAGTTTTAAATAAGACAATCAATATGTAATATAGGTTCTATCATAGATTATTTTCATTTTCATTATTGCATAATATTCTTACCCATAGCAATAAGACTTTTTAAAGTATCGCCGGCGCCGTATGCATTGGTTAATATTTGAAAAACATGGAGGGTGGGTAATCTCTAATTATGGTTCACTTTCTATGGATTTCATTGTTTCAACAGAAATGTCCTAGGTCTAGGTAACTGAACCACGGTCAAAAATAATCCCACATTATTTCATTCACTAGTTAATAAACCAATAAGAATGCGCGAGTTTCCTTAGTTACAACGTATTACAACAGTTATTTGAGAAACCTAGACGACATCAATTATACGAACCTTTGTATAACCAGAGTTATATGAATCTTTTTATAACCGGTTATATAAATCTTTGTATAACTGGTCTACGAACCTTTGTATATTCGCATCATCAAATTCTTCCAGATTTCTGGTTGGAAAAACCGACGAAATACTAACACTCGATCAAATATTTACAGGGTGTCCAAGTTGAGGATCAACAGCATGGGGAACTCGGAAATCGTAAAAGTTACAAAGGCGGTTAAATTACAAAAAAGTTGCGCAACTTAGTGCTCAGTAATATTCAGTTCAGAAAACCAGAAATTTCCGCTAACTTCCGGAGATATTCGACAAAATCCGAAATCCTGCGATTTCGTTTTTATTGTTTTCTCAAGTTATTTCAAAAGTTATAAAAAAACAAAAAGAACTTCCTCCTTGCCACATTTTTAGGTTGCCAAAATTCATTGCTCGTTGCCACAAGACAGCGTTAACAAATTTTCAGTACAACGTGTCGTTCCCAAGAAACCATCATCAACTTTATTTTTATAGGCCCGTACAAAAAGTACACCCTGTATTAACATTTCCTATTACGAATTCAACTATTTATATCTCCCAGTATGGTTTCTAGTGTTTTTATTCAGAAAAAAATGCTTGTTAATACATTTCGAACATTTTCTTGAAGTAGGTGTGGATGGTTTCTTCGAAACGAAACTTCAGAAAAAACAAAAACGATATCGCAAAATTTCGGATTTTGTCGAATATCTCCGGAACTAAGCAGAATTTTCTGATTTTCTCACCAGAATATTACTGATCACTAAATTGGGCATTTTTTGTAATTGAACCGCCTTTGTAAGTTTTATGCTTTCAGAGATCCCCATGCTGTTGATCTTTATCTTGGAGACCCTGTATATTAAAAGTCACAGCCTTAAATCAATAGGGCACCAGAAAAATTAAAGTGACTATTTGCAATATTAATCAAATTCCTGAAATCATAGCAGAAAAGCAGAAAAACAATATAACGTTCATGTTGGGAGAATTTGGTTCATCAGGATGAGTTTTTATAGATGGGACCAGATAAATTTCGGTGCAATAATTTGCAAGTACATCCAAAAGCGACCTTTTTTTATACTTTGATTTTTACTTTAAATCAGAGGCGTCCTAGAATGACACAATTTGGCACTATCTTAAAAAAAAATAGTGTAAGTATTTTATAAAAATGTCACATCACACTCCGATTCAGAAAGCTAGAGCAATTGCAAAGCTAGAAGAAAATTGATGTTTAGCTGCTGTGGCGAGAGAATTACATTGCCATAAAACTTGCATCTTCAATATAGTAGTAACCCCCTGCTGCACCAACGCCAATGAATAACGCCTAATTTCGATCGATATCGCTTTTTAAGAGGCCTCTTTACCCCAGCTAGTATACGGCATTATTAATAAGCGATAGCCAAATAATTCATGAACGGGTTAAGATAATTACAATCTGAGAACTGATTTTGAAAGTTTAAACATTTATCTACAATTAGACAAAGTAGTTTGAAGAAATACATCAGAGGCGACTTATTTCTGATCACCTAATGGGATTTATGTGCAGACAAGAATATTCCATTATAATTCATGATATTGGAACAAAAAAAATAAGGTGGTTCGCAACAACATTAGCTCCAAATACCCTGTGGGAATTTCCATTATATGTACCATGTCTTAATTAAATAAATACAGAAGAAAATTTCACAAATCGGCTAAAAATGCTATTCTTTTAATCAACATAATAAATAACAATTTTATTATTTCTTAAAAACAACACCGCACAAATGTAAATAAATGTCTCAACTTTCTAAATCAGGTCTCCGATTGTAATTATGTTGACCCGTTCATGAATTATCTTGGCTGTCGTTTACATGCAATTCCCTATACCTCGTTTGGGTAAAGAGGCCTCTTAATAATCACAAATCTATCATAATCATGTATGTTCTTAATATATCCTTGTAGATTATTAAAATAAACATATTCTATATATGAAAATACCGAAATTTTCACAAAGTATCGCGATGCAATTTGTGCACAAAGAAGGTACTGCAGAAATCGAGTGCTGCAATGAGAACTGAAACATCAATTAATCTCATGGATTCTAACAAATAAGCGAGATGGGAAACACCCAAGTTAATCTGGTTCTAACTATAATAATGATCCTGGTAACTTACCGTATGTTTAACATATGTTTTCTTTACTACATCAACGTACCTGAAACAAAAATAATAAGTATTAATTAAAAATGTAATGGTTTTCTCATTGTGCATATTGGATTAATTTATGCTTATATAGATATTTTAGCGACAACCTGCTTCTGTTGCCATAGTTAATTTCAAAGTGGAATTCCGGAATTAACGGATGAATCACCTATTAAAAAAGTTCAAAAGAAAGACCATAATCTTTTCTGAAAATTTTATTGTATTTTTGTAATGTTGCATGAATTTTCAGAAACGTATTGTGATCGAAATTTTAGAAAAGTTTTAAGATTGAAGAATTATACACATTTGTTTAGTTTAGTGCAGCTATCGCTAATTACAATAGCTAGCAAGTGATAGCTATAATGTTGATATTTTTATTGATCTTTTTTATGGTTTATATTGACTATTGCATATTGAATTAAAATTATTCAAACATAATGCTTAATTTCGTGATTGTGTGCTTATGAAAATTATTTTGGTAAAAAAAATACGATTACATTTTCTGAAAAAGTATATTTTGCTATGGTATTGGTGAATATTGTTTGAAAATGATTTAAAAAAATAATAATATAAATTCAGTGATGGTTTACTTTTGAAAATTTTGGTTTAAAAATAAACAAATACGATGATCACTCAGAGAAATGTTTTTTCTCAGACATTTTCTCATGGTTTGTATTGACTGGTGCATATTGTCTAAAAATAATTTAAAATAATTATAAACAATTCAGTGATGGTGTATGTAATTTTGAAAATTTTGTTTTAAAAATAAACAAATACGATGATCATTCAGAAAAATATATTACCTTTTATGTATTTTCTAATATTACGAATTTTCGGATATGTTTTTAACCTAGAAAATCACATGCACAGTTTTTAGTTTAGTGCTTGAACGGCTAATTGCAATTGTAGAAATCACTAATGCACATAGGATTAAATAAATTAAAAATAATAAATAATTCAGGAATCATGAATATTTGATAATTATTTGGGTTTAAAAAGTAACAACTAATATTTTTTTCATGGAAGCATATTGCGCCAAATGCATCCATCGAAATTAACAGAGTTTGTAGGACAGAGTATATTATTTTCTTAGCAATTGTTGCTTAGGAGACATAAATTCATTCCAATAACCTTAGAACTTACGCAATTAATTGAAAAGGGCTAAAAACGCCCTCACTAAAAAAAGTGCAGTTAGGTATAACTTTATACTTGATTTAAAATTTCCCAAATGGGTACATACTTGGAATTTCAGAGTAAAGTGAGAGGCAAAAAGAGAAAAATTGAAAAGAGAGCATGACCGTGTGAAAGCATAGAGTAAAACCGAGTATTGTGAACTCTCAATAAAAACGTAGATGTTTCGACTCACTCACTGAAAGAGTCGAACTAAACCGAACCGCAACCGAAAACCGAATTTAACCGGAATTCCAACCTGAACCGAAACCGTAACCGGAATGAAAAATTATAGAAATTAAAAACCGAAACCGTATCCGGAACGAAATTTGAATAACGGTTAATTTGGGTTTAAAACAATAAAGAATTTTTAATAAGAGTAGTTTATTTTTAATAATTTTTGAAAAGAGTAAGGACATTTTGTAAAAAATATATTTATACTGGTGGCAAACTGTTTTTCAACGACATTTTAGGGTTCTTATTCGAGACGAAACAGAAACCGAACCGAAATTGAACCGGAACTGAACCAGAACTGAACCAAAATTTTCAAACGAACCGAAACCGAAACAGGAGCGAAAATAATTTACCCGGAACGTAACCGTAAACCGGAACGAAATAAATTTCGGTTCGACTCACTGCTTAACAACAGCAAATGAAATCGAAGTTCAGAAAACATATTTTTCTCAAGAAATCAAGCACTCATCAGTCATCAAGCAAACATCAAATCAAATTTTGTCACCAAGATAGTAAATCATCATTTATGTGTACACATAAATTATATTGGAATTCGTTATACGAATATTCTGCAAGCTCTTTCAACGAAAGATAACCGAATACATATTTCAAAATTCCAAATTCTGTATTTTATGAGAAATTTCTGATCTACATTAATTATATAGAACTACGAAACATTAGACCAAATGTTGTCTGAATACATATTTATCAAAATGTATCGACTCAGTTTAAACTTTGTGACATTATTTAATTCGTTATTTCAAAATTATGTTGATAGAAGTAATATTTTCAAAAATATCTTAAACAAATTTGAATTTCAGATTTTTGTAACTAATTCGTCAATGAATGAATTAAGCTACCTACGGTACCTTTAGTATGTATTTTAGGTGGGTAATGTTTGAGCAGATGCTTCAGTGTGCAACCATATCGCGCCAAAATGTACCTATCCTCCTACAAATATCTCCAAATAAATCCATCAATGTGCAACTTGCTGAATTTCTGCTACCACCACGCGAAGCACTTCTCTCCTTGCAAGCCAGGACTTGCTACTATTTTGATTTTTAATTGCCGCAATGACATTAAGCAGGAAGCAAGATATTTAAATTCCTGTGCAAAGGATCAAAATTCGGCGTTGAAAACTACCGTAGGTCAAGAGGGGCGGAATCAATCTTAGGCCCATTACCGGAAGATGTGCAATAGAATTGATTGGAACAAGATGCAAATTCTCGCGCTTACAGAACGCATTGTATCTATTAGTATCTTTGCGAGACTGGAAAATTTCGGAAATCAGCTGCATAGACTTTTTTTTTTAAATATTGGATGCACATTCTCGCGCTTACAGAATGCATTGTACCTATTAGTATCTTTACGAGGCTTGAAAATTTCGGAAATCAGTTGTATAGACTTATTTTTATAATATTGAAGTGTATTTTAATTGGAATTCCAAACGAATAGTAGCAAAGTGTTACAAAGACCAATTTATATATTTAAAAAAATACCGTTTTTGCGTTAAATACCGTGGTCTCGCATTTCTCACATCATTAAAATTAAGTGGAATTTATTATGATCAATACAACGATGTTTAATGAATTCGTCATTGATTGCAATACGTAATTATTATTTATGCGCTGTAAAAATATATTGATACTATCGAAGTATAAGTTGGGATTTTTCCAGTCATAGTAAATCATAATTTTTCGACAAACGTCAAACAATGAATTAAAAAAAAATAAACTGCCATTTGGTGTCAAATGAAAATTTGCTTTTGAAGATAGTTTTGAATAATAAATATATTTGAAAAATATTGTATCAAATTATAATTAAAACACAAATCAGTGCACATCTGTGCCTTTTAATTGGTTGTAAACACAATAAATACAAATTGACCTCCGGCATTCCTAAAATTAGTGGGCAGGCACTTTCACGAGTTTCAAATCCCGATATTGTGGAATACCAGATAATTCGGATTTTCTCTTTAATGGTCCACCTGCTCACATCCATTTAAAGGTTGAAATGGAAACTTCATACTTACAATTAATAACATCCTCATTATTGCAAGCATGAAATACGAAATTTCACAATGATTGTCAATTTATATTTCACGAAGATGCAGCGATAACTGGAAGAATACGTGTAGGTATTTCATAAAAGCTTGTAATCAGAGTCATTAACATATTATTCATATATGCTTAGATGATTAATAATAAGCCAGCGCATCTTCGGTTATACAAGTATTATAATGTTAATAAGGAAAGAAAACATTAATCAAACGGTATATCTAAAATTAATTATAAATATTTCAAATAAGTATTCAACCGATATGGATGTAGCCAAATCTGTAGAGGTGACAATCCTAAGTATGGTATGTACATTGCTAAGTGGCGAGGGAAATTAGCCACAGCAGAAATAGTGTCGTTAAATAAAGAATATGGTACAGTCCTAGTAAAAGGATGAACAAGAAAACGAATTAAATAAATAAAAAGTAAAGATTATTTATATTTGTTAGTAAAGTGTGGTATTCCTTTATAATCCTTTGAGATTTATACCAACAGTTTGTCATTTCCAGGACAGTACAGATGACCAATTTGTATGTTGCTATAGGGGATTTCGCGAACAGCATAGATACAGAAAATCCGATGACGCATCCTCGATCTATGTTTTTCAAGATAAAACCCATTGGTGAAAAAATCTGTTTCGAGTTATAGCCAAAAACTCACTATTTTCCATTTACGACTTTTATCAATATCTCAGTTGTTTAACATTTTTTCGCGATTTCGCGTACTAGCATAGATAAAGAAAATCCAATGACGCATCCTCGATCTATGTTTTTCAAGATAAAACTTATTGGTGAAAAAATCTGTTTCGAGTTATAGCCAAAAACTCACTATTTTCCATTTACGATTTTGATCAATATCTCAGTTGTTTAACATTTTATTTAGATACGAGTTACATATTCTTTATACACTTTCTTAATGGGAATTGAATGAGATTTGCAGAATATAGATATTTTCATTGATAAACCATATAAACCACAAAGTTGTTTTTTTATATATATAGAAGCCAAAATAGGTTTTGGATTTAATAAATTGTTTTTTTTCCTCTTTTCCATGGTGTATAACACAATAGCGTTCCTAAGGTTTGTCAACCGAGCGAATGACCGGGGCCCATGTGGGCTAATGGGGCCCCACACCGAGTAACTTCTAAAAAAATTGAATACAAATGTTCATTCTTTATTAACTTTTTAACTCAAAACTTTCTAAATCTTGGGCTTAATTTGTATTAAAAAGTCAAATTATTGTTTGTCACAAACACACTCTTAACTTGATTTTTTGCTTAGAAGTTTAAAGTTTGAAGTTTGAAGTGCTTAACAATACCGTACGAAAATTAATAGACATTTTAACTTGTTTTTTTTTTAATTTCGAAGTGCTTAACAATACCGTACGAAAATTAAGAAAGCATTTATTTCTTAAAATCCCCGTTAATCTTGATTTTGTTGCAAAAAGATTGATTTCTTATAATCTTCAGCAGTTTTCACTAGTGATGGGCAGATTCAGATGAAATAATCGGCGATTCCGAATGTTAAAATAATCTCGTATTCCGGAATATTTTAAAATCATTCGATTATCATTCCGATAATTATTCCAATTTTTTATTTAATTCCGATCATATTCCGATTACGGTTTATGCTTAATTGCGGATAGGAGGATAATTAATAAAAATGCATGTGTTCATAAAGAAAATACAAATATTCTTAACTTTTATGGAACCACTTATGGTGGAATAAGACATTGAAAATTATATTGCGCCATTTATTTTTTGAAATTTATAATAAATAATAAATATTTTGGCAAATCACATAATATAAATTTCTTTGATTATTTGTAATCGTCCTCAATAATCACGTTGCAGAAATATATCCCTATATTTAAAGCAGTTTTTTATCGGATTTTTGAATACCTATTTATACCGTTTCTGGTTTTTCTTTCTCTAACCATAGACGTGTAAGAAATGAATGTGAATAAAGTTATTATTATCATTCATTCCTTACACTTTTTACACCGATTTCGATTTTTATTCCGCTTCCGATTCCAATTATTTTTTATCCAAGGATCATCCGATTCTGGATTCCGAATGATATTCTGATTATTGACATCATCCGAATACAAAATTACGAATATCAAAATATCCGATTATCCCATCACAAGTTTTCACCACCCAATGTCTGTTTTAGAGTTTCGCTCCGGAGAAGGCCTTCGTCTATGGCAAAATTTTGGGTAGTTTTGACTTATCGTGTAGGTATACAAAAAGGAAAATTAAGTTCCTACATGCCAAAAATAAAGATACATTTAACAATCACAATAATATCGGAATTAAAATGACATTTGTGTAAAGTGCTTGTAAATATGACGTACATGTATAAGTACAAGTCGTCTGAACAGCAAGTTTTAGTTGTACATCGAGATGTACACGTGGTCTCGAGAGTTGTTGTATATATAATGAAAAAAAAAACAGAAAGGAGTACTAAAAATGAACAATCCGAGGGAAATTTACAATTTAGATAATGATAGTCACGTTAAAGAATTACTTGACCTTATAGAATCTGGGTTTTTTTTCCGATACTGAGGAAGAAGGTGTAAATGTGAGTTTAGATGAGGAGCTGGGTAACTATCAGAGTGAACTACTCATACGCCCAGGAGCAGATTGTTTGAATAAGCATGAAACAGAAATATTCAATAGCAAAAAGAATTGCGTGGCACGTGAAGAAATGCCAAATACTTCTTTGCCAGAAAGAAGTTCAGAAGACGAAATTTTGTAAGAAAAAGAACTGGTTTTTGATAATGAAGATCCAGAGAATTACACCTCGGAAGATGATGAAGAAGAAGTTTCCAAAAAGCTAAAACAACCTAAAGAAGCAAGACAGTGGGCAATGTCATAAAATATAACCTCTCTTTTTTTTTAAATATAACATATGTTTTCAACTGTAGTGACTTTTTACATTGGCCAACAATACGTCACCCTAACAGAGCCAACTTAGTTAAAAATAAAAATGGAACGGAGTTCATTTATATTATTTATTAGGTCGTTACTGGTACTTGGGTACTTTTATAATTATCTATATTCTAGGGATTTTGGACCTTTTATTACAAACATTATGATGTCCTATTTTTATTACTTAATTCTCGAATAATAATTATTTTAATATAGAAGTTCAATTCCAAAATTTATATTCTTTAATTATTTAATCATTTTCCTTTCTACCTTGTTCGTGTAGGGTTTTACATTTTATTGTTTCTTCATGTAGGTTTCTCTCAATTTTCTTCTATCTTGTGTGAGTTGTTTGATTCTTTCCCATGTTAATCCTCTTTTCTCTGCCTGCTCTTTGATTCTGTCGTTCCAGGTTTTTCTTGGTCTTCCCTTATATGATTTCCCCGTAGGTCTTGTCTCATACACTCTATTTGTCTGTCTGTTATCGTTCATTTTGCAAACATGCCCGAACCATCTCAATTGACCTTATGTGATTGTATAATTTATGTCTGTTATTTGTAAGTTTTGTCTATGTATGTCATTTCGTATTTTGTCTTTTTTTGTTTTATTTTCAATTTTTCTTAGAAAGCACATGTCTACCGCATTGATTCTAGATTTGTTTGTATCGTTTAACGTGCTGCTGAAGGTTAACGTTGGTCTCACTACCCTTTTCACTATTTCGGTCTTTGTTTCTTTAGGTATTTCTTTGTTTCCTAGGAAAGAAGTTTTTAGTGCATTGAATATTGTTCAGGTTTTGCCAATTCTATCATTTATTTCTTTCTCTAGTTTCCCGTTGCTTTCTATTACTGATCCTAAATATTTGAAGCTTTCCACTTGTTCTATTTGTTTACCTTGCATCATTATTCTGTGGTTTGTGCTCTCCGTTGCCATGACCATAGTTTTGGTTTTACCTGTGTTTATTTTCATGTTAATCTTTGTCAACTCACTTTCCAGTACTTCCATGTTGAATTGCGGGTTTTCTTCTGTCTCCGCTATTATGGCCATATCGTCCGCAAAGAGCATTTCACATATCTGGGTCTCTTCCATTTTCCAGTATCCTACCCTCATGTTCTTCATCTTTTTCTTTGCTTCTTTAATGGCACCGTCGAGCACTAGTATGAATAAAAGTGGGCTTAATATACAACCTTGCATTACTCCTATATTTGTTTTGAATTCTGTTGATTCTTCGTTATTCGTTCTTACTGTGTTTTTGTTATTTTTGTACATTGTTTTTATGAGCTCTATTGTTTTTTTGTCAATTCCTCTTTTTTTCAGTTCCTTCCATATATCTTCTCTTTTTACCCTATCGAAGGCCTTTTCTATATCTATGAAGCATATATGGATGAATCCTTTGTTATTTATCATTTTTTCGCTTAATTGTCTTATTGTGAATATAAGATCGTGCGTGCTTCTGCCCCTTCTGAATCCGCTTTGGGTGTTTTCTATCGTTTCTTCTAGCTGTTCTCTTACACGCTTTTCTATTATTCTCGTCATTATTTTCCCCGCTATGCTTGTTAGCGTTATACCCCTGTAGTTCTCGCATTTTCTCTTGTCTCCCTTTTTATATATTGGTAATATTACTCCGGTGCTCCAATCTTTAGGTATATCTCCGCTCTTTAGTACTTCATTTATCAGTTCTGTTAATTCTTCCGTTCCTTGCTTTCCCATATACTTTAGCATTTCCGGGGTGATGTTGTCTTTTCCGGGCGCTTTTCCTCCTTTTAGTTTCTTTACTGCTTCTTCTACTTCTGTTATTGGTATGTTTTCTATTTCACTTTCAGCCTTTTCTTCTCTTTGTTCTTCTATTATGTCTTCTTCTGCTGTCGTTTCCTCTGCTTTTGTCAATTCCTCGAAGTATTCCCTCCATATTTGCATTATTTTATCTTCTTGCATTATTATGTTTCCTTCTGTATCTTTTATGTTCATCATATTATATTCATTCTTTTGTTTCAATCGTTTTATTGTTCCGAAGAACAATTTTTGGTTTTCTCTGAAGTTTTCTTGTATCTGTTTCCCAAATTTTCTCCATGATTCTTCCTTCGCTTTGCTTACTTCTATCTTCATTTTACTTCTCGCTTCTTTATATTCTTCATAGTCTTTTGCATTTTTTGTGCTGAGGTATGTCTTCCATTTATTGTTCTTGTTCTTTATTGCTGTTCTGAGTTCCTTGGTCCACCATGTTGTCGCTTTTGTGTCTGTTTAGTAGAGTGCTTTTAAATGTATTCCATCTTTCTTCGCATGTGTTCTGTCTTACTTGTTCTTTAAATTTTCTTTCTAGCGCTTCTTGGTACATGTTTTTGTAGTGTGCTTCCTTAAGTTTGTATGATTTTTTTTTTTTTTTTTGTTTTTCTTCTCCTTTGATCTACGTTTGTTTCGATGTTTACCTTCATGTCAATCTTTACTAGGAAATGATCGCTTCCTATCTCCGCCCTTCTGCTTGTTTTACATGTTTTATGTTTTTCCAATTGTTTTTGTTAATTAAGAAATAGTCGATTATTGATGCTTCGTTTCTGGAGGGCTGTGCTCTCGTATACTTATGTATGTTTTTATGTTTGAACTTTGTGTTGGTTATTACTAGGTTGTTTTCTATACATAGCTGGATTATTCTGTATCCATTGTTATTTTTGGTTTCCTCTCATTCTTTCCCCATGAGTTCTTCTATCCCTATATTTTTGTTTCCTGCTCGTCCATTTAGGTCCCCCATTATTATCACATTTTCTGTTGCATTAGCATTTAATTTTCTTTGAAAATCATAAAAATATAGGAATAAGCTGAAAGACTTCAGTAGGTAGCCAATATATCGTTTCTACTACTATACTCTACTACTGCGCGTTTTCTTTGCTCGTCCGCATGATTAAGGTAAATGTAATAGAATGAAATGAAATAAGAAACGTATGTCGAATTCGAGCCATATGCAGCGATGTCAGCTCTTGACGCTTCGACGGACGACTATAACCGTATAAAAAAAGAGTATTAAGCATCAGAAAATTACAACCAAAAATATTCGGCAGTTTTGAGAAAATTGTGGTAATATTTAAGAATAAATGCGGAATATGTATTTTTGTAAATGATTGATTTTATGAAATGTTTATAATACCTTGAAAAGAACTTTAATAATCCTTCATATTTTGATATTTGTAAGATATTTACAGATTTAAAAAATGTAATACTTCCAATTTTTGTTTTCTTAAATAAGTATTTGTAATCCGTTGAGATTTATATTACAAATTCGCAATATACAGAACTGTATTTGTTATGAATACTTACTTAATATGATCGTAGTAATCGTAGTAATATTCTTCTATTTTATTTCATACCATAAAATTTTGCTGCATTTTATGGTATTGTTTATTATCTGGCTTTACTATTTCCATATAGTCTTAAATATAATATTAGATAGCTGTCTATATATTTACTATAAAAAAATAGTAGTGGGTAAAATTTCTATGCTGCTCAATAAATATAATCTATGTTTCCCGGTGTAATAAATATAAATTTAGATGAGCAACGGCAAATTAAAACTGAAACCCATTTTACGAAACAGGACACTTTGGTGTTAATTAAACTATGATTACAAAATGCCGCATACGACCATAATTAACTCGCCATACATTGTAGAAAAATCTCGAGAAAGTTTAACGAGTTTTATTCTAAATACGCTTCACGCTGCATTATTAATATAATGAAGCCCTTGACTATATACAACGAGGCTAACACAAACGTAGCACACAACACACCTTTCATCCTAATGAAAATATATTGTGTTTAATAATAATTTCGCGTAGGCAGGAAATATTCATAAGCAAAAACAAGAGTCGCGCCGTTGAGAATAAAAACATGCATACTAGCGAATGTAATTAGTTCAAAACAGAGTTCTTGAGGCACATAAACGACGTGGCAACCGATAGAGATATCAGATTTAAATGAGGCACATAATAAACAGGCCGTAAAGTTATAATGAGCCTCGTTTTGATGAGTAACGACGGGGTGTGGTGTGAATTGTTAAGCGACGTAGAACAAGGGCCCCAGAATAATGGACTTCAGGAGTCAAAAATCGCGACCTCGTGCCTTTAAGGCGCATTAAAAAAGTCGTGCAGCCACTCGATAATTTATTCGAGCCTGTAAGATGATTTATGCTCCGTGGCAGGACGCTCCCGCTCAAAGGGCGCAGACAAAAGCCTATTTTATATATCGAGAGAGTTTATCTATTGTACTTTACAAGAGAGCTTTGTATGGAGCCGAGAACTTATAAAGATTGATGGCCGTGCAAATATCATGCGATAGAATACGCAGACAGTGTGAAATATCCCCCAGTCCTCTTACGTAATACACGCACACACAAGCTGACATTGTACAACGAAAGCACTAGTTTTCTAGTAAATGAAATCGATATCTGGGGGGCAATAATCGTGTTTGCACACCATTGTGATAACGTCCGGGCAGATTATAATGGTGCCATCTTTTCGCTCGACGAACATTTTCCACGCCGAGACTGAAAGTAGCTAAAATGCAGGCATTGATTCACCGTTAAATTGCCGAGAGACGCCAAGACGAGGCGAGCGATTTAGATTTAAATCGTTAATCATGTTTTACTGCCCATCTGTATAAATGTAATTATATAATAAAATTTAATCCAGGAAGCAATTACAACGGCGGTAATAATGGTATAACACGGTTTATGCCTCTTTAAGCAATCTTTTATGCAGACACCTAACTCAATGGCAGACGATATAAGATTACCATCTCCGTGCTTAAATTATTAAAAATTCCCACAACTCACTTTGCTAATTTAATTACAAAACTTTCTAGGCACAAGTAGAAACGCAGATTAAAAAAAATAGTTATATTAGGGGCATGTATGATTTTTTTTGCAAATTAGAAACTCAATAAAATCACAATTAAAAAACATACATTGAAAGCTTCATGTATGCACAAATTTATATTTACTAGTAGTTAGGCAACACCGATTCCAACGCAGGTCAGGTTAGTTTTCGATTAATTTAATCCGCGGTTTAATCGAACTTTTGATTCGCGTAAGTAGAGCAATTTGGGGGTAATTAGAGCATTAAAGCGGCGGATTCGCGTTTTAATGGGATAATCGCGGTAATTATCCGCGGTATTTGCATACAATTGCTCTAATTACGCGATTATCCGCGGTATTTGCATACAATTGCTCTAATTACGCCAGCTATTCCGCGGTATTTGCATACAATTGCTCTAATTACGCGATTATCCGCGGTATTTGCATACAATTGCTCTAATTACGCCAGCTATTCCGCGGAATTTGCATACAATTGCTCTAATTACGCGAATCAAAAGTTCGATTAAACCGCGGATTAAATTATGGTGATTGTATTGGTGGGCAAGGGCCGGCCAACATACCACCCCCACGCCGCCCCCCGCCGCCCCCGAGTGACATACCAGACTAGACGCCGCGCCGCCCCGCGCCGCCCCCCGCCGCCCCCGCACTGCCCGCACGCTGCCCCCCGCCGGCCGTCGCCTCACTGCGGCCCCCGACGTGGCACGAATCTCCCGCGCACCGGGGGGTGGAACGCATCTGAGCCGCATATGTTTGGCGGTAAATTACAAAGCGCGGTCACGGAAATCATCCATCACCGCACACAATAAAAACTGCACCGATGGGAGCGTGGGAAATTAAGCCTTGTATATTAGTACTACACTGCTTATCAAAGGCGCACATCTGCGCAGATGTTTCGTGGTAAAACGCCGCCCAGAGACCGTCCATCCATCACATGACACAATAAAAACTGCACCCTTCGCCGTGTTAAATATCCGACAGACAAATACATTCCGGCATGGCTACCTGTGCACCATTCAGATGAGCCATAAATAACCGGCGGGCGGAGCCTGGGAAATTAAACCAGGCATCATAAATATGTCAATTTCATCCCGCTCACAGACATGTTTATGTACGGGTGCAGCTGCCATGCTCTCAGACAAGCCCTTCAGCGCGGCCTGAGCCGGTTATCTGAAAGGCGCAGTGTGATTTATAGGTATTAGACCCAAGCCAGATATGCACGTGCACCAATTAACTTGCCGCAACATTCCTACCTGCGCGAAGAAGCACGCCATCACACCCCACCCCTGCGAGGGTTATTTAAACGAAAAACGCCGTGCCACGAGAACCAGTCTACTCCGAATAGTGTCGAAGCTCACATCTAGCCCTTCAAGTTTCTTGTGTTACCCTCTGTGCCAGCACCGATCTCCTAGTGAGTGTTATCGTGTTAACTCACCGTTCAACATACAGTGCCCGGCCAGTTTCGAATAGGTAAGTGCTCATTTATATTAAATTAAATATCCGCGGGCCCCAATTTAAATAAAAATTATTAGTGCAGCGGTATAAACTTAATCGATTTAAATGCATTTTCCTGGATATATAGCAGATGCCTCACATCGTAATTTAATGTAGCTTTTGAATCAGCATGAATTAATAGTTTGTATTTTATTGCTCGCAGATATGGAGTTTGTAAGCAGCTTGAATAAGATTGGGATGGTAAAAGCTATCATCAAAATCGGCGAACTGGAGCAGGACGTTCAACATCGCATCATCGAAGGCAGGAAAATCTCCACCAAATTTGGCGAGAAGCAAACGGTCGAGCTGGAGCAGGGGATCCTATTCCTACCGAAGCGTTTCAACAGCATCAGTAGCGATGAGTTTGGGGAGGCAGTCGCGCGCGGTCTGTACATCAGCAGGAGATCGGACAATGGACTGTCATTTGAGAGTAATGAAGAGAGAGCTGCGAGATAGGACGCTGATGCTAAAGTATAAGATCGATGAAATCAGTAGGATGGTCGAGATGCGCGAACTCACGAACCAAATGGCGAAGCTAAAATTTTATGATTAAAATATTTCTGTAATATATCTAACTAAGCAGCACAATAAATAAATAAATAATAAGAATAATATATACTTATTCAACACTAAATTTTCCTACATTGCAAGAGAGAGTGAGCGATCGAGTAGCCGCGCAACATCGAAATCATCAAGCAGATGGCATCATTAAAAATAAGTGTTTAGTCATTTAATGTCAGCACAAAGAGATGGATCGCATCGATATCCTCATGAAGAGGTTTGACATAGAATTCACATTGGAGGAGACGCTTCTGGGCAGCTCTACATTCTCACTCAATAAATCCCAAACAAAGCACGTGAGCATTGGGATAAGTCCTACTGCGGGTTTCATACCCATCGTCAAAATATGGGGTCCATTCGCCTCCATATTCTTCACAGCGGACGAGTGGAAGCAGTTTACCGCACTCGACATTGGAGGATTGACAGAGCCCATCTCGATGGAGCAGTTCGACATATATAGAGAGGCCTCACTGTGGATCGAACAGAGGGAGTTCAAGATAGCTCTGTCTGAAGAGGCTGTACATACCCTGGTGCGCATTAAAAAACTAATAGACTCTAAATTGGATATTTTATCAGAGTGCGCATTTAAAGACTATTACAACAGTCTGCTGTGCGCGTGTGCAAAAATGAATAATGGTGATTTAATGGATAATATTATGATGTTAATAGCTCCACATAAAAAATTGTTTCGAGCACAAATAATGTTAGAATATTTGTACATGTATAATGATGCTATATTGTCAACATATGAAAGTTTAAAATAAATATCTCCTATATCTAATTATGCGTCTTATTAACCACCTGCAATAAATAAGGAAAAATAAAAACAACGGATAATAATAATACTGATTTATTGCTCATCATGTTACATCTCTATCAAGGAATTAAATATATTACAATACATTTGTACTATCTATCCAGGAATTAAATACATTATCATGGCCCAGCCACTTGACAAAGACTTTGCTGCCCTTCCGCTTCAAGACCTTCTCAACGAGGTAGGTATCAGGATGTTTCGTCAGCTGCAGCTCTTCATTATAGAATGCTCCGCGTATGGGGGTCCCATGCATGTCCTCGAGCAGATATGAGGCAGGATCTGTGATTCGAGCCTGCTTAATTTTAAATAATTCAGCCGACCAATTTGGCGTGTACCCCTTCTCGAATAACGCTTTCTGCCTGCTTATTCGAACTACATCATTAACACTAAACTTTCGCACACCGGACATTTTAACGTGCGAATAAATGGTATCTAGAAGATGTTGTTCATGCTTCTTGGTGACGTCACAGGGTCTCATGCCAATAGTACGATGTTTCCTGACATTATATTCGGCGGTGGCATCGGTGAGAATGTCTATCCATGAATATGTCCCCCTCAAACTAATCGATCGATAAAGACTATTTTTTATAGTACGTATCACGCGCTCAGCCATGGATGCCTTGATTTTAGTATAGGATGAATAATGATTCACTTTATATTTAGCTAGCAGCGCCTTCATCGTAGAGTTGTAAAATTCAGTACCATTGTCAGTCTGCAAATTCTTCGGAGTACGACGCCCGCGAAAAATATCAGCGAAAGCGGCACTAACGCATTTAGCAGTTTTATCCTTTAGTGGACGAGTCCATAGGAACTTGGAGAAGCAGTCAATCACCACCAGAATGAATCTGTACCCCTTATTATCTCGAGCGTAAAAGGAGAATTCCGCCAAGTCAGCTTGCCATAGATCATCAAGTCCTTTAATGATAGTCCTCCTTCTCCCAAAGTTAACACGAGCGGGTCTATGGAGCTCATCAACTATACCGCTCTTAATAGCACTCATTATTTAGGTGCGGCTACGGGCTTGCGAGGAGTGACGCCCGGAGTACGTCTGCTCTCTCTTATAGTCTGCTGTACTTTGGTATGTATCAGCTCTCGCAAATGTACATCATCATCCTGGCGCTTTTTCTTCAGGTCGGCTAACTCGCCTATAACAAGCGCATCGTGAGCCTGCATTCTTTCTTCCTGCTGCTTCTTTGCATCATCCAATTCCTGCTTAAAAGCAGCGCCATAAGCCTGAAGTTTTTCTCTCTCAGCCGACAACTGAACAAATAACTCGCGCAGCTGCTCTACTCTGGTGAACACCATCTCTCTCAGTTTTACATCGCTATCCTCACTCTTCTTCTTCAGATCGGCTAACTCACGAGCAGCAATTACATCATGGATCTGTAGTCTTTCTTCCTGCTGCTTCTTCAGAGCATCCAATTCCTGCTTAATAGTAGCGCCATAAGCATGCAGCTTATCTGCCAGCTGCTTTTTCAGGATAGCTAACTCCCACACATTAGCCTGCAGTTTTTCCTCCTGCTGCTTCTTCAGATCAGATAGTTTCGCATCGGTATTTTTCTGCAGATTTTGCATATTATGCGCAGCAGCCTGCGAATAAAGTGCCAGTTTATTGCGAGCAGCACTAGCCGCACGCTCTAAAATATCAGCCTCCATCTTGTTCAAAGAATCTTCCACGAACCTCCTGCTAGCCGCATCGTCCAAATCCGCGGGCTCCTTTATGCGTGTGAGACGTCTATTATTTAAATCATAATGACCGCTCGACGTTAGCATAAATCCTACGCCATCGCGTCCTCGAGAGCATTTTCGCGTGCCTCCCGCTCTAAAGAAACGGCCGAACTTGTCGACGCTCATCGTATATTTGAGCAGGTAGCGCACATGTCGTTCGTTTTATTCAATTATATCAGCTTCGCGGAGCTCATCATCAATAGCCAGAATCTCATTACCGACGCTGCTATTCCCAGCAGTCCTAGCAGCATGTAGCAGACATAGCCTATCCACCAGCTTTTCTATTTTATCCCAATAGCGGTATTGTACGGGGGTTTTTAAGTCGCACTGCATCTCAGAGTCGAACTCTAGACCTCCAGTAGTTTTAGCGCGGGATCTAGTTAGAGCTGGCGAACTCACGCTGTTTAATAGAGGCGCGATAAACTTCTTATATTTATGTGAGTTATTTACTCGAACGCGGTTGTTGTCATCGAAATTGGAATATGCTATATTGGTTTTATTGATGATATCAGCATAATTGATTACATCTGTGTGGCTAAATGGTTTTGGCTTCTTACTAAAAATCAGATCGTAGAGGCCAGGGGTCCCCCATTGATGCTTCGCCCGGCTAAAAGATCCTCCCCATCTGGGATAATGGCTGAGTTACCCAGATGAAATCCTCCAGCATGGCTATTATAGACTACGCCGAATGTCTTGTCTAAGTCCTTATCATCACCCCTAACTAACATGGTGAAATATTTTCTAGGTGTAGACAGCATGTCGTCCAGTAAATGTAAGAGCTCACCCCCTCTAGACGTCGTATCCATATCTTGCTCATCGCCAGCCTCACTACCATACTCCGAAAACGATAGATTCCTCGTAGCCTTTAACTTGGCCGCATGACGTTGTGCTACTGCTTTCGGTGTGGAGCGTATAACAGGGGTTGCAGGTGTTGCCTGTAAAGCCGGGAGTATGACAAGCATAGACATGCTGGTTGCAGGTGGTTGAAGCAGGGCAGAACGTGCTGGAGGTGCTGTCCGTGGATAGGATATGTCGAATGTGCGCGGTCGATGTAGAGCAGAACGTGCTGGAGGTTAAGAGGAAAACACTTGACAACACGGTAAAAGTATTAAAAAATAAGTCCTGCATTTATCGATTGCGTTAGCCTATTAGCGGCAGTGTAAAGACAGGGGCTATTATAATGATGTGAAAAAATGAGCACGCCCGATGTGATGGATAATAGGTTCGCATAAACAAGCACTTTGAGTACAAATAATGTTAGAGGGCATTTACATGTATAGTGATGCTGTATTGTCAACATTTGAATGTTTCAAACAAATGACTCTAATTAAGTGTTTTATCAGCCTACAATAAATAGAGAAATAATTCGATTTATTACTCATGCATATCCTCGAGTAGCTAGGAAACTAGATCTGTAATTCGAGATTGCTTAATTGCAGTATTAACTCTAATCGCCCGCTAGGTCATAGGTGCATTGATTTGTACACCTGTCAGAACTTGTAGCTGGCAGGGCGCTCCTCCCCACCACATGAGTTTCGGGGGGCTATCTTTAAGCTTGATTTCTGCATACATTAGGGTAGTTCTCAGGCAGCAACGACGAAGCATGCATCCACCCAAGAGCACTAACACGCAAGGGGCTGGTGGAGTGTACGGAGGGGCTACGGGAGGGTCCGCATACTAGCGCCCTGATTGTATTGGGTAGCAATTTGCTGTGTCTAATGAAGCTCGGCTCGAATCCAGCACCCCTGTCCATTGATCCATATTGATCACCTCTAGCGATTGTTGCTGCTTGACGACCTTCATCGTACCAAACCTCTCACATCTCGGATGAGACTCTAGCTCACCACCTCCTTTTAACGTTTGCTGGTCATTACAGGTTCTCCCTGATCCATTCAAAGCATCCTTTTCGGTCTTAGGTTGTCTCATCGTGGCATTTGTTTGATGTTTAGTTTCATGCCGTTTGAGATTATCGCTTCTTGTAAATGTTCTCTCACAGTGCAAACACTTCAATAATCTGGCAGAATTAGTAGTCTTGTGTCTTTTCAATCCACGCAGCCACCGGAAAGAAGACTCACATCTATTACACTTATACATGCTGATGGATCGAATGCAACTGATATCTCTGTGACAGCCACTGTGCCAGTCTCTCTTATATATATATCCTCCGTACCGTCCCGAAGCCCCTCCGCCACTCCGTCACGAGTATGTAGTTGATATTTTATATGGTAATAAAAAATAATAATACAATGTAAAACTTTATTTTTATTCACCCCTCCATAGTGTATAGAGAGAACAGAACATATTAAATAAAGAAAAATCATGCAAACATATACAATACTATTTTTAATAATAAATCCTGCTGCAGCTCGCTGATTTTGATTAAAGCTTTTACCATCCCAATCTTATTCAGGCTACTTACGAAGTCCATATCTGGGGGCAATAAAATATATGATTTATTCATAATTATTTGGCTAGAAGTGGTGTACTTACTTCTCTTAATATGCGGAGGACTGCGAGTGTTAGTGCTCTTGGGTGGATGCATGCTTCGTCGTTGCTGCCTGAGAACTACCCTAATGTATGCAGAAATCAAGCTTAAAGATAGCCCCCCGAAACTCATGTGGTGGGGAGGAGCGCCCTGCCAGCTACAAGTTCTGACAGGTGTACAAATCAATGCACCTATGACCTAGCGGGCGATTAGAGTTAATACTGCAATTAAGCAATCTCGAATTACAGATCTAGTTTCCTAGCTACTCGAGGATATGCATGAGTAATAAATCGAATTATTTCTCTATTTATTGTAGGCTGATAAAACACTTAATTAGAGTCATTTGTTTGAAACATTCAAATGTTGACAATACAGCATCACTATACATGTAAATGCCCTCTAACATTATTTGTACTCAAAGTGCTTGTTTATGCGAACCTATTATCCATCACATCGGGCGTGCTCATTTTTTCACATCATTATAATAGCCCCTGTCTTTACACTGCCGCTAATAGGCTAACGCAATCGATAAATGCAGGACTTATTTTTTAATACTTTTACCGTGTTGTCAAGTGTTTTCCTCTTAACCTCCAGCACGTTCTGCTCTACATCGACCGCGCACATTCGACATATCCTATCCACGGACAGCACCTCCAGCACGTTCTGCCCTGCTTCAACCACCTGCAACCAGCATGTCTATGCTTGTCATACTCCCGGCTTTACAGGCAACACCTGCAACCCCTGTTATACGCTCCACACCGAAAGCAGTAGCACAACGTCATGCGGCCAAGTTAAAGGCTACGAGGAATCTATCGTTTTCGGAGTATGGTAGTGAGGCTGGCGATGAGCAAGATATGGATACGACGTCTAGAGGGGGTGAGCTCTTACATTTACTGGACGACATGCTGTCTACACCTAGAAAATATTTCACCATGTTAGTTAGGGGTGATGATAAGGACTTAGACAAGACATTCGGCGTAGTCTATAATAGCCATGCTGGAGGATTTCATCTGGGTAACTCAGCCATTATCCCAGATGGGGAGGATCTTTTAGCCGGGCGAAGCATCAATGGGGGACCCCTGGCCTCTACGATCTGATTTTTAGTAAGAAGCCAAAACCATTTAGCCACACAGATGTAATCAATTATGCTGATATCATCAATAAAACCAATATAGCATATTCCAATTTCGATGACAACAACCGCGTTCGAGTAAATAACTCACATAAATATAAGAAGTTTATCGCGCCTCTATTAAACAGCGTGAGTTCGCCAGCTCTAACTAGATCCCGCGCTAAAACTACTGGAGGTCTAGAGTTCGACTCTGAGATGCAGTGCGACTTAAAAACCCCCGTACAATACCGCTATTGGGATAAAATAGAAAAGCTGGTGGATAGGCTATGTCTGCTACATGCTGCTAGGACTGCTGGGAATAGCAGCGTCGGTAATGAGATTCTGGCTATTGATGATGAGCTCCGCGAAGCTGATATAATTGAATAAAACGAACGACATGTGCGCTACCTGCTCAAATATACGATGAGCGTCGACAAGTTCGGCCGTTTCTTTAGAGCGGGAGGCACGCGAAAATGCTCTCGAGGACGCGATGGCGTAGGATTTATGCTAACGTCGAGCGGTCATTATGATTTAAATAATAGACGTCTCACACGCATAAAGGAGCCCGCGGATTTGGACGATGCGGCTAGCAGGAGGTTCGTGGAAGATTCTTTGAACAAGATGGAGGCTGATATTTTAGAGCGTGCGGCTAGTGCTGCTCGCAATAAACTGGCACTTTATTCGCAGGCTGCTGCGCATAATATGCAAAATCTGCAGAAAAATACCGATGCGAAACTATCTGATCTGAAGAAGCAGCAGGAGGAAAAACTGCAGGCTAATGTGTGGGAGTTAGCTATCCTGAAAAAGCAGCTGGCAGATAAGCTGCATGCTTATGGCGCTACTATTAAGCAGGAATTGGATGCTCTGAAGAAGCAGCAGGAAGAAAGACTACAGATCCATGATGTAATTGCTGCTCGTGAGTTAGCCGATCTGAAGAAGAAGAGTGAGGATAGCGATGTAAAACTGAGAGAGATGGTGTTCACCAGAGTAGAGCAGCTGCGCGAGTTATTTGTTCAGTTGTCGGCTGAGAGAGAAAAACTTCAGGCTTATGGCGCTGCTTTTAAGCAGGAATTGGATGATGCAAAGAAGCAGCAGGAAGAAAGAATGCAGGCTCACGATGCGCTTGTTATAGGCGAGTTAGCCGACCTGAAGAAAAAGCGCCAGGATGATGATGTACATTTGCGAGAGCTGATACATACCAAAGTACAGCAGACTATAAGAGAGAGCAGACGTACTCCGGGCGTCACTCCTCGCAAGCCCGTAGCCGCACCTAAATAATGAGTGCTATTAAGAGCGGTATAGTTGATGAGCTCCATAGACCCGCTCGTGTTAACTTTGGGAGAAGGAGGACTATCATTAAAGGACTTGATGATCTATGGCAAGCTGACTTGGCGGAATTCTCCTTTTACGCTCGAGATAATAAGGGGTACAGATTCATTCTGGTGGTGATTGACTGCTTCTCCAAGTTCCTATGGACTCGTCCACTAAAGGATAAAACTGCTAAATGCGTTAGTGCCGCTTTCGCTGATATTTTTCGCGGGCGTCGTACTCCGAAGAATTTGCAGACTGACAATGGTACTGAATTTTACAACTCTACGATGAAGGCGCTGCTAGCTAAATATAAAGTGAATCATTATTCATCCTATACTAAAATCAAGGCATCCATGGCTGAGCGCGTGATACGTACTATAAAAAATAGTCTTTATCGATCGATTAGTTTGAGGGGGACATATTCATGGATAGACATTCTCACCGATGCCACCGCCGAATATAATGTCAGGAAACATCGTACTATTGGCATGAGACCCTGTGACGTCACCAAGAAGCATGAACAACATCTTCTAGATACCATTTATTCGCACGTTAAAATGTCCGGTGTGCGAAAGTTTAGTGTTAATGATGTAGTTCGAATAAGCAGGCAGAAAGCGTTATTCGAGAAGGGGTACACGCCAAATTGGTCGGCTGAATTATTTAAAATTAAGCAGGCTCGAATCACAGATCCTGCCTCATATCTGCTCGAGGACATGCATGGGACCCCCATACGCGGAGCATTCTATAATGAAGAGCTGCAGCTGACGAAACATCCTGATACCTACCTCGTTGAGAAGGTCTTGAAGCGGAAGGGCAGCAAAGTCTTTGTCAAGTGGCTGGGCCATGATAATGTATTTAATTCCTGGATAGATAGTACAAATGTATTGTAATATATTTAATTCCTTGATAGAGATGTAACATGATGAGCAATAAATCAGTATTATTATTATCCGTTGTTTTTATTTTTCCTTATTTATTGCAGGTGGTTAATAAGACGCATAATTAGATATAGGAGATATTTATTTTAAACTTTCATATGTTGACAATATAGCATCATTATACATGTACAAATATTCTAACATTATTTGTGCTCGAAACAATTTTTTATGTGGAGCTATTAACATCATAATATTATCCATTAAATCACCATTATTCATTTTTGCACACGCGCACAGCAGACTGTTGTAATAGTCTTTAAATGCGCACTCTGATAAAATATCCAATTTAGAGTCTATTAGTTTTTTAATGCGCACCAGGGTATGTACAGCCTCTTCAGACAGAGCTATCTTGAACTCCCTCTGTTCGATCCACAGTGAGGCCTCTCTATATATGTCGAACTGCTCCATCGAGATGGGCTCTGTCAATCCTCCAATGTCGAGTGCGGTAAACTGCTTCCACTCGTCCGCTGTGAAGAATATGGAGGCGAATGGACCCCATATTTTGACGATGGGTATGAAACCCGCAGTAGGACTTATCCCAATGCTCACGTGCTTTGTTTGGGATTTATTGAGTGAGAATGTAGAGCTGCCCAGAAGCGTCTCCTCCAATGTGAATTCTATGTCAAACCTCTTCATGAGGATATCGATGCGATCCATCTCTTTGTGCTGACATTAAATGACTAAACACTTATTTTTAATGATGCCATCTGCTTGATGATTTCGATGTTGCGCGGCTACTCGATCGCTCACTCTCTCTTGCAATGTAGGAAAATTTAGTGTTGAATAAGTATATATTATTCTTATTATTTATTTATTTATTGTGCTGCTTAGTTAGATATATTACAGAAATATTTTAATCATAAAATTTTAGCTTCGCCATTTGGTTCGTGAGTTCGCGCATCTCGACCATCCTACTGATTTCATCGATCTTATACTTTAGCATCAGCGTCCTATCTCGCAGCTCTCTCTTCATTACTCTCAAATGACAGTCCATTGTCCGATCTCCTGCTGATGTACAGACCGCGCGCGACTGCCTCCCCAAACTCATCGCTACTGATGCTGTTGAAACGCTTCGGTAGGAATAGGATCCCCTGCTCCAGCTCGACCGTTTGCTTCTCGCCAAATTTGGTGGAGATTTTCCTGCCTTCGATGATGCGATGTTGAACGTCCTGCTCCAGTTCGCCGATTTTGATGATAGCTTTTACCATCCCAATCTTATTCAAGCTGCTTACAAACTCCATATCTGCGAGCAATAAAATACAAACTATTAATTCATGCTGATTCAAAAGCTACATTAAATTACGATGTGAGGCATCTGCTATATATCCAGGAAAATGCATTTAAATCGATTAAGTTTATACCGCTGCACTAATAATTTTTATTTAAATTGGGGCCCGCGGATATTTAATTTAATATAAATGAGCACTTACCTATTCGAAACTGGCCGGGCACTGTATGTTGAACGGTGAGTTAACACGATAACACTCACTAGGAGATCGGTGCTGGCACAGAGGGTAACACAAGAAACTTGAAGGGCTAGATGTGAGCTTCGACACTATTCGGAGTAGACTGGTTCTCGTGGCACGGCGTTTTTCGTTTAAATAACCCTCGCAGGGGTGGGGTGTGATGGCGTGCTTCTTCGCGCAGGTAGGAATGTTGCGGCAAGTTAATTGGTGCACGTGCATATCTGGCTTGGGTCTAATACCTATAAATCACACTGCGCCTTTCAGATAACCGGCTCAGGCCGCGCTGAAGGGCTTGTCTGAGAGCATGGCAGCTGCACCCGTACATAAACATGTCTGTGAGCGGGATGAAATTGACATATTTATGATGCCTGGTTTAATTTCCCAGGCTCCGCCCGCCGGTTATTTATGGCTCATCTGAATGGTGCACAGGTAGCCATGCCGGAATGTATTTGTCTGTCGGATATTTAACACGGCGAAGGGTGCAGTTTTTATTGTGTCATGTGATGGATGGACGGTCTCTGGGCGGCGTTTTACCACGAAACATCTGCGCAGATGTGCGCCTTTGATAAGCAGTGTAGTACTAATATACAAGGCTTAATTTCCCACGCTCCCATCGGTGCAGTTTTTATTGTGTGCGGTGATGGATGATTTCCGTGACCGCGCTTTGTAATTTACCGCCAAACATATGCGGCTCAGATGCGTTCCACCCCCCGGTGCGCGGGAGATTCGTGCCACGTCGGGGGCCGCAGTGAGGCGACGGCCGGCGGGGGGCAGCGTGGGGGCAGCGTGGGGGCGGCGGGGGGCGGCGCGGCGTCTAGTCTGGTATGTCACTCGGGGGCGGCGGGGGGCGGCGTGGGGGTGGTATGTTGGCCGGCCCTTGCCCACCAATACAATCACCATAATTTAATCCGCGGTTTAATCGAACTTTTGATTCGCGTAATTAGAGCAATTGTATGCAAATTCCGCGGAATAGCTGGCGTAATTAGAGCAATTGTATGCAAATACCGCGGATAATCGCGTAATTAGAGCAATTGTATGCAAATACCGCGGAATAGCTGGCGTAATTAGAGCAATTGTATGCAAATACCGCGGATAATCGCGTAATTAGAGCAATTGTATGCAAATACCGCGGATAATTACCGCGATTATCCCATTAAAACGCGAATCCGCCGCTTTAATGCTCTAATTACCCCCAAATTGCTCTACTTACGCGAATCAAAAGTTCGATTAAACCGCGGATTAAATTAATCGAAAACTAACCTGACCTGCGTTGGAATCGGTGTTGCCTAACTACTTTTACTACAGTATTTTACTGAATAATTTCAAAGTAGTGGACGTATGAAAACGTTATGAAAAATTAGTATTCATTGAATGCGCACGGTTAATGAACAACCTGCAATAACACTGTAATTACACAAATCTTATGACATATAAATTACCGTCGACATTACGACTGGCTTCACATAGTTTTCTTGATGTTTTCACGAGATCTTAATTTAAATATGATTGCCCAACAAACGCATAATTTTCCAATATGTATGCAAATTCGTGGAGTAGTAAATAGCATTTACAAGTACAAACTTAATTGAATGGAAAAGAAAATGTACCCCCGGGCGCCGTAATTCCACCAATTATCAGTGTAATGCGCCTCGCGAGATTTTTATTGACCATTATTTAATCGATATTAGGTACTTTGTTGTACGGCAATTATGCAATAACTTACACAGATGGACGTGCAGAGCCTGAAGAGATTAATTTTAACAATTAGATTAATTTATTGATTGATTTAAGGCGCCGATTGATGTGAGCACCGCCCATTACACGGTAGCGAAGATGTTTTAAATGTTATAGTTAGTTTTATAACAAATTATGTTCAATAGCAAATAGACAAAAAAATATGCCTACCTTAAATATTCAATAATCGAGCAATCTCATCTTCACTAGTTACTTTAAGTACACTAATGAATATCGTCACTTGCTGACTGAAATGTACATTTTGTGCAAAATAAATCATAACGTTACTCAGGGTTATCATTATTTAATAAATTCTTCACCTGCTCATCAAAATACCTCATCCAATTTCAAACCCGAAATAAAAAAGGCGGGAAAGTTAAATAAGCTCTGCGGATATGAATAAAAACCAAAGTGATTTTGAAAATTCTACCGGAAGGTGCGTTGGACAATGCACCATCGGGCTTTACATGTAAATTTAAAGTCCTTAAATATTGTCTTCCTTAATTATTTTAGAGAAAAACTATAATGAACTCTTTTGTAGAACAAAAAACTGCGCCAATTTATGCTATTACTTCTTATTTTTCATTATCCATAACCTAAAAAATCGTGTCGTGTGAAACTTGTTACGATTATAAGAAAAAATATTCTGTAAAAAAATTATGCATATTCCTAAAATTCTATATACACTCAGATGAAAAAAAAAAAACGGGTCAATGGGTCGTTGTTTACAAAAAAACCCATTTTTTTTAAATTTTGTACCGCGCACCGGAAGGTGCGTTGGACAATGCACCATCGGGCTTTACATGTAAATTTAAAGTCCTTAAATATTGTCTTCCTTAATTATTTTAGAGAAAAACTATAATGAACTCTTTTGTAGAGCAAAAAACTGCGCCAATTTATGCTATTACTTCTTATTTTTCATTATCCATAACCTAAAAAATCGTGTCGTGTGAAACTTGTTACGATTATAAGAAAAAATATTCTGTAAAAAAATTATGCATATTCCTAAAATTCTATATACACTCAGATGAAAAAAAAAAACGGGTCAATGGGTCGTTGTTTACAAAAAAACCCATTTTTTTTAAATTTTGATGTTGGTACAGTCCTTAGCATGAAAGTTTTAGTGTTTTACAATCAAAGAGAACATCAGGATGTAGAAAAAAAAAAACAATATGTTATACGTATCAGTTTATTTAATAAGTGAAAATAACATTTAAAGGTATGCGTTCTTCACTACCTATTGCTCATTCGGCATTATGCATAGAGGATCAAGTTGCTACTGGGGTTTGACTAGTTTGTTTTCGATTAACTGTCATTTTCATTATTAATCCCTGTTAAGTTTATTTTGCAGAAATGCATTTGTTTCGTGTATACGTACATTACTCTTTGATAGTCAAATACTAAAAATTTTATTCTAAGGACTATACCAACATCAAAATTTAAAAAAACAAACTTTTGCAAGCAATGGCCCAATGACCCGGGTTTTTTGCATCTAAGTGTAGGTATCTATAAAAAAAAGTGCGAATAATTGCCGAATAGTTAAACAATTTCATCACACGTTTACGTATACATATACAAACTAAAATTGCCAACAGTTTATATAAAATTTATTACAGAATATTGATTAAATTTGAAATATACTTAAGATTATATTCCCGCAAGAAACGGCCTTGAGCCACGTGTAAACTAAAGTAAACTTATTCTTACCAAAAGGTCTAAAACGACCGATATGCGTTATAAACTAAGGTCAAATTATCTGATAGTGGTGGGGCCATATAAACCACAAGGGCCACTCAACAGTAACGATATTTCACCGGCTGGAACCGAATTGGAATTGGCACCGTTAGGGTACTTCTATAGGCAACCTCTCCACCACCGCTGTACGTAAAAAATATAACATTACAATATGTTTATCTCTTCTTCATTACAGAACTTTTCGTGATTTTTTTCAAGAACTGTGTTTTTTGACAATGAATCTTTCATTTGAGAATTTTTGAGATACATTCATACAAAAAACTAATAAAAATATACCATACTGACAGTGTCTCATCAAAACAACTTCCGATAAAAGGTTGAGCAGTAAAAGAACACGGTATTTTCTAATCTACTTATGACACCTGAACAGGGCAGGTCATAGGCAGGTTCTGTTCAGAACGGGAGGTATAATGGAACAAAAAATGCGGTAGTAGTACCTTCTTGTGCTTGTACACATGCCTATCCAGCAGATAGGTATTATCAACAATTTTAAAAAGACTCCACAGGCACAAGATAACTCACTAATTAATGACTCCCACTTGACCCAATGACTAAAAAATGTATTATATTTGATTTCTCCAAGAGGTGGCATCAGGGCTGCCAAATGAAATTCTACGAAATGTCTAGACCTAAAATCCACCTAGAAATCCCTAAGTAATTCATAAATTGTATGTACTACCTTGTACTTGTGCACATGCCTAACATAAGACACTAATTACCTACCATTTTGGAAAAATTCAACTGGCACAAAACAGGTCACTAATTAATTATTCCTACTTACTAAAATGTATTGTATTTAATTTCTCCAAGAGGTGGCACCAAGGCTGCCAGATGAAATCCTACGAAATCTTTAGATCGTTAACTAAAATCCCCCTAGAAATCCCTAACTAACTCCTAGATTGTATGTACCTCCTTGTACTTGTGCACATGCCTACCAGAAGATACTTATTACCTACCCTTTTGGAAAGACTCAACTCAACATTCCAACTTACTAAAAAATGTATTGTATTTGATTTCTCTAAGAGGTGGCACCAGGGCTGCCAGATGAAATTCTACGAAATCCCTACACCGGTACGTAAAATCCCCCTAGAAATCCCTAACTAACTCCCAAATTGTATGTACCTCCTTGTACTTGTGCACATGCCTACCAGAAAATACGTATTACCAACCATTTTAGAAAGACTAAACTGGCACAAAATAGCTCACTAATTAATTATTCCAACTTACTAAAAATGTATAGTATTTGATTTCTTAAGAGGTGGCAGTAGAGTTGCCAGAAGAAATTTTACGAAATCCTTAGACCGGCACCTAAAATCCCCCCAGAAATTCCTAACTAATACCTAAATTAAATAATGATATTTTTAAGTTAGAAAAGTCCTTCTAAATAACATAAATGTGGTTTTAAAATAAAATCTTGCTTAATTAAAACTTAATCTAATCCAAAAAGGAAAAACAAACAGGAACATTTTCAATAACTCCTAAATTGTAATAATGACATTTTTTAGGTTACAAAATGTCTTCCAAATAACATAGATGAATCGTTTATTTCAGAAAGTGGTTAACAGACATTTTTATGGATTTTATTTTTTGACGGAATCAGTATCTCCCATTGTCAGGGCACATTTTTCTGCAATAAAACTTCAACTACCATTCAGTTTTATGGGATATAATTTACAATGAATATCGCGTTTAGTGCAGAAACCTGTCAAGCGACATCACATAGCGTGTTTCTGCAGTAAACTTAACTTCCTGTGGTATTTTGTATAATAATTACCATTGGTTTACCATTACTTAGCAGTTTGGTATATTTAACAAATCAGACAATTAGTTAAAATGTCTTAATTGTATTTTAATGAAAACACGGAAAACTTTGTGTAATATTCTGTGTTCAAATAAGAAAAATGTAGTTTATAATAGTGTCTTGTTTGTTAAAAATCATAATACCACAAAAAAATTAGGAAATTACCATTAAAAATATATGTTTCTACATTAAAATCGTATTTTATTACAGAAACCGCTCCACTGCAATTTTAAATATTTTTTTACAATTAAGGGAGACATATTATAATTTAAATACAGGCAGCATCAACTTCGGGGAGATGTTAACTAATACTAGAAATTTGTTTAGGCCAAAATCTGTTTAAATATCAAGGATATAATGTTTTTCTTTATTTCCCAAAAATTGTAAAAGGTGCACCTGATCAGTTTCTGAAATAAACGATTCAAATGTGGTTTACAAATGTTTATTGAAAACAATACAAAGAAATCAATAAAATTGTACATAAATCTTGCTTAACCTATCCTTATTCTATACAGAAAAGAACATCTTCAGTTTTCATAAATAGTTTATTAATTTTTTTAATCATTCCTTAACCATTATCTAACCATTATTAGGAAAATTGGAATAGTTTTATTTTTCAGTAATTGTTAGTCGTTCAAAATTTCTGTCAGTGTTTCAGGTGACAGTTGGTTTCGAATTTTTGTTCTATTCAATATTATCTCAGAATTAAAAAAAAAAATAGATTGAAACGAATATGCCCAGTATTTGGAACAATACAGAATCAAATACTGTATACTGGTAGCCGTTACTTTGTGGAACATGTAAATGAATTAAATAAAACAATTTTACTGTGTTGCTTCTACTGACACATTTATTTTACAAAAATAATTTAGTTACTGCAGTTTCGACTACTTTATAGAGTTTGACAATGACTATAAAGTAGTCGAAACTGCAGTAACTAAATTATTTTTGTAAAATAAATGTGTCAGTGGAAGCAACAAAGTAAAATTGTTTTATTTAATTCAAATACAGAATCACTTGATTTTATTACACTCAGATGCAAAAAAACGGGTCATTGGGTTATTGTTTGCAAAAGAACCATTTATTTTTATTTTGATGTTGTTATAGTCCTTAGAATAAATTTTTTTGTGTTTTACAATCAAAGAGACCGTCAGGACGTAGAAAGAAGCAACACATGGTACTTATTATTTATTTAATGAACATTAATAAGCGAAAACGATAATGTGCGTATACACGAAAGAAAATGCATTTATGCAAAATAAACTTAACAGAGATTAATAATGAAAATGACAGTTAATCGAAAACAAACAAGTCAAAACCCAGTAGCCACCATGATCCTCTATGCATAATGCCGAATGAACAATAGGTAGTGAAGAACTCATAGCTTTAAATGTTATTTTCGCTTATTAAATAAACTGATAAGTATCATATGTTGTTTTTTTCTACATCCTGATGGTCTCTTTGATTGTAAAACACTAAAACTTTCATTCTAAGGACTATACCAACAACAAAATTTAAAAAAATGTTTTTTTTTTGCAAACAATAACCCAATGACCGGGTTTTTTGCATCTGAGTGTATATCGTGGATATTTCTTACAAAAAATTACTGACATTTAAATCTCCGAAATCAGACCAATCGATATTATTTCTCAAAATTCGCCAGGCTTGATCAAGAGCCATCAAATCATCTGGTGAAACTAAATTTGAGGATTCAGTTGCCAAAGAAGCAGTAGAGTTATGTCTTTTAGAATGGACTTCTGGAAATGAAATTATAGTTAATTTTCTTAAAATATCGTCATAACGTCCACGTCTCTTTGAGGAGAGCTTTCTATGAGAAAATCCAAAGAATGGTTACGCAAGTTTCACAATTCTTCTTGAGATCATCCATGGACTTTGTTACAGCAACTTTGAAGTTTTAGCACATAAATATGTTTTCTATTTGTATAAAGTTGTGAGGATTTTTGCATTCGATATTCTCCAAGGGCATACAGTCTAAATAAACTGGCTTGAGGAAACAGCCTAGAATAGTTTTAGTATGGTAATAATGGAAATAACCCAAAAACTATAATTTAGAAAATCTAACAAAATACAGATTAAAGGAAAAAAGTGGAAAATCCCTTTCCCTTGTTGTCCTCTAAAAATCCCTAGATTAGGGGAAAATCCCTACACAGGGCAACCCAGGATGGCATTTCTCCGCAATTGATATGCACAACTTGAATTATAAAACCTGCAAAATGTGTAGTTGAACGGATATAATGTAGGACTCGCGAGGCTCACTAGGTAGAAACCGGTCTTTCGTTTATTTTTTCATATAAATATATTAAGTTCTAATATAAATAATTACGTTTGATTAAATTTGCACCATGTGGTGGTTGGTCCGTTTAAATTTTTACTTAGTATACAAAACAAGTTAACAACTGCTATAAAAAACTCATAGTGATCGAAAAATTCAACAATTCTAATTCGTTCCTAGGCGAAAGTAAAACGTCACTACAAATTTAAAGTCGGATCCTAAACTTTAGTACGCTGTACGTGCCTCTTGGCGATGTGCTGGTTGAACTTAATAAATTACGGGAAGGAATGTTTAGCCGACTTCTTATCCAGCCAACGACACATTTCCGTGTTAAAAAGTAGTTCTGGACCGCGCAAACTTTGAAGAGCATAGCAGAGAGCACTTCGGGGAAGTTGCAGTAAATATATTCCGGCCTGCTTTAAATTTCTGATCTCGGCTCGGCCGTGGCATTAATTCGTCATTTCCAAGCGGGAATACGTGAAGGGCGGTCGCACCTCATTTTTCCCGGCGCCCGGGAAGTTCGTGATGGACAGGAACCGGCGCAGGCGACATTTCGTGGTCACATGGCTTTGAACATGTGGCGAACTGATATTGCGTGCAGAAGCGTCGCTTCATGTCGCACGGCGAGGCCCTCCCGGCTTTATTCGTTTTTCCTTTCCTGGATTGATGCCGAGTGCTTTGACTCCCGTTTATTACACGACACCGAAAATCGAAACAAAACTCCGCAAACGAGCCAGGTATAAGTTTATCAGAGAGACGGGTGGTAATTAGGTAATTACTTTGTTGAAAGTTCGGAAGGTAAACTCTACTAGCATGTAATTATGCTTAACTACCCGATGATATTATCCACGCTTTTTTTTATGATAAAATTTCTACAATAGTAGTTTTTTTTGTGTATTAGCGTAGGCAATTATGTAATTCAGCCACTAACGATTCAGTTTATAGCAATGTTTAAAAATAACCGTGTTCTTGGGTTTAGATTTGAACCAAGCACGTCTGCACAAGCACTTGGTCACAAACTTTCTAGTACACATTGGTTTCCAAAGTTAAAATTATTCTTTACTGATGTAAAACCTTTAATGTAAAATTTTAATTCAATGAAATGCTGCAAATACCTAATTGAAATCATTAATAATTTTCAGTTCTTCAAATTGTAAACATTTCATGGTTACCCGCGCTTTTTGAATGCAATTCATTCTTCCAGCGCGAATGGCTTTAAAGAGAATATATGCGTAGATACGATCTGTGGAATGAAAATGTAATAGAAAACAAAATGTATGGAATAAAACCGATAAGAGAGCTTGCGGGTTCGGTTTGTGTTTAAAACAGCGCTCCAATAGTACAAAAAATGAAAACGAATTTTCCGATTATATTCGCCGGATAAGGAGCAGCATAAAATATTGGGAGATATGCATGTCCAGTAATCGTGACCGCATGCAACGAAATGCGGCGAGCAAATTTATGCATACACTGGGCGAAATAAATTGTACTCTTTTACGGCGATTTGATAATGGCTGGTGTTTGAAATGGTCACGGCTGCAAGAGATTAGTGAGTAATAATTTATGAGGGGATTAAATTTGAAGTTGCCACAATAAGGCGGGGAAATCCGGTGAATTTTTAATGACAAAAGTTTTTCGGGCAGCGTTAATAAAAAAAATACCAAATTAGTAATGTGACAATCCAGGAACTCCAAAGTCCACATCTGTATTACTATTAATGAAATATTCCCCCTTGACGGCCGTATACGTGCAGAATAAATAATACGCGCGGAATTTTTATTTGGATCCGTGTCCGAGGGAGGATCCTCAAATTTCTTTTGTATTAATGCAGTTAGCACTACGAATTAAATGCCGAAATTTATGATCCGTGGCAGTTTTACTGGTATTTTATTCCTCTAATATACGTTTAAATGCGCTATTCACGCCATTCACAGCGGCCACTTAGATATATTTAAAGATATTATTTTCATATATTAAGTATAACATATTTTACATAACCTATAATGTATAATGTGGGTCGCAAAAAGGTAATAAATTAAACTGATTAGGAATAAGGACTCTAGAAGCCGCAGTGCTAAGATGGGAAGCTACCAAGCGCAAAAAATAACTCATGGGGAAATGTCATTGTATATACAGGGTGAGTCAATAGGACGGGCAGGCTTGATTACAGGTACATCGTTAATAATATCGAAATTAACCAAACGGCACAGCAAATTAGAGGCCAAAGTGCAGTATGTAAAATTATTTTGCCATATATAGGGTGTTCCATTTTTGCAGGGCAGCCTTGGACCTAGTTTTTTTTTTAAATTGCACCCCCCGTGTAAATTATTTGAATTTGCCCTATTTTGGGTTTTATAAATCCGTTTAGTTTTTGCAATTCGCTTTAACTATTCAGAAGTTGTTTATGTTTTTCTAAAACTTAATGCATTTACAGGCACTTATTAAAAAAATAGCCGGGCACTTGTTTTCTAGGATATCGGTTGGGACTTAACCAGATCCTAAACAACTGTCTGGGGAATCCTCTAGCGGCAAGATCGTCGATTTGCATTGTGGCATCACCTTACTGTGGGACATTCATTTTGGTAAACTTTGAAGAGCCATAACTTGATTTATTTAAATGGCACACCCTATATTTCATTACTTAGTCATATTCACCATATCATTTTACATCGGTTTCGACCATTATATTTTTTCTTACTAGTTCATAGTTTGATATAAATAATTTGGATTTTCTGAAAAATGAACCCAGATCTCATCAATATAAACTTAACGTGCATTGAATATCAATTGTTTCTGTCATGTCAACGTCAAAGTGACATTTATTGTACGACACGTTGTATTTTTTTGTTTTGTGAACATAAAATTTTCGCATGATGAAATGGTGGATTTAATTTGTTTTTGCTATTGATTTGTTATGCCTCAATAAATTCTGTTACCAGCAAGGGTTTTCGCTGTCACCAGGTACATAAACCATATCCACCATTTCATTATGAGAAAAAATCATACAAAAATCATTAATTAAAATTATTAAGATTATTAAAATTTCTTAAAATGTAGACTATTTTCAATTTATCATGAAGTTTTCAGAATTGAGGGGTCTAGAAGTAAAATGGTTTAAGTGCATTTTTGGTAGTTCTGAGATAAATAAATGGCTTTAAAGTTAACTTGAAGACTAAAGTTTTCTTAGTTGACAAGTTAGTTGTCTAAAGACTAAAATATTAGGACTAAAATATTAACACAGTTTTATAAACTTAATCCTGGAATTTTGAAATTTAACTTTAAAGCCTTACTTTATATGTAATATAATAATGATAAACTTTAACTCAGAACTACCTAATATGCACTTAAACCCTTTTACTTCTAGACCCCTCAATTATATACAAATTTAGATAATTAGAAAATTATATACAACTTCAAGAACATTTCTTAATATATAGAACCTATTTTCAATTTTGTAATATTTCAAGAACGTTCTTAAAAGTAATTTTTTGAAATTTTGAATATTTTAGTCGATTTCGCAATTATTTCATTCGATAATATTAAGTGAATGCATATTTTCCCTGTTTAATTGAATACAAAAAAAAATTGATCGCAAAAAAGATTTTGCGATATTTCCAGAATTTTGTTTTATTGTAGGTACAATTTGATAATATTTCAGGAACATTCCATAAAATTTCATAAAACATTTTATGAAATATTGAATTTTTATTCATTTGAGCAAATTTAGCATTTATTTCATTTGATGATATTAAGTGAATTAATATTAATATTAATACGATCAGTTGAAAATATGAGCATTTATGCCTTTTAATTTTAAGCGGTCAGGAAGCGATTCATTGGATAATTTTATTTCCCGGCTAGCCGGGAATACATTTTCCCAGCTAGCAAGTGTCACTGTCACTTTGATAAATCACACCACTTTTAAAGTAAACTAAGAACAGTATTTAACTATTTATTACAATGAATATTGACGGTTACATTACTGTTATGATTGCTACAACCGCAGATCAGATGGAGTACATTCGATTTTACTGTCCGACATATTTGAAAAATATCGAAAGAATTTTTGATTGAATATTTGCATCTGTCAAAATGACAAATTTGTTATTTTCCCTTGGCAACAATTTTACAGATCTCATTGATGAAATATATTATTAAATTTTTATAAACCATTCTAGATTGTAAGTAAAATAGTATACAAACCTCGCGGGAAAGATCATTCCAGCCTCGTGCTTATAGCTACCCTCAGCGCTTCGCGCCTCGGGCATCTAAAGAAGCACTTAGCTGTAATGATCCGTTTCCCTCGGTATGTAACGTACTATTACTGTTTAATTTGATTCAATGCTATTCAAGATTTCATGATATTTTAAGAATTTCTGTAAATGCCATTACAATAATGTATATATGGGTATGCCTGTAAGTTTTGGTTGCATTACGTTATGCATGTAACCCAATGTGCATAATACGATACAAAAAGGGCTACTTTGGGGCCAATTCAGGCTCACTCTACTGCCGATATTTCTTACTTTACACGAATTAAAAAATTAAGTTATCACATCACAAATAATGCGACAGCTCACGTCCATGTGAAAGTGGATTCGATTATATAGCTATTTGTCCAATAAGAGGGTAAAGTGGTACATTGTTGCTCCCGGGGGAAAGCCGCCAATTCCCCAAGAGCATCAGTGGCACTTTGCGCTCAAATTGCACACAAGACTTTTCGTAAAATGTATTGTTTCATAATACAATTGTAAATTAAGGTACGTAATTAATTTCAAAATATGTTCTCAAACATGTAATTGGTAATACTTACTAGAAAATAATAACATTAGTTATTGGATACATTAATGTGAAAAGTACAATTTTCGCAATGCCTGATAATAAGTCCTGACCCTGATGGAATATATAGGAATTTGTCACAGAATTAGTTTTGTTGTTATTCGCAAGCGACAAAGTGTTTACGCGAACTTGTTGTCAATAGCAACGGGCGACAAAGTGACGGTTCTCGGAAAACGTCAACCTGTTGCTTGCATAAGCAAGCAGAAAGACCTACTTTGTGTGTTAATTGTAGGAAAATAATATTGTATGTGCGAACTTTGATTATTATTATAAATCGTGAATACTTTTGTGCACATTATCGTTCAACAACGGGGTACTTTATTGCCGATTTCTGTTACTTTACAAACGAATTAAGTTTATAATTATATAAGTTGCATTAATATTTATAATAATTATAAAAGTACTTTTGACGTACAGTTGACGCAGAAAAAAGGTAGGACACACCGTTTAGCCAGATTTACACCACTAGATGTTAGTAAAAAATCTGTCTCAGAATTGTTCTACTTTTTTCTGCGTCAACTGTACTTACTGTTGACATGTGTGTCAGTTCCGCTCTCCCCTCCAATAAGCACATGTCGAAAATTTCAAATCGGATGACCCATATTGTGATACCTTAGTTGAAAGGTCTTTATGTCAGTAATACATCTGTGCACATTTTTTGTACATATATTTTTATAAAAATAAATGTACAGCTGTATTACGGACAAAAATACCTTTCAAATTAGGTCTGTTCAAAGGTTGGTCATCCCATTTGAAATTTCTGACAGGTGCTCAAGGAGGTGAGGGGGAAACTGACACACATGTCAACAGTACATCAAAAGATGTCCCCCTCAAAATAAAAATTGAGGTGTTTCGGGAGTTTTTTTATTTTGCCCTAATTTTCCGAGAAATTCGGGGTGGATAGTTTTTAAAAAATCACCCAGTATAATAATATACATTATTATTGTTACAATATGTCAATATGTTTATGCACAATAACCTACAACATTGGGTCACTTCAGTGCCAATTTTTGCTAACCGTATTGGCAATTTATCTTTGTTTATATATGACTTAAGAAAAACAAAATTTGATCACATGAGTAACAATTAGCTGCAATTGCTAACCAAATTAATCTGGTCCCGACCATTTTGATTAAAAGTGGATTCTATTATAATGAAATTGTCAACGTACATTATTATTACTGCAGGTGAATATATTTAACAGTACTTGCTTATATATGTTGCAATTTGTAAAGACGAGTATCGTGAGATATAAATCTGGAGGGAATATCCGCAGGAAAAGGAACTTATGCCATTAACCTCATCTGTTGAGATTGCAAAGATGGTTTATACGAGTTCCCGCAGGATACGCCGCCTCCCTTGACGGGGCAGAAAATAGCTGCGGTCGACGAAGTTGACCGTGGCTAAATAAATACGCAAGACTGGTGATGGACAGGAGCTGGCTGCAACTGTTGATCGAATAATTTCAGGGTATGCACAAAGACCAATACGATAGAAGACTGCGTTGCACAAACAACAGTAAAAGCGGTTCGATTTTTAAATTATTCGCGTATTGCGCGTTTGATAGTATTATTCATTCATGAACGACTTAGGCTAGATAAACTGTGACGCAATATACTCGGGACATTTGCATGGAAATAGTAATGAATGAATGGGACTTCTGCTGTTAAAAATGTTGCAGATTATCTCCAGCTTCATTGACCTGTTTCACACAAAAATAAAATCCGCCAAGGCCCAATAATAGTCTGTCTGGCTGCATTGGACGTCCAACTTGCCGCTTTTTGTTTCCGCAGAGTGGCCATAACTCCATCATTTTATTATCAACCCAGCATTGCGAAAAGCACGGAAAATTAATTCTCCCCATTTAAACGGCATTGGGGGGATCCCCGGGAAGATATACGCGTGTTCTACTGCATAATTATATAATGGCTTCGAAAGAATTTGTCGGACTGGGGGAAAGGTCGTTTGTCACGGAACTACAGAGAGAGGTTTTTTTTTTAAGTCGACGACGGATGAAAATGGAATTCCATATGAGTGCTATGGCACTGTACCCCAATTTCAGTTCTCCGCTGGTTTCATGCATTTAAATATTGTCTGAGTGCGACCATTTGGATGCAGACAAAAAAGTCGTAATGTGATTAAATTTGCCGATTGCAATGGTCCACTCGATGGTGATAACCGAATAACATTCAATTGGGAGTATGGACTTGTAAATAGTAATCTTTATAGGTATCCAGAAAATATCGCGAGGCAGCTACTAGGAATTTGAATACATTTGTACTGATAATTGAAATTTCTGATAAACATTATCATTAATACTAATGGGGAATGCACCACCATCGATACTGGTTCAAGAGCAATTAGATGTGTTGTGCACTACAAATAAATGAAGCGTAAGTAAATCGAACGACAACCACAATCGCGTTGTAATTAATTATTAAAGCAAAGCGTTCAGATGATTAATTGATTCAATGAAAATCTCCATTAACCGCAATTAATATGTCTCATATGTTTACACTTTTAAAGATAACAGCCAGAGCATGATAATAAATAAGTATTTCCGAAATAAAAACGTTTAACAATCGAGACTTAAATGTTTACATATCAGTACATCCAAGAAGCTTTAATTACGCTATTATTACCAGAATTAACAAGAATTAATAGGCAGTATCACATATTGTAAGTTACGGGTGGGTCAGTAAACTTACTAATTGTGAAGTGTATGCAGAACTCGAACAGGTTTGTTTTAGACGTGCGGCTCGGCATCATTAATTTAATTAAATTGAACGGATTATGAGCCCGAAGTTACATGGTTTAAAATGATTTATATGTGCTTAGGTGGAATATTTCGGGTACGCGTCTGTCTGCAGCTTCAAAGCAACTTCAAAGTTAATTCGTAAAAGCTTCCGAGTTGTTGTGAAGAAGTTACATAACAAAGTAATTAATTGTTACAATTAAACTTATGCGACTTAGTGAGTGAAGCATCGGATAATCAACATAATTACTTACACAGTATGTTATATAGAAAAACGTGATAATCAAAGCAGTATCTACTTACAATAGTACAATAGTACGTATGTAATATGTTATTTACTCCTTTACTTTATGTTACAAAGAAAACGTTTTAGGAAAAAATCGAACCGAATTTGAACGGGTTTGATTCCCACCTTAGCGAATATTGAAATTTTCAGTTTCTCTCCTAATATACAGGGTGGCCCACCTATCCTCGCTCGGACCATTGCTGCTAGACTAATAAAAATTGAGAACAAAATCTGATTGAAAGTTTTTGGACACTTGATGTGCACTTTTTAAAATTATTTTCGAGTGTTCAGAGTGTACAATAAATCCGGGACACAAAAATGTGTCTCTTTTTTAAATGGATCACCCTGTATATTCTCCCAATTTTAGAATCTGCTTCATGAGGGGTTCACAAATCATCTTTATTTTGAGGGATCAGATGCAACGTTGACAAGTTATTCACATTTGAATAAAATTTAACGAAAAATCATGGACGTGGAAAAATATTCAACAAAACCTTATTATAAGAGGTTAATGAAAGTATATGCGTATCCAAGTACTTAAGTAATGTGCCAAAACATACATATTATTTTGAGTCACGTAGAATACTCAGGATATTGTGAGGATATTGGAAATGTAGTGTCTATATCTCCTGGTAGGTAGGTATGTTTATGTAGCAGGCAACTTCTATTGCCGTCGATTGAAAGACAAACAGTACATTTCAAGCCATATACCTACGGTCTTTATTTATTTAGATTCAGTAATATAAAATATGTTTATATCAACCAACTGGACAGCTGGTGGGGGATAAGTACGCAATATCACTATAATTATTATTGCTATTACTATCTGAAGTAATAGCAATATTTACCCTAAATTGCAATAACATGAAACAATATTACATTCTCAAAATTTTCTAAAAATCATGTAATTTGGTCAAAAAGTATTTTTTTTTAATTTAGTTTCTCTTAAATATGTATCCTACATTTCATGATAACTTATGAAATGTTCGAAATTGTATGAAACTACAAAAATTCCTAAATATTCTGGAAATTCGATGAAATAAAGATGAAATAATCTGAGCCAAACTGTACATTTCAAGCCATATACCTACAGTCTTTATTTATTTAGATTCAGTACTATAAAATATGTTTACATCAACCTACTGGACAACTGGTGGGGGATAAGTAAGCAATATTACTATTATTATTATTGCTATTACTATCTGAAGTAATAGCAATATTTACCCTAAATTGCAATAACATGAAACAATATTACATTCTCAAACATTTATAAAAATCTTGTATATTTGGTCAAAAAGTTATTTTTTAAATTTAGTTTCTCTTAAGTATCCTACATTTCATGTTAACTTATGAAATGTTCGAAGTTGTATGAAACTACAAAATTTCCTAAATATTCTGGAAATTCGATGAAATAAAGATGAAATAATGATGAAATTGAACTTTGAAAAAGTTGAAAAAATTGATGTGTTTTGGTAAAATATTATAAATTTCATGGACGATTACGAAACCTTCAGGAATATTACGAAATTATTCGAAATTGCCCAAAAGTAAGGAAGTTTGTGAATAATATCAAATTGGATGTAATTGAAACAAAATATATTGAATTTATTAAAATATTTCCTGATATTTAAGCAAATTGAATGAGTGGAAATCTAATAATTCTGGAATTTTAACAAACATTCTACATTTCACGAAATATTCTTGAAATTGTACAAAATTGTATGAAATTCTCTAATAATTCGAGAAATATAACGTAATTCATTAAAATTATTGTCAAGTTCATTAAAGTTGGTAAAGTATGTATTTTACATTTCATAGAATTTTATGAAATATCTTTAAATTTGTAACATTGTAACATACACAATTGTACAAAATGTCCTAAAAACTTGAAACATTTCGTGCATTTTGAAAAATAAGTATTCAAACTTTCGTGGCATTTCTTCGTGAAATTGAATTGAATTGAAACAACGTTGCACGTTGCATAAATTACTTCCTACGTGACAAGTCTCAACATCTTCATTTTCATTTCAAAATTGGTGTGCACGTTTCGATAATTTTATCATGCACGTGGTATTGAATTCTATGTATTAGTCTTTCAATATCTTAATTTTAATGTGTTTGTCAAAACTCTAAAGTTTATGAAAATTTCATGAAATAATAAAAAAAAAAGCAGACGTGGAAACGAGTTGCATATATTATTACTATGTCACGTTTCATTTTTGATTCCAAGCTTATGTGCACGTATTGATGATTTTTTTATGCACATGGTATTGACTTCCAGTGTTATTTAGACATGCATAATCTCAATTTTAATGTTTTTTGTAATAAAAGTCTCAAAATTATGGAAATTTCATGAAATCTTGAAAATTATTCTAATTTAAAAAAAAACAGCCGTGGAAATAAATATACACTTTAGAGCCAATAGATCCCATGGGAAAAAAACCTAAACTTTTGAGGAGACAAAAGGCATTACACAAACTATGTTTATTTACTTTGTTCTATTTCTATAAGTGACTCCGCAGAGTGTCATTTATAAGACACCTGTTAGACTTTAATATGACCTTCCATACCCAAAAGCTTATGTAAGCTCAGGAAGGTATTTCAGACTGCGATTAGGAGGATAAATTACTTTTTTTTTTAATATTTCCAGGACCAGACATCGAGACAACAATAAAGAACTGCTCGGTCTTACGGACCGCGACATTCCCAGAGTCCGTGGCTGTACATATTTAGTCATTATCTTAATTTTAATGTTTTTGAGCGTTTTACGTTTGGACGATATTATCGAGCACTTGTAATAAAGTAGTATGCATTGCTTACTACGTTATATCTCTTTCATTCTCTTCATATTAATCGTGTTGAGATATTTAATCAATAATAGAAAAACTCAATTGCGGAGCAAACATATTTGTAGATATATCCAATCCTTATTATATTACTGAAGTGTGGAAATGCTCAACGACAAGCGCCATGTTAAATTATAATTCACTGCTATTATTCAGCACAAATATATCCGATGTAGTTATAGCGACATTGAACTTATCACTTGCACAATAATCGGAACCAAATGTTTCTAAATTGCGAACACATCGCCTGCAAATTTCACGTATCGCGTATGTAATTACAGTTCACTTCCATGCAGAGATTGCGATAAAATAAACACCGACTGGCACTGTTTGGCTCACAAAGCTGCAAAACAAATATTTTCGCAGATGCACGGCGGGATTGCTTTTCGACGCCTACAATTTCTTACATTTCATATGGAGATCGAGCGCAAAGATTTACCTCAAGAAAATGCTTCTTCAATAATAACACAGAAATGCAGTTATAAACGTTGACAAACAATAATCATGCGCCCATACTTTTGTATCACAGGCTGCAATTATGTAGGTTAGCAACCCAATTTCACAAAATCGTGTAATAATGGGTAAGTTTATCGCAGATTTTGGCCTCAGTCAGCACATAAGTGATCGAAATGTAATCTAGTTTGCATTAATAAACATGCAGTCATTACTTACTTCCTCGATACATACATGTTACTGATTGAACAATTTAAATAAAAGTTTAAATATCTTAATATGGTAATAGTTTTACAAATACTGTATTTCAGATGAAAGGAGCCATTGAAAATTAAAGCGGGGTAAGTCCATTTTTTTTTTAATTCAGATAAGTTTAGAAATATACAAGGAATATTGCCGTTGTATATGTCTGCAGCTCTCTCAATAAAAAAAAAAGGTCTTGCCCCACTTTGATTTTTAATGGCTCAAATATATACTACTTTTTATTACATAATGAGCGTATTTAAATTTTTATTTATGCTGCATTACACATCCAGAAACTTAATTGTAATTTCTCTATTTTGATAGATAATGCGCGTAATTATATTATTATTATTATTAATTATACTACACTCACCCTCCAGAAAATTTATAGTAATAAATGCAATTCTATGAGCTCGCGATATAAGTTATGATATCTTTGATTCCTATTTACCAGCGTGTTTGACTTACTCCGTATTTATTGCACATTAAGAGTAATCTATAAATACGTATCTAAAGGAAATGGATATATTAATACATTTAACGCTGCCATATCTAGGAACACATGTAACAAGGATGTATTTTAAGCCTCATTATAAAATGGTGTATCTCCTCCTGCATAAGAGGCATTGCATTCGAATGAAAGTTTAATTGAAATCAGAAGACGTATCAACTCAGATTTTTATGACCCAGATGTGACACTGAAGTGTTTATTGTGAAGTATCGCATTCTGGTATTATTTCAGTTTTATACAATGTATGTTTATTATGCATAAATAAAGAATTCATCATCTCCAAAGACCTTAAATATTACCAAATAAATTAATCCTATTGTACCTCTAAGTTTCTCATCTTTTACACGTGGGAATGGATTTATTAATTCGGACTTTTACCCAATATTACTCCTTAAAAAAATCAGAAAATATATTAAATTTATCTAACGCAATAACACATGCAAATTGTAAACCATACGAAAGAATATATTCTGAGAGTACGTTTTTTTTTGTTGTACCTTAGATGTAGAAATTCTAATAGAATTTCTTGTAGAATTTTCTACTTTAGGTTTTAGTAATTTTAGATTACAAATTCGACTTTTATAGATTTTCGATGTAATTTTATTTTTATATACAGGGTCCGGCAGTGAAACCTGACGGTTTTTGAAATGGAATAATTCAATGAATATTAAAAATATTTTTTTATAATTTTTTTTATTTAAAAAAGAAAGAATGGAAATTTAAGATGTATAAAAAAAACGAAAAAGCACTATGAAGCAAAAATAACATCACTCAAATGATGAGCTCCATTTTCTCTGCACTACTCAAGCTATAGACGCACGTGAAGTGTGCGCAGTCGCTCCATCCTGCTGAAACAAAACACTCCAAGAAATAGGGATTTGGTGGCGACGCACAGTGTGCTAGAATGGGCCCAAAAGCGCGCATAGGGTATTTCAACTGGCCTTGGAAACATAACACATGTTATTATTAGGTTTTTGGATCTGCCAATTCGAATCCATTATTATTTTGATGGTTTAACAATTAGCAGTTGTTTTTAACTATTAGAACTGTGAGCTAATATTCAGCAGCAAATGCGTGCGATCCCACGCCAAACCTTGGAAAGAGTGATGAATAACTTTGCTAACAGACTTGAGCAGTGCAAAGAAAATGGAGTCCTTTTTTGAGTTATTTTTACTTCATAATGCTTTTTCGATTTTTTTTTGTATTCATCTTAAACTTCCATTCTTTCTTTTTCAAATAAATAAAATATAACAACATATTTTGAATATTCATTGAATTATTCCATTTCAAAAACCGTCAAGTTTCACTGCCGGACCCTGTATTTAATGTAGAATCTTCGAGTACATATTTTAAAGTTATTGTCATTAATGTGGATTGTTTAGGTATATTATTTAGAAGTTGTATATGTTATTTTAGAAATTGGGTATAAAAATATAGAATTTTATTATATAAATTTCGACTTTCATAGCGTCTGCAGCTTCCGTCAAAATATGAAATGTTCTAGAATCTACAAGTTGATACACAAATTTGGAATTTACACATTTAAACGATTTGGAATTTACGAATAATTATTATAAAATTTTATCTTTTTAGATGTTTTTAATTACAGAATTTTTAGAAAATAATTTACGAATTACAAGTTAGGATACAAATACACTCGTAGAAATTTGTGATATAAATTTGAACTGCAGCGGAATTTTTCAAATTAAATTTTCACGGAATACTAATAAACAATTTCTGGTTATAAATTTTACTGCAATGATATTTATAAGGAATATCAAAAAGCATTTCTTTAAGACGTTTAATGTAATATTGTAGAAATGGCAAGTTGATACACTAATGTAGAATTTCTCCTTACAAATTTGGATGTTTAAAACTTCTGGTTTTTTAATAACGTATTATGCAGAATTTTAAAATGGAAACACAAATTTTGAATTTCAGAGTATACAAAATGAATTAACTTTGTCGTGCAAACTTGTTTAACTCGTTTAACTTTCATGCAGATTTTTTTAATCTTACAAAAAACAGGCCAAATATGAATTTTACAATACAAATTTCTGTTTCTATAGCAGTTGTAAATATAATTGAATGATTGTTTCAAAAAAATATAGGATGTTCTAAAAACTAAGAAAACGACCTAAAGCTAGGGGGTGGTATCAGCACCACGTGCGAACTAAATAAGGCTAATTCTTACCAAGAGGTCTAAAACGGCCGATTAGTGATGAATCCAGTACTGCACTGATCGTGGTGGGGCCACAAAACCTCAAAGGTCCACTCAATTCACAAATCACACGTTAAAGTCGGTTACAATCCCGATATTTCGCCGGCTTTGTCGTAGACAAATACTGACCAACCACGCATACAACCTCTAAACGGTTGATCCCATTTTATGCTCGCCAACGCGATATCTGGTATCAGGGGAAGGGAGAAATAGAAATAATTATCCCGTTAGGGTGCTTCTATAGGCAACCTCGCCACTACCGCTGCACGCAAAAATTGTAACGTTACAAAATGTTTGAAAATAATTAAATGTTCCGGAATCTACAAGTAGATCATATGATTTTGAAATGCACTTTTGAACGTATTGACATTTATGAGAAAAATTTAATATATGTTTTATAGAATTTTCATAAATACATATTTTGCAAGTTGAGATGCAAATATAGTGTGTTGTAATACAACATTAAACTGCTGTGGTTTTTATCTACCTAAAATTATTAGAGATATTTTACAAACTTACAAACACATTTTTCATAGAATTTTCATAGAATACTTTATAATTGGCAACTATAGATTTTCTGATTATAAATTTGGACTGCTAAGGTATTATTGTAGGATGTGAAATAAAATATCTTATGGAATTTTCATATAAGTATGCCACATATTGTGTAGTATTTATGTGTACAGTCGTGTTCATTAAAATGTTGTACAACACTTCTGCTGTGTCTATGTGACTTAATTTTACAAAGCTCAAAAAAGAGTTGCACATACAAATATATTGAAAGGTTAGATCTAGGTCTATTTAATTAATGATACAGTGCGAGCCTTTGTTGAGTAAAAACACAATTGCCGACAAACTCTTAATGGCAGAATAAATAATACACTAAAGATCTAGAGTAATCAATTTTCATATAAAGAATATAATAATAATAACTTTTGTCACTGTTAGTTGTCACTTTGACAGTTCTGAAATGTATCTACTATTGACAAAATATACAGCCAACTACCTATTTCTGTACAACATATTTTTAAACACGACTTACAACAGCCAATCATCTGTGTACAACACATTTTTGAACACGACTGTACATCTACTTTTTATTACTTGGTGTTTTACATCAGATTCCTTTTTTTGCCTAGCTGCGGTTTAAAAGTTAAAAAAAGGACAAATATTAAAAGTTGGTTCTTAATTTTGCTGATATAGAATTTCTGAAATCATTTATGCAACATTTTCCTGGAAGTGATTTTGGAAGATTTTGCAAGTTGAGACACACATATAGAATGCCTCGTTACAAATCTGGACGTTTGAAGCTTCATTAAGGTATTGCAATGGAATGAATGTAGAATTTTAATTAGGATAATAAGTTCAGAATTTCAGAGTAGGTTAAGTGTTTTCACTTGAAATTGAAAATGTACCTGCAATGAGGGTTTATAACGATCAAGGGTTCTCCATTGTATGGCGTGCTGCGAAGAGGCTCTGGACTCTGTTCTCTTCCCATTACCCGTCATAAAATTCCGTTCGGACAATGGAGCGCAATAAACACCCTTCGTAGGTAGATTTTCAATTTCAAGTAAAAACACTATACATATTTTTTTTGTTAAAGATAGTCTTTTTCAAAATTACAAAACGTAAATTTTCGTGACAATTCTAAATAAATGTGGTGTCAATATGACAGACTTCTCCAACAAGCCTCTCCTGCATTTTTAATTAACTCCGATGGCATATTATTGGATTCTGCTGCTTTTCTGCTTTTTAGCATTCGTATCACATCCAGCATCTTGTCATATGTCGGTTCTGGAATGCACTCGTTTGAAAGGATTGCCATAAAAATTTTGGATCAAAAATATTTGACATTTAAGCCCCTTGTCCCTATTATTATCTAACCTTATAGAGGTAACTAGTCCTAGAGGACCAGAGGACTCTAGTCTCCGCTTGCTACCAGAGACAGCTATTGGCGAAATATATAAGCTTATAACATCAAAATAGCGAATAAAAGATCATCCCGAAAAAAAAAAACAATCTTTCAAAAATCGGGACTTATTTGAAAGTTGCGGGACACTTGACAAATTTCTAATGATCGGGACTGTCCCGCCAAAATCGGGATGTCTGGTCACCTTACCTATAGTAGGCTTGAGTTAATAGCATGTTCTTTATCGCTCGCTTAAACTTATTTAGCGGCAGTATATGTACGTCTTTCGTTAGTTTGTTATAGTTTGGTATACTATCATTAGATAATAATAATAATAATAATAATAATGTTATGTTTTGTGAAAAGGGTGTTTCACTCTCTCTGGCCCTATCATATCAGTGATACTTATTACCTAATGTCGTCATACTAAATTACATTTTGACTTATTAGCATTCATAAAAATAGTTTAAAACAACTGTTACAAAAACATTCTAGAATGTACAAGGTAACACTGAAATATATATATTTTTTATTGTTTTCTTCTTAATTTGAGTACTTACTGGTAGTTTATATATAAAGAACTTTTCTTGTTATTATTATTTTTATTGTGTCTTGACCTTACTAGCTAGTTTCGGCTATATTTTTCAGCCTTATAGAAAGGATTATATTTTCTTTATACAGGGTGTTAAAAAGGAATGTAAAATATTTAATGGTGGTAGTATGAACCACAACAAAGAAAAAAGTGTTAATAAACAAGGGTCCTTAAAGTAACAGTTTCGGAAATATGGAAGATAATACTTTTTTTTACCTCTTTTTCTCATTTTGCGAAAACTTGCATTTTCTTATCATAGTTGGTTGATGTTTTGTGAAATAAATATTTAGTATTGCACAGTTGTTGTTAGTGCACAAGTTTTCATTACTAGACACTATGGGTGTTTCCTCTAATGCAGAATTAGCCGACATGCATTTCATGTATGGTCAAGCTAATGGAATTGCCACTGAAGCACGATGTCTTTATGAAGCTTATCCAAATCGCCAGATTCGTTTAGATCGTATGTTTGGAAGAATTCACCAGAGATTGTGTAATTAATCTATGGTACTCCTGTAAAATTACATGAACAGATATATGAACTAATCATCAAAATGTGGGAAACCGGAAACATACCAAAGGAGTGGAAAAACGGACAAATCATCCTTATCCATAAAGCTGGAGACAAACACACAAATGCGACAACTACATGGGAATAACGATCCTAAACTCTGCTTTCAAAATACTAACATGCCTAATACACAAGAAGCTAATGAAATACATCGAGATGGCAGAATACCAATGCGGCTTCGTAAAAGGCCGATCAACAATCGACCCAATACACCTAGTGAAACAATCAATCAAAAAGGCGAACACCCACAACCTAAAGATACATATAATGTTCATCGACTTTAAGAAGGCGTTCGATACCGTAAAGAGAAGGGAGATAACTGGAATAATAGAAACCTTAGACATACCAAACAAACTAAAACATATGCTTAAAATAACAACAACAAAAACAAGAGCCACGGATTGACAAGGAAAGGAGAAACAGAACCTTTTGTGACTACAAAAGGAATCCGGCAAGGTGACACACTGTCGGCAACAATATTCACTTTAGCCCTTGATCACATAATGAGAAATATTGACAAAGCGGGGCCTATAAGGAACAGAGGTGCGCAAATAATTGCATACGCAGATGACGTCACAATATTAGCCAAACCCGAATAAAAACTATTAGAAATTCTGGATGAGATCACAAAAGAAGGGAAGAAATTTGGACTGGAAATCAACACAAAAAAGACCAAAATTATGACAACAACAAACGAAAACCAGAGAAAAGGAGTAACTTTCGACGGCAACACATACGAACGAGTAAATATCTTCAAATACCTAGGAGTGACAATAACTAACGAAGGAAGAAACGCGAGTGAAATTGAAGACAAAATACAGGCAGGCAACAGAGCATTTTATGCAAATAGCAAAATATTAAGAAGCAAACAAATAGAAACAAAAACAAAAATACAGATATGCAAGACAATTATAAGACCAGTCTTAACTTACGCTTCAGAAACGATGACGATGACCAAAAAAGTTGAAAACCAAATCGCAATAACGGAAAGGAAAATTGTAAGGGCAAATACAGGACCGGACAAATTAGAAGACGGAAGCTATCGACCTAAAAACAACAAGAAGATAGAAGAAATACTAGAAGGCGACATAATAATAAGGAGAATTAAGAGACAACGGTTAAAATGGCTAGGACATATATGGAGAAGACAAAAAACCGAAGCAATAAAGCAGATAGTGGGATGGAAACCAACAAGCAAAAGGAAAATGGGAAGACCCAGGAACACATGGTTGGAAGAAGTAGAGGAGGACCTGAAGAACATTGGAATGCTGAGATGAACAGAAGACAGAAAGAAATGGAAATAAATCACGGAGAAACTTTAAGGGAAACGGGACTAATCCACCCAAATATAGGATTTTTTAAACCCCACTGATGGGGTGGCAAAACTCTTATCAGAGTAATACGCCAATATATATACTCCTGTAAATAGCCAATAGCCAAGGAGGGTGTTTTAGAAAGAGTTCGAACATCCTTCAGACAAAGATATCGTGCCTGCTTGGAAATGGAAGAGGGCACTTCGAACATCTTCTGTAACTCTGTTCTTTGTTTTTGCTAGAAGCTCCCTTTGTTTGCTTGCAAATAATCAATAAGTAATAAATAATTGCAAATAGGCAAATAAATGTTTCAAACAAGAATAATCATCCATATCTCCGAAACCTTTATTTTGAGGACTTTCTGCACTAACAACAACTATCAAATAGTGAATGTTTATTTCACAAAACATCAGCCAACTATGATAAGAAAATGCAAGTTTTAACAAAATAAAAAAAATAGGTAAAACAGAATAGTCTTCCGTATTTCCGAAACCGTTACTTTAAGGACTCATGTTTATTAAGAGTTTTTTCTTTGTTGTGGTTCATACTACTACCCCCTTAAATATTTTACATCCTTTTTTAACACCCTGTATAGAAAGTAAAAAACCAAATAAAATACAAACTTATTTTTAATATACTTTCTATATTTAAATATATATTGTAGAATTAACCTCTGAAGATGGCTGAAAAATATAGCCGAAACTAGCTACTAAGGTCAAGCAGATACAATAAAAATAATCAAAAAAAAGAATAGATCTTTATATATAAACTACCAGTAAGTACTCCAATTATGAAGAAAACAAGAAAAAAATATTATAATAACAGATATAAAAATGGATAAAACTAAAACAAAAACTCAAATATATAATTTTCTATTTTAACGGAATAGCATCATTAATAAATATTAAAAACATATTTAGCATCAATTTGCGTTTAATTATAAAACGCATGATTGTATTACATTACTGCTAACTAAGCCATATTTGATTAGCCCTTTTCGAATTACGATTGCTCCATTCGGTTAATGAGCTCCGAAATTAAAACCCCCGATCACGTTGAAAATAACTACATAAATTTGGGGTAATTATTGAAGTGTTACATTACAATTATATACTGTTAATGAGTACATACATTTTCTGGTAAATATGGGAAGTGCAGCTACTATTTTTATATTTACAGTGCGTTGCATTTGCACACTTGATGAGATCCCGACATTAAGCAGCAATACTTAACAATCTTCCCAGTTTAGATTGAGTGTAGGAAACCTGGTTCGTGCATAAACCATTCTCGCAGCGAAACGAGAAAACACAACTATGAAATAATTGAGCTAAAATTAAACTTGGCAGAAAAATGCGCAACGTCTAAGTTTTGTCTGTGTGCTTTGTGGGATTTAATAGTAAAGTATAAATACTAATTGACGCAATTACTTTAAATACTGCAACTTTCCTCGCAGCCAGTGGAAATAAACGTAAAACACACCGGCGAGCAGCAGGGGATATTATTTACTATTACTACGCGCAAGTTTTGTTAGCTTTTTTAAAAGTTGTATTGCTTTTAAATCCGCCGTGGCCACCTTATAAATAGAGAACTGGCGGACGAGTCGCCTCTCATTTTCGTAATAACATGCGGTCGATTTTTAAACGGAGAACAAATGCGTCCGAGGTACAGTAATGATATATCATTCAGGAGCGCTGAATTAAATAATCTGGTCTTTGTGCGCCTGAATAAACGTTCTGGACTCCGGCCAAAACCTATTCCACCACCAAAATGTAAACACCGACTCGTCTGGCCTGCACGGAATTAATCAACACGAATAAATGAGATTTACGGCCAGTTGCGTATGCACAATAAAAAGCCAGTCCATTCAAAAATACCCGTTTTGCGTCTACATCCTTATTCTTATTCTTACCCGCGGCTCGGAGGATGAATCTCAAAATCTCACCTGCAACAAAAAGAAAACACTATTATTAAAATATTTAAACTCCATTCATAATTTTCACAGCGCGTTGTACATTTTTGCCAGGGAACATCGCGAAGTTGGAATTTAATTTACTGCTGCTTCGGCAGGAAGTATCCCGGAATTTCGCGACTAAATTGCGAGTTTGTTACCTACACGTGCTGTTTTCTCGTGTGCCTGTAAGCTGCGGGCCTCCGATCCTGCAGTGCGTTTGTGTGTGGAAAGTTGGCATGAACCTATGTTACATCACGTTTCCGCAAGTACGCTTTGTTTTTGAACAAGTTCAAGAATTTTGCACACGTGCGAATTACTCACCATTCACAAAATATTATTTATAAAACTTTTATACATTATCACGAGATTGCAATGTAGGTATACACATATTTCGGAAGTAAGTGAAGATAATTCTCATATCATATATTATTGAAGAAGTCTTCAATAGCCACAAATAGATTGAGAAATGTAGCTGCCAATGTGTCAGCTACCTGTGGTATCATATAAAAAGATCTCATTAATAAAAACAAACATAAATTGCAACCAAAGTCAATCAAAGCGTTTATTAACTGTAATTATAAGTAATCATACATTATCAAGCAAGTCCAGTTTAAGTACCTCATCCAGGCATTTTACTACATACTAATGTAACGAGGGAACTAAAGTGAACCGCGTAATTAAATTAACGCGTCGTAAATAATGTTTTCGAGAGTCGCCGTTTTAACCGTCGGTAATTACTCAGAGTGCATCTTTTTCCCTTCGAGCAATTAAAAATAATGATTCGTGAAAGAATGATGTAAATTGCCACCGGTTATGTGTAACATGTGGAATGGCCATTCCCGGCCGGTGATTGCTGCACCTGATTTTTGTGGTCTGCAAGGTGTATGCAAAACACGCGCAACTATCGCCTGCATTATTAATTCGATTGTGTTACGAAACAACGCGTGCGTGCACACATATACGCATTATGCAAATTCCTCTCGCACTTAACGATTATTAATAACGCATTGTGTTACGAGTATTAGGCAATCCTAGAATATTCATAAATCATTCAAATTTTATGAAGTAATTGCATCCTACAACGTGAAACGGTAATGAATTCTAGCGTGGTTTTTGTTTGCGTTATTTGTACAATACATGTTATTAAATAATATTTTCATTGTACTAGAAGACGCAGCTAGGTACACCAGAGTGAAAACTAATGTCTGCAGGACACAAAAAGCATAAGAGTGAGCGATATTAGTTAAACTAATTCACCCTAAACTAGAAACTGATAACTGTTAGTAATTACATCTTGCAGATACGCAGACCATTTTTAGCATTGCTCTGATGCATGTTAATATTCTTACGGAAGTAACTATTTTAAAAAAAATATGTTTAAATAAACTTTATTTGATAAGGATTTTAATAGCAATCATCGTTATAGGTTTTGTATCAAACACAATGATACAAATAATCATTGCTTATCTATGTCATTTAAAATTCATTCTAAATAAAAATATGAGGCAGTGGAACAGTCTAAAATATGTATGTTCCAGCCCCGCTAAGAAGTTTGTTTTTATTTCGTACATTTAAAAAAAAATATTTTGGGTACCCAGGTAGCTACATATTTTTTAAAATACATAATATAACATAATTTTTATGTACAAGTATGTGAGCCCAGTCCAATACTGCAATAAAAAATTAGTAGTCATTTAAAATAAATGAATTGACGTTACAGAATTTAAAAATCAGATTAATTAAGCACGAAAATGTGAAATATGGCATTTCGCAAATAATCAATCAATTTTAAAACTTCCTTATCAAAATCAATCTAACAAAACTAATGGTGGGTCATTAGGCCAAGCAAAAATAAAATGGCAACGTTACATAGTTACAGTTACAATTTCTTTTTATCAGACATATTTAAAAAAAATATTTATAATCTTTTTAAATAAATAAATAAATAATATTTCAGAAGTAGAAATTTAAAATAAATTAATTGACGTTAAAGAGTTTAAAAATCAGATTAATTAAGCACGAAAATGTGAAATATGGCATTTTCGACATAATCAATCAATTTTAAAACCTCTTTATCAAAATCAATTTAACAAAACTAATGGTTTTAAAGCTTTTAACACGTAACACGTAAAATGTTACACACATGACTTGATAAAATCAATGTTCAGCTAATTTTTATTAACAAAATTATGTTATTTTAAAAAAATCTATCTTTTATAGTACCTTTATATAATAGTTTTATAGTTTATGAAACCAAAGCCCTTCTGCCGAGATTGCTCGAAAAAATAGAAAATCCTTGAACACGTCGATGTTGTCTATTCCGCATTTTTTGACGCACTTAGATAAATTATTATGTCAATATTTTTGTTACTTATAACGTCATTGATATTTGTTTCAAACGGAATTGGAGTATTTTGTTTCCAAAATTTTGTAAAGCTTCTTGCTCTTTTGCTCATTTCAGAAAAATTATGATGTCAGTAATTTTTCCCTTATGACGTCACTGACATTTTTTCAAACGGAATTCGATTTTTTTTATTTCAAAACTGTTGTAGAGCGTTTTACAGTCACGCAATTATTCTTTGAAAATATACTCAATCTCAATCATTTTTAATGATTTCAAAAGATTTCTCATCAGTTTTGAAGATTTCTGGAGATTTTTCAATAATTTTGAGATTAAAAAATGCAATTTACAGAATGATCTGTCGGCCCTTGCTCGAGTACGGATCAATGCTTTTAGCTAACACCAAAAACCCCATTAAAACCAACATGCAAGTTGCCGAAAGATCGTCGTTTCGTTCGCATATCAAAATCCGCCAACCCGACAATCCATTTCATAATCCATCCAACAAATACATGTACCAACTCACTAACATCCTACCAATAGACCAAGGATATACCATCCTCCTTAATATATTTTCCAAGTCCTCATCCAACTTCCATCTACTAAAGCTATATTGCTTCAAACGAGGCCTCAACTTCCCTCTCAAATTTAAATATCCTGACAGAACCCTTTTTGAAATCATAGACAGTACACGACGCAATTTAAAATAAATTCAAACATATATAAAATCCCGGGCAGAATGACCGACCCTCAGGTCATCCTGCCATTAGCCCATTCAACTGTAAATATTATGAATTGTATAATTACATGTAATTAAATTTAGCAAAATAAAGATAATTACTACTTTCGATAATTTCGAGGTTATTAAAAGCAGAAAATACAAATCGGTTGGAAAGATTGACTCGATTATTACATAGATTTGTATTCTCTAAGGACCAGTTGTACGATCGTGGATTATCCTTGACCATGGTTCAGTTACCTAAGCCCAGTTATCCTTAGGCCCAGTTGTATGAACGGAGCTCAGCTTGATCGTGGTTCAGTCACCTAGGATACAATTGTGTCAATAACGGTATCCTAGGTAACTGGACCATAGTCAAACTGATCTACGTTCATACAACTGGGCCTTAGAAACTGAACCACGATCAAGGATGATCCACGGTCGCACAACTGGGCATACATGTCTCGATAATTCTTAAAATATCTAGTCATTTGGAAATAAATACATTGTGTGTATCAAGATTTTGAGCAATTTTCCATCAATTTCCATCATTACTACTGTACATCTATAATTTCCAATCACTGAGATTTCTGGATATTTCACAATCATTTCCAAAACTTTTGAATATTGTTCGAGGATTTTACAGATCTCTCAGTAATTCAATAATTATCGAGATTTCTCGAAATTTTTCAATAATTCAAGAAGGTATCTTAATAATTTTCGAGATTTAGGCATACAGATTTCTCGTGGTAACGAGCGATTTTTCAATCATTTCAGGAACATTAAAATCAGAAAATGCAAATTGGTTCACACAATTGACACGATTATTATACACATCTCCTCATTGTACATTTTTTTTCTATATCTCTTAAACTATCTAAACATTCCTCAATTTTATCAAGATTCCGTGAGAGTTTCCAATAATTTCCACGATTTCTCAATTGTTTGAGATATCTGCAGCTTTTCTAATAAGTATCATTCTTTCCAGAGAATTTTCATTACTTTTGATATTAAAAAATGCAAATTGTTTGAAATTTTTCAATCATTCCCAACATATCTCGATAATTTTAGAGATTTTCACAAATATCCCAATAATTATCAATAAATATTTTATTCCTTTATCAACAATAGATTTTTGAATATTTCCCAAGATTTACCATTTTATTTCAAGATTTTATCAACAATACATTTTTTAATAATTCTCAAGATTACCCAATAATTTTTGATATTTCGAAGATATCTCATTAATTCTTATATTCTGAGAGATTACTCGATACTGTCGAGGTCATAAAACTTAAAAATGATTTACATGATTTCGCTCAATTTTTTTCATTCTTCAAATTTGTCCATAATTAAAAAAAGGCATATTTCAAGAGATATTTATATAATTTCCCAGATTTCCCCATTACATTTGAAGATCTCTACAGAGTTCGCAACAATTATCAAAATCTCGAAGATTTTGCAATACATAAAAAAACGTATTATTGCACACAAAAATGTGACTGTAAAAAGAATTAAGAGCTCTACAAAAGTTGTGAAATAAAAAAATCGAATTCAATTTAAAAAAGTCAATGACGTCATAAGTCAAAAATCACTGACGTCATAAGTCAAAAATCACGGACTTCGTGATTTTTAAATGTTATCTCGGTAGGAGAGCTTTGGTTCCATATTAAAACAAAAACGGATCAAATTAAAAATAACAAAATCGATTTTCACACCAGTTTTTTTTTTTTCAAAATGGTACTATAAAAATATTGATAAATCTGGAAAAGATCAGACACACTGTTGAATATTTGCCATTTGTGTTTCAAGGGCGGGCTTATTTTTAATAAATTTAACATTAGATACATAAATCAAATTTCAACCCAATTATTTTCACTAAAATTATAGTTTTTAATGATAGTAGATACAAAAATAGATAGGTCATCTAAAATAAAATTAATTGATTACGTTACATACGTTATCACTACAAAGAAAATATTCTCAAGAGAAATGGGAAATATTAAACAATATAAATCAATTTTCAGACAATTGTATTTTATTAAATCTACATTTTTTAAATATTGAAAAACAGTTGACACTTCGCGTCATTGAATGTTTGTAATTTTTTTCATCTCATTTTGATTTTAAAATTTGATAATTACTCTGCAAATCAAGTTTATAACCAATATATTCTCAGCCATGTTTCATGTTTTACGATTCGTTTAAAAAAAACACAGCGTAAACAAAAATTAGGGAGGATAATTTTATATTAAAGTACAGTACTAGACAAAAAACGGGAAAACTCGTTTTATGCTTTTTTTTAAATATGCAAATTACTCCATACCTATATCGTTTTTTATCAATATCATATTTTACAAAAAAATATTGATTAAAAACGTGAGCCGTGATCGTGAGTTAAGGAGACCTACTTCAGGTAGCTGACTTTTTACCATATTTTTTTTTTGCAAAACAATTTTACCCAGGAAAGTTTTGTATTAAAGTTACAGAATAGATTTAACTTAAAAATAAATAATAGTAGTGAAGAAAAAGATGATTTGTTTTTACACGAAACAATTGCTAGAGTTAAGTAATTTTTTTCTTCAAAATTTCACACGTTATGATTTTTTAAATTTGAAAATTACTGCGTATTATACATTCACGACCTTTTTGCAACCAAGTTCGCTGGATTTTCTTTTTATCATGTTGACAAACTGAGTAAGTGATGCAACGGAAGTTAATTATTTTCTTGTGTCGATGTATAGACATTTGCGTCCTACCACATTGTCAGTTTATAATTTTTTTCACTACTAGCTTTCATCTCTAATAATTTAAACTTTACACTTGGCAAGAATGTTATTTAAAAAATATAACCTCATATTGAAAACAACTTAACCTAAAAAAAATAAAATTGACCAGTTCCATTGGGGAATTAATTCAGTTATTTCCGAAACACTGCCAACATAATTACTAGATCTTCATAGACTCCCCTGACGCAAAAACATCGTCAATGGAGAGTACTTACCTACATATTTGTTTTAATCAATATTGTGTTTTACAAAAATATTGATTAAAAAATGATTTGAGTCTTCTTAGCTGGAAGCTATTTTTTTGCCATATTTTTCATAATCTCATTTTTTATGGTTTTTTAAATGTGCATAGAAATATTTACATAGTTATGTTACCACTGTCCAATTATAGTAAGAAATACAAATTATTATGGGTAGAAAATAATTATAATAAACACATTGTAACCCATTCAAGTTACATTCAGTTCAATACAATTTTGGATGTTGAGAATGACGGTCGCAAAACACAGAGCAATTCATTCAAATGGGGATTCAATGACAACGTTCACTTTGTTTAGAGCGCGTAACGAGGCGGAACAAAACACATAAAAACCAGCATTATCTGCACGTCGAGAAAGCACCAGAGGAATACAACGGCCCCCGACCAATCCCCTACATTCAAATAACAAATTTCCGCGCTTTCTATCAATCTCTCTTAAAATTGAAGCGACAATTGTTGCACAAGACTGATTTACTCCCCCGTTCCCCTAATTTATTTACAAATCTCTGCAAACGCCGGCAATTTCTGTGGGCTCCACTCCTTTGCCAGTTCGAGATGAAACGCGCTGTTCATTATGGAAGCAAGCAAGTGCCCACGACGCTATCAATATACAAAAGCGCCCACAATTTTCTCAAGGACCGTTAATTTGTGTGCTCTGTTGATTTTACATGCCTCAAAGCGGACAATACACTACTTGGCATCTATCTCTATTAACCTGCAGGTGTTTAGTAATCTAAAAGGGGACTTCTACCGAGCGAGCACGGCCCCTCGTATCGAATATCGTTAAAGGTCCATCATTCGGGCTTACCTGAAGACTTTTTAATGCCAAACTTGAAAAGGATCGGTTTCCCCAATTGGTTTTACAATAGATGTATTTACGATGCTGACTAATATTAAAGACTTCTAACGTTTCAAACAGGTTTATTTTAAAATGCACTAGAATTTTTTTTATGTTCCAAGATATGAAGATACATAGGTACTATTTTTAATATCGACAAAGATTTTTTTTAATAACTTTAAGCCCGATCAGTTAATAGGTGTGGCATTGAACTATTTTTCAAACTTTTTTCATTTTATAAAAAAAGTTATGAATGTTATCATGTCAATATCAAAGTATCAAATGTTAGCCGAAAAAGCAACTGTTTCTAATTTGGGCGAATTTCTTTTTACAATTTTCGTAGAGATGATATATAAGTAGTATTCCACTTTTTATTATTTGGCAACAATTTCCTCGCAATTTTTGATATTGGTTAATAAGATCAAGAATTTTCATTATATTATATTTTAACGGAGCAGGATGAACATATTCTCATGATAGTAATCGATTTAAAATGTCAAAAGGTGACTCAAGTTATCACTGCAGCCATTTCACCATACAAATATTGGGTAGCAATAATGTTTTCATTGGCTAATTTTTCTGACATCCTGCAATATTGTTGGTTGGCAATGGTTTCAGTAAAATTATAACTAAAACAATAGTGTCCGTATAGTTATGTGGAGAAAGTAAGTTTTTGTTTTGTATGAAATTACAAGAATAAATTACAATTTTCAGTATGAATTTTTTAATTTGTAGCCTTCGTTGAAAACCAGATGTGTCCAAATACTATGTATTTTTACGCATTTTATAGTAAACACCAAAGCAAAATATTGTGGTAGAATGTTGCCAGTTGGACCCCTGATTGTTTTGACTGCAAACACCGAAAGTTACAATGCAATGCAAATCCTAATAATAGACTTAAAATTGATAACCTTGATGTACTTGTTCAAGAGGCAGCTACTTATGTTTAATATAATCGAAACATTGTTACTTATGACTATTAACATAAAGTATTTATGCGTGCAATATTGTACAATACTAATCACGCTTTAAATTAATAGCACCTAATCCTTATCATAATTATTCATATTCTAATAATAATTAATTAAATACGTATTTCAATTACTGGAATAAATGTTGAATACAAATTCTAATTACTCATTAAATATGTATCACATAAATAATTATTTCAATTAATAGATATGGTGATAAACTGAAACAATAAAAATATAAACCTTGCAATATTCGGACAGAAATAATTAATATATCCAATGTAATACCAACATGTGATTCATACGAAATAGGATGTACAAATTTCCTCTAGTTTTATAGTACCTACGGTGTACGAAATAACAGATGCTCACGTGGTAATTTTGGCGGCTGCTCGTAAGAAACTTGTAAAATATTTAATGCATAGGTAGACCGAAAACGTGTTGTTGCACGAGCATCCCCATATGTTACCCACATTAAGCTTCAGCCCCTAACATCAGTCAGCAGACACCGTGTGAATTATTCACATTAACGTGTTCGATTATAAATATGTGTTCTAGGCACCACGGACCATCGGGCGTAATTTATGTACTCTCGTATAAAACAGTTCACAGCTATGTGTTCAAAAGTGACACGCCAGAATTAATCAAGAAGATGATGGCTGTTACCGCCACATTAACATCAAGACTATTTTAAATGTAAATTGAAGTACAGACATGTGCAATTACTCAATATAAACTTAAGTGGAAGTATTATTTTAACGCGCGGATTTACAGCAAAATTATCAAAAACGATGAATTTTCATTGCAAAACTCTATTAACGCCGCGTTATCTTCAACACCTGAATAAATAACGTATAAATAACGCGAAAAGTGAGGCGGATTCGACAGACTCACTGCCACTTACAGGATTGCCGGGAATTATTTATACGAAACGTCTAAACATACATTCGAGTTTTTACGTAATTATCTGTTCATCTTAATATCCTTTCTCGCGGTCTGACACCTGTGCGCGTATATTTATCGCAGTGAAGGACATTCCTTGTGTCTCTGAAGTTAAATATTCATTACTGCACAATTTACGGCGGCAGTAACCAGGCCTGATATAAGGGACATTTTTTTGGAAAGCACATGTTTTAACTAGACCTGCATTCCGTGAAAACGGTCATGAGAGTAAGCAGCTCTCGCAATAAAACAAATGAGAACGCCCAAGTATGCGTACATTTCTGGAGCGATAATTGAAACCATTATTATTATTGTGATTTTGATATCATCGACAATTGCAACTACAACTGTAAAAACCACTTCTTGATGATTTGACTTAGTGGTTGCCGTTGAAACCTACTCCTGTTGACTTAATGGGGTATTGCAGAAAGTCCTTGCTTAAGAAATGGATAACGCTTATAGGCTTTTCATTCATTCGTGATTTTCTTGCAAATATTGAACACATTTATAATAATTTCCACTTCTTGACCACTTCATGATGATTTGACTTAGTGGTTGCCGTTGAAACCTACTGCTGTTGACTTAATGGGGTATTGCAGAAAATCCTTGCTTAAGAAATGGATAACGTTTATAGGCTTTTCATTCATTCGTGATTTTCTTGCAAATATTGAACACATTTATAATAATGTATACATTTATTACAGACTTTTAAATTAAGATCCAACATAGAAAACGTATACTGCAATACAGGGATTTATTGTGTTTCAAATAATGAATAATAAGGAGTTTGAACCTTCATGTTTACGGATTTCCAACAACAGTTCTTTCTTTCTTTGTTTCTTAGTCATTGACCCTTTGTACCCGGTGTTGGGGTACAATAGTAAGTGCACTAAATTCAAAGTTTTTCAATAAGTTTGTTGTTACCTATGCGGATTTGAAGCACACCCTATTTAAAAGACGATTTTCGCACGCTTATTAGTTTGATAAACAAAGATTATGCAGATTATGCATAAACAATCTATTTTTATCTTATAAATATATAATAAGTATATAGATATGAACCGAATAGATGCAAAATCCGACATTTGACACATGACTAGTTTTGAGTAAAACACAACAAAAACTATGTACCAAGATATTAAAAGCTTGATAGAGGTTTGATAAGCAAATATTATGATGCAGGTATGATAAATAATCTATTTTTATCTTATAAATATATAATAAGTATATAGATTAGAACCGAATAGATGCAAAAGCAGACATTTGACACATGACTAGTTTTGAGTAAAACACAAAAAACCTATGTACCAAGATATTAAAAGCTTGATAAAAAGCTGAACTTTTGGGACCGATTCATAGATTGCAACATCGCATGGGGGATGGGGGATTCCTATAATGGGGGGCAGTCCTATAAGTGAACTCATGTCCTATAAGTGAAACATCTGCGGATTTGGTATCTGACCCATCAGCTACTCCGTGGTATCCGGTTGGCTCCCGTATTCAGTGCCTCACCTTGACGCTATATTGGAGCCCATGCAAGAACCTCTCACGTGGTGAACCAGTTAATCAACGTTGACGGTGTGCAGTTGATAATTGATTTTCCGGGCCATATCGACGTATTCCCGCGCCGCCAATCCAATGTGCAAACCCAAAGCGCCTCCTGCAGTAACGCACGGCGAGTTCCTCGCACGCCGACGAGCGCACGAGGGCACTACAGCAGCCCAAGCAATAACTATCATTTATCTAACTTGTTCCTTTCTGTTCACAAATTTTCGTGATCTGCTCCTTCCCCCTTCCCGCTGAGCTACCAATAAACTTGCAGTTTTGTAAGGAATGTTTCTCTTTATTATTCTAATAAGGTAGGTGCTTTAGTCATAAATGTGTGATTTATTACTGAAATGATACTTTGTTTAAAATAATGATATGTCTGGTTTTGCAGCTGGTTTTGAGACTTGCAAATGTCTGCTTATGCATGTGTGAACTACAAATGTTTGGTTTTGCATCTCTATATTAATGGTACAAACACTAATAAGTTAAAATATTAGACATTAGAATATAGAATAAGTTATATAGACTTTTAGGTTATTTGAGGTCGCAATAGAAATATATTCAAAATAAAATAACAATAAAAAAATGATTTAGGAATTACTATAGTATAGTATACTACTACTAGTATACTATAGTAGTATAGGCAGGAACAGGTACAAAACGAAACTCTTTAGCGATGGGCAGCGTTAACAAAAAAGTTAATTTCGATAATTATGATCCGTTAAAGCAATTTCCGATCATTTAAAAATAAAGTAACGGAAGTAATACAATCCGTTAAAGATACCCATGTTTTTTTTAAATTCTAATTTAACAAATTTCAGGAAAATAGTTTTCAACACGTATATTCACTTAAATTTAACAACTAATTAGTTTTTATATAGTATTCCATCTAGTTTTTGAAGAATTTTGCTTCACTTAACACTGGTAACTAGGAATTAAGTAAACCTTAAATCAGAGAACTATTAATGTGGTGGGAATAGAAAGGTAAAAATAAATGATTAAAATATACACGATTTTTTAATTATAAAAACGGAATTTTTGATTTAGTAAACATTAAGGTAAATCAAACACTTGGTTGAAGTTTCACTATACCGGGTTATTCAAATTCGATTTCCACTATGTGGATATCGGAATTAACATCTCTTCAAGTAACGACAGGAAAAAATAATTAAGATTTTGCAAAATTTCAATTTAAAAAAAATATCTCAGCAATCATTGAAATGTTTTTAATTATCTTTATTGAATATTGTTCTCCATATGATTACGCAACTTTGCCCCAATTTAACCGACTTCGTATCTCTTACTGTCTCCGATATCCCCATAGTGGTAATCGAAATTGAACAACCCTGTATATATAATATACATATATATTCTTATACATAACACTATATTAATATAGTGAAACTTCAATCAAGTGTTTGACTTACCTTAATTGCCATGTTTCACCAAGTGGTATCAACTTAATTAGTAAACATTAATTAGTGAATAACCCAAACTAATCTTCCAAACTCATATGTGGCATAATGTACTGGGTTGCTATTTAACAACATTAACTTCCCAAAGTTGCAAAGTCACAACAATAGCATGACGAAGCTGCGATACACCTTGGCCGATGAGTTAACGTTTTAACGGACTAACATCGAGTTACAGAAGGTAATTGGTCGGATAACAAAAATGAAAATTAACTTCCATTACTATTAGAAACGAAATTAACTTCGGTAATTAACTGGTATCGGTTTAAATCGTTAATGCCCATCACTGGAACTCTTGTTGAATTGAATACATCTTCCTCGTTACCCGACAAAACAACCATGCCATCCTCATCAGGTAGGTTTCCTTCTGAATTAGCTGTGCTTCTTTCAAACATATTTCTTAATAAGCAAACACGATTGCCGGTCTTAGAATTCGCCTCATAATGTTTAGCTGACAAAGTTAAAAAGCTTATTATTTTGTCAACTTTAAGAATTCTACCCACACGTATGTGCTGCAAATTAATTTGAGTAATCTGCTTGCCCCTCCAACTGATACCATTTGCAGAGCAGTATCATTCAACTTAATGCATTTCACCCGTGACAAGAATAGAACCACTCGCGGTTTCTGAAACAAATATTCTTGATGTAACGTGACCACTATTACCTGGGTTGCAACTCTTGCCATTTCTTCGTTTTTGGAACTACATTCTGTGTCATATAATATTCAGTTTTCTTTGATCAGTTTACCTAGACTATCAAATGACTTCCATGACTATTATTAGATCAACTATATGTTTAATTTAAATGATTTTTTCACACTAATAGTCTTAACTAGTAAGAGTTATTACATTTTATAGTTAGAGAGATAGATTTTTAATTAAGAGTACACCTGAGGTGCGTTCATCGTATTTTCACGTTTATTTTATTTTCTGAAACCGGAGCGAAAGGACTATATTCGCTCAGGAAATTCGGCGTGAAAATTTCATATTCCTGACTAGTCAGGGAAAATTATCTGTCACCTTAGAAATAGGGACCTGTCACCTTAGAAATCTCCCATTCAATTTATTAAATTAATACAATAATACTTTTTTTAATATAATTGGGGGCTTCAGTAAAAACAATAATACACAACTCGTCAGTAAAATGTCTTACTTTACTCGGAGCCCTGTAAAATACTCAACACGGACTGCCTCGTATTTCACTGTGACTCCTCGAAGTAATAGATCATTTCCCCGACCCTTTAGTAAATAACTATTGATCTATCGCTTTATTTATTTTGTAAATAATTTACCAGTTTAACAACAAGAAACAAGCGATGGCCGAGAGGTTAGCGCACTTGTCTCTCATGGCAAGGGTCGCAGGTTCGAACCCCATGTGCCCGAGATTTTTTTAGCGATTTAAAGGAGCGTCCCCAGCGTTCTGGAAAACCGGGAAAATCGTTAAAAGTCAGGGAATTTCATGAGTGAGGGAAATGTCAGGGAAATAATAAAAAATCTCAAATAGTCCGGGAATTTTGGATACATGGGAATATATTTCTGGAACAATAAGCGACAGAACTCAAAACTTAATTACTTATTTATTAGACGTATATATTATGGTTATCACTTCGTGAAACATGATGAATCAAATGGTAAATAAAACTCTTAGGTAAAGTTTCACGAATTTGTAGATACTTATTTATTGCAAAAACCAAATATTAATTATTGTTTTTTTGTTTTTTTTTTTGATAAATTAAACGTACTTTATTATGGAATTATTATTCAGCTAGAACATTTCATTATATTAGATTGGTATCTAGTAACTATTGTGTAGTGTCAATACAATAACCATTAAAACCGGGAAAACCTTTAAAAGTCTTAAAAGTCAAGGAATTTCATGAGTCCAGGAAATGTCAGGGAAATCATAAAAAATCTGAAATAGTCAGGGAATTTTTGATATATTTCTGGAAAAATAAGCAAGAGAACTCGAAACTTAATTACTTATTTATTAGATGTATATATGGTTACCACTTCGTGAAACATGATGAATCAAAACGTGAATAAAACTGTTAGCTAAAGTTTTATTTACCATTTGATTCATCATGTTTCACGAAGTGATAACCATAATATATACGTCTAATAAATAAGTAATTAAGTTTGGAGTTCTGTCGCTTATTGTTCCAGAAATATATTCCCATGTATCCAAAATTCCCGGACTATTTGAGATTTTTTATTATTATTTATACGAATTTATAGATACTTATTTATTGCAAAAACAAAACATTCATTATTTTACTGTTTTTTTTAAATAAATTAAGCGTAGGTACTTTATTATGGAATTATTATTCAGTTACAACATATCATTATGTGAGATTGGTATCTAGTAACTATTGTGTAGTGTCAATACATTACTTGGTTGAATACGGAAATGCCAATTATATTCTTAATTAAAGCTCGAAATTACGAGGCCGCAACAAAAATATAAATACAACTTTGGCCCCACAAGAAAAATTAATTTGAGCGACTTGTAACAAAAAATATTTTTTTAAATTTTTTAGTTTTCACGGAAAAAAGAGTCCGAAAACGAATGTACACAAAACATTGTCATTGAAAAATGTTTAAATTAATTAGAAAGGCCTGAAATATTTCAAAGAAATGCCAAGAAAATTGTACCTAGAATTTTTTATTTGTCACTCTAACCTGCTTGTACACTGACCTGGACCTGGTAAGGTAAGCATTACATGCACCGTGCATGAAATGGTTGACATGAGCCAGTGTAAAAAATGTACTTGTCCCGTGCCAATTTTATGCCCTCCCTTGTCATGTTTATATATTTTTTAATTTACTTAATCTTCAATTATTATTATTTGGTACGTTTGTTTCAACTTTGCCGTCGATCTATTTAAATAAAAAAGTGCAATTGAATCGTTTATTTCAGAAACTGGTCAAGTGCTTCATTTCAAATTGTTGGGAAACAAAGAAAAACATTATATCCTTGACATGTAAACAGATTTTCGCTTGAAAAAAAAAAACTTGTATTAATTAACACCTTCCCGAAGTTGATGCTGCCTGTAATTAGATTATAATATTTCTCCCTTAATTGTAAAAAAAAAAAAATATTGAAAATATTGCAGTTGACTCGTTTCTGCAATAAAACACTACTTTAAAGTACAAACATATATTTTCAATGGTAATTTCCTAATTTGTTTTTGGTATTACGATTTTTAACAAACAAGACACTATTATAAACTATATATTTTCCATTAGAACACAGAATTAAACACAAAATTTTCCGTGTGTTCATTAAAATACCATAAAAAAATTAAAACCAATTTTCTGATTTGTTAAATATACAAAACTACTAAGCAAAGGTAAGTAATAGTAAACCAATGGTAATTGTTACCATGGTATTAGTATTATACAGAACACCACATGACTTTTACTGCAGAAATTTAAATTTACCGCAGAAATACGCTATGTGATGTCGCTGGACAGGTTTCTGTACTAAACGCGACATTCATTGTGAATTGTTTCAAATAAAACTGAATGGCAAGTTGAAGTTTTTTTTGCAGAAAAATATGCATTGACAATAGGAGATATTGATTCCACAAAAAAAAAAAACATAAAAATGTCTGTTGACCAGTTTCTGAAATAAACGATTTAATTATGATTTATGAATTATAGTTTTGACGCTGACAGATGATATATTTTATGGTGTCATATTACTATCTTAATTTAGCTATTTACTCGTGTTATATAATATGTATGTATAAAATATTGTACATTATACGCGGGGTAATGGTTTTTTACTGGATCTATAAGATGACAGACTCGCCTGCGGCTTGTCAGGCATTCCCTTGTATCGCCAGTAAAAACCCTCTTACCGGGGTTATAATGTAAAATACTGTTTTTTTGAAAAACCTATAAAATCTGCGTGTTTATATGTTCAACAATGGATTCGTCAACATTATCTGAAGAACCTTATCAATCAAGTGGATCGGAATATAAAAATGGTACTGATAGTACTTCCGATACTTCCGGTAGTAAGTAATATAATTGTAATTTTTATGTTCATGTATCGGTTACTAAATTTATATGTTATCTTACAATAGAACGAAAAATGTATGTTGTTACAGATGATGATCAACTTCCGATAAATGAGATAAGAAGCAACACTTTATATGAGCCAACTGCACAAACTGCGACAGAGCCTATAGAGTCTAAAAAAGGAAAAAAAACTGTTAGTTACGAAGTCTACTTGGAAAGTAAATATACGAAAGCATCGTCAAAATACTGGACAAGACTATATTACAAAATCTGGAAAAAATGTTCCTTCTAAAGCCTTTTCCAATAACCCCTGTAATTGCAGACAAGGCTGCGTCCAAAAAATTGCAGAGCATCAACGAAGAGCATTTTTTAATTCTTTTTGGAAACCGGCTGACTATTCCCGGCAAAATGTGTTTATCAGAGGACTAGTAAAAGTCAACACAGTCAAAAGAAAACGTGTTAGAGATGGCTCACAACCGGAAAGCATGCGTACTTTGAATATGCTTTTAGAGTAGATAACACCACATACCGTGTGTGCAAGAAATATGTTGCAGAAACGTTGCAAATTAGTACCGGTAGACTGTATAGGTGTATCTTTAAAGACGAAATGATTGCGTTGACTGATCAACGTGGCATGAATCCTAGAAAAAAACTAGACGATTTAAAAATTGTGAAGCATATCAATTCATTTCCCGCGTACCAGTCATTATTCCCGAAAAGATAATCCCAAGAAAAAAAATTTGAATGAAAATTTAACTATAAGTAAAATGTACGAATTGTACACCGAACAATGTGTCGCCGAGGGAATTGATGCATTGAAGAAAAAATTCTATTACCATGTATTTAATACAAAACTCAATTTAAGTTTTAAACCTCCAGCAAAAGATACATGCCGAATATGTGATCAACTGCAGATGAATATTGAGGCCATAAGAAAATCAAAAGTTGACTATGTAAATTTGGGCATCTAGTTGGCGCAGAATATGTTTGGCACTGTGATCAGAAAACTGACGTCGAAAATTGTAAGAGTGCCAACTTTCGTAAAAATGGCTTCAAAAGTAAAAAAGTTATAAAAGGAAAAGGAAAGTGCACTTTTTCAGTTTTTCAGGGATATTTCAGGAACTGTGCAAGATATCCCGGATTTTGTTTCAGTATATTGAAAGTCATAAAAATGAGAAACTTTTATCCCATTTGACCAACTCTGTATATATTTCCGTTTAATAGATCCTACGGTGGGCGTCGTAAAAGTGACCACCCTGTATATCATTGTTTTTTACATGTCTTCCGATTTTCATATTGAATTCATAATAGTGGATGAATATTCAATTTCGTAACCACGAATCCTTGATTAAGTATTTTAGAATATCAGCTAATTTACGTATATTGTATTATTATTTTATAATTAATGGTATCTAAATATTTACTTTCAAAATATTTTTAATAAAGAAATGTTAGGTACAAATCATGCTCAAATAAATCTAGTACAAAAAATTTGACATTGCTATATAAAATTGCTATTGTAACCTAATTACAATAATTTACCTACGTCAATATTTTTCAAAAAATACTTAATGATTTCTGCTTAAATTTATTCCAATATATCACAAAAAGAATGAGAATGTCATGTGTGTCTGTTCACAATTGTTAATTTTCGGAAATTCCGAAAAATTGCTGATTTTCGAAATGGTGTCCAAAAACAATTAAATAGTCAACAAACGTTAGCAACAGCCTTAGCAATCACATAGAATTATTACTTTATGTAATAGTAAAACAATGTTGCAGTGACAGTTCTGTGTTTTACAATTCATAAAACACGGATGACACGGTGTTACCATAGTTACATATATAAAAAACGTATTATGTATGCGGCACAGATAATTAAATAACACGTATTGTACGGTACGCAATTATCACAAGTGGGTGGTATTAAAAGAATTGTTTTGTTCTTGCAGCTCGAAATTCGCATAAAAATTAATATTGCAGAATGGTGCAAATATTTTTAACAATTGCGTTTGTGGCGTCATTACAGTTTCCAGGAAGATGAAAGCATTCTACGGTCGAGCGTATTGCCTTCGTTATCGCGTACGTGTTACTATTATAAATGTTGCACTATCAAATTTAATTCAAGCCGAAACGTGTTGCAATATGTTACTAAGCGGCTGGGGGCCGTAACACAATACACACCTACTGTTTAACCCTGTTTTAATGCGGTCACCCTAATATTAACTTGACAGCGTTTCCAGTGGCAAATCCACAGCGCCATCTCGCTTATACATCTCCCAGGGCGGTGGTTCAACTTTATTAGCCGTTTGTTCGCCGTCCGTGCCCCGAAGATATAACCGGACTTATCATTTCTGTGATAATACTTTACTTTTACTACAAATCACTTTTGTCTTCCGCCAGCTTTTTATATAATATCTTACAGGCTGTGGGCCCCTTTGTGCGCTTGTACGGCAATATCAGGGCAATCTTGTGGAGCACACAAAGGCTGACCAAGTGAGATCGTATCGTCCACAAATCATAGGAGTGGGCGTCGGGAGAGGAGAACGATCCGTCCCGAATTTCCCAACAGTTTTGGAACGACAAAACAGAAGCGTTTTGTGCCGCATATAAAGCACCTTCGCCAGATACCATCGGGTCACGGCAGTGATGTGTATATTATTAGACAGGTTTCGCGAAATTTGCTTTATTGCCGGCCATTCGTAGGGCTAATGCGATAAAGGCAAGGACTTTTTGTGCGGCTGTAATTAAGCCGTTAATAATTCCTTGCCATAGCTAATACGCTCTCGTGCAATACTGAAAGCAGATGGACGAGATACGAATTGATTCGATCGTTTCATGCTGGTGCACGACACAACTTTTTAATTGGGGACAAGAAATTGTTATTCGAATCAAGAGTGTCAACGGAATGATTAATCGCCAGGCTGAATATAATATTGCGCTTGATGTGGGGTTGGTATATCATTAATTAAGCTTTGTGTTTAGAAATGTGGGAATGTTTTCGAGTTCATACGATTCCGTTTCGTTACGTGTAATTTCAGATTTAAGATAACCCACACTCTATTCGCAATTAACATAAATAAAGCTACAGATTTGGTTGAAAATGTACAAATTATGTTATCGGTCAATCATTCATATTTTTACATGTACTACTGACAGATGTTTTTTCACGTTTTCACCTTTGTCACGTACAGGGTGTTATTGAATTGTACGACCAAACTTCTAGAGCTTGCAAAACACAATAAAGGAAACAAGTTTTGTTAATAAAAGTATGGTCAAAAGCGTTTCCTTCAGGAAAACAACACGAATTGTGTCAAAATTAACATTATTTGAATGCATGTATGTCTAGATCGTTTTTTTTTGTTAATAAATGGGTGGTCAAAAGTGTTTCCTTCAGGAAAAAAAACACGAATTGTGTCAAAATTGGGGTTATTTGAATGCATGTATGTCTAGATCGTTTTTTTTTTCAAAATTGTGCATGACTTGTGCAAAATAATTGACAATGCAACTTGGGTTTGTAAGGAACCGATTCATATTCTGAAGTACTTAGACAAAGTGTCATCGGCGAAAATAGTCGTCCTGCCAAGAGCAGAAAATTTAATATCATAATATTATAATTTAAGAGTAAAATTTCTTTATAAGGCCCTTGGTGCATAAATAATTATTGTGTGCAGTTATTGATAATGATGTGCGAATATTATAATTTGAAAATAAATATTTTTCGCGTTTTCCTATATGACTATGAATATATGCCTTATTTTTCTGTATGAATATGAATATATATCATATTTTTCTATATTAATATTAATATTTTCCATATTTTTTTTATGTGAACATTATTATTTTTCTATAATATTAAGAATAAATTGCATTTTTTTCCTATATGAATATGAATATTTTCCCATTTTTTAAATAATTTTCTATGTTTTGTATAAATAGTTTTCATATACAGGGTGTCAATTTCAAATTACTCAAAACCGTTTGGGTGCGCTTTAATTTTTTTAGATAGAGGTGGTTGTGGCTTAAAGGGTGGGTAAGGGGTCGATACTATATACGCCATTTTGGTTCTTCCTCGAAAAAGTCGACGGCAACTTTTCAAATTGACACCCTGTATGTATTTTATGGGATACGTTCAAAATTCCCAACAATTATAATCCCGACAATCATAATCCCGACGATCAAAATCCCGATATATCAAAATCCCTATAAATCAAAATCCCGAAAAGTCAGAATCCCGGCAAGTCGAAATCCCGACAAATCAGAATCCCGACAAATCAGAATCCCGACAAATCAAAATCCCGACAGTTTATATTTCCGGCAAGGTAAAATTCACCAACACAGCTTCGTTTCTACGTATTCTACGTATTCCTACAAATCGTTTATTTCAATTTATTAATGGCAGGCCAGGTAAAATGCTATTAATAACTCGTTTAAAATCCCTGCAAATCGAAATCCCGAAAACCTCGTAGAAAGAGCTCATATTGGTCTTATCCACATAAATTAATTTACTTTGTCGGGATACTGATTTGTTGAGATTCTGATTTGTCGGGATTTCCTTTTCTGGGGATTCTGATTTGTCGGGATTTTGATTGTCGGGATATCAACCCAAACCCATATTTTATATGATTGTGAATTTTTTATTTACTTTTTATAGCATAATCTGAATGAAAATATAAATTTTAATTTTTGTTTCAATGTAAGATGTACTGTGAACATGGAACTGAACTTTAGAAAAGTTCTAAAAAAACACTAGGCAAAGCAAAGTACACATCATCAAAATCCAGGTACCTACGGTCTTCCTGGAATCAATGAATGTATTGTTCTGTCAAAGAAAGACTGTTCCGAGGATTCAAGGTAAATCAATTTCTCGCAATCAAATTACTCGAAGCACAAGTTCCTCGAAAACACAATTACTTGAACGTAGTGCTCGAAATATATAAACTAACCTAACCTAATCAAACCTTTTGGAAGAACTTTTGTGTCGGGATAAGTTACATTCGTAGGCGAATATTGGACATATATTTTTGAGCAATTGCATTTAAAGAACTGACAGCAATCGGAGATACTAACTTGCATTATCCCGCACTGCAAAGATTACGCAAAAATCGGCGAAATGTTTACAATCAAAATTTCAATTTGAGGTTCCCCATAGTCTATTAGGGCCATTTTTTATACTAATGGCTGTCTGTCTGTCTGTCAGTGTGTATTAACATTTTTGCGGACGTTGAAAGTGTGCACAAGCATAATAATTGAATACAATTTTTGACCACGATTTCTAGAACAAAGTTTAATTTTGGGAATTGTTAATAAAATAGATGGATGTTTAGCAAAAACAGCTTATGTCCAAAATTGTCTATACGGATAATTTTGCGCCATCTGCCAGAAACTATAGTTGTTCAGCTAGCACGATTACTGAACTACGCAAAAACGACATACCAATCGAAAAATATTACATTAAAATAAAGACTATTCTGCAAAACCAGCTAATGTCCAGATCACTTTTAGGAAAAACAGCATAGGGGACATATGTGAATTGTTCACTGTTTTTTTGCATTTGTGGTACTATATATTTGGTGTACAAGATCTTGCTACAAACGAAGTTAGTGTATACCTACACATATTATGAAGGACAATGGAAGAAATGATCTTCCGATATAATTTTCATGCTTTTTCATTACTTGAAAATTTAAATTGAAGCAGAAATCTGGTTTTATTGGTTGGGTGCCCAGGACAGAATAAGAATTACACCATGGTTCATTTCTTATATATTCTAGTCCATTCTATGACTATGTAAGTAGACTCTGTTGTAGTATTAATTTCTAAATGTTATGCTTCTCTGTGTATTGTTAACTTATGAAAATTGTAAACAATATATTATCTGTAAATTGACGTACATAAGTACAGAATTTTGTGCAATAATGTTAAATAGATTATCTTATCTTATCTTATTCCTTGCATATGTTCAATTCCACAAATACATTTTTCCTGTGAGAGGGCACTCCTATTTGCCCAACGATCAATACTGTGCTGATGATCGAAAAAAAGAAACGAAAACATGGTATAGTAGAACTTCCAGAAGAATGAGATGAACTTATTTAGATATGCTCGTGCAAAGCCCAGTCCATCTAAGCTAATTAAGGTGGATCCTGCAGAAGTGTATGATATAGATAAAGCTACGCAGAAATACTAAACCACACTTGGCAATCAAAAAGGCTAGAATTTTCGAGATAAAGAAGGAACATTTCGATATAAAAGTAAAAGATTCCTGCAATGGTTCTTGGAGACGCTGTATTATAAGAAATAAATTTATCTACCACAAGAATTAGTAGTTTGTACAACTAGAGTGGATACGATGCCTATATCGCACGAGGTGGAGTTTGGCGCACGACGCCGCAGGCGGAATGCGCCAAACCTCCGAGTGCGACATGGGCAATCCACTCGAGTTGTACACACTACTTTTTCTACGACAAAAACGAATAACAATGTTATGTAAATGGTATTTACTAATAAATGTCAGTGTGACACATTTGAATGTCATTCATCATTCAATACATTTAATATATTAGAATTAATATAATATAATATACTTTGCCTTCGACTTTTCCGGAAGTAATGATTTATATATATCATTCGCGGATTGCCGAATATCGGGGGGTGTACAGCTTAATGATGAATCGCTTTCATTGGAAATCATAATTCAGCACTGTAAAGATAATTGTAATAATGTCGATTTGACTTTTTGCTTATTAATTTGTCGTTGACAACTATGACAAATTTATGAAAAAACATGTTGCTCTGCAATTTTCCATCTCTCTGATTGGTGGATATCATATCCGCACACGTGTGTGGGAATGAAAATATATCCACATTGTTCATTGCAATAGGCCACATATATGTATAGTAGTCTATGAAAGAATATGCTAATATACATATAGGAGTAGAAAAATGTATTTTCCGACACTCTACAAGGGCCCTAATACTATTTTCAAGGCAAAAGTGGAAAATACCAAGACTCTGCTGCAGTTTGTTAGTAGCCTAAGACAGCAAAGTTCTATGAATCAATATCTCAGTAACAAGCTAATATTTAACCCATCTCGACCAGAGGGAAAAGCATTTGATAAATGGTGAAAACAATTTGGCATATGAGGAATACATTTGAAACAATATAGACAAGTGTTGACAAGAGCATTTGAGACAGAGTGAAACACAACTGATACATGGTGAAAGGCAATCGGAAATCTGGATGTACAGTTGACGCAGATGCTGTTGCCGTCATCGTCAGTTTCCACTAAGTATGACTCAGGTTGATCTGTTGATCTAGTAAATTCTTGTAATGTGGAATTTTTAAATTTAAAATTGTTGGCAGTTATGCGGAATTGTGCCCACTAGACTACCACAACAGTATCGATGAAAAATAACCCACGACAAAAGATAATCAGAGATTGCAAGACCGAGTGACCGATTGTATATTCCAATTCCAAGAGCTGACAATGAGTCATGTTTTTCGAACAAAGAATTGTGTTTTCTATGCTCGTTAGCATCGTTCAGTTCAATTTAATAGAATGAAATGAAATAATGTCGAGTAAACACAGCTGTCTTATTATTACTGACATAAAGACCTTTCAAATGATGGGTCACAAGGTAGGTTTAAAATTTTCGAGAGGTGCTTATTGGAGGGGAGGGGGGAACTGACACACTTGTCAACACTACTTCAAAAATTGTCCCACTCAAATTAAAAATTGACGGGTTCGGAATTTTTTTATTTTGCCCTTATTTTCTGAGAAATACGAGGTGGATTCTTAAAAAAAAATTACCGTGTATAGGTTTACTTAAATACTTTTTTTTTCTCTAAAATTATATCGAAAGAATTACTTACATTCCACTATTTTCATCAATACGTTTAATCTTGAAGAGCGAGTGTTTGGAGGGAAACTGATGTCGGAAACTCACCTGAAAATAGAATATTACAATTAAACAATTAATAATAACAACAATGATCATTTCTTTCCAATAGAGAATACATCTCCAATTACAGCAAAATAATGAAACAAATACAGGCTGTTTCCTGCAAAACCCTACCAGCTCGATCCCTGCTATTTACTATCCGACTAAAAAAAGCAGAAAGATATTAATCTAAACATACTATGAAACGTTCGATTTTTACTTTTCAACATCGACTTTAATGTGCACCGATAGTCGACTCAGTGTTTGCAATGGCTTAGTATTTAGTAGTATAGGTTTTTCTAAATCCTTACATCAAAGTTAACTTATAAAACATGATTGGATTTAGAAGAGACACTTCTCTACTACTGAAAACAAAATTTAACAAATACCATTTGACAGAATTAAGTTATTATCTTGATATTAAAGTTGACTTGAAGTTGAAAAAATAGAGGTATTTCGTAGTATTTTTGAATTCAGTTCTTTGTATGTTTTTATGTTCTGAAATAGGACAATAAATAAATACAGGGGTTAGATCTTGCTACATATTTAGGGCCACATAACCTTAATTTAAAAAGGAATAGTGGCATTTCGTAGAACTTTTTTTGATTAATTTGTTTACATTTTTCGTTTTTTTTTTTGAAATCGAACAATTAATAATGGGCATAGATCTTGCTGCTTTTTTAAGAAGCCTTCATGTTTAAAAAAAATCAAAATTAAGAGGCATTTCTGTGTTTGTTTTTTTTAATCGGACAATAAATAATTGGGTTTTATCTTGCTGCCTTTTTTGGATTTGCATGGTAATTTTGGATGTATTTCTTTGTATTTTTTGTGTATTGAAATCGGACAATAAATAATGGGGTTAGTAGATCTTGCTGCATTTTTAGAAATCCTTTATGTTTAAAAAATATAGTCATTTCGTAGTATTTTTTTTTAGTTATTTCTTTATATTTTTTATTTTTTGAAAACGGACAATTGATAACCGGATTTGATCTTGCTGCTTCTTTAGGAAACCTGAATGTTGAAGAAAAAAAATCACAATTAAAAGCATTTCGTAGTATTGTTGAAATCATTTCTATGTATTTATGTTTCTTGAAATCGGACAATAAAGAATTATGTTAGATCTTGCTGTTATTTGGGGAAGCATGTCTGTGCATTTTTGGATTCATCTCTGTATATTTTGTTTTTTTAAATCGGACAAAAAATAATCGGGTGTAAAATATTATCAATAATACACATACATAAAATATCTTAAACAAGAACAAAAAGTTCTGTTGAGAGGACTAGTTGCAACAAACGAAAGATGCCTTATTTTAGTTTACTTCTTGTTTCTGTAATAACCACATATGTCCAATTGTTTTTTTTAAATTTTATTATTGTATCTTGTATAAAAAGCATCAATAAATACTTTTTCTAAAAGTGATGACACTTTTACTACTAATATAAAAAATATTGGAAGTTATTGGTGTCTTCTATACTTCTGGCGGGGCTGTAGGAAGTTATTTTTCATTTTCTGAAAAACACGATTTTTGGACATTGTTGTTTTTGCTAAACACCCTTTAATTATTTATGAATTGTTTATAAAAAATCAACAACTAGATATTTGCTTCTTCCTCTTTTTCCTTCTTCTAGATAGGCGAATCGCCTGTTCTTCATCGATTTTGCCTGATTTTCTGAAGTTTTATAAAACGGCGAGGTTGTCGTTCCACCGTTTTTGAGGTCTTCCACCGCGCTTTTGTCCTGATGATGATTTGTCTCTTGAGATTTTGACGATTAAACATATGCAATTAACAAATTTTATGAATAAAAATTGGAAAACGGTTTTTTTTTGTGAACGCCAAAAGATGTTCAAGGCATAGCATCTCGTAAATATAATAACATATTAATAATATATTTGTATATGATTTTCATATGTTAATTCTGCTCAAAAAAGTGCCTCAATACTGTAAAACTATCATTTCAATATAATTTTGATGTACGGGTGTAACATTGAAAATGCAGTGTTTTGTTTTTCGCCATTAAAAGCCAAATCATCCAATTTTTGAAAGTTTTACTTTAATTGCTAAGTAGGTGCTGGCCTCTGGATTATTTTGTCAAATTGGTTGGTTACTCCCTATCTCTTTATCGTTTACGAGATATACGTTTAAGTATATTTGAAAATTATTTTTCTAAAAATTGATGCAGATTAAGATATTCTCTTAAATTGCTTATATTTTTTTTTTCAGAAAAGAAATTTTATACCACTCTTCGTCAAAGGAAAACATATAATTTTTATATTACGCCCAGCGTAATATGTGTTATTTTTTAATTTCATTGATTAAAGCAAAGAGCAATTTTACAAAATAAATTACAGATTTCGGAATAAATTGTTACTCATATATGTTTATAATATGCTATAAGGAAATTCATTTTCGATGGAAATTTTAGAAAATTTAGTATTTTCGGTGGAAATTTAATTTTTAATTTTATAACAATGATTTGTAGATATTTGTACATGCATGCATGCATATGTATGTATTATGTGTGTATGCGTATGAATATGTGTAGATATGCATGTGTGTATGTATTGATGTATGTATGTGTGTATTACTTGTACAACATGCTTGTAGCAGTAACAACGTAAATTATTACAAATCTACTTTCTACGTGTAATCAATTACAAATAACATCATTAAAGATTCGCAAGTCTGGCGATCGTAATCAACGTGTCAAGTTAGCTTGTACTTTTCATCACTCAAGTTTTATTATGCCCCGAATGTGCCACCTCGTTTGTAAGTTTTCCTTCGTTACAACTTTGGTATTCTTGCCTAACGAACCTCACACTATTTCAGATGTGCCAGCGAATGCTTGAAGATTAATAAACTTCATATTATTACGAGAGCCTTTGGCTAAGAATTTTTCCGGCGATTAAAAAGGTATAAATTTCCACTTTGCTTCCACTCTAGCATTATTACATTCACAACATGCCGAAGATTCCTCAAAATTGTTTAATTGCCCCTTTTTATGACATTCTAGGCATTTATTTAATTCGTTTTTAAATTGAAACAGACGGCAAGAAAACAGAGAGCGGCACAGGAATCTTAGATATTTACGAGAACTTCTTATTTACGGACGTCGTCATTCCTTAAAATTAATTATGGTAATAAGGCCGTGTGGCTTGGTGAGTTAAGTCTGCGACTAATCAATAGAGACATTAAATTGTACCTTCAGCATCGTAGGATTCTTATAAATTTATGCGAACTTCAAAATTATGCAAGTCGCAGTTCGTTTAAATTAATAATAATAAGACTCTTGCGGGTTAGTGAATTACGACTAATAAATAATGATGTACATGCAGGAATATTTGATATTTATGGCAACTTCATATGGATGCCTTTGTTCCACCAAATTATTAAAGCCCCTGGTGTGAGTTAAGGCTGGGACTAATCGATTAAATGGTACCTTTAGCGGCTTAAAAATTTAAGAGAAATTCATAATTGTACTTAGGCACTTAGAGAAACAGAAATATTGCACGGAAATAATAGATGGAATTGCGTGCTTCAGCGCTATGAAATCAAATATTTGAACTGATCGCTTTAAACAAAAATTTGTGATGGGTCGCGCCCAAGTTAATCTGGTCCCAACTATATTCTATAAATTGTTAGAAAGTTGAATTTTTGAATTGTCTCATTTCACACGATTAATTAAAACTGCAATGACAGCAAACTGCGACATGAAAACTAAAGATATAATTAAGAGATACGGCTATTTAAGCACGATTTTCATATTCCGTAAGATGGTAAAAACTTCGATTCTATTAACAGCCAACTAACACCTCACAGTATTAACTTAACGGTCGTCACATTTTTATCGCAGCTATTATCCAGCGCCAGCAAAGATGTAAAATTGGGCTGAAATCTAAATTGGAAATATTCTCGTATTATAGTTCATTAGTCAACTAGTAGATACTTAATTATTTTTGTCGGGAAAATTGATACGAAATCGCTTGACGGTCTCCCATAAAAACCAATGGCTGATCAATGGATTTTAAAGGAGCCTAATATTATGCGAGAAATATAATTAAAATAATGATTTATATATCGGTTTAAACTAATGAGAGATCCATTAGCGTGTTGAAATATATATATATATATATATATATATATATATATATATATATATATATATATATATATATATATATATATATATATATATATATATATATACACACACAGTTATGACACGATGCTCATGCATGATAGCGAAATATTCGTGGCTTCTTCGGCTACATGAATAATTAAACTGCTTCATTTAAATTTCGTTTCATATTTTAATTTATCGCTTCGTTTAATTTCGACCAAATTTTCGATATACCACCGGATGCATTGCGCCACATGGCACATATATAAAGGGGCGGTTAAAGGATGTAGCATTTTTATTTCCACGGCCCAAAAATATGAAACGTAACGTTGGAAACATGTGTATCAGTCGAGGGGGTGTAATTTTAATAGCACTGCCAGTGTGGTGAGCAATTAATCTGAGAATGTGTATTCTGGGGCAGTTAAAATTAAACGTATTGATAATTGCTACTTCGATACGGTTTACCAAGTAAGTCGTTACTAAATAGAATGGGATACACGTGCTTTTTACACTTTTTAATGCTATCGAGATTTTTTAAATACCTTTTCCGTATTCATCTTATATGTTATTAATTTAGACGCGTTCTCATGAATCAAGTTAAATTGATCGATATTAGTTGTTCATCAAAAAACTATTGTTTAAAGTTGTTCAACTCTATTGAAACATAGGTTCTCGCTATAGTTTTCATTCCACTGTTGTTTATCAACTAATATCGATCAATTAAACTTGATTGTAAGAACGCGCCTTTAATAACTATAATTGTATTATTTATTTATGGTATTTCATCTCTTGTACCCTGATAAGAGTGTCGTGAATAATTGTATTATAAGAATAGTAATAATTTTATAAGCAAATTTGATGATAGACTTTATTTTTATAATATTATTTACAATTACTTTAAGTTTAATAAAAAAATTAGAAACATTTATGAATTTGATAATTTGATTAAATATTTTATATATTTTTATATATGTTATCAGTTACGTGTATGCATTGTGAATATGATAAATGTAAGAATATTCATATATTCGGACCAGTTGTGTTAGTTGTGTTGTGAAAATCTAGGCAAATCTAATTGGAAGATGAAAAGGTTAATAGCTGCACAACGATTGTTGTTCGGTAATGATGCAATCGAGACTTATTTGTGTGTGGAATAAGTTGATGACTCACGCCATTATAAAACTAGTAATTTGAAGCAACATTGGCGAGACATAACTTGGGTTCAAAGTCTGTGAGGCAGACATGAAGTCTAGGACAGATGTTTATAAATAAATCGCCGCTGAATTATCCCAACCTTAAAATCTCCACGGCGATAAATCAGGATTACGGCGAAGCCATGAATGATATATCGAGCTTACCGAATCCGCGCTAATTACCCGCTTGCGTAAGCGCGTTTTTGGAAAGTGCGCGATTTTTGAACCCGTGCCACTTTTGGGCAAATTTTCTGTTATGCGTGCGCGTTAAATTTTCAGGAGTGGTGTGTGGAGCCATCGGAATTTATGCGGCGTTCGGTGCAATAAATTTCGACCCTTTTAAAAAAGTTGACTGGCCCCCATTGTGCGCTCGTTTACGTATTCAAGAGTTGCAGATTTCCCGAATTTATAGCTTATAAACGTTCAGTTTGGCGGACTCAAGGGCGTAAAAACGATAACATAAATTGCGTCCGTTAAGTTTTTCATCCAAATGTTGCATTCACGTCGCTGTGTATCACCACTATCTTCTACGTGACCAAATCTTCCTTGTCTCCTTAAGCATCACAGAAAAATGGGAGCATATCAGACGTGATTATTAAACCGATGATATTACGAAATTTCGACGAATTTCGCATTATAATAAATGACCAAACCGAACTACAATTTTCCACCCAAGCAGTAGAAATAGCTTTGGCTGATTACAGTTGCTAAGGGGCTAAAACATAGGAATATTAAAATTTATGTTTATTTCGATAAATTCTGCTGGTAGTAAACTGACATAATACGTTATTCCAATTTGTTGCCTTCTTCAAAAAGGCAAAGAAAATACATAACAAAATGCAAATATAGAGAATAAAAGAAAAAAGTGCAATTATTTATTTTTATAAAACTTTTAATAACAAATAGTCTCGAACAAATTTGTAAGGCGCAAAATAAATTTTAATACATATATTTTCCGATTTTTATTTAAGGGGATTTCATTCATTTAATATGGTTATTATCCCTAACTCACTATACACCAATGGGTTCTTCTGCCCATTTGAAAAACCATAAGATTTTTTTTCCTATGTCAAATGATTATTCAAACAATAATTAAATAACAAAATGCTAATATAGAAAATAAAAGAAAAAAATGTGTATATTATTTATTTTTATGAAACTGTTAATAACAAACAGTTTTCAACAATTTTGTAAGGCGCAATAGTATATTAAAGTATAAGTGGATATCAAGGCCTTTCAAGCACGAACGTTTTTCAAAAAACCGACCCGTCGCTCCCCGCGCAGCGGGGTGGCGGGGAGGTTTTTTGAATAGAGTGAGTGCTTGAAAGGCCAGATATCCACGCATACTTTACGCTATTTTTTATCATTGATGCCGTAAATTGGCCTAAACATTTGTAATTATAATTTCTATCTGATGTGCCGTCGATTTTGCCGTACAGTTTTAATATCGTTGCTAAGATACTGAATAAATAACTAGCTAACATGGCGGCTGATACTATGCAACGTCATTTTTTATGACGTTATTTGTTTTGTATCCATGGAAACCTTTACAGGAAACGCGCGTTTTTGAAAGCCTGTTTTATGCACGCTACACGATGTTTTAAACAAGCAATATGATGCATCAATGATAAAAAATAATTTTAATACGTATATTTTTCAATTTTAATTTAATGGGGATTTCGTTCATTTAATATGGTTATTATCCCTAACTCGCTATACAGGGTGGTCACTTTTACGACGCCCACCATTAAGATCTATTATACGGAAATATATACAGAGTTTGTCAAATGGGATAAAAGAAATCCGGGATATCTTGCACAGTTCCTATAATATCGGTGAAAAACTGAAAAAATGCACTTTCCTTTTCCTCTTATAACTTTTTTACTTTAGAAAGAAATTTTACGAAACTTGGCACTCTTACATTTTCCGACGTCAGTTTTCTAATCACAGTGCCAAACATATTCTGCGCCAACTAGATGCCCAAATTTTCATTGTCAACTTTTGATTTTCTTATGGCCGCAATATTGAATTTTAATGGCATTCAAAAGAGCGAACAATTTCGATTTCAACCATGTATAACACATGGGTAATCTAACATTAAAACAAAAAAAATACAAATAAAAGATTTACTTCCAAAAATCGAGAATTTAAAAATTTGTTGCTGTGGAACGGCTCTAAAAATCAAGTTGAAATGGAATAACAAATTTAACATTTCTTCATACAAAGAAAATAACTTTTGAGTAATTTTATTGTGTATACAGTGCAAAAAAGGAAATAATATCTTTGATTAGAATATTAAATGAATACAATATGATTTATAATTTGCAATCTCGGCCAGGGAAATATAATGTAAGATATTACATAATAGAGATTGAACATGTCCATTTTTTCATGTTGAGGATATCTTGCCATTTTTACTAATCAAATATATTATCTCCTTTTTGCACTTTATACACAATAATATTACTAGAAGGTATATTCTTTGTATGAAGAAATGTCAAAATGGTAATTTGTTATTCCATGGCAACTTGATTTTTAGAGCAGTCCACAGCAGTTTGATTTTTGCAACAAAGTTTTAAATGATCGATTTTAGGTGGTAAATAATATCAGATTACCCATGTGTAATACATGATTGAAATTGGAATTTCTCGCTCTTTTCAATGCTATTAAAATCCAATATTGCGGCCATAAGAAAATCAAAAGTTGACTATGAAAATTTGGGCATTTAGTTGGCGCAAAAAATGTTTGGTACTGTCATCAGAAAGCTAACGTCGAAAAATGTAAGTGTGCCAAGTTTCGTAAAATTTCCTTCAAAAGTAAAAAAGATATAATAGGAACATGAAAGTGCACTTTTTCAGTTTTTCAGCGATATTTCAGGAACTGTGCAAGATATCCCGGATTTCGTTTCAGTATAATGAAAGACACAAAAATAAGAAACTTTTATCCCATTTGACCAACTGTGTATGTATTTCCATTTAATAGATCCTAATGGTGGGCGTCGTAAAAGTGACCACCCTGTATACCAATGAGTCCTTCTGCCGTGTGATTTATGTACGTGTGTATATTGCGATAGGGCTTGTTACTCTAGAAATCTGCGCCAAATCTCTAGAGCGCCATTAATGCCCTCCCAACGTCGAATGATACTAGTACAAAACTTTCTTAGTACAAAAGTATTACCTATATGTTGGAGCTCGATTCCCTAAACCCAGGTTATCCCAATTATGAATTTTACTATAATTGAGTTATAATAAACATTTTTATTTATTACAACATGTTTGAAATCTCCACAGATTTATTGAATTTGTACAACTTTTCAAATTTCATATTATCTATCATTTACATTTTGGAATTTATACAATTTTCATGATTTGAAATTTTTAACAAATGAGGGTATGTAATTTTTTTCCTGACATTTCGATTTTTTTTTTATTATTAATTTATAATTTAGTATTTTCTGTCAGAATTCTATTGGTATTCCCATCAATTGTTGGGTGAAAACTTCCAGTCTCTGACAAACGTCTACACTTTCTACTAAAAATGCGGCCGGCATCTTGGTTGCTGACGAATTGGACATCTTCTCCGATAAATTCTAAGAGCTTCTTATGCATTACGCCTTACCTCTCCAAATCCAAAAGCATGTCAAGAAGTTCAGCGTTTTGATAATTATGCATTTTTATACAACAGTTAAGCAAAATACGCACACAAATTATAAACGTGACAGAAACTTTCCAATATGAAGCAGATATGTCGGAAGAACAAGATCAAAATGTATTTAAATTTGAACGTACAAACTAGAAAACACGTGCATCCACTTTGAAGTACGGGTTTATTATTCGGCTTTTGTTTCATTGTTTAATGGCAGCAAGCCTATTTTGCTTTAAATGTTTGTTGAGGTTTGTTAAAATTTATCTTGTAATTCAATTTGAATAAAAACTTTTTTTTAGACAGATTGAAAAAAATGTTTCAGACAAATGTTATAAGATTGTTAAAGATTTTATAAAGGTTTTATTTTCAGAAATCAATCGAGTGGTTTTTAAATTATCTTGTTTTGAAATTTTTGATCGGTCGCCATTTTGTTACTTGATAAAATAGAAAATAATTGTAAATATAAATGTTTTAGAGAACCGAAAGCAAATAAATGCTGAAAGTTTTTGTATTTTTTAAATATTCCTTAAAATAAGGGAGTAAAACAATTTTTCGAAAAATAAAAAACGCCAATAACTATGAACTTGGGCTCCAATTCAAAAATTTTAACTAAGAAAAGTTGTTTGTTTCAATGGGCTCTAATTCCATTTTCGGGTAATTAAACTTAGTATAATACCCACCAATTGCTGATATTATTAATTTATTGAGTATTTTAAGTTATATTTTCAAAGGCTGCTTCTTAACAAATGTGATGTCTTATATAAAATTATAGTTTAGCATAAAATACGAATAAAATGACACGTATTTAAAGCCGCATCATATAACCATGTAATAGAAGAAATGTTACACATATTTCTGGGTTTTATTATACAAGACGTGTTTTACAACGTGCTATATGTTATCATTTTGGTAACGGTAAAGATAAAAGAATCTCATAAAAGAAGCGAAATATAAGGTTATATAACACGCCCATACATGTACTGACAGTGTAACAGACGAACACAATATAGTTTGTATTGCCTGGCTCAATTGCTGAAGTTATATAATGCCTTTAAGCATAACAATATAGCGTGGACGACCGAATGTCGTACAACAATCACATACAACAAACAACAAAGTTGTATGACAGGTTATACAACATTGTTACAAGATGTGGAAGCGGCAGATAGGCAGATGCCTTGAATAACTTGACAAGTTAAACAGTGTATATTTTCGGCATTTTTAAAATCTCCACCATTTCGTGAAATATCTACAATTCAACAAATTTCATATTCTTTTAAACCTTCTAAGAAATGTATGTACTTTTTTTGTTTAGTTAATTTTCTACAGATTACCAGATATAAGTTTAACATAATTAAGTTATATTTAACATGTATAATTCTTAAATATTTGAAAGTTCTTCAGTTTCGTGAAATTTGTACAATTTTGAAAATTCTACTTATTTTTAATTAAAATTTATGAAACTTTAGTGAATTGTTAAAACTATGTATGAAACTTTTAAGAAATGTATGTAAATTTAGAATTTCTTTAATACATTTCTCAGTTTTCATAAGTAAATTTAGAAATTCTTCAATTTCATGTATTGTGTTTTCAAATTTCCAATATCGTGGGCATGCAAGAAAACGTAACCAAGTCAAATTTGGACAAAAATGAGTTGAAATGAGTTGAAATGACCAGGTACCATAAACGTTCGTTTTATCAGGATTTTTCAAGAAAACGTTTCTATGTTGTATCATTGTTCACTGGAATGTTAATAAAAATTTTGCAAAATACTATACACGTAAACTCTGTACTATATTTATTTTGAACTAAGTTGGGTCTGCTAGGGTGACAGTTTTGTTGGCCTATGCAAAAAGTCACTAGACTTGAAAAAAAAATAGGTTATATTAAAAAAAAGGTAATATTTTATGACAGGGGGCAATGTTGTCACCAAAATAAGTATGTATTGAGTAAAGAATCTTGAAATATTTTATACAAAATTTTAATTGAAGTTATCGTATTTTCATCAATGATTTTTGGCAATTTTTAAATATTTAAAACAACCAGCACACTTCAATGATTGAAGCAATAATTTAATTTCTTGAATATATGAATTAGGCAACGTTGTTAGAAATCTGATATTTATTAATTTTTTCACTGTCAGATCATTTTTGTTGGTGTTCATGTGCAAAACTTAAAATGAAACCACAGCCTTCTTAGTTAAAAATGAAAATGGAACAGAGTTTAGGTACATACAATATTAAAAACTAGATAAATCATAAAGTGTTGCATATTCAAATGCATTTATCTCAAAAATGTTCACTTTTCCTTGTAAGCCCAAGATATTTACCAATTTTTAATGGATACGTAGGAATGTATTCAACCAAGATAATTTATTCGAATTATGTTTGAAATTTTAAATAAGTTTATGGAAATTTATATTAAATATCTACAGTTTTTCTATTATAAATTTATATTTAGAATTTTTAGTATATATAACATTACAGGATATTATTTAAATATTTAAAATACAAGAACACGAAAACATCTATGTACGTAGATATAATATGATATTATATTTGTTTGTATTTGTTTGTGTAATTGTTTGTAATTAATTACTTATCTAATATAAATATAACAAACAATTATTATTCTGTTTATTTTTAAATATTCTGACTTGAAAGCACTTAGAAACCACTTCAGATTATTTATAATTCTTCAATATGCATTCTATTAGGTCTTTGGTAATACTTTTTTTTCTTGGGGTGAGTGCATCGCCATCTATGGGCATTAACGATTATTAAATAATAATTACTAAAACAAATGAAGGGCTACGGGGGAGAACGAGAAGAAGAATAGAGTCCATATTATAGCGAACTCGAGCTGATGGTGAGATGTTGTAGCGTGGGAGAAGTACTTTCGACACGTGCAGTAAAACGAATGAAGTAAATGAAAGTAAAAATGAAAAACGATCACCGTTCGCGCTTCTAAAACGAAGAAATAGAATAGAATTTCGACTAAACACGATCAAAGATCAAGCTACATAAGGAGAATGTATAGACTATTAATCATAATAATCAATATATCAATTAAATTATCAATATATAAATATCAATGTAAATTTATCAATAATTTGTATTTCATTTAAAAAAATATTTCTTGTACGTTAAAAATGACTATATCAAAAATGATATAGTCCACGACTTAAAAATATTAAATAGTTTTACTTATTGGTCAACGTTGGAGGCATCTACTTCGTGATACATGATGAAATTAAATAAAACAAACACTTTTCTTTGGTTATATCATACTGTTTATTAAAATTAGTGATCGAAACTATAGTCAATAATTTTAATAAACAGTATGATATAAACAACGAAAAGTGTTTGTTTTATTATTTTTACTTATGTGCATTTCATGTTTTGATCAATATTCCAATTCGCCTGTTGTCAAAGTAGATATGTTATAAGAAGTTTGATTTTTATTCATCATTTCTGTCGTTTATTAGACTTGAAACTTTCAATTTAGTTTTCTGGGAAAAGACTAAAACGGACTTGTTTTTTCCTGTAGCTCTTCAAATGTAAAAAGTTTATTTAGTAATTAGTTTTAATTTATCTGTACATTTAATATCATTATTATTTATTGTAGGAAAACAATTTTTATAAGGAATAAAAGCAATAATCAACTCTAATGTGCTATATAAAATTGTGTGCAACAATTTTATTTTTATAAAACCATATTCACCGTATTTTCAGGGCGATGTGGAGTGTAAACAGTGCATATTAATAAAATTCGTAATTAATAAAACGCCGCATGCAATAAATATTTACATACATGATTTAACAATGACAAATGGAGCAGCAAAATAAAAGGAAGTTATACATATGTATTATGCTAATATCACATCACGACAAGCTTCCAGCAGCGCTGAAATTCAAATTTTCATGTTTTGTTGACTTCTCAAATATTTCGTAATACATTAATGGCAACGGTTCAACTTCCTAAATCAATATTATCATTCAGCGCAAACGTTCAATATCGCCTGAAATAAGAATTAATACACGAATATCTGGATTGCGTCTAGTGATAATATCGAACACAATATCGCTATAAATGTTTGCGTTGAATACATCGCAATGAGATTCTCGACTGCTAAAAAATGTAAATACATATCAGTGTTTTCATAGAATGCCTCCTATATCTCTTGAATACTGCGGCATAAACAAAATAATAACAGTGCATTCTTTACTCCCCCTGCATCGGAGATTATTTCTACATTTTATATGCTAATGGTCGTTATATTTTTGTCAATCCCACATGTGAACTTCATGCATAAATGTATGCGAATAAAAATGTATATAATGTGCGCATAAAGCATAATAATGTATATGTTTCCCGTTTGCAGCCCTAACGCACGGCCTGTCAATACCATGAGCACCAGGCGAAGTTTTATTGGAAATGTATATTCATCCGAGCATGAAAATAATCAACTGCCCCCACGTTATTCTCTTAGGCCTCATTCATTATTTATGGCGCTATCAAAAACGAATTAAATATTCCGTTTCGCCCGAGAGAAAACATCGGAAGTTTAATAATACATTTGTTGTCCCTAATGTTTTACGTGTTCGCCGAGACGACGTAATATTTTCGTAATTTTCTGTATAAATTTCAATTTCGTAAATGTAATGTGGTGTCTGAAACATTTACAGTGGTGTCTTATTTAAAGAATACTTATTGGATGGCATAACAAAATTTCGTCCAGAATCGTATTTCGCAATTGCAAGTTACATTTTAATCTGTTTAAATAGAACAAATCATTTTTGGTATTTATTCTCTAGGAAGTTATAATAAATAAAATGCACGATATAAACAAGCCTAATTAATTTAAATATTAATATTTAAATATAGGTTAAATGGAACCAATTTATCGTTCGCTCCCAATCGATTAAATTAAGTATTTTTGCTCTAGGTACCTACTGTCAATCGGTTATAATTATTTTAATTGCGGCCAATCAAAAAATATCCGGAGTGATTTATAGCACTCGGATTAATGTGAGATTAATGGCTCCTCGGGCTGCTTACCATGTTCTGCGAAGGATCGACATCAAACGTAAACGCCGTGGAGGTAGAAGAATAACGCAATTTGCATAAATGTTTATCAAGATTTGTAGAACAAAGTGGCCTGCCGGGATTGCAAACGCGTAATTTGTTTGGTTGCGATACGTTCACGCCCATGCAGACGAGATGTACACTATTAGGGATGGTTAATATTAATTGTTTAAATAAAAACGTAAAATGGAGCGTGGCATAATGAGTTTAGGCTCCGACTAATAATCTATAGATGTGCAATAGCAATTTTCAGCCAGCGCAATTAAGAAATTGTATAATTTCTCTGCGAAAATAGTAGAGAACATTCCTGTATAACGAAAGAAAAATAAAGATCAGAGAAGGGCAACCTAATATATATGCATTATTTTATTTATTTATTTAATCAGCCACCTGTCTACCTTTCGGTGTAAGGCTTTCTTTTACATCACAGTATTTACGTTTACATTTATTCTGTTCGATAGTATTCCCTCCACATCTTCCTATCTTTTGTCCGTTCCTTTAGCTCTTCCCAGGAACTCCCTTTTCTCCTCGCCTCTTCTCTTATTGTGTTATTCCACTCTTTTCTTGGTCTTCCTCTATGATTTCTCCTTGTTGCCCTTGCCTCATATACTCTCTTGGTAATTCTTTCCTCGTTCATTCTGCACATATGTCCAAACCATCTCATCTGTCCTTCTTTTATTTTATCATTGATTGGTCTTATCTTTAGGTTATTTCTGTATGTATCATTTCTTATTCTGTCCCTTCTGGTCTTATTTTCAATTTTTCTGAGAAATCTCATTTCCATCGCGTTAAACCTATTTTTTTGCTTTTCTGTCATAATCCACGATTCGCTGCTATACGTTAGTGTTGGTCTTAAAACTTTATTGACGATTTCTATTTTTGTGTTGCTTGCCATTTCTTTCCTGTTGAAAAATGTATTTTTCAGCATATTAAAAAATATTTCCTGTTCTACTTACTTTGTCGTCTATTTCTTTTTATTATAGTCCTCTCTTCTATTGGTCTGCAAGTATTTCCTCCATTTATCCTTTTGTCTTTAATTTTGTTCTTTAGTTCCTCTGTCCACCATTCTGTTTTCTTCACCTTTTTGTTTCCTCTTTTTGTTGTTCCACCACACTCCCTTGCAGCATCCAGTATAATATTTTTAAATGCCTCCCATTCCCTTTCTATGTCCAGTCTTATTTCTTTCTCTTTTTCTTTGAACTTTCTTTGTAATATATACCGATATTTTTCTTGTGTTTATGTTTCTTTTAGTTTGTAAGATCTTATCTCCTCTTTCACTTTTTTCTTCTTTTGTCTGGTCTTAGTTTATGTTTCAATTCTTAGCAAGTGGTGGTCACTTCCGATTTCTGCTTGTAAACCTTCATGTCCTTTATTTTGCTCCAGTTATTTTTGTTTATTAGGACGTAGTCAATTATGGATCTCTCATTTCTAGATGGTTGAGTTCTCGTGAATTTATGTATATCTTTGTGTTTGAATTTTGTGTTTGCTATTACGATGTTGTTTTCTACGCATAATTCAATTATTCTTTCACCATTATTGTTTCTGGTATATTCTCTTTCTCCCAGGATTTTATTTAGTCCTACGTTCTGATTTCCAACTCTTCCATTTAGGTCTCCCATTATTATTATGTTTTCAGTTCCCTCATCTATTTCTATTTGTAGGTTCTCGTAGAACCTATCTTTTTCCTGTTTCCTTGCGTCTTCGTTTACTCCATATGCTATAATTAATGTCCATGTCTCGTCTTCCGTCAAGTTCATTTCTATAGTCATCATCCTCTCGTTTATATGTCTTTCCTTTATCATGTCTTTTATTCTTTCCGGTGCTATTATTATCCCTACCCCTTCGCTTGCTCTTTCATTTTCTTGTACTCCTGTCCATATGAGTCAGTACCTTCTATGGCTTCTCTGGATTCCTTTACCTTTCCGTTTTGTTTCTGTTATTCCCAGCATTTCTATTTTCTGTTTTTCCATTTCTTCTACTAATTCTTCTTCTTTACCTTTAATGCTTCGTGTATTCCATGTGCCCATTCTTATTTTAGTATGTTTTTCTTTATCTATTTTAATTTTATTCGCGTGTGTTATTTCTTTTCCGTTGTCTTTGCTATGGTCCATTTCGTCTTTCTTGTTATTTCTTAGTTTTTTGATCTGGTCGTATCAATCTGTTTGACTCCTTTCTGTGTTCTGTCCCATTTGTATTGTACGTCGTTTATTTTTATCTTCTGATATCCCACTTTGACTAACTTTCCTATATTCCTTTGTTCCTGCGCAATGTTTCTCAGTTCTTTCTGTATTTCCCTCTTATTTCTTGTTAAATCGTTATCGATATATACCATGCTATTTTTAATGTTACGTTTTGCTTTCATTATATCGATTTTGTGTTCGAATGACTCAACTTCAGCCATTATGATCTCAGTGTTCTTTCCTCTGTTCCATTTTGAATGCCGACTTTATTTTTGCGTCAGTATGCATTTCTTTGTTCATGAATTCCTCCACTTATGGACTTATGCATACTACTGTATGCATTATGCGCGACGAAAAAAAATTGGGACAGTTATGTTCTAACGTGAATGTGTCTGATATTACTATGGATACTAATTTAATTTCTTTGAAACCCGTTTTATTTATCTGTCAAAATTGTATGAAACCTCGTTCAATCCAATAAGATAATGTTAAAATCTCCAGTAAGAGTTGTCTTAGTTTTTTTGTTCCACATAGTAGGTACGTATAATTTTTTAAGCAAACTGCTAATGTACAATAGTTGTAAAATTACGTCCAGCAAACGTAACAACCTCTGAAACCCTTCACAATTCGGACCATTTATCCTGCGCATTTCCACATCCTCCCGACGATTAATCGCCGCGACAAAAATTTCCTCCAGCCCAGGAACCCATTTCCTCCCGAAACGCGCTAACGTCCTTGCTGCTCCCGGGATTGCCCATTCATTTCTCCAAGCTGATAGTTTTCTTTCGGGGGCGGCACGTGCAACACAACCGCGGCCCTTTGCGCAGCGACCGCGATGAGAAATAGTGTTAACTTGTTGCCGCCTCTGAATTAGCCGAAAGGCCTTTTTTGCCCGCCGTTTGAGTGTCCCCGTGCGGCCCATTTCCAGCAGCCTGCGTGTGCTCTCATCTATGAATGAATGATGTGCGAAAGCGGCGGTGATAAACGCGAATGTGCTCGAATTTCGGTGCGGCCGTTGATAAATGTGCGAATGTTTTGAATAACAGGGAGAAAGAGTAGCTGGCGCGCTGCGTGGGTGTAAATAGATGTTTTTTGGTGTGTGTGATTTGTTATAGATTATGTTGCAGCCAGCGTGGCAATGGTCCGTGGATAAATAGTTGGATGTTGAGATTAATGAAACCAAATGGTTCCGATTCTTTCACATGAAACAGATGCACAACGGCCCACACTCATGTCAAAAACAAAACAAACCATTTTCAAACTTTGATATTTATTGAGTTAAACAATCTGAATTTTAACCTCCACTTTTATAACGTTAATAACATGTGTTGCTAACAAATCGACATTTCGCAACCAATAAGAAAAGCGAGACTGGTGAACGCGCCTTGCTTTCTTATTGGCTGCGAAAAGTCGATTTGTTAGAAACATATGCTATTAACATTGGCGTAAACTCTTTGTTACATTTCGCCCACGAAACATAGATGACCAACGTATTTTTGACCGAGACTACCAGTACCATCACCAGACTACCATTTGTTTTATTCCCATTGAAACAAATTCCTAATTTATTAAAAATTATAGTAAACTGGACATCTAATTTTCTGGATAAAAATTATTGGTATTATAATTCTAATTTTATTACAAGTGCTGAACGAAATAAATGCAATGCAATGCAAATACAGGGTGTCCAAGATACATCAAAATGTTCAAAATGCATTAACAAGTCTTTTTTTCTGGAAAAAAAAAAACATGAGAAACCTCTATGTGATATAAATCGTTGAATTTGTAATAGGAAATGCTATTTAATACAGGGTGTACTGTTTTACGGGCCATACAAACATATAAAGTAGATATGGCTTCTTCGAAACGAAACTGAAAATTTGTAAACGCTGTCTTGCAGAGCTAAAAAAGTGGCAATGAGAAAGTGCTTTTTATTCTTTTATCGCTTTTCATATAACTTCAGAAAAACATAAAAACGAAATCGCAAAATTTCGGATTTTGTCGAATATCTCCGACAGTAAGCGGAATTTTCTGGTTTCCTCAATAGAATATTACTGCCCACTAAATCGCGCAACTTTTTTGTAATTTAACCGCCTTTGAAACTTTTATGGTTTCCGAGATCCCCATGATGTTGATCCTTATGTTGGACATCCTGTATATGAAAATTTTCTTATTTATATATGCAAGACGCTATTTTTAGATTCAAATAGTCAGTATCTATTAAGTCAAAAATGCGAGACAGAAAAATATCTATAAACGTGTCCACTGATTGATTAGTGATCAGAGATGTATTATTTTTTAGGAAAAATATTTCTTGGATAAAAGTTAATTACGTTTAACTTTTACTTATATTTATTTAATTGTCTCCTGCCCCTCTACACTTACATATTTTTAATTGTAACTCTGAATTTACTTACTCTGTAATACTTGTCTGGCTAGTTTACAACAATAAACATATTATTATTATTATCAGTTAATTAATTAATCAACTAATTAGTTAATTATGTCATATAAAAATAATTAATAACAAAGATGGCTTGTCAATTCCAATCTTTAATTAAGTAAAAAAACTACGATCATATTGCAATCACTCCATGTAACTTTGCAAAAATATTACTGAGATATATTAGTTTATGTGTAATTTTTTTTTCAAAATAAAAAAGGTGTATTTTGAGAAAAGCATATAAACTAAGCTACAAAATGATTTTCGTCCCTTTCATCTACCGTATGTCCCGCTTGAGCAATAAATGTTTATGTAATTACGTGTTCCCGATTTCTGGGGTTCACTATCTTCTTGGTACTAAACTAAATTTGAAAAAAATACAAAAAACCTAAGATTAAAAAGAGGCAAAATTATGGACCACTTGACATAGAATGACCATATATTATTATAATGTATAAATTTAAAATGTTTAGACTGTATACTGGGCTGTTTGCCGTGCTTTTATTTTTGTACGCAAAGTCTGATCACTTTTAAGCATTGTCCTTGGGGAAAATGTAATTACACAGTTCCTGTTGCTATGGGACATACATAACACAACTCATTCACTGCGCTTTTCGGCGAATCTCGACTGATTGTTCTTTCGCTTAATTGTTTGTGTATGTCTATTCGAATATAACATAATTACCTAACTAGCCTAATCGATGTGAATGGAATAAAATTGAACTTGAAATATTTAATACTAATAATAACACAAAAATATCATAACAATACAAATATCAATAAACGTTGAATGAAATGCTGAATATTTGATATTTTTAAACTTTCTTCAAATTTTAATTGACAGTCCTCCTTTATTTTTATTTTGCAGGGAAATTCTAAAAATGTTATGATTAGTTACGAAATGTACGGCAGCCAGATTGCGTTATTGCGATTTTGCGATTCTGTTATATTTTCTTAACTTATGCAGTCTTCAAATTTGAAGACAATTAAATTGCTAATTAATGAAAAGTAACAATTATTATTTTTTCACGAAGACATTTATTTAACTAAATGTGTATGTCAACCACCACGTGGTCGTCTTCAGTAGACATTTGAGTATCAAATGTTTACTGAAGATGACCACGTGATGGTTGAAATGTACATTTAGTTAAATAAATGTCTTTGTGCCAAGAGGATAATTGTTACTAAGGTCAAAAAGTGGCAAAATTTTAGATCACTTGACCTAGAATGACCCTATATTATTATAATTTATAAATTTAAAATGTTTAGATTGTATACCAATATCAATAAATTTTCTGAAATTTTAGATAGTTTTAAACTTTCTTGAAAATTTAATTGAAAGTAGTCTTTATTTTTTTTTTGCAGAGGAATTCTAAAAATTTGACGATTAGTTACGAAATGTACGAAATATATGTATGAAATGAAAATATATTTATTTAAACTTATCGAAATATTTTGGTATTTTTACATTCTGGCGGTTTAATTTCCACGATACAACAGCAATTTAATTAATTGGTTGGAACTTGTGAAATATTAACAATAAAGAAAAGTGACAATTATAATTTTTTCACAGACATTTATTTAACTAAAAGTGCATATCAACCACCAAGTGGTCATCTACAGTTGACATTTGATTTCATACATATGAGTATAACCACGTGATGGTTATACTCATGGCTGATGGCTTTAAGAGGTAATTGCGAAAAATAACACAAGTCTGGGGGGTGTTTTTTCAATATTAAGGGTTGAAACCCCCACCGGAGAAGAGGAAACTCGACGGATATTCGAATTCTATAGGGCTCAAGAGTATGTCTAAAAAATTTAAAAAGTTTAAATAAATTTCCGCCAAAACGGCTTTTTGAGGCTAATATGACTGGACTACAAAGTATGTCTGGGATATAAATTAATGTTATGCTTATTTGATTAATTGATATGATGTAAATAAAAACCTAGTGAAATTTTCATTACAATCAGTAACATTGCCATGCATTTCATTAAAAAAAAAACTCGCCTGGCATGCAAAGGAACATTCAAACTTAAAAAATCGCGCGGAATAAAAACAATATAATGTAATGTAACAATCAATATGTAACTTTTACATTATTTAGTGCTTTAGTGTTCGAATGTAAATATTAATATATTTACATTAAAAAAATAACGGGTTTTCCAATAAGAGGTGTTATTTTGAATAGCCCGCTATTTCGGTAGATGTCACTTTTGAAGCTGTCATTTCTTGGCATTTGACAAGTAGAAACTACGCCATTAATAAAAATGGTACGATACACGCTTCAACAACGCATTGAAATTATTAAAATTCACTATAAAAATGGTGAAAATTTGGCAGAGGCGGTTCGTAAAACTCGAACATTTTTGGGTCGTCGTGAAGCACCTTGTCGGACCGCAATACAGAAATTGGTGGAAAAATTCGAGCTGTTGGGACAAGTTAGTGATGAGAAGAATAAAACCCGTGCACGTCGCTCAAGAACAGCCGAGAATATTGCTGCTGTAGCCGAAAGTGTTGAAGAAAACCCAGGTTTGTCCATTCCTCGTCGTTCTTTGGAATTAGGTATTCCACAAACGTCATTACACTGTATTTTGCATAAAGATTTGGGTCTTAAGGCTTATAAAGTCCAGTTAACACAAGAACTCAAGCCGGCCGATCATCAACAACGTCGTGACTTTGCTGATTGGGTCGTTGAAATGCATGAAAATGATCCGGAATTCCATCGAAAAATCATCTTCAGTGATGAGGCCCATTTCCACCTCGGTGGCTTCGTCAACAAGCAAAATTGTCGCATCTGGGGCTCAGAAAACCCAAGAGTTATTGTTGAAAAGCCTCTCTATCCTCAACGTGTGACTGTTTGGTGCGGTTTATGGTCCGGCGGAGTCATTGGACCTTACTTTTTCGAAAATGAGGCTGGCGCAACAGTTACGGTGAATGGATTGCGCTATCAAGAGATGATTAACGATTTTTTATGGCCGGAATTGGATGGTATTGATCTGGACAACGTTCACTTTCAACAAGACGGCGCTACGTGCCACACAAGCAACGAAACCATTGATCTTTTAAGGGAAAAGTTTCCGGACCGTGTTATCTCTCGAAGAGGTGATCACAATTGGCCACCGAGATCTTGTGATTTAACACCTTGCGACTTCTTTCTTTGGGGCCACGTGAAGGAGAAGGTCTACGCCAACAGCCCAGTATCGATTCAAGACCTCAAAGATGGAATTCGTGAGGCTATCGAGGACATACAGCAGCCACTTTGCGATTTAGTTATGGAAAATTTCATGAAAAGGATTTTGTCCTGTAAGCGTGGCCGTGGTGGTCATTTGCTTGATGTTATTTTCCACTATTAACGGCATACCTTCCTCTTTGTAATGAAATAAACATCTGATGATTTATAATAAAAAATGGCATTTTTCTTTGAATATCAAAATAACACCTCTTATTGGAAAACCCTTTATAATAACATTTGAATATTTATACAGTGCTATAGTAGTAACTGTAGAAACTAATTAAATATTTATAACATATTGAAAATGTTCACACGTAATTAAAAATAAATAAAACACTGGCACGGCACTGTTCACGCTAGTCACGCTTGGACGATGTGCCCTATGGCGTTTATAATTTGAATAATATTGAGATGTTCCATTCGACAGCAGTTTCGTAGCAAATCGTAGGCGTTCTTTCACGTTTTATGAAATATCTACGTCATTTCTCCACATAGCGGAATCCGATGAGGAAATTAGGACCAATCTATAAATCAGGATTAAAATGTTTCCCATTTTCAATTGAGTCTGAGGAATGATTTACAGCGGCTTCTCGGTAATATCCTACCTTGTAACGAATTCTCTGCTGTGATCAGAGAACCACAAGCTATACTGTGAATCTATAAATAAATAACCCCATTGTACAACTTACAATTTAAACAACTGGAATTTTGACCGTTTACTATGATTTATTGTTCTTTTAGTATTTTGTGGTATTACGTTTTATTTTGTTCTATTTGTTTCAAAGATAATTTTCAGATGCATAGGTTTTCTTGCCTACTAACTTTACAATCAAAACAATTAATGTTTCTTTGATTTGTTTCTTTAGACGTTTGTTTAAGATAGCGAAAATTAAAAAGTTAAAGAAATGTTAATATGTAAAAACAGCCCTCAGTTTATTCAAGTACCAATTTCTGAAGCACAATACAAAAACCAAATAAAAATAAATTCCTCGTGCATCCCAATAATCCTGAACGCTTCTGTGGTGTAACATCAACTTGAGTGCAAACGGCTCTGCGCGCCCTTGCAGGCTTCAATGCACGTTGTTTCCATTCAATTTCGCAGGGGAAATGGTGCATATAACGGCCCCGATAGATTTGCAACAATAGATGTTTTAGCAGGGAATCGTAGAACATAACTGATATCTGGCCGCCGTGGCCTCAGCACCAGGGTCAGTAATGCACGGGAACGGTGATAACATCGTCACCCCTCGCCAGCAGAAATTGAAAATAGGAGTTTTCGATGAAATCCGCCCCCCTGCTTATTGATACAGGGGGGTGGTTTTTGGGTCACTAGACTAAGGGAGGTGGCCCTTTTCGTGGGGGACATTTACGGTTGCGTCACGGGCCGCTGCGATGGAAGATTGGGGTGTCTGGATGGATGAAGCGGGAGTCAGAAATAATTACTATTGCCGCACGTGAGAGCATAATTTATGTTCCACTGCATTAGCTGTAATTGCCTAAAAACTTTACACCATTGTAGCAAATTCTAATGTGAAAATTCTCTGGAATTGCTTTCTGATACAAAACACAAACAAAATAAACAAAATTTTATTGTAGTTTAGATTTTTTTTTAAATTTTATATTGTACATTGTAAGGGTTAGAATAATTAAAAAAAAAATACTCAGGAATAAACATTGAAAACACACGTAAAAGCCAAGTATTGTGTTACAATAGGAAGGGGTGATCATTTGAGGAAATAATAAGTAATCGGATTAAATATGAATTCAATTTAAATAGATTACAAAGGAAATTACGAGAACTTTTATAATCATTAATATAAGACGCGGTCGATGCTTGGTGGCGCAATTATATAAACAATCACAGATGAGGCCCGAGCGACCAGGCTGACTTATCATAACAGTTTGATATTTTTAGATCAGCAATCTTCATATAGGGCACAACGGAGATTACGGTAATGAGAATGAATGCTATGGGGAATGCCGAAGAATCGTTTTCTATTTGAATCGTCAAATAGAATCGTTTTGCATGCGTAAAGATTAGTTGGTTCCAGATTCGTGAGGCGACATGCCGTTAATATCTTCGTCAATAGTATACGCGAAAATCATTATAAAGAGTATTATCCGATTTATTTAAAAGTTACTGTTTTCAAAATAATATTAATTATTTCGAAATTGAGTAGAAATAATCATCTCGTTCCTTCAAAAATTAACGAAAACAAATACCCCGTAAATTATTTATAATTTCCGTTACCAAAATCATGTTCCCTCTCAATATATTGTAGGTGCCCTGCAAGAAGCGACGTCGTTACAATATATGCAGGTCTTAGAGAGCTTTATTAATTTATGCCATACGCTTTGAGCGATGGCGTGGAGGTTGTTAAGGCAATCTCATTCTCATTCATTTCCGGTTTCATTCTCATTCAGACGGGAGAATGTTACTATCTCCAATTATATTTACCGTAGTAGATATGATTAAAAATTTCCCTCACAAGCTACCAGAAGTCATAAAAATACCAATTAAAATGAAATAAATAAAATGATATGAATTTCCTGTTTAATAAAATACTGTCATTAACAGGTCATTTGATAGTTAGGTACCTTTTTTATCAGCTTGCCCTCGTAGTTAAATGCCTGGGAATATAGTACATTTCTTTTATAATCACAATGTTCAATTTTTTTGCGATAAGTCAAGCTATCAAAATAATCAGATTTATTTTTAGATTCTCAATTCCCAAAATTCACCTTGTACATTCGACAGACAAATTACCTTAAAATGACTCGTAAAATCTCTTAAAATTTCACATTTGAGTAGAACGGTTTTAGTTGTTGTATTAAATTAGTGTTAATCATTTGGAATGATTTGAAGTACGTGGGATTATATTGTTCATGTGACATAGTACATCACCATCTTGTTTTTTGTCTGGTTGAAATAACTAGAACCTTTGCACTGGAAAATATTGCACGTAATTAAACAAACACCACAATATACATCAAAGTAGTATAGAATTCTGATTCTAACAAAACGGATAACATTATAATGATGAAGAACATGGCAACTGAAGGCGATGAAACTGACAGATCAGCAAATCCATCATCATTCGCTTATGAGATTAAAAGGGTTTAATTGCTCAATTGACCATGAACATTTAAATACGACGAGTATTTAAATGTTCGTGCTCAAATGTTCAACCTAACCTAACCTATGTAACTTAACAAAAATTATGTTGCATTAATATAAATATTTTGTTTACTTTTTGTCTGACAGATAATTCATTTTTTTTTTTCACAAAATGGCATTTGAATATGCGCAGCTGCAGGCTTGTTTTATAATTAACAATGAACTTCGTATCGGCTTTGTAATTAAGTTCTGTCACTTCGCCCTTTTCACGCTGAAGATACTTTTTGTATAAAACTTGAAATACCTTCAGCCTTTCTTGCTCTGAGGTTATAACGCACAATTATTTACAGGGTTGATTTGTTGAGCGACGTCCAACTGTATCTCTTTGAAAAACGGATAGCTTTTATTAGAGCACCTATAGCACTAAGATTACAAGTCGCGGAGGATTTGTGAGAATGCCATGATGCATTTAAACATATTTTGTCTTCAGAATTGTTGCCAAAATGTGCTGATGTGCAAATGTGTAAAGTAAAAACAAAATCTATAATTAAAATGAAGTAAAGAAAGGATAATACTCTTCAGGGACTAAGTATAAATTATTAAAATATAACCTCAATAATATCTTACAATATCAATATAATAACAAATATAATTTGTAATGAACATCATTACAAAATTACAGAAATACAACTAAAGGTGCGTGCTTTAAATGAAATAAATAAAATTATCGAAATTTCTTCTTTAATGAATCTTATTCTAAATTTATAGCTGAAATCTAAAAGCGATAATGTTCTCCAGGGAATAAGTATAAAATATTAAAGTATAATTTCAATAATAACTGGGCAATACTGGGTCAAATTATTGGTTGTTTTGTGTAATGAGTATAAACAAGTTGTAAATAATCATATTGCAAATTCATTAATATCAGTCATATGAACAATTTACAGGATACATTTCACAAAATTGTATCTATCAAAACCTAGTTAGTGAATCCTGAAGTAATAAATGGAATGTGGCATTGAAAGGCACAAACGGTGACATATTTCATGAAATGGTGACATGCATTGAGCAGTTTTGCGGGCATTGTGCAATTAAGTTCTTAATAAAAAGTATAATTGAATATCTTATAATATGACATGTTTCTAATAAAAGTGTTTAGAACAATTTATTTACAATTATTTCTAGGAGAATTGATAAATGTGTGAAGTCATTGACATTACTAGAAATCTCCAACTGATGTAAGGATAATATTGGTGGACACAAACACTACCATTATCTATGTTGTGGGAACATGTGTCATATAGTTGTATGACAATTATATGACATGTGAACTTGCTAAAATATACATCTTTTATCCAAAAGTAACTAATACTTTCAATAAGTCAATAAAGTCATTAAATTCAAAATTGATATTTAATTGTTGTTGCAAAATCCTTTAAAGTGAATAAATTACACATAATCCATAAATGTGTGTCTTTATTTTATTAATATTATTGTTACTAACACACGCATTACCTCTAAAAGAAGTTGAAGTTGTCACGATAATGATTTAATATCAAACAACGTAAAGAAGTACTGCCATTATACGATCATACAAATTTAAAAAAAAATAGATAAATCATAAGCCGAAACAAATATTATAAATTATAAGAATTTATGATTACAAGTAAAATATATCTAATCATTAAATAAGTATTAGGTAGTAATGTAGTAATTTTTATTGTACAAATTTTATTAATAACATAAAAACAAATTAAACTAATCAAAGTAATAATAAATTCAAGTTTAAAATATTACTTCTGTTCCCATGTAATCGTAAGCTTGCACTTGTATTGTACAATTAAGTTTTGAATAAAAAGTATAATTGAATATCTTATAGTGGGACATGTTTCTAATAAAAGGTTTTAGAACAATTTATTTACAATTATTTCTAGGAGATAGTAAAATTTTTTAACACACAATCAATTTTATCAAATTTAATTATTTGATTAAAGTGGAAAATTCCATCGTAGCAAATTATTCTAGAAAAGAGAAATTTTCGAATAAATATATATTGTTTTGAAAACAATTTCATTCAACTTTCTCATATTTGCTAATAGTCATAATCATAACTGAAAAAATATTTTAGGGATTTAGTAATATTTTCAATACAATTCCTTACAACTGGAACATGTTTATTAATTGAATTAAAGGCTTCAATATGTTATGAAGCAATGTTTTTGATTACTAAAATCGACACATGGCACTTAACTTTGCGCGTTTGTGAACTAACTCATTGAGATTATTTGCCACACCTACTCTGAAACCGAAAATATACTGTGCCCAAATATATTGCGTTCGTAAATTCGAAAATATTTGTCAACGTCCCTTTTTTACAGGTTTTATACGTCGCTTTTATTTGCTGTAACAGTAGGATTTATAACACAACAACTAACCATTTCTGTCAACGTTTTCACCTTTCTCTTCTCTGTAAATTGCGCGACCTACGCCCCTGGTCGGGAGAAACTCGGTGAGCTATTGAGCCCCCCATCGCGCTGGCCAAGATAAATAAATTGTACTCCTGGGACGATGAATATTTATGTGCAAAATTCGCCTGTTAATTAGAAAAACTGCCCCTTCGTTTTAAACATGCACAGTTCATCTGCCTGATGTAGAATCTAATACATTACATTAAAACTGAATAAAATTTAAAAAAATTATATCACTAAAAATGTGCGAATGAATATTTTTGTCATTAATTTTAATAAACATTCGCGAGTTGAAGTGTAATATTGATAATTAATCATGCGGATGAATCCATTAAATTATGAGGTTTAGTGCTTGGAGATGTGATTAACACCGAATGGGCTGTTAATTGCTCTGGTTTGGAGTAATTTAAAATTCCACGCATTAACTTATTAACACGCAACGTAAGAAATTGGTAGGCCAATTAACGGCGTCCCATAATTTATTTGTAAAAATTAATGAAAACCACAGCACTTGCGTAAGCGTGATATTAATTTAGATTGCAGCGTAAAAAGTTCATATTGAAACTTCAAACGATTTTCTACGTAATGACTGTTTACTACAACGCCGAGCATTTTATGTAATTTCATGATTATCCCAATAATTATAAAACTCATCCTGTGGAGATTAGCGAGATAATGGGAATTCTCGGTAATTGTAATATGCTTAGATTGTACAGGCACTTGCTTTTATTACAAATTCAAAAGATTTGTAGGGTTTTCCTCGATATGATGCATTAATTATAATTATTTACAAAGCAAGGACAGGATGCTTCAAATAACTTCAGGAATCCATTTGTGTTACAATTTAGCTGCATTGAAAACTATGCCTACTTAAAGAACGTAGTTCATTGTAAAATATTATAATGAATGTAATCTATATGCAACGTCAATATGCAATCGCAACAGCCATCGGATGTATGTGCAGAAGGCAAGCATTAATGGGAGTCAATTTCCGCGCTTAAACGTTGCCAGTATGCATTTCATTTTCTAGCAACAATAGTAATAATAAGGCCTAGAATATTTATACAGTTAATAATACAAATATGTGCATGCATATATGCACTAAAAATGTTGAAAATATGCTCCTAAATATGAACTTAAGACAGAGAGCTGCTTTAAATCTACTAATTTTTACATACTTAATTTTATAATGCTATACAAATGCTTACTGTACATTAACACATATAACATTAATAATAGAAATACATTTTAAACATCGCTAATTCTTAAATTTGTAACTTCGAATTGTCACAATACGTGCACATCGATTAGGGTGACGATAGGGTGGCCCTCCTATCGTCGCTCAGACAATTGCTGCTAGACTAATGAAAATTGATGAAAAAATCTGATTGGAAGTTATTGGACACTTGATGTGCTACTTTTTGAAATTATTTTCTAGTGTAAAGTGTACCATAAATCCAGCACACAAAATGTGGTCTCTTTCTCCGTTCATTTTTAGAATATGCTTTATGGGGGCTCCACAAATCATTTTTATTTTTGCGATCAGATGCAACGTAGCCAAGTTATTCACATTTTAATAAAATTTAACGAAAAATCATGGACGCGGAAAAAAATCAACAAACCTTATTATAAGAGATCAATGAAAGAATATGCGTTTGCAAGTACCCAAGAAATGTGCCAAAACAAACACAATCACCACCGATATTAATGCATTAACATTTAGAAATGTAGATTGTATAAATTCTGACATTGAATCCTTAAAAAATCCTGCGATCGTACGCGGTTCACCTTATCTAAAACTTTTAAATTGACTAAATTCGATTTGAAATTTTCGGCCTCATCTCTAAGAATTTTAAATATTAATTTGGCCATACAGCTTTGCTCTATATCAGTAGCTTCATCAAAGGAAATCCAAATTTTTATTCCAATGCTAAAATATTGGAACTATTCCAATGTTGATTAACATAAATTAAGCACATAGTTTTTTCTATTGACAACAGTTACAAATTTGATTGATCAGAAATTTTCTATTTGTTCATCTTATAAAGAACTTTTATTTTTTTTTTCTAAAAGATTATTCATCAGAAATGCTCTGCAATTTATTTATCTCCTAAAAAACGTGTAAATTGATCATTTTTAAGTTTGCCCATGGGCATATATGCCGATATTAAAGCTTTGCACAACTCTCGTTGATTGTCGACATCTAGGGTCTATATCGTTGTGGTATCTACTGTACTAACCAGATCTTGATGATGAGTTCCATTCTTCTTAATTTTTGTTGTTGTTTACATGTTTTGCCGTTTTGAAATGTTACACAACTTGAAACTTCTTGTCCACAGTTACAGGTATTTCACAATATTTTAATGGTCAAATGCTTGCATCGGTTTTAAAGGTTTGAAAACCTTTTATCCTTTCGCATGTTAATATCTGCTATAGGTATGCGTTATTTACGTGCGATGTGCTCAAACCCAAGTACAAGTTGCAATTGAAGGTGTAACAACACCTCAAACCTAAATGCTCCTGAGACCCCACTCCCCCCCCCCCCCCAAACCTTACGTAAGTCCGTTTTCATTAAATTTCTAAATTTCAAAATTGTAAAATTGTTAGGTTCTCTTTTATTAAAATTTCATTATATTCATTTCAATGGAATTACAGGTATGTAATAAAATATCCTTCATATTTTTGCTCTATAAAACCGTAAGGTTAACCGTTAGTTGCTTAAAATTTCCAAGAAAGTATAAAGTAAGTACCGAAATATGCCCTTAAACAAAAATGCTGGAAATATGCATTTATCATTAATACTGGCAAAGATGTGCAATTGCATATGTATGCGAATGCATAACAATCCTAAGCCTAGTATTAATAGTCCTATCTTTACGATGTTTTTTTGTAAAATATTATTTGCACAATTGATATTTTTCTGGTTGAAGAAAGACTTGGATTACTGATATGTAATCATTGGCCTTATCAATGGTCAATTTCATTAACGTGAACAAAAATAATATTGCAGTTTCAAAATATAACTAGTAATCATTATTTAAAAAAACATCGAATGGGTAAAATTTGATTCTTTGTGTTATTATTTTTTTTACAAAAAATTATGTATAGTGTACTGAAATAAAATAGCAGTAAAAATATAGCAATGATTATTTGTTCAGAAACAATTTAATATTAGCGAAATATAGCAGAAAATTGTACTTTCGAATTCTTGTCTAAAAAATATGATAAATATGGGATGTTCCACGTCAATTGTGACATAGCTCTGGACACAAATTGAAACAACCAATAATTTAGTTTATGTTCTCAAAATCTTTGTTATGATGTCTACTTTCAAATGACACGCGGCCTTTTGAAAACTTGAACGTATAGACGCCATTTTAGATCCCCCATTTTGAATTGTGCAATTTTGGTGTTAGATTTTTGAATCCCACATTGTGAATTGTTATTTTCTTTACGTTATATTCTTATGCCGCGATCTCAGAAACACTCTTACACTCAATATCATGCAATTTTGATCAACAAAAGGAGGCGTGCTTTAAGAATATATTTCTGTTTACGCAACGTTGTAGTCACTATTCTAGCCGCCATATTGGAGCAATGATAGTGATATTTTCACAAGGCCACATTTCATTTGAATCATAACGACGATTTTGATATTGATTTGATATTGATTTGATATTGATTGATTGATATTGATTTTGATATTGATTTGACTTGATTATTAGTTGTTCGAATTTTTGTTCGGAGCTTCGTCCAGTTAACGTGGAACGTCCAATGTATTTTTTACTATTGTACATTCTCGAAATTTGTGTCTATTTTTCTTTGTAAAATAAAATTCTTTGTCTGTAAGGATTTATTAAATACTTGTACGAATTGTTGTGTATCCCACACAATATTGCTACGCAAACTATATAATTATGTACAATATACACCAGCACAGCTGTGGATTGTCAGAAATCAGATCACCTATATACAAATATTGGGGTACCGCAGGGCTCTATCTTGCGACCATTATAAGGCTCGATACAGTTGCCGTACGACGTCTAGTGGCAGAAATAGAACTAGCCAAACAAATCATTTACACAGCTGATTGCGCGACACCAGCGCCACCTTCCCATTTGTTTTCAACAGCGGCAGAAATAAAAACTAGCCAAGTAGTTTGCAGCGCCACCATATGTTTGTTTTGAGCCCTATTATTCATCATTTATATTAAAGGCTCCCCAATATTTTTGATAATAGCAAAGTTGTACTGTATGCTGATGATTCAATAATATTGATTTCCAATATCAGTCCACAAGCTACATAACAATTAACAGAGGCACGGTCGATAGCCTGGTGTTGGTTTCAATCTCACAAGTTAAAACTCAGATAAAACAACCAATATTACGTTTCAGTTTGCTGCTCTTTCGTGGCAATGAAAGTTTTGGCTTGTTGAGTGAGCGCACAAAATTCTTGGGAGTGAATTTTATTGCGATGATATGACTTCTTATTACGTAATGTTGTTCCAAAAATAAGATGAATTCCATGGAATCCAGTAGCTGTATAAAATCTTGACCAATAAATAGCATCAGAAATTGTAAGTGTAGCTTCTAGATTTCTTCTAGATTTATATGACAAACTGCTTTGGCATGAATGAACATGGCAGTCAACCATCGCTTACTATTTTTACTATTTTTACTACTATTTTATACTATTTTTTTTACTAAGCTTACTTTACTTACTCAACAGCGGATAAGTTTCTGTCGTCAAAACGGCTTACATTGCCATATTCCAAAGTTACTTAACATACGGTATTTAATCGTGGGGCCATTCCTTCATTAGACAAATAGACATGGCATGCTTGTTAGGTACTCAGAGGCGTATTGTTGGGTTATTGAAGAGGACGGATCTAGGGCTAATTGGAGGAGTTTGTTTATTTTTCAAGCTATATGTAGCTTAATGTACACACTGGGCCTTTAATTTTGAGACGACTCTGGTTAAAAATAAACCTTATTGCAATCTGTAGTCGTCCTAACGAATCGGCTATTAGCTGGGACGCTTAGGTACCGTAAATCCCGTAAGGTCGAAATTCGCTATTTGTTAAAACTTCCAATTCTCGGCACTGTCTCAAAATTAATGGAACAGTGAGTACCTACTTACAATGCCTTGCATTTATACTTTGGAGTGTTTGGTCACTGTTCACAGAAAATTGAACACACCGCATTTTCAATTTTCATTTTTATGCTGAACATCGCCCATCACTCAAACTGAGACTACGGGATGCAGTAATGGGGTGGAGCTACTACAGCTCGAGTATATTATTAGGAGTTACTTTTTAGTTAAATGCCAAACTAATTATAAAAATATGAAATGCTATTCCTAGTTTACTGTTAAGTATGAGGAAGTTATTGTTTCCTTAATTATCGAACATTTTGACATCATAAACTTGATTATTAGTTGTTCCAATTTTTGTCAGTTGTTACTGATAATATTTTAACAGTAATCCCATCAGTTTATTTCGATGTTTTTTCACATTTGAATATCCACATACACAATGGCACTGACGTCCGAGTAGCCAGTCCATCTCCTCCCCTCTACTCTAAACGTCGAGTCGGAACGAACTTATCCGCTATGTTCTGTAAAATGTTGAAAATGAAAATGTAAGTACAGTATATGCCACACATGAGGAGATCAATGCATATTGCATATGATACTCGAAACGAAAGAGTAATATGAATATGCCCACAATTGTGCGACTACTAGGAGTGGTGAAAGATTTTTTGGTCCAAGATTTTATAATGGCTTGCAGGCGTCTTTTCAAAAGATAGAATGAGCTAAATTTGAAACAAATGTAAACAGCGTCCAACTACGTACTTCATATTTTACATATGACGATTTTTTTTTAACAATGCTAGGCATGATTCTAGTTGTAGTACTGACGTAGAGCTCGTATATTAGTAATAATTTTCTAAATCTAGTATAGTGTTACATTTTTTTTCCTTTGACCTGTGTAAAGAATGTATATTGTACTGACGTTAATGTAAATTAAAAAAAGTTACCGTCGTGATGCGACAATAATGTGTTATAAAGGTTGTATTCTAAATTCCACGTATAAACCAGATTCCGTATGTCCACTATACATATACATAATAATGTGCGTAATAAGTATCGTAATGAGTTATTCTGGCTCCAAAAGCGGTATGATATGGAGTTTATCAGGTCTCATTGCATCTTGACAGTAATAATGTTAATGTGTCATTATCGCCACAGAATCTGTTGACTCACGCTTACGTGCGTACGTTTTAATCAGTGACTAGACGGCTTTACTGCAGTTATTCGTATTTTTGTTGTCACTTACACATTCTTATATGGCAAAATTCCATTACATAACAGCTATACCATTAAATTTAATTGCCTAATTCCCATATGTCAACGTTTGTGGAGATCAGAGCCTCAACCTTTGCCACCGACGAGACAATGTTGCATACTGTGGCCTCTTTCTTCACAGCACTGGAGAGTGTATGCGATTTTGGATGTGATAAAAAAGATCCCAAATAAAATATCTAGCAAATAGAAAACTTCCGATGATTTTTCTTTTAAAATATATTTTGCTTTAACCAAAACCAGTAGAAATAAAACAAACCAAATACAAGTTTGTTAATTATATTTTTTTGTTGGCAATGTTAAAAAATTTAAGCAATTGACTGAAGAAGTTGCCCATTTGTTGCGTACTATATGTAATTACTTAGTGCCACCTAAAAATATATAATAAGAACAGAAATAATTTCGCCATTTAACATTATTCCGAAAAAACTACATTCAATTTTTTGTATTTTCTGACTGTATTAACTATCTACGGTCGAAATCGAGCACGGCACTCCAAGAAGAAGTATGTATTAAGTATACTTAGCAAGTGAGAGAAATTTAAAATTTGGTAAAATTTTAACATTTTTTTTTTAATTCATGTGATACCTACATGTGTGTGTTACTACTTATTACACTATACACTATACACTATATTCGATTTTTAATTCCCAGAAACAAAACACTGTAAAAAATTGTGTGCAAAACCCAAAATTATCGAAAATATAAAAAGATCTTTACAAACCCTTATAATTCCAAATGCAACAAATTTTCATGTCTAATTGGTCGGGTTAGTTAAAATGGGGACACAACATATTTCTTAAGTAATGTTAGAGTCCAGTAAAGCCCAATAGTCGATTTTAAAAAAATAGGGACAAAAACAAACCAATTAATGTGAGCAAAATTTATAATAGTCCAAAATTGAGTTCAATCAAGAATAAAAAATATTGTATGACAAAAATAGTTTGTACACAAGGACAAATTAAATTTTAAAAAGGGTTAAAGGGTAATATTCGACTAGATTAATAAAATTAAGAACATGATCTAAATTTAAAGCCAAATGACCGGGTAAAAACACGAATCTGTGGATAAGCAACGTATGTAAAATATACAGCAGAAAATTTATATTCGAGCTATATAGCTAGAATCGTTTGAGTGTACTTTGCTCCTAGGGCCGCAAAATTTAAGCCACATTTGATACTCTTAAATATCGGGTTAAAGCGGCCCGACAATGCCTCTTTGGCGCCAGGAAGCGAATGCAGAATGCTAGTTAACCCCATATCTGAAAAAAATAGGGTCGTTTACACGGTTCCGATTCATGGCCGATAAATTCTACGTCTGTGTGCTACCTATTCGATATTGAATTGATATTTTATATGACGTAAAAATAAAAACGACAAGACAAGAAATTAAGCTCTATTACACAGGTTTTTTAAAATATGGAACCAAAGCCGAGATAGCTCTGAAAGAAAAAAATCCTCGAACAGATTTTTAATATTTATTTTCAAAATAATTATAACGTCAGAATTTTTTTATGAAATAAGTCATCGACATTTCTTTTAAATGGAATTCGATGTTTTTTATTCCAAAACTTTTGTAAAGCTCATAATTCTATTTACACATAATAATTTTTGCAAAAATACTTATCATTTCGTTTAAAAAAGAGGCGTTTTCAATAGCAATTGTAATTATTTTAAAAGCTTCCTACACATGTTTAGTCACTGTTTGGCCAGGATTAGTTTATACTTTAGGAAGCACAACAAAATTATCTATTTACGGTGCTGTTAATTTTATTATACTATGGATAGGGGAGCAGCAAACTAAGGAAACCCATTTTCCCATGTTATTTCTATATGTTCCACGGCAAATAAATCACCCGGTATATACAGGGTGTTCAAAGTTATCGCTCCACCATTGCGAACTCGGTTATTATTGCAGTTACAAAGTCTGTTAAATTAGCAAACGGGTAATATTTTTTCTGCTGATTAAGATGTTGAAATCAGAAAAAAACAATTGAACATTAGGTTTTTGAGTTATTCAAAGAAACAACATTTTTTTAAATGGAAAACCCTGTATATTTTTAAAGATATTTTAATTGTGAACAAATAAATTTCAAAACACTACCACCTTGAAGTAAAAACGGCTAAAAATATTTAATCCAGAATATAAAATAATTTAAAGAACGAGTAGACACTTAAACTTTCTGAGGTTTTTTTATTCAAGGAGGCAACGGAAAATGATATAAAAATATCTTTTTTCCAATTCGCATTATTAAAATGCTCATTATGTATATTGAATCTCATCGTTAAAACTACACTTTAATCGAATGGGTGAATAAAATGTTTACATTTTCACTTTATTCACTATAACCAATGACGACGAGAATAAAATAAAAAAATAGGTAAATTCGCACTATCCTTGACATTTTCGTTGTCACCTGACAATGTGACACTTCACGCGAATTCTTCAATTCTAATAACGAATTGGAAAACATCTTGTATGATACAGGTGCTTAAAGCAATTATATCCACTCGAAAACATTATCGCAATCGCATTCGCCTCTTGCGCTAAACTGTTTTTTCGTGGATAAAATTCTACTTTATTCACTTATACCATAAATAGCTATTACGCATATATAAATAGTATACGCTTGCAAATTCTCGAGCAAGAGATATGATACGAGTGTTCAGGAAGTTTCTAAATTCTTCAGTACACTGGTTTCTGTTCTTCGTCTTTTATAAAATCATTTATTTTCATGATTTTTTTACCATCAGGAAATGAAAGATGATAATATTGCAATACTTCTACAGATATTTTCCTGCACGCCAGATATGGCTCTGGCATATCACAGTTTTCTAAATATGTGATTAGCATTTCCACAAGACCAAATTAACTAACTAACCAAACAATATTGTTGACGTTTGACATATTCGTTTTAAATTGATGAAATGTCTACCTTCCTAAATCAAAGAAATAAAAAATGTCTCGTCAAAAAATTGACTACTTAAATTTTATTAATAAAACACTGCAGAAAGTTTAAGTGTATACTACTTGTTTATTTTTATCTTTAGGGTGGTAGTATATTAATATTTTATTGTTCACAATTAAACGATCTTTTCAAATATATAACAATATATAGGGTGTTCCATTAAAAAAAAAACACTTTGAAACCTCAAAAACCCGATGTTCAATTATTTTTCTGATGGTACCATCTTAATTAGCAGAAAAAGTACTACTTGTTTCCTAACTTAAACGACTTGAACTTCAATAATAACAGTGTTACATATGGTAGACGGATAACTTTGTATACCCTGTATACCGAGTGATTCAAGTTTCATTACCATGGGTTTTTTAGGAATTTGGAGTTGCCCAAAAAATATGAAAATTTGGATTTAAATAGGTCTGATACTAATCCACGGAAAGGTAGTTTGACTTTTTCTATATAATTATATAGACGGTTATAAAATTTAAAAAAAAACTCTTATCGACTTTCGTCGGTAACTTTCCTCGGTATGATTTATGATTTTGTAAGTCAAGAGCCCTACAAAGCATTGAACCGCCGGTGCGGTTAGAACGTTTTATGACTTTATTATTAAGCAAATATTGAGCTAGCCAACATGCCATTTTTTCTAACTCTGAACATAGTCAACACAACGACCCTATGTTCAATTTTAAAAAACATCGGTCAATGCGTGGATGCTATCAACTGACCGACGTAACGTCAAAATAACTATTTGATGGGTAATCAAAATAACTATTTGATGGGTAATCAAAATAAATAGAATTGTCAAGTTCTTTGAACTATTATTGTGCTAAAATACATTAAAGAAATGTATTTAACAGAAGAAATGATACCAATAATGCATTTATACCATGCAAGTCAGAGCATAAGAAATGTGCGTGACGTTTTTTTAATCACTTATCCCGATAGACCAATTCCATCAATGGGAACATTTTTTAACATTATTTTACGTTTTACCAACGACAGATGCGTTGAGTATAAACACCACAAACAAATTAGAACAATCTATGTCTAAACACAATAAACTATGTTAAACATCTTATGCTATGCAGAAGAAAAAATATTTGGAGTTTCGTCTTCTTCAATCAGAAAGGTTTTTAACAAATTTAAATATAAACCTTACAAACTTTGGAAATCACCAGCCACTAACTAAAGAAAACCAAATTAAAAGAGCAAATATTTGTATAGTGATGTTTAATTTAATAAACAACAATGAAGAAATATTAGAAAAAATAGTATTTACAGACGAAGCGTCATTTACATTTGATGGTGAAGTAAATTCTTAAAATTATCAGTTAGTCTCTATTGATGTATCATTCTCTTTACTGTAATTCCTTTCCTTACAGATATTGGTCAATGACTAATCCGCACCTCCAAAATTTAACAAGGACTCAGTACAACACTAGGGATAATGTATGGTGAGGTGTTATTAATAATACGTTAATTGGCACATGTTTCATCGACAGAAATTGTGGACATAGGTGCAAGAATAGCGTAAGTCGAAAAAATGAGTTTCGAGAAAAACGCGTCGAAAGATTCAAAATTTAATAAAACTTGTAATATCATCGGCTTAATGTTACAAGGTTGTATGTAAATTTGTAAATTTGGGAATAAGGACTTCAAATATGTTTGTTATTACAGAAAATGATGTATTGTGCACTGTAATTAGATTTTTTATATAACAGGTTCTTAATATTCCGATTTTAACCTTCCAACAAGCTCAAAGGTCGTGCTTTGAAAACATATGGTCCTGTAAAGTTATACACCTAAAAATTGCAAAATGTTACATGCAACCTTATAACACCAAGCCGACGATATAGCAATTAGACACATGGTTTTTTTTGCAATTTGTATGAACAGTAGCTATATATGTTTTAACAGACTTATAAATAATGGTACAAATATTCTAATTTGCTCAAAAACCGCATAAATCGACTTACACTGTTCTTGCAGCCAGCTCCTCAATTAAAATTCTAATTCTTTCTTAGTCTTACTGCGTACACAAATAATTCCACAGATCCAAAACTTGAATGTCAATGATGTCTGGTTTCAAATAAATGAAGCCCCACATTCCACTGCAATGATAGGACGTTATTTACATGAAAATTTAATTCAATTTAATAGCAAGATTCCAATTTCATTAGAAATACTGTTCAAGGTTTTTACAATAGGCTGTCATATTGTCTAGAACGTGAAGGTGGCCAATTCGTATATTTATTAAATTAACGGATCATTCCTTACGTGTTCCTGTTACCTGATTAATTATTTGTTCTAATTCGTTTATGGAATTTATACTCAGCGTATCCATGGTTGTTAAGTTTTGAAATAATGTTAAAAGTTGTCCCCATTGATGGAGTTGTTTATCGGTATAAGTGACTGAAAAAGTCACGCACATTACTTATGATCTGATTTGCATAGTATAAAATAAATTTCACAAATATTACTTGACTTTACTGGAATGATCTTAAATGACAGCTCGCTCGACAACATTTTTCACATGTTTATGGTATAATTAGTTGCATAGCTAATACTCGCACATTGTTGACTTGAGTTTTTTTTTTAAATTGAACATAGGGGCGTTGTATTGACCATGTTCAGAGTTAAAAAAATGTCACAGTATTTTAATCAGCGAATATTCAATAAAACAATAGATTAAAATACTGAAAATTATTAGTTTTGAACTTCCGACTATTCAGAATGGCATGATTAATCATAGACATATTTAATCCATTTACTAATCAAGTATCAAATATTGAATAAATCTACTATTAAAAACCTCACGATCATTACTTATGCTCTGATATGCATGGTATAAAATAAATTTCACAAAAATGACTTGACTTTACTTGAATGATCTTAAATGACAGCTAGCTCGACAGATTTTTTTGCAGGTTTATGGTGTAATTGGTTGTGTAGCTAATACTCGCAAATTGTTGACATGTATTTTTTAAAATTGAACATAGGGATGTTGTATAGACTATGTTCAGAGTTAAAGAAATGTCACAGAATATATTTTTTAATGTATAATTAACATTTATATTTAACTGTGGCAATGCAATAAACAAAATAATTGCAAGTCTTGCTTTTTATTATTATTGTGCTTTTTATTATTACTTTACAAGGGTGGCAATTTTATCCATTTCCTACAGGCGTTGAGACCTTGTTACAGCTCTAGTACTAAGCAAGTAAGTTTATGTCTACAACACAAATTTTCTAATTGACTCCATTGCTTCGCAGTTATTTATCAGTAGGTATGTTGCAGCCAATTTGAAAAAGGAAAATTTTGTTGAAACCTTCAGAATTTGAAGCCATTGGGTGTTACTGCAAATTAATAAATTAAAACTACGTAGTGAAAGCTTGGGCAATTTCTGGTTTTGCAACACATAGGCCACAATTAATCCCATACAATCTACATTTATCATTATCAACCTGTCCAAGCCAGTCCGCTGATCTTCCCACGCGACTTGAAAGTAACACCAGTTCACCACGGACACCGATCGAGTCCGCTCTCAAAAGTGCACACATACAGTTCATCTCATAATCCAGATAAATTTATGCAAATTCCGATTTTCAATGCATGCTATCGCGCATGGAAAGGTTGCAGGTGCCCCGGAGGAATTAATAAATTCTGCATTTATAGAAATAACACTGGCACTTTTTCACAGTGCGTTCCTAGCCATTTGCAACTCGCTTGCTCAAACTAATTGAGTGTAAATGGACGGCCCCAAGTCATAATTAAATAAATATGCCGATCGAACGTTTTCCAATTACAGGATAACTCGCATGTTAATTTGTGTAAATGAGTGAATCGGGCGTGCTTAGAATCGGCATATATTAATCATAAAAATATCGCGTACATGTATTTGGATATACCACGAAATACCGAGTCGACACAAACGTTCCCTACTATTTTTGTAATCGTGCCATGGTTTTATTGTAAGATAAATAAAAACGAACACGCAATATAAATAATTTACGCACTACAAACTATGCCATTTTATTATAACATAAACCAAAATAAAACGGCCTTATTTTTGGTAGGTGCGAAGGTGTTTATTGCACCTATTCACACGTTACAAACGGAACGGCAAGGCCGTGCCGCTTATCCGGTAGCTCCCGTTAACTGCGCCACACCAAAACGCACTGCAAATGTGTGAATTAATCCTTCACGAAAGCGTGCCGAGGAAACCATAAAACGGAACCGTTTTGTAAACACAACGAAAAAATCCACGTCTCCGAGGCCCGCAATTACCGCTTGATTGCGTGGGCGTCTGGTTTGCGAATTTCGCGAAAATCGTGAGCGACTGTCACGAAAACTGCAAATATAATAGTTTTAAATACGGCGACCGTTACAGCCTTAAAAGGGAATAGCTGATTATTCCAGTGGGCGTTCAGTCGTTTAATGTCCGGATAACACAATTTGTATAACAAATAAATTGCGGTGAGGGTCAACTTTTTCCGTCTAATACATACTAAGCTGTGTGAAAACTGTTACTTGAATATAATAGTTGTTATAATTTGAGATTTTTTTAAAACATAAAATTAAAACCATCAAATAAAATGAAATAGAAGCACACGAAGTTGAGCTACAAGGTGTACCTAAATGATTGTTGTTATGTAATCATTTCAATTCAATTGTGCCGCCTTTCATATTTGTATACCGCACTGTTTGAGAACTGTCACTGTCAACCATATGTCAACTGTCAGACTACATAATAACAGTAGATTGTTAAAATGTACACTGATCAGAAGAACACTTTCATTGATGAGGCTAACTTTCGTAATGAACGATTTGAATATGGAGAATGGATTTATTCAATTCCAGAGTGCTTCGGGAATTTCAACAAAAGTTCTCTGACCACCAATTTGAATACTCGGTTTTGTCAATACGTATTTCACGAATAGTGCACCGTTTTAAAGAAACTGGTAGTGTTCAGGAAGGGAAATCGTCAAGCAGACCCTCAGTATTATGTGAGGTTGTTGCAGAAGTTCGTGAGCGACTCGAAGTAAGCCCTCAAAAGTCAATTCGTAAGTTGGCTATGCAAGCTGGAATTCCCTCGAGCACCTGCCATATAATTGTGAGAAAGAGGTTGAATTTACACCCTTATAGGGTCTCAGTAGTGCAAGAATTGTTGCCAGTGGATCGTCAACGCCGATTAAGTTATTGCCGATGGTTTATGGAAAATTTAAATGACGTTCGATTGCTCGATTTAACATTTTTCAGTGATGAGGCTTGGTTCCACCTATCAGGATATGTTAATTCACAAAACTATAGGTGTGGGCATGCTGAACACCCTCATATGTTTGTGGAAGCACCACTACATCCCCAGAAGGTTGGAATTTGGTTCGCTGTGCCTCACCGTAAAATAATTGGGCCTATATTTTTTCATGACACAATAAACGATGAGAGATATCGGCAACAAATTGTCCAGCCTTCAATAGACCAATTAGATGATGAAGAATTGCAGAACAGATATTTCCAACAAGATGGTGCAACAGCTCATACAGCCAGAGCAACTTTAGCCCATCTGCAAGATTTTTTTGCTAATAGACTAATTAGTTAAGGACTATGGCCGCCACGCTCTCCAGACGTAACTCCATTGGACTACTCAATTTTTGGATATTTAAAAGATAGTGTTTTCCAAAAAATACTGCATAAGTTGGAAGAGTTAATAGCAGAAATCGTAAATATTTGCCGAACCATAACTCCTCAAATGCTAATCAACATTTCCAACAATAAAAGAAGACGAGTGCAAATGTGTTTACAAGCAAATGGTACACATTTTCAACATCTGCTTTCATTATATATTTTATTTATTAATTATGTTTTCTGAATCTTTACTTATTTTTATGTTTCCGTTTATTAAATCATTTACTTTGATTACTTTATTAACTATATGTGATTGTTTTATTGTCTGCTAGTCCTCAATTTGCAATAGTGAAACATTTTGTAACATTGTCAGATTTAAAGCGGAGCAATTATTAGATTTGTCGCAGCTCGTTAATTTCATTAATTCCTGCATAATTTTCAGTTTACAGCTGGTTTGTGTCGTAATCTGCCCTACTTTGGGATGTTGCTTATGAGGACTTCATTTTCATGCATATCTGGTTTATTTTTATGTAAATAGCATTAAGAATTCCCTCGATTTTAAAAGTAAGGTTAAGTAAATAATGTACATATAAACTCGTGGGCCCTTAAGTAAGTCTTCATTGTAGTCTTTTCATGTGCTTGGAAGCCGCAAATATTGTTGAAACTAATAATAATTTAGTATTTGAGTAGTTAAATATCAAGGTGACGCAATTGAAATTTGAATTGCATAAAGATAGCTTTTATTGCCATCTTCATGAGTAATGAGTGAAATGTCTCGTGCGTTTTTAAATCATTCTTCATTGGTATCTTTGTATGTGTTTGGAAGCCACAAATATTGCTGAACCTAATAATAATTTCGTATTTCAGCAGTCAAATACCAAATTCCACTAAGGAATTCCAATAGAAATTAGAATAGCATGAAGATAACTTTGATTGCCATATTCATGTCTAATTAGTGTAAATGAAGTTTGTGTAAATTTTACTGGAGCGGAACCAAAATATTTTACATGGTGACGTAATTACAAGCATTTAGATACACCTTGTAAAAGCGAAACAATACCCAAGATGCAGAAGACAACAAAGTGTTACATGCCACGTCTGCCTCCAGGTCGTAAAGTCCCTATACAGCCATCGGCGGACCCCCAGATGACCTTACTGCGATTATGTTTTGATCTTTCGTATATTTGGTGTTTAATTTTTAAACATCAAATTTCTTCAGGACAGCAGTAGACTGAAGAGACCCAAAAGAGCCGAAACCGGTTTCCTGTTGTCCTATATAGGAAAATGGGTCAAACAGTACAATATTTTAATACTAGAACTCATAATTAAAATTTGATTTGTAATATATCACATTAAGTACCTAAATTTATTTTTAATTGTAGTTATACGCGTGTTATACACATCTGCAGAATTAACACTTTGAGATAATCGAGTTTGAAAGTTGAAAACTTTACTTTTTATATTGCTTTTACATTTTTCGGGCATTGGTATGATTTCATTCATACTAGTAGGTATTGGGACACTTGATCCAACTATTTCTTCCATAAGAATAACATTGGAGCTATCCCCTCCACTTTCCCTTTTAGGCCACGCCCCTTTGTCGACGTGCAGCCAATGGGAGCGCCCCATTCAGTCACGTGGTGCTGGGTGGGAGACATGAGTTGTTAAGGTTTGAGGTTATGTTTAAGGTTTGAGGTTATGTCGCCTTCTGTCTCCAGTCCCCAGACTTTGAGGTTATGTTTATGGTTTGAGGTTATGGTCCCCAGCCCCCGTCGAATTCGTCTTATCAGCAATGTGTATATTGGGCTGCCTACGTGGGAGTCACCATCTTGATTTGAGCCGCCATTTCGGAATTACGTGCAAGTTTTGAATTATTTGAATCATTAATTCATTAATTAAATTAAAAATTATTACGTTCCCTTTTAGAATGGGGTCATTTTATATTTACCATTGTACACGAAAACGAGGATGAGAAATTAACCATGCAGACGTTTCAATAATCGTGCAAACAAAATTCAGTTTATAAGCCCATAAAATAACAATTGGTTATTATTAAAGGTATTCTTAAATATCAAATATACATGTAAAAGAGGGTAAATAATACAATTACGCAGGTACTATCAAGATGTATATATATATATATATATATATATATATATATATATATATATATATATATATATATATATATATATATATATATATATATATATATATATATATACATATATATATATATATATATATATATATATATATATATATATATATATATATATATATATATATATATATATATATATATATATATATATATATTATTAGGTCAAAATGAACATTTTTAACTTATTAGTACATAACAATTACACCGAATGTTTATTTGTCCCATCGCCTACAGTACGTCTTTGTGCTCTGGTAGAATCACTAAAACATTCGTTCAGCTCGGGGTGAGGAAAACTGTAGAAAAACCCAACCCTTAGCGATTATCATCTCCGATGCCTTCACGTTGTTGTATCTAATAACATATTAATAACAGTATTAACAAAAACACATATTAACAACACCATCCTGACGTTAACTTTTCAGGATTGACAACATTTTTGTTTGAATATATCGAATTTTAAATTACCTCACATTAAAAGACAGGAAAAATGTGTAAATACGATTCAAATTGGTGTTATATTCTCGATTCGTATAGGAAAAAGTGAATACACACACACACACACACACACACTCACACACATACACTTTTCAAATTGATGTTGTTAATATCAGAACGATCTCTCATACGTGTGTCATACGTCTTGACAAATCGCAATTAACATAGAACCTTTTAGCAACAACTATGGAAACAACAACGAAATTTGCATTCGACTTAACGTACGAGATTAAGCATATCTAGCTTGTTTTTAGTGTGGGTCAATTAACAACTCTTTGCTCAATAGTGAAACTGTATGTGTGTGTAGTGGTACATAAATTAATGATTTTGTTAATGCAACATCAGCCATCGCTCTTCACACGTTTAAAACCATAAGGCAATGATTCGTAATTATCGAAGAAACGTCTCTTAAGAGAATTAACACGAAAAGTCTTGGTTTCTGTTTTAGTGATCACTTCGTTATTATTGCGTCTAATTTGACGAGTTTTAATTAATATAGGATCGTTTTTTTCTACTATCATGTCTCTTAATGTATCGAAATTTACTTTCTTTTCTGTATCGAAAGTGATAGATAAGCCTTTAACCTTGCAAGTCCTAATAATACCCTTTGTGTTTGTGGAATAAATTTTCATGGCATACACTTTTGGGCCACCAGATTCAAATTCAGTAATATAACTATCCACCCCAAAACCTTCAAGCTCATCCGTCATATCACCCAGAAATTTACCTGTCTCAATGTTGCACTCCCCCTCCCTCGAAATATATATAACGCTATCAGTATCATAATACAGAGCTCTATCCCCTAACCTCTCTAAATATTGATACAGTTTTAGACGTGCCTGTGCCGTTACATATGAAGCAATTACAACGTTAACTGTATTTAACGACTCGACAGCATCATCTTTGAACATCCAATTTATTATTGTAACCCCTTCCCGTACTTCTTGCAAATAATTTATATCGATTGAAGGATTAACTAAATATTCTAAGAGTTCCGAACGCCCGCGAACAAATGTGACTTTAGGCTGATTCTCCCTCTGACCGAATTTTCCCCAAAACGAATTTAATATTAACTTTGCCCATGAACGCAGACCCTCGTTTTTCAAAATTTTTTCAAACTCTAATTGTATACCTTCGCTATTTAAAAACTCCTCAATATATTTATCCCGTTCTTCTCGCGTTTTACAATCGGAAGGCCACCCTGAGGCCTCTTGTTTAAATTTAACAAATTTATCCATCATCTTGGTAAATAACCCGCCAATTTTTGTTTCAGGGTCATACTGCGTTATCCTGTATTTCCATATTTCGACTATTTTGACAATTTTATAACCTAACTCGAGAGCTTTTAAAATCTCGTCTATGATCCACGTGCCGTGCAATACACGTTCACTGTCCGAGTGTGTACATTCGGTTACATTATTAAATTGCTCGCCACATGTACGGCACAGTACAAACATGAGCTTATTATTCATTTTTGTTGGAAGTACAGGATGAAATAAATTTTGTGGTGGTAAAATTGAACATTTAATTACACCATCGATTTCTGTTAAATTCAACTTGGAACAGTTTTCATTTCCTAATATCACTACAGGATGACCAATAGGAAACTTACCGTATTTGCATATGAAAGGGTATAGAGAACAAATATCTACATATTTAATTTTCTCTCCATTCTGACAGTTATAGTATGTACGAGTGTTGCCTGTACGACCACCATAGAAAGCATCACGAGGATTTAATGGCACGTTAATTAGTAAAGGATTTTTCGAAAGACTTTGTTTCAACTCTATATTCAATTTTAGTTCTCTTTGAAATTGACACTCCCACATTTCTATGACTTCGTACCCAAATTTACGCAGTCTTGATGTTTTTAATGCGGTCCTCTCAAAGCGGCTGTTGAGAGTTTCACCATCGAATAATTTCTTATCACGATTAACCGTAAAACAAAAGTCATGTCCGTGAAAATAGCATCCATGAAATTCGAAAATTTGATGTGTTTTCTCACAATATCCATCTACATGAACCCCATGAACAATAGCCTCCCTACTGTTAGCAGCATGTTGAATGTAAATGCCGCGACGTTCCGCCTCCGTAATTAACCATTTAATAGCAATGAGCGATTGATTATCACGCATCCTATAACCTTTCCGAGGAATGATACCAATCGTATTTTCCTCCAGAAAATTTCTTCTATAAATTTTATTGCATGCTGAAGCGATTGTAACAGCTTCGGTGAACGGACAAACATTACAATTTTTAATAAAAATTCCTCGAAATTTTAAACATGCCTTTTTCAAAATATCCACGTCACTGATACAATAAGATATCAGTTCGCGCTGTAATATGAATGTATCATTTTTATGTTGATCGTACCACTCTAAAAATTTAGCGCGATTGTCAGTTTTCATTGAATCGGGGGAATAATACTTTATATCAGGCATAGGACCATCATAATTTTCGTTTTGTACGGTATTAAATAAGTGTGGAAAATAGCCTTTCTTCATTTCAGGACCTAAATCAAAAGCTTTAGGTAATTTCGACAGTGCCATCGGGAAATAATTAAGTGAATCTAAAAATTTTATGTTACCTATTTCCATCATTAATATTTTCGAGCCTCGCATTATAAGTTCAGGTGTTAAGTTTGTTGATTCCATTATATACTTTAAAATAAATTGATGATCAAACGCCTGACCATTGTGAGCTATACAAATAATATTTTTAAATATTCTGCGTATTTCTAGCAAATAATGGATAAAGAAGGGAATGACAGGTCCTTCATTATTAACGTTTATTGTTCTGGTACGCAATCCACAGTTTTCGCAAACGGGCAAAGTCATATTGCTAGGACATTGATCGCAATGTTGCATATACACACATAAATTTGGCTCGTGTATGTAAGTATCTTCGGTACCCTCTTTTAATGTTTCTTGCCGAGTCTCCAAATCAAAGAAAACGAATAAAACGTCTTTAAATTTTGGTTCCTTCTTATCTATCTGAATATAACAATAATGGCCTTCCGGAACGTGATTTTGACATATTTTACAAAATATTTCACCGCATACATGTACTCGATCCTTCTTTACTGTTTTGAGGCAATTTTTACACCGACCAATTATACTACACGCGTGATTTAAATGATTCTCAAAACAACCTTGACTTCTAAATGAACGATTACAATTTGAGCACGGAATTTCAGGACGGATCTGTTTACAAGGTGGTGCCTTAAGACAACATGGACAAGTCTTAGCACATCGATGACCCCCGCGATTATTATAACGTATATGACAGTCATCGCAAAAGTAGCCGCAGCCAAAAGCGCTTGCTAGATTCGTTATTAAATTAAAATGTCCTTGATGATAAAGTAAATTAATTTTGACCAAAGAATTAGAATTCCCTTCAAAAAGAACGCCCCGTTTGCCATATTCATATACAACGAGCTTGAATTTTTCATAAAAGAACTGTTGAAACAGCTTTAATTCGGTTATACCAGACCCCTCAAGTGGTATTTTAATACCAGACTCTTCAAGTAATTTAGCTGTGGCCATGTCTTGCACCTTGAGCTTACCATTCCAAATCTTTTTAAAAATCGCTGGGGTATCTAGGTGTTTACTTACTGCCACAACAAGAGCTCGTGGCAAACACAAATGGTCCTTGTTTTTTATAACAGCGATACCTTTCCGGGCTCCACACTCTTCATCAAAATTATTATACATACCCTTTGTTACACGACCTTTGCCAATAGGTATTTTTACTCGTGTCGCCTCCATACGGAATGTCTCATTATTAAGACCGTCTGAGGAGCTCTGGAAAATCCCTGAGAGGACATCCCATATATCCTCGATGGTGACCTCCGAGGCCCTCCGGAACGTCAACCATCCGGGTGTCTTCTCCTTGAATTTATCGCTGGAGAATGTAAACCCCAACATATCAGTTTGATCGCCATCTCCAATGACGTACTCTATCACGTCTTCTACAGCATCCTTCGTCCATTTTATGGGGTCCTTCTCACCCTCAGGTATAGGTTTTAGCTTGAACTGGATTTTATGTTTTTTCATCTGCATCTTTTTATCCCTCATTATACTATCCTTCAAAATAAGGAATTTTTCCATTTTGCTAAAAATCGTACAAATACCATAATTAACACCACCACATAAATATCTTACGGTTCGTACATGAAAATGTACGCGTGTATTATTTATACATGTATGAAATAGGAGCAATATCATACATTTTTTTTTATAACACCGAAAGTTGTAGGTAAATAAAAGTCAAAAGTATTTGAAAACTATCTGAGAAAAATAAAAATTAATTCATATATATGCTTAATAATGATTAGGTAAATGAAATGTAACGATACCAAAATAAAAGTCAAAATTGTCGTAAGAGGTACCGTTTCAGAGATAACGCTAGGACTAGTACCACTTAAGGCGATGACTCACCGCTTATCAGTCTCGAGGCGGAGGGAGCGAGTTGTGCATCGGTATTATTAAATTCAATTAGTTATAGTCATTGATGTAATTTGATGAACAAGAAGCTTGTACTCATTGTTGTTAATGAATATAAAATCTGAAGAATGGCTTCTACGGATGGTATGTGCTCAACCATTTTGACATACGTTTACAAGCAGATAATGTTGTAAACAACCAAGTATATTATTCGTTATTTTCTCCCAATAATATCCAAAACGGTGAAAAACCCATGAATTTTCCGTGACAATCCAAGAGACGTTTGAAAACAGTCGACGGGATGTTAAACCGCGAGCACGGTAAAAACGATTTGATTTAAATAGTTGAAAATTACCTTAATATTTCCTCTGGTGGTGATTGTACAAACTGAATACAGATAAACACTCGTCAACTTTGTAGAACAGAATGAATTAGGCGGAGGGTGAGGATTGTTTATATACGATTGGCCCACACGCGTGTACAGACCTGTTCAGACTTGATTCTACACGCTGGTGCCGCTGATAAACGGATAAAGAATCACATATAACGCTTAATTGCATTCTGAGGGCTTATTTATCGCTGAACATCTGCCGGACAAGTCTAAACAAGTTGCGCTGTCTCACCGCGCCCCCCAATATTATGATTTCGAAGCGCGTCGGATCGAATTTCATCGGGGATGGGAAACACCCAGGGATATTTTAAATGTGTCTAAAAATATATTCAATAGCCCATTAAAATTATGATCGGCCTTCCAACAATATAAAAAAATCTTTTACAAGATTTTCATCCGGTTCTACGCCCCCAAGATGTTGATATAATGTTTTTATTTTAATTTTTTTAATTTATTTATAATTAATATATGGTTGTACATATATTTTAAATTAAAACCATGCACATATTACAATATTTCAAGAAGCAAGCAAAATATACATTCAAAAATAATCCGACAACACCGAATATACATAAGTGCTGGTGATGGTGGTGGTGCTAGTGATGGTGATGGTGTGGTGGTGCTGGTGGGGCTGGTGCTGGTGAGTGCTGGTGTTGGTGGTGGTGATGGTGATGGGGTGGTGGTGCTGGTGATGGTGCTGGTGCTGGTGGTGCTGGTGAGGAGGTGGTGCTGGTGTGGGGGTGGTGCAGGTGTGGAGCTGGTGCTGGTGTGGCTCTGGTATGGACACCCGTGCACGGGTGTCACCAACACCACCACCATCACATCACCTCCTCACCTGCACCACCATCACATCACCTCCTCACCTGCACCACCTCCACACCAGCACCACCTCCACACCAGCACCACCTCCTCACCAGCACCACCAGCACCAGCACCATCACCAGCACCACCACCCCATCACCATCACCACCACCAACACCAGCACTCACCAGCACCAGCCCCACCAGCACCACCACACCATCACCATCACTAGCACCACCACCATCACCAGCACTTATGTATATTCGGTGTTGTCGGATTATTTTTGAATGTATATTTTGCTTGCTTCTTGAAATATTGTAATATGTGCATGGTTTTAATTTAAAATATATGTACAACCATATATTAATTATAAATAAATTAAAAAAATTAAAATAAAAACATTATATCAACATCTTGGGGGCGTAGAACCGGATGAAAATCTTGTAAAAGATTTTTTTATATTGTTGGAAGGCCGATCATAATTTTAATGGGCTATTGAATATATTTTTAGACACATTTAAAATATCCCTGGGTGTTTCCCATCCCCGATGAAATTCGATCCGACGCGCTTCGAAATCATAATATTGGGGGGCGCGGTGAGACAGCGCAACTTGTTTAGACTTGTCCGGCAGATGTTCAGCGATAAATAAGCCCTCAGAATGCAATTAAGCGTTATATGTGATTCTTTATCCGTTTATCAGCGGCACCAGCGTGTAGAATCAAGTCTGAACAGGTCTGTACACGCGTGTGGGCCAATCGTATATAAACAATCCTCACCCTCCGCCTAATTCATTCTGTTCTACAAAGTTGACGAGTGTTTATCTGTATTCAGTTTGTACAATCACCACCAGAGGAAATATTAAGGTAATTTTCAACTATTTAAATCAAATCGTTTTTACCGTGCTCGCGGTTTAACATCCCGTCGACTGTTTTCAAACGTCTCTTGGATTGTCACGGAAAATTCATGGGTTTTTCACCGTTTTGGATATTATTGGGAGAAAATAACGAATAATATACTTGGTTGTTTACAACATTATCTGCTTGTAAACGTATGTCAAAATGGTTGAGCACATACCATCCGTAGAAGCCATTCTTCAGATTTTATATTCATTAACAACAATGAGTACAAGCTTCTTGTTCATCAAATTACATCAATGACTATAACTAATTGAATTTAATAATACCGATGCACAACTCGCTCCCTCCGCCTCGAGACTGATAAGCGGTGAGTCATCGCCTTAAGTGGTACTAGTCCTAGCGTTATCTCTGAAACGGTACCTCTTACGACAATTTTGACTTTTATTTTGGTATCGTTACATTTCATTTACCTAATCATTATTAAGCATATATATGAATTAATTTTTATTTTTCTCAGATAGTTTTCAAATACTTTTGACTTTTATTTACCTACAACTTTCGGTGTTATAAAAAAAAATGTATGATATTGCTCCTATTTCATACATGTATAAATAATACACGCGTACATTTTCATGTACGAACCGTAAGATATTTATGTGGTGGTGTTAATTATGGTATTTGTACGATTTTTAGCAAAATGGAAAAATTCCTTATTTTGAAGGATAGTATAATGAGGGATAAAAAGATGCAGATGAAAAAACATAAAATCCAGTTCAAGCTAAAACCTATACCTGAGGGTGAGAAGGACCCCATAAAATGGACGAAGGATGCTGTAGAAGACGTGATAGAGTACGTCATTGGAGATGGCGATCAAACTGATATGTTGGGGTTTACATTCTCCAGCGATAAATTCAAGGAGAAGACACCCGGATGGTTGACGTTCCGGAGGGCCTCGGAGGTCACCATCGAGGATATATGGGATGTCCTCTCAGGGATTTTCCAGAGCTCCTCAGACGGTCTTAATAATGAGACATTCCGTATGGAGGCGACACGAGTAAAAATACCTATTGGCAAAGGTCGTGTAACAAAGTGTATGTATAATAATTTTGATGAAGAGTGTGGAGCCCGGAAAGGTATCGCTGTTATAAAAAACAAGGACCATTTGTGTTTGCCACGAGCTCTTGTTGTGGCAGTAAGTAAACACCTAGATACCCCAGCGATTTTTAAAAAGATTTGGAATGGTAAGCTCAAGGTGCAAGACATGGCCACAGCTAAATTACTTGAAGAGTCTGGTATTAAAATACCACTTGAGGGGTCTGGTATAACCGAATTAAAGCTGTTTCAACAGTTCTTTTATGAAAAATTCAAGCTCGTTGTATATGAATATGGCAAACGGGGCGTTCTTTTTGAAGGGAATTCTAATTCTTTGGTCAAAATTAATTTACTTTATCATCAAGGACATTTTAATTTAATAACGAATCTAGCAAGCGCTTTTGGCTGCGGCTACTTTTGCGATGACTGTCATATACGTTATAATAATCGCGGGGGTCATCGATGTGCTAAGACTTGTCCATGTTGTCTTAAGGCACCACCTTGTAAACAGATCCGTCCTGAAATTCCGTGCTCAAATTGTAATCGTTCATTTAGAAGTCAAGGTTGTTTTGAGAATCATTTAAATCACGCGTGTAGTATAATTGGTCGGTGTAAAAATTGCCTCAAAACAGTAAAGAAGGATCGAGTACATGTATGCGGTGAAATATTTTGTAAAATATGTCAAAATCACGTTCCGGAAGGCCATTATTGTTATATTCAGATAGATAAGAAGGAACCAAAATTTAAAGACGTTTTATTCGTTTTCTTTGATTTGGAGACTCGGCAAGAAACATTAAAAGAGGGTACCGAAGATACTTACATACACGAGCCAAATTTATGTGTGTATATGCAACATTGCGATCAATGTCCTAGCAATATGACTTTGCCCGTTTGCGAAAACTGTGGATTGCGTACCAGAACAATAAACGTTAATAATGAAGGACCTGTCATTCCCTTCTTTATCCATTATTTGCTAGAAATACGCAGAATATTTAAAAATATTATTTGTATAGCTCACAATGGTCAGGCGTTTGATCATCAATTTATTTTAAAGTATATAATGGAATCAACAAACTTAACACCTGAACTTATAATGCGAGGCTCGAAAATATTAATGATGGAAATAGGTAACATAAAATTTTTAGATTCACTTAATTATTTCCCGATGGCACTGTCGAAATTACCTAAAGCTTTTGATTTAGGTCCTGAAATGAAGAAAGGCTATTTTCCACACTTATTTAATACCGTACAAAACGAAAATTATGATGGTCCTATGCCTGATATAAAGTATTATTCCCCCGATTCAATGAAAACTGACAATCGCGCTAAATTTTTAGAGTGGTACGATCAACATAAAAATGATACATTCATATTACAGCGCGAACTGATATCTTATTGTATCAGTGACGTGGATATTTTGAAAAAGGCATGTTTAAAATTTCGAGGAATTTTTATTAAAAATTGTAATGTTTGTCCGTTCACCGAAGCTGTTACAATCGCTTCAGCATGCAATAAAATTTATAGAAGAAATTTTCTGGAGGAAAATACGATTGGTATCATTCCTCGGAAAGGTTATAGGATGCGTGATAATCAATCGCTCATTGCTATTAAATGGTTAATTACGGAGGCGGAACGTCGCGGCATTTACATTCAACATGCTGCTAACAGTAGGGAGGCTATTGTTCATGGGGTTCATGTAGATGGATATTGTGAGAAAACACATCAAATTTTCGAATTTCATGGATGCTATTTTCACGGACATGACTTTTGTTTTACGGTTAATCGTGATAAGAAATTATTCGATGGTGAAACTCTCAACAGCCGCTTTGAGAGGACCGCATTAAAAACATCAAGACTGCGTAAATTTGGGTACGAAGTCATAGAAATGTGGGAGTGTCAATTTCAAAGAGAACTAAAATTGAATATAGAGTTGAAACAAAGTCTTTCGAAAAATCCTTTACTAATTAACGTGCCATTAAATCCTCGTGATGCTTTCTATGGTGGTCGTACAGGCAACACTCGTACATACTATAACTGTCAGAATGGAGAGAAAATTAAATATGTAGATATTTGTTCTCTATACCCTTTCATATGCAAATACGGTAAGTTTCCTATTGGTCATCCTGTAGTGATATTAGGAAATGAAAACTGTTCCAAGTTGAATTTAACAGAAATCGATGGTGTAATTAAATGTTCAATTTTACCACCACAAAATTTATTTCATCCTGTACTTCCAACAAAAATGAATAATAAGCTCATGTTTGTACTGTGCCGTACATGTGGCGAGCAATTTAATAATGTAACCGAATGTACACACTCGGACAGTGAACGTGTATTGCACGGCACGTGGATCATAGACGAGATTTTAAAAGCTCTCGAGTTAGGTTATAAAATTGTCAAAATAGTCGAAATATGGAAATACAGGATAACGCAGTATGACCCTGAAACAAAAATTGGCGGGTTATTTACCAAGATGATGGATAAATTTGTTAAATTTAAACAAGAGGCCTCGGGGTGGCCTTCCGATTGTAAAACGCGAGAAGAACGGGATAAATATATTGAGGAGTTTTTAAATAGCGAAGGTATACAATTAGAGTTTGAAAAAATTTTGAAAAACGAGGGTCTGCGTTCATGGGCAAAGTTAATATTAAATTCGTTTTGGGGAAAATTCGGTCAGAGGGAGAATCAGCCTAAAGTCACATTTGTTCGCGGGCGTTCGGAACTCTTAGAATATTTAGTTAATCCTTCAATCGATATAAATTATTTGCAAGAAGTACGGGAAGGGGTTACAATAATAAATTGGATGTTCAAAGATGATGCTGTCGAGTCGTTAAATACAGTTAACGTTGTAATTGCTTCATATGTAACGGCACAGGCACGTCTAAAACTGTATCAATATTTAGAGAGGTTAGGGGATAGAGCTCTGTATTATGATACTGATAGCGTTATATATATTTCGAGGGAGGGGGAGTGCAACATTGAGACAGGTAAATTTCTGGGTGATATGACGGATGAGCTTGAAGGTTTTGGGGTGGATAGTTATATTACTGAATTTGAATCTGGTGGCCCAAAAGTGTATGCCATGAAAATTTATTCCACAAACACAAAGAGTATTATTAGGACTTGCAAGGTTAAAGGCTTATCTATCACTTTCGATACAGAAAAGAAAGTAAATTTCGATACATTAAGAGACATGATAGTAGAAAAAAACGATCCTATATTAATTAAAACTCGTCAAATTAGACGCAATAATAACGAAGTGATCACTAAAACAGAAACCAAGACTTTTCGTGTTAATTCTCTTAAGAGACGTTTCTTCGATAATTACGAATCATTGCCTTATGGTTTTAAACGTGTGAAGAGCGATGGCTGATGTTGCATTAACAAAATCATTAATTTATGTACCACTACACACACATACAGTTTCACTATTGAGCAAAGAGTTGTTAATTGACCCACACTAAAAACAAGCTAGATATGCTTAATCTCGTACGTTAAGTCGAATGCAAATTTCGTTGTTGTTTCCATAGTTGTTGCTGAAAGGTTCTATGTTAATTGCGATTTGTCAAGACGTATGACACACGTATGAGAGATCGTTCTGATATTAACAACATCAATTTGAAAAGTGTATGTGTGTGAGTGTGTGTGTGTGTGTGTGTGTGTGTATTCACTTTTTCCTATACGAATCGAGAATATAACACCAATTTGAATCGTATTTACACATTTTTCCTGTCTTTTAATGTGAGGTAATTTAAAATTCGATATATTCAAACAAAAATGTTGTCAATCCTGAAAAGTTAACGTCAGGATGGTGTTGTTAATATGTGTTTTTGTTAATACTGTTATTAATATGTTATTAGATACAACAACGTGAAGGCATCGGAGATGATAATCGCTAAGGGTTGGGTTTTTCTACAGTTTTCCTCACCCCGAGCTGAACGAATGTTTTAGTGATTCTACCAGAGCACAAAGACGTACTGTAGGCGATGGGACAAATAAACATTCGGTGTAATTGTTATGTACTAATAAGTTAAAAATGTTCATTTTGACCTAATAAATATATATATATATATATATATATATATATATATATATATATATATATATATATATATATATATATATACATCTTGATAGTACCTGCGTAATTGTATTATTTACCCTCTTTTACATGTATATTTGATATTTAAGAATACCTTTAATAATAACCAATTGTTATTTTATGGGCTTATAAACTGAATTTTGTTTGCACGATTATTGAAACGTCTGCATGGTTAATTTCTCATCCTCGTTTTCGTGTACAATGGTAAATATAAAATGACCCCATTCTAAAAGGGAACGTAATAATTTTTAATTTAATTAATGAATTAATGATTCAAATAATTCAAAACTTGCACGTAATTCCGAAATGGCGGCTCAAATCAAGATGGTGACTCCCACGTAGGCAGCCCAATATACACATTGCTGATAAGACGAATTCGACGGGGGCTGGGGACCATAACCTCAAACCATAAACATAACCTCAAAGTCTGGGGACTGGAGACAGAAGGCGACATAACCTCAAACCTTAAACATAACCTCAAACCTTAACAACTCATGTCTCCCACCCAGCACCACGTGACTGAATGGGGCGCTCCCATTGGCTGCACGTCGACAAGGGGGCGTGGCCTAAAAGGGAAAGTGGAGGGGATAGCTCCAATGTTATTCTTATGGAAGAAATAGTTGGATCAAGTGTCCCAATACCTACTCATACTGTTTAAAATATATTTATAGTAGCAGTACTTATTAAAATTTATCTGGTACTGTACAATATACATAAGAGAAAATATGCGATTTTGCACATTCATGGTTTTTGGCGGTGGACCAACGTATGTGATCCCATTGAAATATGCATAATTTGCATCAAACACGTCCTTACATTTAGTGGTGTAATAACAGATCATATCAGTTTCTGTGCGTACACTATATCTCTGATAATTCGCTAGATGAAGTAGATTCAAGGATATTAGATGTAAATCGGGATAATTTCCCCAGTTGCCTATATATTTGTTACTTATCGGATCAACAAAACATTACTAGCCTATTTAGATTAAGTATGAAATGTTAATTGCCGAACGTGCTACTTGCGTCGGCACACAATAAACGGTTACGAATATATACCTGAATAGGCACAAACAATATTTATTAAACATGAATATCCCTTTCATACGACAATCCCTATACAAATTGCTGATTTGAATATCGTGGTGAATCATACGTATAATATTTGTAAAAAAATATCATCCCTATTTCCATAAAAATAATATTTCTCTTAAGCAAACACATAAATTCAGTTTGCTTTCTGTGATAAAAAGTGGTAAAAATTGGCACATAAAAAATATATTGATTTTTTTTTTATATTGTTAAACTCTTCAAATATATTTTTTTTCTAATTTCCTACAAAATTTTAACTTTTGTGGAATCTATTTTGTAAAAATATCCAAATGAAACAAGGCATTTTTTACAATTTGGTAATCCGCAAATGCTTAATCAAAATTAAATTAAATGTGTAGCACCAGAAATGGGCCGTCGTAAAATACAAATTTTATGCTCCGCATATTATTGTTAAGTAGGGATAATATTATTGGAAGGCGGAAAGACCCCATATGGGGTCGATGGATCAATAAAGATCTTCTGTATATATTGGGAATTTTGGAATAAATATGGAAAAATATTAAAAATATAAAGGCAACATTTTCTTTTTTTTTAATAGAATGATATTTTCATGAATAAAAACACTGGTCGACAAATTGTGACAAATGTGTTGTCCCTTCAATGTTAATGCATCTTTCAGAAAGTATTTATTTGTTTATTTGTTAACGGCAAAGCCCTGCCAATACAATACATACAGTTAATAATACAGTTTATCTAAGTTTTAACTTAGACTTAAGTGTAGAAAGGGAATTATTAAAAAAAAAACTGTTTCTACAGAATTAGCCAAGCTGATCATTCTCGGTATTGACGAGTACAAATAATAATCTGCCTTACATTTACTATGCACGTACGAAATGCAATTTTTTTTAAATAGTTTTTCCACTAGTCACTTACAAAAACATGTTCTCGGTTAAAGTAAGGTTAGAAAACTGATACAGGCAACTGTCAGTATTACAGTATTGCCATAAAAATCATCGGAATCGGTCTTGCAACCCAAAAAATATTAAGTTACACATTTTGCAATAATTGAAATATCACAAAAACCGTCCTAGAAAATGTTTGTCGACGTTTCTGAAATCAGCAAAAAAATCTATCGGAATCGGCAATTTACGTCTAAGAGACAAAACGTCTGTTGACCAGTGAAATAAAAACTTCTCTGATAAATCCTTCGAATTTTCTGCATCCCATTGGAATTCGGCAAAATATAAAATTTGATAAAATGTATCCTAATATTTTGTTAAATGTTAACGAACGATTTTTATGCTTAATTTGACAACATTTCTTCACTTAATAAATTTATTTCTAATGAATATTTTTGTATCATATACTCTGTTACTGCAGGCTTTATTAGTTCATGTTTATGTTAGGTACAACAATATTAACGTAATCGAATGATTGTAATCGACATATGTTACACTCCGCAATAATGTGATGTTTGGAGTAAAGAGATTATATCATTATCTATGAAATGATATGTTACAATGTAGACGGTTAATTTAGGTCAATCGAAAATAGAAATTTGTAACTGATACATAGCAATGGTTTAGTTAATTGAGATTAATTGAGTGCCAGAACAATTTCCCTTTTTTATAAGAAAATATTTCATTAATCTAAAAAGCTATATCATTGTGAAATTTGCAAATTTCAGTTTTCGCAGAATTTTATTCGAAAATTAAAACAAAATGTTCAAATTGAATTACAAATTTCACTCCATTTTATATTTATAATAATAATAGTAATATAAATAACTATAGAGTTTAAAACAAATATTGTTGTTATTATTATCAGTATCCGAAAATTTAATACTTCTTAAAATATATACATCTTAAATACAATATAATACATCTTAAATTTGAATCCCATTTCTAGTTATTTCAAATTTTTTAACTGAAGTAACATTCTCATTTCATATAAGTTGTAACTTATACTGGTTTTAAAAATTACAACTTTAAAATCTAAATTATTCTATAATTAACAATTCATAATTCTAATCTAATTCCAGTTTTCATGAATTTTAATCTATTATATCTTATATAATTAATTAATAATTATTATACATTACTCTAATCTTTTAATAATTCATAGCTAATATAAGTTGTTATAATTTAGACATTTTTAGATTCGTTAAAACATTTATGATATGAGTAAATTGCAAACAGTTACAACTTTCATTACCACTCGCTAGGAATATTTAATGGTACTAGAAAATTAATAAAAATTGAATTTACCCCACCTCTAGTTTTTCAGGAAATTGACTCTTAAGTGAAGGGAATTGAATTTTACATAAGATGTATCTAACTTACATACAAGCTTCCTAAAACATGTGTAAGTTAGATTCTTTTAGGTGTGCGCACCACGCCATCTATGGGCATTATAGATGGCGATGTGCTCGCCCCTCAAACAATCTAACTTACACATTTTTTTAGTAAAGTCAACATAATTGTGACGAGTTAATTGGACATTTGTTCCATGAAATTAAAAACAAATGTCCATTTAGCACCAACAATTCTCACTTGTGAGAGGACGTTCCCCGACGATGGTAAATAGCCACTCAAAGAAATAGGCCGTCGTTTATTAGAGAAACATAAAAACACAATAAATGTACAACCAGTAGTTTTTAAACACTTCAGCGCATTTTTGTGTCAAAAAATTTAACCAGTGGCGAACCGGTTAATTCGGCACGTTTGCTGGCCCTAAATTACGAGAATAAAATATATAAATCAATAATTGCAGACAGTTACGCCCTGTAGCAAGGGTGGACAACCACCACATAATTGGTGCGTGCACTTATTACAATTTCAGTAAAAATTGTGTGTATTCAAAATTTCAGAATTATTATTAACTTAAAAAGCTGAGTAAACAATTCTATTTTTAAAATTTTCAATAGATTTGAATCTAATCTATTCTACAATAATGAACGACTTATTGTGATGAAATTAAAAATCTTGTGCACTAGCAATTTGTATAGTGTCCCAGGAAGTTATAATTTGGGAAGTTTACTTTTGTAATTATATTATTAATATTTTAGTATAGAAACCTTAAAAATATTTAAATAAAATGTGGCAACATAAATTTGGCAGCATTGTTTTGAAATCATGATTTTTTTTATCATACCTGCATCACAATCTTTCGTTATCGAACTATGTAATAAGCATTCCAAAATACCGTCTAACTAGCACGGCATGTTTTAGGATTGCCTATTAACAACACATTTAATGACTAATCTTGATCGACAATAAACGTCAGGAAACACTAATTTTTATTCAAATAAATTAAATAAGTATTCAAAATAATTTCAAATTAATAATTTATTCAATAATTAAATGTAGACTTACTATTGCTGGAAATCCGAAAACCAGAAACCACAAGCTTCATACTCATTATTATTGGTTATTTGGAAACTAGCAGTTTCAACCTTTAGAATTTCGTTGATAAAACTGACGTCTACAGCAGATGACATGTATGCCATAAATACCAAACCTCCATGGTTAAAAATAACATCCACGCGTACTTACCTTGTAAAATGAATCTAATTGTTTCTTATTTTCTCTTTATTTCCACATCCAGCTCCACAGGAATAAAAAAAAAACAACGTATGATACACATGCATGTTAGTTTTGTGGAGGGGTAGTCGTTGGAAAATTGAATTGCTGACAGCTTCACAAAAACAGTTTTTCCAATATGTCACATTGATTGATATATTTTATTAACAATAATTTTTATTTAAAAAATGCTTTGTCACATTGTAGATTATCATATTTTAGAAAGCTGTGCAAAATTTGGTGTCTATGTAAATTTTTAATTGAAGAAATTTATTAAACTGAAATTTGAGGGGGTTGAAACAGTATTAAGGGGTTCGGGTTTTATTATAACTCAAATAATTTACGCACGAACAATATTTTTATTCTACGGCACGCCTGCTTCGTTCCGTAGTTGTGTTCTTAATGATTCACGCTTGACATTATAAAATATGTTAACGTAAGCAAGCTGCAACGCTCTCAATCGATGATGTGATATTGGTTCTTTTTCGGCCGCCGATGGAATTTGCTCACATGCATAAAGGACTTTTAAGCACTGTGCTTCGCGCCGTGCTTTTAAACCCGGGGAACGTGCTTGAAAGGCTCTGTTATGCCCTTGTATCATTATATACTGTTGTTTACACTTTCGTAATACATTGTAAAAATATACAGGGCGGCTGATTTTTCATTGTCCAGTTATATCTGCGAAAATATCAAAGATACAGAAAAAAAGTTATCTTACATCTTTTTTCCGTAGTATACTTATTTTCCAATTACTTAATTTGTTTTTTTCTACAGATTTTTTTTTATACAGTAATACCCTGTGTAATTTTACAGAATCAGATTATAATTCAATTTCTCGTTAAAATAACATAGCACAAGTACCCCTTCTGTTTTTAAATTATGCTCAATGTTTCAAAACACAGCATAGCTATATACCATATGTTCATAAAAAAAAGTCCATCAGGGGCGGGCGTGGAAACTTAAACGTATGTCCATGACTTGATTCACATTCATAAAATTCAAATCGGATGTCATTGAGCTGTCTGGCATTGTCAAAACTATGGCAAAACTGTCAACTTATTCCGGAAAACTGCCAGTGTAGATTAAAAAAAGGAAAGCGCCCTGTGAAGAACGCTTGTTAAACGACCCAACAAAATCATTGCGGCGACTTGTACAAGAGGTTAGTTTATCATTAGGCACTTGTCAGAAAATTGAAAATCTGAATCAAGTCACGGACATACGTTTGAATTTCCACAGCCGTCCACATGTATTTTTTTTCTGAACATTTGGTACATAGCTCTCATACTTCGCAGCTATTCATTGCTTTGGCCTTTTGAATTTCTTCTTTGGTTATTTTCCTTTCGTCTTTATATTGTTTTTTTCTTTTTAATGTTCAATATTATTAATACATCAGAATATACTCGGTTTTTAAAATGACTCTTCAAAATCTCATCAAAAATGCAAAAAAATCACTTCACAAGTTTTTAGAAATCGAATCTCAAATGTGAAAACTAAAGACAATATTGTACTTTTTATTTAATAAACTAAAAAATGCTCAGTTATTAAGAAAACTTGTATCGTTCGAAAATGCAAAAACCTTTATAAGCTTCATATACTCTGATTTTTCTAAACTGGCGTGCACGTCATCAATCAGCTGTGCGATGAGGTTTTTTCGTACCAACGTGATTTTTTTCGAGAATATGCATAACAATAGTTTTATGCTAAGTACACACGGCGACACTTTAGTGTCGACACCGAGTGTATACACTGAGTGTCCTCGTGTATACGGCAGTGTATCTGATTGCGACATTAGGTTGCGACACTAGTGTAAGTGTCGTAGTGTCCCCGGTGTGTACGGGTTGTGTCTTGTGTCCCGACAGGCGAATTGAGTGTCTCGCAGTCGCGACACTTTTAGCTAGAGCAGAGCGGTTGTTCAGATATGATTGCAATTAAAATGTCGAAAACTACAGCCGTGTTTGGACAAGAGATGAGCCAAATCATTAATTAGTTACCTAGAGGAATTGTAACTGTAATTATTAGAGAAACTTTGTGCAAAATAAATACGAAGTCATCGTGTTACATACGACAATTTTTTTTTGCAGATTTCTGGGTCTTCGTTCCTAAGTGCCATTAATAATTGGCACTTAACAAATTCTGTGGCTGTAAATTCCCTTTTCTTCTCTCCTTCTGATCCAGTCTTTAACCCAAACTGATCTGTTTTTCCTTCTGACTTTTTAAATTAATATGCATGATGCAATAACTGCTGCTGCTCGACGTTTGTCCATACTATATTAAATGTAGTGAGAACCACACCAGGCGTTCAATTCAAGACTATTAATATGAAGCGACATGATAGTGTCGCGACACTACAACATGCAGTGTGGACACAACAGACACTCGTATAGCGACACCTCATCAAGACACTGGTCTAGACACTAGAAATTGCGTCTCGTGTGGACGCCGTTAAGTGTCGACACAAAGTGTCACCGTGTGTACTTAGCTTAAGAATCGAAATTAATCTGAGGATCATTTGTTACATAACACTGATCACCGGTGGTTATAAATAGGTAATCGGTGTATTAACCGCGGTCACAATTTTCGCCTGCCAATCACGTAATAAATCATGTTATGTTGGCCGACGTGATATTTTTTCGGCGACGATGCCAGATCTTTTTCACTAACACATGCTCATACATGTGTGCATAACCAAACTTCTTTGAGGTTTAACTTGTTACATTTGACTTCGTTACATATTTCACGTTTCTTTTGCCTGCAGCCGGGAATCGAATCTAACCTCAAGATTTTTGTCGCTGTCAGTGTTGGACCCGAATATGGTGCAAACTCTTTTATATTTTGCCATTGTAGATGTTAAACCATAACCACAAGATTGATATCTGTACGAAAAACGGCAGAGAAGTCGACGAATTTGATATAAACCGAGCACTGTCGCACAACATTGCATGGGCGCAACAGCTGATTGCAGCCATTTTTAAATACCCAGGACAGCTGGCAACCTTGTAAAATTGTGTCGTCATTATTATGATTATTATTTTGATGACGTGCACGCCAGTTTAGAAAAATCAGAGTATATTTGTTTGCTTCTTGGGCAGTTCGCTTTGAACTTGAATAATAATTGAGAATTTGGCTTACAAATGTTGATTGCTTGAAATTAATCCGTTTGGAAAATTTTGTCCAATTTTTAATTTTGTTTACAAAATGTAAACACTTGAATTTGCTCCTCAACTACAGACGGTTTTTGCAATACCATTAGCTGTAAATGTAAAAACAAATATAATTTTATGAATCTATTCAAGGGTCCATTCAAAATGTCCACCAATTTTTAATTTTTGTTCAAATTTAAATGATGAAATGGCTATTAACGGAAAAAAATGTAATTTTTTTTAATCTGGCCGATATTGCTCTTATAATTTAGAATTTTGATTACACATTTTCTCATTTAGGTGAACAATTAAATCACCAAATAACCAATTTGCATGTATATTATTGCATGTATATACAGGGTGTTAATACTAAGTTGTAACACCCGAAAGTGGCAGTTAGAACTCATTGAAACAAACAACTTTTCTTAGTTCAAAATTTTTAAATTGGAGCCCTAGTTCATATTTAATAGCGTTCTTTTGTTGTTCGAAAAAAACGTCATTACTCCCTTATTTTAGGAAATATTTAAAAAATACAAAAACGTTCAACATGCGCTTTCGGTTTTCAAAAACATTTGTATTTACAATTATTTTCTATTTTATCAAATAACGAAATGGCGACTGATCAAAAATTTCAAAGCTAGATATTTTGAAAATCAATCGATAAATTTTTGAAAATAAAAGATTTATAAAATCCATAACTATCTTATAACATTTGTCTGTAACATTTTTTTCGATCTGTCCAAAAAAGTTTTTATTCTAATTGAATTACAAGATAAATTTAAACAAACTGCAACAATCATTTAAAAGAAAGTAGGCTTACTGCCATCAAACAAGAAAATTAAATAAAAGGAACTAGAAACAAACAAACAAGAAAAATAAAGCAACAATCAATGATACAACAAGAGATGGACTAAATCAGATTTTCAAAATGGCCACCATTCGCAGCAACACAAGCCCGGCAGCGTGTTTTAATATTAGAAGAGACACTTGCAAGAGCTGCTTGCTTCTTATCTTTTATATTTTCTGCTGCAGCTACTATTCCAGCCACCAGTTCTAATTTTGTGTTTACTGGTGTCCTATATACAGAGGTATTCATCAGGCCTCGTCTACCAATCCACTTATTCGGATATTCTCTATTAGTAGTGTTATAACTACTAAACCAATCCACTTATTCGGATATTCTCTATTAGTAGTGTTATAACTACTAAATACTAGAGAGACACGACTCTTTCCATAATAATAATAATAATAATAATTTTATTTGTGTTAGAGTTTGCACTTATACAGGTCAAAAATCCAAAAACAATATACAATGGACATAAAAACATAAAATATGACAAAATACAGCTAATGTATAAATAAAATGACTTAATTAAACTTATAAAATAAGCTAAATCACTCTTCGTCTGATGCTTAGCGGTAAGTCATCAAGAAACTCTGGCAGAACGTTACTTAAGAAAATAAAATAATTTTCACCATTCAATCGGTTTGGGAAAATGTAGGGCCCAATAACGTACTCCTCTACGATTCCAGCCCATACATTTACTAAAACACTAAAACACGTCGTTGGTGCGTACGAATAAATGTTGCGTGGGGATTTTCATCACACTACAGGGGATTATTGCGCGAATTAAATACGCAGTCCCTTGTGACACAAGCTTCGTCTGTAAATAAAATAAACTCTTCAAAACGCCTCTGAAGATTGCAACGTTCAATAAACCAACGGCAAAATAACAATCTTGGTTGGAAATCTTTAGGTCCCAAAGCTTGCACTTTTTGTCTAGAAAATGGACGGAGACCTTGTTCCTTCAGAACTTGCCAAACTAACAATTTACAACTAATCTATTTGCTATTACTATTATGCTCGTCGAAGGCTCATCTTCAATAATAATATGAACAGCTTCTTCAAATGCAGGGGTTCGACGTAATCTATTGGAATTTCCACCAATTCTTGGGTGAAAACTTCCAGTCTCTGACAAACGTCTACATATTCTTCTAAAAATGCGGCAGCTTGATTGCTGACGATTTGGATACCCACTTTGATAAATTCTACGAGCTACGTCCATTACTTGCCTCTCCAAAAACTAAAAGCATGTCTAGAAGTTCAGCGTTTTGACAATTTTGCATTTTTATACACAAATTATGCAAAATACGCACACAAATGATAAACGTGACAGAAACTTTTCAATATGAAGCTCAAATTTCTGAAGAACAAGATCAAAAAGTATTTAAATTAGAACGAACAAACTTGTTTAATGGCCAAACTTAAGATTAGCCTACTTTGTTTTAAATGATTGTTGCAGTTTGTTAAAATTTGAATAAAAACTTTTTTTGGACAGATCGAAAGAAATGTTTCAGACAAATGTTATAATATAATTTAAGGATTTCATAAATGTTTTATTTTCAAAAATCAATCGAGTGGTTTTCAAAATATCTTGTTTAGAAATTTTTGATCGGTCGCCATTTTGTTATTTTATAAAATAGAAAATAATTGTAAATTCAAATGTTTTAGGGAACCGAAAGCGCATGCTGAGCGTTTTTGTATTTTTTAAATATTCCTTAAAATAAGGGAGTAATGATGATTTTTCGAAAAACAAAAGAACGCCAGTAACTTTGAACTTGGGCTCCAATTCAAAAATTTGAACAAAGAAAAGTTGTTTGTTTCAATGAGTCCTAATTGCCATTTTCGGGTATTACAATTTAGTATTAACACCCTGTATATTACTTATATATTACAAGTAATTGTGGTCATAATTATAATGGGATTAAGGGCGCTTATATAAAATTAAGGTTTCTGAATGCGGCAAATGCTTGAATAATATAGAGCATCGGCCCAAAGCAGACGAATTAAGTGTGGATTTTATGGCATTATAATTGCTTTGATTGCACCTAAGTTATATGTAAAGCTAATAACGTAATCACCTCATAAATATGCTGTGGCTACCATTCCCGCAGTATACGCGCGTCACGTAAGAATATTCTAAGAATCTAAGTAATTAATAACCACCAATGCTGGATGGTTTATCGTAATTGTTGAGATACCAAATTGCTTAAGAATGCGGTATGAAATATGTAACCAACCGAATTACACGTTAGCAATTCATCATCCGCATAATACACGGCACTCGATTTAAATGCCCACGCTATTTGTCGACCTTTTGAAAAACTATGACTAATGAAATTTGTCCGACAATTAATGACCACCCGATAATGACTTATGACCGCCGCAGCGGCGGACACCCCGCAGGACCGAGTCTACGGACACAATCCACGCGAAGACCATTCCGGCCTACGACGAGCATTAATATTCATGGAACTTATATTCTTCCATCCATGTATTACCGCGTGGAGTTGTCCCGTTAGGGGATGAGGGCCGTAAATTCGGAGCGGAGATACGGCGTCTTGTATTTATGCGGCTGCTTAAAATTCCGCCGTGTACAACTTAAACGGGAATCGGTGAGCGACAACAAAAGGAGCAGGCGCTTATTGGGATCGGCTGTTTTGCCTGTGTTTTTTCGTTCCCCATTAAACGCCCGGCCAACATCTGTTAAGTGCGTCCCGGAAATAGCCCGTAATTTATTTTGGGCATTGTCCAGCCCGAGAGAACAACCAAAATAATGCAGTACGTTGCTTTTACATGATGTTATATCAGTTGTTCGTATAACTCAAATGAGGTATGAAGCATTGCATGCACGTCCACTGCATAATCGACTACAAAACCGGCAATTCGATTACATAATATTTAAAGCATAATATATTTGTGATATTAAAAGTGTATAGAAAATAATAGTAGTAATAAGTATCTAACACCTTTTATGAGGCCAATTATAAAGCGTGTAATCAATACCTTTAACTAGAAAACAGATTTTATACATTATGACTCTCATTTTGCTTTTTGCATTTTTTAAACTTATATGCTTATTTTCAATGTGAACGCTTGTTTTCTCCATTTCAGTTAATTTTGTGCCTGTTTCTAGGTTTTTAATGCCATTTTGAGCAATTTTCCGTCTTTCATTTTCTGAAAGCTTATTTTCCCGGGCATTACCTTTCCTATAACACATGAGGAGCATACTTCCAAAATGCATTTTATCAAAAACTTCAAGGTTTGAGTTAAATATGGCGTTCTGTTCTAAAAACTAAAGCGCAAATGATGACATTACTCTCGACATTTCAAACGCATTTAGTCCTATGAAAAATCTTCAAGTGCAAGTAAATTTGTCCACTACACACAGACTTTCAAAACGCGTTTTGTGCATTACATGCGTTTTGATTGTATGTGCTAGGGCGAATGTCATTCACGTTTTGACGCTGTTTATGAGTTGTTGCTGTGTTTTTATTGAAAAAATAAATAAATAAACAATGTAATGTGAACATGTAATAGGTGAGTGATCGCGGAACTCGTAAGAGAAAAACGAACGAGACAAGCAAGGAAAGAAAAAAAAACAAATAAGGTAGGTCAGATTGCAAACTTTTTCGAGGTTGTTAAACATATTTTTCAATTACCTTAGGTATTCCGATATTAATTCAAATTTGGATAACTTCACGTACCCTTGCAAGCATGAATCCTGCAATAGCATTTGGTTACAAGAATTACGTATTTGTCGACGGAAAGTATACAAATATCAAGATTAAATAAAACAAGATACCACAATATCCCATCTTCTTCAAGCATATACACCCAAAAGAAAAAGGAGCAGGATTGTTCGGAATAAAAAACATCATATCATGAGTGTTAAATATAAAATATGGACCAGCAAAGAAAGATGTTTGTCAGGAGATGTTCTTATCTGTCTTTGGAGTGAGTCAGCGAGTGAGTCCAAATGATCGCCAAGAAAATGAAATCTGGTGTCGGAATTTTGGAAAACCGCGGTGGTGACCACCGTTCATATAAAACTACCTCAAAAACTGAATGTTATGGAATTTATCCGAAAAATAAAGGGGACAGAAAGCCACCGTGGAGGAGCAAAATCGCAAAGAATTTATTTACGATCCGAGTTGAATATTTCCAAACTTGCAAAAGCTTATAACAATTCTGTAGGACTAAGATACCGAGTAAACTATAAATTTTTCAGTCGCATATTTAATGCTCAATTTAACATAGGATTTGGCTCTCCAGCCTCCGATGTTTGTGGCTTTAGTGTGCGTCATCAAAGACTAATTCACTTGTCACGATCCACAAGAAAAAAATAACTTAATGACCAATTTAAGTATGCACAAATTAAGGAGCACACAATTTTACAAAATGATGAAAGAAGAACCAGACGAGTCTCTTTCATTTTGTTTTGATTTGCATTAAGTACAGGTCTTGCCCAAAGTCCAAATAGGATATGCGTTTTATGCAGAACAAGTTTCTTTATATTCACTCTGCGTATGAAACATTTCAAGCAAGACACCGATATTTTATTCCTGGCTAGAGACTCAAGCCGGTCGTGGATCCATTGAAGTAGGCTCCGCACTGTTTTTCTTTCAAAAATGGAGTTCCAGGACCACGTGAAAGAACTGCGATTATACTCAGACGGATGCGGTGGTCAAAATAAGAAAGCCATATTGTTCACATGCTCATGATCTGGCTTCAAAGGCAAGCTCCACTAACATTACAGTCCATAAGAATTTGTTTCCCAGTACGTGGACATTCTTACTTACCTGCAGACCACGTATTTGGCAGGGCAGAAAAACTGATAAGAGCACAAAGTATGATAAAATCACCAGAAAAGTACTGGGAACTTTATGCTGAAATTGGCGAAGTACGTAAATTAGGAGTGGAGTGGAAAACTATTTACAATTTTAAAGAAGCTTTGACATCTTTGAAAAAATTAGTTGGAATCAGCGAAGCCAAGAGAATTCTTATTAAAAGAACGAAAAATGGGGGGTGTATCAATGAAAAGTGAGCAGTATTATAGAAATGACGATGAATCAAAGAAATATGAAACTTTGTTGAAGAAAGGAAAGTAATAGAATCTATTGTTCTGCCAGAAGAACCACTATACAGGAAATAAAGGAGACAAAAATAAAGAGCCTAACTAAGTTAATAATTGAATTGGCAACTGAAAATTGGAGGAACGATCCAGAATTGGCATGGCTGGCTCCAATTCTTCTTAAAAATGTTGATGATCTTTCTGATGAAAAAGGCGAGAATGGTGAAGATGAAGACGATTTGGATCAACTGGAGTTGTATCAATGTCAAGAAGATGACGGTGGTATGAAAGTATAAGTTCTAAATTTTGAATTAAAATTTGTTTCAATTTTGTTTATTTTAATATTTATTTTGAAAAATTATTTACTTTCTGAAATTTCTCTTCTCTTTTACTATCACACAGCATTAGGTCCCTGGCCTTTCCAAACATTTTTTTTAATTTTAATATTTTGAAAAATTATTTACTTTCTAAAATTCCCTTGTCTTGTACTATCAAACAGCATTAGTTCCCTGGCCTTTTCAAACAAAAAGAGTTTTGTCCATATCAGAAAATCATAAAGCCTTTACGCTCTATATTTTCGTTAATTCTGAAATTATTATTGAGGTCAAGTCAATACTGGAGGACTTTTTTTTTACAATTTATTTATATCTAGCATTTTACCGAAATTTATCAATTTCTTCACAGTACGTTTCCTTATTTCCTGAAAATTATGCAAAATAGACGAAACTCATTTTGGAAGTCTGCTCCTCACATACTCAAGTGTGTAATTATTAAAGGCAAACCTTTGTAATTCCCTTAACTGCTGTTAATTTGCACACACAAAAACAATAAAGTATCTTAATCTTGCTTGATGCTTAATAACTGTACATTCATTGTTGAGTGCTTGTGAATTCATGGCTGAAATGTTAGCAGGTTTTAAACAATGCACGTGTATTATTTGATATCTCTTGCTAATCTACGCAGAACAAATAAGTTGAATTAGTCTTATTAGATAACAGTGTGTATGCATTTTGATGCGAAAACCGACATGCCTCGCCTGTCTTAGATTCAAAGATCGACAATTCACTGGACCATTTTTTTTTAATTTAATGTATTTTTTATTTTAGTCTCATAAGTTTCAGAATATTAAATGTTAAATCACTTTTTTTTCTAAATATTCAGCTTTCATTGTCTTTGGAGTCGATATATTTGTTCCAGTTCCTGAAGAAACTTAATTAAATTATTTTTCCATGGAAAAATGAATAGCCTTTGATATTTTCATTGGCGGAATCTGTTATTTAAAAGAATCTCAATGTGGTAGAAACTAATTACGCTGGAGATGAAAGAGCAATTATTGTTATTCTTATTATACTTCTTATTATTCATTATTAATCTTTTTTTTTTAATTATTATTCATTTTTTCTAGATAAGTTATGAATATCGGACCTTTGATGATTTTCGGAATGTTGCTTTGTTTCGGAAATAGAAGACAATACAGATTTTTCGACAAAGACTGGTATTTAGATTGTATGAATCGGTGGATAATACTTGGCGAAACATCTTTAAATTAGTATAAATAAAGCACTTGGTTAAGTTTACATTTTTTTTTTTATAGAAAAACTCGACAATTGTTTCGATCTCAGGACCATTATCAAGAGACAGATAAAACAGTTTTATTTGTCTCTTGATAATGGTCGTGAGAACGCAACAGTTGTAGAGTTTTTCTATAAAAAAAAAAAAAAATGTTAAAGTTAACCAAGTGCTTTATTTATACTAAAAACCAGTATATTATGATACAAGTGCATAAGAGAGCTTCCCAAGTAAGGTCGCCGGGATTGAGATCACGACACGAAGCGGAGTGCATTTAACGGCACAGTGCTTGAAAGGCCGTTAAGCAGGAAAACATACGTTGTTTTTTATTATACCTGCACAACAATGTGGAAATAAAGAGAAAATAAGAAACATTTCGTTTCATTTTACATGGCGGGTACACGTGGATGTCATTTTTAATTGTTGACATGGAGAAATTTGTTGCATCCATCTCATCTGCTATACACGTCAATGTCATCAACGAAATTCTGAAGGTTAAAACTGCTCGTTTCCAACCGACCAATAATAAGAAGTGTGATACATTATATGTATGTACGTTTTACGATATGATTTTTATATGATTGTATAAGAGTATGAAATTACTGGTTCTGGTTTGTATCTGGTATGTATGTTTTATGATATGATTCTTATATGATCGTATAAGAGTATGAAGCTACTGGTTCTGGTTTTCGGATTTCCAGCAATAGAAAATGTACATTTAATATTTATTACAATAAAAATTAGTGCTGCGTGACTTAGATTTAGTGAGTCTGGAGGCGTGTGTTCCACAAAATTTCGAGGTATTTTGAGATGTTTTATCTAATTTCCAACAATGCTCGTGGAAGAATTACACCTTTTCTGCAAAGGTACAAATAAAATTATTGCATTTGAGTTTGCATATTGCTTTAAGTCAGGGTTGGAATAAATCATGTTTTTTTAAATACATCAATAATCTATGTTTTTAAATCATAAAAATTGCGATTTATTGATTTTTTTTATGTTCCTGATCAGTTTAAAAAATCAAATTGCATGGGATTTGCATGTTTTAGCATCCCCTAAACAAGAATTGACGTTTAAAACAAGTCTGTGTATGTATCTGTACCATGTGATATAAAGCTTTTCTTGTGCGCAAATTACCTTTGTGTATTTTTTGTCATCCGTTTATGCAAATACATTATCTACTAATAAAGATAAAATATGTTTAAAGAATCGTTTAAAATTACTATCAGGTGTATTTTTAGTTTCCGAACCATGATTTTTATTAATATTGTTATCAGCTGATTCTTCCGGTATAAAATTCCGGGATCAGGTCTCATTTGTGGAATGATGATATGTGGTATAATTAATAATTGATAATATTGATGAGTGAACCCGAGCAACACATTCAGCTCGCTTTTCGTGCTCGTTGAATCTGCAGCTCGGGTTTACACATGAATATTATCGATAGTAATCATATCGCTTGTTATGATATATTATAGCTGATAATATTTTATATTTATAAATTTCTGACACAATGTTTTGGTCATAGTTAAGTAAGCATAACCTATATAAAGTTTCTCGTTTAGTTAGGAGATTTTCACAATCATAAGTAGATACCTAAGACATTTTAAGTTTCTTTGGAGCACATAAAACACTTAGGGCATAAAAAATTGGTTGTTCGATTTTATACAAGTAGATATTAATTTCTAACTCAGTAAAATAGATGCCCCATGTAAAACTGTATCATATAGGATAAATACCTTCAAAAACGCAATTTTGTCAGATAGGACACTTTTACTAAACACGACAGAATTGCATTTACACATTACTTTTAGAATCCTGTTTATAGGGTATCTCATAAATACAGAATATATTCTATAAAATTGTTATGAAGGCTATTTTCAAAATCCAAGAGACATTGGATTTTTACCGGTGTGAAGTTAGCAATAGATTCCAGCAATAGATTTTAAATTTAATAATTTCTATAATATACTCATATAAATGCATTTAATGTCTTTCAAATCTAACGCCACAGTGTTATAGTCCTCGTACCGGCACCCTCACCACCCTGTCTCACGTCATTCACCCCTAAAATACGAGATTTCGCATTTTTCTGTTTTGCACTAAATGAGGCGGGACCACTCATTTAAAAATTATCCAGTAGCATTCCAGAAGGTTTTTCCTATCATAATTTATCATTATTAAACTGACATATTTTTGAAACTACCGAGTTAAAAAATTATTAAGGCGAGTTATTGCACGGGACCGCGACGCGCACTCACTAAATTCAAAATTCCCGAAAATGAGGCAGAGCCATAACTTTTTTTAAATTACATAACCATTCTACAGTGTATTACCAATCGTAATTGGCCAAAATCAAAATGACATGTATTTGAAACGGCCGAGATATAAAAATATTAGGGCGAGATATTGCTTGATACCGCGACGCGCGCTCACTAATTTCAAAATTCTCAAAAATGAGGCAGAGCCATAACTTTTTTTAAATTTCATAAGCATTCTACAGTGTATTACCAATCGTAATTGACCAAAATCAAAATGACATGTATTTGAAACGGCCGAGATTTAAAAATATTAAGGCGAGATATTGCTTGGGACCTCGACGCGCGCTCACTAATTTCAAAATTCTCAAAAATGAGGCAGAGCCATAACTTTTTTTAAATTACATAAGCATTCTACAGTGTATTACCAATCGGAATTGACCAAAATCAAAATGACATGTATTTGAAACGGCCGAGATATAAAAATATTAAGGCGAGATATTGCTTGGGACCCCGACGCGCGCTCACTAATTTCAAAATTCTCAAAAATGAGGCAGAGCCATAACTTTTTTTAAATTACATAAGCATTCTACAGTATATTACCAATCATAATTGGCCAAAATCAAAATGACATGTATTTGAAACGGCCGAGATATAAAAATATTAAGACGAGATATTGCTTGATACCGCGATGCGCGCTCACTAATTTCAAAATTCTCAAAAATGAGGCAGAGCCATAACTTTTTTTAAATCACATAAGCATTCTACAGTGTATTACCAATCGTAATTGACCAAAATCAAAATGACATGTATTTGAAACGGCCGAGATATAAAAATATTAAGGCGAGATATTGCTTGGGACCTCGACGCGCGCTCACTAATTTCAAAATTCTCAAAAATGAGGCAGAGCCATAACTTTTTTTAAATTACATAAGCATTCTACAGTATATTACCAATCATAATTGGCCAAAATCAAAATGACATGTATTTGAAACGGCCGAGATATAAAAATATTAAGGCGAGATATTGCTTGGGACCTCGACGCGCGCTCACTAATTTCAAAATTCTCAAAAATGAGGCAGAGCCATAACTTTTTTTAAATTACATAAGCATTCTACAGTGTATTACCAATCATAATTGGCCAAAATCAAAATGACATGTATTTGAAACGGCCGAGATATAAAAATATTAAGACGAGATATTGCTTGATACCGCGATGCGCGCTCACTAATTTCAAAATTCTCAAAAATGAGGCAGAGCCATAACTTTTTTTAAATTACATAAGCATTCTACAGTATATTACCAATCATAATTGGCCAAAATCAAAATGACATGTATTTGAAACGGCCGAGATATAAAAATATTAAGACGAGATATTGCTTGATACCGCGATGCGCGCTCACTAATTTCAAAATTCTCAAAAATGAGGCAGAGCCATAACTTTTTTTAAATTACATAAGCATTCTACAGTATATTACCAATCATAATTGGCCAAAATCAAAATGACATGTATTTGAAACGGCCGAGATATAAAAATATTAAGACGAGATATTGCTTGATACCGCGATGCGCGCTCACTAATTTCAAAATTCTCAAAAATGAGGCAGAGCCATAACTTTTTTTAAATCACATAAGCATTCTACAGTGTATTACCAATCGTAATTGACCAAAACCAAAATGACATGTATTTGAAACGGCCGAGATATAAAAATATTAAGGCGAGATATTGCGTGGGACCTCGACGCGCGCTCACTAATTTCAAAATTCTCAAAAATGAGGCAGAGCCATAACTTTTTTTAAATTACATAAGCATTCTACAGTATATTACCAATCATAATTGGCCAAAATCAAAATGACATGTATTTGAAACGGCCGAGATATAAAAATATTAAGGCGAGATATTGCTTGGGACCTCGACGCGCGCTCACTAATTTCAAAATTCTCAAAAATGAGGCAGAGCCATAACTTTTTTTAAATTACATAAGCATTCTACAGTGTATTACCAATCATAATTGGCCAAAATCAAAATGACATGTATTTGAAACGGCCGAGATATAAAAATATTAAGACGAGATATTGCTTGATACCGCGATGCGCGCTCACTAATTTCAAAATTCTCAAAAATGAGGCAGAGCCATAACTTTTTTTAAATTACATAAGCATTCTACAGTATATTACCAATCATAATTGGCCAAAATCAAAATGACATGTATTTGAAACGGCCGAGATATAAAAATATTAAGACGAGATATTGCTTGATACCGCGATGCGCGCTCACTAATTTCAAAATTCTCAAAAATGAGGCAGAGCCATAACTTTTTTTAAATCACATAAGCATTCTACAGTGTATTACCAATCGTAATTGGCCAAAATCAAAATGACATGTATATGAAACGGCCGAGATTTAAAAATATTAAGGCGAGATATTGCTTGGGACCTCGACGCGCGCTCACTAATTTCAAAATTCTCAAAAATGAGGCAGAGCCATAACTTTTTTTAAATTACATAAGCATTCTACAGTATATTACCAATCATAATTGGCCAAAATCAAAATGACATGTATTTGAAACGGCCGAGATATAAAAATATTAAGGCGAGATATTGCTTGGGACCTCGACGCGCGCTCACTAATTTCAAAATTCTCAAAAATGAGGCAGAGCCATAACTTTTTTTAAATTACATAAGCATTCTACAGTATATTACCAATCATAATTGGCCAAAATCAAAATGACATGTATTTGAAACGGCCGAGATATAAAAATATTAAGGCGAGATATTGCTTGGGACCTCGACGCGCGCTCACTAATTTCAAAATTCTCAAAAATGAGGCAGAGCCATAACTTTTTTTAAATTACATAAGCATTCTACAGTGTATTACCAATCATAATTGGCCAAAATCAAAATGACATGTATTTGAAACGGCCGAGATATAAAAATATTAAGACGAGATATTGCTTGATACCGCGATGCGCGCTCACTAATTTCAAAATTCTCAAAAATGAGGCAGAGCCATAACTTTTTTTAAATTACATAAGCATTCTACAGTATATTACCAATCATAATTGGCCAAAATCAAAATGACATGTATTTGAAACGGCCGAGATATAAAAATATTAAGACGAGATATTGCTTGATACCGCGATGCGCGCTCACTAATTTCAAAATTCTCAAAAATGAGGCAGAGCCATAACTTTTTTTAAATTACATAAGCATTCTACAGTATATTACCAATCATAATTGGCCAAAATCAAAATGACATGGATTTGAAACGGCCGAGATATAAAAATATTAAGGCGAGATATTGCGTGGGACCTCGACGCGCGCTCACTAATTTCAAAATTCTCAAAAATGAGGCAGAGCCATAACTTTTTTTAAATTACATAAGCATTCTACAGTATATTACCAATCATAATTGGCCAAAATCAAAATGACATGTATTTGAAACGGCCGAGATATAAAAATATTAAGGCGAGATATTGCTTGGGACCTCGACGCGCGCTCACTAATTTCAAAATTCTCAAAAATGAGGCAGAGCCATAACTTTTTTTAAATTACATAAGCATTCTACAGTGTATTACCAATCATAATTGGCCAAAATCAAAATGACATGTATTTGAAACGGCCGAGATATAAAAATATTAAGACGAGATATTGCTTGATACCGCGATGCGCGCTCACTAATTTCAAAATTCTCAAAAATGAGGCAGAGCCATAACTTTTTTTAAATTACATAAGCATTCTACAGTGTATTACCAATCGTAATTGGCCAAAATCAAAATGACATGTATTTGAAACGGCCGAGATATAAAAATATTAAGACTAGATATTGCTTGATACCGCGATGCGCGCTCACTAATTTCAAAATTCTCAAAAATGAGGCAGAGCCATAACTTTTTTTAAATTACATAAGCATTCTACAGTATATTACCAATCATAATTGACCAAAATCAAAATGACATGTATTTGAAACGGCCGAGATATAAAAATATTAAGGCGAGATATTGCGTGGGACCTCGACGCGCGCTCACTAATTTCAAAATTCTCAAAAATGAGGCAGAGCCATAACTTTTTTTAAATTACATAAGCATTCTACAGTGTATTACCAATCGTAATTGACCAAAATCAAAATGACATGTATTTGAAACGGCCAAAATATAAAAATATTAAGGCGAGATATTGCTAGATACCGCGACGCGCGCTCACTAATTTCAAAATTCTCAAAAATGAGGCAGAGTCATAACTTTTTTTAAATTACAAAAGCATTCTACAGTGTATTACCAATCGTAATTGGCCAAAATCAAACTGACATGTATTTGAAACGGCCGAGATATAAAAATATTAAGACGAGATATTGCTTGATACAGCGACGCGCGCTCACTAATTTCAAAATTCTCAAAAATGAGGCAGAGCCATAACTTTTTTTAAATTACATAAGCATTCTACAGTGTATTACCAATCGTAATTGACCAAAATCAAAATGACATATATTTGAAACTGAGGAGATAAAAAAATATTATGGCGAGATATTGCTAGATACCGCGACGCGCGCTCACTAATTTCAAAATTCTCAAAAATGAGGCAGAGCCATAACTTTTTTTTAAATTACAGGACCATTCTACAGTGTATTACCAATCATAATTGACCAATATCAAAATGACATATATTTGAAACTGAGGAGATAAAAAAATATTAAGGCGAGATATTGCTCGGGGCCGCGACGCCCACTCACAAAATTCAAAATTCCAAAACATACACAGATGCGTACGTTTATAAAAAGTGCAGGCACATTCAAAATGTTTTTTATAGGGGTCCAGTGCAAGAATAGGGCATCTCTATAAATTAAAACTTTACAGGAGACCATAATAGTATATAACGCCATTAGGTCGATATGTAGGCTTGGTTGAATATAAACCTCGGCTGCGCTCCGCTCCGCTTCGCTTCGCCTCGGTTTACAAACTTCAACCCGCGCCTGTTATTTGCATATCGGCCGTATGTTGTTTGATACTTTTTGTAATACCTAAATTACAAAAACAGGTCAATTTATCAATATTAAATTTCAAAATTAATAAAGTAATTATCCAGGCGCAATTTGATACCATAGCAGCATCAACGGTTCAAATACAAACAAACAAATCAAAGTGAAATTAGAAAAATAATGTCAGATGTGCAAAGTTCTTCGTTCTGTGGTATCCCCGGAGATGTACTAAATGAAGCAAATGCTGCCACAATCGATTTACTTCCCCAAAAAAGCAGCAGCAGGTATGAGAAAGAATATAAAGACTTTATTGCTCATAAATTTGCGTTGTCATTTAAATAACGTCCACGGCCGTTATTATAACGGCCAAGGCCTTTATGCCTGTCATATCGATCAAGCAGAATAAAAACAATATTAAAAAGATCGAGTCATTCGAAATGTGGCTTTACCGTCGCATGCTCAAGATATCCTGGACAGACCATATAACCAATGAAGATGTACTGCGAAGAATGCACAAAGAAAGAGAACTTTTACTTACCATCAAAACAAGGAAACTCCAGTATTTGGGGCATATTTCCCGGGGAGAGAGATACTCAACTCTCCAACTAATTATGCAAGGAAAGATACAGGGAAATAGATCCGTAGGGCGCCGCAGAACATCGTGGTTGAAAAACCTCCGGGAATGGTACGGGAAAACTTCGGTAGAACTGTTTAGAGCTGCAGTTTCAAAAATTAGGATCGCTATGATGATTGCTAACCTCCGTTAGGAGATGGCACCATAAGAAGAAGACAGTACTGATAAATGTCAATAACACAGAGGTATTACAAAAAATTATTTTATACTCACCTTCTATAAACAAGGTATATTTTATTATTATTGTTTAGTTATTAGATGTACATGAAGCAAATTAAGCCAAATGTGCATCAGGAGTTTACTCAATTTTTGATTATTTATAAGGAAAGACTCTATATGGGTTCGATAGCCAATACAGATTGTTTATATGTTTAGACAAATCCTCCACGCGCTCATTAAACACAAGCCCATTATAAGTTAAGAAAATAATTATTCAGACCTGACATAAAATCCTGATTATAATGCATATATTGAATGCCCGCTTAAATCTCGCCAAATGCACGTAAAACTTATAATAGTTCCTTGTGTTTACAGTAAAACTGAAGTCGATACAATATTTTGTAAATTAGTTCTGTGACCAGCGTGCACGTGAACGTATGATTGAGCAGCCCTTGCTTAAGAATTGTTGTGTTTCTCCCGAGTTTAATTGTAAGTGAGTGAGTTTAAACTGTAGTGTTTGCCATTTAGGTAGTAACACATATAGTGAATAAGTAATGAAAAGTGAAGATTTTTGTTGAACCATTTTAACATTTTGTTTGCATATTTTACACACCGAAAAAGGGATAAATTGTTAAATTTTCCTGTGAAGTAAGTGATGACGTTGCAAATCTAAAATCAATGTAAAATTATTTATGTCATGAGAGGTGACACTTATATGAAGATGATATGGAATACAATTTAGAAAGGTGTTATTGCAAAATATATCAGAAACAAATTTAAATATTGTACATACGTGGGAATGGTCATTCAAAGTGTAGTAAAACGTACACACATTTAATATTAAATGTAAACGAAACTGTACTTAACGTATGCAACAAACTCATTAATATAACGCCCATACCTTGCTAATCCTGTTAACAATATTTTCAAGACACTTTTTATCAAATCGGTGCGAAGTAGATTTTCGCTAGCGCTAGGAGGCAGTGCAAATCACTACCAAATCCCTTCACAGTAACTATTTGATTGCATAAAATTTCACTCCTAGATAATATCTTTAAGTAATTTTGGTAGTAATGAATATGTAAATATTTGTTTGTTCAATAGCCTTCGTTTCCAAAATATAGGACCTTAAAGTGTTTCTTATCACATCAGTTTTCTTATTAACATTTCTACTAGAATCTCCTTGGAAATTTTTCGTCTGATATTTTCCGGCAAATCGCCCACTTTCAATACACATATTCACAAATAATTACAACAATCCGAGTTGAATGTTAAAAGTTGAAATAAGCACACTACATTGTTGTTAGAATTGTTTTTTTAATTATTTTATGTTTTGCCTAGCTTAACCTCGAATATCTCAGAAACGCTTCATTTTTTCGGAGTTTGGTAATACACTGTAGAATGCTTATGTAATTTAAAAAAATTATGGCTCTGCCTCATTTTTGAGAATTTTGAATTTTGTGAGTGCGCGTCGCGGTCCCAAGCAATATCTCACCTTAATATTTTTTTATCTCGGCCGTTTCAAATACATGTCATTTTGATATTGGTCAATTATGATTTGTAATACACTGTAGAATGCTTATGTAATTTAAAAAAAGTTATGGCTCTGCCTCATTTTTGAGAATTTTGAAATTAGTGAGCGCGCGTCGAGGTCCCAAGCAATATCTCGCCTTAATATTTTTATATCTCGGCCGTTTCAAATATATGTCATTTTGATTTTGGTCAATTACGATTGGTAATATACTGTAGAATGCTTATGTAATTTAAAAAAAGTTATGGCTCTGCCTCATTTTTGAGAATTTTGAAATTAGTGAGCGCGCGTCGAGGTCCCAAGCAATATCTCGCCTTAATATTTTTATATCTCGGCCGTTTCAAATATATGTCATTTTGATTTTGGTCAATTACGATTGGTAATATACTGTAGAATGCTTATGTAATTTAAAAAAAGTTATGGCTCTGCCTCATTTTTGAGAATTTTGAAATTAGTGAGCGCGCGTGGAGGTCCCAAGCAATATCTCGCCTTAATATTTTTATATCTCGGCCGTTTCAAATACATGTCATTTTAATTTTTGACAATTACGATTGGCCATACACTGTAGAATGCTTATGTAATTTAAAAAAGGTTATGGCTCTGCCTCATTTTTGAGAATTTTGAAATTAGTGAGCGCGCGTCGAGGTCCCAAGCAATATCTCGCCTTAATATTTTTATATCTCGGCCGTTTCAAATACATGTCATTTTGATTTTGGTCAATTACGATTGGTAATATACTGTAGAATGCTTATGTAATTTAAAAAAAGTTATGGCTCTGACTCATTTTTGAGAATTTTGAAATTAGTGAGCGCGCGTCGAGGTCCCAAGCAATATCTCGCCTTAATATTTTTATATCTCGGCCGTTTCAAATACATGTCATTTTGATTTTGGCCAATTACGATTGGTAATACACTGTAGAATGCTTATGTAATTTAAAAAAAGTTATGGCTCTGCCTCATTTTTGAGAATTTTGAAATTAGTGAGCGCGCGTGGAGGTCCCAAGCAATATCTCGCCTTAATATTTTTATATCTCGGCCGTTTCAAATACATGTCATTTTGATTTTGGCCAATTACGATTGGTAATACACTGTAGAATGCTTATGTAATTTAAAAAAAGTTATGGCTCTGCCTCATTTTTGAGAATTTTGAAATTAGTGAGCGCGCGTCGAGGTCCCAAGCAATATCTCGCCTTAATATTTTTATATCTCGGCCGTTTCAAATATATGTCATTTTGATTTTGGTCAATTACGATTGGTAATATACTGTAGAATGCTTATGTAATTTAAAAAAAGTTATGGCTCTGCCTCATTTTTGAGAATTTTGAAATTAGTGAGCGCGCGTCGAGGTCCCAAGCAATATCTCGCCTTAATATTTTTATATCTCGGCCGTTTCAAATATATGTCATTTTGATTTTGGTCAATTACGATTGGTAATATACTGTAGAATGCTTATGTAATTTAAAAAAAGTTATGGCTCTGCCTCATTTTTGAGAATTTTGAAATTAGTGAGCGCGCGTGGAGGTCCCAAGCAATATCTCGCCTTAATATTTTTATATCTCGGCCGTTTCAAATACATGTCATTTTGATTTTGGCCAATTACGATTGGCAATACACTGTAGAATGCTTATGTAATTTAAAAAAAGTTATGGCTCTGCCTCATTTTTGAGAATTTTGAAATTAGTGAGCGCGCGTGGAGGTCCCAAGCAATATCTCGCCTTAATATTTTTATATCTCGGCCGTTTCAAATACATGTCATTTTGATTTTGGCCAATTACGATTGGTAATACACTGTAGAATGCTTATGTAATTTAAAAAAAGTTATGGCTCTGCCTCATTTTTGAGAATTTTGAAATTAGTGAGCGCGCGTGGAGGTCCCAAGCAATATCTCGCCTTAATATTTTTATATCTCGGCCGTTTCAAATACATGTCATTTTGATTTTGGCCAATTACGATTGGTAATACACTGTAGAATGCTTATGTAATTTAAAAAAAAGTTATGGCTCTGCCTCATTTTTGAGAATTTTGAAATTAGTGAGCGCGCGTGGAGGTCCCAAGCAATATCTCGCCTTAATATTTTTATATCTCGGCCGTTTCAAATACATGTCATTTTGATTTTGGCCAATTACGATTGGTAATACACTGTAGAATGCTTATGTAATTTAAAAAAAGTTATGGCTCTGCCTCATTTTTGAGAATTTTGAAATTAGTGAGCGCGCGTCGAGGTCCCAAGCAATATCTCGCCTTAATATTTTTATATCTCGGCCGTTTCAAATACATGTCATTTTGATTTTGGTCAATTACGATTGGTAATATACTGTAGAATGCTTATGTAATTTAAAAAAAGTTATGGCTCTGCCTCATTTTTGAGAATTTTGAAATTAGTGAGCGCGCGTCGAGGTCCCAAGCAATATCTCGCCTTAATATTTTTATATCTCGGCCGTTTCAAATACATGTCATTTTGATTATGGCCAATTATGATTGGTAATATACTGTAGAATGCTTATGTAATTTAAAAAAAGTTATGGCTCTGCCTCATTTTTGAGAATTTTGAAATTAGTGAGCGCGCGTCGAGGTCCCAAGCAATATCTCGCCTTAATATTTTTATATCTCGGCCGTTTCAAATACATGTCATTTTGATTTTGGCCAATTACGATTGGTAATACACTGTAGAATGCTTATGTAATTTAAAAAAAGTTATGGCTCTGCCTCATTTTTGAGAATTTTGAAATTAGTGAGCACGCGTCGCGGTATCTAGCAAAATCTCGCCTTAAAATTTTTTTATTTCCTCAGTTTCAAATATATGTCATTTTGATTTTGGCCAATTACGAGTGGTAATACACTGTAGAATGCTTATGTAATTTAAAAAAAGTTATGGCTCTGCCTCATTTTTGAGAATTTTGAAATTAGTGAGCGCGCGTCGCGGTATCAAGCAATATCTCGTCTTAATATTTTTATATCTCGGCCGTTTCAAATACATGTCATTTTGATTTTGGCCAATTATGATTGGTAATATACTGTAGAATGCTTGTGTAATTTAAAAAAAGTTATGGCTCTGCCTCATTTTTGAGAATTTTGAAATTAGTGAGCGCGCGTCGCGGTATCAAGCAATATCTCGTCTTAATATTTTTATATCTCGGCCGTTTCAAATACATGTCATTTTGATTATGGCCAATTATGATTGGTAATATACTGTAGAATGCTTATGTAATTTAAAAAAAGTTATGGCTCTGCCTCATTTTTGAGAATTTTGAAATTAGTGAGCGCGCGTGGAGGTCCCAAGCAATATCTCGCCTTAATATTTTTATATCTCGGCCGTTTCAAATACATATCATTTTGATTTTGGTCAATTACGATTGGTAATATACTGTAGAATGCTTATGTAATTTAAAAAAAGTTATGGCTCTGCCTCATTTTTGAGAATTTTGAAATTAGTGAGCGCGCGTCGAGGTCCCAAGCAATATCTCGCCTTAATATTTTTATATCTCGGCCGTTTCAAATACATGTCATTTTAATTTTTGACAATTACGATTGGCAATACACTGTAGAATGCTTATGTAATTTAAAAAAAGTTATGGCTCTGCCTCATTTTTGAGAATTTTGAAATTAGTGAGCGCGCGTCGAGGTCCCAAGCAATATCTCGCCTTAATATTTTTATATCTCGGCCGTTTCAAATACATGTCATTTTGATTTTGGCCAATTACGATTGGTAATACACTGTAGAATGCTTATGTAATTTAAAAAAAGTTATGGCTCTGCCTCATTTTTGAGAATTTTGAAATTAGTGAGCACGCGTCGCGGTATCTAGCAAAATCTCGCCTTAAAATTTTTTTATTTCCTCAGTTTCAAATATATGTCATTTTGATTTTGGCCAATTACGAGTGGTAATACACTGTAGAATGCTTATGTAATTTAAAAAAAGTTATGGCTCTGCCTCATTTTTGAGAATTTTGAAATTAGTGAGCGCGCGTCGCGGTATCAAGCAATATCTCGTCTTAATATTTTTATATCTCGGCCGTTTCAAATACATGTCATTTTGATTTTGGCCAATTATGATTGGTAATATACTGTAGAATGCTTGTGTAATTTAAAAAAAGTTATGGCTCTGCCTCATTTTTGAGAATTTTGAAATTAGTGAGCGCGCGTCGCGGTATCAAGCAATATCTCGTCTTAATATTTTTATATCTCGGCCGTTTCAAATACATGTCATTTTGATTATGGCCAATTATGATTGGTAATATACTGTAGAATGCTTATGTAATTTAAAAAAAGTTATGGCTCTGCCTCATTTTTGAGAATTTTGAAATTAGTGAGCGCGCGTCGCGGTATCAAGCAATATCTCGTCTTAATATTTTTATATCTCGGCCGTTTCAAATACATGTCATTTTGATTTTGGCCAATTATGATTGGTAATATACTGTAGAATGCTTATGTAATTTAAAAAAAGTTATGGCTCTGCCTCATTTTTGAGAATTTTGAAATTAGTGAGCGCGCGTCGCGGTATCAAGCAATATCTCGTCTTAATATTTTTATATCTCGGCCGTTTCAAATACATTTCATTTTGATTATGGCCAATTATGATTGGTAATATACTGTAGAATGCTTATGTAATTTAAAAAAGGTTATGGCTCTGCCTCATTTTTGAGAATTTTGAAATTAGCGAGCGCGCGTCGAGGTCCCAAGCAATATCTCGCCTTCATATTTTTATATCTCGGCCGTTTCAAATACATGTCATTTTGATTTTGGCCAATTACGATTGGTAATACACTGTAGAATGCTTATGTAATTTAAAAAAAGTTATGGCTCTGCCTCATTTTTGAGAATTTTGAAATTAGTGAGCGCGCGTCGAGGTCCCAAGCAATATCTCGCCTTAATATTTTTATATCTCGGCCGTTTCAAATACATGTCATTTTGATTTTGGTCAATTACGATTGGTAATATACTGTAGAATGCTTATGTAATTTAAAAAAAGTTATGGCTCTGCCTCATTTTTGAGAATTTTGAAATTAGTGAGCGCGCGTCGAGGTCCCAAGCAATATCTCGCCTTAATATTTTTATATCTCGGCCGTTTCAAATACATGTCATTTTGATTTTGGCCAATTATGATTGGTAATATACTGTAGAATGCTTATGTAATTTAAAAAAAGTTATGGCTCTGCCTCATTTTTGAGAATTTTGAAATTAGTGAGCGCGCGTCGAGGTCCCAAGCAATATCTCGCCTTAATATTTTTATATCTCGGCCGTTTCAAATACATGTCATTTTGATTTTGGCCAATTATGATTGGTAATATACTGTAGAATGCTTATGTAATTTAAAAAAAGTTATGGCTCTGCCTCATTTTTGAGAATTTTGAAATTAGTGAGCGCGCGTCGAGGTCCCAAGCAATATCTCGCCTTAATATTTTTATATCTCGGCCGTTTCAAATACATGTCATTTTGATTTTGGCCAATTACGATTGGTAATACACTGTAGAATGCTTATGTAATTTAAAAAAAGTTATGGCTCTGCCTCATTTTTGAGAATTTTGAAATTAGTGAGCGCGCGTGGAGGTCCCAAGCAATATCTCGCCTTAATATTTTTATATCTCGGCCGTTTCAAATACATGTCATTTTGATTTTGGTCAATTACGATTGGTAATATACTGTAGAATGCTTATGTAATTTAAAAAAAGTTATGGCTCTGCCTCATTTTTGAGAATTTTGAAATTAGTGAGCGCGCGTGGAGGTCCCAAGCAATATCTCGCCTTAATATTTTTATATCTCGGCCGTTTCAAATACATGTCATTTTGATTTTGGTCAATTACGATTGGTAATATACTGTAGAATGCTTGTGTAATTTAAAAAAAGTTATGGCTCTGCCTCATTTTTGAGAATTTTGAAATTAGTGAGCGCGCGTCGCGGTATCAAGCAATATCTCGCCTTAATATTTTTATATCTCGGCCGTTTCAAATACATGTCATTTTGATTATGGCCAATTATGATTGGTAATATACTGTAGAATGCTTATGTAATTTAAAAAAGGTTATGGCTCTGCCTCATTTTTGAGAATTTTGAAATTAGCGAGCGCGCGTCGAGGTCCCAAGCAATATCTCGCCTTCATATTTTTATATCTCGGCCGTTTCAAATACATGTCATTTTGATTTTGGCCAATTACGAGTGGTAATACACTGTAGAATGCTTATGTAATTTAAAAAAAGTTATGGCTCTGCCTCATTTTTGAGAATTTTGAAATTAGTGAGCGCGCGTCGAGGTCCCAAGCAATATCTCGCCTTAATATTTTTATATCTCGGCCGTTTCAAATACATGTCATTTTAATTTTTGACAATTACGATTGGCAATACACTGTAGAATGCTTATGTAATTTAAAAAAAGTTATGGCTCTGCCTCATTTTTGAGAATTTTGAAATTAGTGAGCGCGCGTGGAGGTCCCAAGCAATATCTCGCCTTAATATTTTTATATCTCGGCCGTTTCAAATACATGTCATTTTGATTTTGGTCAATTACGATTGGTAATATACTGTAGAATGCTTATGTAATTTAAAAAAAGTTATGGCTCTGCCTCATTTTTGAGAATTTTGAAATTAGTGAGCGCGCGTGGAGGTCCCAAGCAATATCTCGCCTTAATATTTTTATATCTCGGCCGTTTCAAATACATGTCATTTTGATTTTGGTCAATTACGATTGGTAATATACTGTAGAATGCTTGTGTAATTTAAAAAAAGTTATGGCTCTGCCTCATTTTTGAGAATTTTGAAATTAGTGAGCGCGCGTCGCGGTATCAAGCAATATCTCGCCTTAATATTTTTATATCTCGGCCGTTTCAAATACATGTCATTTTGATTATGGCCAATTATGATTGGTAATATACTGTAGAATGCTTATGTAATTTAAAAAAGGTTATGGCTCTGCCTCATTTTTGAGAATTTTGAAATTAGCGAGCGCGCGTCGAGGTCCCAAGCAATATCTCGCCTTCATATTTTTATATCTCGGCCGTTTCAAATACATGTCATTTTGATTTTGGCCAATTACGAGTGGTAATACACTGTAGAATGCTTATGTAATTTAAAAAAAGTTATGGCTCTGCCTCATTTTTGAGAATTTTGAAATTAGTGAGCGCGCGTCGAGGTCCCAAGCAATATCTCGCCTTAATATTTTTATATCTCGGCCGTTTCAAATACATGTCATTTTAATTTTTGACAATTACGATTGGCAATACACTGTAGAATGCTTATGTAATTTAAAAAAAGTTATGGCTCTGCCTCATTTTTGAGAATTTTGAAATTAGTGAGCGCGCGTCGAGGTCCCAAGCAATATCTCGCCTTAATATTTTTATATCTCGGCCGTTTCAAATACATGTCATTTTGATTTTGGCCAATTACGATTGGTAATACACTGTAGAATGCTTATGTAATTTAAAAAAAGTTATGGCTCTGCCTCATTTTTGAGAATTTTGAAATTAGTGAGCGCGCGTCGCGGTATCAAGCAATATCTCGCCCTAATATTTTTATATCTCGGCCGTTTCAAATACATGTCATTTTGATTTTGGCCAATTACGATTGGTAATACACTGTAGAATGGTTATGTAATTTAAAAAAAGTTATGACTCTGCCTCATTTACGGGAATTTTGAATTTAGTGAGTGCGCGTCGCGGTCCCGTGCAATAACTCGGCTTAATAATTTTTTAACTCGGTAGTTTCAAAAATATGTCATTTTAATAATGATAAATTATGATAGGAAAAACCTTCTGGAATGCGACTGGATAATTTTTAAATGAGTGGTCCCGCCTCATTTAGTGCAAAACAGAAAAATGCGAAATCTCGTATTTTAGGGGTGAATGACGTGAGACAGGGTGGTGAGGGTGCCGGTACGAGGACTATAACACTGTGGCGTTAGATTTGAAAGACATTAAATGCATTTATATGAGTATATTATAGAAATTATTAAATTTAAAATCTATTGCTGGAATCTATTGCTAACTTCACACCGGTTGGATTTTTATCTGCTGTTCATTTTCTATCAGTTCTAAGGGACAAGGCGATATTATTATTATATTACATGACATTTATAGTATTTCACGTTACAAGTCCGGTAGGTTAGATTAGGTTATGTTAGGACGAGTATCGTAATGCTTTTTACTTCATACTTAAGTCTCTTGTGTATCATTATATTATTTCAAAAATATAAAAATCCCATTATATTGTGCAAATCGCATCATCTTTTTTCCTGTAGTAACCGCCGTTGTTGTTCGTTTCCATTGAATATTTGTCACTTTGAAATGGATACCATAAACGTTTCTACCTCGACATCGAGCAAGAAATCCGGTAGGTATTACTGTTACGGGTTTAACTCGTTCGTAGGATTCAGTCGGTGGAAGATCACTGGGCAAAATCGCAGTTCTCATATATATGCCAATAGCATGCAGCGGCATGTTTCTGAGCAGAATGCTCTTGAGATAGCTCTATCATTGATTCGCTGTTTGTAAAAAAAAACCTCAACAACAAAACCACGATGTGCACCCGATCAGCGCACTGTGGCGACAGAAAACAGCATTGTTCACCCGATCTGAGGGACCAAGCTTCAGCTGATCCTTCAGTGATTTTTTTTAAATGTGGGACTCTTTACCAAAATCATATTTCATAATTTCTCGTAAAAATACGTACTCTCCATTCACGATGTTTTTGCGTCAGGGGAGCTTTGAATATCTATTTGTTGGTTTATGAATTCCCCAATGGAACTTGTCAATTTTTTTTTTTTTTGGTTAACTTCTTTTCAATTTTTTAAATAACTTTGTTGCTAGATTTCAAGTTTTAATTATTAGAGATGAAAATGGAACGGAAAAAATATAAATCTGACAATGTGGTAGGAAGCAAATGTCTAATCGACATCGACACAAAAAAATAACTTCCGCTGCATCACTGGTCATCAGTTTGTCCAACATGACAAAATGAAAACCCAGCCAACTCGGTTGCAAAAAGGTCGTGAATGAAGTATACCTATATATTTTCATTCTGGAGTGTTTTCCAAAATAATACGTTTTTCCATAATTTTCGTTCATTTACAGGACCAAGGTAGTCCGACCAGCGTCATCGCCGCTGGTGTGAGTCGAGTAAAGTTTTCCTTTACCAATTTTACATTTATTCCAGACCTCAACAATCTCGTTCATAAAATCCTTGCAGCGAATAGTGCTACAATTATAAATCCACACCATAGTTCTCTAAATCATTGCTATTCAGCATGCTAACCAAGTTCTGACACCTTTTTTAAATACAATAACGTTTTTACAGTATTTGGACTACTAAAAACTAAAATAAAGCAAGCAAGATCATAAAACAATACCAATAATATATTGTTTTATTCACTTTATTATCTACTATCAGACCTTTTCTATCTATGTGAGAATTTTTGTACGTTTTTGCTGCACTGACTTTTCGTGAATCGTTCTTTATTTTTATTTTTTTGAATAAATATTTTCGCATTGCAGTTGTTTTTTATAGCACTTGACAATTTATGTTAACATCGCTCTGTTAAAGATCGATTTTCAATGTTTTTCCCTTAGCAACTTACACATTTACAGACTTAATATTCATTATTTAGTTAAACTTTCTGCGTTATTTGCCGTTTAAAACAAAATGTTTAAATGATGAAGTGTTGCACATTTATGAATTTAGAAATAAAGCTGGACAGATATAATAATAAAAAATATACAGAGATATTTGAAAAACAAAAGTCGATTGTTTTTTGACCTTGAAGGAAATATTAAAAAAACTATAAAACACTTTATAGTATTCTTAGTCTTAATTTATTTATTTTGTTTATCAAAATTGGTCTACAAATAAAGGAGGGCGCAAATATGATTGTACGAGGGCATATCTACGCACACGTCATAACAGTATTTGTAATCGAATGATGAATAGTATTGAACTATAATTGTGAGGCGTAATTCGACATGACATAATTTTATCGTGTGCAATTTCGCAAGGTTGAATTAATCGTAACGATGAAGGTTGCAGTTTCAATATCAACAGCCATAAATAAGTAATTGGGACGTAATTGCGATAATTCCGGGAGATCAAATTTGCGGTTTGTATGTGAGAGGCATTGATTAATCGCAGCAGGTGTCCGTTTTTATTTCGTTCCCGCAATGCAATAAACCCGCGTTTCGCGCCCGTCTTCCTTTTAAAAGAGCCCCGACAGGAGGAGGCTGCGGCCGTGCAGATCATAATAAAACGTAATTTAAATTTGGGTGGACCAGGCAATTCTCGCTAAACGTTGCCCCCTCAGGCGCGCATTCTCAAACAACCTCCGGACACATGTAGCAATTATTTACACTACAATAACTGTAATTATGTTCACCGAAGACTTTTAGGCTCCAACCATTACGCCACAAAAACATGTGATTACCATCAATGTGTAATCTGTGACATAATTGAGCGCCTTGTGCACGATTCACGCCGGGTTATTTGTTGTGCATCAAAACAATACGTTGCACGTGCTTCTACGAGGGCAGTAATAAGCCGAACCCGCTGCTTTTTGCGGTACACGTTTTGGGCATGTAAACAAAGCGAAAGCCGGCGTGATTTCACGTTTGCGGCGTGCTCCTTTTGCTCATCTTCTTTGAAACTGTCCGCACGCTTCTTTCGCGAAATGCGGAGTGTAAACTTGCAACCCTGCGCGACCTGAGGACACGTGGGGAAAATTCATCAATGAAACTTATAATTTAATGGGCAAACCGATCCGTATACCCCGGTGGACGGTGGTAAAAGAACAATTAAAAACCATAATGTTACCTTTAGTTGTGGTTGTCAAAACAAAAGCTGCCGCTAAGAAGAATAACACAGAATCATGTTTGCCAGAGCACAGGGGATTTGTCCGAGTCATTTTATCAAATTGAACACAGCCACACACGTCCGGTTAAAGAACACACATTTTCAAATATTTTCCGAATAGGTCCTTATTTACGTTAGCAGTGCTGTCAGAGGAGTGCTTCACAAATGCGCGACGCCATCTTGCATAGCCATATTGAAAGATCCCAACATTTGAGTTTTGAGTGGGGATAAAGTGCCGGTAACACAGGAAACCGTCTGCATTTATTTTAAAATTCGCACCACAGCGACATCTGCTGTCTCTATTACTGTTTAAGTATTATAATACTTTTTATGTATGCTTAGAAATACCATTGAGCAAGGAACTAAAGATTTTCCTTACTCAATGGCAATGCCTACGTATCATTTATAAAATATGTTATGCCACTTCGAATCCTGCAGCCAATACTTGCCATAATAAAAGTAATAAGTTCTATAAAATAAGACATACATCAAAAATAGTGCATATTATATTTGTACAAATATCACGAACATTTAAATTATTTTCAGACAAGGAAATACAATCAATTGCACCGCAATAATACCACTGGCAGCTCACAAATGATTTCTTTGATTTTCTATGCCCGTTCCCTATGCAACTTAATATACAGCAATACTAAACAACTCTGCATGTTCCATCCATATGCAACACAAAATACAGTAATTAAATAGCTAATTATGGTGGATAAGTGGATAAGTCGATAAAATTATGTTTATTCACATGTATCATACATTTTTTTTCAATTTTGCAGAATTTTCTAAATTTTGTATTGATTAGATATTTTATTTACATAAATATTAATTGTAAGATTATTAAATTGATGAACTCTTGCCAGGAAAGTTGACTCTAGTTTCGTAAGAGTCAAGTGTAGTTAAGGTGACCAGACGTCCCGATTTTGGCGGGACAGTCCCGATTTTTAGAAATTTGTCCCGCGTCCCGCGACGTTTCAAAAATGTCCCGACTTTTGAAAGATTGGGTTTTTTTCGGGGTGATCTTTTATTCGCTATTTTGAAGTTATCAGCTTATATATTTCGCCAATACCTGTATTTGGTAGCAGCGCTACAGCGGCCAAAATACAAAACGGTACTTTAAAAACATGCCTCGTTGTTAAAAAAAATGTAATATAATATTATACAGGGTGTCTAAAAAACGCCGCTAGCGATAACTCCTTTATTTATTGGCCGAATTCAATAAAAGGAAAACAAAACTAAATGGCTCCACATATCTACAAAGGGACCCTAATTTTTTTTTTTGCAAAATCTAGCAACTATCGCTGAAATGAAAGTTGATTTTGCAAAAGAAAACAAAAATTAGTGCCCCTTTGTAGAACATGTGGAGACATTTAATTGTGTTTTTGTTTTATTGAAATCGGGCAATAAATAGTTAGGGAGCTATGGAGTTATTGGAAAACGGCGTTATTAAGGAGACACCCTGTATATTTTGCGTTTTGCGTTCTTTGTTAATTAAATTTAAAAAAAAATCCCCCCCCCCGTCCTGCTGTCCCGATTTTGTATCATTAGGATCTGGTCACCTTAAGTATAGTGGAAGTTAAGTTGATTCTACAATCGTCAGGATCAAGTGCAATGGAAGTTTCAGGCCTTTCATTTGAATTCACATTTGTCAATTTTTTTCTTCCAGTCATAATTTATTTACATAAATGTTAATTGTACTATTATTAATTTGATGTACTCTTAAACCAGGAAAGTTGACTCTATTTTCGTAAGAGTCAAGTATAGTGGAAGTTAAGTTGATTCTACTTTCGTCAGGGTCAAGTGCAGTTGAAGTTTTGTGCCTTTCATTTGAATTTATTATTGATAAAAAATTTCAGTCAGTCACAAAATGTATTATACTCTTTTTCGTAAACTAATTTAGATTTTTCTGGTAATAAATTCGATACTGCAATCGTAGCTGCGTCCAGAACATCTTCTGGTATGGTTTCTTTTTTGTTATTTGCCATTTCAAACACAATTTCTGACTTGAAATCGGTAAATTGAAGTATTTGCGTGAAATGTCACATGATACATGAGACAATCGATTCCAGCAAGGAAAATTTCAAGGTAGTGCGAAGTTTTTTTTTTACTTTATTCGTGTTGTTAAAGCAGTGTGAATAAAGTGTTGTTAGAAAACATTTTATTCACTGTTTTGATTAATTTTTTTCACCTTTATGATTAAAATGCTGTTTTAATAATGAAATTCAATATATGTAATGAGCATTCTAATAGGGAAATAGGGAAAGTAATATATTAAAATGAATCCTATATAACAGTGTAAAATTCTGTATCTACGACAGCCAAATAATAATGATATTATACAGGGTGGTCACTTTTACGACGCCCACCATTAGGAGCTATTAAACGGAAATATATACAGAGTTGGCCAAATAGGCTAAAAGTTTCTTATTTTCGTGCCTTTTAATATTCTGAAAAGAAATCCGGGAAATCTTGCACAGTTCCTGAAATATCGCTGAAAACCCGAAAAAGTGCACTTTCCTTTTCCTTTTATAACTTTTCTATTTTTGAAGGAAATTTTACGAAACTGCCCTCTGTACCTAATAATTGTTATTAAAAATCATTTAATATCTACCTGAAATTGTTGTGTTAATTTATGAATTTTAATATTTCAGTGAGCGTGAGTTACGAATGATTTATAACTCACTAGTGAGTTATACGATACAGAATTCAACTGAAATAATTCGAATTATGGTTGTATAATTTAGAAGTGTTGGATAAATAAATATTATTTTATTCATACGCTCTCTAAAATGGCTAATTTGCAGTTCCAAACCAGTCCGGAAGATGACATATTAATGGCCAAGACCGTTAAAATATCCAACGCAACACTTCAAATATTTATTAACAAACAAAATCGGAACACGTCTTTAAATGTATTATAATCCTTTTCATATTGCCCCCTTGACTTATTGGGGAACACAATTTGAATGCCATGAGAACCTTTTGCAATATTTCGGCCGGAATTTCAATCAATTCCAAACGTATGAATAAAATCAATTTGTCAACCGCATAAAATGACTCGTTGATGGTACAAACTTTAGCAACAATAATACTGTTGATGTGGTAAAGAAGAGGTGGAGACTGATTTTAATAAATTGTAATTAGATAGGTAAGTAAGAATGTATAAGATATAATAAGACATTTTAGGTCTGGTCTATTCACCTCCAAGTAAAGTGTCATAAAGTTAATGTTAAGTTAATGCTATGAACAGATAATGTTCGCTTCGGCCCAGTAACTACTTACCGGGTACTCTATAGGACAGCATTGATGAAAAGACGGAACTCTGATAAAATCTATCAAGTAGGGTTAACTGTCGCGTAAGTAACAGACACTTTACTTGAGGGTGAATTGAGGGCCTTAACATCATTAAAATTGCATGCTATGTTGTCATTTTTTCCAAATTAAATAACTCCCCGAGTAAGTGCCATCTATAGTTAGTAGATAGAGAAGCGGGTAGATTTTTTTAAACACCCTGTAAATAGAACAGGTCGCATAGAAATGCAACCAAATATACACCAACATACCAAAAATATATTTGTATACTTTTCGTAGTCAAAATAGATCGATAAGAGAAGTACTGTGCAGCTAAAGATACAGAAACTGTAATGAGTCCGAAGTCGAAGTAGTAAATTATCAATTAAATTCCGATGAAAAATATGTTCACTTGTCAACGCCGACTGTGTACGTCACACGGAAGTCTTGCGGTGTGTTAAATTCCATTAGAAAATGTGTTAACTCCCCTTTAAATAACCATTAGTAAACAGTAAACACTACCAATATGATCAAAGCAATTCTAGTATTTAATAACCATGGCAAACCCAGGCTATCAAAGTTCTATCAATATTTTGTAAGTATTTGAGGTTACAAACATAACAGTTATGTTTTCATGAATATGTTCCTCCCTAGAACGAAGACATGCAGCAGCAGATAATCAAGGAGACGTTCCAGCTGGTCTCCAAGCGCGACGACAACGTGTGCAACTTTCTGGAGGGCGGAAGGTAATTTAATTGCTGCGGCCGCTGCCACAGCAATAAATTACTCTCACGTTTCAGCTTGATCGGTGGCAGCGATTACAAACTAATCTACAGGCACTACGCTACATTGTACTTTGTGTTCTGCGTCGACTCCTCAGAGAGCGAGTTGGGAATTCTTGATTTAATTCAGGTATTTGTCGAAACATTGGACAAATGTTTCGAGAACGTATGCGAATTAGATTTAATATTCCACGTAGATAAAGTCCACTATATACTCAACGAATTAGTAATGGGCGGAATGGTTTTAGAAACTAACATGACTGAAATATTAACTAGAATAGAAGACCAGAACAAATTGGAAAGTAAAGAGGTAATTATTATGACACCAATTGCTGCAGTTATGTTGTCCTTTATTTTATCACTGAACAACCGGTCCATAGTTATAAGCCTGACGGATTGACATACCCACAAAGGACCTGTAAAAACTACTTGTCCAATGCGTTTTAATGGCCTTGCGGGTATCTTAAACCACAGCATAGCTATTGCAACACGGTGAATGGAATCACTGGTTGTACAAAGATAATTATTACTCTATTGAAGGCCCCTTTCAAAAGTGTAATGAACATTTCCAGGCTTTCTATTATTTTTTTAGAATCATAAAGAATCCTATTCCAATGTCCATGTTGAATTCCAATGTTACTTTTTTTGTGGTTTTAGGCGCGTTCAATTCCCAGAGTATCTTCGTGTGTGGATGTTTTTTAATGTCTGATTTTTATAGGCCGGTATAAGTGCGGCGCCTGCAAGAGCCGTATCGGCGGTTAAAAATATGAATATCCCCCAACAAATCAAGGACATGAAGCTGCCTGATCTACCGCAGGCAATCAAGGATCTTAAATTCTGACCTCAGATGCCTTTCACTGTTGAAAACCTAGATCTGTCTCCATCGTACATGTCCGGTGATAGCCGATCCTTGCTCTACGAACCTTCCTCTGCAAAGTACACATAAGAATTCTGTACACGGCCTCGCCCAAGTGATTCGCAAATGCTAAACAATGCGGTTTGAATTCATGTAGATATAACGCATATGTAAATATATATTTGTACAACTGTAATAAATATACATGCTGTTTTTGTAATAAATTATTTCTGTGCTTTGAGCATTGGACGGTTGGTCCTAAAATATTTGATCTTGTATTTGTACTTCAAAGGGTACTTTCTATTGATTCTTGAAACATAAATATTACGATGATTAGTGTAGATAGGTTTTTCTTGTATTTATTTGATATAACTGCATATACAAATGTATACTTTTATAATAAAATCTTATTAATTGGATTGAAATATAATTCATGCATATTATACGAGCCTTTTATTGTGAATTTTCAGGTTGAAATACTTATTAATCCCTGTGCAAATCACCGATGAATTTTTTTACTTTGTTGTAACCATACATATTTTATGCTTTTCCTGATCATTTCTAATTTTTGATTATAAATGACCGAAATAAAAGCCCAATCTGCATAGTTTGATAGGCATCTTAAAACTTTTAATAAAACATAAATGTTCCAAGGCGTCAAACATAAATTTTGCAGGCTGCTAAGGTGCTTATGAAATTAGTACAAAGAGGTATGAGCATATAGCATTTGTTATCGCACGGATTTTACAACCGAAATTACTAGCAAAATAATTTATTTACCATTATTCGATTAAAAAAGTACCAAGGCTGTACTATACCAACTGCTGACCTACAATTATTACGTAGCTATATTTATTTTCCCACAATTGACAGATAAAGCAGGTCTTTCTGCTTGCTAATGCGTGCGAAAAGTTGACTTTTTCCGAGGACCGTCACTTTGTCGCTCGTTGCTAGTGACAACAAGCGAAAAGTTCGCATAAACACCTATCTGTTACAAATAGAGATGTTTTCGCAAATGCCACGTCTATAATCTGATCGCTCGATCAATTACATGTAATTTAAAAAGTCAATAATAATTATTGTACCCTGCCATACGCATAATTAGCGATTGTGATTTGAAACAATAAATTGTAGGAAACATTTTGCATGCATTATGAGCAAAAAGTGACATTATTGCTTTCGAGTGAATGCCGACTATAATAGAATGGCAACTATCACTCTCAAGCAATAATGTACCACTTTTCCCTCTTAATACAAAAATACTATAAATAAATATTTAATACGCAATTTTAATCATAAAATTGTATGAACTTATAAAACTGATGCATGTTTTGGGTCCTTGGTGTTTGACGCTCAATTTGTTTCAGAAAAACAAATTATATATAGGTCATCGTCCATCAGCATCTCCAATGCACGTCTCTTTAACTTGAACCTCGGAGATATCAGTGTCCATTCAATAAATATTTATTGCGTTTTAGGCACGAACACGATGTGCGTAGAATATTTGTTTACTTACGCAGAACTATCTGGAGCGTCAAGCGTTCAAATTGTCATTGATTACAATGATTACTTATTCTTCAATATTTAGTGCATAATAATTTAAGATTATTGTAAAATACATCAGTCGTTAAACGAAGATAAATTGCTAGTTGACACATAGGCTTTTTTGTTTGGTTTAAGACCTCGATTTCTGTAGCGATTAAAATCTCTCAAAAGTAATTCTTTACAAATTTTGTACCCGAAATGTAGGTAGTAGACTTGAAAACAATTCGTCCGAAAATTTCATGAGAATTCTGTCATTAAGAAGTGAGAATATTAAGTAAATACTGCATTGCGAAATACAAGTTATTATGTGAGTTATATCTTCGAAAATTCTATAAAACAATACTTATGCTATGGATTCTAGATTATATCTACTAGAAAAAAGATAAGTTGCGGATCGGAGGTCTAAACAGCCATAAGCTAAGTTCCAGTTAAGAGCGCGGTTTTTCGGGCGTAAAAGTGGTTTTCATCTTAAACGCTGTTAATAATCACTTTCACGTTATATTTTCTGTACCATAAATTATTAAAATAAATACTACGTGTCGCTATATAGTAAGTTTTTCGATTATTTACGTTTTTCTATGAAATTTCATGAAATCGTCGCTTTTTGCCGTTTTTCATCTTCATGGAATGTATTTGCAAATATTTGCGCAATTTTAAAGCTTTACATGAATATAGACCTGATTCTACGTGTCACTATATAGTTTATAATTAAAATTACCAATTGTTTGCCATATTATTTAAATAATTTGATTCAGAGAAATTATATTTAGTCATTTGAAAAATATATCCTGAAACATGGTAAAATACTGTATCTAATAAGATATAGTACTTATTAATTAACAGATGTTTTATGGTTTTATTAATTATTTAAAATGTATCTAAATTGAATATCCCGCCGTGAAAATAGTTAAAAATTTGCTCCTAGCAGTTCATATGTTCGCAACGAGATGGAGTAATGACATAATTGCTAAGCCATGTTGCCAACACTACTAACAGAAGCTTGAAATATGCGAATCAAGTGTAAAGGTCATTTTTTACCGCTGTTTTTATGCTCTGTCGGGGCTCAGCCGTTTGAACGAACGCCGACATTATTTTGCGAACTTCGCATTTAAACCGCGAAATATCGTAATTCTTATAATTTTTAATGCAGGACATTCTAAATCTTTGCAACGCGAATGATGATTAAAACAGTGATAAGGCTCATTAATTAAATCATCAATAATTGTTTTTTGTGCTATTTTCTGTAATAAGGAAATTAGTTTTTTATTTACTATTTTTCTAGCAGCCAAGGAAACATTTTTTTTGCCATTTTTTAAAGAGTTTAATCTCTTCCCATATTTTTTTATGATAGGGTTAACATATTCAATTTTTGTGATATCCTTCCCATACACACAAATCTCGAAATACGCAAAAGAACTACACAATGCACAAGTAAATTGTCACAGGTAGATTTAATAGTCTAACTAAATATAAAAAATATAAAACATGCAATAATAATTGTCATAGGGAGGAATTAGTCATACACAAAATACAGACACAATAGTTGTCACAGGGTGAAAGTAAAAAATAGTCACGGGGGAGACAGAAGTTTATAAAACACACACACACACAACCAAAACGCACAATAACCAAAGCAGAAACAGACGAAGAAAACACAACCATAATTGAATAGGATTTTCAAATTAACTACGCACCCGAATGTAAAGAAACCTAAATGAATCTATTTACATGTGGGGTGTTGTTGAAATCTCTAGGGCGAAATGCACGCACTTATAATACTTTAAGAAGGGATAAGTATGTACACAAAATTTGGGTCCTGAGGAGATAAGGAGATAAGTTCTTGGGTCGTTTATAACTGCCATCTTAATACTATACCTCTGTTCCATAATAAGTGAGCCATTTGAGTTTTCTTTCAAACTTATTGACACTTAGTTATTTTTTTAATTTATATTTTGATATTCTTAATATACGCAAAACTTATTTTGTGAAAAATAAACATCGGTAATGGCTCACTTATTATGGAAAAAAAAATAAAAGTCGGTAATGGCTCACATATAATGGAAAAACTAAAAATCGGTAATGGCTCACTTATTATGGAACAGAGGTATTCGTTTTTTGGACAGTTGAAGAGGTCACCAAGAGCTAGCTTATATTAACACCAAACATTTGATTTGAAGTCAAAAATAAAAGTATTTAAAATAAATATGGTCTCAGTTTACTTATAGTTTTATTAGGGTGAAATTGAAGGAAACTCGTTTTCCAATGTTATTTCGCGATCAAATAATCCCTCGTCACGACAACGAAAATGGAATTATATTTATTTTAAAATAAAAGTGATCTTAAAGTGTAAGAAATGTTTCATATACCTTTTTTGGCTAATAAGCTTACAGTATCTTAATAAGACTCAAATTTGGTCACATAAATTACAAAACTTGGATTTAGTGAATTTAATTAAATAAATATAACATTTTAAAGAAATTATTCCCTGATATTAAGAGGCCTCTTTACCCCAGCTAGTATACGGCATTATTAATAAGCGACAGCCAAATAATTTATGAACAGGTTAACATAATTACAATCAGATAACTGATATAGAAAGTTTAGACATTTATCTACAATTAGACAAAGTTTTAAGAAATAAATTAAAAGTGACTTATTTCTGATCACCTAATCGGATTTATGTGCAGACAAGAATACTCCATTATAATTCAAGATATTGGAACAAAAAGAAAGAAGGTGGTTCACAACAATATTAGCTCCAAAGAAACCGAGGGAATTTCCATTTTATGTACCCTGTCTTAATTAAATAAATACAGAAGAAAATTTCACAAATCTGCTAAACAGCCATTCTTTTAATAAATATAATAAATCACCGTTTTATTATTTCCTAAAACTACTCGGCTCAATTGTAGATAAATATCTGAAGTTTCTAAACATGTCTCCGATTGCAATTATGTAGACCCGTTCATAAATTATCTTGGCTGTCGTTTACATGCAATTCCACATACCGCCTTTGGGTAAAGACGGCTCTTAAAATATATAATATAATATAATATAATAATAATAATAATAATAATAATAATAATTATAATAATAATAATAATAATAATAATAATCCCTACTACTCCTCCACCTATGGCGTAATTGGTTACTGTCAATTATATAATATAGTGATCGGAAATAAAATGTATATGCTCATAAATTAGCACGCGTCGAAAAAAATCTCGCGCTGCTTCATCGTAAAATTATTTGTGGTCCGCCGCAAAAAAAGCTGGCTATACAAATTAAACACATGGCAACATGTTCAATTTTTCGCACGCAAATTTCGTTAGTAAGGAAGGCAAAACATATTACAGAGCGGTTTTAAATCAAATCCTGGCGGATTTATCAACAACCAGAGGCCAGTTTTCGCGCCAAAACCCCGCTCTTAATGGTTATACATACTTGTATATCAAAACTCGAGGTAAAAACTGGCGGAAATAATATTTCTGACATGAGCTGACCATAAAATATTGAAGAAATAACATTTCAGTTATGAGACAAAGGATAAAATAGTACAAATAATATTTTAGTTGCGCGTTTGCGATTCCAAAACTGCCTGAACCAATATTTCAGTTTTGAGTTGCGAGTTTCAGGTATCATCAGCCCGAAGTTATATTTTAGTTATTGGTTCGATATCAAATGTGTTGCGTAAACTGTTGCAAATAATATTTCTGAAGTAAACTGAAAATAAAATATCGTATAAATAATAATAGGTACATTATACATACACAATATTTGAGTTGGTTATTAGGGCCAAAACTGATTTTTGACACAAATTTTGAGAAAATGATTGTATGTATTTTCAAACATCGATTAAGGCAGAAACACATCTGGCAACTATGGAAGTACTTACTTACTATAGTATTTTATTAAAGTATTTACTTAAAAGTAATTTACTTAAAATTTAAAGATGTTTATAAAACGCAGGTCATGAAAATGATGTTTTCGTCGTGATAACTAACTAATTTGTCATTTTTGCAATACATTTCATACTAGAAATCTAGCCTTATAAAGGATTAACACCATTTTTGCGACACCCTGTATCTATATGTAAAAGAACCATTGAAGCGTAGGTGTGACTGTGAACCTCTGCGACACAATAATAAATATATGAAGGTAGTAACAAAATCAATTGATTTAATAGTATATTATTCAACGAGCGCGTAATGATGGCTATTGGTAATAGCCATTGCGCGCGAGTTGAATACTATACTTTATCTGCAACTCTTTTATTAATGCACCTAAATTGAGAATTTAATTTTTATGGGCACTGTAATTTATTGTAACATTCTTGCAATTATGGAAATTAATGACTGGTGTTGAATTTCCAACGAAATCATAATTTTTCCGGCGTAAAAACTTTGGCTCTTTTTGGCCGATTACCCTCAGCTTAACGCTTTAAAAATGACTGCAACTTACATTAATTTTCCATATGAATATTGTGGTAAAAATTCAGTGTGCTTCTTAGCATAGAGTAAAAAGCCCATTAAAGCGACGACTTATACGTTTTTGCCAATTCGGTGAAGTAAACCAGGAGGACGTTTTCAGAAAACGAAGACGTTTCTTTCTTCGTTTGCCAAATCATGAAGTTCTTATATGCCGCATCATATTTACGTTTCCATTTCTCCGGCAACAACTTTTCAGTAGCATATTTTGCCAGCTCCAATATCTCTTAGGGCGTTGAAGAGATTTCACTTTCATCGGACATGTCTTAATGAAATTAACACGATGAAAGAACTTCGAAACGGAAAACACAAGTGACATTGACAGTGACAGGGATTGTTTGTCATGGAATAATATTATTCAATTATGCTATCATTACTCAATTTATGAAAGTAACAAATGCCGTTATTTGTCAAAAATATACAGGTAATGTAAATGTTACTTAATAGTTGTAGATAAAAGTACATATATTATTGTGTATAGATTATAAAAAATATTTTCTGTAGTATTTTACACATAAAAATTGTTACATAAAAATTACTGCGTATTAGTAAGTAGAATTTGTATAAAATAAATAAGTTCAAGCAGGACACTTTTCTAATCGTTCTACGCCGTTTTCTTGGAGCTCCATCGTAAGTAGTTAAAGCTTTGATAGTGGTTGGTACCTTAGTTATCTTCTGGCTCTCTTGAATCAGGTGTATCCTGAAACAAACACAAAATATAGCTTACAAGAGTTAAAGTATAGAGACACTATAGGTGCAGTAATGCAATAAAAATGTGTACTGTGGTTATTTGCACTTGTAGTATGTATTAACAATTGGCTATTTACATATACTGTATATAAGCTCACGTTGAGTTAAGTTACTTTAGTTTAGGTTAGGTAAGCTTGTAATTTCAATGGAATTATTGCATCATTTATTATTGCAATATCAGTTATAAATTATAAATTATAATTACTAATACATACAATATGTGAAAATAGCGAATTATGAATTGGTGACCGTTTGCAACATATTAGGACGTCAATATTGATGATATGCACACAGGGTGTCCAAGATAAGGATCAACAGCATAGGGATCTCGGAAAACGTAAAACTTACAAAGGCGGTTAAATTACAAAAAAAGTTGCGCAATTTAGTGGCCAGTAATATTCTTTTGACAAAACCAGAAATTTCCGCTTACTTCCGGAGATATTCGACAAAATCAAGATCAAGATGTAAAAAAACAAAAACCGCCATTGTAACTTTTACGGTTTCCCAGATCTCCATGCTGTTAATCCTTATCTTGGACACCATGTATATTCTATAAAACATGTAAAACATCCCATAACACTAGAAAGTCTTATTAAAAACTTATGGACTTATTACTCAAAAAATAATGTAAAAAGTTCATACAAAATCGATTAGATAAATTGACAAACAATCGCGAAAATGTATATTTTGTAATTGTATAAACATTACATTACATAAACATAAACGTTATATTGAAATGTAAAAAGTACCATATTTTTAGAAAGTACAATTCATTTTTCTTACAAATTTAGAAATAATGGTACCAAATGCCAAATATTCTAAGTAATAAATTTGCAAATATAATTCATCAAATGACAATAGAAGTTCCTCGAATAACCTCTAATATTTCAGAAACGCTTCATATTTTCGAAGTTCAAGAAGTATATATTTTTTATGACTATAAAGCTAATTCACCGAAAAATGGTATATAATTGAAAAAAAAACCTTAGCTTATATCTTAAGTTTTTATGTAGCAATAACCATAGAAGAACCCCTGTTTCTACAGAACTGTGGTTACTCAGATTATTGTAATTATTTGTGAATATGTGTATTGATAATGGGTGACTCCTACCAAATATCAGAGTTCCAAGTCTACTACAGTAGAAATGTTAATAAGAAAACTGATGTGCTAAGTAACACTTTAAGATCCTATATATTGAAAACAAAAGCGACTAGGAAACAAATTATTTACATTTACATTTAATTTTGCCTTTCTTAGCATGATTTATGCCTGAAGTTGTGGGACACCTTGTTGATTATAATAATATAATATGCAATATATTAATAGTAGTAGTGACTGTAGTTGTTAGGGATATTATCCCTAACTGGGTATCGACCAAAGTGGGTCCTTCTGCCGTGTGATTTGTGTAAATGTGTGTATTGAGTTAGGGCTTGTTACTCTAGAAATATTTATATATATAATCATATATTAATATAATCCCATGATTGTAAAAAGTATTATTGAAAATAAATTTAAAAAAAATGCAAAACATTCTATGAGTCTGGAAATTACTATTGAAGATTTATGAGAATTATTTATTAGATGCATTGGAAATCTACCTGCAGATTTATAGTTTAATTTGAATGAATTAATATCTTGTAGATAAAAATATTTGCTTATGACCAATGCAAATAAAATCATTACAATATTTTGTTTATCTACAAAGGTCAATACATCAGTGTTTTGTTGATAATGTTATAATCAATTCTGTCGTATGATTATTTCATTACCAGTCATTATTGTGTCGTCTACTTTCATCTTTGATTTACAAGGTTATGCATACTTGAGATTGTTACAGCCACAACTTGAATTTACAATAACAATACTTATATTAGTTATACGCGAATCGACCATTTTTATCTATTTAGTATATAATGTAAATGTAGGTAAGGTAGCAGGAAGACTATCGACCTTTGTGTCTTGCTGGTGCCTTAATATTTATTATTGTTTTTTACACCGCCTACCTAATTAATTTTTATATGACGAATTATTATCGAAGATTAAATATCAGGCAGTAAGGTGTGACAACTAATAAGTTACATGTTAGGAGGAAAGCAGTCGACGGTTAGTAGAAGTCGAAGTTGATCTGCTTGCTATACATTCATATACAGTGTGCGCCTAAAGTATGGAATAAATTCATTAAAACCGAAATAAAAAAAATTGGGAAAAAATCGGCGAACACATCGGTTTTCTTTGATAAAAATACACATTTATGGATGACGGTCGATCTAAGACCATCATTTGTTTTTGAGTAATGACGTCATCAATTGTCTTTTTTAATGACAACTCCTTTTTTTTGTTCATGACTTTGAGAGATCTTTTCATTGTCGAAGTGACAGTATAAAAATGTTGCATAAGAAATTTTTCGAGTAATCAAATCTGTAGCGTATAGTTTACTTGCCTTATTCCTCCTCTCTCCATACATAGACCAGAATGTGACCTTGCTGGTCGTCCTCTGTCCAGTTACCTGGTTGAAGACGGAACACTTGTCGTAAGGTGGACAATAGAGGTGCAGACTCACAGCCGGCTCGACGTGGGAAGGGTTCTCCACCCTGTGCAAGCCAAGCGAATCTGCCAATTAATTTAATTACTAAGGTGAGAGCCTGGAGATCTCTGAAAAAACAAATACCATTGATGTAACAGACGCCGTTCTCTTCCAATAGAGTCCTGCCAGTCTCCTCCAGCTTATCCCCTTCGTTCTTCGGCCAGCCGAACCTGATCTCCATCAGGTTGCCTTGGAGCATCTTCATGAAACAATGGGAGTCTGCATGGTCGTGGATGCCGGAGCCATGTCCTTCGCCCCAACAAAGGAGGATTAAGTTGTATTTACCATTTCCGGTGTCGACAAGGTTTCTGGTGTATCTGTAAAAGAATATAATGATTCAGTGTAGACAATTACATTCTACTTGTAATTTACCAAATATAAATAGGTAGCGCATTCCAAGAAATGATACGATGATATGATATGGATGATGTACTCTAATTTTTCTAAACTGGTGTTCACGTCATCAAACAGCTGTGTGATGAGGTTTTTTCATACCAACGTGATTGTTTTCGAGAATATGCATAACAATAGTATAAGAATCGAAATTAATCTGGGACACAATTTTCGCCTGATAATCACGTAATAAATCGCGTTATGTTGGCGGCCGTGATATTTTTTCGGCGACGATGCCAAATCTTTTTCACTAACACATACTCATACATGTGTGTATAACCAAACTTCTTTGACGTTTAACATGTTACATTTGATCGATTATTACAATGCATATTTTGCCATTGTAGATGTCAAACCATAACCACAAGATTGATATATGTTTGATAAATGGCAGAGAAGTCGACGAATTTGATACGAATCGCCCACTGTCCCACAAGATTGCACGGGCACAACATCTAATTGCAGCCATTTTTAAATACCCAGGACAGCTGGCAACCTTGTAAAATTATGTCACCATTATTATGATTATTATTTTGATGACGTGAACGCCAGTTTAGAAAAAATAGAGTATATCTATCGCTAAATAAAATGATAAAAAATAGATTTTAACGTAGTTTTGTCTGTAAAGAGCGTTTAAATTGTCTACAAAAATATGCATTTTAATTCAACTTTTATCAAAATTGTTTTGAAATATCTCGTATAATACCTAGTTACAAAATTATTCAACAAAAACATAAATACGATAAGAGTAAATACTCACTTCCGGTTTTGATTTTTATACAAAACATTTTGATACCTAGATTTTGTTGTACAGATCAGAATTTCAAAATTTTAAATGTAAGTTGTGAAAGATTTACACGTACCACGTACATTCAAAATTTATGAAAAACAACAGGAGTGCCAATTTGTACCAGCCTAATGGCTTTTGAGAAGAAGTCACTACTACATGTTTGAGATAATAATAATGAAATTAAAAGTAAACACTTGTTTTAGCATTTTATTTTGGTTATTATAAAATAATAAGTAGTAAGAAAACAAAGTGTTCATTATTATCGTCACCATGAATTTTGCAAACATAATAGTAACGACTTCTGATATTGATTTTATGAATACTAAAATTATTTAATTACATATCTGTATACATAGGTCTTACTTCCACCAGGTGGCAAAAAACAGTATCAATAGAATTTAATTAAAAAATATTTAAGGTGTTTAAAATACAAACGTTTTGTACTCGTCATATTTTGTTTGTCTTGAGTTTGGCGGAAACCGTTCAATTGCGACCAATACAAAACACAAATACAAATAATCAAACACATATTTAGGCCCAGTTGTACGATCCTGCACCATACTTGACCATGGTTCAGTTACCTAGGATACATTTGTTAATACAATGGTATCCTTCGAAAGTGAACCACGATCAAACAATCCACAATCATACTACTAGCCCTTTGGAGACATTAGATATTAACAAAAAATGAATAAATTCTAAAATCTTTCCAATTATAGGAGACATGAAATATCAGCTTTTACGATGTGTACGATTCTATAACAAAGATTTGATTTTGTACAAAATTTAATATAGCAACGTAGTTGATGAGTTTTGTGATGGAAGTATCAAATATCCTCTTGTAAATATACTATTTCCTCCATATATACTATTGTAACGTAGAAATCGCCTTACTGTAGTTACTAGTTCTTTTGAAGGAACCACATGACATATTTCACCTCAAACTTAAATATTTTGTTACTACACTTCCGGACAAAATTAAGGGACCACTAGTAAAATTCAAAATAAATTTAAAACCAGATAACAAAATTTAACGAAACGAAAAAATATATAAATCCAAGTGCTTCCTTACAGTTTAGTTGACTTAAGAGCTATTAAAAGTAACAAACTTTACTTTTATAGACTCGAAGAAATAAAGTAAAAAATTAGACAAAAATACCAATGGTCTTCTTATGAACTGAAATCCTAATTTGTAATAAAAAGTAACATTATTAATAGTGTGTATGCCCTCATCTTGCAGCTTCTACAAGCTTCTAATCTTCTTGGCATGCTTGAGATTAATGTTCGTATTCTTTCTTGGGGTATCTGTTCCCATTCTTGAACAAGCATGTTAGAGAGCTCATAAAGAGTTACTGGCGGTCTTGGTACGTTTTTAATTTTTTGGCCCCATTGATCCCAGAGGTGCTCAATAGGATTGAGGTCAGGGCTTTTGTAAGGCCACTCCAAACATTGGATATTTGCATCTCTCAACGCAGTTGTTACAATGTTAGCTGTATGAGGTTTGGCATTATCTTGCATAAAAACGAATCCATTGCTGAATTTTTCGGCAAATTGTTGAACATGGGGTACAATAATCTCGTCTGTATATCTTCTTGCTGTTAGCGACCAATTTCGTATCGAAAACAATTCTGTATGACCATTAAATTGTATCCCACCCCAAACCATTACAGACCCCCTACCAAATTTGTCAAATTTTTGAATGGTACAAGGTGCAAATCGCTCACATGGTTTTCGTAAGACAAGAACACGGCGATCATTCTTATTTAGGAGGAATCTGGACTCATTTGAAAACAAAACGTTCCACTGCTCCTAGTCCAACCTTGATGATTTTGACAAACGTTTAAGTGATATCTTTTGTGCGTAGCTGTGAGAATGGACCTGTTGCTGGTTTTCTAGCAGATAAATTGACTTCTTTCAGTCTTCTTCTTACTGTTTTGGTTGAAATTTTCGTTGCAGTGGGTAATCGAAGATCATTTTTTAATTCACCAGATGCTAGATGTTACAAACCGCTGTCTTAAACCCTGAAGTCCGATAAAACGATCTTCTCTGCGTGTTGTTTTTTTCTTTTAGCACCTTGTCCGCAACTTCTTTTGAAACTACCAGTCCCTCTGAACCGTACTGCGACCAGCTGTACCACAGATTTGTTGGTATTTAGAATCCCAACAACTTCTCTTCGTGAATATCCCTCACGAAGAAGAATAATCATTTGGGATACTTCATCTGGTCCGCAATGGCATCTAGGCATATTTAATTAACTTAATGCAAACAAATTCACTAATTTTTGAAACATATTGCACGATTTATTAATTAAATGAGTTAAAAAGCTGGGTCATCAATAAGATCTGTTTGTTGACTTTTCGTTTCCTAGCAGATAATGTCCTGATATTGTTAATTGTTTAATGGCACACTATTTGAATAATGCTTAATCAATTTATGAGATGTGAAAAGTCTATTATCTAGCTAATAGTTTTTTTCATAAATTATACTGGCGGAAGTATCCGACCACTGGGAAAGGCATCTATGACCATCAAATTCAAAAATAAAACAAAACTAATTAATATTTTTATAATAAAAAGTGGCGGTCCACCCTTGTTAGGACGCGACTTTATGGAGATTTTGAATTTTGGTTTTAAAGAATTAAACTTTATGAAGAAAGATAACAGTTTCACAAAGAATATTATAAAAAAGTTTCCGTCTTTATTTAACGATAAATTGGGCACACTTAACAATTTTAAATTAAAATTAAATATGGCAGAAAACGCTTTACCAAAGTTTCATAAACCGAGAGCCTTACCATACTCTCTAAAAAATAAAGTAAACGAGGAAATATATAGATTAATTAATGCAGGTATTATATCACCCATTAAAAATAGTGAATGGGGAACCCCGATTGTTCCAATTTTAAAGAAAGACAATTCTGTAAGGATATGTGGTGATTATAAGGTCACTATAAACCCACACATCGTTTTAGATCGGCATCCCTTACCAAGGATAGATGACTTATTCACGAAATTGCAAGGAGGTGAATGTTTTTCTAAGATAGACCTAACTCACGCTTATCAGCAAGTATTGCTGGATGATACTTCGAGGAAATTCACGGCAATTTACACACATAGAGGTACATTCGTCTACAACCGATTGCCCTTTGGTATTAGTTCAGCCCCCTCGCAATTTCAGCGTATTATGGATGACCTATTAGGAAATTTTGATGGAGTATGTGTATTTTTGGACGATATTGTGGTCACCGGTAAAACGAAACAAGAACATTTCGACCGTTTACACAACGTTTTGAATATTTTACAAAACTCCGGTATGTCGGTCAAAACCGACAAATGTCATTTCCTTCAAGATAGCATTTCATATTTAGGGTTTACAATTGATAAACATGGATTACATAAATCACCAGAAAGACTAAAAGCAATTATCGATATGCCTGAACCCAAGAATGTTTCTTAATTACGTTCATTCCTGGGAATGATCAATTACTATCACCGTTTTATTCCAAATATGCCTGATGTATTACACCGCCTTTATGATTTAATTAAGAAAAACGGCAGGTGGAATTGGACAGAATCATGTAAAACAGCGTTCAAGGCTGTAAGAAAAATATTAATGTCTGATCAATTTTTAGTACATTATAATCCAAGTTTGCAGTTAAATTTAACGGTAGATGCATCGCAATTTGGACTGGGTGCGATTATTTCACATGTGTACGATTCCGGTGTCGAGCGGCCCATCGCTTACACATCGCGAACTTTGTCATCTGCAGAGAAAAATTACTCCCAGATAGACAAAGAAGCGTTAGCTATAGTTTATGGAATAAGGAAATTTTACCAATATTTGTTTGGTCGAAAATTTAATCTATATACGGATCATAAACCCTTAGTATCTATTTTTGGTCCAAAGCACGGATCCCAACCATGGCAGCTAATCGTATGCAGCGATACGCATTGTTTCTAAGTGCTTTTAACTATGATATTAAATATGTCACCTCTCAAAGGAATTGTGCTGATTTTTTATCACGGTTACCACTAAAAAAAGATGATAACGAAATTAATATTATTGATGAAGGCGCAGGAATAAATTACCTTAATCAAGCTGACTTACCATTAAACGTAAATGACATAAAAATTGAAACAGAAAACGATGAAATTTTAAAACAAATAAAAATATTTATAGCTAAATGCTGGCCACAAAATGCGTCACCCGAATTAAAGGCATATTCAAATAGAAAAAATGAACTTAGTGTTGAAAATGATATTATACTATGGGGATATAGGGTAGTTGTTCCATTAAAACTGCAACAGTTGGTACTGAAAGAACTTCACAATACCCACCAGGGAATAGTTAAATGTAAATCATTGGCTAGGTCTTATGTTTGGTGGCCATCATTAAATAAAGACATAGAAAATATGTGCAATTCATGTAAAATTTGTCAACAGTTCCGAAAGAACCCCGAGAGAATGCCCTTGCAGGGTTGGCCTATCCCAAGTGCTGTTTGGGAAAGGATACATATAGATTTTCTCGGACCATTTCACAATAAAAATATTTTAGTCATCACGGATGCTTATTCGAAGTGGCCAGAGATATTTGTCTTGAACAATATTACGTCACAAACCACTATAGTAAAGTTGCGAGAAGTGTTTGCAAGGTTTGGTATTCCAAAAGTGTTAGTTTCAGACAACGGAAAACAATTAGTTTCTAAGGAATTCAGAAGTTTTCTTGAAATGAATAATGTACAATTTTTAACTTCACCACCATACCACCCAGCATCAAATGGTGCTGCAGAAAACAGTGTTAATACAATTAAACAATTTTTGCTGAAAGAAATTAAAGGTTGTGGAAAAATAGATTTTGAACGTGCTATATGCAGATTTTTGATAAACTATAGAAATACAGAACACTGCTCTACTGGAGAGTCACCAGCACGTATGATGTTGGGCAGACCATTACGAACCAGGCTTGATTTTATTAAACCAAATGATATTATTAGAAAAAATAAGGACTCAGCAACAATTTTAAATACTATTAAATCCAGCCAGGTACGCAATCGTAGAAATTTTAAGGGTAAAAGACATATAAATATCAAATTAGGTAAATATGTTTTGGTGAAAGATTACCGACCCATAAAACCACAATGGTTAAGAGGAAAAATTGTAAAACTTCAAGGTAACTGTATAGTGTATGTCAAGGTAGAAGATTGTAAAAATTTATGGAAACGGCACATCAACCAAATTTTGGAAGTGAACGAAAATCGAGATGATAGTGAAGTTATAGGTGCTAAAGAAGACGATAGTGAATGTGAAATCTCAACAAACATTAACGATAGAGATAGCGACTGCGAAACGCCTTTTGCAAATATTGAATCTGAAATGGATGTAAATACGGATAAGTCAACTGAAAATGACAATGTAACAGCATCCACTTCGGATTCGCCTGGGGAAGCACCAGAAACACCAACACGCCCTAAGCGACGACGTGCACCCCCAGATAGATTAGGATTCTGATTAAGTTGTTTTTTTATTATTATGTATATTTGCGTTGTAATTTTAAGGGAGGATAATGTAGTATATGTATAAAGATATTGTATGCATGGGCCTGTCACATGCGGGAGTGTGCCATGAGCTACCATAGAGTACGCAACGATCCAAATATAAGTAATAGTTTAAATGGGTATACCTGGCTATTTAATAGTTCCCCTAACCTTGTAGGTAGACACTACACACAACAACTTGTAAATTGGAAAAGTTATTTCAAGTTTATTTGGTGGTCCCTTAATTTTGTCTGGAAATGTATTTTACAATATAATGGTTCAAGAATTTATGCATCGACGCAATTAAAGGACATATACAAATTCAACACATATCTAATCAAAGATAATGTTTTTAAATAAAATAATTTATAACTAATGGCATGAAAATATAATAAATCTTTAACATTGCTCAATAGCAGTGTAATCTATTCATGTTTATATCTGTCAATGTACGTAATATTTATTTCATGATAATCCTGTGTTTTTAGCCAAGTCAGTTTTATATCGTTAACTCACATAATTCAGTACTTGAAAGAACTTATATTAATGGCTGAATCGCTGCTTAAAAGCTATGTAATGTATGTAAAGCTATGTCATCAGAGTCTAAATGTTTTTATTTGTTATTGATATAACATCATCTTATACAGATAGCGCATAAAGTATTAAGACGTGGTTTTAGTTTTTCCCCTGTATAAATTTTTGAAAAATGCTTCAACTGGTCAGAATGATTTTTTTTCAAACAAATATTTTGAGACAATTTTCATTTTTCCATCTCTCTCCGTTTTGAAGTTATGACGTCAGAGCCATTATTTTTAAATGACAACCTATATATTTTATTATTGATTTTGATAGTACGTTTTATTATGTTTTCAACAACATGACATTTTCAATATGTAACATTTGAAAAAAAAAAATGAGAAAAAGTGCGTCAAAGTAAAACTTTTAAATTATTATTTCAATGTGCAGAATGCATCTAGTTACCATTCGAAACAACGTCAGTTAAAACAAAATTAGGAAAACAGGCTTCGACTTTAAATATTGGAATAAAGCAAAATTGATTGATGAATTACTTGTTACCAAGCTCTCAGCTCAACAAAGTCTGAGATAATGTATTTGAAATAATAAAAACAAAATGATCATTCTAACGGCTCCAATTTAATTTTATATCATAAATATAATAATATGAATAATTTTCAAACTAATACCAGCATATTTGTTAATAATACTTTTTCAAATCTTAGCCTTTTGCAAATACTTCAGTCCACTTAATTTGGAATGGAATAATGTGACTGCGTTCAATGTACCAATAACTATTTCGCCTGTGTAATTCATCAATTTGGACCGAAGAGTCGAACCGATATACTCTAATAAACACAAATAGCCAATTGAACCGGTTCCATCTAATATTTTTTTCATTTAGTTACTACTTAAAATATTTTGCAAACAGTTTTAGAAAATATTTTACAACCGGAAGTGTATCTTATCAGTTTTTAATTTATCTGTGTTACTTAACATCAAAATAAATTATAAAAAATATTAAAATTATTGCTACTTTGTATGTTAATATAGTTTTTGCATCACATCGTGCGGTGCATCAACACAAGAAAATAACTTATCTCGCACATTTGAATTCATCATCTACAAAATGAAGAAATTAAAATTAAAAGTGTTTTAGAGTCATTAGAGATCTCGAAAAGAGATTTTTTAAGTACCTAACCCAGAAATACACGTTTCTAAGATCTCTATATCCTAAAACTATTTTTTTATATTTTTTTATAAACTATAATAACGTAGTAGTCGAGCTTTGTTGTGAACCTTCTCAAACATCTTGTTGACTATTGTACCGTAGAAAACGTATTATTGTAGCCATGGGTTTTTAAAGATGCCTCCTGACATCTTGAACCTCACACTTAAGTGTTTTGTTAAAACAGTGAAACAACACTTATCGCAAAAATATTCAAGATTATGATGGACTCCGTATTTCCTATTGCAAATTACGTATCACCGGGTAGAAATAATTTATGAGTGTGCTACTTGAGATCAATTATTAATTTGTGATAACGAAACTAAACTTGATCGAAATCATTTAATTACACCAATAAAAACAAATCGCTTATAAATGGTGCGATTTCTGTTTTTAAATGTTAATATGTAAATTGAGATCAAAAGACGAGTTTGAAGATACATTTTAGAATAATGGCACTGTTCCTAACTACATTACTCAAATAATAATCGCATTTAAAAAAAAAACACAATTATTATTTTCTTAAGTGACTCGATGTGATTCGTGTTTGTAGGTAAAAATAAATAAATTAAAAATATGCAATAATTCTTTTGAATAGTGTATTTTAATCAAAGCAACTTAATTAGACAAAATATTGTTTTACAGATACTTGAATGTGTATTGATTCGTGTTTGTAGGTTAAACAAAAGAATTAAAAAATTGCAATAATTCTTTTCAATAGTGTATTTTAATCAAAGAAACTTAATTAGACTAAATATTTTTTACAGATTCTTGAATCTGTCCATATACAAAAATGTAAGCATTAATAGTAAGTAGCATTTAAAATCAAAGCAACTTAATTAGTCAAAATATTTAATCAATTAATAGAACATCATTAACACATACTATATTAAAAAATGTAAACTTATTCATATAGATTATTGATAGATAATAACAACACCTACTACTAAAAACAAACAGAAATAAGAACATTAAATGCTTAAATTAAATTTGTATATCAGCACTTAGAAGATTTTTATTCTGAAGATTATTCAGTCACAAGAATACTATTTGATAATTGCAAAAAAAGTTTTACAAAAATAGTTAATATCGTAATATTATTTTAATTTTAATAAATACAGATTTGTCATTATCGCTATCATTAACTACTCATTAATCCATATTTGTATTTATTCTAGATAATGAACAGTAAATTATCATATTCATGCATTCATTATAAATCACATGGAAACAGCACTTTTGTAATGCGAACTGCATTTCAAGTATTAAAATATAATCCTATATTCACATTGATTATCTTCTATAAGCGTGGATACTGAACAAACAAACACTTCAAATTTGTTACAGATAATATGCTACTGCCTAAACCAATATTATATCAATTATATATTAGCGCATAAATTGCTACTTTATTTGTAACACTTTGTTGGAGCATTTTGGGGATTATTTAATACAGGTATTAACAATGTTACAGCTCATTGAAATTAGTACTAAAAGTTACAATTGTTCGACATTTACAATGGATATTTCCACATATGTATTTCTTCTTTTTCTCACGAAAGAGTGACAACTGTTCAACATTAACGAAAGTTATAAGTACATTTTCAAACTTTTTTTTATGTGTATAGTCCGAGCATTTTTTAGACATAAAATACATCAATTATAAATAGTAGTGACTGTATTTGTTAGGGATATTATCCCTAACTGGCTATCGACCAACGGGGGTCCTTCTGCCGTGTGTTTTGTGTAAGTGTGTGTATTGAGTTAGGGCTTGTTACTCTAGAAATTCGCCCCCGATCTCTAGAGCGCCGTTAATGAGCTCCCAACGGCGAATGGCACCAGTTTCTCAGTACAAATGTACTACCTGTACTGGGGCTCGAACCCAGGTCTTCGTGCATGCTAAGCAAGCGTTCTAACCTGTCAGCCAAACTAGCGGTTAATTATAAATATTATATCAAACTTTATCATACCACACATATTTTTGGAAAAATGTTCTCTTTTAAAAATTGAGCTTGATAATATGAAGTAGGTATATTTCATTACGAGTCAGGAAATGAGAATTTTTCCGAGCGCGTGAGAGACATTTTCTCGTGTGAGGTGAAGCCGTATACGGGAAGTCATGCAAGCACGGAAAAATGCATTTCTGTACGAGTAATGAACGATACTTTTTATTGTAGGTACTCATTCTTATAACCACTTTAATTGATTTTTTTATTTAGCGCAGCGAAAAAAAAAGGAGATCAGAAAAAGTTTTCGTGCGCTCTTCTGAAGATGCCACTAGCGCACGGAAAAAAAAACCGAGATCGGTTAAAGTTTTCCGTATACTGTTCTGAAAATGCCACCATTATGTTATTATTAAACAGATAAAAACCAGGTATTTAAGTATACTTAAAGAAAAATAACAAATTATCCTTTTTCATAGCGACATTTATTTCGCTAAATGCAGATTTCAATCACTACGTGGTCATCTTCAGTATAATAAAAATATACAGTAAAAATAAAAAAATATCAGTATAATAAATTATATTTAAGTATAATAAAAAATGATTTAATTTTTTTTGTTTACGAATAACTTTCGTAATTCTTGAATGACATTCATAAGTAAACAGGATTATTTGTCCTAATTTAACTTTTATTATTTTCCTTATAACAGTCTTTTATTTACTGTCTCGTAATTTTATATTATATGTACATACGTCTGCCGATGTATATTAGCCGAATGCATAATACCAACACATACTTATACATTAGTATTTAATTTAATGCACAGTGAAATCATATGTTTATTATTTGTTTAATATATGATGAAAGTTAATTTCCCAGAACACATTATAATCAGAAATTTTGCAATTTGAATATGGGAAATTTTAATGTTCCATGTAGAATAAATGTACTATTAATGTCTACAGATCCAATAATTATTAACTAACAGAACAATCTACAGTATTAAGGAAATCGTCGGTAAAATAAGAGGGTTATAAATTATAATATGGAGGTACACCAGTGTTAGTAACATGTGTTGCCAACAAATCTATTTCGCGGCCAATAAGAAATGTTAAAATTCCTTACTTTTTAATTCCAATCAATTCAATAATTTTTCATCTAAATATCATCAATAAAAATATATGCTAGTATTTTCAATTTATTATTATCATTAACTCAAATTCTGTTACATATAAATAAACATTGAAAGTAAGTGGTTTATCCAAGTAATCTGTTAACAACAGTAGAATAAAAAAATGTTGCCCACATGTTTGAATTATGTAGTACAATGACCCTCAAGGTTATTTTGCCAGTGGCTAATGGTAATTGTACGAACATTTAATGTAGGCGCATGAAAGGGTAGCTTCTGATAATGATATCAGAGCAATTCCGGATTATTTCGAATTAGCACTTAAATATTCCAAATTCGAGGAACAGAAGTAGTGGAACAGAATATAGTGTGAACTTCATAATGAAGCAGATATGAGAATCACTTAAATATTCACGCATACGTGAATCGAATAAATCGAAAGTTTTATTCAATTTGTAGCCAATTAGGTAACTTTATAATTAAAAATTAGGCCAATTTAGGTACCATCAATATCTAAAATATTAAAAATATTTACATTACACGATAAGACTTTTAACAAAAATATGTGTCTAAAATATTCCAAATTTGGCGATTAACATTAACTAAATCACTTAAACTTCAGATTAACAACTACAAATTAACTAAATTAAATATACAAGTATTCTCGATACTACAATATTAGTGCGATTACGAGATTCATCATCACTGATATTGCAAGTATGCACATTTTAGTAAAAAACAAAAAAAAATAATGTAGCCTTGTGATGACGTATTTACACACATTGACATTGCTTCAAAGATTTAAGCTGCTCTACAAAAATATTGTTAATCTAAATCCATTAAATATTATTTGAAAATATTGTTATCAATCTTTGTTTCGTAGCACTTCCACGGGAGGACTTCTCGTCCTTGTTTCAGCCGACTTATTTAAGTTTGCGAAACAAAGACTCGAGATTTATAATTACGTGGCAAAATGCAATCCAAATATTCAGCACAATGTCGTGGACAAAAATTAACTAACAAAGTCTTTCGCCATCTTGCATCTTGCTACGTTCAAAAGTTATTGGGATTTTTATACAACAATAGTAGTGCGATTACGAGATTCATCATCACTGATATTACAAATATTCACATTTTAGTGTACAAAAATAAACAAAAGGTAGCCTTGTGATGAAGTATCTCAATTTTTATCAAATTTTTGGCAAATATTTAAGGATAATGGTAATTTTACCGCGCGAGAGACGGTCGACATTATATTTGCGCACGGTTTCTGTAATGGCATAGTATTAGCAGAAGTAATACCCACGAAGATTCCCTAATCGAAGAATTCCAAACCATCAAACTTCATTATATTAGAGGTTGGGTCAAGTTGGATCAGTGTTATAGACACTGATTAGAAAATGCTAGTACAAGAAATCTATGAATTTCTTTGCAGTTAGGCCTTTCCAAAAGATTTGTAGGGCACATATTGCATCGAGATCAGTTACTATACTGGTGTAAAAGCATTTCATCCGGGTGATACTCAACTCCTCTCTTGAAATTAGTTTCTGCAAAGAGCATCAACAACCTCAATATTTCATTTACTAGAAATGGAAGTAATATCTTTTTAAGTATCCCGTGTTGCCACGACCAAAATATTTCAAGAATGTTTTTCAATTATTTCGTGGGCAGGTCGACTACTCCACATGCAATTCAAAATCTAACTCCATAAAATATGTGAGTTCGTACTTACTGTTATTACAAAATTCAGGAATTCGACACGTATGGTCTATAAACAATGAAATAGTATAAATAAAGCAGTGAGTTAAGTTTTACAAATTAAAAATATTGTGAAACTTAACCAAGTGCTTTATTTATACTAATTTAAAGATGTTTCGCCAAGTATTAACCACCGATTCATACAATCTAAACAATGAATTGTTAAAAAAAACTGACAATTTTCATTTTTTTTATAAAACTGTAATAAATGAGGCACTAGACACTATAATTTAGTTAAAACGAGAATATTATTGCTCATTTAACGATATGAAATATAAAATTATTTTCATCATTTTTGTTCGAAAATCCCAATATTCGCCCCTTATCTCAAACACACGGTTCACCTATGTATCTATAAGTATATTATAAGTATATTAATTTTCTAATACATTACAATTCTAATAGTTTCTGAAACTGCAATGAATTTCATTCTAGTTTAAAACCTAATGAACTAATATTTTCACGGAAAATAAAATTTTAATAAAGTTATGATGTTTCATATTATTAATACTTGAAACTTGTTAAAATGAAAATGATTTAAAAGGTTTAAGCTGCTTTCAATTCTAAATCTAAATCCATAAGTATTTAATTTAATCCTATTATAATTTTCTGGACTTAAACAAAAAAAAAATAGAGCGCAATAAACATTAAAATGATCAAATTTCTAGGATAATAAAGCACTTCAAATATCAAGTATCAAATGCGGCGAGCATCGGCTTAATTAAAATATTACGTACTTACTAGTTGGCCATTTATTATTTTACTTTGATTGCGATCATGAAATGCCTTTTTTTCTTGTTGTTGTCGGTTGTAATTGAACTAGAGTATAGTTAAGTAAATGTGGAGCTTACACTTGACTGATTATTGCTAAATATTTATATTTAGATAAATTTACAAGAACATAACTTATACTGATTAAGTATAAACATTTCATTTAAAATGAAGAGACCATTTACACCTAAAACACTTGAATAATCGAAGGACTATAACGATTGCTAACCTAACCTAACCTAATAATTAGTGTGAAAGTTTATAACTTTCTGTAAGCATTTTTTTCCAAATTAATTTTTTTAAATCATTATACACCAAGAAAGGAGAAGAATTTTCTACGACTGCATACAATTCGGTTGTAATGTAATATTGTTAGTTTTCTAAATTAAACACATGTTCACTTCTTTACTACCACTTAATTTTAGCTAAATAATCGAAACTTTAATAAAACAAATAATGTTAATGTAGTTAACGTGTGTTTTCAAAATATCAAAATGATCAGTATTCACCAGTTCTTAGATAATTATATTCATTGAGCAAATGGTATCAGTCCGATATTTTATTGGTAAGTTGCACAAGCAAAGAATACCAAGATATGTATTTATGTGATTTTACTCCTTAATGATTTAAAATTCATTGTTAGGCAAATAATATAATTTAACGATTTTGCTGTGCATTCATGGTAATAGCATAAACACATTAAAATTTTATTACGCAAGTATAGTGTCGGATGTAATCAACTTAAGTGTGATGAAAATAATTAGCAGATCAAATCTTATGTGACCAGAAATATGCATTTGCTGCGCCAGAACAGGATTTCTATGATATGCCAGGCAGGTGCAACTGGGGATTAGCAGGTAGGCGAATTGCTGCATTGAGACCCTACATCCAAGGCCGGACGGATAGTTATTTATGTGGAAGGAAGGATTTGCAACATATAATCACTTACAAGGAATTTTCCATTATTATTTGGGATCAAAATATAATTTTAAAGTCACAATCATTTAATTATTCAAAACCAATAAATTAAAATATTTATACCTATTATTTTCTTGTTGTTGTCGGTTGTAATTGAACGAGAGTATCACTATGAGAGTAGTTAAGTAAATGTGGAGCTTGTAGTTGAACTATACAAAATCAGGTGTATTGGGTATCGACAAACGTTAGCAGTAAATGTTAGCAAGTAACGTATACGTTACTGCTAACTTTTTTTGATATGCAATACATCTGAATACGCCATTGTAGTAGAAGCAACATGTTGTTTTTGAACTAAAAAAGGGTATTTTACTTCATTTGCGTATTCTAAGAAATGATTGTAAACACGAAAATGTTTGAAATTAAGATTTTTGTTGATATTTCAGATTTCTAGTTTTTCAGCACTCTTATGGCGCGTTTACACCAATGTTAGTAACATGTATTGCTAACAATGCAATTAGAAAGGTGAGATCACAATCTGGCCTTTCATATTGGTTGCGAAATCTCTAATTAAATAACACATGTTACTAACATTGGTGTAAACGCGCTTTTGTTCAGAAAAAAAAGTGATTTTCGTAGTGATGTATGCCTGTCTGTTAGTCCCTCTGTCTATCTGTCAAACGCAAATATATAGCAAATCAATACGTCGGTCGCAATATATATCTTTAATCTTATTTTCACTCTAAAAAAGGTTTACCTTTTTGGCTCTGCTCCTTCATCTCGATGTGATTATGTATGAGCAGAGTCACAAAACCAATTTGTTATATTATAAAATAGAAATTTTAATCGTCCGAAATGGTATAGTATAGTATTTATTGGTGTTAAGAAACCAAAATAGTTTTACACAAGTCAAGAAAAAAATAATATACAATTAAAGTTCAAAAGTACAATAGTATATAATAAGTAAAAATTGAAATGTACAATGTAGGTATGTGTGAAACACAGTAGGACATAATATCGGCACAGAAATATCGCAACAGTAGACATAATAAAAATAGTAAAAAATATAACAAACGTAGGTGCATGTATATAAGAAATTGCCCTGACAAGTTTACTTGGTAATCATAACACAGAAGTTGCTCTGAAAATACTCATCAAAACTGTAAAATATTGTCTGGTTAGTACAGGAAGTGATATATTCCCGGCCGATGCGGAAATTCATGTTCGAGCCACCAGGCGAGGACAGCAAGCCGTAGAGGCCGGGAAGGCTCTTCATGTACGAACCGCACAAACTACTTTTTTCTCCCAACGCAATATTTTTGCAAGTTTCGTAAAAATATGGAAGATCTAAGAAGACATTATTCGCTGTAGACCTCCAGGAATAATTCATTGTCGGCCTAGGTCGCGAATGTAAAATTCCAGTACTCTTATTTCTCCATTACATAGAAACTGTCAGCACTACAGGAATTATAAAATTTCCGATGTGCGTCTAGGCTAGGAAACGACTGATTGTAGGCCGGTGGGAGAAACAAATAGTTATTTCAAGCAAATGCAACAATTGATATTATAGCACCAAGGAAACATTGAACTAATCCATTTCACTAGAAACTTATAAGCAGAAGCAACTGCAGAGACAAACTCACAATAATATTGTTTTGGATAAACCTTTATACAACTAAGTCGGTTTATTTCTCTTCTTTGTAAGTGATTGAAATTGAAATTTGGACGATTCGAAATAAATAAATACTTTTCCATATAAGACGTTTTTTCGTAAACATTTTTGAATTCCAGATTTCATCGAAAATTTGAACAAAATCTAAACAGAAGCAACTGCAGATACAAACTCACAATAATATTTTTTGGATAAAGCCTTTATACAACTAAGTCGATATATTTCTCTTCTTTTTAAGTGATTGAAATTGAAATTTGGACAATTCGAAATAAATTAATATTTTTCCCATATAAGAAGGTTTTTCGTAAACATTTTTGAATTCCAGACTTCAACGAAAATTTGAACAAAATCTAGAGTTGATTATGTTTTGAAAAAAATGATAACAAGAAGTGGGTATAAAATACACATATCAATTTCCAATAGTTGTCGACGCACTTTAGGAATTTTAATGAAACATACTGATAATAATTTAGCTAAAAAGTCAGGTGCCAAGGTCCAAGGTGATAAAATATATAGAGTATTTTTTTAGCCATTATCCCATTGAAATTAATACGCTGCTATAATTGGTCTTAAATTAACAATACTTTTTATGCTACGAGTGGCGTAAAATTGCTTTATTTTATTATCCTATTGCACATTTAACTGTCACCTCATTTATTTCTGAATTAATAATTCATTGCTTGAATGACGAGTAGGTGCGAACTATTAAGAAATATATCGGAAGTTCCATGAGATTTCATAATAATCGCAGTACGTGTATATTTCATTTACGACTTTTTTGCCACAGACCAAAAATTTAGAACGTATATTAAATTTACCTTAATTCAAGCAATTATTCTTTTGGAAGATTTTTATACAGCCATCAATGATTTCATACAGAAATATAACAGGACCTTCAGGAAAATTCAGAATGTGAAAGAGATTTTTTTAATTCAGAATCGTGTAAGTTTAGATTTTTACTAATAAATTAACAAAGTTAATAAATCAGTCATTCTTTAGAACTTCATATATTTAGAATTCTTTGAAAGGGTCTTTAAAATATTTTAAAAGTCATAAAAACTTCAGGATTGTATATAAAAAACTTATTTTTAATTTTCCATAATTCAATCAATTATTTCAATTATTATACATTCACGACCTTTTTGCAACCGAGTTGGCTGGGTTTTCTTTTGTCATGTTGGACAAACTGATTTAGTGATGCAACGGAAGTTAATAATATTTTTGTGTCGATGTCTATTAGACATTTGCTTCCTACCACATTTTCAGATTTATAATTTCCTGTCTTTCCATTTTCATCTCTAATAATTTAAACTTTACATCTGGCAACAATGTTATTTAAAAAATATATAACCTCAAATTGAAAACAACTTACAAAAAAAATATATCCTCAAGAGAACTGTGAAATATTACACATAAAACAATACAAATAAATTTTCAGAAAATTGTATTTTATCAAAACAGCATTTTTGAAATATTGAAAAACAGTTGACACTTCGCGTCATTGAATGTCGTATTTTTTTTCCAAAAATCCAGAGCAGGAGTAAAAATAAATTGCGACGAAAATTTTATATTAGAGTACAGTACTAGACAAAAAGGGCAAAACTCGTTTTATGCTCTTTTCTATGCTTTTTAGGTACTCCATACGTATATCTTTTTTTATCAATATCATAATTTACAAAAAAAATATTGATTAAAACCGTGAGTGATCGTGAGTTAAGAAGACCCACTTCAGGTAGCTGATTTTTTACCATATTTTTTTTTTGCAAAACAAGTTTACCCAGGAAAGTTTTATATCAAAGTTACAGAATAGATTAAATTTGAAAATATAATTGTGTCAAGTAAAAGATGATTTGTTTTTACACGAAACAATTGCTAGAGTTGAGTAATTTTTTTCTTCAAAATTTCACACGTTCTTTATTTGAAAATTAGTGCGTATTATACATTCACGACCTTTCTGCAACCGAGTTGGCAGGATTTGCTTTTTGTCACGTTGACTAACTGATTCAGTGATGCAACGGAAGTGAATTATTTTTTTGTGTCGATGTCTATTAGACAATTGCTTTCTACCACATTGTCAGATTTATAATTTTTTTCACTATTAGCTTTCATCACTAATAATTTAAACTTTTCACTTAGCAACAATGTTATTGAAAAAATATAACCTCAAATTGAAAACAACTTAACAAAAAAAAAATTACAAGTTCCATTGGGGAATTCAGTTATTTCCGAAACACTACCAACAAAATTACTAGATATTCATAGACTCCCCTAACGCAAAAACATCGTGAATGGAGAGTAAGTGTGGGGGATTATTATGGTCATTATATGATCGCAAATCGACAATATGCACTTTCCGATATTGTGGACATGGTAACAGATTATTATTTTGCGTAAATATCTGATTGACTTGAAAATTAATATTTATGATTAAAAAAAGGGAGATCTTACCAATTTTTTTTGTGGTACTTTACTGGGTTGCTTTTTTACTTTTTGCAAATATTTCAAAAACTATGAGGTTTATAAAAAAAAATGCAACACAACTTATTATCATATTTTGTAAATTTAACTTCTTAAGAACTCGGTATTGCTAAGCTAAGCAATATCGCTAGTGTTTCAATAAAGAGAAGTTCATTCTCATCAGCTAATGAAAAAAAAATAAGCATAAAACTTTAAACGACGCAAAAAGGCTTAAAACAAATTTATCGAATAATCAATTTTTGTCCAATTCGAGTATACATTCAAATTGTGCTAGAAATATTAAACAAAAATTAAATCCGACTTATAATAAGTCAATTTCTTTTAATATATTTATATATATTTTTGGTAATTGCTTTTATCAAACGTGTAAGTATTATATAAAGTACAACACTTGCATCAGTAGTAAAATTAATTGGAAATCATAACTAGTAGGAAGTAGTAATAAGAAACGAGTACTAAAAAGGTACTCGAATATGCGGAAAAATGTAGGTGATTTGTAAATATTTTTGGCAAATGCTATTAAAAAACATGCAAATATTATATAAAGTACAACACTTGCATCACTAGTAAAATTTATTGGAAATCATAACTAGTAGGAAGTAGTAGTAAGAAACGAGTACTAAAAAAGTACTTGAATTTACGAAAAAAAAAAAATGCGTGTAATGACGGAAACAAATTAATTAACGCAATTTATGTTATTGCTACAAGCAAGTGAGAGAAGAAAGCTTAACATCGCAGATAGTGTGTACAAAGTATAAATAACATCAAGTGCGCAATTCACCAGCATCGTCGCCAGTTCGTATCAGGCCAAAAAGTGCGTAAGTTTTTGTGACTGCCTTTCTAATCGCTCACCTGTATCTGTCAAACTTTGCGTACTTCTTCCAGTCTGCCGGGTTCGTCTTGTACGAGTTCATCAGGTAATGCACGTACTCGATGTTGACGTCGTCGCTCTCGAAGACATTCCTCAGCTCTGCAATCAGATCGTCCAGAGAGATTATCTCCGGCAGATCTTTGCCGAACTTCTTGAAGAACTCGGCGTCGTACTCGATCGCATTCCTTCCCGTACAGCACGTCTCCATTTCCCTTTGGAGCCTCGTTTCGGATTGCGAATGTGCTTGCAGTTGCTTACGCTCCGCCGTTTGGAGTTGTGGTACAGAAAATTCGTACCGCTCGTTTTATATTAAACTCCAAGTGACTACTTTGATAAGGAGCGTCATATTTATATCTTAGGGTCATGTGTGATACTACGTTTCGAAATCCCAATTAATTCATCGCATCGCCAATTATCGCCTATGCTGGGCACTTTGTTATACGAAAAAGGAACGGCGGAACAACCAGCGAGTTCTGGGTTGCCTCCTCGCGCTCTTAGCGTACGGCAATTCTCTTCAGCACTGAACGTTAAACTGCAAAGACGAGTTATTTGGTATTCATTTTAATGTTAAACCAATACAAGCGGCCAATATGTAATTATGTCTCCGGCATTAACTGTAATTTGTACGACTCGTTAATTATGTGTTTCATAAATTTTAATGGCTGTTTAATAGAGATTTAAATTACTTTAAATTTGTGTACAAGTTTTACATAACTTACTCGTATATGACATAAGCAGTAGTAACAATTACATGTCAACTAAAAAAATAAATATTTGTCATTTAATTCTTGAGCGCAAATCAAAACTTATAATTGCACGATGAAGTTTATTGCACATAACAGCAATTTCAAAATTGAAAGTGACAATGCACTCAAGTGACAGGAAGCTGCTATTATAAACTAGTATTTCCATTCTGGGGATAAGTGTACGTCAGCTGCAAATAAGGAAGATATCTGTTGCTCCTTTTTAGTTGAATAAGAGGAAATAATTACTTCGTTGCTAGAACAAAAGTGTACATTGCAACCTATTAAAACGAAGGCAATCTCTTATTTTGAATTAATAATATTTGAATAAGTTTTACTTTGCTTAGTAACAAATTACCACACCGTATATAAGTTTTACTTTATTGCAGGGTTGGTGTGATTTAAATCAATTTATTTAAATCATGATTCAAATCATGATTTAAATCAAATGATTTTTTTTAAATGAATCTTTGATTTAGTTTGGCTGACATGTTAGAACGCTTGCTTATCATGCACAAAGACCTGGGTTCGAGAACCAGTACAGGTAGTACATTTGTACTGAGAAACTAGTGCCATTCGCCGTAGGGAGCTCATTAACGGCGCTCTAGAGATCGGGGGCGAATTTCTAGAGTAACAAGCCCTAACTCAATACACACATTTACACAAATCACACGGCTGAACGACCCACGTTGGGATACAGCCAGTTAGGGATATTGTCCCTAACAAATACAGTCACTACTACTACTATTTGATTTAAATCATTTTTTTTAATTAATGATTGTTTTTGCACTGTTTGTGCATTCCAATAGGTGTACAATTAAAAAATGTAATGTAACTATAGAGTTAGCTTGCTTTTAAATAGATAATTGGACGTAAGTAAAATCTTATTTTTCTTCCATTTTTGGTCCATCACATACTACAGATACACCGATATATTATGTAAATTTGTATTACAATATCGCCAGTGATGAATTATGTTCATTTGAGACCCTAAGTACAGAGGGTTCTTTACCACTTTTTTGGGGTAAAAACTCTTATATTATAAATAAATACGTATAAAAACGTATGAGAATTGATTATACCGTGTGTTTGAGATAAGCGGCGAACATAGGTATTTAAAAACATAAAATTATTTAATCAATATATTCACTCAAAAATGACAAAAATAAGTTATTATTTAATATTGTTAGGTGCGCAATAATTTTTTCGTTCCATTAATACCAAAATATTTTCTGTGGTTAAGAGCGGGGTTTTGGCGCGAAAACTGGCCTCTAGTTGTTGATAAATCCGCCAGGATTTGATTTAAAAGCGCTCTGTAATATGTTTTTTCTACGAAAGTGTTGAAAGACACGTTTTCTGTCATAAAATTTAACCTTGAAAGTTGGTATTTGTTACAAGGAGTGCAGAAAGTACTTTCCGCACTTATATGAGTACGGAAAGTACTTTCCGCACTCACTTTCCGCACTCCAATACCTCTCTTTTGATTTTTGAGGCAATAAATCGGACGAAACTGTGGATGCAATGGCCGCAAGTTCCGGCGGAGTGTTTGTTATATCGTCACTATCGGAATCCATTATTGATATTCTTCTACTTCCAGTATTAATGTATAAATTTCGAGTCTCGATTTGGTGACAAGCGATTTATAAATTTTCTGACGTTTAAATTAATGACAATGACATTTATTTTAAATTAATGATTAAATTTACATTAATCTTTAGTTTTCTACACTTTCGTAGAAAAAATAGTATGTAACACTCTTGCGGAAATGGCCATTGCAAAACTCGTATGAATGGAGCACGAGCGCTAGCGAGTAACTTTCATACTCGTTTTGCAATGAAGCCCTTTCCGCACTCTTATTACAATATACTATTGCATTCCTTACTAACGAAATTTGCGTGCAAAAAATTGAACAAGTTGCCATGTGTTTAATTTGTATAGCCAGCTTTTTTTGCGGCAGACCACAAATAATTTTACGATGAAGCGCGCGGGATTTTTTTCGACGCGTGCTAATTTATGAGCATGAACACTTTATTTCCGATACATTATATTATATAATTGGGTAACAATTCTCTTTCAAACAAAGACAGTAACCAATTACGCCATAGGTGGAGGAGTAGTAGGGATTAATATTATTATTATTATTATTATTATTATATTATATTATATTATATTATATTATATTATATATTTTAAGAGCCGTCTTTACCGAAAGGCGGTATGTGGAATTGCATATACACGACAGCCAAGATAATTTATGAACGGGTCAACATAATTGCAATCGGAGACCTGATTTAGAAACTTCAGATATTTATCTACAAGTGAGCCGAGTAGTTTTAGGAAATAATAAAACGGTGATTTATTATGTTTATTAAAAGAATGGCTGTTTAGCAGATTTGTGAAATTTTCTTCTGTATTTATTTAATTAAGGCAGGGTACATAAAATGGAAATTCCCTCGGTTTCTTTGGAGCCAATATTGTTGTGAACCACCTTCTTTTTTTTGTTCCAATATCTTGAATTATAATGGAGTATTCTTGTCTGCACATAAATCCGATTAGGTGATCAGAAATAAGTCACTTTTAATTTATTTCTTAAAACTTTGTCTAATTGTAGATAAATGTCTAAACTTTCTATATCAGTTCTCCGATTGTAATTATGTTAAATTATTTGGCTGTCGCTTATTAATAATGCCGTATACTAGCTGGGGTAAAGAGGCCTCTCAATATCAGGGAATAATTTCTTTAAAATGTTATATTTATTTAATTAAATTCACTAAATCCTTTTACAAGTTTTGTAATTTATGTGACCAAATTAGAGTCTTATTAAGATTACTGTAAGCTTATTAGCCAAAAAAGGTATATGAAACATTTCTTACACTTTAAGATTACTTTAATTTTAAAATAAATAGATGCCTGACACAGCCATTTCCATTTTCGTTGTCGTGACGAGGGAATATTTGATCGCGAAATAACATTGGAAAACGAGTTTCCTTCAATTTCACCCTAATAAAACTAAAAATAAACTGAGACCATATTTATTTTAAATACTTTTATTTTTGACTTCAAATCAAATGTTTGGTGTCAATATAAGCAAGCTCTTGGTGACCTCTTCAACTGTCCAAAAAACTAATACTTCTGTTCCATAATAAGTGAGCTATTACCGATTTTTAGTTTTTCCATAATAAGTGAGCCATTACCGATTTTTATTTTTTTTCCATAATAAGTGAGCCATTACCGATGTTTATTTTTCACAAAGTAAGTTTTGCGTATATTAAGAATATGAAAATATAAATTAAAAAAATAACTAAGTGTCAATAAGTTTGAAAGAAAACTCAAATGGCTCACTTATTATGGAACAGAGGTAGTATTAAGATGGCAGTTATAAACGACCCAAGAACTTATCTCCTTATCTTCTCAGGACCCAAATTTTGTGTACATACTTATCCCTTCTTAAAGTATTATAAGTGCGTGCATTTCGCCCTAGAGATTTCAACAACACCCCACATGCAAATAGATTCATTTAGGTTTCTTTACATTCGCGTGCGTAGTTAATTTGAAAATCCTATTCAATTATGGTTGTGCTTTCTTCGTCTGTTCCTGCTTTGGTTATTGTGCGTTTTGGTTGTGTGTGTGTGTTTTATAAACTTCTGTGTCCCCGTGACTATTTTTTACTTTCACCCTGTGACAACTATTGTGTCTGTATTTTGTGTATGACTAGTTCCTCCCTATGACAATTATTATTGCATATTTTATATTTTTTATATTTAGTTAGACTATTAAATCTTCCTGTGACAATTTACTTGTGCATTGTGTAGTTCTTTTGCGTATTTCGAGATTTGTGTGTATGGGAAGGATATCACAAAAATTGAATGTGTTAACCCTATCATAAAAAAATATGGGAAGAGATTAAACTCTTTAAAAAAAGACAAAAAAAATGTTTCCTTGGCTGCTAGAAAAATAGTAAATAAAAAACTAATTTCCTTATTACAGAAAATAGCACAAAAAACCCATTTACGATAATGCCCATGGTGATGAATCATCATTCGCGTTGCAAAGATTTAGAATGTCCTGCATTGAAAATTATAAGAATTACGATATTTCGCGGTTTAAATGCGAAGTCCGCAAAATAATGTCGGCGTTCGTTCAAACGGCTGAGCCCCGACAGAGCTGAAAAACAGCGGTAAAAAATGACCTTTACACTTAATTCGCATATTTCAAACTTCTGTTACAAGTGTTGGCAACATGGCTAAGCAATTATGTCATTGCTCCATCTCGTAGCGAACATATGAACTGCTAGGAGCAAATTTTTAACTATTTTCACGGCGGGATATTCAATTTAGGTACATTTTAAATAATTAATAAAACCATAAAACATCTGTTAATTAATAAGTACTATATCTTATTAGATACAGTATTTTACAAGGTTTCAGGATATATTTTTGGAATGAATAAACATAATTTCTCTGAATCAAATTATTTAAATAATATGGTAAATAATTGGTAATTTTAATTATAAACTATACAGTGACACGTAGAATCAGGTCTATATTCATGTAAAGCTTTAAAATTGCGCAAATATTTGCAAATACAATCCATGAAGATGAAAAACGGCAAAAAGCGACGATTTCATGAAATTTCATAGAAAAACGTAAATAATCAAAAAACTTACTATACAGCGACACGTAGTATTTATTTTGTTAATTTATGGTACAGAAAATATAACGTGAAAGTGATTATTAACAGCGTTTAAGTTGAAAAACACTTTTACGCCCGAAAAACCGCGCTCTTAAATTGGCAAGCAGAAATTCGCAAATATTTTGAAATAAATGTAAAATTTAAAATTGGTATCAATTAATAATTGTGACATATATATGTAAAAAAGTTAAAAAAATAAGCAAATTCGCACTATCACAGAAAATTTCGCTATCACCTGACAATGTAACACTTCACAAAAATTCTTCAATTCTGAGAACGAATTAGAAAAAATCTTGTATGATACATAAATAAACCATTTATTTCTATTTATATACATATCGTCGGCTTGTGTTACAAGGTTGTATGTAACATTTTGTAAGATTTTGAGTATTTGGTATTTGGTATAAGATTATATGTGTTAGAAGCTATCTTTTGCAAAGGTGTAATAGATTACAGCACTGTTCTAAACATTTTTATTTACTGTCAAACAAGGTTGAATGTCAAATTAGGCATTTACACTTTAGTGTAACATAGTTGTGTGTAGATGCATACAACTCTAACTGACTTTGTTTTGAGAGTCTTGTGAAATATGGATCAAATTTGTGATAACTATGACAGTGATGATTCTATAAAAGATCGTAACTATTGCCCAGATGATCAAACCTTACAAAATAATACAGATCCAGGCAATTGATTTTAAGAACTTCAAAGAATGCGCGACTTAACTGTACTCTAGTGCCGTATACAAAGGTACAACAAATTACGTTTTGCGGATCTGTCTTTAATATTTACTACAAAACTTCCCATGCTGACGAAGAATTTGTCGAACAAAGCATAAAACGTGCTATTGGTAAAAAAACGGGTGTCAACGGGTCAAACTAAGGTAGACTTCCCTGTACCCAAATAAGTAAAGGGAACTCTTAACAAGATACCGCAAAATAAGATTGATGCAATCAAGTCAATGTACCGGTGGATGCCTACAGTTGATAAAGACTATTTTGACGCAATAGGGTCTTCCTGAAAAAAAAAATAATATAACCTTTTTGTGTCTTAACGTAAAGTTTATAACCTGTAATTAAACATCCCACAGAGATAACGTTTGGTTTTCATTGTAACTTATCAACAAACAACATACAATATCGTAAAACTTACACATTTTGTCACGTGACCGACGAAACGCTGTTATTGGCCGAGCGGCACTGTGACGTCTTTGCGCATGTTGGCGATCGGGAGTCAGTGCATAAGGGATAGGAATCGTGGATTAATACGTCTTAGAATCCAGTCTGACATAAAATAAGTTCTGATGGGTTAGTAAAGGGACAGCCAGATAATCTGATAGAAGTTCACGTGTTAATGGTTCCCGACTTTTTCTCAAAAAGTGAATTTTTCAACATAGCCGAAACGCGTGGAGGCGCATATAATTTTCCAAATCCTCTTCCAGCTGTAAGAACAAATAAAATACTGTTTAAACTTTGCAATATATCCTACATCTCATACGAATTGGTAATGCTGATTTCAAAATTTGTAATTATTAATCATCTAATCAAATTTATAAAATCAACAGTTTGCTACAAATATTGTTTCAACATGTTTTTTAGTTTTAACTAAACGTTTGTGTAAGAACATATTGTACAAAATCTCACAGTACTTTAAAAATGTAATAATGATATGGAAGGTATTGTTTTAGAATGGAACCCACAAAACTATTTTGAGGTTATGTTATAACTAATGTATATATAATCGAAAATCCCCTTGAATACCCATTACTAATGATGATAGTTAATTATATATATTTATCGAATTTCGTCGATAATTTATTGAAAACTTATGTACTTACTTGGTCTTCACAAAAATAGTGAGACGTCAAAGTGACACTCGCGGAATCACTTCGGACTTGTTGTAACCCCCTTTTCCGTATATCCCCTGTTGGGACGTTTATAAACAACTTATTTGGTTCGCATTTACTGCTGCTATCACATCCAGGCACAATGCAATACTTATTCGTCCTTTTTTTCGTAAAACCGACGTTTTCTTTCTGTCGCTCCATTGTAAGCAATGCTACAGCTGAACGTCACGTGCGTTGTGACGTCACAGCAACATGGCGGGCTTTCGGGACTTTTTCAAACGCCGTTAATTTTAAAATCGTGTTTGCTAATTACAACAATTTATCTCAGCACAACAATTAGTGCCAAGGATGTTTTTAATGTGTCTAGAGTTCAGTTTCAAGGTTTTTGAAAAGTCGCGGAAGACCCTATTCTTCCGAAAACGAAAACTGGTGACAAAAAAGGGAAGAAAGGAAGAAAAACTATGTAAATTTAACAAATTTAAAATATTGTTATTGAGTTATTGTGTTATTGACCCCATTCAATGTGTTAGTAAATAAAATTTTATCTAATTTTGTAAACATGACGTACTCGTATTTTCTTTCAAAGTTGCATAGTTGTATGATACTAACGAAAAAACAAAAATGATATAACAGAGTTGTGTGTATTTTTTCTTTTTACATAACTCAAAAATTTGAAATGTTGGAAGCTTGAAATATCGGGATTATTAATACTAAAATTTTATGAAAATTTCAAAAAAGAAATCAAACGAATATGATTGATTTTCCCAAATTTATGAAATTTGCACATACAACCTTGTAACACCAAGCCGACGATATGTGAAAGTTGCAATGTTTTCACGGCTTACTATACACGACAGTGATACTTTATCACTCTTGAGATGACAATAAACAGGCAAAATAAAATGGAAAGCATGCATTGATTTCTATGGAAACGACTCTACAACCATTAATTTCAGTAATTTTTATTGTGAGAGTGATAGTATATTTTGAATAAAATTGAACTTGAAAGTTCTCTAATATCTTATATTCCATTAACTGCAATATCGTATAAAAAATATCATTTCCTATAATAAAATTTCGGTATCACCTGACAATGTAACACTTCACACAAAATTTTCAATTCTGACAACGAATTGGAAAAAATCTTGTATGATAGATGTGAATAAAGCATTTTTCTACTCATATACAGAGTAAAAACAAATTTAAACAATGCCAGTCAACAGTTAAAAAGAGAAATCCTACGTCTAAAAAACCAGTCGATTTGTGCTTACCTTAGTGAATTGACCAATGACATTAGCTCTGACTATTCCCTTTGGAAGGCCACTAAAACATTAAAAATACCAATAATGCAAATTCCACCAATTAGACAGGAAGATAGAAAATGGGCGAGAAATAACGTTCAAAAAGCCAATAACATTGCTGACCATTTAGAAAACACATTCCAACCAAATGAGGTACAAGGTTAACTCACCTGAATGGAATATTCCAAGAGATGTCGTGATCATACCCACATCTCCTAAAGAAATAATTACCGTTATCAATGAATATATCAAACCGAAAAAAGGCCCTGGATTTGACCTTGATATTGGCTGGAGAAGTCTTAAAACAACTTCCAAAGAAGGCAATAGTTAAACTTTCACATCTAATTAATGCTTCTTTTAGATTGAAGTATGTACCGATGGTGTGGAAATTCGCAAAGGTCATAATGATCCCTAAACCGGGCAAACCGCCCCATGAAGTGACATATTACAGGCCCTTCTCCTTGCTGCCTGTAATGTCGAAGCTGTTCGAAAAGTTACTGTTAAAGAGATTAAAACCCATCTTAGAAGAACAAAATTTAATCCCACTACATCAATTTGGATTTCGAGAAAAACATTCCACAATTGACCAGATACCCAGAATAACGAATATAATTGAACAATCATTTGAACAAAAAAAGTCTGCGCCACAATATTCCATGATGTGGCACAGGCGTTTGATAAAGTATGGCATGCTGGCCTAAAATACAAATTGTGCAAGTATCTGCCAAAACAGTATTCGCAAATATTAGAATCCTACATATCTGACAGATGCTTTCGAATTAAGGAAGAAGAAGCATATTCTGAAATAAGAGCAATTAAGGCAGATGTACCACAAGGAATTGTGCTAGGGCCGGTCCTGTACCTTTTGTACACATGTGATATTGTTGAACTTTAACATAACACCATCGCTACATTTGCAGACGATACTGCTATACTAGTACTTGGAGACAGCCACGAAGAACCTACACATAAGTTGCAGGCATCTGTCAACAAATTTAATAATTGAAGAAAAACATGGCGAATTAAGCTGAATGAAACCAAATCAATGCATATAAATTTCACAAACAAGAGAAACCATCACATAGCCATCAGCATAAATAATACACAGATCCCATATGTTAACACAGCAAAATATCTGGGTATTACTCTCGACGCAAAGCTTCACTGGAAAGCCCATGTTACAAAAAAGAGAGAAGAGCTTGGTATTAAGTACAGAAAAATGTACTGGTTAATAGGAAAAAAAATCCACTCTGTCTATACATAATAAGATTTTATTATATAAACAGATACTTAAACCAGTCTAGACCTACGGCTTACAGCTTTGGGGCTGTGGCAATCAGAGTAACATCCAAATAATACAGAAGTTCCAGAATAAAGTGCTGAGAAGCATTGTTGGTTCTCCTTGGTACGTAAGGAACAGTGACCTCCACCGGGACCTGGGAATGGACACAGTCAACCAGACAATTAAAAAGTTCGCGAAAAATCATGAACAACGACTTCATTGTCATACAAAAGTCGAAGCCATCCAGCTCCTTGATGTCGTAGGGCTAGAAAGAAGACTCAAGAGGATCAAACCTCACGAGTTAGTGTAACAGTGTTATACAAAAAGAAAAGCATGGTGTGCGCTGGTCTAACATACACGACAACATTTTAGTGTAGAAAGTAGTTAGAACCTAAGGAATGCTATTGAGTAATACTTTAGTCGTAAGTAGTTCAACCTTAGTATTTTATGTTAGAAATATAATACTCATTGATCTTATGATCAGATTGTAACGATGTAAAACATCATATTGGTGTTTAAACAATAATAAAATATATATATATATATATATATATATATATATATATATATATATATATATATATATATATACGGAGTGTTCAAGATAAGGATTAACAGCATGGGAATCTCGGAAACCGTAAAAGTTAAATTAGAAAAAAAGTTGCGCAATTTAGTGGTCGGTAATATTCTGTTGAGAAAACCAGAAAATTCCGCTTACTTCCGGAGATATTTAACAAAGTCCGAAATTTTAACTTAGCAACGGGCTTTTTAGTCACTGCCTGAAGTTAGCTCTATGTTTTTTAATCGCTAATATCAATTAAAACTAAAAATTAACTTAGTTGTCATTTGTTATCAATCTGTCAAAATAACCCGACGCGTCGCGACAACAGACATGTAATTTTGTATTTTGTGATTAATAATATTATTAAAAATTCTCTAGGCACTCGTTTTATTAAACACTTGTGATTAAAATGCCGTTTATAATACTTGTTGAATAACATATGAACTATTTGAAACAGCTAATAATTATAAGGTTTTATTTAATAAATAGCAATTTATGATATAAGTGAATAAAGTACAATTTTATCCACGAAAAAATGGTCTAGCGCAAGAGGAAAATCCGTATGCGATAATGTTTTGAGTGGATAATAGTATATTTTGCAACAAGAGATGAAAATATCGTTTGTTTTCGTAGGTGGATAGTTCTTTATGAGCCGCGGCAGCTCGCCGCTCGCCTTGGGGCAAGTCCACGAACAAAAAAAAAACGTATTTCATCTCGAGTACTAAATGATATTTTTTATACAATATTGCAGTTAATGAAATATTATATATTAGAGATCTTTCAAGTTCAAAACTTTGAAGTTTAATTTAATTCAAAATGAAGTGTTACAGTGGGGAGCTCATGTAAAAAAGAAAAAAAAAAGAAAATTGGTCATCAGATTTCGAAAAATATATTGGCTGCTTGGTCGAAATTCCACCCAATCAATCTATACTCAGATGAAAAAAAAACGGGTCATTGGGTCGTTGTTTGCAAAATACCCATTTTTTTAAATTTAGATGTTGGTATAGTCCTTAGCATGAAAGTTTTAGTGTTTTACAATCAAAGATACCATCAGGATGTAGAAAAAAACAATATATGATACATATCCGTTTATTTAATAAGCGAAAATAACATTTAAAGGTATGCGTTCTTCACTACCTATTGCTCATTCGCCATTATGCATAGAGGATCAAGGTGGCTATTGGGTTTTGACTGGTTTATTTTCGATTAACTGTTATTTTCATTATTAATCTCTGTTAAGTTTACTTTGCAGAAATGCATTTTCTTTCGTGTATCGTTTTCGCTTAATAATGATCATTAAAAAAATAATAGATACCATATGTTGGTTCTTTCTACATCCTGGCGGTCTCTTTGATTGTAAAACACTAACAATTTGATTCTAAGGACTATACAAACATCAAAATTAACAAAAAAATGGTTCTTTTGTAAACAATAACCCAATGACCCGGTTTTTTGCATCTGCGTGTATAATAAAATACTTCTGTATAAACAAATTTTTACGCCCTTATGGACACATGGCATCCAGCTGTGGGGTTGTTCCAAAAAGAGCAATATAGAAATAATCCAGCGACAATAAAACAAAGTGCTAAGGAATATTGTCAATGCACCTTGGTATTTCCGAAACAGTGACCTCTACAGGGACTTCCAAATCGACACTGTTAATCAGACAATAAACAAATTTGCCAAGATCACGAAAAGCGATTTCTTCAACACGTCAACGTCGAAGCCATCCAGCTCCTCGATAACACGAATTTGACCAGAAAACTACAGCGGACCAAACCATTCGAGTTAGTTTAATATTGCATTAGTGCAAAAGCAGAGCATCGTGCTAGTGTACATGCTAATATTAGTGTATTTGTGAAATTAAGTCATTAACATCTAAGGCATACTAATCAGTCTTAGCATTAAACATTAATTTAATAATTTAAGTTGGCATAACAATACTCATTGATCCATCTTTGATTAGATTGTAATAATTATAGTAAAATACCATTAATTGTTTGGCATAATAATAATTTAAAAAAAAATAGAAATTACTGAAATTAATGTTTGTAAAGTCGTTTCCATACAAATCATTTCATGCTTTCCATTTAATTTTGCATGTTTATTTTCATCTCTAGAGTGACAAAGTATCACTTTCATGTATAGTAAGCTGTGGAAAAATTGCTACTTTCACATATGTATATAAGTGGAAAGAAATGTTTTATTCACATGTATTATACAAGATTTTTTCCAATTCCTTGTCAGAATTGAAGAATTTGTGTGAAATATTACATTGTCAGGCGATAACGAAATTTTCAATGATAGTGCGAATTTACGTTTTTTTTTCTCCTTTATTCACGTTGTCAATCGTTATAGTACGTATAGTACCTAATTATGACTAATTTACCAATTGGTCACAATTGTCAATTCATACCAATTTGAGATTGGTACATTTTTGCGAATTTCTGCTTGTCAGTTTAACACACAGAAAATATTTTGGTATTAACGGAACGAGAACATAATTGCGCACCTAACGATATTACATAAAAAACTGTTTTTGTCATTATTGATTAAATATATTGATTAGAAATTTTTATGTTTTCAAATCCCTATGTTCGTCCCTTAGCTCAGACACACGGTATAATTAATACTCGTACATTTTTATCAATTACAGTTTTTTTTAATAAAATTAGGGTTTTTATCCAAAAAAATGGTAAAGAATCCTCAGTACTTAGGGTCCCAAATGAACATAATTCATCACTGACGATATTATTACAAAATTCAATTCATACATTACCGTCACTAAATATTGCAGACTATATAAAGTAATCAATTGTAGACTTCCTTCTCACACTTTCCTCATTGACTATTACTGATAACTTAATCGGGTATCGATCCCAGTTATACTTCTTTTCGCTAATTCATGTACTAATTCATGTACCTCATCCTTAATTTACTGTGAAATTTACATTGTTATCATATTGTTATCATTGTTATCAGCATGAATTACAGCAAATATTAAAATAAATAATATTTGCAATAAAAAGTGTGAGTACATACATTTTTGTCATATATAAATACCAAAATTAGTTTTTATAATATTCAATTAAAATTTATCTATGACTCATTCATTATTCATTCATTATGTGTATAACTATGGTAATATAATGAACTTCATTATACAACAGGGGTTCTATAATAAGATAATTATACAACAGTAATGATAACGTTCAATTATTTACAGGTACACTTACTATACAACACACGTACAGGTACTATACAAAACGTCATAATTAGTTTTTTTTTAAATGGAATGACATATTTTTTTATATGACGGGGCTATATACAGAACAAATTTCTACAAAAAAGTCTTATCAATAAAAGTCTTAACAAACCTATGCCTAAAATGAGTGGCCTCATTTTTTGTTTGTTTCGGGCTTGTCTCTACAACTACTACTATAGGCAATTTACAAAAACCCTTCAGCGCCACGGTGGAATATTTACGTACTCACGCAACGGTTAAGAAAACCGTGCAACCCCTTTTAGATTTTGCCATTGTGGTTGTAAAATAATAACCATACGATTGAAAACTGTACGATAAACAATTGCAATCGACGAAGATACGAAGATAATACGAATCGTACACCTAACAGCGTATCCAGCAGATATGGTACCTCTACTCGAGTTCGTAAATACGTTACCCGTGGCGCTGACGCGTAGTGTTAATCGCCTATAAACTAAATAGTAGCGCGGTTTCAGCTACTCGTCAGTTCCATTAGCCGTAGAGCAAGAGAGGGTACTCACTTTGTAGCTTATACGGCAGTGGGCTTACTATTTTTATTTTGAATATTTTGGATTCTTAATTAATCATATTGTATAGAATGTCCGATGACATACCTGCCATACATTAAGTATGTAATGCTGAGGCCATTTCAAGTTATCAAGTTAACGAGTTAATTCTGTAAAACTCATTCGATTCACCGTAAAAAAGTGCCTCAAGAATATGCAACTTGTATCTTAATAAAATGAGAAATAAATGAAATATTGATAAAAATCGAAAATGGAAAAAATGAGTTTTTGGCCATAACTTCAAAACGAAAGACGATAGCCAATTTTTGTTTTCACCATTGAGTTGGTCTTGGAAAAAGAGATCGATGATACGCCATCCGATTTTCTCTATCTCTTCTAGTTACCGAGATTCCCTGTAGAAACATCCAAATATGTTAAATGCCAAATAGGGCCATCCTGTACATTAAAATAATACGGACTTTTTGATATAGGTTCATAAGACATGTTTTACTTAAAATGACCTCAGAATTACACCCTTAATATATTGCAGGCATCCTGTATAAAAAATGAATTTCAATGTAAATATATTTATATTTATATTTGAATGGAGTGGTCCCGTTTCGAAAATAAAACTAAATATTTTTCGTTACCATGCTCAAACAGTAATTATACTTATTAATGAATCCGCTGTAAACGCCAGAATATTCAATTAACTTTCGAAATAGTTTAGAAATGTTTAGAAATTAAAATACACCTACCATCACTTAATAATCATAGACGGCCTGAATAGCAACAAATAGCTATACATTTTATAGACCTAAAAATATGAAGCGCAAGATGGACGATGCCAAGATAGAACGTGAAAAGAAAGAGGCACGCTTAGTGTCTTAGTCTTAGAATTAATAATTAATTATTAATAACAAAATGAAAGAAATAATAGCAGAATAAATAAATACTGCTGTAATTTATTCACTGGCGGTAGACGACACTCAAGACGTGGCATTCGGCAAAGAAATTGCACTTTAAAAAATATTTGTCAAATACGGTAATATCGACCCAGCATTATATGTAGAAGTTTTATTGGTATTAGAACCAAAAGAGATACGCAAAAAGATAGATAGTAACGTAAAATATTTAAAATACGAAGTAATTTTAACAGCTATTATATTTTTAATAAGATTCAGAATTACTGGTCTCCATCAGTCTCAGTACGTCTCCATCGAAAGTGAATTATCTCCAGTACGTCTCTATCAAAAGTCGATTATCTCCAGTACGTCTCCATCGAAAGTGGATTATCTCCAGTAGGTCTCTATCGAAAGTGGATTATCTCCAGTACGTCTCTATCAAAAGTCGATTATCTCCAGTACGTCTCCATCGAAAGTGGATTATCTCCAGTAGGTCTCTATCGAAAGAGCATTATCTCCAGTACGTCTCCATCGAAAGTGGATTATCTCCAGTACGTCTCCATCAAAAGTGGATTCTCTCCAGTACGTCTCCATCGAAAGTGGATTGTCTCCAGTACGTCTCCATGGAAAGTGGATTCTCTCCAGTACGTCTCCATCGCAAGTGGATTATCTCCAGTACGTCTCCATCGAAAGCGGATTATCTCCAGTACGTCTCGATCGACAGTGGATTCTCTCCAGTACGTCTCTATCGCAAGTGGATTATCTCCAGTACGTCTCCATCGAAAGCGGATTATCTCCAGTACGTCTCGATCGACAGTGGATTATCTCCAGTACGTCTCTATCAAAAGTGGATTAGCTCCAGAGAGAGAGAGAGAGAGAGAGAGAGAGAGAGAGAGAGAGAGAGAGAGAGAGAGAGAGAGAGAGAGAGAAAGAGAGAGAGAGAGAAAGAGAGAGAGTGGATTATCTTCAGTACGTCTCCATCGAAAGTGAATTCTCTCCAGTACGTCTCTATCGAAAGTGGATTATCTCCAGTACGTCTCCATCAAAAGTGGATTCTCTCCACTACGTCTCCTTCGAAAGTGGATTACCTCCAGTACGTTTCCATCGAAAGTGGATTCTCTCCAGTACATCTCCATCGAAAGTGAATTCTCTCCAGTACATCTCCATCGAAAGTGGATTATCTCCAGTACGTCTCTATCAAAAGTGGATTATCTCCAGTATGTCTCTATGGAAAGTGAATAATTTTCTTTTTTTAATGTTAATCTTTGCAATAAATCTGAAAATACTTAATATTTCCGAAACAGTTGAAGATAGGTATAGGACATTGTACATGAAATATGTCTAGAATTTTCTGAAGAATCCAAAAATTGAATAATATATTAGGTGTTGCATTTAAAATAAGAAAGTTGGTATTGGCCACGGTCACATGACACACCCTGTATAAAAAGTTTTTGTTGAAAAAAATGCGCAATTAAAAATAACAATCGACGTGTCCGAGCGTTTTTTCGAACATGCCCCCATTTATTTATTATTGAATTTATTCCATTTGGCTGATACACCCTGTATATATATATAGACATATAGATTTTTAAACCAATAACTCTTTGTACGACACATTTTCTTCTATCTCTCACAGGAAAGGCGCTAGGAAAGCCCGACGCACTGTTGCAGGACCCTGTATATAGTCTTAGTATAGTGCTCCCACGCTAACAATGCTCCTGAGATCGTATGCGATTCAATGCAAGAAAAGTTAGCTCACATATTTTCCAGGACTATTGTTTGCATGGGAGCACTGTAAATGATATGCAAAATTGGCAACGCTGCAACGATGTCACAAGATACAATATTTTTTTATGGATGTCATAAGATGCATTAAATAAAAATGTATACCGGATGTCAAAGAGATGGTAATTTTAATTATTTTATTTTGTGTATGGTTTAAATTTTTTGTTCCTATCCATTCTTACATCAATTTTACATAGTCATATTTTTCTTTTACACGTATCTGTTTTCTGAACAGTGGATTCAGAAAGGTTAAAATTTTTGCTGGATGTCTCAACATACGTGGGTCGAGTATATATATATATATATATATATATATATATATATATATATATATATATATATATATATATATATATATATATATATATATATATATATACATACATGGCTTTTTTATTTATTACACATAACATTGACAATGTGTAACTGGTTTGCCTGCACCTACCCGCAAGGAATGTTCCTATGTGTAACTTAATAAAAAAAACTGTCTACCGTATATCTAGGTGCAGGCAACCAGTTGTACCTACATAGATTTCATGATGTCACTATGTCATGTAAGAAATTCATAACTGTATGATATTTCAAACAGTGTGGTTCATCTAAAAGCGATCCTACGGGCCTTTCCTGTACACAATATAGGATATTCAGTTTAATCTCTTCTATTAAAACACGGTTGGTTTTATCCCGAAAAATTTATAATAACGTTCAAATATGTCCTTGAATGAACTAAAAAACCGTATACGTACTGCATAAGCCCATAATTCATTACAAATAACTCTGCGTTACTTCCAAGATCTTGCCTTTCGGGAAGATCCTTCCTTGCCTTGAAATACACGGAGGGCATTTTGAAAACTTGCTGGGACATCAGGATTCAACCACACTTAACCTTTTATGTTGTCTTGTTCACTTTTAGAATTGTTTGAAAAAAAAAATCTTCAATAAAAACTGAATATGTGTGATTTCTTTATTGTTAAAAATATAACCTCGCCGTATAACGGTATATGTCAAAATGGTGACAGTAGACGACAGTGTATAACTTGTTGCCTACGGCTACGCTACTACATACGTTGATAATTTTTTTTAAGTTACACATAGGAATGTTATGTGTAATAAAGAAAAAAAAGCCCGGTACATGTATATACAGGGTGAGTTTTTCGGATGTTTAGTATGGAGATCTCGGGAACTAGCAGAGATAGAAAGACGATTAAATGGGGAAAGAATTGCAGTTTTACGAGCTCAATTTCACCAGCTTTTTGTTTTTTGGCAAAATTGCATGACTAACTAGATATCTCGAAAAGATATATTTTCTGTTATTTTGTTCGGTGCCTATGGATCTGTTATTATTGACTTTGCGACATGTCTCGACACAGTGTCTTCATCGGGCAGATGAAGATGAAAATCTGGAAAACACAAGTGGAAGAAGTGCCAGAAGAAGATTTTATATTGCCAATTTATATTACGCCTGTATATTTATAATCAATGATCTGATTTACATTCTGTTATTATAATATATGATATTTCCAGAATAAAAACCAAACAAATTGGGTAACTTATAATGGCGCTCAACTGCAGATGCCAGTAACTGAGCCATTAAAAAGAAAACGAGTGGTATTTTTTTTAGTATTAAAGCAATACCTGTTTTACAATTTAAATTTTAGAAGTTCAATAAAAAATGAAACGAGACCTTAAGACGACCGGCTCCAAAAACGTTTACTTTATCAAATTTGGCAAAAAAATATGAAGAAGTAGAAAACAAAAACTACATATAGCGAATCTTAAAATTCAAAGGCTTGCATCCGAGATACAGCAGCAGGCAGAAGAAAGTGAACTATGAAGGTAATCCCTGCTGTTAGAAATAGCAATAAAAAGATTAACTTTAGTGAATATAACTAAATAAATTAAAGTTTTCTACCAGAGTGGGTAAGTCTGTTTTTTTCTTAATTCAAATAAGTTCAGAAATATAAAAGGAATGTTATCTCTTGTATATGCCCTATGCTCCACTGGGAGCGTTGAGGATTAAGTAAGTATCTCTTGTATATTTCTGGACATAACTGAATTTAAAACAAAATGAACATGTAGTATTCTATTTATTTTGAAATAATATGATTATAAATTATGAAAGTATTGAGAACCAAAAATTAAAATTTTGCTTATATTGTGTCAATTTTTGTATTCTTTAAAATAAATGACTACTTAGTACACTTTAGTACATATTTTTACCGATATATCGATAGAAATCGACAGTAAACCCTCAAACTATCGATAACTACCGATGTTTCTTGACCCCTACCTTACACCGTCGACGATGTGATGCATTGTCTGTTTTAAAATCTACTAAAAGCCAAAAATGATAATAATAGTTCCGGTTCTATAGAGACTGATTTCTCCTTCCGGTTCCATGTCGCCATCCCCGCCGATTTTGCCAGTCTCCTTCCTGGAGATTCCTTTCCGACATCGCTCTCCTGATGCCATCGTTCCAGGTCGCTGCTGGTCTCCCTCTACGTCTTCTTTCCGGTGGTACCCAATCATATAGTTGTCTGGGCAGCCGTTCCTCTGACATCCGTTTTACGTGGCCATACCATATTAGTTGCCTCGTTTGAATGTCCTCTATTATGGTTTTTTCTGATTGCATTCTTCTTCTAATTTCTGTATTTCTTATTTTATCAAGGCGTGATATACCCGCCGATCTTCTTAGGAAATCCATTTCTACCACCAGTAGTTTGTTCTCCATGGCTTTAGTGATAGGCCACACCTCACAGGAGTAACAGAGGGTGCTCTTTAGTATACTGTTGTACATGAGCATCTTAGTACTGCGTCTGCGTACTGCGTCCTAGTACTGTATCAAAAATGATAAAAAAATTATTAATGACAAATAATTAGTCTCAACGCTGTACCGTCACTAGACGTCTTGGAAAACTTTCTGCGCACGCCCATGTCTGCAGTACTTCTTACATTTTCATGTAAATATAACTGGCAGAATTAGAACTAATATTTGAACTTTGCTGCACGTGCTGTTGGTTTGATCTCCGAACTCTACACATATTAGTTTATTATATTTGATTAAGAAATAGAAATCAGAAGTTCGCAGGAAAAATGTCTCCAGTTTCATTAGCCATTCAGTACAGTTATGGTTATAGCTACTATAACCATTATTAAATATCTATTACATATATAAGAATGTAATACAATTAAACACAAGATATGTGAGTTTCACAAGTTTAATGTAGTAATACAACAATTAAGGCAGTTCAAACTGTTTTCATTTGCCTGGTGAAGCCACTGTGACGCGAAACAATTGTTACAGTACAACATTGGATTTGTCTTGTTTTACATATACGTAATCATAACTTATTTCCTTGAAAACGTTCGCTATTAGAACAATTGATATAATACCGTAATAGCATAACAGATAACACATGTAATAACAAGACATTATCTTTATGAATATGGCAGGAAATTTTTAAGAAGAAATATCTACTTTTACCCGAAAAATTTCCAATTTATCCCATAAAAGGATATCTATGGAATATTATAAGTTGTTTAAAGAGAATATCTCTGGAATATTTCAGGCAGGTCATGAAAGTATCACTTGTAGGTCGATGGTAATTCCTTAATATTCGTCGTTATTTCTAATAGTAAATGATACGCCCCATGGTACACACACTATTTTTTGCACTTCTGAAGTAATTGAATTGCATGTTAAATAGTTCTAAAACATGTGCTTGGCAAAGTGATAACGTGTAGCCAACAACTTTAAAATGCATCTATAAAGCCCTCTATCTAAAATGGCAAACAACTCTCTTTTATTTAGAAATTTTGTAGTATTTATAGGCTGTCACTCGAGGAATGAGCCGAAAGTAGACATATATACATGGTGTCCAAGATAAGGATCAACTGCATGGGGATCTCGGAAACCGTAAAAGTTACAGAGACGGTTAAATTACAAAAAAGTTGCGCAATTTAGTGGTCAGTAATATTATGTAGAGAGAACCAGAATATTCCGCTTACTTCCGGAGATATTCGACAAAATAAAAAAAATTGCGATATTGTTTTTATGTTTTTCTGAAGTTATTTGAAAAGGTATAAAAAACAAAAGGCACCTTTTTATTGCCAATATTTCAGTTCTGCAAGGCAGCGTTTATAAATTTTCAGTACAACGTTTCGTTTCGAAGAAATCATCATCAACTTTATATTTTTATATGGCCCTTAAAATAAACTACCCTGTATTAAATAGCATTTCCTGTTACGAATTCAACGATTTATATCACAGTATGATTTCTCATGTTTTTATTCAGAAAATAAGCTTGGTCGAACATTTTGGTGTAGTAGTAGGCGTTGAAATGAGCGACGAAGACAAAATGTATCCCTAATTTTATAATTTTAAGATAATTAAATGAACAGAACAATTGTCATAATACTACAGTAAAAAAAAAAAAAAGTTTGGTTCTGAATAACTATAGTGTTTCTATGTTTAACGACTATTCGTGCAAAATTGTTATTGGTTACTATTTTGACACCTATTCTGGATTAAAATCAAGTAATAATTGTTATCTTCGTCGTCATTAAATGAACAGATGAACAGAAGTGTAATTCTAAATAACTATAATGTTTCAATGTTTAACAACTATTGTTGCTAAATTATTTGTTGTTACTATGTCGCCATTAAATGAACAGAACAATTCTCATATCACAGTAAACAAATAATAAGTGTGGTCCTAAATAGTTACAATGTTTCAATGTATAACAACTATTCTAGACAAAATATTTTTAGTTGCGATTTTGTTACATATTTTGGGTTAAAATTAGATAATTTTTTTTTCATCGACGACATCATTTCAACGCCTACTACATACAAGAAAATGTTCGAAATGTAATAACAAGCCTTTTTGTGAATAAAAACATTAGAAACCATAGTTTGATATAAATAGTTGAATTCGTAATAGGAAATGCCATCTAATACTGGGTGTACATTTTTTACGGGCCATATAAAAAAAAAAGTTAATGATGGTTGAACGTATGGCAACGAATACAAGTTTGAAAACGACAAAAAATTATAATTATGTCCTGATTTTGGTTTTTATTAGCCATTTTCATTCTAATTACTATGTACTTCTTAATAATATAATTATTTATTTTAACTTTTGAACTAATTAACTCAGATAAGCGATGAAATTTGTAAAAAGTTTATTCTCTCATTTCGACTTAGAATGTGATCCTAATAAGTCATATCATTTTTGCACTGTTATCATGAGTCAACACATGAGTCTTTCAAATAATCGTATGGGTATTATTACCGAATTACTACTATTAATAAAACAAGTTTCCCTAACATTTTTAGAATCTGAGTCTTATTAAAATGTTGGAACAAGAATGCACTGTAGGCAACCAGTACTGCAGATGTGAGTACTGAATACGAATAAAATATCGAAGATATACAGTATGTCCACGGATTGAGACACTAGTAGGGCAACTACATTTTTACAATGTTCCGTATATTTCCAATGAATTTTTTCATAATTAAATGGCATTTCTACAGAATTGAATGAATAGAATTTCTATGGAGATCAAATGAATTCAATAGAATTTGCACAGAATACAATGTAATTTCAACCGAAACAACTGAATATTTATAAAATTCAATGGGAATTGTATAGAAGTTTATGGAATTTATGTAGAATTATTTTAAATGTCGCCAGTATTTGGAGTTTGTGCAAAATTGAATAGTTTAAATTAGGTCAGATTTCCTTTTTCACAAAAGACATTTATTATAGTTTACATGTACATTTCGTTCGCCATGCGAACGAATACTGAATATCTTCAGTAAAAATATACAAACAAAGAATATACATGTTTGCATGGCGAACGAAATGTACATGTAAACTATAATAAATGTCTTTTGTGAAAAAGGAAATGTGAGTTTAAACTAAAAAAAATCTCACAAGCTTCCATCACCTAATAAATTTGAATAGTTTAACAAATTCATTGAATTTTCTATCAATTTCAAAGTAATTTTTAGAATTGAACGAAGTGTCTACATATTCAGTGGCACTTCAACAGAATTTAATGGAAAATCTGCCGAATCCCACATTTTATTTATTCAATACAACTGTTGAACATTGAATGGAATGAATGATTATATACAGCGTGTTTCAAATTGAACCACCCAAATAGCAATTTCCATCCACCAGATGGCAATTATTTTTGTGTAGGAAAGAGTAAAACACTGAAGTTTTGAATTTATATTTATTTAAAAGGGGCCCAAATGACACTGTAAATTAAAAATAAATTAAACTGTCACTGTTAAATTAAATAAATTCATATATCCAATAAATATGCTCAGAAGTAATTCACAATTAACAGTTTCAATTGTGAAATAGTTCAACAGTTGTATCAATTTTAAGCAGCACATACAAATAACATTAATTTATTATAAATCTTGAAACTACAACTGATGGCATTGACTCTATTGACATGACAGTCGAGAGATATTACAGATACCTCTATTCTAAATTGGGGTTTTGTTGTCTAATTCACTTCTTTTCCCCTAAATAAGCGTGATCTGGTGGATGGAAATGGCGATATGGGTGGTTTTATTTAAACCACGCTGTAGAATAGAATATTTATAAATATCACAGATATTTTCAAAGAATTCTATTAAGTTATACGATATCATTCGAAATCAATGGAATGTTTGTTACATTTAATGGATTCTATGGATTTTTTTTAAATTCACTAGAATTTCTACAACATTCAATCAAATATTTCTTTATTTCAATGGAGTTTTTACATATATGTACGAAATTTGTGTATAATTTAATGGAGTTTCTGCAGAATTTTACTGAATTCTAAGGGTGTCTACAAAATTTAATGAAATTTCAGGAATACAATTAAATGTGTTCAGAAATCAATAGTTTTCCTACAGAATTTTTGTAGAATTCACAATACAGTTTTCAGATTTAGATGAAATTGGCCCTGAATTAAATATTTCTTCTAAATTGAATGGTTTTTCTACCAAAATTAATGTAAATTTTAGAATGATATGAAATTTTGAAATTTGAGTTGCTGTGGAATTGTTACAAAATTGAAAAAAATCTATATAATTCACTGACATTCTTGACATCATTCAATGGAGATTATACAGAATTGAATGGAATTAATATGAAACTAAAGGAAATCTGTAAAAATTCGATAGCATATCAAAATTGAGTGGACATTTTAATACGGAACTATAGGAAATATGTTGAAATTCGGTAGGATTTTAAAATTAATGGAGTTTGTTTTTAACGTAATACTACGACGAAATTTCTACAATATTCATGCAATTTATATACAATTCAATGAAATATTTTCAGAACTTAAACATAGTTGAATGAAATTGATACAGGATTAATTTAAAGGAAAATAATTTATATACATTTCAAGGTATTTTCAGAAATTTCCATAGAATTTCTGTAAAAACCTCTGGAATTTCTATAAAATCTATCTGGTTATTCTGCAGACAAACTGTGAACTTATAGGAATTTCTACATAGTTTTATATAATTTCTACAGAAATGAACAACATTTCATCAGTATTTTTCAAATTATATGAAGTTTCTACTGAATTTCATAGAACTTATACAGAGTGTATCAGCCAAATGGAATAAATTCAATAATAAATAAATGGGGGCGTGTTCGAAAAAACGCTCGGACACGTCGATTGTTATTTTTGGTTGCGCATTTTTTTCAACAAAATTTTTTTATACAGGGTAGTACAAGATAGGTATATGACATTGTACATGAAATATGTCTAGAATTTTCTGAAGAATCCAAAAATTGAATAATATACCAGGAGTTGCATTTAAAATAAGAAAGTTGGTATTGGCCACGGTCACATGACACACCCTGTATAAAAAGTTTTTGTTGAAAAAATGCGCAACTAAAAATAACAATCGACATGTCCGAGCGTTTTTTCGAACACGCCCCCATTTATTTATTATCCAATTTATTCCATTTGGCTGATACACAGTGTATAGAGTTGAATGTATTTCTGGAATCCAATTAGTTTATTACAAAATTCAAATAGAATTAAATATGAGAATCTTATTCTATGTCAAGAAATGTTAGCTCTGTGATTGGTCGAGAGACATAGAATAGTACAGTTGAAGTGGTAAGAAGCAATATGGTCTAAGTGACAATTTCCTGATTCCGAGAAAATTGAGTTCAAAATTGGTTGATTGATGTAAAATCTGTAATTACAAATTTAAAACCATTTCGTAATGTATTATTTTGTACTCGTATCATAATAATATTTTATTTGACAAACCAATATACAATTTCTAGTAATTGCATTAATATTTACTTTTCGACAAAAATGTCACTTAGACCCGATTGCTTCATACCGCTTAAATTTAACTATTTCATATGAATATGGAATACATGGAATGGAATACATAGAATACACGGAATACTTGTCCATGTTGAAACTTGGAACAAGTTACCTCCAAAAACTGATGCATAGAGTCCCATATCTGACGATGAATAGGCATACAATTGGGCATAGGATATTTCGGCATAAAATATTACTTTAGTGACAAAGTTGAAATAAAATACTAGAATTATATTGAGAGTATATGAAAACAAACAGGACTATTTACAACGAATGATTTTCTTTTTTGAGATATCATAATTAATAGTATATAACGGTATTAGGCCGATATAGGTTATATAACTGACTAGGTTGAGATTTTATAATCAACCGAGTCGGTTATATCCATATCGGCCGTATGTTGTTTTATAGTTTTCGTGATACTAAAATAAAAAGGATTAAATTTTGCGAAATTATTTTCATAAATCATAATGACATATTTCAAGTATGCTGTGATGGTTGTGTAGTAACGCTTGTGAACACCAAAATAAATAACAGCCCACGGCTATTAAACTTTAACGGCCGTGGCTGATATCAGTTAAATAACAACAATGGAGACAGCCGATAACATGTAATTACAATCAAGTATCACGAAAAAACCTACAAAACTAACATAAGAACAGTAACAACATATCGGCCGTATGTTGTTTTATAGTTTTCGTGATACTAAAATAAAAAGGATTAAATTTTGCGAAATTATTTTCATAAATCATAATGACATATTTCAAGTATGCTGTGAAGGTTGTGTAGTAACGCTTGTGAACATCAAAATAAATAACAGCCCACGGCTATTAAACTTTAACGGCCGTGGCTGATATCAGTTAAATAACAACCATGGAGACAGCCGATAATATGTAATTACAATCAAGTATCACGAAAAAACCTACAACATAAGAACTAACATAAGAACGCAACAACATACGCAGCAGAGACAATGTGTCTGACCAAAAGAGACGAAGATAGAATGAGAATACTGGAAAGAAGAATTATATGAAGATCACTGGGCCCAAAGAAAATACAAGGACATGAGCACAGACCACTAAGAAACGAAGAAATAAAAAGCTTTCTAGAAGAGGAAAACATAGTCAAATTCATAAAAGCACGGAGGCTCAGCTGGTATGGTCATATACAAACGAGCCAACACCCCATATTGATGAAAATCACGAGCTGGAAACCACCAGCTGGAAAACACCATGGCAAGACTAAATACACGAAGATATGCGAATAATGAAAGTCACAGAATGGAAGAAGAACGTTCAAGAGAGTAAGAAATGGAGGAAAATAGTACAAGAAACAAAAACAAACCAGAACTTATGAATGAAAAATAGAAAATGTGATCCACCGCAAAACAAGTATCAAAAGAGCTCCAGGAAAGGAAAGGATAGGAGCGGCTAATACTCCGCTAGGAGTCCAAGGCCATATATATATATATATATGTTTGAACATGTTCCGGGTCTTTGAACTTCCGTGTATTGTTTTGTGTGTCCTGAAAAGGACCTTTTTCACTTTTTCAGGACACACAAAACAATACACGGAAGTTCAAAGACCCGGAACATGTTCAAACACATTTCGTCCGTGAAAACATACACATGAACATATATATATATATATATATATATATATATATATATATATATATATATACTGTACTAAATAATACATATAAGTATATAATATGGTGTCTAGAAGTTGGGCCATGATCTTTGATCGAAGTGGACCTTACTGGGAACCAACTTTACTACAATGTGGTTCTGACTACTTGTAACGGTTCCTAAATGACCATGAATAGTTTTAGAGCGTTGGGTTTTATTTTGCGCGAAATTGGTAGTTATGCGTATCGATATTCCGAGGCATGTGCTTATCTTCGCGACCGGAACATGTGGTCGCTCTTTTCATCTCGAACTGTAGCCGAGTAAACAGCAGGTGCGGTATTACGTTAAGTATTGGCAAAATTGCCGAAACCGAATATTCGGATTAAGCGTAATCACCCCTTCCTACTCTGCGGAGGATATAAATGTTGAATACAGAGCAAGGAGAGATTTAACCGCTCGCAACAACTGAGCGGTTAATCAGAGGTTAGTCAGAGGTTAGTCAGAGGTTAGTCAGAGTTTAGTCAGAGGTTAGTCAGAGGCTAACTAGAGGTTAATCAGAGGCTCAGCCCTTAACATCGGCACAAAGCCTTGCTATAAATATCTGGAGTTCGGAGATCGCTGGTGAGCGCCTGGCGCGTCTGCACGGCGAGAACCTGGGCGAATGCAGCATGAGACAAGCATACCAGGGCTGTTCACAGAGTTGCGGTGGACCAGCATATTCAACCAGAACTCCGAAAACAGGCCACAACTCTTTAATTACCATAATTTCTTTATTGAAGAAATTTACTATAATTTACTTATTTTTTTTAATTGATCATTACTTAGCACATTTCTTTGTGTGTATATTTGTGTATTGCCGCGTTTTTGTGGTGTACGTGTTCTTCGCGTCATTGTAAAAGAGGTATTTCTGTGAGTAGTTTACATTACGCGATACGTGTCTGCGGAATTTGGCCAAGTTCAGCGGAAACGGCGTAATTACTTTCAGAGCGGAGACATTTTCTTCCAGGTGACAGCGGGACACGGTGTCCGTCATTTTGTCACGCAAGGTTTTGACGTTAACAAGACTCAAAATTTTTCATTTCCCCACATGATATCAATCTTTTTCTTCATTTCAAATTTCCTTTTATTCATTTATTCAATATCAATTCTCACTTTGAAACATTTCAAATCTGGTGGCTGGAGCGTTAGATAGTCAGCTGTTGCGGTAATTTCGTAAGTAACTCGATTTCGAGTATCGCTGATTAATATCCGCCGACCCACAAGGATAGCGTGGAGACCCTAGACCCTTATATTGGAGTAGCAACGAGGTTAAATTACGTAGAGCATTTTTTTAAAAACCAAAGAAAACCTATACAGGATTTTATAGCACCAGTCCGGTTATTTAATAGATACACTTCGTATAATGAGATACAGATTAATAATAGAATCCCATTTTATTGACAGACAATTTGTCTTAATTACTATTATAATAGTTAATAAACATATACGGTAATTTATATACAATTACATCTACACTAAAATTTAAATTTGCTGAGGATTACTGGTAATACCAGAAAGAGATACGTATTTTTTTTTTGTTATAAATAAATTTATCTATTCTGCCGACTGCACTTATTACACGGACACTCCATGTGGGGATTGCCATCCGGATAATCGTGTCGGGAAGGTCTGTCATCATAAGGATGGCAAGACCGCGGACGCGGCGGCAACGGGGGGTAATTACTTTCAAAGTCGTACTGATTCTGCCTCGGATTCACTTTCACCCATTCCCCTTTCCTGGCATCCATCTGCCAGGTGCCGTTCCCGTTAACGTTCGGATTGGGCTTCTGGTGGTAAGGCCGCGGCGGAGACGTGCGATTCCTCATTTTGTCATTCAGTTTGGGGTCCATGTACCTGGCCACCTTCTCCACGTACCCAGACTTCCTGGGGAGCACCGAGTTGGACGGAAAACTGGGCCGCTTCTGAGCCGCGTCAGCGTGATACTTCGGTCTCCTGGACTCGTTTGGCTCGTTGCCGCTGCATTCCGTGCGATGGTTGCGCTTGCCGTGGTGACAGTGGTTGCGGCAGTTGTGGTGACTCTCCTCGTCGTCGAATATCGGTTTGTCTAGGTTTTTGTTCTGGCGGCTAAGGATCTCGAACTGCTGCATTGTCTTTTGGACGCGCATCCTGTTTCTTTGGGATAATGTGTTTTCAAGTTCGTCTACAAGTTCCGGATAGTCCCCTGTGCGCTGGTAAGCCAGATTCATGAAGTCAGTCTTCGTACTATCCGAAGAACAACTGAGTTGTTCGTCCGATAATTGTCTTTGGTAATAGTTATCGGGTTCACAGTGGCAGTGGCATTTACACGATCTATGTTGTGGGCAGTGGTCGTAACCGTTGCAATTGTTGCTGCAGCTAGTGTCGTGGCTATAGGCTGTACTGTCCCCTGGTTCTTCGTACGGATATGGGTTCTTGTAATGATGTTTGCTGTAGTTATAATTGTTTGGGTTATACATTTGCTTATTATTTTCTGTACTTGAGGGCAATGAATTAGGGATCGGTTGTGGGTTTCTCTCGCGGTTATTGAATTTTGACCGTCTTTCTAACTTTGATGAATCGTGAAGTTTTACAGGGGGAGGTGGAGGGAGTGGTATACGAGGTCTCTGGTCCGAAGCTACGCGACTTGCTGATGGGTACGTCCGTCCTGGTTGAATATGAATCGGGGCGCTTTTGGACAAAGAGGGATTTACCTTTTCCTTTTTCACGCAGCTGGGGGAGTCGCTGTTGACGTATCGTTCAGAACTAGACCTGTTGCCACAGTAGTTCGGCTTTACAGGTTTACTGGCGAATTTCGAAATAATGCGGTGAGGATTGCACTGGGCGACTTTGTTATTGCAGGGCTGGGCTTCTATTTTCTTTGTACAAGATAAGCAGCAGTTGCGACCACAACTTTTCATGTTGTGTGAAACCGCACAATCTGTGAGATCTTGGTCTCTTTCTGGCGGCTCTCTAGAATACTGTTGATAATCTTGCATTACTTCTGCAACAAACATATTCATTACCCTTTAGCAGGGGTCCCCAAACTTTTGACCAGAAGGGCTACAGAAAATTTGCAAATTTTGCTTGGGCCTCACCTACTTTAACCTGCAACTGTACATTATATTAATATATCTGCACTTATAATTCTAGAACTATGATAAATATTTATTAAAACTGCAGAAAATGTATATAAATTGCGGAGAATTTATTAAAAATTACAAATTATGCAAGTAGAACGTCTATGCCATGTCTACAAAAAGTTGCCAAAGTTTATCAAAATTTAAGTAAATAATAAATTTCCTACTACAGAATTCTTTCTCTGGGGATTAACACTTTCGATGATACTGAGAGTAATGCGGCGGGAGTTATACTTCTGGCAGGGCCACCCTTGCCGGTACGGTCGATGGTGAGAAACGAAGCTAAGATTAATCCACAATCGCAGCGTCTGGCTCAGAATGAGCGGCTAGAAAACGGGGCTCTCTCTAGCCTTTGGGTGCGAAGCACACCGAAAGGCTTATGAACCAGAGAATAGTCAACGGCATGGGATGTTGAACGCAACGGGAAACGACAATATTAAAGATCCGCTTTGATATTCCCAGAAAAGTCATAATGGCTGACTTCAGTACGAAATTTTCCGGACAGACATAATTTCCCCGATCAGATCCCCGGGGGGTGGGGGGTGGGGGGGAGGCACTGAAAACACTGCACAAGGACAAACCCATTATTAAGATAGGCACGTAGAACGTAAGATCGATGGCCCAAGCAGGAAAGGTTCAGAATGTCAAATGAACATCAAGATCTTAGGAATCAGTGAGATGAGATGGCCTGAAACAAGCTATGTCAACATCAAGAGCTACAGAATATATTACTCAGGACCACCAGATGGAAAACACAAGAACGGACTAGGGATCATTGTAGAAGACTCGCTAGCGAGACATAGTATAGTAACCAACTATATACCGATATCGGAAAGAGAAATACTACTACTAATATCGAGTAGCCCAGTCCCCCTAAATATAATCCAAGTTTATGCTCCCACATCCGACAGCAATAATGAAAAAATAGAGCTGTTTTACTCAAAACTAGAAGATGTACTTAGGAATCCCTAAACATGACATCAGAATAACAATGGGAGATTTTAATGCAAAAGTGGGCAAAGGTAAATCTGTAGAACATATAGGACCACACGGATTAGGCAAATAAATGAAAGAGGAGAACTATTAAGCATATTTGCATCCGAACACAAGCTAACTGTACTAAATACCTTCTTCGAACTTCCACATAGGCGGCTGTACACCTGGACATCACCTGCGCACACTCCTGAAACGATAGTTAGATATCAAATCGATTACATTCTTGTAGGACAAAGATACAGAAAGAGCTTTACCTCTGAAAAAACGTACCCAGGAGCAGACATAAATTCCGACCATAACCCAGTCGTGGGACGATTGAGACTCCGAATGAAAAAAAAAAAAAAAAAAAACTACCAATACAAGATTCGACATTCGTAAGCTAAAGGAGACAACCACAAAAGCTCAAGTAGAGAAAGAACAAACAGACATATTTGTAGCAACAAACTTTACCACATGCACAGAAGATGACATAAAAAGACTCCTAAAACCAGAAAAAAAAGCATGAAACGAAAATCCTGGATGACAGATGAGATTCTGCAATTAATGGAAAGGAGAAGAGGCTTCAAGAACACAGATAACATACAGTATAATAAAACACACAAAATAATTAGACAGAAGATAAGAGAAGCAAAAGAATAGGAAACGCAACAGAAATGTGCAGAGATAGAAGCGCTGCAGATCAAACATGACATTTTTAACGTACATAGAAAGGTGATGGAAGTTACTAATACATACAAAAGAAAGAAGTGAGAACTCGTTGACAACGATGGGATCATACTAATAGACAAAAACGCAATAAAGAACACATAGAAGACATATATTGAACAACTATTCCAAGACAAAAGACCAGAAATTCATCATATACAGCCAGAAACGGGCCCAATCATTCTGAAATTCGAAGTACGAAATGCCATAAAACAAATTAAAGACGGTAAAAGTCCAGGACCATACGGATTCCACGCTGAATTTTTGAAACTACTAGACGAATAAATGGCTAACCGACATCCTTAATAATATCTACAACACAGGTATAATACCACAACAGTGGTTGGAATCAGAATTCGTAACACTTCCAAAAAAGGCATCGGCAAAAAGATGCGATGGATATAGAACAATAAGACTAATGAGCCACAAATTGAAAGTGTTTCTAAATATTATACATAAAAGAATATACAATAAAGTGGAAGGACAACTGGGACCCACAAAATTTGGATTTAGAGGCGCAGTCGGGACAAGGGAAGCTCTTTTTAGTGTGCAAGTATTAGTACAGAGATGCAGAGACATGAATTGCGATGTATACGCGTGTTTCGTTGATTACAAAAGGCCTGTGACAGAGTCCAACACCAAAAACTGATACAAATTCTGGAAAATACAGGAATAGACGACAAAGACCTCAGAATAATTACAAACCTATACTGGAACCAAACGGCAAGCGTATGAATCAGAGACGATAGCACAGAAAGAATAAAAATTCTACGCAGTGTGAGGCAGGGATGTGTACTGTCTCCTCTGCTATTTAACATCTATTCTGAGGTCATATTTCGGGAAGCCCTAGTAAATATACAAAAAGGAATTTCTTTAAACGGAAATCGTATAAACAACATCAGATACGCAGGTGATACCATGCTCATGGCCGACAACATAGAATACTTACATCTGATAATGAATAGCTTAATAAGCACTAGTCACAGATATGGACTAGATATCAACATAGACAAGACCAAATTCATGATCATAAGTAAGAACAACCCACAACACAACCAACAGCAACTGGAGCTGGAGCAGGAGAACATCGAAAGAGTTAAAAATATGTATATCTAGGCACCGTTATTAATGAGCAATGGGACCAGACACAGGAAATAAAAAGCAGCATTGAAAACAGCAGAAATATATTCATTTAAATGGCCATAGCCTTTAAAAGTCGTGATCTAACTATAGACACCTAAGTTAGACTTTTACGCTGCTACGTATTCTCTGTGTTATTTTATGGAATGGAAGCTTGGACGCTGACGGTTGCTAATACAAAAAAACTAGAAGCATATGAAATGTGGCTCTACAGAAGTATATTAAGGACATCATGGAAAGACCGTATTACCAATGCTGAAATACTAAGAAGAATGGACAAAACGACAGAAATCCTGACCACGATTAAAACCAGGAAACTACAATACCTGGGACACATCATGCGCAACTCTAGTAGATACGGATTCCTTTAGTGGATACTACAAGGCAAAGTTGAAGGAAAAAGAAACATTGGGAGAAGAAAAATCTCGTGGCTTAAAAACTTGAGGAGTTGGTTCTCCACGACAACAACAGGTCTCTTCCGGGCAGCTGTAAACAAAGTAAAGATAGCGAATATGATAGCTAGCATCCGGAACGGATAGGCACTTGCAGAAGAAGAAGACTACAAAATGCTCAAGAAAGCGGTGTCAACTTCCAACTAGTTGCAACGAAATAATCACAAATAATGACATTTGAAAAAATCTAGTCAAATTATTTGATTGTATCGCAGGAAATATTTCAGCAACGTTGCAAAACATATTTGATTTTCAACAGAAAGAATTAAAATATTACCGTGAATTGGAAAAAAAAGTAGCACAGAGCTCTACAATCAGACAACGGTCATCCAAGGCTGACAGGCTACGGCTAATGGCCAATTGAAGTAAGGAACACCACCACCCACCATCTATTATTGAGATGGAGATTATTGGCGAATGGCGGAGAGTTCGGACGTTAGTGCCGGTGGCTCCGGGAAAATCGTCGATAAAATAGTTGAAAAAGTGTGTAAAAACTGTAAAACAGTGGCCAGATCGGGCATCGCATGTGCAGGTTGTGGAACATTACATCATGCGGGCTGCATTAAAAGAATTAAGAAGTGCTGGGGACTAAACCTAATTATATCGGAGGATGTCCTTCAAGATACGAATGACAACGAAGTATCGAAAGAGAACTACATGCTTCTAAAAATGTTGGTCGTCGAATTAAGGCAAGGTAAGAAGTTACTATTGGAGAAGATAGCAAATCTGGAAGGGAAACTGGAACAAACTACTTTAAATCCTGATGTTGGAAAAATACCTAAACCAAGGCTTGGCAGCAATCGTAATCTCTCAATAAATAACACCCGTGAAGTTGAATCATCCGAAGAGCAACAAATAGAGGCAACCGAATCAACACGGATGAAACCATCATCTGAGGCCAGCAACACTATAGACACCGAGGATCACACTACAACCTATGCCACTATGGTCGCCAAACATAAATTACAAACGAAATCCGCTAGCGCCATACTGTTAGTGCAAGAGTGCCTTCAGAAAGCACATGGAAAACTATTAGTAGAAGGAAGAATTCAAATAAATGAATAGAAGGCGTGGCTGAATCATCGAGTATAGCAGGCATCCGGAAAAAAGCGCACCGAGACCACAAGAACAGACATCATTGAACATCTAAAAAAATTCGACATCGAAACACTAGTTGGTGAGGCATTAAAATCAAGGCGCCCGGAGGAATACGCATCGTTCAGACTCGCCATTGCGTTTGAGGATCTAGAAACGGTACAACTCCCAAAAACGTGGCCTAAAGGAGCCCTAATAAGCCGTTTTTTGTCGTAGCCGTATGTATCCTTAACTTGAATAAATATATTGAATAAATATTGGAAAAAGTTAATAAATGCTTATTGCAAAGATCCTTACCATGAGCGTTCTCATGAAAATGTGTACTGCAGAAGTCTTTCTGGTTATTCAGCGAGCCACTCCCGTGTATTGGGCAGTCTAGAAAAATGAAGTTTTATAATAAAAGTTATTTTTAATTTTTACTGTGAATAATACTTTTAACATTGACTCTTGATAAATTGTTACTTAATTTTCTGGAAGGACGGTTTATACATGAAGTAGCAGCACACACTTCAGTACCTGCAAAGAATTAATATGTCCATTAGAAAACACCATTTACCGCCGCAATTTATACGACTTATTTCATGTAATATGAAGTACTGAATACATACTATCTGAGCAGTTGCTTGTAGCATCAGAGGTTTTTGAGCTGATGCATGTACCCTGTAGACAATCGTTTATCTTCTCAATGGCACCAAAGGTCACACATGATTTCGCAATATCTGGTTTAACTTCGAAGCTACAATCTACTATGGAGCCTTGCTTGTTATTCGAGCTTCGAATATTAACCCGAGACCTCAAGGAACCAGCTCTCGTTGCTGCGTCTCTGTGCTTTGAGCCTCCCAATCCACGACTGACGAATAATTCCTTAGTAGCTTTATCGTAACTGTTTACGCGATTCTTCACCGAATTCGCAGTAACTTGTGCACAGCCTTTCTTCGTAGCAGGGACTTTGTCAGCACTGCGATCAATTTCGCGTTCAATTTTGTTGGGTGCGTTATCTGGCCTAACAAGAGTTCTACCAAGTCGGTTAGATGCGTTATCAACTCCGTCAACAGTGTTAACCGGTCGACCACAAGGTTGGCACAAATGGTGGGACAAATTTATAACCTTGTTAGTAGTGTTAATCGGTCGACCACAAGGTTGGCAGCACAATGCGGGGGACGGGTTTTCTACCTTGTCAGAAGTGTTAACCGGTCGACCACAATGTTGGCTGGAACTGTGGGACGAGTATATAACTTTGTTAGGAGTGTTAAGCGTTCGACAACAAGGTTGGCTTAAACAGTGGGATGAGTTTATAACTTTGTTGGGAGTGTTAATCGGGCGACCACAAGATTGGCGGCACAATAGGTGGGACACGTTTTCAACTCTGTCGGGAGTGTTAACCGGTAGAACGGAACTGTTACCAAGTTGGTTAGGTACGTTATCAACTTTGTTTTGAATGTTAACCGGTCGACCACAAGGTTGGCACAAACGGTGGGACGCGTCTTCAACTTTGTCTGAAGTGTTAATCGGTCGACCACAAGGTTGGCAAAGTCGATTGGATGAGCTATCAGCTCCTTGAGGAGCGCCTTCAACTTTGTCTGGTGTATTACCTGGCCCAACAGAAGATTTAAGAGATCGGTTATGTACGTTGTCTGGAGTATCTGAAGGTTTATTACCACCACGTACCCCTCGATTTGAGAAGTGATCCTGTAGATTACCAAGTGGATCGGATGAGCGACTATGCCGATCAGTACGGGAACTACTTCGTCTGCGAACGGAACCACGCTCACCATGAGCGGATCTAATATCAGATGACCTACGAGGAGGGGCGTCAGGAGGTATGTCAGAACGACTGTTGCGTCTGTCTCTCTTGTGAGATTCTCTGCTCTGTTTAAAGGAAGTCTTTAGTCTACCAATGCCTTCCTTACTATTCAGCGACCTGCCAGTACCGCTGTCGTCTAGTGTAATTTCAGAATCCGTGCTGTCGATAATTTCATCTTGCTTGGAATAGAAGATCCCCAAAAAATTGGCAATCGATGCCGCCACGCAAGGGGTAGTAATCGCTCTCGCTTTATCACTAGCCGTGTCAGTCGCGCATTCACTGGAGTTCGATTGTCCCATTTAGATAATTTCACCATTAAACACAACCAGAGGTGCTTGGCGTACCCCCTCACCGAACATTAATAATAGAAGCGATCGCTCACCATTTGAATTTATGTTTAGAGACTCTGCGAAAAACCATTCCGAAATTTATGCCAAATTATGAAGTATATTTTTACTAATTTTGATGTACGCCACAACCTACTATCATATTTCACAATCAACAATCACCACTGTAACAATTTCTCTCGAAAGTATTACACTTTCCAGAGAAATTCTGGAAATCCTGAAATTCCCGAAGTTGGTGGATCTTAAAAGAAAACAGATATTAATAAGTACCCAAGTTTTCAGGATTTAGTCTCTCTTTATAAGTAAGGTATTAATTATGAAAGACAATGCCATCACCATCTAAGTCAGTAAAGTCAAATGTACGAAGTTAAGCTACAATAGACGGACACAAACGAAGAGATGGGAACCGCGTCAAGCAACGGAAAAACGATGGAACGAATGGAGAGACATAACAAACTGGCACAAGGTGGAACCAAATGAAAAGGAAAACTAAAGGAAGAGACCATATCTTTATGAATATACGACTATTCATATTCACATAAATCTAGTACAACAAATTTGACATTATATAAGCTATATAAAATTGCTATTGTAACCTAATTTCTTGTACGAGATTTATGTGAGCATGAATGTACATCCTAAAAGCGGAAACAAATTGGGGTGTTAGGTCTTGGGTACGATACGTGCGGTGAGCGCTTACGGCGAGCGGCATAACGATAAAGCAAACGTTATGTTCACGATTTGAACGATGCATGCTGGGACGTATGCCGCTCACCTCCGAGCTCTTAGGCCCGTATCTATAGTCCGTACTTGAACTTGAGTACGACTCAGGTAGTATATTTGGTTGCGTTTGGTGCCTAAACGTATATAGAAAATACGCAACCAAATATAGGACTTGAGTCGTACTCATGCTCAAATACGGACTATAGATATGTGCCTTAGGCCCGTATCTATAGTCCATACTTGAATTTTAGTACGACTCGAGTCGTATATTTGGTTGCGTTTGGTGCATAAACGTATATAGAAAAAAAAGTAAACGATAAAGCCGTCATAAAAGTAAACGATTCGGCCCAATGTCCTGTATCTGCAGTCCGTACTTAAGCATGAGTTCGACTCAAGTCGTATATTTGGCTGCGTATTCTTTAGAAACGTGTATGCACGTATGCAAACGCAACCTAATTTACGCAACTTGAGTCGTACTCATGCTCAAGTACAGACTATACATAGATACGAACTCTAGACATTAATATTCGCCTCCGCTCACCGCTCGTATCGTACCCGAGGCCTTACCATTTACTTAGTGGTTATTTAGTGGTATCTAGTTTATTTTGTTGTAGAAAAAATAGCGTGTATAACTTCTGTGGAAACAGCCATTGCAACATACATGCATAAATTGCAGCCCTCGCTCCGCTGCAGCTGCAATTTACATTCGTGTTGCAATGGCCCATTTTCTGCATTTGTTAAACAATATACTACTGTTTACATGTTAATCTGGGAGTAGGATCTTTGGAATCATGACCCGATTACGCAAGCACCGCAATTGAATTGTTTATTTCAGAAACCCGTCAACAGGAGTACGGTATGTCATCAGAAAATCATATTATCACATTATCCATTTAACTGGCATTCCTGTATATGGGATCTTTAATTACAATTTATAAAATATGAAAAAATGTAGTGTTTTTCTTCGTTTACAGAAAATTTGAAAAAGTACACTTAACGGCTTTCTAAAATAAACGATACAATTATGTTTTTAGCCTTTTCTCTCTGGCTGAAAATCAATTAACTGCGTGGTACAATGGCACATCAAACAGTATGATGTAAATTTGATTTGTAATGGGTCTGGAAACGCATTTTTTTTAAATTTTGCATTTCAATATACACCATCAAACTTAAATAATGTCGTTGAAAGTTTTGATCTAGCACTTCAACTGGCTTCACAATTAATTATTGAAGTCGGGTAAAATTGACCACGAGCGAATTTTTCCTTTCAGGACGCGCGGCGTGTGTGACGTCACGGTTGCTCACACGCCCAGCAGTATACTGGAACCTACGTTGAACCAGTTCGCACTTCTGGATTTAGCATGTCTAAAGAGAAAACGCGTTATAAATATTGAATTATACCTAGATGTACAAATACTACTATTTCCACCCCAAACAAAATATTCGTAAATGTCTATGAAACGCGACCCTTAAAAAATGAAAACGAATGATTATTCGAGTTTGCCAACTCAAGTCGGGCGAAAGGCGAGAAACGAATGGCTATTGCTGAGAAACGAACATATTTTAAAATATTTTTGATAGTATTTTATCCATGTTACCTGATATTTGTAATTATTTTTTATTATTTTTTATTTTATGTACTTTCTGGTATCTTCTAGTATTTATTTATTTATTTTCCTACTAGTTTCGGTTTAAAATTCAGCCAACATCAGGAGTTTTTAAACTGATACGACACAAATAGTCAAATATAATCTTCAAAAATATAATTTAATTTACAAAAACCCCTGATGATGGCTGAATGTTAAACCGAAACTAGTAGGAAACATAAAAAAATAAATACTAGAAGATAGATACCAGAAAGTGCTTAAAATAACAAATAATAATTTAAAATATGCTATGAATGTGCTCCTTTAACGAATATATTAGATTTTGTTTAAATTAACAAATGCTAACAAAAGGTAAGTCCACTAAATCGTGTCCACTTTATAGGTGCATGAAAGTAAGTTTTTAATTTGCCGTAGTTGTTAGTCTACTATACGATACATGGTGCGGAATTTAACTAGATAATCGTTAATAATTCAAGAAGTTATTATTTAAGGCGAAAATGTTTAAAATAAAAGTTTTTATTTTATTTCGAGGGAGTAAATAAAGTACCTACTATATATATATATATTTATTAGTTTCAAGGTCATTTGAATGCCAACTTTGTTTGTTCAAATAATTATATATTTTTCTAATAAAATTGTATTGTTAATAAAAAATAAGAATTTGTTCTTTAATTGTTTTTTTAATGTTCTTTTAATGTTTTTTAACAATGCAATTTTTTCATTTAATTTCAATTCTATTGACTTATACAATAATTTTGAACATTTATTAACAATTTATACTTCTGAGTGTTTTATTTTTATTTTTTTGTTCTTAAGGCCTATTCAGAGTCACATAACATAAGGACACGTTGTGCACGCGCATTTGACGTTTTCCTGCTCCATATAAGAAATGCGCTCAATGGCTTCTTATGTTATATTATGTGACTCGGAATGGGCCTTTACTTAAAACAATACGTGTGTCAGTTTACACTCGCGCACAAATATGCATAAATTATTAATTTCTCCTTTATAAGTGAATCAACAAACACTGTTAATTGAGCTATAAGGAGGATATAAAACATCGGTTCAATAATACTATGAATGGTCGTATAGTATAGTATGAAACATCTTACAGTTGTTTGTTTATAGCAATAAAATTCATTATTCAATTTTACAATAAAACATTGTTTTAGACGTAACTAATACATTATTGCTAACCTAGATACTTTCGATCCGCGAATCTCAGAGCTGATGAAATTACTATTCGTAGCAAAAAAACTAGCAAATGTAACTGCGTCAATCTTAGGCAAGTTGTTTGATTGACCCCGAACAAATCCCTTATCCATATTACACACAAAACAATTGACTGTAACGCACTAACTCGGGCGATCAAATTTGAATAAGCATTGAGCTATCGCACGGGACGCAAGATCCGCGTGCAACAGGCAACGTTGACGTCATCAACGGCCCAATCCTACTAGACTGACTAGCGCGGATGGAGGCGCCAAAGTCTTATTTCAAACCCTTATAACTCCATAAATTCTTACCCAATTTAAATGAAATAACGACCATTGGGTTTAAACCGATGAAGTTCAATAATTAATTGTATTTTTTTAATATATTTTTTCATTTTTTCCAAGCCCATTGTAAATGGACTAAAGGTTCAAACAACTTAAAGCATTTTATTTAACAAATATATTATTACAACAAAATGAATAATTTAAACTAATATAAACCAACAAAAAATAGTAATGTAATTATAAATCATTGCGCTTCTTTTTACTTTTAAATAACTTGAAGAATTTCTTTAAAGCACTTTCTTTCTGCTTCGGAGGTGTGAAATCTTTAAAATGATCAATATTCAGTTGCCGATAATAATCCCTAACCCTCTCTCTATACTTGTTCTCATTATCATACATAGATCTTCTGGTTTGGCGTCTTCTCAAACCTTGGGGAAAATTATTTGCACTCTCCAAACCACCAACGATATTTTCGCCGATATTCACTGTGGATTCCCGGCTGCTTTTATCCTCCACTTGATTCTCTTCTATGTCTTTGTCATTCGTAAAGAACAATTCCCTACTACTGTACGAGGAGGGGTGGCTATCCATCAAGCTTGTTGCAACAGACTGACTCGAAGTGGTAGGTGAATCGTAGCTGTTCTCCGAAGGCGTGAATATGCGCTTGGGATAATTTTTCGGTTTCTTAAATTTCTGCTGGGTAATATGTTTAACGGTTTCAGCAATTTCATATGTACTGGGAATATTGAAATCGCTCTTGATTGCAGTACTCAGTGAAAAGTGACGTGATGATTTAGGAATTTTTGCAAGCGAAGATATAAGCGAAGACGACGTTGCCGAAAACCTACCCACAGACTGCTTCAGATAAGAGCTGCTTGAAGTTGGAGATATTGGAGACGCGTATAGCTCTTCCAGTGGGAGCTCAACATTCTCGTCTGAATTAATATCATGCGTACGTGGAGTCAGATTCGTGTCCACCGCAGATTCAATTTCATTACCTTCAAACACAAGCGCAGATTGTATTTCGGTTATTAGAGAACTACTTGATGAACGTTTGGTTTCGCTGACTATATCGTATTTGACCGAATCTTTGAATAACCTGCAATTACAAGACGACGTGTTGTTTGCAGAACCGGACAACTCGTTGCAAGTGCATGCATTGGTGTCGTCTTTATCTAAGAACTTCAAGTCGAGTTTTGGGACATCTGGATGTACACTAGACTCTTGCGTGTCATCTACGTCTACTACAAAACTAGTCTGCACAGAAGCATCGCTTTTCTTTGGCAATGGTGTAATAGAAGTAATTTTAGATTTTGGAGAGGATATATATGTTGTATTTGAAGTGGACATATCCGATTTCTTTGGGGTATGAGTGTCGTTTAGAGTCGTTTCTGTAGGCAACGGTTCCATGGGAATGCTTTCAGTTGATAATTTCGAATTGGTTCTATGTAGGAAATGGTCAAGGTCTTGCAATTCATCGATAATCTGTTCAACATACGATAATGGACTGGTCGAGTACGTACAAAATGGGCTGCGTGTTGGTGTAGATGTAGCACTTTCGTCCAGCTCAGTTTTGTCGGGTGTGTTCAAAATGGACAATTTTGAACTAAACATATGTTTCTGTGCTTCAATGCCACCACCCAAATGTGCTAATGACGTGGGTATGGTGCGTGTGGTTCTGAAGTCGGGATCGAGTTCTGTTATGTTACTGGAGGAAGAATCATAATTAAATTCCGCATCTGTAAGCTCGTGATATGTCGTGACAATGCCAGGCCTAAATTCTTCCATTGATGCGTGTTCGGGTATGTTTTGTTTCTCGACATCCACAAATGGACTCCTCAGTGCTGTTTGTGGTTCCATTTGCGTTATATCTTTTTTATCTTGATAAGAATACGAATAGTCACTCGAATCACCAGTTTGGTGTTCACTGGTGGAACTGTAGTAATCAGAATCGGCGTCTCGCTTTTTCTTTGGCAACAAGACCGTCTTATCATTAGCAGCTTGATCATCAGTATCATCACCGCTAGATTTATCGCTGCGGTCCTTCTTATGCCGCTTCTTCTTCTCCTTTTTACGTTTCTTAGTTTCCGTTTGGCTACCTTCTTCTGAAGAGTCCCTAAAAACGTGAAATAAAAATGCGGTACAAAAAAATATCATCAACGTACTTTTCTTCACTTATATCTGATAAATCTCCGTACTGAATTGGGTCCAAGCAGACAGTGCACAAATTTTGCAGATCTATAAAACACTTTTCGCAGTACAAACCCGGGCACTTTGGTGTCTGGCATTTGATAGGTTTTTTATTATCACCATCTCTCAACACTTCCCCGCAGAGCAGACACGCGTCTTGCTTTTTAGTTCCCAATACGTAGGTGAACACCTTGCAACTGGGAATGCGAATCATCAGACTTATATCAAAGGCGGATACGTTACCGGCACAATTACTTCAACTTTGCCCGAAAAAAATCTCCACAAGTGACTTTGGTTATATTGGTATCTCCTCTGACTTTACGTCTGAGTTGTCGCCGGGCGAACTTCAAGAACGACGTTCTGGATCTCATGATGTTGTTATAGAGCCAAATAGCCCGTTCCCTTGCTCTCTGAGGATGGTAGTAGCACATCACGGAATGTCTAAGACGGAGTCCGTATGGTTCGAAAATTGCAAGGAACCAACATAGAACTAATAAGGAAGCTAGAAAGAAACGAAATATCAGATTTGATGTGTTAATATATGAACGCGAGATTTGGAATCTTCTCCACATTTCGAGAAGAAGTTTCGACCTGTTCGGACTTATTAATTTAAATATTCAAATTGTTACTTGTATAATTTTCAAAAGAAAGAACGTAAAACATGATTTTACATAATACATTTGATGAAACAAATTCTGCGAAAGAAAAGTTAAATAATATATTATACCTATTTGTATATATCGGTCATAATCAGGTGGTATAGGATCAGGGAGACAAGGTATGGTATCTATTTCCATAGATATTCCTATTGGTTGAAATGCTTTTACTATAGCACGTAACAGATTAGCAAGGAAACCTTCACCGACGATATTCAGACCAGGAACATTTGGAGCTAAAATGTGAACTACATGAAATTATTTAAATGAAATCATTTTTGTAATTTAATTTGCAGTACTGGGCATTTGAGGTTATACAGGGTGATTCATTTTGACATGCGTATACAGTAATGGTAGATGCGGCACACCGAGGTGATTCTAAATAAACTCTATTTTATGGGTCTATCGTTCTTTATAACCAATATACAGGATGATTAATTAATATTGCCAATTTTTTTCAATTAATCATAACTTACGAAACACTCTAAAATTTTTTGTAATATTTGGTACGTATTTATTTATCGACACTACAGTGGACAAAGAACCAAATATTACAAAAAATTATAGGGTGGTTCGTAAGTTATGATTAATTAAAAAAATTGGCAATATTATTGAATCACCCTGTATATTGGTTATAAAGAACGATAGACCCATAAAATATAGTTTATTTAGAATCACTTCGGTATGCCACATCTACCATTACTGTATGCGCATTTCCCAATGAATCACCGTGTAGTATAAAGTATGAGACAAAGACAAATGTTATATTATAACATTAATACAGAGTGCCACAGAAAAAAGTTCTGCACTTTGACTGTCGAATCTTTTTCGAATAAAATTAATGATAATCGGTTATGGATAAGCTGTTTGTTATGTTATAGAGGAAACACAATTAGCACAAAATCTTGCAATAATGGGACAGTCGGTTACGAAAAGTGCTGTTATTTTATGGTACTTAGGCAACCTAATTTGCACAAAATCGTACTTCAATACCGGACCGGATTCTTTTACTGCAGATTGCTCGTACTTTACTGAGTATTTCAGAAAAATGGAATTTTGGTTTGTAAAGTTGGAATTTGTTCGATTAATTATTTTTTGTGCAAGTATTATGCCATGACTAATATTGAGATTGTATTAATATTTTAAAATCAACCATGGCTATCACCAGCATTGGAACCTAAAACCTCGGAGTTATTAGCCGAGTACTTAACTTAAACTATAGAAGAGAGCTGAAATAATTACAGAATTAATAGTTTCATGATATAAATTAAAATGCCATAAAATACAGAAATTTACTTTTAACAAATAATTTAGTCCTTATCAGTTCACATTCGTTATATTGCTATTCAATGAAGATGTTATTTTTACCATTAACTTTTGACTGAAATCTTCCGTAATGTCTTATGAGTGTCATAATCCAGTATAGAGAATAATCCGTTGCCATGTGTGTAGACAGCTTGAGTGTGGCCATTAGCAAAATCATAGCTGAACGAGATAATTTGTTTTTTTCACGTTTCACTAATCTCATGGAACTAGTCTGTAAAATATATGGATTAGTATTTGACAGAAAATATTTTACGATAAAAATTTCAGGTGGTTCTAAAAAAAATATTTTAATGCATTTTCTTTTTCTAAAGTTAATAATTCTATTGAAAATGTAAAAAAAAGGTAATGACCAATTAAAGCCTGTTTCAAAAATAACCTTATAACGATTTTAAAATGACTCTCGGTCATTTTCTGGTTCAAAGTAACGTTCACCTAAGTTAATTTGTCGTCTACAGGTTGTCCAAGAGAAGGATCAACAGCACGGGGATCTCGGAAACGGTAAAAGTCGGTTAAAGTACAAAAATGTTGCGCAATTTAGTGGTCAGTAATATACATTTGAGAAAACCAGAAATTTCCGTTTACTTCCGGAGATATTCGACAAAATAAGAAATCTTGCGATTTCGATTTTATTCTTGTCTGAAGTTATTTGAAAAGGTATACGAAAAACAATGGTACTTCCTCATTGCCACATTTTTAGCACTACAATACAGCGTTTACAAATTTTCAGTACAACGTTTCGTTTCGAAGAAACCATCCTGTATTAGATAGCGTTTCCTATTACGAACTCAACTGTTTATATCGCAGTATGATTTTTAATTTTTTAATTCAGAAAAAGGCTTGTTAATACATTTCGAACATTTTCTTGTAGTAGGCGTTGAATATTGAGACGACGAAAAATACCATTTTTTATCTAATATTAACCCAGAATAGGTACCAAAATAGCAACTAAAAATAATTTAACAAGAATAGTTGTTAAACATTGAAACATTATAGCGATTTAGAACCACCCTTATAATTTTTTTACTGTGACATGAAAATTGTTGGGTTCATTTAAGTGCGACGAAAGCCAAAATTATTACATAATTTTAACCCAGAATAAGTACTGAAATAGTAACAAAAAATAATGTAGCAAGAATAGTTGTTAAACATTGAAACATTATAGTTACTTAGAACTACACTCATAATTTTTTTATTGTGGTACGAGAATTGTTCTGTTCATTCAATGACGACGAAGACAACAAGTATTACGAAATTTTAACCCAGAATAGGTACCAAAATAGTAACTAAAAACAATTTAGCACGAATAGTTGTTAAACATTGAAACATTCCAGTTATTCAGAACAACACTTATTATTTTTTTACTGTGGTATTATGAGAATGGTTCTGTTCATTATCTTAAAATCATAAAATTAGGTGATACATATTGTCCTCGTCGCTCATTTCAACGCCTACTACATCAAAATGTTCGAAATGTATTAACAAGCTTTTTTTCTGAATAAAAACACGAGAAATCAAAACTGTAATATAATTCGCTGAATATAGAATATTGAATAGTTGGAAATCTATTTAATACAGGGTGTACTTTATTTACGGGCCATATAAAAAAATTTAGTTGATGATGGTTTCTTCGAAACTTAACGTTGTACTGAAAATTTATAAACGCTGTCTTGTAGAGCTAAAAAAGTAGTAATGAGAAAGTGTCTTTTGTTTTTATACCTTTTCAAATAACTCCAAGAAAGCATAAAAACCATATCGCAAAATTTTGGATTTTGTCGAATATCTCCAGAAGTAAGTAGAATTATCTAGTTTTCTCAACAGAATATTACTGACCTCTAAATTGCGAAACTTTTTTGTAATTTAACTGCCTTTGTAACTTTTATGGTTTCCGAGATCCCCATGCTGTTGATCCTTATCTTGGACACCATGTGTATTAAACAAAATATGAATATTTGTCACTTTGGTTATTAATAAGGATAAGTTAAAGTAATATGTATTACTTTGTTAGCAAATGTTGAATTATCTATTATACTATTAATTTACAAATTAACTTGTTAAGATTGTAAAGGGGTTTACATTGATCAGTCTGGGCGTAATTTCAACATTAAGTTAAAAGAACATATAAGATTATTTCAATTAAACCATGATAATTCAACATTTGCTAACCACCTCATTGAAAATCGGCATTCTTTTGGGACGGATGTACTGCAGATAATTCATTTCGCGAAGAAAGGTCTTAAGATAGACCTATTTGGATCTATCGAAATTCAAATGGCTAAGCATAATCCCGAATGTCCAGTCATTAACGACCAGTCACAGGGCCGCCGAGAGGGCACGTTGGCCAAGTCTGAAACTTGGGGCCCGGGCCCCGGATTTTTGACTAATAAAAGCCAATGACACTCGGAGCGGACGCGGGCCGGGCGAGGGGCCGGGTATAGTCTACTAGACTTTGGGCCCCAGATTGGCTGTTAGCGGCCCTGCCAGTCAGATATAAAAAATATAAAACCAGCATTTGCAATTTACAATTTCGTTAATAGGTTTCAGTTCAATTACTTACTGTAATATACAACTGTCGCTCTCTGTGGTTAAGCGGCAGAACAGTTTCCATTCCCAACTGTGCCCTCCTCATATCAATATGCCTGAAATCTTTAGTTATAAACATGTTATCGAACCTTTCGTTTGTGAGGAACTTGTATCTGTAATATGTAACCCTTCCCAGAAATGCACGGATTAGCATCACTAACATTTAAAACAAAAACATTGATTATTTACTTCACTATCATGAAGATGAAGAAGATGCTTGCAGCGGAGCTCATGAAATCGAATATTTTGATAAGTCCGGAACTTCGTTGCTTGATTTCAGTTACAATTCCCGTAGTCATATCGGACATGGTTCTAGAACGGTTCGACTCGAAGTGGAAGGAGTGTGAAAATTTTATGCGTACGTAGAACATTACGCGGATATGACGAACGAATTGTTTAACTTCTAAAATTAAAAAAAATAAAATATATTAATACACGTAATAAAAAATTATATTTAAGTACCTATACAGGGTGTCCAGCGACTAGATATCCATAGCTTAAGGGTGTATTCCTAAGGTAGTTTTAAGAAACTTGTATCTAGTATATGTAACCCTTCCCAGAAATGCACGGATTAGCATCACTAACATTTAAAACAATAAAATTGATTAGTTACTTCACTGTCACGAAGATGAAGAAGATGCTTGCAGCGGAGCTCATGACATCGAATATTTTGATAAGTCGGAACTTAGTTCCTTGATATGTAGTTACAATTTATTTAGTAATATGGGACATGATCCTAGAACGGTTCGAACCGTTCTCGAAGTAGAAGGAGTGTGAAAATTGAGTCGAAAATGAAAATACCTTATTACCTTATAAAAATAGAATAATTACGGGCGTTGTAATTTTTAGTAAATATTAGCCTACTCAATTGAAATTTTGTTAATTTACACGTAACAATTGACGTTAGAATTGCACAAATATTGTAATCACCACATCAAAGAAAACATAATTGTTACAATTAATCAACAAACAATTGTAATGATGACATGAAAAAATTCACTGGCATTTAGTTTTTCGCATAACTGTATATGAACCAGTTGATTGTAACATGGTTACCTGGCGGAAACTTAAATTTTACGAGAAGCGGCCGCTTTAGGTTTTTTCGTGATACTTGATTGTAATTACATATTATCGGTACTGCCTCCATGGTTGTTATTTAACTGACATCAATCACGGCCGTTAAAATTTAACAGCCGTGGACGATATTTTTTAACAACAATAATATCACAACAATGTTTTTTAAAGATTATTATTTATTTTAACAACAGATTACAATATAACATTTGAAGAAAATTAAATAATATTTATAGTACAATTTGAATTTCCTGAAATGACAATTTTCCAAGAATAATTTTGTCCGGGATTTTCTCGATATTCATTATTTGCACAAAAAGTAATTTCTGAATTTTGTGGTCCTGCATTTAAAAGTTGTTTAGAAACATTGATTTTCTTACTGACCGATTCTTGTACATATTGTTCGGCTACCGATGAGGACTTTGAACCCCAAAATTACTTTAATGTAAGGAGATCACCACCATTATTTGCCAACATAGTAGCACTCGACCTTCGAAATGTATCCCCTGTAAAATTTTCATGGCTTTCCCACTTTAAGAATTTCGCTATCTTCCTAGGAACTCCACCTATTTTGTGCATACCCATGAATTGTCTAGTACACGTGCCTTTTCTGAAATTGACAAAAAAACGACGACCTTGTATATCCGAAAGTCTAAGCGCTGCATATTTTCTGTTTAACTCGTAGCCTGTGAAAGTTCATCAACAGTAATTGAAAACCTAAGTTTTTCGTGACTTGCAAGGTGATTATTATGAATTTGCCACTACCCTCAACATTATCAACAGACAATGTGACAAGTTCTTTACGTCTACAAGAGCCATATATTCCAAATAATAATGGTATATTATTTCACGTGGAGGGGAAGTGAGACTTACTATGGCGGCCTGAGTTTGCGCGCCGAACGAAGTGAGGCGCGTAATGGAAGGCAAGTCATGAAAACTCACTTCGCCTCCAAGTGAAATATACTACTTTTTCTTTAAACGTACTGCAAAATACGAAAATTCGTAATTTTGATATAAAATTTTTACAAATAAATTTAATATTAAAAAATGCATCGTATAGTTTTTTGTTTTCTTGACAGAAACTATTTTAGCATTTGACAGTGACAGTGATAATTTTTGTTGAAGAAACCATGTATAGATTTAATCTATTATTAGTGAAAGCCGTATATCAACAGAAAAATAGGAAAAGACATGCAAAACATCGATATTTAAATGTTATTTGATGTAATTTATAGTATTGCTTGGCTTTGTTTATTTAATGTTGCCATGACAACTCTTTTCCATCTGCCTGCAGGGAAAGGAAAAGTAAAGCTTCTGCTGGCGGAAATGTGACGTTTTCCCACAGTCAACTGAGTTAAGTAATGACATGATTTTCTGAAGAAGAAGAAGTCCTAAGAAAAAGTTATTTTCTCCAATAGAAAAACTTCATCCGCTGCTTCCATAAAAAAAGTAGTAATTTCTTCCCCTGTTAACACTTTTGCCAAGTTTCGTTTGTAGGACTCCGATTTTCGTTTTAAGAAGGTGAATACCTTCATATAATATAATATAAACCGTACTACATATAATATAATATAATATAATAATGCATAGGTATAAATCATTAATTTCCATAATAAATATTACACTTTCAGTGTGAATTTTACCTAGAAATGTCAACATTTTCATACAACTTCAAGTAGGTTTTCAGCCTTGCCATTGTAGAGCATAAACTATTTAGGGCAAAATTTGTTGACAGTGAGGACTTCCTGCTTTTTCTCCATTCGGAAAATTCTTCGTATATATTTTCATATCTATTTTTGGTCTTCGCAGGCAGTAACTCTCGATTCGCTGCAGCCGCTTGATCCAGAATTTTTTGATAACATTCAGGTGAAATACTTTCACCACTTTTACTTGACATTTTGTTCATTTATTTATTTTGGTGTTCACAAGCGTTACTACACAACCATCACAATATAATTAAAATATGTCATTATGATTTATGAAAATAATTTCTCAAAATTTAATCCTTTTAATTTTAGTATCACGAAAACTATAAAATAGACAGACTTGGTTGATTATATAGTATTTTCTACTTAAAACTATATTAGGACTACACCTTTAAACTATTTCTGTCGAACCGCGGGACACCCTGTAGGTATATTCGAAGGTATAGTCAAGACATATTAACTTGAGTGCACCTTTACGCAGGAAGTTGATACTACCGATGCAGGAATACACATTGTCTCATTTTGCATGGTTTTTACATTAAGAAGATAAAAATATCTGTAATACACACTAAAATATCAATCTTTACCACAGCCATATTAACATATAAATGTTATATAAATTATGGTTACACCCAAGTTCATATGGTCTCGACTATAACATTTAATCATGGCTTAATACGTACTTAAAACCACTGCACTTACAGTATCCTTGATAAAGTCTACTACAATGCAAATGTAGTCAAGAACTTTGACGATGTAACAAACGGTTTTCACCAGGTATGTGATGTTGCATAGCCAGTTGAAAAATGGTCCTAACTTAGCGTTGCAGTCGAGGACTGCACTTTCGAAGACTTTCCTACATCTTTCAAACGGAGTCCCTGTTTCCTTGTTGCACATGTTCATGATGTTGGCCAAGAACTTGAATCCAGCTTTGATTACCTTTACTTATTTGATAACAACAATAAATGCTCGATATCATGTAAATGCATTAAGACCATAACATCGGAAGGGTATACAAACCATATTGATATTTTATACTGCAGAAAAGTATATAAATGTATGTTTTATCAGGATGATGCTAGAGACCATATACATGGTGGTCCATTTAAAGTGTTGCTTGCGATATTTAAGAAACGGATGATTTAAACAAAATGAAATTTGGTATAATGCAATTTGACTTTGGGGGACACTACGTGGCATTATAAGTAACTTTGTAACCCTCCTCACATTTATAGTGGTTGAGGTGACTTATGAAAGTTAAATAGAAAGGTGCGATTCTTTTTCGATTCTTAACCGCCAGGAAAGAGTACGTAAAACTTTCAAAAGTCACCCCCACTCCTATAAAAGTAAGAACCATTACAGAGTTGTATATAATGTCAAGTAGTGTCCCCCAACGTCAAATTGCATTATCCCAAATTTAATCTTGTTTCAGTCAGCCGTTTCTTAAATATCGCATTGTAACACTTTAATGGACCATCCTGTATAATAGTAAGATAACAGATGAGACATGTAGGATGCCCATTCTGATTAGTTGGAACCAGAATCCACAGACTTTATGATTTAAATTGAAAACACCTGATATTTTTTATTGTACATCAATTTTGACAGATGCCACCACTTGATAACTGTTTCAAATACTATTTAAATACATCTATGTACATATAGGAAATGTACATCTGGGAATTACAAATCTGGCTACATCGGACTGATGAGTTCTAATAAAAACGAAACCGGTATCCGAATAATTCCCAGATGTACATTTCAAATAACTTTACAGTTTATGAATTCACATTAGTGAATTTAAAATGTTTACCTGAGATAGGTGCATACATCGTTCTACTTCAAACTATTTAAATACTTTGAATATAATGATTTATGTACAATGGTTAGATACACATTGTAAATTTAGTTGCATAATGTGTATTTGGAATTTTTTTTCTTTCAAAATTTAAATAATTGTTAAATTTCAATTGAATAATAACAAAATTATAAAAAAATGCCAACATAGCACTATCAAAATATTAATCATAATGGTTTAACAGATCAGGTGGGCCTTGGTTTTTGGTTCCCATGTCTCATCTTATATGTTACTATTATACTTTGTTTTAACTCGGGTTATATTATCTTGAGTTATATTTATGTCATAGTGAAGTTTCGAATCAGTAGCATCAAAATTTGAGGATGTGGAGTGACGTATATCAATAAAACCCCCCGGGTTAAATAAAACGGGTCACTTGTGAATGAATTCAGTTCGTATAACTCGCATTTTATGTTTAATTTCAGATCTGGTGTAACTCATTTTAGAGGTTAACCCGGAGTAAAATTTATAACCCCGAGTTAATATTAAACTCCCGTTGATGCAACCGGGCATATATGATGCATGCATATCCCGCCATCTTCTGTTGCAACAAAGATAGTGTTTACGAACTTAGACCCATCTGAATATTATTTACACTAGCTATGTAAATATAATGTCATTTTTTAAATTTTTGGCTCTTCTGAAGTTATGGTCTTCAAATAATGTCAAGACAAATAATGTCAGATAATGGCAACACTTCAAATAATATCATATTTGGTGTAACAGTAAAATATATATTTTTTCCGTCATGTAGAATCTAGATTGTAGGTGTCGATTGCTTAGTTAGTACGTAAGTTTTATACGTACAACAACAATTAATAAATTTGTCATTATAAATGAATTAATACGAATTAAAAAATAAATGCAGATACTAATTAAGCTAATTTTTTCAGTTAGAGTAAATTTAACTCATGACAGTCGATTATTTGACGCTTTAACGTTTGATCAAAACTTCTTTGCAAAAGAAGTTACTGTTTTTAAAATAAAATTATATGTATCATTCAACATACCAACCAGAAATATATGGAGGAGAAAATAAATTAATGATGTTCAAATCAAGACATTCAAGATATTCATTTTGGAAAATGTGTTCCATTATCGATGTTTTGATAAATCTTTATCAAGCCCCATCACATCCCCCGCCCCATCACAGAGTTGAGTAGGTAGGATAAAAAAAAATATATTTCAAAAATATTTTCCAAAATATTTTCAAATTGTTTCCAAAATATTCCATGAGCCGGAACAGGAATGATTCGAACAGAATTAAATTTTTTTTAATTCAGATCGAAACTTTGCATAAGCAGAAACTTAATCCGGTAGGGCATCGTATAATATTTATGTCGCAAATGTAATAGATATTTTTATAATTAAGTTGCAAAAGATTGTGTACCTACAAATTAAAGGATGAACTGTAAATAGGGAATGTTAAAATATTCAGGTGTTCATTAATTAAATTCTCTTGAGTTAACACATTCTACTGAAACTAAGATGAACCTTAATTTAATGTTGTAGTATGTTAAGCCTCCAAGCACACGCCAAGGGTTTCAAAATATTACAATTGCCTATTTAGTTGCAATACATTGCCAAACGTAATATAAAAAAAAATGAGGAGGAACCGTTGTTTAGTCATTTTTTACTGTACTTACATAATGATATAATGATCCTTTTGATTGATAACAATATTTCTTTAATTTTGATGACAATTTCCTTGACTGCCGTGACTACGGCCTTTATCGCATCTCTTATAGCATAAAATGGCTTCTTGACTGCATCAATTATCTGTTTCACAGCCGCTTTTAATTGTTCCTGAAATATAAATTTCATCTTTTTTCATATTCAACGGTCATTTAATGGAATTTGTGCCTTCCTTATTGTTAAATAAGTTTGTAGACAACTTTCGATAATTTCTCAGATTAAATAATAATAATAATGCCCCTCTCCTCTTAATGCCCGCATAACTAGTAATAGTTCAGGGGCCTATGGTAAAATAAAATGTAATTTGATCAGAATTCTCTGTCAAATAATGACAGTAACCAATTACGCCATAGGTGGAGGAGTAGTAGGAATTATTATTATTATTATTATTATTATAATCAATATGCCTTATTTTTGGCATTCAATTTTTATAAAACAACTGATAATTTAGGAAACTAATGTTACTAAAAAAATCAAATATTTTCTTGACGTCCATATCTATTTATAAAAATAATTAATATAATGAAATTGTATTAAATTCTCAATTTCTGGTGGAAGGTTTGTTTATATCGTGATTTTGTCTTTGATTCTGTTTCCCCGCCGGAGCGCGCCGCTCGGGGATGGCAACTATGTTCTTAAAAAATACTATAAGACTTCCTTGGGCTATACTTTTCGAAATATTGCTGGTCAAAGGTGCAACATTACCGCAGGTTTAGAAGGGTTACTTACTGGAAGGAATTAATTGTCAGTCATGTGTTATGATGTGTAATTATAACTTTTTTAAATAATGAGATTGTATATTTCCATTTCTAATAGCGTATTTAAATATTTCAAGAGGAACATTGTTGAAAAATCAACGTGACAACAAAATGCTGTACAATTAATGTACTGATAATAAAGTCGTTTATGATTTATGTTTTTTTAATGTTTTTGAAATAAAAAAATAAAATAAAAAAAGGTCACCTAGTAACGTGCTATTGAGGTTCTCCACTATTTTTTGGACACCATGTTTATTAGTTATCCATAAATGCTTGACATATGAATTGCATAAAACAGATATTAGGTATAATTAGATTTACAACGTTGTTTCCACCTTCTTGCTAATCACCGTGTAAATAAACACGAATTGTATTTGCTGTGCTAAATCCATGTAATTGCCGCACAAGCTTATAGTAACTGCCAAAACAAACTGAGGCTTTGGCTAATTTTTATTATATTATTTAAATATTTACTATTTAAGGAAGGCTTAAAATATTAAAGGCTAATTAAATTAAATACTTTGTACCGTACATCATGAAAATATGCAATACCTGTCCACATGCCATAGATTCTCCTAGTATGCTCATATTGTTCAATGTGTTTTTTGCTGGTCCAGTAATAGCTAGTATGTAAGCATATGCTAATAGCGCCTGCCTGCCTTTCTTGGAGAAGAACTGTGGTATTACTAAGAAAACGATGCACCTGTAAAGAAAGATACATCAAATTACCTCAAAGTAGGATTGAACGATTTTATATAACAAAAACAGTATACGCAATTTAAATTTAGACTACCACAAAATAACACTTGAAAGTAAAAAAAAAGGTGCATTATCCTTAATATAAGTTCGCATTAGTTGTGACGAATTGGGTGATATTTCTACAAAACGTAATAAACATATATAACTGTAACATAACTGTTTTCGTAATTAAAATCTCAAAAGAATATAGGTTATTATGAAACATATTAAATATAACCTATAGAATTTCAGATTAAATATCCTCATGCGATTTATACGATGGCATTAAAAACATATAAAAATGTTGGAAGGTTGTGAAAATGTTACCTCATTGGCTGAGAATTATTTTGAACCAAGTCCACATTTATACTAATGTGAGTTGATATCTCAAATACGCTTTACGCATTAATATGCACCATATCCAGCTTGTAGAACAACCTAATAGAACTCATTATTGGCTAAACTAAAGACTTACTTAAATAATGTCCGATGGTTAATTACTCTATAGAATTAGTTTGTACAAAATCCAATTACTACACAATTAATATTTTTTGACTTGATACAAAATAATTGTCAGTCGACGATTTTATCTAATAAATTCCTCACCTAACTTTATAACTGAAAGCTAATCCAATGGTCAATATGCTCCCCAAAATAGAGCACATTATCGTAGCGGTGGACAGCTTGAAGTTCAGTTGTAGAACGAAGAACATGAAAAATATGTACGTCAGGAAAAATCCTCCCAGAAATCCTGCAACGCTCTTAGCCGTGAAATTTTCGCAGGTGCCTTCGTTCCTAATTTTGAAGCATGCACGATGCGCTTGGGAGTTCTTTGGAAAGCTGCAAAGCTTCCGGAGACACATCGCTATGCTGTGGCAACAACGAAGATACTTTTGCGTCATCCGCAGTTTAACTTGCTTGCCCTGATCCTCTTTCCAAGCGGTTTGCTTCTCGAGGATCAGTTTGGCTCTCCTCCTATCCAGCTGTCTGGCCTTTAATATCATTTTGAAGAACATTTTCGGACGATTCCGAAATCGGTTTAAGTACGTACACAGTGACAGGTTACTTCTAATCGGCAGGTTACTTGGGAACGCGTTTATTAAATTTGTTTGAATTGTAGTCAATTCGTAACTACGTTACAAGATTAGCTAGTTGACAATGTCCAGGACCCATTTTTGCAACAGAATTGGGATGACATGTTTGTTGGTACTCTTGAAAAATAAAGGTAATGTTTATTACAATTTGTACCACTAGTTAGGCTTCAGGTTAGAACGCTTGCTGAGCATGCACGAAGACCTGGGTTCGAGCCCCAGTGCAGTTAGTACCTACATTTGTACTGAGAAACTAGTGCCACAGTGCAATTCGCTGTTGGGAGCTCATTAACGACGCTCTTGATATCAGGGTCGAATTTCTAGAGTAACAAGCCCTAAGTCAAAACACACACTTACACAGCCTTTGCATGATGATGTTGTAATGATGTATTGCATCTAAGGCCATATAACTTAGCGGTAGAGCTTAATGCCCTCTTGAATAGAAATATTTTTTGTTCGCACGGTACAATACCACCTACACAAAATATTAAATGTCAAGTCGAATTGTTTCATACACCAAAAGTTTTGCCTAAGTTGGCTTCCTACGGAAAGTAATAAAGCAGTTTTCTTATTTTCTTATTTTCTTATTTTCAAAAATATGCATTATTAAAAAAACAAAGGCGATAGCGATAAGCGATAGCGATAAATAGCGATAGTTTTGCAAGTTGCAATTTTGTCATTAATTACAGCAAAATATGCTTTTACCTCATAATCTGAAAATACATTTTGATACGATTATTTATTTTATTTATGCTACGGATGATAAAACACCAATCAATTACATTCGCAAACCTAAACAATTCATTTCTATTATTTTATTTTACTTGCCATTACTGGCAAGGTTTGTTACTTTATTTCATACTGTGTCGTTTTGGACATATTTACGGTCGTCTTTTAATAATACTTTATACGCAAATCACTTACATAACGTATACAGCGTGATCACAATAATAGGTAACAAAAGGGCAACTTTTTTGGTATGCATTTTAGAGGAAAAAGTTGTTAGGCTGCATTAACTCAAATTAATATTAGCATTTTTTGAAAACGAAAAATATTAAAAATAAAAAATTGAAAGATTTTTTTTAGGTTAAAGTGCTTCATTTACTTCCTTAACTAAAGATATAATGTATAGTGTGTTATTACTTTCTACGAGTTGTTTAATTTTTCCCTTGTATGACCTGCATTTCACACTTCTAATAAAATTTATATATCGCGTTATCTGGTTTGCCAGTTTTATTTTTCGGTTTGTAATATGTTTGTTACTAAAGTATCATTTGTACTGGTAAAATGCCTTTAACTAACCCAGAAATGGTTGAAATTGTTCTTATTGTGCAGAATAATTACAGAACATGCAGAGAAGCCTCTAATGAATGTAATGTGAATCATCCTGACAAAACCATCAGTCGCAAAATATTGAGCAAGTACTAAGCAAGTTTAAACAATGCTCGTCTATTTTAGATCTATTCAAAAAAATATTACATTTTTCAGCACCTTAGAAATTTTTATTTAAGATACATGTATAAAAAGCGATGTTTATTAATGAGTGGCTAGTAAAGACGAGCGAGTGCTTTAATAGCTACGAGTGAAGTTCGTATTACAGTACTTACTGTACTTACCCATTTCGAAATTCCGGACCTGCTTCATTTGTCGCCTCGTCCGTAATCTTCTCATTGGTACTGTAATACGCAATTTCCATTATTACCCACAATTTACTACGACCGTCATCTGAATCGACGTAGTTTTTATAATTGCTTGTTAATTGAAACTTATATAATTTTCACTGATAAGAAGCATGCGCAAGTTAATTTTAAGATCTGCAATAAACCAAATTCTTTACGATTGTCGTAATAATTAGACAGCTTAAATGATTATCGTTACAAAATCGTTCCGAAAATATGCATTATAAATAACTCACTGCGAAAAATTGTGAGATTTTTTTACCATTATATATTTTATGAGCTTCCATTGTGTTATAGATTCCTTCTAGAAAATCGTAATTAGCGATAGTCGCATGATAGGCGTCACTAAATAAACCAATAATAATAAATGTTAAATGATCTTGTTTCATACACATTGATCGAATTAGTTATTTGTATACCAAGTCCGCGAAATCTGTCTTTAATGTACCGAGAGAAGAATTGCCAAAGGATATCTCGAGAAAGGTAGACACCGCAGTTTTTTGTGCAACCGAAAATTTGTCTTTATAAAAATCTTGTGCTATTAATTTTAAAATGTCTTGTTGGCAGTGTCAGTGAGCAAGTTTATGTCCTCTTGACACGTAGAAACATCTAGATTGACTCGGTATATGATTCTTTACAGTCCAGGTGCCTGTAAAGGGTTTCCATGACGACTTTATCAGACAACTTTTATTTTAATGTCTTTTTGATTCTGTTAGATTTATAAAAATTGAAAGGTGTAATTAAAATTTCAAATTTCGAAAACCATTGAGAGTTGGACTTGGATTTATCTGAAATTGTTTCTTGTTTTGATCTCTATTATCACCTGTCAAAGCGTGAAAGTTTCTCATTAACACCCAGTATACAAAGTGTTTCTAAACTGGACAAATAATTTCACGTGGCGTTGGTCATAAAATTCGGAGTCGCCAACATCGTGTAGTTGCATGTGCATTACCAACATCGCCACGTGTAGTTTTTTTGTCTAATTTATAAACACCCTGTCTATAGGGTGTTCATAAAAAACTAATTAGAAACACCCCGTATACAGGGTGTCCAAGATAAGGATTAACAGCATTGGGATCTCGGAAACCGTAAAAGTTACAAATGAGGTTAAATTACAAAAAGTTGCGCGATTTAGTGGTCAGTAATATTCTGTTGAGAAAATCGGAAATGTACTTTTACTTCCGGAGATATTTGACAAAATCCGAAATATTGCGATTTCGTTTTTAATTTTTTCTGAAGTTATTTGATAAGGTATAAGAAAACTATAGGCACTTTCTCATTGCCAATTTTATAGCTCTGCAAGACATCGTATACAAATGTTCAGTACAACGTTTCGTTTCGAAGAAACCATCATCAACTTTAGTTTTTTATATTTCCCGTAAAAAATGTATTAGATATATTTCCTATTACGAATTCAACTATTTATATCACAGTATGATTTCTCATGTTTTTATTCAGAAAAAGGCTTGTTAATACATTTCGAACATTTTCTTGTAGTAGGCGTTACAATTATGACGATGAAGAAATAAATTATTATCTAATTTTAACCTAGAATAAGTACCAAAGTAGTAACTAAAAATAATTTAGCAAGAATAATTGTTAAACATTGAAACATTATACTTATTTAGAACCACACTTATTATTTTTTACTGTGATATGAGAATTGTTCTGTTCATTTAATGGCGTCGAAGACAAAATGAATACATAATTTTAACCCAGAATATGTACTAAAATAGTAACAAACAAAAAATTTAGCAATAATAGTTGTTAAATATTCAAACATTATAGTTTATTAGAACCACACTTATTATTTTTTTACTGTAGTATGAGATTTGTACTGTTCATTTTATGACGACGAAGACAACAATTATTACCTAATTTTAGCCTAGAACAGGTACCAAAATAGTAACTAAAACCAATTTAGCAAGAATAGTTGCTAAACATTGAAACATTGTAGTTATTTAAAATTTAAAATTTCGAAAATCATTGAGAGTTGGATTTGGGTTTATCAGAAAATGTTTCTGGTTTTGATATCTATTATCAACTGTCAACGCGTGAAAAAACTTATTATTTTATTATTTTAGAACTACACTTATTATTTTTTAACTGTGATATGATAATTGTTCTGTTCATTTAATGACGACGACGACAATAATTATTATTTAATTTTAACCCAAAATAGTAACTAAAAACAATTTAGCACGAATAGTCGTTAAACATAGAAACATTATAGTTATTCACACTTATTATTTTTTTACTGTGGTATTATGAGAAATATTCTGTTCATTTAATTATCTTAAAATCTTAAAATTTGGCGATACATTTAGTCTTCGTCGCTCTCTTCAACGCCTACTACACCAAAATGTTCGAAATGTATTAACAAGTCTTTTTTTCTGAATAAAAACATGAGAAATCATTCTGTGATATAAATCGCTGAATTCGTACTAGGAAATGGTATTTAATACAGGATGTACTTTATTTACGGGTCATATAAAAATATAAAGTTGATAATGGTTTCTTCGAAACGAAACGTTGTACTGAAAATTTATTAAGGCTCTTCTGTAGAGCTAAAAAAGTGCCAACGAGAAAGGGCATTTTGTTTTTTTAATTCCTTTTCAAACAACTTCAGAAAAGCATAAAAACTATATCACAAAATTTCGGATTTTCTCGAATATCTCCGGAAGTAAACGGAATTTTCCGGTTTTCTCAACCGAACATTACTAATTACTGAATTGCGCAACTTTTTTGTACCATAACCGCCCTTTGTAACTTTTACGGTTTCCTGGGGTCATTTATAATACAAAATACTATAAATGACCACACAACACCTATATAAATTGACCATAGCTGCGAAAATAGTAGATTAAATAAACAAAAAATATAATTAATAAAGCATTTATTGTAATTCTAGGAAAACTTGCCCAAAAGCAAGAAAAATTTATACCGAAGCAGTTAATTTTAAAGTTATTCTTCAAAATGTTCTTGACTTTTTGAAAAAAATCCTCACACAATCCGATTTTTGTAAAGAAATATACTCATAATTATATTTTACTGCCTTAAAATTTGCAAACAAAAATTAGTAATTGTACAGCAAAATTTTAAATGTGTCTGAACTTAACATAGTATAATTTTTCCATTGATATTTGGCTAACATAACCTTAACTATTCAATTTTTGTCGTAATTGTACCAATCAATTTTTTCAAATTAAAATTTTTATACCGAACAGTAAATTTTAAAATTATGTTCAAAATATGTTTTGGAGCTTTATCTAAAGCAAATTCATTGCGTGACAAAAAGATTTTTCAAATATATAAACTTGAAATGATGTAAAATTTGGAATGCAGTACAAAAACAAGACATTAAACAAAATGTATATTTGAATGTATCCAACTCAACATTACATAATTTTTACAGTCCCATGTTGCTAACCTAACTCATTTGCGACACATATTTACAAACACTTTTTCAAATTAAAATTTTATACTTACTAGGAGTAAATTTTAATACCATCAAATTTTAATAATAAAACAAGAAATGATGTTTTCGCATTATACAAACCACATTTATAATTTTTAGTTATTAATGTTCACAAAAAAAAATTATTACCATTTCGATTAATTGCTTTTAAAATTTAAGTAAATTATAAAAAAAAATCATTATTATATATAATTATTATTATCTCAAATTGTAGCAAATTCCAGCGAATAAATATTTATCACATTGTAAATTACTGGAAAATTTATTAATAAAAGCGAATTATATTTTCGTTACTTAACATCTTAGATAAGGATGCAATAAAACCTGCTATTCCGCATTTATTTCCCCAATGACAATTGATTACTCCGGTGGTGAAAAGTGGAGGGACGAAACCCTATATAAGGAAGGCACGGTGTCACTTGTTGCTCACATTGGGTTTCAACTGTGTGTACAATCCGTGCTTCCTAGTAAGTTTACATTGTAGTTACATTCATTGTATCGTTGTTTTATTTATATTCGAAATATTTTAACGCAGCATTGCGGCATACCATACAAATTTCAAAGCTTGAAAATAAATGTGAAGATAAACGCAGCTACGAATTTCACCCTCAACCTACGTTTAATTAAAACCTGTCATTCATTCGTACCTCTTTATTAGTAATGGTGGGGAAGTTAATTAATTAAATTTATTCTATTCAAACCAAATAGTGCATGGTTTTGCAAATAAACTCACCGTTGCTTTATTCTGCAATATTAATCTAATTTCCGATGTTCCCTTAATGCCTAGAAATAAATTCCTCCACGAAGTCCCACCTTCGGAAACCATACTAATGTGCTGTAATGTGTATACGCAGCATTTCTCTCCTAATCTCATCCGCCAAATAGTAGCTGCTTGGTTAATACTGTTTTCAACTCACACGACACGAGAATACACATTAGCAAAGCGCAAAGTTTTAACATTTCTAATAGTTAATTTTATTTGGCAGATCACTGAAATGGACGCAGACGAATATAGAATTAGAGGTGAGTTGTTTAATACTTCTTGATACTGTTAATAGTGGAAGGGAATGTGTCACGACGTTGGTTCAGTGTACACGACGTTGGTCATAAAATCTCGCAAACCTTGCAAAACCATAAAATTATTTATAAATTAATAAAAACTTCGCTTATATATCAATACAATATTGATATAATTGATACTATAATAATTTTGAATATAACTATATTGACACTAGCTGTCTAAAAAATGTCACTTACAACCTCTGCCAAAAGGGGTAGATGTACTTACTACAAAATATTAAGTATACCATATAAATCACGAAATTAAGTTCATATGGTGGAATTAAAATTCAAACTAATCAATAGTTGTGGGTCCGATTCTGCTGCATAGTTAAATTATTTATGTAAGAATTTTGTAGTACATCCTAAGAAATTGATCCTGATAAAGCCCATGATTTTAGGAATCTAGGCTTAAATCAAAAAATATTTTTTATGTAATTAAAATATGTAGTGCCATGGTCATTGATAATTTCCTTAATCAGAATCGAAACACCGGCAATCACGAAATTAATTCAAATAAACCATAACTCGTAAATTTAATTGACTCTTAATTGGTTTATTCACCTAATTCTCATATCGTGAATTTATGAACTTTTAAATAATTTCAACTACACATTAGAATATATTTATTGATGTTAAGAGTGTTTTAAGAATAAATGCTACACATTTAATGAAACATAATGCTTATCTTAGCAATGATTGGATTCAAACTATGAAAGTGTAAGAATGAACCAAAACATGAGTTTGAATCCAATTATATGAATCCAAGTAATCCAAGTAATCCAAGATACTAATAGATATTTCTATAACAAGTAAGTTAAGTGGATGTTTTTTCACGAAAATATTTTTTTTTAATTTGATGATTTTTTTTGTGAGAAAAGCATTAAAAGTCACGTGTTTTGTGCAATATTTGATTGAATTCAGACGTTTTAAATTGATCGATAGTAGTACTTAGTTACACGTTTAATATTTGTAATATCAACTAGGTGGAAACCCAAAATGACATTATTGTCAAAAAATATGGTCTAATGTAATAATATTTTTGTACCAGAAACGCTTTCAAATAAGTACGAAGTAAGGAGAATATTTTTAACTCACTATTTTGGTTAAAAAAATATTTCACCTTTCATATAAACAATAATTTATTACGTTTGAAGTTTTTAATTCACTAGTGCACAAACCAAAAGTATATTTCACCTTTCATAAAAACAACTATTTATAACGTTTGAAGTTGTTAGTTCACTAGTAGATAAAAAAAACTTCATCTTTCATATGAACAACTGTTTATGACTTTTACCAAGAGATGTATAATATGAGAATTGAATGAACATAATTTTATATATGTCATTTCACTTCATTACATTCGCAATAAAATTAAAAAACAAACAATGATTAGGTAAAGTATTTCGAGACACATTAAAATAAATCCTAGATTAAAAATATAATCAGAAGTTCTCAAAAAATATATAAACGTTTCGTTAGAAAATCGATAAAATACATTTTTGAATATTATTATTTCTTATTAGTAACTTTTTTGTACAAATTTTTTGATACATTAAATATATATATCACATTTAAATTTTTTAACGAATTATACTCAACAATTTATATACAGTGTGTCTGAAAAGTGACGCCCGTGCTTCTGGGATTTGATTCAGGGGGCTAAAACAAATTAAAAATTAAGAGTGAAACATTTTTCGATTGTCCCTCGTTATTAGAGTTATTAAAAAATATATATTTAAAGTTTAAAGTTTATAAGAAAACTAATAATATTAAAAAACAAGATTTTGTTCAGATCTGTCAAACTAATTGTCAAATCTGACAGTTTCAAAAACTAATAATATTAAAAAACAAGATATTGTCTACATATGTCAAACTAATTGTCAAATCTGACAGTTGACAGATTTGACAAAGTGCATAAATCAAAATCGTGTTTTGCGTAGTGGTCGAAAAAGTTATTGTTTACATTTTATCAATAACACTTTAACGACGGACAAACAAAAAAAATCCAATCTTAATTTTCTATTTGTTTTAGCCCCCTGAACCAAATCCCAAAAGCACTGGGTTACCTTTGAAATACCTAAGATACTTTTGAAAAAAATTATAGATAATTCAGAGAAGATTGAGAATTTATAGAAGAATGATTGAAAAATTAAGTATCACTCCTTGCTATGGTGGTTTTTGATGAATGTGTTTCAAATACTGTAAAGGAATAATTGAGAAATTTAATACTTTTAAACAATTACTTACCGAAAAATGGACATTTGTATAAATTTTTCTAGATAATGATCGAAAAAAAACTATCAAATAACGATTAAGAAATAGAAGGATTATAGACGAATCATTGAAAAAATATGAAATTAGTAAGAAATTATTGAAAATTTATAGATGACCATTGAATTTTGAAAAATATGTTAATGAAATTTCTCCAATTATGGACGGATCATTGAAAAATATTGATATTCTGGAAGAAATGCTGAAAAATGGTTGAATTTTCGGGGAAGGCAGAGAATATGTAGAAGAATGATTAAATACATGAGGTTTGATGGGAAAATTGTAGAAAAAGAATTACAAGTACAATACTGATTAAAATATGACAACAAATTTAAAAAAAAGAGATGTATGATTTGAAAAATTGCTTGCATTAAGAAAGAAATGTGATACATTTTTATATTTTTTAATTCAATTATTAAATTTTTAATACTTTCACAATATTTTTTGAATATTTTCTGAATATTCTACATACAGTCATGCTCACATAAATCAAGTACAAACATATTGACATTTCTATATAAAATTGCTATTGTAACCTACTTTCTTGTACTAGATTTATGTGAGCATGACTGTACATTTATGAAGTGCTAAAAATGATTCAATTATTATTACATTACAAATTTATTAGTCAAAATCTAAATTTGCCAGAATTCAGAATTTATGAAATTCTTATTCACATTTTGAATTCTCACATAATGTCCTGTTATATTTCTGGATTTCATATTTGGAGAGAATGTAAAAATCTTTCTACTCTATCCAGTAATTTTGTTGGTAGTATTTCGGAAATAACTGAATTCCCCAATGGAACTTGTCAATTTTGTTTAGGTTAAGTTGTTTTCAATTTGAGGTTAAATTTTTTAAGTAACATTCTTGCCAGATGTAAAGTTAAAATTATTAGAGATGAAAATGGAACGGCATAAAATTATATATCTGACAATGTGGTATGAAGCAAATGTCTAATAGACATCGACACAAAATAGTAATTTGTATTACAAGGGAGAAAAGTGGATCATTTCCTCCCGCGGATATTTAAAAATCTAGAGAAAGAAATGGCACTTTGCTCCCGAGTAATACATATAATTTTTTCTACGACCTTTCACAGTGTTTTGCATAAATATTATATGTTCTTGTGCATGACAATTGAAAAATCAAATGTAAAATTATAATATTTTGAATAAATATTTTCTTAAAAATCAAAGTATACAAGGGATTTTTATAAATAACAATAGTACAAGGTTTATGTCGTACGTTGAATGGATTACGGCTACCGATGTGATTCGGATGAATAAAATAATTAATAGTTTGAATACGGTTATTAAACCGGGTGCGTGGTTTGTAGGAAATTATGTTTTGAGCTGACTAAAATGAATGTGAATACATACTTTGCAACGGCATATATAGCTGTTCAAGGTTTCGTCTTTCGGGGAATCTTTTTCTAGTTCTGGCGTGCTAAGTATATGTACCACAATTAGCCGGCCTTAGCTGGCCGCATTTTCACTATATTCGTTAAATACATCAATTTAAAATTTTCATTGATGTAATAACAGATGTTTGTTGTATTTTAATATTTAATTTTATATTATCGTAATTGGTCTAGTAGTAAGAATAGTATATACACCACGGTTATGAATATTATTTCAGCCTCGGGTCATGTAACCCTCAGCGCTAACAATAAAAGAAAACCATACACTATTATTACAGCTATATAATGTTTCTATTCTAAATATTATTTATGGGAGGCAAAGTTGTTTGCCTCCCGTGGGGGCAAAAGTAGAACTTTTTTCCCTCGTATGAGGGTCTACTTTCTATTAAGGGAGTAGAAAACTGAAACGGAAAATAGCTGAATTCCCCAAAGGAACTTGTCAATTTTTTTTAGGTTAATTTGATTTTAATTTGAGGTTATATTTTTTAAATAACATTCTTGCCAGATGTAAAGTTTAGTTATTATTAGAGATGAAAATGGAAACGCACGAAATTATAAATCTGACAATGTGGTAGGAAGCAAATGTCTAATAGACATCGACACAAAAATTAATTAACTTCCGTTGCATCACTGAATCAGTTTGTCCAACATGACAAAAAGAAAACCCTGCCAACTCGGTTGCAAAAAGGTCGTGAATGTATAATATGAAATTATTGATTGAATTAAAAGGGCGACTACATAGTTAACAACCAATAGATGGCGCCAACAGGTAAATGTTTGGGATTGATGTTCATGGAATTCGGTAACATATTAAGAATTTAGTTTCGGGAATATTAAATGGTTTATTATTACGTAGTTTTTAACATAAATTTATTTGATGAAATAAATGTCTTTATGAATTTAATTTCGAAATTGGCAATGTGGATCATCATAAAATACTTGCTGTAGACATACAGTATTGTTTTAAAAATGGTATTAGGTACTAAAGGAATATATTTTTAATGACTGGGAATATGAAACTTACTTGAAAACTGCATTATTTTCTTGTACATCAATCCCAAAAAAGTATCTTTTTCAAGACGTCTTCTTTCTGATGACAACTAGTAAACTTACAGATTGCTGCAAATATATAATTGCCATTAGTTCACCACTTCACCACAAAAGACGTCGTGTGTATTCACTGAAAAAACGCCGATGTTGCCGTTTTATTACCCACGATGACATATATAACTCGTAATCAAGCAGGAGTGGTGATAGTTGATGAAAGCCGCCGAAAGTTTTTTTTTTTAAATCATTGGATGTTGTTACGTTGTTATTACGTTGTTCCTAATTTCTTAATACTGATTCAAAAAATAATTATAATATATATATATATATATATATATATATATATATATATATATATATATATATATATATATAATATGTTCATATCATATATTATATATATTCAAAATTTTCAATCAAATGTATGCTGGTTTTTTACGGTTCGATATTTGTATATTGCTGTTTGTTAGCATCAGTCCTTGCTTTATATTATATATTTCATATTTTACAGTTTGTATGTGTTTATTGAAACTAACAAATGTGTGAATTTACGAAGAATTGACGAGAATTTAATTGTTTTGTTTGAATGTTTTAAAAAATTCTATAAAAGCTCTACAAGATTAATTTCTGAAATTCAGTAAATTTTCAAAAATGGGCACAACGCACACGAAAATCTGATACAGTTATTAAATGATTATCAAAATTTAAAAAAAACTAAAATCGAAACAGTTTATTTTTATATTTGGCAATATTAAATTAAAAAATATTTCAACTATTTTTAGCAAATTGTAATTGTAATGGTATTGTAATATAAATAAACCTGAATATTTAGATAGATTTAATACATATTCAAAAAATAATCAAAATAACAAAAGAATGAGAAGGTTTTGAAATTGTGAACATTATAGTAAATATCTTAAACTTAATGGATAACCGGAAAATTTTATAGTTCCAGAAAACTTAATCATATTATCAAAATAATGATCACAACATATAAATAAATAAGCAAAAATTTCAGCATTTTCAATAAAATACACTTCCGGACAAAATTAAGGGACCACCAAATAAACTTGAAATAACTTTTCCAAATTACAAGTTGTTTTGAATAGACTTTGCACTTGTCATAAATCGACGTTTATTAAGCACTATTCAAATAGTATGCCATGAAACAATTAACAATATCAGGACAGTATCTGCTAGGAAACGAAAAATCAACAAAAAGCTATAATTGTTGACTCACCTTTTTAACATATTTAATTAATAAAGCGTGCTTTATGTTTCTTCTACTTCTACAAGTAAGTAAAAGTATAGTTTGTTAATTTTAATAGCTCTTAAGTGAACTAAACTGTGAGGAAACACTTGGATTTATATATTTATTTGATTCATTAAATTTCGTTATCATGTTTTAAATTTATTTTATATTTTACTAGTGGTTCCTTAATTTTGCCAGGAAGTGTATGATAAGTTTCAATGGGGTTCAAGAAACTGCCAAAAAGTTTTGTGGAGATTGAAAATTTTCAAAACATACAATCAAAGCAACAAAGCGTCTAGAATGTATTTAAAATATCAGAAGCTTGTTCTAAAAAGTATCACTTTACGCACTATATATATATATATATATATATATATATGTAACGATAAAAAATATAAATAAAAAATGTAACGATTATATCAAAAGTTGATATATATATACCGGGCTTTTTTTTCGTTTTTACACATATGATTGACAATGTATAACTGGTTGCCTGCATCTACCCGTAAGGAATTTCCTATGTGTAATTCTAAAAAAAAAAAAAACACATTAACGGCGTCGGTGCAAGCAACCTGTCAATTTTGGCATATGTTACACAGAGAGGTTATGTTTTTATTCAAGGCAATACATGACGGGGTCTTTGAAGATACGCAGAGTATTCCTAATATATTGTGGATTTATGCCATTACATGCAGTACGTATACGGCCTTTCAATTCATCTACGTTATGTATTTGTACGTCATTAAACATTTTCATTTTCAGGTAACCCCAAAGAAAATAATCATTTGTTGACAAATCATCTGATCTTGATACATTAGGAATACTCTCTTGTATTGTCTTGAATAGAAACCTAACCTCTCTGTGTAACATATGCCAAAATTGACAGGTTGCTTGCACCGACGCCGCTAATGAGTTGTTTTTTTTTTTTTTAGAATTACACTGGAAATTCCTTGCGGGTAGATGCAGGCAACCAGTTATACATTGTCAATCATATGTGTAAAAACGAAAAAAAAGCCCAGTATATATATATATAGGTATATAAAATATGAATACTGATTTTTGGCCTCTTTTTGGGTGGTTTGACTATAGGTGGAAACTTGATACGCCAACAAAAAAACAAGGCCGTATCAACAACTACAACACTGTAACCATGCAACCATGTAACGAGTACTAACGAAATACATCGACTGTATATCGTTACCGTTCTGCGTAAAGCAGCGCGACCTACTTGGCAAATGCAGAATTAACCAAATCTGCTCTAGCGGATGTTTTCAGATACTAAGAATTAATTTATTATTCCAGTACTTCATGAGCCATCTGTTGTATAGATTAGTAATCAAACTTGAAGTCGCCCTTTTAAGGAAAATTAAAAATATGTTTTTTTCATACAATCCTGAAGTTTTAATGACTTTCAAAATATCTTAAAGACCCTTTCAAAGAATTCTAAATATATGAAGTTCTAAAAAATGACTGATTTATTAACTTTGTTAATTTATTAGTAAAAATCTAAACTTACACGATTCTAAATTTATAAAATTCACTTTCATATTTTGAATTTTCCTGAAGGTCCTGTTATATTTCTGGCTGAAATCATTGATGGCTGTATAAAACCCTTCCAAAAGAATAATTGCTTGAATTAAGGTAAATTTAAAATACGTTTTAAATTTTTTAGTTTTTAATTCAATTCTGAGATTTCTAATGACATTCACAACATTTTATGTAGACTTTTGAATATACGGAGTTTTAAAAATGATTTACACATTTCGAATTCGTTGGTCAAAATCTAAAATTTGCGTAGAATTTCTTTTTAAGTAACTAGTAATTAAAATAAAATTTTAACTTATTTATGAATTGTCTGAAATACAGTTGCTTTAATTAATAGTATATTAAAATACCAGTTGCAGAAGGCATCTATACAAGGACGAATTGAAATTCCGAAACGAGCTGCGTAGTAGCGAGCTGAGGAATACTGAAGAAAATTTATCACTAACGCCGCCAAAAATTAGGCAACTTGCACAAAAAACCTTAGAAAATTTACTGCCTGACAAGTCCAAATCCCAGTATGAAAAAGAATTTCAAAAATTTGAAGAGTGGCGCCAGCAAAGTAACATACAAGGAATTTCTGAAAATATTTTACTTGCCTATTTTCTTTACGGAGAATCTATTCGATGCTGAGAATAAATGTACTTTTCACGGTAATAATTTAAATTAAACTTCGTTTTCATTCATTTGCTGTTCTCTGTGAAATTTAACTGACGTATGTCAGTTGACAGTTCAATGTCAACCCTCAACGCTACCACTACCAACATCAATGCAGTAAATTTTACTAGTCTATTCTAGCACACCAACCGCTTATTCTAACACTCAAATTACATCATTTGGGTGCTAGAATCGACTTATTCTAAACGCAAAAAAGAAAAAGGTATTTTATACTAAGTTTGTATATTTTTTTATACAATTCCGAGTTAATATATTACTTAATTATTATGAGCATTATGAATCTATAAAATTCCGAAATACTGACATTTTTGAAATTATAAAGAGAATACACATTTTTTTTAAAACAGAATATTTTAATTGGTTAGCTTTATTAATTAACAAATGCACTGGTTTGATTGAAAATATTATTTATACTTTGTATCAATACAACGATATGAATAATGTGACAGCAATAAATTACACCCAAGTATTAGTTTTGATTAAAATGAACAAATCGTTATTACTGAAAATGTGTTTTAATAATCATAATAGAAATAATAATAATCATAATCACACGGTTCGTCAGGCGAAAGATGTTTATATTAATAGATTTTAAGGTTGAAAACTTCCAACACAAACATTTTCTACTTTAAAATACAGGGTAGAATTTTAAAAATTTCCTATCCGGATTTTTCAAAAAATAAAGGCAAAATAAAAATCCCTTGACGTACTGTTGACATGTGTGCCATTTCCCCCCTCCTTTTCAATTACCTGTCAAAAAATCAAATGGGATGACCTTGTGATACATCATTTGAAAGGTTTCTATGTCCGTAATACAGCTGTAAATTTTTTTTTTCAAACAAAAAAAAAATAATAACGAACTAATTTTTTTAATAAAAATATTTTCTTTGTTAATGAACATTGTTGCTTCACGTTTTTTTCCAGTGTTATTTCTGATTGTTTTCTTAATAAAAAAATCATTTTGGACTAATTTGTGAAAAACATGAGCACTGCTGTATTACTCGCTTAAAGATTTTTCAAATGAGATGTCACATACTGGGTTGTCCAATTTGAAACCCAAAGGAAAGTAAGACTAACCCCCAATCAAACAAAAAAAAATGTATTAGTAGCGCTCTGTTACAAATTTCTTATTTTGAAAAAATATTATTATTATTTTAATTGTTTGGATACGAAAGCATTTCCGAGAAGCAAGATCCAATGATAAAATATAAACGTCGAACTTAATCAGAACGGATAGAAGCAGAGCCGTCGAATAAGATGTGCAAAGTCTATTTTATGCATCCATAAAAAGGAATTGATTTTGCACAGCCCTTAAACTGGGTATATTGCGCCGGATTTTAGATTTACAACAATTGAACTGGGCAGAGCAGAAGGATAAATGTAGCCTAATTTTCTCTCCCCGGACAGGAAAAGAGATGGTCGATTACATCGCCGACTACTTAACCAACATCAGGGAGAGGAGAGTGTTCCCGGACAAGAAGCCGGGGTTCCTGCACGACCAAATCCCGGACTGCGCCCCCGTCGAAGGAGAGAGCTGGAAGCACATCTTTAAGGACGTGGAGGACGTTATCATGCCCGGCGTCACTCACTGGCAGAGTCCTCACATGCACGCGTATTTCCCGGCGCTCAACAGCTACCCTTCTTTGTTGGGAGACATGCTCGCGGACGCAATTAATTGCATTTGTTTCACATGGGTTAGTATTGCAGATATACTTATGTAATTAGTATTAACTGCGTATTGTGCAGGCGTCGAGTCCAGCAGGCACCGAATTGGAAACGATTGTGATGAACTGGTTAGGGAAGATGATTGGCCTTCCGGATGGCTTCCTCCACAGCAGGAAAGATTCTTTAGGAGGAGGCGTCATTCAAGTAAGAATAATGTCTGAATTACTCAGCATCTGCTATCAACTTTTAACAATTACAGACTACAGCTAGCGAAGCTACGCTAGTTTGCTTACTAGCAGGACGAACTCAGGCGATTAAGCAATACCAAAAAATATATCCAGAACTGGAGGATGCAGAAATCAATGCCAGACTTGTGGGTTACTGTTCAGACCAAGCACATTCCAGCATAGAAAAAGCAGGAATCATTGGTTTGGTGAAACTTAGGTATATCGAGTCTGATGATAACTTATCTATGCGCGGCGAAAGGCTCTTGGAGGCCATCAAGAAAGATCGAGACAGCGGGTTAATACCGTTTTGGGTAAGTTTTATGTAATAAATAATTAACCATATACTGTAATTAAGATGCACGACATATACCGAGTGATCATTTAAATTTCAACTCAAGTTATCCATGGAATTTTCGCAGCTACGATTACCAATCTCGTATTTCTTATTATCTGCGAAAATTTCCATGGATAACTGGAGCTGAAATTTATACGATAACTCGGTCAAGGGAACATGTTACATGTTAAATATGGAGCAAATGAAACTTTAGCTAAAAAAAAAATTGAACAACTTAAGTTTAGATTCCATGCGTTTGCGAAACTAGAAAAAATATCTAGCAAAGTTGCAACAGTTCAACCTGCAATTTTGAATTATTTAAGTTAAGCTATTTTAAGTTATCCAAACTTAAAGGAATTCATCATTGGTAATTGGAATTCATCAAGGTTCCTCGCTCCGAATAAGCCATAGCTTATACTGTAACCTGCATTTGAATTAAGAAAACCTGTTTAAAAATCTCAATATCTATGCACCATACATCAGTTTTAATAACATATTTGAATTCTCCTCCGAAAGTAGGTACAACGGCGGTTATCAGAAGTGAACGTTTATTTTTTTAGTATGATATTTACTCTTAATCATAGATGGCACATCGTCCTAAAATGTCACAGTTTGCATAGTAGCTCATGCTGCATGAATGCCAATGAATAAAACCTAATTTAATCTAATGAAAAGTACGGAAATTTTCACTAAGTATCGTTCACTTTAAGACTGCCGCGATTGTACCTTAATAATGTCTATATATTATTTAAATTTAAATTTAATTAAACGAGCTAAAGCGTATAATTCAAAATGCAGTTTTTTCGTCAGCTATGGCCAAGCTATTCAATTTTTAAAACTTTGACGTCTTGGTCTCAAGATTATTTTGTCTAACTTAACCAACTCTTTATTACCGTTTACGAGATCCCCTTGTTGACCACGGTAACCGTGACACCCTGTATATGTATTTAGACGTTTTGTATTAAACTATTACAGATCATCCATTATAGATGTGAATTGTCAAATTGAAGGTTCGCCAAAATGTCACATTGTATAATAATTTTGACAGTGTACTTGTAAAAAACAAATATGTCATTGATGTCAACATTTGTTTTGAGGTTATGAAACCTATTAGTTTTTAATAATTTTAGTTGGTTTAATAACAAGAAGTACGTACCGTTGCAATTTTTAGTTAATAAATTGTGAAAATAAGAAAAAAAAAACGTTTTAAATTCATTCAAAATTGGACAATTCGTCATCAGATTCTGACTCAGATTGTCCTAACGATATAATTATTGGAGGGATGTTTTCAGTAGTAAAACTAGTAACAAATATGTCATTAATGTCAACATGTGTTTTGAGGTTATGAGACCCTAATGAATAATCATATTAATATTGCCGCCAAAATTAAATAGTTAAAATACCCATTGGCGTTCCTAGTAACTTTATCAATAATGCCAACCCAATGGCACTTTGACAATTCATATCTATAATGGATGATCTGTACGATTGTTGCATGACGATTAGGATGTCTAAGTTGTTTTGATGTGTATTAAGTTTTAATATTGGATATTAGGATTTATTAGCGTAATTTATTTCCAAAATTTATCTGGAGCAATTCTTGAATATTTTTATGAATTTCATGACTGCTCTTTTAATCTTTAATGGCGTTTTTATAATGTAAAAAGTCTTTTCTTTCTGAAATTTATGTGGACATTTTTGCAAAGTTTCACAAATTTTCCTGTACAATTTGAAAAGTTCGTCCAGTTTCCAAAATTTTGTTGTCTTTAATTTTTTTTTCTGTAGAAGTATTATATTTTCTACTTTTCATGCATATTTTCAATTTCTCTGAGATTTTGATGTTTTCTCTGGCGAGTACGTAAAATATCAAATGATTACCCAGATCTTTTGTTAGCATTTGTGTATTACTTCTTTTTAATTGTCCAAGTTTTTGTGTATTGCAATTTATAATAAATTGTATAGTATTTCCGTTTATTTAAATTATTGGCGCAATTCTTAAAAATTTTGACGAATTTTATTACTTTAAAAAAAGTTTAATGGCGGTTTTGTACAGTTGTACTCTTTTCTTTCTGAAACTTTTATGTAAATTGTTGAAAAGTTTCGCGAATTTTCTTGCACATATTGAAAAGTTCTGATTTTTCGCCCAGTTGTCACAAATCGGTATTTTTTTTATTTTTCGTGAAAGTATTGCAAATACTACTCATCGTGCATTTTTTTAAATTTCTCTGAGATTTTGATGTTTTTCTGGCGAGTACGTAAAATAGCGAGTGATTACCCAGATCTTTTGTTAGCATTTGTGTATTACTTTTTTGAATTGTGCAAGTTTTTGTGTACTGCAAGGATTTATAATAAATTGTATAGTATTTCCGTTTTTTAAAATTCCTGGCACAACTCTTAAAAATGTTGACGAATTTTATTACTTAAAAAAAAAGTTTAATGGCGGTTTTGTACAGTTGTAGCCTGTTCTTTCTGAAACTATTATGTAAATTTTTGAAAAGTTTCGCGAACTTTCTTGCACTTATTGAAAAGTTCTGTTTCTTCGTCCAGTTGTCACAAATCGGCATTTTTTAATATTTATCTTACTTCGTGAAAGTATTGCAAATACTACTCATGTATTTTTTTTTAATTTCTCTGAGATGTTGATGTTTTTCTGGTGAGTTCGGAAAATATCCAATGAATTATCTAGATCTTTTGTTAGCGTATTAGTTTCTTGGGATGTCTAGGTTTATTATGTATACATGGTGGTCATTTTTACGATGCCCACCATTAGGATCTATAAAACGGAAATATATACAGAGTTGGTCAAATGGGATAAAAGTTTCTCATTTTTGTGCCTTTCAATATACTGAAACGAAATCCGAGATATCTTGCACAGTTCCTGAAATATCGCTGAAAAACTGAAAAAGTGCACATTCCTTTTCCTTGTATAACTTTTTTACTATTGAAGGAAACTTTACGAAACTTGGCACTTGGCACATTTTTCGACGTAAGATTTCTGATGGCAGTACCAAACATTTTCTTAGCCAACTAGATGCCCAAATTTTCATGTTAACTTTTGATTTTCTTATGACCTTAATATTGGATTTTAATAGCATTAAAAAGAGCGAAATATTCCAATTTCAACCATGTATAACACATGGGTAATGTGACATTATTTACCACCAAAAATGGATAATTTAACAATTAAAATCGAAAATTTTTCGCTCTTTTTCGCAAGATATCCCGGATTTCGTTTGAGTATATTGAAAGGCACAAAAATGAGAAACTTTTATCCAATTTGACCAACTCTGTATATACTTCCTTTAATAGATCCTAATGGTGAGCATCGTAAAAGTGACCACCCTGTATTGCAAGGATTTATAATAAATTGTATAATATTTTTATTTTTTTAAATTTCCTTTCGCAATTCATGAGAATTTTCACGATTATTATTACATTAAAAAACTTTAATGGGGGTTTTGTAAAGTTGTAAAAATTCTTTTCTCTCTGAAATTTATATGGAAAATTTGATTCTGTTCTGATTTCAGTTCTGATTTTTCGTCTAGTTGTCACAATTCAGTTTTTTTATAATTTTTCGTGAAAGAAATTACTACTTTTCATGCTTTTTTTAATTTCTCTGAGATTTTGATGTATTTCTGGCAAGTTCGTAAAATATCCTATGAATTATCTAGATTATTTGTAAGCGTTGTTCTATTAATGTTTTGGAATTGTCTAAGTGTTTGATGTGTTTTACAAGAATTCGTAATACATTGTATAAGTATTTTCTTTTTTTTTAATTTGCTGGCGCAATTGTTGAGTTTTTTCACGAATTTCATTACTTCAAAAAGAAAAATTCAATGGTGGTTTTGTAGTTAAGTTGATATTTTTTCTGAAAAATATATAGAAACATTATTCAATATTTTCAAGGATTTTCTTGTTTTATTTTTTCAATTTTAATAAGTACAATTTTTCAAAAGGTGTTCTTCATGGAGATACCGCAATTTTATAAAATATTTTGGAAATTTCTCACAGAAGCGATTACGACCATTATCTTAAAAACAATCTTGTAAAATTAGATTAATTTTCTACGACAGTGCGTAAACTAAGTTTTACGCACTGTTCACACTGTGCAAAGTTATGCTTTTTCGCACAAACAATCACCTGTGGACCAAAACATCAACTGTACGTAATAGTATATTTAATAACGAGAGTTGTAAGAAACATATTACGCACGAAGAGAAAGTTTACGTACCGAGTCGCGCAGCGGCGAGGTGCGTAATATCTCGAGTGCGTAATTGCCTTACAAATCAAGTAATGTATGCTATTTTTTCTACTCCAAGTTGTAATTATGACAAATTTTGACAAATTGATACATTTTTGTTCTATGCTCATGGCAATACTTGATATTGACCATCACATGACTATTTGACAAATTTAATACTAAATGTCACAATGTTGCCACTGCTTATACACATAATTCCCCCCTAACTGTTACGGTTGGATGAACTTACTGATGTGGGAGTAGAAAATAGTATATTACGTAGCGAGAGTTGTAAAAAGCATATTGCGCACAAACGGAAAAGTTGCGTTGCATTCCGTGAGAGCTTCACAATTCGAGTTATGTATTATACTGTACCTACGGTCATACTTGACCTACGATCACACTGACCACGAGTTGTACCTTTTTGTAGGACGCCACGTAAATTTGTAGTTGTCAAACATAATCGACTATGATGCTACGCTGTGCGATTTTTCACATCTGTGCACTGGGATGTGGAAACTGCGATTGTAAATTGCACATTGTACATTACAATTGTAATTGCGCGTAGGTAAAATAAGTTCTACATACAACTCATTCACTTACCAATTAAAAAACGATAGTACTATGCATTACATTTTAGCTGTTTTTCATAATAGCTGTTATTCATAATAGAAAAAACTTTGTATGATACATTTTCGTAAAGTGGTGCTTTTTTGCACTAGCATTTTAACGCTCATACAAAAAAGCGATATTTTACCAACTTGTATCATAAATAACTGTTTTAATTCTATTATAACATTATATTATTTATAACATTAAAATTAAATAATTTGGATCTTTTTAAATATCAAAATTATATTTGATGCGTATTTTAATGTTAACCCCTAGGAATAGTATGGGTACTTTCCAGCTTTGCAATTTCTACTTTGCAAGCACTTATTTAGATTGCACTGACATTTTGTTGGCTTTATGGAGAGTTGACAGAACATTTAAATAATTTTCTACGTCTTTTATGAAATTGCAGAAATTTTCCTATAATAAAAATATGCACAATGCAAGTGTCCTATAAAATATTTAATTTATCAGGTTTCTGATAACACAATCTTAAATTATTCCAACAATTTACTGATTATATTTTTTAAATAATTATTTATGTTATAGTTACAACAAACATTTTGTATTAAATATTTAAGTTACCAGTTTTTTTCCTACTAATTCCAGCAATTGACAGATTATCAGTCATTGTTGCTTACATAATATTGCATTCGATTAAAATAAGCTATTTTATGACATACATGTAGATTAGGTAATATCTGACACAGTAGGATTTTCATTATTATTCATAAATTTATGATCGCGATAACGCAAGGATAATATACAATAAAACAGCAGAGGTCAACGTATCTTTCCACCATGATAATGCATAGTTCTAAAAATTCAGAGTTTTGTCAATGACATTCACAAACTAAATAAAATGTGATAACACACTGCACCATATAATTATATTGAGTATGCACGCCGAAAGTAATACATACATTTAGTAGTATTGTGTGTAGTGCTGAGTGTTTTTAGTTTGGTTACGTTAGGTTAGGTTATTGTGTATAGTATTGAGTGTTTTTGGTTAGCGCTTGTTACTCTATAAATTATGAAGATCTTAGACCGCCGTTAATGAGCTACCAATGGCGAATAATACAAGTTTCTCAGTTCAAATGTATATCAGAGCTCTAATTGAACCGGAACGCACATAACGTCGTTCCGTATCGGAAGATTACTTTTCGTTTCCGTTCCTTCTTGTGAAATTATTGTTCAGTTTCGTAAAAGTTTTCCGTAAGAAAAGATTCAGCATACAGCTCACACACATATTTTCGTTACATCCCACACCAGTGCAATAGGGAAAAAACGATGCAATGACTTTTGGTTCTCAAAAGTCTCTTCCGGTCCGTAAATAAGTCCAATTCGACCATTGCTTGTACTGGTACTCGATTCCAGGTCTTCATGCATGCTAATCAAGCGTCAGCCAAACCGACAGTTATACACTTAGATGCAAAAAACCGGGTCATTGGGTCATTGTTTGCAAAAGAACCATTTTTATTAATTCTGATGTTGGTATAGTCCTTAGAATAAAATGTTTACTGTTTTACAATCAAAGAGACCGTCAAGATGTAGAAAGAAGCAACATATGGTACTTATTATTTATTTGATGAACATTAATAAGCGAAAACGATAATGTACGTATACACGAAAGAAATTGCATTTCTGCAATATAAACTTTACAGAGATTAATAATGAAAATGACAGTTAATCGAAAACAAACAAGTCAAAACCCAGTAGCCACCTTGATCCTCTATGAATAATGCCGAATGAGCAATAGGTAGTGAAGAACGCATACCTTTAAATGTTATTTTCGCTTATTAAATAAACTTATAAGTATCATATGTTGTTTTTTTCTACATCATGATGGTCTCTTCGATTGTAAAACATTAAAACTTTCATTCTAAGGACTATACCAACATCAAAATAAAATAAAAAATGGGTTTTTTGCAAACAACGACCCAGTGACCCGTTTTTTTTTTAATCTGAGTGTATATTTTGTTACTAATTTTACTTAAGCTAACCTAACCGAACTCAATCCGATCTGATCGGAATAAATTTATTATTACGTTTATATCTGATTTTAAAAAATCTTTTCAGTATCGTTGAAATTTGTATCATGTCGCCCACAATGATAGATTTTGAGGAAACCTTGACACATATTTTCTTACATTATCTTTACGAATTACCTCAATATTTATTTAAAAACTTGAAGTAATCTATAAGGTGGGTTTAATAATTGAAATAACGGTAACAATATTTAAAATACGTCGAATTTGACCCTGAATTTAAGCGGTAGTTAAACTAGGTATGTGCTATTAATGTATCTCTTCGTATGCAAGCATTTAAAGATATTTTTGTGTGTGCTGTATATCAAGCAAAAAGCGTCTTTATTATTATTGCTTGTGGGCAACTTTTCAAAATTAATTGCACCCTGAGGGAGTCGCTAAGGAAGGATTGGAGTGTTTTAAGAAGATTGTTCCAATTACTTATTTGTGGGGAATCGCGATACTCTGTAATCCGTCTCAATAACAATACAACATGCAGTATTTCTGGCCAATTAGTTTCGTACTTCTGATCACCGCATCACTGGGTTCTGGAGTTTTATGTTAATGTGAATTACTGTTCCAGTTCATTTGCACACTCATTTTACCTGATATTTGTCACTGCCAACACCAAGAAACAACTCTTTTAGTAAATATGATTATATTGATTGCAGGGTATATATTTTTATTGATTGGTAATAATATTCATTTTGAAACTAGATTGTTAGAGCATTAGTACAAATGATCTGCCTAGGTCGCAGTTCTGATAATGTTATTATGGAATTTAATTTTATTACTACTATAATATTTGATCTGCAAGTGTGACACAAATTTGTATATTTGAAATAAGTGTACACCATTTTTAATAACCGTAATAAACCAAATTCTGCACAATCACAAACCATAAAACGCTCTCCGAAGCTTTACAATAATCCGAGGCTCCCGTTCTTAAACAAAATAATCATGAATACAGGCAATTATTTAAACAAATGAATAACATTGGCAACTATAGAAGAAAAAACGAACAGCAGTACTATTTAATGAAATAACAGTTACATAAAAAATAAGATAAACGACACACAATTAATAAAATCTAGAGTAGTATAGAAATACATAATTACTTAACGTTTCCGGCAAGTTCATTTTGAGTTTAGTTAATCATGGGTTATCAGCCATAGCATCGGATATACGCCTTCTTTAAATAAACAAAAAACAACCAAATACGCGTTTGGCCGGAAACCAAAGTACCATTCTGATTTTGCATCTTTTGTGTTCTCGCTTTTGCAATTATTTAACCAGTTAGTTATGATTTCAGGTTTGCAATACTTTAGGCACGACCGGTGCTTGCGCGTTCGATAACTTAGAGGAAGTTGGCGAAGTCTGCAAAAGTGAAGATCTGTGGCTACATGTGGATGCAGCGTACGCAGGAAGTGCATTCATATGCCCCGAGTACAGAACTTGGTTGAAAGGAATTGAACGAGCAGATTCTATAATAATGAACGCTTCGAAATGGTTAATGGTGAATTTTGATTGTACTGCCATGTGGTGAGTATGCTGAAGAATATTTCGCACCTCGGCTGTTAAACTGGTACAAAACTCATTACAAATTACAAAAGTAATACATTTCCTAAATTCATATAAATAATAGCACTTCTTGCTATTATTTATAGAGCGGACATCTGAATCTTTTGAATATGTTTGAAAACCACGGTTTTTAAAGTTATATCAATCACGAGGCTAACTTGTGACGTATCCATTAATTTGTATTGAACATTGCTACGATCCATCATATTAATTAGATGTAGGATTTGAGTTTTTGCAGTTGAAAATTAATTTTAATTTGAAAGTGCAAAAGTGCAAATTCACACAATATTAATCTCTCATTAATTAATTAAATTATTTCAACTTTACATCAATCTCAATCATCAATATCAATATTATCAAAAACAATATATCAATATTACTACTCCAGGGTCAAGAACTGCAATGCACTGCACAAAACTTTTAACGTAAATCCACTGTACCTTAAACATGAAAATTCAGGATTGGCAATTGATTATATGGTAAGATAACTCAACATCTGCTCAAATTATAATATTAATATTTCATTTTTTTAATATTAGCACTGGCAGATTGGGCTCAGCAAGAGATTTCGAGCTTTAAAATTATGGTTCGTAATACGTAATTACGGTATTACAGGCCTGCAAAAACATATCAGAGAAGTAAGTATAAAAGGATTAGTTCAATTTTTATTGGGGCCATAGGCAATTTCAATTATTATGGCAATAACACAAAATTGAGGAAATCCATTCAAAGTGAGCCTTTGTTAGTCATATTAACATATATTAATTTAATTTAAAAAAAACTTTATTTGTACACATTTGGCATGGATTAACCTCAGCAACTTATTGTTTCAACGTTGTTGGTTCGATTCTTGCCCAAGAAAAAAGCGATTAATTTTCTTAAGCATTAAAATCTCATTGGTTGTATTTATAGGGAGTAAGATATGCTCAAAAGTTTGAGGCTCTTGTATTGGCGGACGCTCGCTTCGAAATTCCGGTCTCACGTCATCTTGGGCTGGTGGTGTTCCGATTGATAGGCGAAGATGAACTCACTGAAAAGCTACTGAAACGCCTCAATTCTCGCGGAAACTTGCATTGTGTCCCGGCTGCGTTGAAGAATAAATACGTCATCCGATTCACAATAACTTCCCAATATACTACAAACGAGGACATCCTGAAAGACTGGAAGGAAATAAAATCTGTCGCCTCCGAGATTATTAGCGAATCAGAGCAGCAGGTCATACTTCCTGCTAGGGTAAAAGTGCCACTCAAAGGTAGTTTCTTCATACAATCACATTAAGTCTCTTTCTGATTTTGTTGCACGGATAAGTACACCAATAAATTATAACTTGTGATTATTTATTTTATTTGTATTTTGTTTATTTTATTTGTTTAATTTAGTGCATAACTTAGTGTAGATTTGAGTTTTAATATAACATGATAAATATGTAGAAAATTGAATAAATTTCAAACTACATTGCTTTAAATACTATTCAACAATATACATAGCCAAGCAAACATTTATGTATAGTATACTTCATGTTAATTGTAATAATCACTGGAAAAATATTTTTTTTCTACCGTAATAAAAACTTGCTGCTAAACTTAACCTAAACTATTACAAAGTTTAAGAAACCCTACTCTAAACCATCAAAGCATAAAACGTTGTAGTGCATATTAGTTTATTTAGATAAATGGTGACATACATTCGTAGCAGGATTGCCGTTTTTAAATTTTCGCTATACCTGTAAGTGGTGAGTACAACAAAAATGTTTTTTGTACCTATAGCATATTCTTGTTTAACCCATCTGCATTTGTTAGTACATCTATTTAACAATTAAATTGAAAAAAATCGAAAAGGGCTCAACTCGCTCAACTTTCTCGTTCTTCACATACATATAGACCGATATTTTATAACCGAGAAATGCTTATATTTGGTTTTCATAGCGGTAAAAAAAACATATGCTCAAATAAGTCAAAAGGTTCAACAGAAATTCAGTTTATTGTGTCTCCTGGAAAATTCTAATTTTCGAAGATGAGACGTTTTCTGTTTTTGATTTTTTTGTGTCTCCTAAAAAATTCTAATTTTCAGAGATGAGCTCTCTTCGAAAATGTTATTTGTACCTATAGCATATTCTTGTTTAACCCATCTACATTTGTTAGTACATCTATTTAACAATTAAATTGCATATTTAGAAAAGGGCTCAATTCGCTCAACTTTCTCGTTCTTCACATACATATAGAACGATATTTTATAAGCGAGAAAGATCTTATATTTGGTTTTCATAGTGGTAAAAGAAAAAAACATATGCTCAAATAAGTCAAAAGGTTCAACAGATATTCAGTTTATTATGTCTCCTAGAAAATTCTAATTTTCGGAGATGAGGCGTCTTCTGTTTTTGATTATTTGTGTCTCCTAAAAAAATTCTAATTTTCAGAGATGAGCCCTCTTCGAACCTATTTGAGAAATCTATTTTCACTGCAAGCCAAATCTAAATGATAAAAATTAATATAAATCTTTGAAAGTATGTGAATGTGTTAGAAACTAGAATCATAACTAAAACACAATTAATACATATCCTTCAGAAACCAATGCAATAAATTGCGATAGATATCATGAATTATAAAATAAATGAAGAATAATGTGTAGAAATAAAATATAAAGAATCAAGAACATTAGAAATGTATGATTTCCTAAGCTATACCTAGATAAAGATTATAAATGATGTATTTAATTTTGTTCAATCTAATTTCCGTATAAGAAATACTTCTTACAAACAATATTAATGGAGCATAACAGGCAATATCAAATTAGTGCTGCAATATAATTTGCAGCAGTAGAATCAAAATTATAATAATGTATACCTGAGTTTGAGCCAAATTTATTGAATATCATGTTACGACTGGCCTGATTTTTGCCGATAAAAGCTGTCATAAAAAAAAACGAGCAATTAGCAAATAAACAAAATAAGCGTTAAAATAGTACATTATGCAACGAGCATTTAATAACCATTAAATGCGAGTTGCATACACTATTTTTTCTATGATAAAGATTGTTGCGGCCGTCACTCTGCTGGTTCTGCCGAGCCCTAACCGCTTTTCTGTTGCAGGTGAAATGAAAGCCAAAGTGCCTATTTTCTATTTAATTCACCATAAGAATTACACACACACCGTTTATAAATGTTTCAATGCTTTAATGTTTTCGCCCGTAAGTTTCGTTTGCGAATGCCCTTTGTCCATCCCAAAAAAGAGGCTGCTTTGCACCCTTTTCGTCTCGCCCCTTGCGGGGGTGTCCACATCTGGAATCAATTTCTCTCGGTGCAGCTTTCTCTTACGCGAAGATGCGGCAGATCTCGGCCTCTGGTTACGGTTCGGTTATAAACGCCACTGCCCGCGCAATGGCGCGATAACAAAGAGCGGCAGCTTCTACAGAAAATCTTCCGGGAACGGAACAAAGATATTAATACCATAATACCAAATATACATGCCACCTATGAGGAAATACAGTTTTCCATTAAATGAAAAACTAAGATGAACATGCTTACCTTGGACAATAAATATTAACCATCCGGAGCCTCTAATAAATTGCTTGATTTCGTTGGTTGCAAACGTTTTAACTTTTTTAGGTTTATATCCTTCAGATTTTCGTTTTAATAAAGTATGTAACTTGGGATATTTGGACATGTCCACATTATGATTAATACCCAACGTAGATTTCAAAATTGAATATTGTATCCATAAAGTTAGAGATTTACATTTTTTTGATAATTCATTATAATATACAAGTAAGATGTTTTCGGAAGAGCTGCTGAACTTATTGGTGTTTCTCCAATCCATGAAATTAGAGTAAAATTTCTCGGTACTTTTTAACAATTTCTCTGGTAATAAATTGTTCGTGGTTCTTGTGGCCTGCTCCACAATGTCCGGTGGGGTTAAATTTTCCATATCACTATCACTATTCGACATGTTTAATGATTTTATTTAAAAAAGCATCAATTTATTAAGAATACGAATCACCAATTCCCCATGCGCAGCTGTTAAAACTAATTAAGTTTATATCTGTCATTGTCATGAATTTTAAAAATAAACTTGTATCTTAATGAAAAAAATGTATTTAAATAACTATCATTTAGGTACAGGTAGCAAATATTTAATATATCAATTAAAGTGTAGGAGTAGAAAAATGAAATTTTTCTATTTTCCCAGCAAAAGCTTTGAGTATTTCTTAAAGACAAATTCTGCAGTAAAAATCAGCACGGATTATATTTGGTTTGACAATCCACAGAAAAAGTTTATTTTTAAAGTTAAGTTAAGAAATTATGTGATAGTTGCCACATAACTGAAAATATTTATGTTATGAGTTTTAAGTATGGAGAAACGACGAGAAGCACTCAAGTAAGAAATATAAATAATTCACCACCAGAAGATGCTACTTTAATTATAATCTTTAATTTTTATTAATGAAAGGAATAATTTTGGGTAATTTTTAATTAGTTCAGAAGTTTGATTTTGCACATTAATTTTACCGCTGAAAAAACAAACATATTGTTTTCTTTCCACATTGTACTTTAGGTATAATAAAAAATGTACTATCCACGTGCATAAGGGCCTTTCTGCGCCGTTAAAAGCACTCCGCTTCGCGTCGTGCTCTTATACCCGGCTAGGGTACTTCTCCCTTATGCACAAACGATTTTTTTCTGTTTTACTTACATCTATACTTTAATTATAATCCTTAATTTTTATTATTCAATGGAATAATTTTGGGATAGTTCAGAAATTGGATTTTGCACATTAATTTTGGCGCTGAAAAAACAAACATGTTTTTTTTCTTTCCACATTGTACTGTACTGTATAATAAAAAATGTACTATCCACGTGCATAAAGGCCTTTCTGCGCCGTTAAAAGCACTCCGCTTCGCGTCGTGCTCTTAAACCCTACTAGGGTGCTTGAAAGGCTCCCTTATGCACATGATTTTTGTTTTTACTTACATGATATTAATTTATTTACTTGCATTTACTTACATTTACATTTAGTTACCTTACTAAAACACTAACATTAGAAAATAAAATTAATATATTTTTTGTTTCTTTTACAACAAAAAATCAAAATGCTTCTTCTACTTACACATAAATTTCAAGCTTAGAAACGCAAATTAATACATTTCTGTTTCAGATACTAAAGAAATAAACGAGAGCTTCGGCACCAGCTTGTTACTATCGAATTCTCCAATGTCGCCGAAAATTGTGAATGGCAGTTTTGCTGCGATGTACGACCAAACTGATGTACTGGAAGAGTATTCCAAAACTTTTGCAAAGTTTCGCTTAGGCGCACCCAGCAGTCCATGCAAGTATATACAAATAAGTAGCATCTTAATTTTCATGACGGAAAGTTTTTATGTTTATTGTTCTACGTTTATGTTTTATGTTCTGTAACATAGAATATTGCCATATCTAAATCTGTCTGAATTTTCTCGTATTTTACTTTTTACGGTTTCATAACGCTAGCGCTAAAAAAGTAAATGCCAGTTTTCAATATGTGTACGCAGGCAATGTTTGCAATTTCTGAACAATGTTCGCAATTTCTGAACTTTATCATGGAACATTTAACTAATTTCATACACACTATTAAACCATACAACAGCATTAAACTAATGTCATATTTTAAATGCATTCAAAATGTTGAAAATTAATTCTTCAGACAACGTTTTGACAGTTTCTGAAATCATAATGAAATTTAGTACAACTTACATTGAAATTCCTGAAAGTTTTTTGTACATTTATTTATATGTTTCGATATTATATACAAGGTGTATATAATGGACCTTTATAAGTTTATGGGGTTCCCAATAAGATAAAAATTTGACAAAAATCATCCAAACATGGCCGATTCCCTTCTCTTCAGGTAAAATTCTTTCAACCTTCTATCACTTCCGGTTCTATTGGAAGTTGCCATCAACTTTTGTTTTTTTTTTAAATGGAACACCCTATATATAATTATAGTTCTGGCTTCCCCGTTTAATTTGAAACATCTTTTGTAGAGATGTGTGTACACCTATCTTTTCTACTACAAAAATTCTTCTACAAAAATTAAATTCCATGATTTTGACCTTAAAAATACGTTAAGAAAAATGGCATTAATTTCTCTTACAAATAAGAAAACATTTGAAAAGTTATCTCGAATTGTACTTGAAACGTACTTCTTTAACTGATATATCGTCGGCTTGGTGGTATAAAGTTGCATGTAACATTTTTCAATTTTTAGGTCTATAGCTTTACTTTATGTTTTCAAGCGGGACTTTTCAACTTGTTGGAAAGTTAAATTAGGGGTATTAAGAATCTGTGATAAAAAAAATCTAATTACATTGCACAATACATCACTTTCTATAATAACAAACATATTTAAAGTCGTTATTCCCAAATTTTCAAATTGGCACATACAACCTTGTAACATTAAGCCGACGATATGTTTCAGGTGAAAATTTTGAAAATTAGTTATTCAAAAATGTCATTAGTTAGTTGTCCACTTAAAGTAAGCGTTCATTTTTTTTAAATAGAATGGTATATTTTTTATCACAGAGCAATTGGCATGAAATTTTCCTACAAAATAGTATTACACAACAATATTCCCAAAATAAGTAGTTTTGTAAATATTTCGAAAATTCGAATTTCTGCATCATGTAATTTCGCCTATGCTGGTTACATATGCATCATAGTTTGCGAAATATGCTTATTTTTCGTCACTGTGACGACTCTGACCACTAAATTGCGCAACTTTTATCAAATTTAACCGTCTTTGTAACTTTTATGGTTTCCGAGATCCCCATACTGCTGATCCCTATCTTGGACACCCTGTATATCTGTATAGTTTGATATTATGATTAAGTTATCTGCAAATAAAATAAAATTTTCTCGGTTTTTACTTCCGGATTCATAACGCGTGTTAAGTTTTTCAGATTTACTACAATGCCATAATTTGTTTTTATTTGAGTCTATAACTCGTTTGATATTTTGATTGCACATTCTAGAAATTTTCATTAAATATTCTTAATATTTTTATGTAATTTCTGAAATATAAATGAAATTATGTCTAATAATTACTTATACAGGGTGTCCAAGATAAGGATCAACCGCATGGGGATCTCGGAAACCGTAGAAGTTACGAAGGCGGGTCAATTAAAAAAAAAAATGCGCAATTTAGTAATGAGTAATATTCTGGCAACGAGAAAGTGCCTTTGGTTTTCTTATACCTTTTTAAATTACTTCAGATTTCGGATTTTGTCGAATATCTCGGAAAGTAAGCGGAAATTTCTGTTTTTTTTAACAGAATATGACTGGCCATTAAATTGCGCATTTTTTTTTTGTAATTTAACCGCCTTTGTAACCTTTACGGTTTCCGAGATCCCCATGCTGTTGATCCTTATATTGGACACCCTGTATTTATTTGTATATTTTGATATTATGCTGATATTTGCGCCAACTTTCTTGTGATTTATTTACTTCAGTTTCATAACTAGTCAAACTAAAGAGATCTCAAATGTCGCGTTCTTCTTGGTGTCTGCTCTAATGGAAGCTCCAACATTCGATACGTTTTCTGATTTACTGCCATGTTTCAGAATATTTATGGAACATTTATGGAACTTAAAGTATTTTTATTTCTCGACTTTCTGATAACTTCCGATGATTTGATAACATTTTCTGTTCGCATTCATTGCATGAATCTGCGATTTTTTTCGTTATAATACACATATTTTAACTTTTTTCTACAATTTGCATACATTTTAAGCAAATTAAATATTTTTTCTATTAAATAACTTTTGATCAAATAAGAATATTTTCACTCGTAGTTCTCTCAAAGTTGACCTAAAAATGAGCAATTGAATAGAAAAAAATGTGTGGTACAAATATAGAGGGTGTAATAAAAATCATGTATGAAACTTTTTCTGGGGACTTCAGTGAAATAATTAAGCAAAGTGGCAAATTTGAACTTTCAATTTTCGGATATGTTAGTAGATATTATTTATTTTAAATAATTTTCGCAAGGTTTAAATGCAATTTTAATTTATAAATCAAGTATCTGCTAACTCGATGCATTCGTTGCAATAATTAATACTTTATACTGGTTCTAGATATGAGGCGACGGATAAAAGGAATACTAATGTCTGGTAAACAATTCTCACTAGATTCTCATTTGGATCTGTTTCAAGGTGTCGAACAAAAGTCATCCAGGCGTCCAAATTCAGAGCCTGAGAATCTAATGAACAAGCCATTAATGGAGGATTGTAACGAGAATGAGGAGTCATCTACTTCCACAGGTGAATATTCTAAAGTTAGTAACATAAACAATACATCGTCAAAATCGTTGCGACCGTTACTGAGGATAATCCATACTCCGAAAATGATATGATGTTTCAAAATATATCTGTTTCAGCTATGCACCTACATCAAAATTAAGTATTTTTTATTTTGGTCACCTCACACACATACACAAGCTCATATTATTTGTAAATTGTAATTTTAGTAAAAAATGCATACCAGTAGACATTTTCATTTAAAATTTAGTAAATGTTTATGCATGGAACAGGTATTTCAATTCTCACCGAATTATAAACTTCAAAGAGTCTCCAAATACCAATTTCTATTTACTAATTATATATTTATTTTTAGAGGACAGTATTAAAATGGACCACTTGGAAGTACCGAGCTCACAAGCCAAGCACCAAAGATCAAAATCCGTGGACCATCAAGTACCAATCATAGTATCTAGTGACGAAAATAATACTCAAAAATGTGCTAAATGCGGCCACGATATCGACAAGTAATTTTGTGTAGTAAACAAAAGTAGGCAATATAATGTAACTTAGTAGAATTAATATGTGCAATTGCTGCTTAAGCTCTAATAAGGTATCCTAAGCAAAATAATTTTCTGTTATAATTTCGTTGTATAATTATGATATGTATGATAATAATTAACATCTAACTGCTGTGAGGTGCAATAATCTCAATGTATAGTATAAAGGAACTGAATGTATTCAACTTCTATCGAAATAAATTATATCAATATGTGTTGCAGCAAAATTAGAGTTCATTTACACTTCCTAGGTTTAACAAATAATTATATCTATAGTCTCGATATTATTAGTATAACATTTTTATTGAACATCCATAGTACAATGTAGAGAACAGTAATCCAGAAATTATTACAAATAACAGTTCGATATACATATGAATATTAATATAGTACCATTCATTTTGGCAACAGTATTTATCGTTTAAACAATCATGCCCATTTCTTTAATTTAAAACATGTAAGCGTATGATTAGCAGCGTATAAAAATAATACTACTGGCTAAAATCAGTTAGAAAACAACTCCGTTATAATCTGCATTTTGGGTGTGGTAATTATTACGAAACTATGTACAAAATGAATATGATAACAGGGGATGATAGATATGCCTATTGGACGTGTTTACAGTAAACTCAGTTTTTCAGGGTTTATATTCTAAATAATTAGGCCATTTGAAACTAGTAGTCCGATACAAAATAAGCGATATAAATAAATAAGGTTAGACTGTAATGAGAAATGACATTCCTTCACAATTCGATGTCCATTAAAGCTATCCATGTTAGTTACATATTAATGACTAAGCTACGCCTATATATAAATCCCGAAAAACCATTATATGGATAGATATTCTCATCTACGTTATTACTTGGAATAGCAAGGAGCGACTTAACTAGATTATAGACTCAGCAACTATAAATAGATTAAAACAGCAAAATAAATATCATTGCTGTATGTATTATCGCGTACATTCAATAATATAGTTATTTTAATAGGAATCTTTAGTCTTACACAACATATTACACTTATAGAGTTTAAAATTCTAAACTAATTTTTGTTTAGTCGTTCCAGGAAATAGTTATTTATATTGTTTTATGCAATTTGATACAGGTGTTAAATTTGTATAGAATAAATGACTTAAAATTACTCATAAGTATTGCATTACATGTCAATAATACTAACTATTTCTTGTAATGAGAAGTTTCAACACACGTGACGCTTTGATATATTTGTAAAATTCACAAAATTATATTTGTTTGTCAACAATTTTACATAATTTCAGGATTATTTAAGAACCTATATTAGACTCTTCAATCAGATATGATTGTGCAAGGAAACAATTACAGTGCATATGCTATATTTTAAGATATTTCATAGAGTTTGAAGGGGATATATATCAATTTCAGCCGAATTATTAATACTGATTATTTTACATTTCAATTCTATATAGATTACGTTTATAAAATATTAATCATATTTGAAAAATAATTTGACGTTTTATTAATATAATTTTGAATATAAACCTACATTTAATCGTGATATGCTATTTTTATATTAGGACTTTATTTGAATATGCTAATGGACTGTTTAATAAATCTGACAAACCAACGCTTAAGTCTAACTCAAGTCTTTTATCTTGGTATTTACATCTATATAAATTATCCAGCAATGATTGTAGAATCGTCCATTAAGTTTTCTTCAAACAATAGTTAATTTTCATTCGAGAGTACGATTGAAATGTGAAAATTTGTATTAAAAAATATTGTTTTGGTGTCACATACATTGATTAAATTCTTTACAAGTATTACGCGTCGAAAACTGTCATGAAGTAATTATTATGATAAATCCTGAAACATTGTGCTAGGGTATTTTGAAAAATTGGCAACGATTAAAGGTATCGATACAAATACGATAAGTTAAGTATTTTAAGCCGACGAGGCCTCCTCTTCCTGATTATGTTTCGCAATTGCTAGTAAAATCATCGTTAGCTCTCTCCTGTCGATTTTACCGTCTTGATTGTAGTCCACTCCTCGCAAAATCGTCTCCTCGAAGTCCAGCAAATCTTGTGCATCATAATCCTAGAAACATAACATATTTAGTAACAAGCATAACTTTCTTTATTATGAGAGTGACAGAATTAAAATTGTCTTCTGTACTAACTAATGCAAAATAAGAAGTCTTAAAAATGCAGATCTACAAAAAAACTTGTGTATTTTTTTTTTAATTGATTTATATTATTAATTTTGTGGTATTTAGAAATGATTCAGCTAATTTATTATTAATATAATATAATATATAATAAATTAAATATAGTAATGAGAGGTACCTATCTACAGCAAAATATCAGGCTGGGCTATAATATCGCTATTCCTCTAATATTAGCTTAACAAAATTAATATGTGAATACGAAGACAGTTGCCTGGAAATAATTAATCTATAGACAGATAAATTTGCATAAATTGGCCGTACGTTTCCCTCAGTCAAATTAAAGACAATTATATTTTAACGTTTTAATGTTTATGTACTAAAGCAGGTAAACATCCTTCTAACATTAGTGTCGGTTAAAAATATTTTTCGAACATATTTTTTAAACATATCATAAAGTCTGTACAAGAATCTTTAGATATTTCAAATCTCAATTAGAAAAAGTATGTTAAAAAAAATGACAAACAAGTTACAATATTTTTCATCACAGCACATCCATCACCGAATAATCATCGTAGAATATGTAATGTAAGAAAATTTGCGGAGAATACATCGCATGGAACATGGTCTGAAGCAAAATGAGTTACAAGGAAATTCATCGCAAGGAAATTTATCGCAAGGAAATTCGTCACAAGAAAATGAATAGCAGAAAAAATGATTTCACATTCATCACAAGAATATCCACCATAAGGAAAATTATTAGCAGGAAAATAAATTACAAGGAAATTAATAGCAATTCATCGTAAGAAAATTCTTCTCACCAAAATGATCGCATGTCAAATCATCTTAACTCTCGAGCATTTAATTTATTTTTTGTTCTGTACTGGGTGATTCAAGTTTAGTGTCCAGGCGAATTAAACCTATTTACGGTTGTGCAAAAATGATAAATTATTAGATCCCTACGATATTAATCTAGCAATTAGTGGTTTAAAATTTTCAATATCATTTTATATACGGCTATAAATTAAAAACAAATCATTTTTTAACTCAACGTTCAATTTTTATATTTTGATATAAAATAGCCCAAAATATAAATTCGAAAAATTAATCCGAGCGGAAAATATTAAAGTCCAATAATATACAATCTTAGATCTAGAGTACTACTAATTTATGGCTAATCTTTGGGAAGTCGTCAGGTACGGCGTTGACAATAAACTTGAATCACCAGGTATAGTAAATTGTTTATTTTTGTATCATGCCCATATGACATTAGCATTTTTTGTTATTGCATTTTATTTGTAAATAAAATCCAAAAAAGTCTAACAAAAAACCTACTATTGTATACTATTTAACAATTTCATTATTTGCAATTCATTTACTGTAAGTGAAATTGATGAATTTTCAATGCGATGAAATTTCCTACGAATAATTTTCCATGGGTGACTTTTCTAATGATGATTTTTTCAGGGAAAGAGAAAGAGATGGAAAGACGAAGAGATAGACGACTTACGAACCATGAATTCAACAGAGTGGAGAAAACTTGTGGAGGATAGAGAAAAGTGGAAGGGCATGCTAGAGCAGGCCAATACCCACCCAGGATTGTATAGCCAGTGAAAGAAGAAGTAGAAGTAGTAGAAGAAGAAGAAGAAGAAGAAGAAGAAGAAGAAGAAGAAGAAGAAGAAGAAGAAGAAGCTGTTTTCAAGGATGACTTTCAAGGTTTGATGCAAATTTTGTAGATTTAATGGTGATTAACCGGAATTAATGTTAATAACAAAATATAACTTATGGCTGCAAAAACGGACAAATTTACGGTAAAATGCAATAAAATGGGTCAACTAATATGCATTTAAAATGTTCCAAAATAGCCATTAATTACCTACTATGAATTATAAAAACCATACAAGTACAAGAGTTATCCTTATAAACAAAACTGATACTATACAAAAATTAACATTTTACAGTAGCATGTTATAGTTTTGGTGATTTTAGTTTGTCCTAAAAATATTACCATTAATATATTGCTTAAAGCCATTCTTGAGGTATGAATGATAATTGTTATGATTATTTTATTATATTAAATTATTTATCATAAAGGTTAAATATTAAATTGAATTAAAAAAAGGTCTTTTTACAATTTTTTTTGTATAGTGTCACTATTGTCTTTAACGTGCGATCACTTGTAAAATTTCCGTAATGTTGTACGTTGTAACAGATACAATTTAGATTTCTTAGGATTTGAAAAAAAAAAGATTTAAAAAATCGAAGTGCAACTCCTATTTTATGGCAATTGACGAGTTATTGACGAACATTGTTTATGTTTAAATATGTTTAAATAAACATAATTTCTTCGAATTTCCTTTCAAAAAAGAAATCAGCGAATAACTTTTAAGAAAATCAATTATACAGTATGTCCCCGGATTGAGTTTACAAAAGGGAATTCATTTTTATTTTTACTTTTAAGTAAAAATGTAATAGGAATAATAATTCCTGCTTGATCTGAAACTACAAGGTTCAGTAATAGAAACTTTTATTTATTTATACAGGGTGTTGGCAAAATCAAAATTTTTATATCTTATTTTGACACTTATTTATTTACTATTTGCAAAAAGAATTTAAAATTACATCTAACAACATTATAGAAACCTATAATCATTCAAACAATCTTCCAAATGCAGAAAATAATACTGAGAATTTAAAAAATCGCCCACGAGAGGCATTTGCATCGAACTATAGAAGAAATACAATACAGTTTTCAGGAGTTCCACACTAGGCTTGAACTGTGTGAAGAAAATTGTGGGGGATTGTTTAAATGATGTTATTTTTCAAAAGTGTCAAAAATAGATTCAATTTATTGTTATTTAGCCAACACTCTGTATAAATAAATCAATGTTTTAATTACTGAAATGGTAGTTTCAGACCAAGCAGGAATTTTAATTCTTATAAAATTTTTACTTTAAAGTAAAAATTTAAAAAAAAATCCCCTTGTAAACTCAATCCGGGGACATAATGTATATCGTAATATTTAATTTTATACCCCGCATTAAACAATTCTGGTCTACCTACTGCTTTAATGATACAATGACGTAATGATAATAATAATAATATTTGTTTAAGTAAATTCTGATGCATTGACTCTTTTCTATCAACGATTATATCAAACGATATCTTAGACAAAAAAACATAATACAAAGTACCAGTAGGATACAAACCTTCTTGACCAGTTCCAATAAATCTTTTAGGAATCCTCGCAATTCTTCATTTTCTATGGTTCCATTGTTATCCTAAACATTGCAGAAATATAAATGATATATAAAGTAAAACATTGTCGATACTATAACCATTTACACTATTGTAAACGACACAACGTATTTATTAAATTTGGTACCCAAACAGACTTTTGAAAAATGTCTAAAAATACCCCAAGTAAAAGTTAAAAACGGGAATTTCATATCGTATACATCTGAAAAATATCTACGTGAGAAGCTTATTCTTAAGTGAAATTGAAACAATTTTACAGTATGTCTCTTTGTCGAAATTTATGAAAATAATTTAGTCATGAAAATCTAAATTGATTTTAAAATTGAATGGGTAAGATAAGACAAAAATTTACAGGGTGTTTCCTTAAAACATTATTTCCGGGTATTTCTGGTACAACCGAAAGTAGTAGAAGTAAAATAATTTTTAAAATCAACTATATTTAGTTCAGTAGATTAACAAAATGATATTCAAAATTTCGAACGTTTTGAAAATGGCTTAAAATTTTCAAATTATTTCCATTTAGGATAACACAATCTATTATTTTAGGATGACTTTTTTCAAATGTTATCGGACATCCCAAAAACTATTAAGCAACAATTTGCAGAGACGCCGTCTATAATATTCATCCCATAGTACCTTATTCGGTTTTAAATTTGAATATTTTGGTGCACTTCGGCTGGTTCATAATTAATTTTACGAAGTATGAAAAATGTAAACTGCAACTACAGAACTTTGGATTTAAATATTCACGAAGGCGTATATGTACACAACCCAATCACGCACAAAGTCAATATTTACTCAATTAAACTAATAATTCCCCGGACTAATGCACCGCCTGCCATTGTGTAGCATATACAAATATTCACATACGACTTCATTAACAATTCAAATTTAATGCAGCATAAAGTAAGTAATATCAGTAATTTTTTTTCTTCTGGAACACGTAGCACTGTAATACACGATATGGAAGCTCTGAATGTAATTAACTTCGCGTGACCTGATTCGAAATTTACATCAAATTTGTCGATTTAGTTTAGTGGCTCACCGGCTTTATTATCTCCCGTTCTAATATAAAGCCCCGAATTTTTTATGCGGCACCATATTGTGCACGTATATTAATACTTACTCTGTCGTAAAGAGAAAAAACCCTCTCGATGTCGTCCTTCGTGAGCTTCGTAGCGCCCTAAAATAAATAAGTTATGAAACGCACACCCCCAGAAAATACACGAACAGATATGTGGGTGTATTTTGTAGATTACATTTATAAATATAAAACTTTATGGGGACGTTCAATTCCACTGGTATATGCACAGTAAGTAGCGTAAGGAGGAAACGTATGTATCATATATGTATCGCCCCGGTTTCCTCTACGAGCAGTATTGTATGTGGAACAAACTGAGTCAGTACGACTTGCAGCAAGCAAGCGGGGGCGGATGTTAAAATTAGACTGAATATGGGGATATAGAAGAGCAGTCAGTAAAGATAGATACAGTCATGCGGTGCTTCGCAGCGGTTGAAGAAGAACTTTTAGGGCGACACTGAGAAAATAATGATGCAAACTTCAATCCATGAAAAAGCGACGGATTTAGTTTTATAGGCTCATGAATTTTCGCTATGATCCAATCCAATGATAAGATGTAAAAATTATTGATTCCTCATAAATACATATTTGAATATCATACAAATATTGACATTAAATTAATACCCATGTAAATCTAAATCTGTCGCAAGGTTTATATGTACAGAGTGTTCAATATAGATAGTTGCTAATTTATTATTACATACATATCAAAATTAACTTAGAGTAAAAATAATAGTGCAACATTGTGAATATTAGTGTAAATACATATATGTATTTCAAATTTTTATTTTGTATAAACATATTATGGAGATTTGTTTAAAGAAGAAGTTTCATCTATACATATTTCAGTTTTGAATATTCTATTGTATTACAATATTCTTGTGTGTGCTATTTAAAGATATAATATTCTGTAAGCTATATTGGTATACTTATATATAATTCCGGAATTTATTTTGCGATATTTGTAAGAATTTTTTGAATATTATAATATAATTATATTATCACGAAAAATAAAATTGAGGTTACCATTAGTGCTGCTGTTACCAGTATGTAATGTTATCGACAATCTTTATTGAACATTCTGTATAAAATAATAAATACTGCCAACACTGTATGCGCAGATACACCTTAAAATTATGAATTTATAAACATCCTGTACAACCTTATAAAAAATTGTGGCATATAAGATATTCACTGTTAATGACTTAACTTGCAAATATCTTATATAATTATTTACAGTGAATATAGTAGTTTAAGGATTTACTTACTTCTATTCCTTCCTAGCGAAAGATTAGCGACAAAGACAGACAGATAAAGCCGTGCAACATTCAAATTATAGTAGAAATGAAAATGAAAATATTTTTAGGTGAATATTCAATTTATGTTTCCATTATTGATTTCAAGATTCACTTGACGGTTGTAGATTATGTCATTATGGTTTTATAAATCATAATTTATACAGGGTGTCCAAGATAAGGATCAACTGTATGGGGATCTCGGAAACCTTAAAAGTTACAAAGGCGGCCAAATTACGAAAAAGTTGCGCAATTTAGTAGTCAGTAATATTCTGTTGAGAAGAGCAGAAATTTCCGCCTACTTCCGGATTTATTCGACAAAATCCGAAATCTTGCGACTTCGTTTTCATTTTTTTCTGGAGATTTTTGAAAACTCACTTTTCGTACTTAAAAACGCACTTTCTCATTGCCCCATTTTTAGCTCTACAAGACAGCGTATACAAATTTTCAGTACAACGTTTCGTTTCGAAGAGACCATCATTAACTTATTTTTATTTATATGGCCCGTATAAAAATGTACACCCTGTATTATATTATAATGTACCATATTATTGTATTGCAGTATAATGCACACAGTATGGTTTCTCATGTTTTTATTCAGAAAAAGCTTTGTTAATACATTTCAAACATTCTCTTGTAGTAGGCGTTGAAAAGATGACGAGGAAGAAAAAAAATCTAATTTTAACTCAGAATAGGTACCAAAATAGTAACTAAAAATAATTTAGCAAAACTAGTTGTTAAGCAGTGAAATAGTATAGCTATTTAGAACCACACTTATTATTTTTTTACTGTGATATCAGAACTGTTCTGTTCATTTAATGACGACGAAGACAACAAGTATTACCAAATTTTAACCCAGAATAGGTACCAAAATAGTAACTAAAAACAATTTAGCACGAATAATTGTTAAACATTGAAACATTCCAGATATTCAGAATAACACTTACTATTTTTTTACTGTGGTATTATGAGAATGGTTCTGTTCATTTAATTATTTTAAAATCATAAAATTAGGTGATACATTTTGTCTTCGTCATTCATTTCAACGCCTACTACATCAAAATGTTCAAAATGTAGTAACAAGCTTTATTTCTGAATAAAAATACGAGACATCAAAACTGTGATATAAATCCTTGAATATAGAATATTAAATAGTTGGAAATGGTATTTAATACAGGGTGTACTTTATTTACGGACAATATAAAAAAAGAAAGTTGATGATGGTTTCTTCGAAACTAAACGTTGTACTGAAAATTTATAAACGCTGTCTTGTGGAGCTAAAAAAGTGGCAATGAGAAAGTGCCTTTTGTTTTTATACCTTTTCAAATAACTCCAAGAAAGCATAAAAACTATATCGCAAAATTTTTGATTTTGTCGAATATCTCCGGAAGTAAGTAGAATTATTTAGTTTTCTCAACAGAATATTACTGACCACTAAATTGCACAACTTTTTTGTTATTTAACCGCCTTTGTAACTTTGTATTAAATACAGGGTCTACTTTATTTACGGGCCATTAAACATATGAAGTTGATGATGGTTTCTTCGAAACGAAACGTTGTACTGAAAATTTATAGGTGAGAACTTCAGAAAAAACATAAAAACGATATCGCAAAATATTTGATTTTGTCGAGTATCGCGGAAAATTTTCTAGTTTTCTAAATAGAATATTACTGAACACTAAATTGCGCACTTTTTTTTGTAATTCCACCGCCTTTGTAACTTTTTCGGTTTCCGAGATCTCCATGCTGTTCATCCTTATCTTGGACACCCTGTATATGGTTATTTTGATAAAAAAAAAATCTAAAATGTTTTGTGTTGAATATGATCTGTAAAAAAAGAACACAAAATATAAATCATATATAGGGTGCCCCAAAATTAACTAACCACATTTCTTTGCTTGCACACTAGATGATGCTAAAAATACCATAAAATACACCAAATTGGATTAGATAGAAATTAATATTATTGTAATATTGTAATTTTATTATTTCGTACTTCTCTTCAGATTATGAATAGTTCTTGTTGCAACAAGGCACTAAAGTTGATTTTTCAAATCACGAGGACTTGCTATCATAACAATTAGTTGTGCACTTTTTGTTGATTTATATATGCAACCAATTTTGCACATATTCGTAAAACAATAAGCCACTTTAGTGACGTTTTCTGCTCAATTCAGTGAAGAATATTCTTACTGATGATTACGGAAAAAAAAACAGAAACAATGTAATGGCTACCGATGCTGTAAGCATAGGTAACTTCGAAATAATAGTGCAGATCGTCATGTGCTAATCAATATTTATATTAATTTAAATTTATAATAACTGGAATCTGCATACATTATCAAACTAACGTGATAATCAACTAGTATATGGCACAGATAACATAGGAGCGAGTTAGATGACCTCAAGTTTTATATTAGTTGACATGCGATGAAAATACATAGAAATGGACAAGACTGGTGATCTCGCCTTTCTTATTGGCTGCTCAAATTTCCATGGATAACTAGAGCGGAATTTTACATGATCACTCGGTACTACTGAATCTGTGACGTTATTTAGTTGTTATTGGAGTCCTAAGATCACATTATTACATTTTACCTGATCATATTTAAGACGGTGTCAATAATAAGAAGTGATAATTAACAAATGTATAGTCACAGTAATGGTTACAGTGATAATTACTTTTTAAAATATGTAATTATCAATATTACCTTCTATAAAAATGCAAGATTACAATATTTTTTATCTAAATTTAGCGCCATCTGGTGTGAAAGAAACGCCTTATATGTGTCCAATTTTAGGACATCCGGCAATTGTTTCTCATTTGACATTATTATAAAAATAAAAAATTGACAGCTACCCCACTGACGGCATTTGCATTAATGCCATTTGACATAATAAGATTAAAATATTTGCAAACTACAACACCGATTGAGTCATTGATTACTACGATATGACGCAATAATCATACCAATGTAATCTAATCGTAAAAATGATGGTAATAATTGACAATTACTTTATCTATGACTTATTGGATTAATGTCATTTGACATAATACAGATTAAATATTTCAAAATTGCTGCACATATGAAGTAACTGATTACTGTGATATAATATAATAACAGTAGTAGCAATAATAATATTAATTAACAGCTACCCCATTATGACTTAATTGATTACTGCCATCTGGTATTATTATAAAAATAATAATTGACAGATACTCCGCCTCTAGCGTAATTAGTTGGTGATTTTTGACAGGGGATAACTTAAGTTTTAAAATTAAAAAAAATACACAACAAAATTAAAATATAAATTAGAATTTACTGTTAAATTTTTTTTCTGCTTTTAATTATAATTTATCTCAATCAAAATTAAAACTAAAGTAACAAACAGGAGATTGAAAATTATATACCTACTAATTAATAAAATTAAAATATATTTAGTTCTGCTTTTAGTAAATAGTATATTTTTCATTTTATGGTATAATTGATCAAAATAAAAATCAAAATTAAGAAAAAAACAAAAGAATGGACCCAATAATATAAAACAATAAATATACATAATTAAGAAACTCATAAAATATCGTAACAATTTATCAAAATTGTAAAAACGGGAAATATGACCCAATACCATGAATAATAAAAAATAGCATTTAATAATACGAAAACCAAAATAGCTATTTCGTTTTCTAAAAAATGGAATATTTGTTGAATGTGTGTTGTTGAATGTGAAACTTGAATGGAACTTCTGGGCTTGGATTTGAAGTTATAGTTTATCAAAATCAAAATAAAATGTTATAAGTACGAGATTTAGCCCAATGACATAAAACAATAAACATTACGGCTCAGGCCCAGTTGTACGATCGTGGATCACTTTGATCATGATTCAGTTACCTGGGATACAAGTGTTAATATAATAGTATCCTAGGCAACTGAACCATGGTCAAGGATCCATGATCGTACAACTGGGCCTAAGGCGATCGTGGATCACCCTTGACCATGGATCAGTTACATAGGGTAAAATTGTTAATACAATGGTATCCTTAGAAACTGAACCACGATTAAGGATGATCCACGATCAAAAATGATCCAAGATCATACAATCCTAAGGCCCAGTTGTATGAACTTAGATCAGTTTAACTATGGTTCAGTTACCTAGGATACCATTATTGACACAATTGTATCCTAGGTGACTGAATCATGATCAAGCTGATCTCCGTTCATTCAACTGGGCCTAAGTAGTACGATCGTGGATCATCCTGGATCCTGGTTCAGTTTCTAAGGATACCATTGTTTTAAAAAGTGTATTCTAGGTAATTCAACCATGGTCAAGGATGATCCACAATCGTACAACTGGGTCTTGGCGTAGCAAAGTAAATCAAAACATAGATTTACATATACTACAACATATAATTTTTTTTGAGGCTGTAATTTATCAGATTTCGTAATTTTATTAATAAATAAATATAAATTCAGACTTTCAGTATTAAATGTTGCAATTTCAGATATTGTTTTTTTTTCACAACAAACTGTGCACAGAAGAATTGTGTGCTGCAAGGAAAATATATAATGGTGTTTCATAATTAGAGTGACTGTAAAGGATTTAGAAATGCGTCTAAATAGATAAGACCGGCTATCTAAATTTGTCATTCATTTTGAGATTGGCACGAGTTTTATTTAATGTTATTTTGGATTATACCTACTAACATACACATTTCAAATCATTTACTTTATCATGATATATGGTTCACATACAAAATCAATGGAATATACAGGGCCATCCTTTGGATTTGGAAGCCCCTGGCATAAATATGCAGTGGGGCCCCAGTAAATAAAAAAGTGAATAAACACTTCAAAATTTTAATTTTCAATACAAGAAGTAACCGGTGTAGGGCTCTTTTAGACCCGGCGCCCCGGGCCTACGCGCCCGTTTGACCGGCCTTAGGGACGCTACTGGCTTAATTATAATTTATAATTATCCTGAGGGTTTTTGTAATTCATCTATTTTACAAAAACCTTAAAAATCATTGTTAATTGGTATGCATTAATTCAATCAGAATTAATGCATATTCATCACTTAGTTCAATTTATAGATTTTTCAATGCTGTTCCTGGACACAAAATGCATTTGTAAGAAATTGGCTCAATCAGATTTTTGAATAGTTAGTGATACTTTGTAGGTTGTAAACACAATGAATAATGTATCATAGCCAAGTTCAGATTAACTTGGTTGTGTAGATTATTGATTAGTATCAATGCAGCAAAATATTATTTTACTCTGATACACGAAGAATATCAAACACAAATTGTATGTACAAACAGTGTGTGTACAATTGTGTCTGAAACACAATATTTTACACAATAACTGCAATGGGACCGACCCATTGTAGTTAATTTTCTTCAATTTCATACGAATGTCATCAATTTTAGAATCTCGTCTCTTCATTTAGGTACAAATCCATATGATTTTGGAGGAATCTTTACAAATTCGAATCATAAATTTAGCATGAATGTTTCAAATGTTAACAAACGATTCGAAGAGAATTTATACGTCATCTTAATATGTTAGTACAAATTTTCTTCAATTTCATACTAAGATATCAATTTTGGAATCTCTTATCTTCATTTAGATACGAATCTATCTGTTCAGAAAATGTTGAGATTGTCAGAACTATAAGTAATGCCTAAAATGCATTTGAAATACCAAAAAAATTGTGTCAAGATAACTGGATTCCTACTATAATAGCATTTTTATGGTAATGCTTTCAATAAAAGTGTAGTCGCGTTCTTGGGCAATTAATAAAAACTCGTGCAATCTCAAAACAGGGGGGAGGGAATCTAATTTTGCTTGAAGATGCCAATATCTATATTGTGATAAATTTCGTGAGGATGTGTATGATGTATTCTTTAAATGTATATGATTTGAACTGAATTCAAGTTGCATTAATTTAACCAGAAATATATTGCATTATAAATGTATTCATACTAAGTACTAAGTGTCGGGTTTTCAAGCTGCTGACAAGTTGCGAATAGTTATCTGACGGCTAAGGATGCCACAACGAGATTAAAAACGATTTAGCTTGGTAAATTCTAACCTCCTCGAGGATATGCCTAGGCATCAGTTTACTTATCTCAATTTATCTGTGCATAAAATGCTGCTGATTTATCTATAAGTCTTCCATTTTATTATAATTGTTATCACTGCATTGAAAAACTACATGTCTCAAATATAACATATTGCTGGTCTGGTGATAACACGCTAGCTTAGTTATTCGTAAAATATTTAATGATTGTAATACTATGGGCTGGTCATTTCATCCATCAATAAAGTTGCGAATAGTTATATAATGGTTTACCTTCCTTGTGAGTATTTATGCATGGTGTCTTGCTGGGCACTATTGTATAATGAATATAAAATCGTATAAATATTATATAGTATAAATTGTATTAGAAACTAAGATTGTCAAAAATGTTATAAACTTCAGATTTTTTTGAAAATGGTTAACGTTTTCTATTTTACTATTAAACTCGATGACCTTGCTATATATATAGTGTGATTGTTTCACTGCTCATCTTAATACCAAATAAATTACTATGGTTTCCAAATTTTGTGTAAACTACTACTTTTTAAATTATTTTTTTCCAAATTAATATCAAATTTCCGATGACAATTTTAATTTCGACTATTCGAACATTTTTTTTTAACTTTCATAAATATGTTTTTGTTTTTGTTTTAAACTTAAATACACAGAATGAAAATTTAAAAAAATCTAATTTTTGAGTACCTCGAATATGTTTTTCGCTCCTTATTTGCACAATTAAATCTTTGATAGTTGGTAATAAAAGTATACATGTATATTGTATATTTACGTGAAATTTGCTATATACAGGGTGTAACAGAAATACGTGTGTTAATTTTTAACATTGGTAGAACTCGTTATATAAAACATTTTTTCTATATGTTCTTTTTCAAAATTTGCAGGTTTTTTTTACATTTTTTTGCCCCCTAATTTTGACTGAACGAGCCGTTCTCAGGTAGTGTCACTATAATTGTCAAGTGAAGATTATTTCAAAATGCCAAATTTTCATTTTCATCAAGAATTAACCGATATTGTGTTGGTATATGGCCGAGCCTTTGGAAATGCCGCAGAAGCCCGTAGATTGTACAGTGCACAATATCCTGAACGTGTTTTGCCTAACAGGCAATGATGTCCCTTTGATGATGGCCTTTATGACACCGTTGCCATCAACACAAAATATTTTATCGCTGCACACCTTTAACCATAGGCGGGTACGCGTTTTAGTAGATAAACTAGAACATATTTTAAATCAGTTTAACGTTGGTTTTTGAAAAAAAAAACATATAGAAAAAATGTTTTATTTAACGAGTTCTACCAATGTTTAAAATTAACACACGTATTTCTGTATTTCTGTTACACCCTGTATACAGTGTGATTGTTTCACTGCTCATCTTAATACCACATAATTTACTATAGTTTCCAAATTTTGTACAAACCACTACTTTTTAAATTATGTTTTTTTAAATTAATATCAAATTTCCGATCTGAATTTTAATATCGACTATTCGAACATTTTTTTCGAACTTTCTTTAATAAATATGTTTTTGATTTTGTTTTAAACTTAAATACACAGAATGAAAATTTAAAAAAAATCTAATTTTTGAGTACCTCGAATATTTTCTTTGCTCTGTATTTACACAATTAAATCTTTGATAGGCGGGAATAACAGTATACATGTTTATTGTATATTTGCATGAGAAGTAAGTTAACTTGTACTAGTTATTATGTGCATACGATTTCATTTTAATACTATTATGTATGGCGGGAATAAAAGTATACATGTGAGTCGTATAGAATTAAAACTCACAATATCCAAATACAGTAATTTTGGGAATAACAAAAAACCGCTCTACTCGACAATCTATTTCCCCGAACTTTGCAAATGAATTTTTTAAAATCTGTAAAATATGCTATTTTATATACCATTTTAATAATAAAAGCAGTTAAAATTGGATTATGTTCGTTTTGAAACCAGTATGTGGATAATGTTTCTAATCTGATTTTGATACTTAGTTCTGATTCTATAATTGTTATAAAATTATTACAATATCTAATTATATATGCAATAAAATTATGTTTTTCTACAAACACTATTAAAAGTTGAACTTTTAACACGGCGTACATGAATTAAAAATGTTACTAGTGTTAGAAGTAATCACTTTTAATACTAGTGTTAAAAGTAAACTGACAGCCTTTTGTCCAAGTCACATATATGTTACTGAAATGTTACAAACATAATACATTGATAGAAATAATAACATGTTACAATATTGGGTAGGCATCAGATTTAGTGTTTCCCTAAGTTTGCTTCAATTTCTTTCGGCAACTCTTCATCCATAGGCGATTTACATCAAGGCGGCAGCGCCACGGTGGCGCATTTACGAACTAGCCATGGGGGGTATTTGAAGCTTCCACTCATGTGTTCTTATGTGTTTCTTGTGCTAAAGTGTGCGATTTGTATCAAATTCGTCGACTTCTGCCGTTTATCGAACAGTTATCAATCTGGTGGTTATGGTTTAACATCAACAATGGCAAAATATAAAAGGGTTTGTACGGTATTCCTCCAATGCTGACAGTAACAAAAATCCTGACGTCCTATGTGTTTGTTGTGCTAAAGTGTGCGATTCGTATCAAATTCGTCGACTTCTGCAGTTTATCGTACAGCTATTAATCTGGTGGTTATGGTTTAACATCAACAATAGCAAAATATAAAAAGGTTTGCACCGTATTCCTCCAACGCTGACAGCAACAAAAATCTTGACGTCATTTCGCATCGATTCCCGCCTGCAGGCAAAATGAATGTGAAATATGTAACGAAGCTGGCAAACACCGAGCTGACGGATATACAAAGAGCATGGAAACTCAAATTAAGAATGGGCATGAAAAAGCATGTACAGTCGTGTTCATTAAAGTGTTTACATATGCCATTGTTAATGTTAAACCATAACCACCAGATTGATAACTGTACGATAAACGGCAGAATTAGACGAATTTGAAACAAATCGCACACTTTAGCACAAGAAACACATAAGAACACATGACTCGAAGCGTGAAATGCTCCCCAAGGCTAGTACGTGAATGCGCCACCGTGGCGGTGCCGCCTTGATGTAAATCGCCTATAGGCGATTTACGCGCATTCACGTACTAGCCTTGCGTATCAATCGACGAACTGGATACGAATGGCACACCTTTTACCTGCAGCCGGGAACCGGTGGAAACTAGCGTAGAATACGGTACAAACCCTTTTATATTTTGCCATTTTTGATGTTACACCATAACCACCAGATTGATAACTGTACGATAAACGGCAGAAGTCGACGAATTTGAAACAAATCGCACACTTTAGCACAAGAAACACATAGGAACACATGTCTGAAAGCGTCAAATGCCGCCCAAGGCTAGTACGTGAATGCGCCACCGTGGCGCTGCCGCCTTGATGTAAATCGCCTATAGTTATTACAGAGACTGTTTATTGTTTGACACATGTGTCATACAAAACATAACCTGATATACTTACTTCATGAATTCCACAACTGACATATTTGATTGAAAGCTGATTGCAACCTTTTTAAAGAGCTTTGTGTTGCCTTTAATGGTGTTTGTAGAAAAAATAGTGTATGAGTGTATTGTTAAAAGGATTTTATTTTGTTCGTGGGGTTGCTTCACTCACTTCGCTCGTTTCGCAAACTTTCTTCACTCACAAAATAAAATCTCACATTTAACACTTATATCATAAATAACTATTGTTAGAGCAAAACAGACAAAACCACCAAAGCTTGGCATAGAAAATAGGTTATTAACAGTAGCCTTCGGGCGAGGTTGACAGCCATAAGATGTCTTGTGATTGATTAAAAATCAATTAGTCTCAAAAGTAAAAGTGACAATATCCAATGGATAATGTTAGTTTTGACTCCAAACCTTTACTTCTGATAGCATTTTATCCGGGATATAGTGAGTTTGGACTTGAACCGACGCCATATTTGATTTCAGGGCAACATTTCAAATAAAAAACCATTGCTAACTCGATTTCGATGATTTTGGGTATAGTGAGTTTTGATTCTATACGACTTATGTATATTGCATACTTACATGACAAGTAAGTTAACTTGTACTACTTACTATGTGCATACGATTTCATTTTAATACTATTATGTAGAGGCAATATGTGTTTGTGTATGCTACAGTTAGAACTGAATTGCATTCATATAGATATGCAGTTTTTTACTTCACTTATAATATTTCACATGTATGCCTTGTGCCTAATTTTGACTTATACTGTTGTTCATGCTCAACAATAAAAAATGTATATTAAATCACTCCCCAAGCACAACTTCTGAGCTTGCCCTCCAGTATAATTCTCCTTAATACATAATATTAGCACCCCTAATTGTTCAACCGAGATTTGATAATTAGGGTTTCAAATTATTACATTAATACTCAACACTGAACTAATAACGTCGTCAGTACCGTTGTAATGATCTCATGCACATATATGTATGCAGACATAGTATGTACTTATAATGAGCTTAATTCAGATTACATTTACACCATTATAGTCCTAATGTTTCCACCAAATGGTTCCAATTTTATGTCGTTGTGGGCAATATAAACTAGTTAACGTCGTTCTCTGTATGAAGAAATTCATTACACTAGCATTTACGGCTAAGTTAATTTAACTACCCGTTTTATATCTTTAGCTCTTGTTGGAGCGTTTTATTTTATTTGAGCCTTTAACTACACAAAACAAATACTTAAGGAAATTATTGCCCCACTATTCAAGAATAAATTAAGCGATTAATGACTCAAAAAGAACTTAAGAATATTATTGCCAAACTCTTCAATGACTAATTATTTATTATCATGAAACAACTTATAATAAACGTCGGAAAAAAAAATGTTGCTAAAGATATTGAATTATTGAAGAGAACTAAATTGATAAATGACGAACAAGTCTTTATTAGTCATATGCCAGTAATTTAGTCTCATTTTTTAGAATATTAAAATAAATTACACAACAATTGAATAATCAAAAACAATTTATTGCCACATGTCTATTAGCAATTTATTCCCAATTTGTACTTTTTTCAATTACACCAGCAAATATAAATCAATCAATTATGCATTCGAGTTATGTGATGGAAGTAGTGCTGAATTATTATATCCATCTTTACTTGCCCAGTTTCCCATTGGAATTGTGAGCCGGAGTAACGTCAGGTCATTTTCTTTTCATGCCCCCTTCATGCTCCAAAATGTAATTTCAGCAAAATGCGAAGTTTCCACCTTATTAGGTTAGTTGTAAAACGTCCCTCAGACATTCGCGCCTTAGCGAGGGACGCGAGAAATTAAAACTGCTTTATAGTAATCGAGATTACTTGAGTAATGGTATCGCATTTTGTAGTAAATATTGCAGCAGGAAATAACAGTAGTTTGTCAACACAGCAATAATATGTATTTGCTGGTTATGCAATGCAACTTGAATTATCAAGTTTAAGTTGGTGATGTAAATTTCTAAAGTTATGTGATTTTAAAAGATATTAGAGAGGTTACCTTGAAGACTTGTCGGCATAAGAAGTTTTCTCTGACAGGCAACAATCTGTAAAACACGTTTTATAGTAATACTCAATACCCCGTAAAGTAACAAGACTTCACAGAAAAACGCTTACTTCGCCATCTCTGAGAGCTGCAGCCTGCCGTCCTTGTTAGAGTCGAATACTTGCAGCTAGAACATAAACGCACAAGAGAGTTATTCGAATGCAAATCACGTACTCGTGCACGGTAATCACCATAGTATCTGTGTACTCTATGAGCTTATCCTCGGAGACGTCGTTTATTTTCTTGGCCTCCTTGAGAAGATCCCTGAGGAAATTCTGCAAACATCCGAGATAATTAAATTCGATTGGAATAAGCCTTTGAAGTCAGCGCACTCCAAAGAAGCGCGTCATTACCTACTCGCGAATATTAAAATATTAAATTGGATCGTTACTGGTTTACTCACTTTCAGCTCATCTGCTTCGATGTAACCGCTGCCGTCGGTATCGTATTCCCTCCATATCTAAAATAATTAAAATTTGATACAGGACTAATGATGCTATAACATGCTACAGCAAAGAACACTGCGTTAAATATATTTAAAAGTATTGATTTTTTAATAATAAATTTACGAAAATATTTCACACATGTTTGTACTCAATAGTTGATAAACGCATTAGTGAATTACCCAAGTACATACCCAACAACCCAACAAAAAAAATATTGTTGATGGTTTTATTTTTTTTAAATTGTCATATAAAAATATTGACGGAATGGACAGATTAAATGTTAAAATAAGTTGAAAAAAGTTTGAGTTATTTTGGCATTTAAAAGTTGATTAAAAAATGTTAAACCGGTCTAAAATTTTATCATCCGTTATCAATTGCAGAGCCCTAATCCGCGAAATAATCGGATTACCTTCATAAACTCGACGCTGGATTCCAGTGGATTATCAAATCTGAATAGCAGCAGGAAATTCTCCTCCATGGGCAGTAATTGCGCGAGCTGAAAGGAAAATAAGCGGTGAATTTATCGGCGTTTAAACTGCGCCCCTCCCCCTTAACCATTTACCTCTCTGATATCGATCTTTCCATCCTGATTATCGTCGTAGGCCTCCATGAAACAAGCCTTGAGCTCGACGAGCATCTCGTCGGAGACAGCCTTGAACAAGTAAGGGGCAATTTTTATGCGGCAGAAAAAAGGGCGTGTGAGGGATGTAATGGCATCTCTAATGCGAAATCTGACTTCGAGGCGCGCCCTCGGGGAGAATTAATTTGGCGGTTCGCTCGATTCAATTAACCCGAGTTCCTTTTTCGCGCTGCTTAGAAACGGTCGGCAAATAGGGAGGAATTAAATGTTTGCGCATGCATTGAGTTGGGGGCACTCACTTCGGGGGAGATGTCTGTTACGTTTGCACTCGAAACGAATTCCCTCAAGAATCCGTCGAGTTCAGTTCCTTCGATGTAGCCATTTCCTGAAATAAAAATGAGCAAACTATATTAACCTATATTTCACGCGATATCCTGCGAGATATCTTGAGTCCCTTGATATTAAAAAAAAAAAAGATTTTGATTAATTGGTAGCCATTCATAACAAAAATTACGTATTTAAGATACCAAGATAGAATGTGTGATACTACGAAATATAAAAAAAACAACGAAATTTGCCCATGCCATCTAGCGAATTGGGCAATTTAGATTTCACAAGTCATCTGAATATCTTATTTTATATTCAGTTGTTTAGATATTCAAACTTTATTCTCAAATTAATTCTCAAAGTAGAAATTAACAGCTTTATTTTTTGTTGAAAGAATTACAAAAAACGTGGCATAGAACTTGTATCAATATGCAGCAAAACGATATATCAATATTGTCATATACTGCGCACATCAGATAAAAAATCTATCAATAATTTCAAAAGATACTGAGAAAGTGCAGTGCTAATTAAATGAAATTTTTATTGTGGACAATAATATATTATTATACAGGGTTGTTCATGCTACACGGCCCGGAATATTGTGGCCAATATACGTGACTTCCAAAAAGTTTTCCTTTTGGGATATATGGGGGTCTATGGTTACTTTTTAAAATTAATTTCATGTTTGACATGTATGTTTCATTGGGGGTTCCAAAAGCCCTAATAGTATCAAAGTTTTGTTTTTTTTATTGGAACCCCCGTATAACTTTGCATATTTGAATGTATCCCTTTTTAGGCGTTTAGTTTTTGAAATTCGAGCTTCGAAGGTATTAGAGTTTTAAAGTTTTAAAACTACCAATTTGATATTAGAAATTGCATCATTAAAATATTACAATGGTCAAAAGATTTGCAAACAAAAACATACACCTGCCTATAACCATAAATAGTATATTATACACCTAGGTTGTGAATTATGCTATTATAGCCCAGGTCTCTTGTATAACTTGTATATGACTAGTACACGATACATGACTGTACCTTGTCAAGTTCAAATTGAGACCAATCAATTTCAACTTGGGACCAATCAATTTCAAATTGAAACCAATCAAGTTCAAAATGAGACCAATCAATTTAAAATTGAGACCAATTAATTTCAAATTGAGACCAATCAATTTTAAATTGAAACCAATCAATTTCAAATTGAGACCAATCAATTTCAAATTGAGATTAAAAAAATCAAGTTGACACTAAACAATATCAAGTTGAGAGTAAACATGATACATGACTATACATTTTCATGTTCAAATTGAGACCAATCAATTTCAACTTGAGACCAATCAATTTCAAATTGAAACCACTCAAGTTCAAATGAGACCAATCAATTTCAAATTGAGACCAATCAATTTCAAATTTAGACTAGAAAAACAAGTTGACACTAAACAATATCAAGTTGAGAGTAAACAAATAAAATTTATTATGACAACATAATTAATTTATGTGTCGTATTAAAAATACCACGCTACATAAAAAGAAGGCAGAAGAAGTACATCTCAAGAAACAGCTGTGTACTGGTTATAATAATAATGGAGATTGGAAAACTCTTGCTAACACGATAGGCATGAACATGAATTCAGAAATAATCAGTTACTTCGATTAAATCTATATAGCCCAATGTTGAACCCGATTGAGAATGTGAGTGATGAAATCTGATGTGAAAGCAGATTTGGCGGTACAAATGCCACGAAGTTTGAATGGAGAAGGCAGGAATAATATGACACAAACAGAGTTTAGCCTTCAAAGGTTGGAAAACATAATTCACGGAAACGAAAGAAAAATTAATGTTGTCAATAATTGTACGAGATTTGTGGCAGTATCCAAAAATGTATTCAAGCTTTGTAAAACATGGAAGACATGTACATTTAGTTTACTAGTAGTTTATTCCTTAGATTGTTTTAATCTTTGTTGATAATGTTAATATTTAATATTACATGATTGAATAAATTATATTTTAATAATATTTCGTTAATATTTCGTTAATATACATATTGATAATATTTGGATTGTTTATTGTTCACTTGATTTTGATTAATCTCAATTTGAAATTGAAAATCTCATTTAGAAGTTGTTAGATACCAAATTGAATTTGATTGTTTCCAACTTGAAACTGATTCGTCTTAATTTGAATTTGTTACTTCCCAAAATGAAATTCATTGGTCTCAATTTGAATGTGTTACTTCCCAAAATGAAATTGATTGGTCTAATTTTGAACTTGAAAAAGTATAGATACATGATACATGACTAGTATTCACATCCGTGGTGTTTATACTATTTTTTTCACTACTAGAACAACTACAGTGATTTAAAATTAAATATCGGATGTCGGCTGTTGGGATTTGGTTGTCGCAATCTGCGGATGGGCGGACGGGATCAGCGGACGGGCGGAACTTAGCTGCGTAGGACGAACACATATCTTGTTTTACCTCAGTAATAGAGGATACTTTTTTTCCGTTAAAAATGATACTGTATTTTAGCTTGGTAAAACAGAACAATGTAGCCACCAATGAATATATACTTTTTTACCTAGGTAAAGAAAAGTTAAAGTTAGAAACCACTAATCATAAAAATCAACTGTACAGTGCTTTGATACATGACACAATTTTTGTTTTTGTAATTTGTGCATTTTTGTATGTTTTGCATATTTTTATATACAGTATGTCCCCGGATTGAGTTTACAAGAGAGATTTTTTTTTAATTTTTACTTTTAAGTAAACATGTTATAGGAATTAAAATTCCTGCTTGGTCTGAAACTACCATTTCAGTTATTAAAACATTGATTTATTTATACAGGGTGTTGGCTAAATTAAAAAATAAATTCTAATTTTTACACTTTATGTCAAATAATTATGAAAAACAACATCATTTAAACAATCCCTTTCCATTTTCTTCACTCAGTTCAAGTCTGGTATGAAACTCCTGAACACTGTTTTAGATTTCTTCAATAGTTATTGATGCAAATGCCTCTCGTAGGCAACTTTTAAAATTTTTAGCATCATTTTCTGCATTTAGCGGATTGTTTGAAAGATTTTATTTTTCTTTAATGCTGTTAAATGTAATGCAAATTCCGTTGGCAAATAGTAAATAAATAAGTGTCAAAATATGATTTGAAAATTTTGATTTTGACAACACCCTGCATAAATAAAGAAAAGTTTCAATAACTGAACTAGCAGTTTCAGACCAAGCATGAATTACATATCCTATAACATTTTTATTTAAAAGTAATAATTAAAAAAATATCCCTCTTGTAAACTCAATCCGGGGACATACTGTATATATCTATACATACACAAACACACCACATATATATATATATATATATATAAACAATATTTATTGGGCTATTAACTTTATTGGGCCATGGGGTCTGTCCGCCATATTTTTATTTTGCTAATTTTGTAATTTTGTATAATACCGATTGAATGCAGATGCTAAGAGCTGTTTTGAATTATATCAGCATTTATCATAAAAACTTACATGCGATATAATTAATTGCTATAAGTTTATTGTTATAACAAAATATACTTGATTATAAAAATCGTTCTTCACATACAGCGTGAAAAAAATGTAAGGAACTCTCTTCTCTGGGGCCTATATTATTATTTTAAAAAAATCATTTTTAACAAAAGTTCGATAGCTAATTATTTGCCACAATTTGACGCAAATTATTTGTTTGTGACGTGTCACTTTTTCACAATGACATCATTGACACTTTTTTAAATGGCAACCTAATCGTCAGCTAGTGTTACAAGGTTGCAAATAACATTTTTTCAATTTTTAGGTATATAGCATTACATGCCAGTACAAGTGCAGACCTTTCTTTCGGCATTGTTCAATCGATAACACCTGTTACATTAGTTTTGGGATTTTTTTTAATGCTTTACGTGACATAGTAAAAATCTGGTCAACTATGGAAAACATGTTGCTATGGCGTATAAAGTAGATCCCATAACTTATGCAAGGTTCTAGATTTACAGGAATCATTTCTGACTGGTAGGAAGTTCCGTGTAAAGGCAAACAATGAATATTCTGCATACTTCGATAATACGGAAGGGGTCCCACAAGGCACAGTGCTGGGCCCCCTAATATTTTTATTATTTATCAATGATCTTGTGTGTAATATAACGTCAGCTACTGGTATCATAATATATGCAGATGACACATCTTTCTTAGTGTCTGCAGATAATCAGAACGAACTCTGTGCTAGGATTAAAACTATTGCATCTGAATTTCAAGGATGGTGCGAAAAGAATTTGTTAATGGTGAACGCCTCTAAAATAGTCTGTATTTATTTTCGTAATTCAAATGCTGACTTGGAATTGGCATTCGAGATGAATAATTTAAGTATATCTTCGCAAAGCAAAACAAAACTATTAGGTTTAATGATGGACAGTTTTCTGAAGTGGAACTTTCACTTGGACCATGTATGTAACAAAATGAACGCAGGTTACTACGCAATATCGCAACTGAAATCGACAGTCGATCTAGCTGGCCTACTAAGGCCACTTGTATACAGTGGCACTTATATACAGTCACCTGTCATATAATATCGTTCTATGGGGAGTTGCTTCTAGTTGGCAAAGGGTATTTATTGGACAAAAAAGAATCATGCGCCTTATTTTTAATATCAAGTTTGTAGACTCATGTCGTCCGTATTTTGTCAGGAATAATATTTTAACTCTCCCATGTTTATATATTTATAAAACACTGTTAATGGTCAAGCAAGGTAATAGAGATTTTGTAAAAAAATCTGATCTTCACAACTACTACACACGTCATTCAACGTCACTATTGGTTGCCCAACATAATTCTTCCAAATTTGAAAGATCACCACATTACATGGGAGTCAAACTATATAATAAACTACCACTTCGGGCACAACATATGAACTTCAGGGAATTTAAGATATACATAAGACACTTTCTGATTCATAAGTGTTACTATTCCGTTAGCGATTTTTTTAATGACTAGATTATTGTGTGTTTTGTTTTGTTTTATTTTTATTATTTTTACCGATGTAATTGCCTGGGAGTTAATTTTAGCGTTTCTGTAGTAATCATTTATTTGTTAAACCATCATTTGATTATTGGTACCTATCTGTTCTGCTGTCTGTTTGATTTTATATTTATATTATACCTTTATACCCTACATGTACCTGAATTGTGTAAACATTATTATTTGTATCAACACCAAATATATATATTATTATTATTATAATAATTATATTATGTAACAGGTGTTAGCAGCACACACACGTTAGAACAGTTGTGGTAAACACTTAAACAAAGATGTATATCAAATTTTTACTTACAAGTGGGTAACAAAGTTTTATGCGAGTACATGCATGCTTATTCAACTAACTTCTACATTAGTAAAGAAGCACAAAGTTGTAGGTTGTCACATACGACTTCGAAATATTCTTTGTTTCAACTGTCAAAACTATAAAAGATCGAGATTGTTGTTGCGCGGATACCAATAATGAGGGCTCTTTCAAGGTAATATTTTGGGTTTTATTTTGTGAGGTTATTGCAGCTCGAATGAGATTGATGAAGCAATCATTATTGAGATTGGAACATCAGAAGGTACAAACTTACAAGAAAATAAGTCTGAACCACAGCTTAGTACAAGGAATAGCAACTATTATGTTTCATTAAAGAAAACATGGAAAAAGCAAAGAAAAACAGATAACTGTGCATGTACTACGAGGAAGAGAAAATATGATCAAGGTGAAGAATACGTTTCTTTGCGGATAAAAGTGGTTTCTGCTTAGCAGGTAAAAAAATATGAAAGAGAAAATATGTTTGGAAAAACATGTTTGGAAAAGTGGAACGGCAATAAATCTTTAAAAAGTACTATACATTTAATACTTAAAAGAATCAAATCTTCCTTATATCTACAACTGAAACGTCTACACTTACTAGGAAGAGGAAAGGGATAACATATAAAAATTTAAAGAGAACCGCCACTTTCCGCTATTTTCTTGACATAAAGGAAACATGAATACAGGTTTGTAAGCCATTTTATTATAGCACCTTGCGCATCACTCGAAAGGATTTCACTCCAATGAAGATGTTGACCTTATCAAACAGCACACATAACTATATTCCGCGAATAGAGTCACATTATTGTTGTGCAAATTCAAAGAGAGTATATTTAGAATCATCTCTCCGTATAAGAAAAGTACGAATTTTACAGACAATGAGTAGACGAAAAGAATAAGCAACCCCTGAAGGAATCTATTTACAGATATATCTTTTGCAACAACTATAATCTATATTTTCATGTGCCAAAAATGATCGGTGGAGCTTTTAGAGGAAATTCGTCTCATGGAAAAAGAAAGGAAATTCGTCTCATGGAAAAAGAAACAAAGAAAAAGAAATAACAGAAGATCGTAATATCGTCAAAGATGATCATATCACGGAAAAATAGCTACGAGCAAAGAACGAAACCGTGATAAGGAAGGATATACTGCAGTACTCTGTGTCGATATCGAAAACGTCTTAAGCTGCCCAAAAGCCAAAATTAGTTCGTTTTCCTACACATCCAATTTTCAGTGTATAATCTGACCGTTTACCTCCTAGTACCAAGAAGATTTAGTGTTTTCTTTGGCCTAAAACTATGTCTGGACGCTCTGGTAATGACACTGCAAGCGCTCATATAAAAAATCTAGTAATGGCACTTCAGGGCAATCCTAATATCACTCAATTGATTCTTTGAAGTGACAGCTGCGTGCCACAAAATCGCAACTCACATATTTCATTTACACTGGTTGCTTTTATTAAATAACATGAGAATTTTAAGACCCTTACAATGAAATATTTGACACCAGGGCATTCATTCGTTTGGGGAATAGACTCTATACAAATTTGTTTAGAACGTGTGTCAAATAAAGCTGGGTACTTCTCACCAATTTCATTGATGGGCTTGCTAAAACAGAAATTCATGCGTTTATGAGATAGACTCTATATACAGTTGTTTAGAACGTGTGTTAAGTAAATCTGGGCACTTCTCACCAATTTCATTGATGCGCTTGTTAAAACAGGTCAACTGAAGCAAGCCCCATACAGTTTTGCAGCTGCGTGCAAGAGATTTAAAGAACTTTTAAGAATGCGCTATCTTACTCAACTATACCAAAGTGCCTTACATAAAGGTATAACAGATTATTTTCTAATTTAGCATTCAATACAAAACTTCTCATAGCCAGGATTAATTTGTCACTCAAAATATAAAACATGATATAGGAAAACGTCGAATCTCTATTCTAGACACTCACATAAGGTTTCCTGTACCGAAACAGATCAAGGAAATCCATAACCTACCGTAGAATAAAATAAACCCGATTATTTCTATGGACCGATCGATGCCAATAGTCGACAAAGAGTACTATACAGCAGTTTTGCCTAAAACAGGAGAAACGAGCACTACGAAAAGTAAAACTAATATATTTTATTTTCGTAACTTACTTTTATCAGTTTTTTATGTTTTTTGATATAATACATGTGCTCTTTTGTTTCATTGGTTTAAATAAAAATAATGTTAATTATTATCTATAGTACTTTCTTAGAACATTTGTTATGTTTTTTGATTAAATACATGTAGTCTTTTGTTTCGTTGGTTTAAATAAAAATAATGTTAATTATTACCTATAGTTTAGAAGAGTTGTTATGTTTTTTCATTAAATACATGTGCTCTTTTGTTTCGATGGTCTAAATAAAAATAATGTTATTTATTACCTACAGTACTTTCTAAGATGAGTTTTATGTGACTATGCAACACTAAATTTTGGGATATCAAAGTTCTATGTACAATTTATTTTTTCCATAACTTTCAATTTTCAAAACTATACCTTTCAACTTGTTGGAACCCGACATATCTTTGCATTTTTGGATCTTGTGTTACTACAAAATTACACTGAAACCTAACAGTTGTCATCTTGTTCAGATGTTTATACAAATTATTATACAATTTTATTATTTTTTCGTGCCCTTCGGTTCAGCGCCAATAATATAACAATAATAATGCCCACTACTCCTCCATCTATGGCGTAATTGGTTACTGTTATAATTTGACAGATAATTCAGACCCAATTACATTTTATTTATATTAATTAGCATTTAATTAGATCCGGCTATTAATACCAGTATCCCGGTTATGAAAACAAAATATACCGGAATACCGGTATTTATTTTTGGTCCGGTAATGTGAGCCCGAGTCTTGCATATACCCTGGGGGCATTAGCTAATCATAATTTTTAAAATCAAGTATCTAGTTTCATAGTTAAGAATTCTAAATACCTTTCTGAATTAGAGCTTTGTCGAAAGAAGTAAGGCCCTATAATTGTCTATTCAAAATTCTACATAATTAGTTTTTGCGGATAATGAATTAAATTTAATATAATATACTTACTCCTATTTGTTAATTTAGGTCGTATGTCATTTGTTTTCTATTTTAATTGGTTTTGGATGAAGGATAAACTTTTATTCACAACATTTATTTTTTTGCGAATAATGAAAATAAATTGAATGCATTATATTTGTTAATTACAGTAACATGTCATTTGCTTTGTGTTTTTAATCGATTTTGGATAGTGACTCGAACAGAAATTTATTTCGTTCCGGTTTACGGTTACGTTACGGGTAAATTATTTTCGCTCCGGAATCGGTTTCGGTTTGTCTGAAAATTTCGGTTCAGTTCCGGTTTGCTTCCGGTTCAATTTCGGTTCGGTTCCGGGTTGGGCTCGAATAATAGCGCTAAAATGTCGTTGAAAAACAGTTTGCCACCGGTATAAATTTATCTTTTTTTCAAAATGTCCTTACTCTTATCAAACATTTTATAAAATAACCAACTCTTATTAAAAATTATTTATTTGTTTCAAACCGAAATTAACCCTTATTAAAATTTCGGTTACGGTTTCGGTTCGGTTCCGGTTCGACTCACTGCTTTTGTACGAAGGACTAACTTTTATTCAACAACACGTTTATATGTTGAGAATATTGAAAATAAATTTAATATATTTATTATATTAGTTAAAAAATAATTTGTTAAAATTCTACTTAATTTGTTTTGTATTTTAAATTGATTTTGGATGAAGTACAAATATTTATGAAGAATAAAATTTTCTAAGAAAACACGAATAAAAAAGTTTCTCACATGTTGCATGGCATGCTTAGGTGGACACCTTGTATTAAATATTCTATATTCTATTCTTTTCTAGTTTTGTTTAGAAAGTCAAGTTTATTTCAAAAAGTTGATGGTCATGAAAATGTGTACTTCTTAAAAATTGCAAAATAAATGGAAATACTCCATTCCAAGCGTTTAAGTTACATTTTATCAAACAACTAAATAACACATACAGACATATCTGGTGACATTCTGCCACATCAGTGTTATTTGTAAAAGATTCGTGGCGGATTTAATAGAAATTTAGTGCTATTAATTTTAGAAATAGTTGCTGTCAGAGAATGCAAGAGTCCAAAAACACTTCATTTTAGTTCTTAATTTCCATTTGATTCAAGGAAAACAAATGACTAGTATTTTGTACCTTAAAATTTTGATTACATTCACTTATAGCAGTATGCTACATGAAAGTGAACAATTTCGAAACATTTTTGTATCAATTTTTAAGAAAAATGTTGTACATTTCAAGTGTAAGTTCAACTGTAAGTTTTGTACAGGCGGTTAATTATCAACAATTAACAATTTGTATTTCATAATTAAACATACTAAAACTAACATAATTAGAAGGTTCGATAAGTAATCATTTCTAAGCATTTCCCGTCGCATTCATTTTAGAATATTTATTAAAAATAATGGAGAACTTTATTACCTTCACAACATGTATTGATATGATATGATATGAGTTTAGCACTTTATGATTCCATTACTACTTAATGATTTAACTAGTTTCTTCTCCCACCGTCCTACAATTATTCGTTTCCCAGGCTACACGCACGTTAGAAAATGAATGATTATTTTAGTGCTGATGGTTGCTATGTTACGGAGAAATAACAATACTGGAATATGACATTCCCAGCCTAGGACGGCAATGAAATATTACTGGAGGTCTGCAGCAAATATATTTTTCATGGATATTCAATATTTTTACGAAACTGCTATTCCTGTAGTGCTATGTAGGTTGCTATGTAATGGAGAAATAACAGTACTGGAATATTACATTCCCGACCTAGGCTGGCAATTAATTATTCCTGGTGGTCTACAGCGAATAATGTCTTCTTAGATCTACCATATTTTTACGAAACTTCCAAATATATTGCGATGTGAGAAAAAATAGTATGTGCGGTTCGTACATGAAGTGCCTTTCTCGCCTCTTCGGCTTGCTGTCCTCGCCTGGTGCTCGGGCATTAATTGCCGCATGGGCCAGGAATATATCACTTCCTATACTAACCACACAATACACTATTACAGAGCTTGCCGTTTATACGAATAAAATATTTGGTATGTATAATTAAAGCTATTAACAAAAAACGTGCTTTAGCAACAAAGTAAATGAACGCGCCAGCAGGGAAATGAAACTATGCGATAATTTAGTAGCGAAATCCCAGGCGGAGGAAACTAATTTTAATTCCACGCGGTATAACGTGAATTTGTGAACACTGAACAATTATTTGGTTAGGCGCGGCAAACACGGGAAATGCGAACGTAATTTGTGTTGCCTACAATTAGGTCTCGCAATTTAGAACAATTTATCATGCTTTTTACTGCTTCCGACTTTCAGAATGACTTTGTTCACACTCCAGCACGTTTAATGAATAAAATAATTAACAACACTGAAATTTACCAACAGTATTTATTTCCGATTTTTAATATCTATTATTACGATTTTGTAAAAACAATGTCGTTGTGACATAAAATAATGTACCTAATAAGTATTGTAAGTGACAGCTTGTCATAAACAAAAAGAAAAACGTCAAAAAACAATGTAAAATAAAACAATACTTATATTGGGAGAATAATAAAATTTGTCGTCAAATTGGCGTCCATTTGAGTTACTATTTTGGAGGTTTGTGATACTCAACAAAGTATGACATGGTTTAATATCATGATGATTTATAAGAATAAAATAGTTTGCTATATATATGAAAATATGAAATTTATAAGGTTACTTAAAATTAAAAATTACATTTCTGAAAATTGAAAGTGCGATAAATAATGACACTGGCTACGATTTCTTAGATTGTCTAGAATTATCATGGGAAATTTGTAAAAATGCATCCATCAATAATATTCAATTTTCATTTGTATTGAAGCGGTAAGATGCAAAATGGTCTACGTAACAATTTCGAGATTCCGGTAAAATTTAGTTCAAAGTTTGTTGAATTCTGTCAAATCTGTAATAACAATTTAAAGAACTATTTGTTCGTGTATGCATTATTTTGTACTTTTATTATTATAATCTTTTTTTTTTGACACACCAATACCTACATAATTTCTAGTAATTCAATTAATGTTTATTTTCGACAAAAACGTCACTTAGACCTGTTGGTTTCTCACCGCTTCAATTACTAGATCACTAGATCGCTAGAAATTTCATTTATAGATAACTTCAGGGCCTTCAGTTCAATCAATTAAGTGACAAAAATTAGTAAGCCAGAAAGAAATGGACGTGAGCAATGAAAATTTTAACAATATAAAAATAAGTCCCTACAAAATATTTGCATGATAGGTACAGATATGAGAATAACATGTTAATATAATCATTTGAGAATACACATTCTTTATTTTTTGATAACTTCGAATTATGTAAGGCGACACGATAGGAGAGCAATTGCAAATACGGCCGTAAAACTTTACAACTCTACAACCACAATAAAAGCTATTTACCGTCTTTGTCGTAATGGCTCCACACTTCCATGAACTGGTTCGCTGAAAGTTTTTTCAGCTCCCTGGAATCCGGGTCGCGATACTGTCTCATGAAATTTGTGGCCTTCTCCAAGTTTAGCCTTTTATTGGCGTGCTGGTCGGCCGTTGTCATTGTCACTTATCTGAAACGGAAAAGGGCAGAGGTTGATAACATCTTCCAAACACATTCCTGCATCACACCTACACAATAAACGTAAATTTCTTCCGGTCGCTTAACATGAGCGAAAATAGACTACGACCTTTACTAACTGACAATAAAAATGTAAACTCATTTCAGATCGCATATTCGCTTAAAAGCAAAAATAACGCAGATGTATCCTTTAATAATTGAAGAAAACGTAGCTAAGCGAACTCAAACGTTATATTCATTTAACAAAAGCAAAAATAACGCACATGTATCCTTTAATAATTGAAGAAAAAATAGCTAAGCGAACTCAAACGATATATTTATTTAACAAAAGCAAAAATAGATCATCTGTGTGCTTTAATAACTGCAAAATAATATACAAATACATTTCAGATTTTATACATGAATGTATGTAGTAAGTAACAACATAAAACATTTTATGAACCGAGTTATGCAGAAATAAAATATTTATTGCAATACATTTCGTACACAGGAATTTCATAAATGTGAAAATTTTAAATGCACAATATAAAAGTAAATTATTCCGCACTGCCTTGGTATTCTGTGGAGGGTACAAATATATATATATATATATATATATATATATATATATATATATATATATATATATATATATATATATATATATATATATATATAATATATATATATATATATATATATATATATATACAGGGTGGCCCACCTATCCTCGCTCGGATCATTGTACTATGTTACCGATTGCACCGATGAAAATAACTGGCATTTTAATAGCCAACTGGCAAGTCAACATTTTAATTTGATATTAGTCACACTTTTGTCTATCGACGACACGTTTAATAGAGTGAGTGCTGTGACCGTGTGTTTCAATAAATCTTTGTGCAGTAATTTTTATATTATTCTGTCAGGTATGTTTATTTAGTATGTAAAATCTTAACCTCGTTCGTTGATTTTTAATGGTACAAAATAATTTTAATCAATATCGATGTTTGTGGTTTTCTAATATATCATTTTTGAAGTTTCACTTGACTTATAAAAAAATGGCGGGGTTTGGCGGGATTTATTATGCATACACGATTTAAGCCTTATTTTAAGAAGTTAAAAATATTAAACTTACGTTGCTATTTTCTGCTATAAGCATGACAAATTGTTTTTTTTAGCAATGCATGTGTTCAAAAAGATAAACCTATTCGAAATTTGGCTGAAAGGCACTAGTAAAGAGGAGAAGTTCCGAAAAATTGTAGACTATATTAAAAAACTTATTGGAGAACCCTTGATGCCCTCAAATGAAGGAGAACTTTTCGCAAAAATTCGCCGTTTGTCCCGAAATTTTGAAGAAAGGTAGAATCGAGCTTGTCGACGTGTAGAATAATTTGAGAGGACAAATTTTGCTTGGCTGGATGAAAACTTTATTGTTAAAGTAGACAAACCCACGCTTTCGACATCTTTTCGTCGACCCACTCTTCCATTTTCTGTAAAAACAAGCCGATCACAAAGGAGAGAAGCTTCACAATTATCCAAGGAAAAAAATCATGAATGCGCTTTATTGGTAAGACCTGCATCCTCGGCAGCACGACATCAAGGCACACATGATTTAGCGGCCATTTTGAAGGAAGTAAACACAAGTCCATCTCGACCATCCAAAATTCGGAAAATTATTTCTACTCCCAAAAAAGAGATGTCAAAATATACCGCCGAAGAAGTCTTAGAGCTTACATAGATAACATAGTAATTTAAGTAAACAGCAATATTTCGACATCAGACAGGGTGCTCTTTCAAAGGGTTGCGATATTTATCCTGATTACAAACAAGTGTGGCTTTATAAATAAAAATGTAGACCATCTGGCATAAATGTTATCGATATTAAGGCAGAAGTTCCACTTGATTCTGTTTTGGAGCACGTACAGTTGAATTGCAAAGAGAGGTTATTTTGAGTCATATGGAAATGCTCAAGGTTACAGAAATTGACGCAGAAATAATTTTTAGTTATGGCTTCGATGGAAGTAGTGGTCAATCAAATTATAAACAAAAATTTGAAAGTCCTGGTACTCATTCGGACAACTCTTTGTTTGTAACAACATGTATTCCTCTTAGCTTGCAAACCTTTAATAAAAAAAAAATATGGAACAATCACACTCCACAATCGGTACGTTTTTGTAGACCCATCAAACTAGAGTACGTAAACGAAACATTGGAGCACATTTTAAAGAAGAAGCAAAATATTGATAACAAAATTGAGACGCTTGAAGTATTAACAATATGTTTGATAGAAGACAAAGTCATAAAAATGAAATATAAATTATATATTACTTTAATTGACGGTAAAATATTAAATACATTGACCGGAACAAAGTCAAGTCGAGCTTATCCCATACGTGGTGCTACTCCAAGACTGATGCTGGAAATAGAACATTTTGAAACAACAAAAATATTTGAGCCAAAAGCAAATACCTTGCAGTTTGGAGCAAGCTCTTTATATGTATGGATTAGATTCTTTGAGTGCATCGTTCATATATCGTATAGATATGATTTGTGTGTGGGGGAAGTTCGAGAAGATTAAAATAAGGAAATTTTAAAAGAGAGAAAGAAACTTGTTCAACAATGATTTTTGGAAAAGCTGCATCTAGTTGTCGATAAACCCAAATCCAACGGGTTTGGCATTACCAACGACGGAAATACCAGCCGTCGGGCGTTTAGCAACCCAAAATTGTTTTACAAAATTACAGATGTCAGTGAAGAATTAATTCAAAGGTTTAAAATAATTTTAATTTGTTTAGTTTGTAGTTTACAAATTGACCCTATAAAATTTGAGACATATTGTCACGAAACGGCAAGATTATTTATGTACAAATATTCTTGATTCTTGGTACGCCATGCCACCAACTGTCCACAAAATTTTAATTCATGGCAGACAATTTATTGAAAATACCGTATTGCCGGTGAGTTACTTTAAACAGGAAGGGTCGGAAGGAAGAAACAAAATTTATAAATCTGATAGGCAATTCCATGCCAGAAAAACAAGTAGAAAAAATAACTTGCAAGACATTTTTTGCCGAGCAATGGGCACATCAGATCCTTTGATATCTCCCATACACGTAGAAGATCGTGTACGTTGTCAAAAGAAATTGCCCCTTCCTTCTGAAGTTATCAGATTACTCCTAGAACCGAAGCCAAACCAAGCCGAATTTAAACTAACAGATAAAGATGAAGAATATGTAAAATAAATTGATTTGGAGACTATACCTTTAGAAGAAATTATGCCTACTGCTGAATTAGACATCTTTGAATTAGAATTAGATGGTTAAATATAACATTTCTTGTGTAGAAAATTATTTATTATATGTTATTGCATAAAGTGTTGAGCGGGTAGACTTTCAGTAAAGATTAAAAAAATATGTACTAAAAAATCAGTTAATTATATATATCGTGAAGTCAATTCTAGGGTACACTGTATGTTATACTAATACAAAATTGTTTAATTTTCTTATTTATTGCCATAAAACTAGGTAAGACCTTTAGTTTAAAAAAAAACACATATTACATTTGGCCAAGTAATTCACAGAAACCCTAGTGCATTGCTGCTAGACCAATGAAAATTGAGGAAAACATCTGATTGGAAGTTATTGGACACTTGATGTGCTACTTTTTAAAATTATTTTCGAGTATACAGACTGTACCATTAATCCAAAGTTTGGTCTCTTTTAAATTAACCACCCTGTATATTCTTTCATTCTTAGAATCTGCTTCATGTGGGCTTCACAAATCATATTTATTTTTTGGGATCAGATGCAACATTGCCAAGTTATTCACATTTTAATCAAATTTTTCGAAAAATCATGGACGAGGAAAAAAATTAAAAAAACCTTATTATAAGAGATGTTTTGGCACATTGCTTAGGTACCTGCATTCGCAGATTGTTTCATTGATCTCTTATAATAAGGTTTTGTTGAATTTTTTTTCACATGATTTTTCGTAAATTTGATTAAAATGTGAATAACTTGGCAACTATGCATCTGATCCCAAAAAAATAATTTGTGAAGCCCACATAAAGCAGATTCTAAAAATGAAAGAACATACTGGGTGATTTATCTAAAAAAGAGACCAAATTTTGTGTCCCGGATTTATGGTACACTCTGTACACTCGAATATAATTTTAAAAACTAGCACATCAAGTGTCCAATAACTTCCTATAAGCTTATTTCCTCAATTTTCCAATGGTCCGAGCGGTGGGCCATACTGTATATAAACATAAATATAAATAAACAATAATAAAAGTATTTTTACATAGTCTGTTAATAATATTATTGATTTTTATCTTCCAAACATTGATTAAAGTGAAGTGGCTTGTAAATTTGAATAAAAGTAAGTGGCATCCTTTATTGTATTAAATTCGTTTCATGACAACTGCTTTTTATATCTGCCTTGGCCAATATTCAATTTTAGTGTATATATTTTATAGCCTAATAAAATACAATACAATGCAATATAATAAGTACAGCCTAAAAAAAATTGGCTTCATATAATTTTATAGACGTGATTGAGAATTTATGTGAGCCCACATCATCGCCGCGTTTTTCGTTGAAACTGTTTTCGTCAAGTGTGGCATTGTGCTGGATGTCGAGGGGAGAGCTACGGAAAATTGATTTGTTCAGAAATTCATGGAAAGTTCGGGTGCGTGAAATGACAGTGGGGGATGAAGATGGATTACTATGAATTAATAAATAAAAAACTTGAAAGCGACACAATGTCATTTTAAATTTTATTTGTCGTATCACGAATTTTAATTCATTTACAAATAGTAACTTCTTAGTTATAAAATTCATTTATGACTATATGGTTTATGGTATATGGTTTATGGTTTTTATTAGTACGTGAAATACTCATGCAAATCTCATTCATCATAAATACCCATTACAAATTACAGTGCATTTACAAATATTTACTTCTTAATTATAAAATTTACTGATATAATTTAAACAAATACGAATTCCGACAAATTATTATTTGATTTGTGCTATATTTAATAACTCGATCTATTGTCGCAGTATGGTTTGCATGTTGGCATATGATTTTCATATATACTCTAACCTAACGTGCATAAGTACACAATTTTGTATAATAATGTTAATAATCTCTATTTTATTCTATTCTAATTTATTCTATTCTAGTCTACATCCTCGCATCGAAAAGGGTCGTACACGTTCGGTTGTTGTCGTTCACTAATCGTGGCTAATATAGCCATGGCAAGACAAGTATCACAACGTTTATTGGTGAAAAATTGTTTATGTAATCTTGAAAATGGTCGAGAGATCGAAACGATTTTTACTAATAAATGAAACTTACACCATGTTCTTTGATGTACCTATCTCTATTAATCATCCCTTTTCTCATTATTATCTCTCTGTATACGTGGACTTCAACAATTATATTAATCAGGTTTTATCTAGCCTTCTTCTCATTGTTACATCACTTTAACCATGGACTTCAACAATTATATTAATCAGGCTTTAGACCAATGGCCACTTTTATAGATATTTGGGAATAATTACTGATTTAGCCAATATATTGTTAATTAATGTCAATTCTATGAAGTGTATAAATTGTATAAACGTAACTATTTACTGCAGTAAGTACCAAAATCGTCCTGAAATTGCGCTATGAAATCGCCGATGGCAAGATGTAAGTTATTGTGTAGGACTACTACTAGAATAAAATTGTCACATCTTTATTCTCAACTCGTGATAAATACTACGTGTATTTATATACTACCATGGATCTAGATAGAGGATGCGTTCCTTTCTCTAATGGCGCTGAGAATTTGCCAGTGGCACAATCTAACGTGTTGTATGAATAATTATCCACTACAACAAAATTGTGATTTCTTGTTCAAACACAAGATTGTTCAGATAAATATAATCGTATTTACGAGTGAGATGATGCTGTTAAACCAATCTCAGTTTTATAATGGTATAGACATTATTTATACAGTAGATATACTCTGATTTTTCTAAACTGGCGTGCACGTCATCAAAATAGTAATCATAATAATGACGACACAATTTTACAAGGTTGCCAGCTGTCCTGGGTATTTAAAAATGGCTGCAATCAGCTGTTGCGCCCGTGCAATCTTGTGCGACAGTGCGCGCTTCGTATCAAATTCGTCGACTTCTCTGCCGTTTTTCGTACAGATATCAATCTTGTGGTTATGGTTTAACATCTACAATGGCAAAATATAAAAGAGTTTGCACCGTATTCGGGTCCAACACTGACAGCGACAAAAATCTTGAGGTTAGATTCGATTCCCGGTTGCAGGTAAAAGAAACGTGAAATATGTAACGAAGTCAAATGTAACAAGTTAAACGTCAAAGCAGTTTGGTTATGCACACATGTATGAGCATGTGTTAGTGAAAAAGATCTGGCATCGTCGCCGAAAAAATATCACGTCGGCCAACTTAACATGATTTATTACATGATTGGCAGGCGAAAATTGTGACCGCGGTTAATACACTGATTACCTATTTACATGTAACCACCGGTGATCAGTGTTATGTAACAAATGATCCTCAGATTAATTTCGATTCTTAAACTATTGTTATGCATATTCTCGAAATCAATCACGTTGGTACGAAAAAACCTCATCGCACAGCTGATTGATGACGTGCACGCCAGTTTAGAAAAATCAGAGTATAGCGTCTATTTTTTAACATATAAATATTACTATTTCTCCTATTGTTCTACAATCAGTCGTTTCTTAGCCTACACGCACTCAAAATGGATAATACCTGTAGTGCTGACAGTTGCTATGTATCGGAGAAATAACATTACTGAAATATTACATTCCCGGCCAAGGCCGGCAATGAATTATTCCTTTAGGTCAACAGCAGGATATATTACTTCCTGTACTAACCACACAGTATACTATTGCAGGCTGATAAATTGGCTGTTACTCTTAATCTTAATTCACTTGTATATTGTACTTTGTATAGTGCTTGAACTGTGATATATTTTAGTTTGCATGAAATCTGAAATTTGATGCAAATATCTGATATGGGCTGCATGCATATGAATCTCCAAATTAATATAAATCTTTTTTTTTTCATTCGTAGATTTGTCAACACAGAAAGAATTCTATAACTCTTTGTAGTGTAAAAAGTATGCAGTTTAAATTAGCGTGAGTCTGATTAAAAATATATTTCTAATTTCAATCATATCTTCAAAATGATTATTAAAAAATTTGATAAAAGTACATGAATTGCTCCATATTAATGATAGAAATTAGCAAAAGGAACGTGATCAAAATTAAATTCAATCGCAGGTTTGCCGACGGTTCTAATAATAATAATAATAATAATATTGTTTATTTCCGATGATTAATAATAATAATATTATTTATTATTTATATTATTATTATATAATAATATTAATTAATGAAGAAAATAATAATAATAATTAATAAATATGAAAAGAGTAAACTTTTCCAATAATGTTTCATATTTTACAAAATTAATGTGAAATATTTTTATGTAAGCTTATATTACGAGTAAAATAATAAAATAAAATCAACATAGTTTGTTCACAAAGCAAGTTTGCTATAAAATTCCTGTGAATTCCTTCCATAGTTTGTTATTAATATTTAATTAATGAATTTACACACTTCTCGGGTTTGTGCGATTTAAATTTTCACTAACGTCAACTTAAAATCGTACATTTTCAATGTGCACTTGGGACTTATTTCCTCTGGCAACTGGAGACTAGTTTCGATCTTATTTGATCTCATCAGTCCAGTATAGCCACTGTTATTAATATGTTTTAAATTTTTGTAATACGAGTAATTTCGATATTATTTATAAGGAACATAAATATGAATGAAATAAATATAAAACAAGCATTCCTGATTTTTTTTTTCAAATCGTTTCTACTATAAATCGTAATTTAATAAAAAATGTTAATTATTTCGAGATCTTTTTGATTAATCAATTGTTTGATTACTGTTCTACACCAAAATCCTCCCGCTAATAAAAATATCATTTGTCAATGTTTTGAGGTGTGTCACATAAGAATCCAAAGTCAGAAAGGCTCTATGAGGCACAGTTTTTTTTTTGTAAAATTTGAGTTTTTGGCAAACAAAACGTAGGGTTTTGTGCTTTTGAGCATTTTTGTTTTGAAAAAAGTACATTAAAAATATTAAAGATATACGATTTCTAAAGCATTACGATGTATTTCAACTAGAAGAAACTGTGAGAACGTGAAGATTTTTGCACCACAGGTTAAAGGATTCGGTCTACAGACCGCTATAAAAAATATAAAAGTAAATAACTACACATTGACCATACATTTATCCTATGTTCAATTTTAATTAAGCTTAAAAAGAGTTACAGTATTACAAATAAGTTTATTTTGTCTAAAAATAAAATAATTAAACATACGATTTTCAACATTTTTGTTTTTCAAGTAGTTTTGCAGTGAACTATTAGCACAGCAGAGCAGAGATTATGGAAGAAAGAAACCAAGAGGTCTAGTGTTCCTTCTTCAACAACTTTTACAACCTTATTTGTTTCAAAAATTGTACCAGGGAGAATTTTTCTGGTGGAGTTTGGATTCGAACTGAGCACACTTGAAAACATACGGATAGGGTAAAGTGTAATGGTAAAATGAATAGGGTGAATATGGGAATAGGGTAAAATTTCTCAAGGGAGCGAAAAAAGTTTTTGATGGATTCATTTATTTGCAAAAATAGTTATCAATCACATACACACATTCATTCACACATCGGCATGTTCACCCACATACGGAACACATAACTTCCCCTTATGGAAAAAGTTAAAATATCAGTAAAATTCCACGTTGAATGAAAGCAATTAATATGTGATTAATGACTGCAAGTTTAAAAGAATAACTACATTAAAATGCAAATTAAACTTTGCAAGGATCGTTAGATGTAGGTGGAAATAATTGCACTGGAGTATTAAATATTCATAATTATAAGCGGTTAAATAATTGCGTGCATTAATTCTGCACATTTAGTATATCGGGTTAATGAAACCTTCCAATGATTCAGGATGTGGTATATCTATATTTTATTTTCGATTAATTTGAGACGTCGATTGGTGCCATCGATTATGATCCCACGCCCATATTTTTAGTTTTTTTTTTTTAGAAATTTGTTATTTAAATGAATATAGGTATATGAGTATTTAATATTGGAAAATCTCGCAAACGTAGTCTACGGAAATGTAGTTTAGAGTTTAGACGATTACTGCCAATATTTGTTATTTACAATTTAAAAAAATCAGGTTTTCTATTATAACGTCATCGTTATTATTAATCAATCAATTGTATTGATAGTTATTAAAAATAATAATTTATTTGATATATTCTGCAACTTTAAGCATATTGTGGCGCTAATATTTATGACGAACTTGTGAAATGTGCTCTACAATAGATGGTAACTAGATAGTAATATTGAGTAAGTCATATTCACTCAAGAGTTTTGAATGATATCCTTACTCCTTACTAATCCTCTCGGCTCGAATAGTTTATACCTCCCGTAGAACTGTCCATGGGTTTGGGAACTGAGACGTAAACGGATTGGTTTACTGCAAGTACCTGATTTGTGGAATCACCCTAATGATTTAATGCAATTTATAAAAACCCAAAAAAAAACATTTGCATTTAGATGCTCCGATTCATATAAAATTTTCAATTTAATCTTTTGTTGTTTTCGTATCTTAAATTAAAAATAAACATATCTTTATTTTACTTTGCATAGCTTTACTTACCAATTGATTTTTCTAGTACAAAGAAAATCATATTTCAGATTTTAATGGAAAAACCAGTTTTGAGGTCATCCCAATAAATCGCAATAGAAAAATCTCAATTTCCAAATGTCCTGAATGAATGATCATGAAATTGGTATTTTTATTAAAACATATTGGCATGAAAAAAATTGCCAAGTAGAAGTTTTATTTTTAATGAATATTTTTGAAAATATTTCAAAAATTTAAAAAATACAGAGCATTCAAGAAAGTAACTTTTACAATGGGTTGCCAACTAAATGGCACCTTCTAACCAATGATCAATTCAATAAAAACATTAAAGAGTTCCTATTGCAACTAACCCCATATTCTCTGCAGGATTTCTATGCTACTTGTGAACAAGAGAAGCCCCATTCCTGATCAATATCATGTTCTTAATATGTTATCATTTTTGATGAATCTTGTAGTGAATCTTTTATACTGACAACTGTAATACTTTGAGTTAAATAAATATTATTATTATTATTATTATTATAATGGATAGTAATTGATGGCACTATTCAAGAAAATCATTTAACCAGATTTTGCCTAAATTACAATATATATATATATATATATATATATATATATATATATTTAATTTTTAAGAAAAACACATTTATTTTTGAATTAAGCAAACATTTTTATTTCAACATAAAGAAAAATAGTCCGATTGAACGTGAAATACAACATCAGGCAAATGGCCACCACGAAACCTCTGGCACAGGGTTTTTCTTTTGTTGAAATTTTGAACGTTTTCGCATAAATGTCGCTGTATTTCACCAATAACGCGCCGTATTTCTTCTCTAAGATGTTCAACTGTTTCAGGCTTATTCACATACACATTTTCTTTCACATAGCCCCAAAGAAAAAAGTCAATCGGTGTTCAGAACCGATGCAGAAAATGTGCCTCATCTGAAAAAGTGATTTTGTTCGAAAAATCCGCATTAATTTGATGTTGTTCCAACACCCAATCAGCAAATTCACGGCGCTGCATATGGTCCCTTAGCTTGTTTTTTTGCACCAATTGAACCTTGTAAGCGTGCAAATGCAGATTCTTTACCAAAATTCGTTGCATAGTGTTTCTGGAAATGTTTAATTCTTGACCACGATGCCGAATGGAAGTTCCTGGATTCTCGGCCACAGATTTCCTTACTGTGGCTATATTTTCGAGTGACAAGGACGACGACGAATAATGATCTTCTGATCCATCAGCGTAAATTTGGTGTCGAATTTTGTAATTAAACGCCTCACTGTCGATTCATTTGGAGCATTATTGCGACCGAGTTTTTGTAATGTGTTTTTACAATAATTAAACGTTGTTGGTTTGAATACTTCTCCATATTCTTAAATCGCGTGGTCTGTACGTGACAACTGTAAAAACAAAACACCGTACAACTCGTATTAACAAAATGGCGCAAAATTCGGCGCCTATATATATAAATATATATATATATATATATATATATATATATATATATATATATATATATATATATATATATATATATATTGACACTGTTTTATGAAGTTGCCATATATCACAAATATTTTATATTAACAGTTCCATCTGATGGTACTAAATGGAAAAGTGGACAGCACTTTCTTGAGCGCTCTGTATATTGCATATGTTTTGTTGGAGAACATAATTTCATAAGACTCTTGTTTTGCACAGAAAACTAAATTGGAATTGATATTGTATTCAAATTATTTGACATCACATCAGATTTGTTTATACCTATATTAGACAATTATCTGTATTCTTAGAGAAAATGGAAGAAAACCCCTAAATATTATTACCAGTAGAAAATTGAAGGCACCATACTTCTAAATGAATGCTTTAATTATTATGACTCAAAGCATATAAAAGCCAATTACATCTATAACAATCTACTCCATACATACTCTTCATCTATACTCTTCATAAGCACTTAAATACTAGTAGTACAAATATTTTAATAGAAGTTAAAAATTGTTAAAAATAAATAATTCCACCAAAGCACCTGGTGATATTATACTGTTTTGGTGTTAAACGACTTGAATCATGCATAATATGCAAATAATAAGTAAAGGTGATACTGGGAAAGTTACTCCCCAAATATTTACTGAAAAGTTACCATAAACTGCGGGATCAGCGAGCTTATGCAAATGAATTGTCGGGCAGAGATACATACTAATACAAAGGTAACCTCTGCAGGGAGGAAATCCCCGGGGATGGCCCCACATTCATCTCTGCGTTCAGAGAATTCAGTTTACTTATCTGGTGTAACTTCACGACCCGAGGCCGAAATTCCTCGCACAAAATTACCTCGCTAGTAAATTTTGCCTTGCCACATTATCTACAGCGTTAAATATTTTCAATGCCAGTTATACACTGAATTACTGGTTTTAAGGAAACCATGGAATTAGTTCAATTATGGAAGTTATTATTATCGCCTACGGTGGGTTATAACCATTGATATAATTTCGTATACAATGTTAATGGAAGATTTTCACAAAAGTACAATATGGAGTATGGATTTTCATTAAAATATATTAACTACTAATACTTAATCATTAAATATTTTTTGCGCCAACACTAAAACAAGGATTCAAGAAAATTCACAAAGACCAAGCAGAAGAAAAAGTAATTATCAATGTTAATAAATAATAATTATAAATATATAATATAAAAAACAAAACAGATCTAATTAATAAAATTATCATATAATCATTTCTGTTAATAAATAACAAAATAAGATAAATTATACTAAAAAAGTATGTCTTATAGTGAAGGGGAAATTAGTTATTAAAATTTTGTGTTACCAATATTTAAAAACAATATAACCACAACAAATAACATATGGAATTCACAATGAATGTAGCATATTATATTTGTCCGGATTGGTATTTACTTAAAATTAGTTACCTTAATTGTTCGTATGTTGAATTCTTTAATGGTATATAAGACGGAAATCTATTAGCACCCAACAAGTGTAATTATATGTCATTAGCTTTTAATTTGCGGTACAGTAAACTGGAAGATAATTATTATAGAGCAATGCACTAATAAATGCACCACAAATGCACTTTGCGGCACAAAAAAAGAAAGGTGTACTATCAAACCATAACCAATTAATCTGTTCAGATATTATTATGGACGTTCGTGTATATAGTGCAATTAAAACGAATGCACTTTTGCAATTACTTTTTAAATAATATGTAAATGAAGAAGTGCACCCATTAAATAATTATCAACCGTAAAATTGCAGCGAAAGCAGAGATTTATTCCTCCTATAAATATCTGGATGGAGGATGAACGAATCATTCTCAGCTTAGTTGGTAGACAGTCAAGTGATCCAACATGGGAGTATTGGTAAGAATTGAATACACAAAATGTATTATATGATTTGATAATTCTTTTTATTTGTCACAGGCAACAGCGAGTTTGTTAGCACTCGGTATATTCTCAGTCTACAGCTTCAGAATAGAGGATCAGCGAATCACCGAATCACAGTCTAGTCCAAATTATGTGGCGTATGAACCACCAAGGAACTCGTATGATGTAACAGAGAGGCCCGCCGAGGATACAGCAGCACATAGCGCTAAAGCTTATCAGCCAGCGGCAGAACAACCGGAGCCCAAAGTGTTTCAATTTGAACCCCTTGGCGAATTCAGCCATAACTACGGCTCATTAAACCAGTATGTACCAAAATATGAAACTTACGAATCAAAACCATTTATGCCAAGCTATAAACTTGGAGATGATGAATTTGACGAGCACGATTTTCTGAAAGGCGACGAAGGATACTCACACTACAAAACGTCGTCGAGCTACAATTACGAAGGCCCGCATCAAATCGAGAAAATCGAGACCGACAGTTACCATAAGGAAGTTCCGCATTTTGAGATATCCGGATTTAAAGATAACCACCATTCTGGGAAGAAACACGGAGAGGTTCATTATCATCAACACGAACATATGCATAAGCACGACCACAAACAGGAACACAAGCATCAGCACAAGCAGGACCACAAGCACGCCCACGACGAGGGCCACAAGCATGGGCATGAACACCAGCACGGGCACAAGCATGGTCACCATGAAGACCACAAGCATGGGCATGAACATAAGCAGCAACACAGCCACAGCCACCAGGGCAAGCACGACCACAGCCACAAACACCAGCAGGATCATAAACACAGCCACCAAGAGGCCCATAAGCACGGGCACGAACACAAGCATTCTCAGGATCATAAGCATGATCACGGCCATGACCACCATCACAGCCAGGATCACAAGCACAGCCACGACCACGGGCATAATCACAACAGCCATCACGGTCACAAACACGACCACATGCATGGGCACAAGCATGACCAGCATCATTCCCATAAGCACGATTCTCATCACAGCCACAAGCATGGGCACAAGCATAGTAACAAACATAGCCATAAACATGGGCACAAGCACAGCCATCAGTCGAAGCATCATTAAAAGTAATCCTGTAAGCATTGTTGTTGTTTATGTTGTGTTTTTGTTTTCAATAAATTGTTGAGGTTAGTTGTACATTTTTTTTAATTGAGCCCAATACTTTAAAATCGGAGAAGAAAAAAAAGTAACAATCTTTACGTAGGTTTAAAATATATTTGTAGATTAAAAATTAATAATAATAATCCAACTAGTATTTTATCAGTGGCGTAATTTGTTTCTGCCATTAATTAGAAGCAAATTTATTACTTGACATATTTATATAAAATTCAATAGCAATACTCAATGCTAGTGTTAAAAAATATATAAATTTGAGTCGTCATAAATATGTATTAATATTAATGATATTATCCTCTTGATAAAATAAATATACAAAATTTACCGACAAAATTATTTTCAGAATATCGTTATATGCAAAATGTCAAAGATTTAAGATCAATTATTGATAAGAAATCAATAGTTACCAAATTTTACAATATTCAAAGTGATAAAATTACGTTTGATTGGTGTATTGAAATCATTTAAAAAAAATGAAATAATACAATAAAAAGGTGGAAGAAGTTTAATAAATTTTCTGGTTACACTATCAAAATTTTGATTGAGTGGAAAAAAGCACGTTTGATGTTCTTAGTGAAACTATAAAAAATCGTGAAATAATATAGTATACTATATATATAAGTATAATAATATGCTTAAATATTGTTCAGAAGAAAATGTCCAAGATTTATAAATCATTCCATTAAACTTTCAGAATTTCGCCAGAGGAGATACAAATTACAACATAGCGCAAACTTAAGATTTAGTAAATAATATCTGGAATAGCTAGATCTTGTTCATAGATAGAAACTCGAAGACACATTCTAGTTTTCTTTTAGATTTTGATCAGAAGAGATGAAAAATAACAAAAAACTGTGGTGAAATCATCAAAAACAAGTGATGCGACAAATAGTAGAAACTGTTCCTGTGATAGCAGAAGATTTTCATGATTTATTAAGTTCAGTTTAACTAGTAGTTAATAAAACTATTTTCTTTTAGTGGAACCATAAAATATCTGGAACAGATCAAACAGGTGGAAGAATTGTTATATTGTGAAAACTGTTCTTGTGGAAAAATAGTTTGAACACTTTTAGTCTTCAACTCTTTGATTCTAAATACAAGGAATTAAAAATTACAAAATTTGTAAATAAAAAATATCCAAGAATTACGATCAAAACAATTTTATGATAAAACTTTTAAAATTTGATTTCTTAAGGCTTTTAACACCTTAAAAATCATTAAATAATATGTAAAATAATTTTCATTGAAACTTTAAGAAATGACCTAAAACCTTTAAAAATGTTTTAAAGGTTAATAACCTTTTAAATAATTGCAAGTTTCTAGAGAAAATTCTAGTTTTGCAATGTTTTATATCTAATACTTATGTAAAATCCAATAGTTTCTAAAGTGACCATATGAAAATATGAAGATACAGTGTGCGACTAAAGTATGGAAAAAATAACAAAAACTGTGGTGAAATCATCAAAACTAAGTGATGCGACAAATAGTAGAAACTGTTCCTGGGATGGCAGAAGATTTTCACGATGTATTAAGTTCAGAGTTGAACTAGTAGTTAATAAAAATATTTTCTTTTAGTGGAACCATAAAATATCTGGAACAGATCAAACAGGTGGAAGAATTGTTATATTGTGAAAAATGTTCTTGTGAAAACATAGTTTGAATACTTTTAGTCTTTAACTCTTTGATTCTAAATACAAGGAATTAAAAATTACAAAATTTGTAAATAAAAAATATCCAAGAATTACGATAAAAACACTTTTATGATATAACTTTTAGAATTTGATTTCTGAAGACTTTTAACACCTTAAAAATCATTAAATAATATGTAAAATAATTTTCATTGGAATTTTAAGAAATGACTGTTAATAACGTTTTAAATAATCGCAAGTTTCTAGAGAAAATTCTAGTAAAATCTAAAAGTTTCTAAAGTAACCACGTGAAAATATGAAGAAGTATGCGCCTAAAGTATGAAAAAAAAATTAGTAAAACCAAAAATAAAGATTTTGAAAATAAAATCCTCGAACACGTCGATTTTCTTGGATAAAAATACACAATACATCATTTGCTTTTGAGTAATGACGTCATCTATTGTTTTTTTTAATGGCAACCCCCTTTTTTTTCTGTTTATCTCATTGTTTGTTTCAACTTCAAGCACTTTGAAAAACTAAATGTGATGACGTATTTTTCATGATTTTTCGTCACGTTTTTCAATTTCAATTGTCGATTACTCGAACAATGTCTTATGTAACATGGCAACATTTTCATACTGTCACTTTGACAATGAAAATATCTCTCAAAATCAAGAGAAGAAAATAGGGGGTGTCATTAAAAGAAAACAATGGATGACATCATTACTCAAAAACAAATGATGGTTGAAAATCCACTGCCATGCAAAAATGTGTATTTTTATCCAAAAAAATCGTGCCCGAGGATTTTTATTTTCAAATTTTTTTATTTCGGTTTTACTGAATTTATTCCATACTTTAGGCGTACACTGTATATCCTTTTGATAAAATAAATATAGAAAATGTAATATAGAAACCGACAAAATATTTTTTAGAATATCGTCATATGCAAAATGTCAAAGATTTAAGATGTTTGAATTTATATGAAAATAAAAAACAACATACTATGTCAACATCCGATCTTCTCAGTTAGTCAAAAAGATAAATTATCTGATGGATAGATATACTCATAAGGTAATTAGAAAATAATCTCCTTGGCATGTTTATTTGAATAATGTCAGATAATTCACTTATTTAAATTCTGATCTTTCCAAAGTTAACGATAAATAAGTCACCTGATAAACATACGTATAAGGAAGTTAGACACTATCCACACATTGCATTTGTAATCCCTTCGTATGTTAATCCTACTTATTCTGATTTATTACGGATTGAAAGACCAACTCTTAGTAGGTGCATACTATTGCTGGGAATGTTAACAATAAATAAATAAATTTAATCTGCGAATTGAAGTAAATTCAACTAAAACCAATGTATATTCCACGGGCAATGTTAAAAATAAATATCTAATGGTTTAAGATACAAAGAGATTATAAAGATAAGTTACATAACTTGTAGCTATCGTTTACTGGAGAAAAAATATCCAGAACTTTAGACAGACCAAACCTCAAACTAGTTAACGAATTGCCGATTCAACTTTCAATCATATCTATTACCATAATGCACAAATAAGTAAAATAAGATGAGAACATATGTTTTGCCTTAAATAAAAAAGATCGTGGGTGAATATTTTTAGGAACCTCTGATCTGCAATACCTGCATGCGTGGACGGTTGCAACTTTTAAGGTCTTCATCTAGTATCATCTTCAACTCCTTCTTTTGACTTGAACTATCTAGCATTTCTTCGAAGTTGAAATTTCTAGGACTAGAACTCTCTGGAACTTGATATTTGAACCATAGAATTTTTGATTTTAAAATGAACTTTCCAGAACTTGATCTTAAAATGTGAAATTTCTAGAACTGGTACTGTCTGGAACTCGATTAGGTGAACTACGCAATTGTTGAAATTGCTATTTTAACATACAGGGTAATTTAAAATTGTGGTCTAAACTTAAGGGTGTGATGCGGGATGTTATACAATGTAAAACATGTTAATAAACCTATGTCGTATTTCCAATCGTTATATAGTTAACAGAGATTTTCTCTGTTAAGTTAAATTTTGATTATTAATCTGTTTAATCAAGTCATAATAGGAAATATGTCAAACAAATGCTAATTTATTATAGCTGGAGGTGTTTTAAGCTTGATTTATTGTTGTTTTCTAAGTATGGTAATGATGGAGCCATTTTCTGTAGGTGAATGTGCAACTCGTGTTTACAAGATGCAACGTCAATCTGCATTCAACAGCTCTATTAATACCATTCTGTGTTTAAGATGAAACAACTTGTGAATACGACAAAATTTCTGCTTAGACTGTAAAGACGTACCATGCGCTAAAATTACAAAATTATTTTACATAATGAATTCTATTAAATAATTTTAAAATATAGTACATCTCACAAATTTCGTAATACTTGCTTTCGCATTATACGTAATTAAATTATAATTGCATTCAAGTATACTAAAATACGTTAAAATTATTAAAATTCCGTATAATGCCTTCTTGCATGGGCAACCATTTAGTCTTATGCGAATAAATATATTTCTGTCTGCATACACCAAAAAGCCGAAAAATTTCCAGTCAATACACTCGAATCCGTTAGACTGTAAATTAATGAGCTCAATTTTTACACGTCCAGCTAATAACTTATAAATTCTGCATACACTAAAAATCATAAACCATAAAATAGAAGCGAAAGCGGATATAAAAATTTGGCTATAAATAAGGAGCTTACAATTTGGAGAATCATTCTCAGCTTAGTTGGTCAACAGTAAGTGTTCCAACATGGGAGTATTGGTGAGAAATTATAACAAACTATTATTTCAGCAGTAATTGATAATAATTATTTTGCAGGCAACGGCGAGTTTGTTGGCATTGACGGTGCTGTCAGCTCATTGCTTCAAGATTGGCTATCAAAACGTACAAAATGGAGAGGATGGCTCGAGATCTTTTCAAAATTTTGTTATGTTGGAGCCAGTAATCCAATCTGATGCAGTGACAGAAGCGCCGCCGACTGATAATGCAGCACATAGCGCGAATGTTGCCTATTCATCTTATCAAGCACCGTTATCCTACGACTATTCACCACCAAACGAACTGAATTACGGTGCTGCAGACTACAAAAATTTGTTCACGACGGGAAACACAAAGTCTCCACAACCACAAAAAGTTGCTGAATTCGATTCTAATGAATTCAAACCGGTGTATGAGATCCAGCACCTGCACGATCTGGAAGCTAAGCAGGAGCCCCAGAAGTTTGGTAACAATGGTTTCGCCCACTACAAAACATCAAAGAGCGTCAACAGAGAAGGCCCACATCAAATTGAAACTATCGAGACGCGCAGCTTCCACAAGGAAGTGCCCCGTTTCGAAATATCACAGTTCGATCACAAGACAACCGACGAACATGGCGAAACACATTACCACAAGCACAAACACTACCACACCCACGACCACAAGCAGGAGCACGTGCATCAGCACAAGCAGGATCACAAGCATGCACATGAGGCGCATCACAAACACGGCCACGACCATAAGAACCAGCACACGCATGCGCATCATGCCGATCACACGCACGGGCACGAACACAAGCAGCAACATAAACACGACCATAGTGCGAAACACGAACACGGACATAAGCACACTCAAGAACACAAGCACAGCCATCTTGATGAGCATAAGCATGGGCATGATCATAAGCATATGCAGGGGCACAAACATGACCACCATCACGACCACAGCCATCACCAGGATCATAAGCACGATCACAAACACGGCCACAAGCATGAAAATCATCACGACCATAAGCACGGGCATCATCACGGGCACAAACACGGTCACCATCAGGTGCATAAGCACGGCCATGATCACAAGCATAAGCATGGTCATCATGAGATGCATAAGCATAAGCAGGATCACTGGCACAAACATGGCCATAAATCCTCCCATTAATGTTCTTGTAAGAGATTTTTTGTTGTTATGTTGTATCTAGTAATAAAATTTTACATGAAATTTTATATGATTTTTTTATTATTTTTCCAATAATCAGGTGTATTGCGTACCATAAAACGTCAGCAGTAATGCATTCGAATGATGCATTTATGACATAAATGCATCCGACATTCGAATGAATTATTGTCAAGTAACGTACACGTTAGTGCTTACGTGTTTTGATACTCAATACATCTGATTGTTGCTGCAAGTTGCTGTTCGATACTTTTTTTTGCCTATACTGACACGCATGTAAGGCATTGCTGATAATAATTTAATTTAGTTTAAAAAAAAGATCGTATTGGATGACCGGAAACTGCAAAATTTAGCAAATTTCAAATCTTTATCTGGTCTCTAATTTTTGCCACTTTATTAATGTATGACTACCATCAGGCAGGAATCTCAGAATCATTATGATTATATTTTAAGTTCCTTGTCACGTGTCTCGTGCCATTTTGAGCCATTTTTAGAAAAGATGATCCCAAAATATGTGCCCAAAACAAATTCTCATTTCATGAGGATAATCCAGAAAACTTAAGTGATTCATGTTCATGAGAAAAATGAGAAATCAAAATGAGAAAAATGCAAGTCATGAATAATGTGAGCCAACAACAGTGCGGAAATTGTAAGATATAATAAGCTCAAGTCAAGAATGATTAGATGCATCTTCAAATAATGTAGAAAATGCAAGTGAAAATTATGATTCCTTTACTTGCATACGCCTAGAAAGAACTATTCATATTCACGCTGTGAATTACGTTAACTATTTGCTTAAATGTGAAAAATGTAATTTTTGAGTGAAAAAAAAACTTTTGCTAAAAATGTGAAAAATTCAAGTCATGAATAATGTGAGCCAACAACAGTATTTCAGAAATTGTAAGATATAACCAGCTCAAGTCAAAAATGAAAAGATTCATCTTCAAATATTGTAGAAAATGCAAGTAATTATTATGATTCCTTTACTTATATGCGCCATGAAAAAACGATTCACATTCTCTGTGAATCAAATTAATTATAGGAATAATAAAACACTTGGTTGACGTTTGACAGTATACTGTGAAACGTCAACCGAGTGTTTTATTATTCCTATACTAATATGTTTCACCAAGTGGTAATCACTTACACATCTAATTTAACAAATTAATTATTGCTGAAATGTGGAAAATGCCAGTCACTAATGATGAGCACATTCAGGCAGCGAATTACATTAATTATTTGATGAAATGTGGAAAATGTAATATTTGAATGAAAATAAAAATGCTGAAAATGAGAAAAGAGTAAGTCATCAATAATTTGAGCCAACAAAAATATTTCATAGCTGAAAATGAGAAAAAGGTCATCAGTCATCAATAATTTGAGACAACAAAATAATTTCAGAAATTGTAAGATATTATGAAGTTAAAGTCAAGCATTATAAGATTCATCTTCAAATATTATAGAATATGCAAGTACCAAATGATTATGATTCCTTGACTTGCTTGCGCCTAGCAAGAACGATACACATTCACAATAAATGAAACTCATCAAAGCATATAAATAAAAGCAGTAAGATTTACTAATACACTCAGATGCAAAAAAAACTAGGTCATTGGGTCGTTGTTTGCAAAAGAACCATTTTTTTAAATTTTGATGTTGGTATAGTCCTCAGAATAAAATTTTTAGTGTTTTACAATCAAATAGACCGTCAGGATGTAAAAAGAAGCAACATATGGTTCTTATTATTTATTTAATGAATATTAATAAGCGAAAACGATAATGTACGTATACACGAAAGAAATGCATTTCTGCAAAATAAACTTAACAGATATTAATAATGAAAATGACAGTTAATCGAAAACAAACAAGTCAAAACCCTATAGCCACCTTGATCCTCTATGCATAATGCCGAATGAGCAATAGGTAGTGAAGAACGCATATCTTTAAATGTTATTTTCGCTTAGTAAATTAACTGATAAGTATCATATGTTGTTTTTTCTACATCCTGGTGGTCTCTTTGATTGTAAACCACTAAAACTTTCATTCTAAGGACTATACTGACATCAAAATTTAAAAAAATGGATTGTTTGCAAACAACGACCCAATGACCCAGTTTTTTTTTGTATCTGAGTGTATTTGGTTGCACAAAAAATTCTGTGTAAATCTTGGCCGTGAAATCCTTCATATCCCGATATTGTCCAGCCTCGGCCTTCCCATATACGGCTTTATTATGTTGGTAGCCGGAAATATCGTTTGGTTTCCTTTATAAGTGAACGTTTGAAGTTTTTAATTAGTCTTTTAGTAAACTTTCCGTCATTTTTTTTTCTCGACAATTTTCTTATGAAAGATATTGAAATTTTTATGCACCTATACTAATATGATGACTCACTTTCAGAATAAAAAGTCAAAAAAGTAGAGTTATCATCTAAAATTTTCAAGTTGGCCTTGAAATGATTTTGAAGGTCAACTTCAAGGTCAAGTTAAAGGTCATCATCAGATGTCCCCTTTGTAACGATTCAACTTTTGTTAAGATGAATTTTCGGATCGAACATATTATCTTCGGAGTAGTTCTCGTGGTTTGATTTAAATGCCCTGTATACAGGGTGTCTCAGATCGCCGTTATCAGGCTTTTTTCTCGGTAATTTGACGATTTAGAAGTTCATGAAAAAATAGCATGACATAAGCCTAAATGAAAAATATAGTAGAGGAAATGTAGATTTGAGGAAGTTACCGGAAGGAGGCGTAACTGCACTCAACTTCAGAATTTTAAATAGGAACCTAGATCATGTGTGGCCTTGTTGTATAGGTATTTTAAAAAGATACGACTTTTGTAAGAACAGTTTTTTTTGTAAATAATGCTTAACAAAATATAAATTAATGTGTCAACAGTTCCAACAACCAGTCCCGCCATTTTCTCGAGAGTATGAGTCATAGAGGTTCAGGTAAAAAATAGCACAGTATACGCCTACCTAAAGAACTTATTGGTGATAGTTTTGATTCTTAAAAATTACCGGAAGTAGGCTTAATTGCACTCAGCTTTCAAATATGTGTGTAAATACTATAATTTTTCTCCGATTACTCTTCAAGTGACTGATTTCGTTTTTAGGCAAAATCAGTCGCCTAAAAACGCCTCAAAGCAGTTACTTTGACAGTAATCGGAGAAAAAGTATAGTATTTATAAAAATATTTGAAAGCTGTTAGTTACGCTTGAAGAAAAAAAAATCATTTCAACGATTTAATAAAAATATGTAAAATGTAAAATACTAACCGCCAGTTTGGCTGACAGGTTACAACGCTTGCTTAGCATGCACGAAGACCTGGGTTCGAGCCCCAGTACATGTAGTACATTTGTACTGAGAAACTAGTGCCATTCGCCGTTGGGAGCTCATTAACGGCACTCTAGAGATCGGGGGCGAATTTCTACAGTAACAAGCCCTAACTCAATACACACACTTACACAAAACACACAGCAGAAGGACCCCCGTTGGTCGATAGCCAGTTAGGGATAATATAACTAACAAATACAGTCACTACTGTAAAATACTCATAAGCTATTAATACTGTGCGCCATCGCATTGAATTGCAGTAAATCCAGGAAATGTAAGTCAATACAATCACGTGCCACAAATGAAACTCTTTAATGTGATTTAATCTATCACTATACACCTAGAAGGAACAAGTTATATCAATGCTGTAAATCATCTTAAAATCATTTCTTGAAGAAAAAGCGCTTCACGAATATGCGAGTCGATAGCAAGTTTATAAAATTCAAGTCATTATACCTGTAGACATGAGTCGCGAATTAAATTATTCATTGTAGACTTCCGTAAATTTATTTAGTATCCAAATGTTATAGTATCTAAAAGAAATAACGTAATTTGGGTAAAATATCATTAAGAAAGACATTTCCAAACTATTTTATACCATTTTTTTTTTTTTTGAAAATATTGAATCCAAAATTAATTTGAATTCATTTTGGTTCTATTGGTACTCATTACAATTTCTGTATTACACAAAAATGTAATACAGAAATTGTAATGAGATCGTTCGAATCCTACCAAAACCCTGAGTAGGGTTATTTAATTTTGATAGAAATTAAATTATTTACAACCAAATTTAATAAATCTGCCATAACAATGACGATGATTACAACAATCGGCGCCTTAAATGCATCACTTAAAAATAGGTCCAATTTGTATTGCAAATAATATTTGACGATATTTATAATCCATATTGAACAAATTAAGCATGATAACACTATTCATAGTGTCTCAAAAACTCCTCATAAATGATATAAAACCGACCACTTTAGGATAATCGCGGAATTATTTACCGGACGCGGCATTTGATGATTTGTAAAATTAGTCTATGATGTGATTCCCTCTAATGGTTTAATTATATAGTTCATTTAACAAATTTGACCTTAAAAATTACACAACAATTATAGTTAGTATATATATGAAGACCATAAGTCTTCACAATTTAGATACGAAAATATCGCAAAGATGAACAGTGTTTTAGTACTCGGGCTTTTCGTTTGCCTAGCAAGCCAGGTAAATATTATATAGAATATTAATTAGGTGTATGCTTAATAGAAGTACGCACAAGATTAAGGTTGTAACATTACACATATATGTTGTAACATATATGAAGACCATAATTCACAATTTAGATACGAAAATATCGCAAAGAAGAACAGTGTTTTAGTATTCGGCCTTTTCGTTTGCCTAGCAAGCCAAGTAAATATTATATGGAATATTAATTTGGTGCATGCTTAATAGAAGTACGCACAAAATTAAAGTTGTAACATCAAACAATAATTAGGTATATTTCATACGGTATTTACAAAATATGTCGAGGTTTTAAATAATTCAGAATAGGTATGTCAGGTATTTGGTCACTCAACTAAATTGGATTTGGCTTTGTGGATAAGAAGTCTTGGGTTCGAATCACACTGTAAAGAGATGTGCTAATATATCCAATAAGTTAAATAACGACGTCAATTATATCAATTCATGCTTTTGTAAACATTTAGTAATTTTAAAAAGTTAAATCTCCACAGCAACAATGGCGGGCAATTAAAAATTACACCGCCCATTGGGACATTTATTATAATCGGAAAAATTGTATTCAGAATTACTATAGACGGTAATCTGAATTACATTAAATGCGTTCTAAAAAAATATTTAACACTTTCTGAATTACATATGATGCTATCTGAATTACAAATGACTAATCTGAATTACAACATTGATACTTTCTGGATTATAATTGACTAATCTTATTTATATTTGATGCTTTTTAAATTACAATCGACTAATTGGAATTACATTTGACGCTTTCTAAATTACAATTGACTAATCTGAATTAGATTTAAGGCTTTCTCAATTTGTGAATTACAATTGATGCGTTCTAAATTTTAATTGGAAAATGTGTAGACTACAAACAAACAGTTTTTTAGGAATAATTAGGTATATTTCATACGATATTTACAAGATATATCGAGGTTTTAAATAATTCAGAATAAGTATGTCAGATATCTGGTCACTCAACTCAATTGGATTTGGCTTTGTGGATAAGAAGTCTTGGGTTTGAATCATATTGTAAAGAGATATCCTAATATATCCAATAAGTTAAATAACGACGTCAATTATATCAATTAATGCGTTTGTAAAAATAAAAATAAATGTAGTTTTTACAAGACCTATCAATTATGAACTTATTATGCTAATAAAATATGTTTGTAAAATAAAATTTCAATTTGGTTGGAGCAAAATGTTTTGACAAATGGCAAAAATAACAAATACTTGACTGTATCAGTCCGCAAATATGTAATTTAATATAGAAATTCGTAAATGTGTTTCATACATTCTGATGCTATGCTATGCAATATTTGGAATAGCATAGCATAATGTATATTAGTTCAAGACAAAAATAGAAGACTACTACAATTGAATTGCAAATTTCGAAGTGGACTCATGTCCCAAATTAAAAAGTGTTCAAGAGACAAACAACTGAAATTCTGTTGAACCATTTAACTTATTTGAGTGTTTTTTCTGACATTGAAAACTATTCTAAAATTTTCTACTATGAAAACTAAATATGAGCCTTTCTGTCTCATAAAATATTGGTCAACATGTGTACATGAAAAACGAGCCGAAAAGTCCATTTTGTATACTACCATTTCCAAAATTTACAATTAAATTTAAGTGTCAAGTAAACAAAATTTATTATTTAATAATATATGGGTTATGGGCTTATATCAAATATCGTGTAAAACTCGGTGTATTTACGAAAATTTACATTATGAAATTTTAAAACATGATATTATTGTTTTGCATAGGAAGTTAAAATAATTCAGAAATCACGATAATAATAATCATCAGTTTATCCGCCAGCATTTGCTTAAAAGCACCGCGTTTTATGTGTGCCTCGAGCAAATCATTGTTTGATCATAAATGAATTTTTTGAATTATTAATTTTATCAACAAATTAACTGAAAGATTGAAGAAGAAGAATGAACGTTTTTTAATCATAATTAATATTTTCTATTAAATACTAGTATATCATATCGCATTGATTCCAAAATTTATGTCCATAGTAAAGCAAATAAATCTTCATTAATATTTTCCCTGTATATTTCACGAAAACGTGTTTGATTCAATTTTCGATTTGCTATCACTAAATAATCTATTGTTGCAGGTTTTTTGCCAGGGCGATGTCATCCATAAGCAGGCGTGTATACGAGATGCCTTAGTCAATCCGTCTCTGATCGACAAAGCGTACAACGGCGAAATAAGCGACGCCAGGGAATTGAAGTGCTACTTTAAATGCTACTACCAGAATTCCGGATTCATGAATTCTAAGGGAGAGATTTTGGAAGATAAGCTGAAGGCCCATATTCCTAAGGGCACCGACAAAGTTACGGCAGCCAAGGCCATTGAATTGTGCAAGGAACAGAAGGGAAAGGACGCCTGCGAAACTGCGTATTTGACGCAGAAGTGTCTGCTGAATAACAATGTCAAGTTTTGAGGGGATATGTTCGCTTGATTGAATAAAGCTTAATGCGTCCCGAACTATTGGTTTAATTGCCTTCTAGATGAGCTATGAAATATTACTTGTAGATAATTATAAAAGCCAGTTATTCTGAGCTTTGCCCAGCAAGCTTGTGTGACACGAAATTTTCTAGATTTCGACGAAAATTCACAAAATTCAAACTTAAATATTGGCTTATTTGCACTATATTGTTATGAAAAATACCTTTTGACAGTTATATATGGGCCAGAGGTCCACAACCATATATTCCCTGCATGTGACACGAAATTTTCGTAAGATTTCGATGAAATATCTGATAACAAAATGGCGGCTTTTGAATCATAATTATAAAACAACCATCTACATTTGCTTAACGAATGGATCGAAAGTTATAAATTAAAAAAACCTTGCCAAATGGACATGGACCAAAATCTATAAAAAAAGAAAATAAATTGATTTTGGAACAAAGGTCCCCCAAATTTTGTCAAAATCTTTACAAAATATTTGAAAGTAATCTATATACGGTGCTCGTTATTCAAAATTATAAAAGAATTATGTATAAAAAAACTCAAACTCCTTGCCAAAACACATTGATTCAAAGTTATAAAATTAAACTCTACAATTATAAGAAAAATTACTTGAGTCCTTAATCCAAAGCGCCACGAAATTTGATCAAGATTTCTACGAAATATCTAATAATAATCTAAATATTGTGTTGTTTGATTAATAATAATAAAACCAAAAACGTTCGACGAGTAGATTTATATCCAAAAATATAGAAAACAAAACATTTAATAATGCTTGCCTTCAGAACATCCAAAGTCATAAAGCAAAAAATCGAAAAAATCGATCAGAAATGATTCCATAACTTTCTAAAAATGATCTAAAACTGATATTTGTTGGCAATTCTAGATTGATTATTTGCGGTATTTAACAGTAAATCGATGTATGTTTTTGCCAATTTAATGACAGTTAATTTTTACTGCTGTGGCCAATTCCTGTCACCAAATGAGAACTACTACAAAGGAAAATTTTTACTCGTTTGGTTTAGTCGATGGCAATCTAGTAAAGAGAGCGCACTCAGAAGAAGATACTTTCCAACAGGCCGGTGTAATGTAGGACGGAATTTGAAAACGTAAACTGTATCTTATATTTTTTTACACCCAATTTTTGCTTCAACAGTGACACTCTAACGTTTATCAGTTACAAAATTACAAGTCCTAATGAGGTATATTAATTTTATTTAAATGTTTGACTGATATCACTATTAAATATTGATAAATTTTGACGGCAATCAAGAATAGCTGTTAAAGGTTGACTTGACCCCACCGATTACGTAGAGATGTAGACGAAGCCACATATGTACATAAAAAGCAAACATGAGTTAATCATAATCTAAAGTGTAATAAGCAGCCGATATGAAGTGTGTATTAGCGTTTTGGTTGATAGTCTGCTTTGCCTCCCAGGTAATATGATATAAAATATAAAGAATTTTTGATGTGGCCTACACACTAATTCTATCATACTAATAATTAAAATCCGCTACACTATAAAGTAAAAGTAAAAGTGAAGTAGTAGGACTGAAAAGTCCTATGAAAAAAATATCATACGAAAAGTATGTAGTATGTATTTTGGTTAAATTTTATTAAAATATATTTCACGTACCTATTCTACTTTAGAAAATATTCATAAAAAACAAAATTGTGACAAGAGTAAACTCCTACTCTCGGTAAACCATTATCAACTAAAAACTTATCAGCGTAAAGTTAAGTTGCACAGCTGTTGTATATTAAATTGCCATCCAAAATGATTAGGTAATAAATGCCCATCTAGAACTGTGAGTGGATCTATCCTGATCTGTATAATTATCAGTCGAGGTTTGACGTAAAGTTTCACTTTAAAATTGTATATTTCTGTTCGAATAAATCATTGATGAGGAATTTTCCAACAAATTTGTTATATTTTCAATAATAATTAATCAAATCCATTCCTTAAATTATACATGTTGTCAAGCAACAACATATTAAAAAAAATAATAGAATATTATCTAAATATGATAACATTAAAAAAAAACGAATATATAATATTTAGAATATTATTAAAGTGGTAGAACTAAAAATATTGATCATTCTAAAGACATTAAAAATTTCAAAATTGAGAATGTTACTCTCCATTCACGATGTTTTTGCGTCAGGGGAGTCTAGGTATATCTAGTAATTTTGTTGGAAGTGTTTCGGAAATAACTGATTTCCCCAATGAAATGTGTCCAATTGTTTTAGGTTAAGTTGTTTTCAATTTGAGGTAATCTTTTTTAAATAACATTGTTGCCAGATATAAAGTTTAAATTATTTAATTGATACTTTTCGTTGTATAATTTTTGGCATTTTAATTAATATTTTGACAGAAGTGAAAATTATTTCTGGGTTCCAATATGCAGTAAAAAAAATAATTACAATATCTTTAAAAGCTAGTAGTGAAAAAATATATAAAATATGACAATGTGGTAGGAAGAAAATTCTAATAGACATCGACACAAAACAATTATTACCTGCCTTTGCATCACTAAATCAGTTTGTCCAACATGACAAAAAGAAAATCCAGCCAACTCGTTTGCAAAAAGTCGTGAATGTAATATATGAAAATTTATTGCTTCACAATTATGTCGCCATAATTAAAAATTAATCTAGTTTTTGTAAAAATACGATTTGACTACAGCTTTTTTTTATAATGAGCTCTTTGTTGAATAAATGGAATAAATACAGACACGAAACTAAAAGTTAAAAAGGAGAATATAAAATCTGTAACAAGTTTTCAAAATTAATTTTGAAAATTGCAATATACTTTCAGAACCATCAAACACTTACGAAATTTGACTTAGAAATCCGCGCAAAAACGGAACATTTTTTTTGCGAATGCATTTTTGTTTGTCTACAGATTCCAAACAAATAGTAATTTGTGAATAAGATATCATTAGTATCTATTATTGTTGTTATTATATCTTGCATTGTACTCTGTGATTATTGCAATTTATGTGTACTGGCTTGAGCAAGCCTCTAGCGTTAACATGAAAAAAAAAATCATAATTATTATTAATAAATAAATTATTATTAATAGTCAAAATCAATTTTAAAAGCAGCAATAAAAATTGCACTACCATCGTCTTAAATAGAAATTTTCTCAAAAATTGGGTTCGTTTTTGAATCCAATTGTCTTCAATCGTCAACACTTTCTCCAATTGTAATTTAGATAGTATCAAGTCTAATTCAGAAAGCATCAGATGTAATTCAGATTTGTCAATTGTAATTTTGAAAGCGTCAGATGAAATTCAAATTAGTCAATTGTAATTCATAAAGCGTCAAATGTAAATCAGATTAGTCAATTGTAGTTCAGAAAGCATCAAATGTAATCAAGATTAGTCAAATGTAGTTCATAAAGCATCAAATTAAATTCCGATTAGTTAATTATAATGCAGACAGCGTCAAGTGTACAATTGTAAGTAAGTCAATTGTGATTCAGAATATCTACACCTTTTCCTAAATAATTTTTCAGTAACTATACAGAGAGCGCATAAAGTATTAAAACCTGGCTTCATATTTTCCCATGTATAAATTTTCGAAAAACGCTTCAGAAAGTCAACATGATTTTTTTTTTCAAACAAATATTTTGAGACAATTTTCTATATTCTATCTCTCTCCGTTTTGAAGTTATGACGTCAGAGCAATTTTTTTTAAATGACAACCTATATTTTTTATTATTGATTTTGATAGTACTTTTATTATGTACAACATGACATTTTCAATATGTAACCTTTAAAAAAAATTGAGAAAAAGTGCGTTATAGAAAAACTATTAAATTATTATTTCAATGTGCAGAATGCATCTAGTTACCATTCAAAACAACGTCAGTTAAAACAAAATTAGGAAAACGGACTTGGATTTTAAACATTGGAATAAAAGAAAATTGATCAACCTGAAAAACATTATTATTACAATATCATCAATTACAAAAATAAGAACAGACAAACCAAAAGAAATTTTTATCGGGAAAAAATACTAATGACTTGTTTTAGGATAAGATTTAAAATAATATGAAGTCACAAAAATAATTAAAATAACGAAAAAATATTGGTTAGCAAAAAAAAAATCAAATTGTTGACCATTTTGTTCTTGACAGTGTGCCAATCGATGTCGAAACGCCGCACATACATTGAGGAGAACTTTCCAAATTTTGTTTTAACTGACGTTGTTATGAATGGTAAAGAATGCATCTAGCACATTGAAATAATAATTTCATAGTTTTACTTTAACGCACTTTTTTTCAATTTTTTTCAAATGTTACATATTAAAAATGTCATGTTGTTGAAAACATAATAAAAAGTACTATCAAAATTAATAATAAAAAATATAGGTTGTCAGTTAAAAAAAATGGCTCTGACGTCATAACTTCAAAACGGAGAGAGATGGAAAAATGAAAATGGTCTCAAAATATTTGTTTGAAAAAAAATCATTTTGACCTGTTGAAGCATTTAAAAAAAAATTCAGAGGAAAAAATAAAGCCAGGTCTTAATACTTTATGCGCTCTCTGTATAAGTATAAACAACAGAAATTTGACAGATCAATTTTACTATTATTACATTATTTTCGGATTTAAATAATTAATTTTAAAAAGCTAAATCTCCATAGCAAAAATGCCGGGTAGGTAAAAATGACACCGCCCGTTGGGACATCTATTATAACCGGAAATAGTGTAATCAGAATTACCATAGACGGTAATCTGAATTGCATTAAATGCGTTCTAAAAAATATTTAACACTTTCTGAATTACATATATGATGCTTTCTGAATTACAAATGTCTAATCTGAATTACAATTGACGCTTTCTGAATTACAATATTGATACTTTCTGAATTACAATTGACTAATCTGATCAATATTTGAAGCTTTCTAAATTAAAATTGACTAATTGAAATTACATTTGACGCTTTCTAAAACAATTGACTGAATTAGATTTGAGGCTTTCTCAATTTCTGAATTACAATAGATGCTTTCTAAATTATAATTGGAAAAGGTGTAAACCACAAACAAAAAGTTATTTAGGAATAAAAAAAACCATAATATTCAATATTAATTTTTGAAAATTGCAATTTACTTCCAGTACAATAAATTTAGACCTAAGAACTATTTCTTAGAATTCTTCACAAAAACTGAGTACATTTTTTAACGCAATTGTCTGTATCAACTGACACCAAACAAAAAGATATTTGGGAATCAAACATCAATTCATCAAAATCAAGTAACAATTATTTTAATCTTAAGTAGATTAATATTTCGAATACAATTGGTTTATCAAAGATCAAACAAAATATAATTTCGAAATTTTCACAAAAACTGAGGATGTTTTTAAAAATAATTGTGTGTATCAACAGACCAAATAAAAAGTTATTGAGGAATAAAATAATCATAAATATTCAAAATCCATTGTAATACTTTCACTAACATCAGGCTAGATTTAAGAACTTTTACTTAGAAATCATCAATCCAAACACCGAACCCTGATCACACTTCTCGAATAAGTATAATATAAGTCTTTACCAACAGATACTAATAAAAAGTTTTTTGAAAATAAAAATCAATAATATGTCACATGTCTAATATGTAAAAAATCAATGATTAGTCATCTCAGACTAATCTCAGACTTAGGAATTTATATTTAGAAATATTTTCTGTATATTCTACATTCGAATAAAAAGTTATTTGAAAAAATCAAAATCAACTTTGAAAATTGCAATATTCTTAGAGTACCTTCATCTCAGACTTAAGAACTTATATTTAATAACATTTTCTTAAACTGAGCACATTTTTGAATACATTTATTTTAAACAAAACACCAAACAAAAAGTCATCGAGGAATAATCACTAATATTCAAAATCAATTTTGAAAATTACAATAAATATTCATAATTCTCACACTTAAGAACGTTTACTGTGACTTAAGAATATTTACTGTGAAATAACGGTATTCTTGTTGTTTAATTTAATATGTGGATTGCTAGGATCACTTGCTGTTTAAAAATTAATTTCTGAAAACATGCTTAAAAAATACCACTTATGGAGAAAACTACAAATTTTTAATATTGCGTTCGGTCATTCCATTACTGTGGTTTAGTTGCAGTACTACGGTTTTAAAGTTAGAGCTATAGCTTGTAAGTCAGATTATTATTCTTACGTAATTAAAACTATTTATGCATTTTCAGGTATTACAACTGTGTACTATTTGAACTATTTTGGCTCAAATTGTACTATTAAAGGGTTAACAAAAATACAACAGCATACAAGAAAATTCAAAAGTTTTCTTGAGAATGGTCGAAAAATCTAAATACGTTGAGAATTAGGATTTAATAAGAACATGTAAAACGTGAAACAAGATTTTTTATGAACCATTTATTTGTGAAGATATTTTAACAAAGTTTACACTAAAAGAGTCTAATTTAACAAATTATAAATTTTTTATCTTGTGTTTCCTTATTATTCATTATTAGGGCTATGCTTATGGCATGAAGATGCTCTAAATTGATTGATGTATTTTCGACGAATTTGTACGTACTATATTACTAATACATTATTTTGTGCAATAATTGTAGGTTCTATCCCTGGCTGATGATGTCAACAGGCAAGCCTGCATTCGTGATGCAGATGTGAATGCCAATTTGATCGATCGGGCGTACAACGGCCACATCTCCGACTCCAGGGAGCTAAAATGCTATTTCAAGTGCTATTACGAAAATGCTGGATACATGAATTCCAGGGGAGAGATCAATGCGGACAAACTAAAGGCCAATATCCCGTCGGGCATTAGCAGGACAATGGCGATCAGGGCCGTTGATTTGTGCAAGACACAGAAGGGGACAGATGGCTGTGAGACCGCTTTCCTAACTCAGAAGTGCCTCCTGAATAACAATGTTAAATACTAATACCGACTGTCGAAGCGCTTCTAATAAATTCCTTCAAGTTATATGCGTAAGATTTTAGTTTTTTCCCATTATACGAACTAAGAACATTTATTTATGTCATTCAAGTGTCTAAGATGTATCAAATTTTGGTGGTTATATATATATATATATATATATATATATATATATGTATATATAAAGGGTTTTCCAATAAGAGGTGTTATTTTGATATTCAAAGAAAAATGCCATTTTTTATTATAAATCATCAGATGTTTATTTCATTACAAAGAGGAAGGTATGCCGTTAATAGTGGAAAATAACATCAAGCAAATGACCACCACGGCCACGCTTACAGGACAAAATCCTTTTCATGAAATTTTCCATAACTAAATCGCAAAGTGGCTGCTGTATGTCCTCGATAGCCTCACGAATTGCATCTTTGAGGTCTTGAATCGATACTGGGCTGTTGGCGTAGACCTTCTCCTTCACGTGGCCCCAAAGAAAGAAGTCGCAAGGTGTTAAATCACAAGATCTCGGTGGCCAATTGTGATCACCTCTTCGAGAGATAACACGGTTCGGAAACTTTTCCCTTAAAAGATCAATGGTTTCGTTGCTTGTGTGGCACGTAGCGCCGTCTTGTTGAAAGTGAACGTTGTCCAGATCAATACCATCCAATTCCGGCCATAAAAAATCGTTAATCATCTCTTGATAGCGCAATCCATTCACCGTAACTGTTGCGCCAGCCTCATTTTCGAAAAAGTAAGGTCCAATGACTCCGCCGGACCATAAACCGCACCAAACAGTCACACGTTGAGGATAGAGAGGCTTTTCAACAATAACTCTTGGGTTTTCTGAGCCCCAGATGCGACAATTTTGCTTGTTGACGAAGCCACCGAGGTGGAAATGGGCCTCATCACTGAAGATGATTTTTCGATGGAATTCCGGATCATTTTCATGCATTTCAACGACCCAATCAGCAAAGTCACGACGTTGTTGATGATCGGCCGGCTTGAGTTCTTGTGTTAACTGGACTTTATAAGCCTTAAGACCCAAATCTTTATGCAAAATACGGTGTAATGACGTTTGTGGAATACCTAATTCCAAAGAACGACGAGGAATGGACAAACCTGGGTTTTCTTCAACACTTTCGGCTTCAGCAGCAATATTCTCGGCTGTTCTTGAGCGATGTGCACGGGTTTTATTCTTCTCATCACTAACTTGTCCCAACAGCTCGAATTTTTCCACCAATTTCTGTATTGCTGTCCGACAAGGTGCTTCACGACGACCCAAAAATGTTCGAGTTTTACGAACCGTCTCTGCCAAATTTTCACCATTTTTATAGTGAATTTTAATAATTTCAATGCGTTGTTGAAGCGTGTATCGTACCATTTTTATTAATGGCGTAGTTTCTACTTGTCAAATGCCAAGAAATGACAGCTTCAAAAGTGACATCTACCGAAATAGCGGGCTATTCAAAATAACACCTCTTATTGGAAAACCCGTTATATATATATATATATATATATATATATATGTATATATACATATATTATATATATATAATATATATTATATATATATATAATATATATATATATTATTATTGTATTATATATATATATATATATGTATATATACATATGTACAGGGTGAGTTTTTTCGGATATTTAGCATGGGGATCTCGGAAATTAGCGGAGATAGAGGGACGATTAAATGGGGAAAGAATTGCAGTTTTACGAGTTCAATTTCATGAGCCTTTTGTTTTTTGGAAAAATTGCATGGCTAACTAGATATCTCGAAAAAATATATTTTTTGTTATTTTGTTCGCAGCATATTGCTCTGTTATTATTGACTTTAGAAAAAATGTGTAAAGGAAAAAGTTACAGGAAATTATATGCTTAATCATACAGTCTAACCGATTATTTTATTTAAGCTATAATTTTTGAGTTATAACACAAACTTGTGTTTTTTCTAATGGAAACCATAGTCGGCCATGACTTTATAAAAAGGCCTCTTTTCAACGATTCTAATGATATATCATATTACATAAGTATTTTTATAAATAATCAAATTATGCAATTTTTTTTTCAGTTTCGAACTATTCGAAGTAGTACGCTATAGAAACATTTGATAGATACAAACGACAATTATAGAGGTGGCCGATCTCCCGATCGCTCTGTTTTAGATTTTTATTTATGGGGAATGGTAAAAGATATGTATCAAACATCGTACGTCACAGTAAATGACCTTACAGAAGCTGTACTTACAAGTTACAAGTTTTTGCTAATATTGATGGACGCTCCGTTAGAAAAGCAACAAATTCTGTTTTAAAAAGGTGTGCATTAATCATAACGGTGAACCTTTTGAACATATTTAGTCTTAAATACTTTCCTAACTTTAATTACGTTGTTTTGCTACTACTTTAGTTACGTTCTAATATGCTTGTATTGTTTCTCAATTTATCGTCTGTCATTCCCTGTTTAGTAGTTTTGTACTTATGTAATTTTGTTTTATCAGAAATAATTTTTATATCAAATTGTAACTCCAACGAAATAAATATTTTACACCAAAATAATAATGTTTATAATTTCGAAATGAGAAGAAAAATTTTAATAACTAACTTGAATGATATTATTTAACGCGTTGCGCATCTATCAATTGTTTCCATAGCCTACTTCTTGAATAGTTCGAAAATGAAAGGTAAAAAATAACGATAATTTAATAATTTATAAAAATTACTATATAAAGTGGTATATCATGAGAATCGTTGAAAAAGCGACTGTTTTATAGTCATGGCCAACTATGGTTTCCATTAGAAAAAACTGAACTTTGTCTCATAACTCAAAAATTATGGCTTAAATAAAATAATCGGTTAGATTGTATTATTAAGCACATAATTACGTACAACTTTTTCCTTTACACATTTTTTCTAAAGTCAATAATAACAGATGGGCACCGAACCAAATAACAAAAAAAATATTTTTTCGAGATATCTAGTTAGCCATGCAATTTTTTCAAAAAACCAAAAACTCATGAAATTGAACTCGTAAAACTGCAATTATTTCCCCATTTAATCGTTCCTCTATCTCCGCTTGTTTCCGAGATCCGCATACTAAACATCCGAAAAAACTCACCCTGTATATATATATATATTAGGATTAAATTTATAATTTATGTAACTGATATTATGATTATACATTATCCGAAAACATAAATTTCCCTCGATAGGTTCCTAATAGTTTCTCATTACTGCGGACTTTAAAGTCTAATTGCACTTCTATGTAAATGCATAGTCACTAAAAATTCGAACGTTATACAAAAAAACAGCATTCTCTTGGTCCAGTTGTACAAATATTGATTATCTTTGACCATGGTTCGGTAACTTAGGATAGAATTGTCCACACAATGGTAGCGTTAAAAAATGAACCACGATAAAAATAAGATATAAAGAACAGCTTTATCTGTCCACTTGTACAAACGTGGATTATCTTTAACCATGATTCAGTAACCTAGGTTACAAATGTCGATACAATGGTATCCTTAAAAATTGAACAACGATCAAAGATAAGATTAAAAAAACAGCATTCTCTGGGTCCAGTTTGTACATCTGGATCTTAGTGTGATATAAGTTGAACCATGACGTGTAACGTAATTATTTCAAGATTTCTAATAAAAAGTATAAGGATAATATGAAATTGGTTCGATTGGTTAATAATTGGTGGTTAATAATTGGCGAAACATCTTTAAATTAGTATAAATAAAGCACTTGGTTAAGTTTCACATATTTTTTAATAGAAAAACTCTACAATTGTTTCGGTCTCACATACTTGTGATATATAAACGATTGACACATATTTTTGGAACTCTCTGGGTTTAGTCATGTCGATATCCCCTTAATTCCAACACTATTCTACAATTTGATGTATATATTGCATCAATTTAATGACCGTCATTTTCTGCTGAAATGGCTAATTACCGTGGTCAAGTAGCTATCTAATCTACCGCAATTGAAAATTGTGAGTATTTAGAATTTCTAAACCGCCAGAAGATATCGTCAAATACCACATGATTGTCCTCCAGAACCGAAAAGATTTTCCATAGCCCGATGTAATATTCCGCGTAAAATGTGATTTTAAAACGTAAACTCAAGCGCATAATTTTTTAACTTACACAATGTCTACTTAAATTGTTAAAGTATAATATTTATAAATTACTATACTAATAAAGTTCTAATACGGTATATTAATAATATTTGGATGTTATTGATACTGATATTAATAACAAATATTGATAGATTTTGACAGCAATCAAGAAAGCTGTTAATCGTTGACTTGACCCCGGCGATTACGAAAAGACGCAGACGAAGCCATAGGCATACATAAAAAGCAAACATGAGTTTATCATAATCCAAAGTGTAATAAGCAGCCGATATGAAGTGTGTATTAGCGTTTTGGTTGATAGTCTGCTTTGCTTCCCAGGTAATATAATATCAAACATGAAACATTGTATGTGTACATTGTATACTAATAATCATAATATTAATAAAAAAAGTAAGTAAGTAATAATTAAGCAATTAAATTCCTCTGTATTCTAAGAGTCCCATGAATATTTTTTCGGACAAAAAGTATGTATTTTCTTTAACATATATTAAATAAATTTTCTCGTCTATATTCTATTTTAGAAACAAATAATAAAGAAACAAATTATTCCCACTTCCGGTCGGCAATTTTTAACCAAAAATTAATCAGCATAACATTAAGTTGCGAAACTGTTGGATGTCAAGTGTCAACCCAAAATGAGTAAAATATCAATAATATCCCAATGGAATTGTAAGTGAGTTTATGCTGATATCTGTCATCATCAGCCGAGGTTTTATGTAAAGTTTTACGTCAAAATTATTTCCATAATATGGGTATGGCTTTTTCTTATTATATCTGTACCTGAGAAACAGTCCAAAAACTAAAATGTTCAGGCAAGGCAAAAAGGTGGCAGAGTTTTGCGGTGCTTATACAATCTACTGAATTGTTGATGGCTTGAACAATACTTCTTAATTACCTCCAAACTATTATATAAAGTAAATTTAATTATTTTTTATAAAATGAATAAAAAATAATACACCTTTACACTTTTACCGCATTTCTGCATATATTAGACATACATCTTCTGCTTCTCAGGTACCGATATATTAGTCATTACTAACTTAGTACCAAAAACTTCAATCCTCAATATCTTATGAAATATAACTCTCTAACTTTTTTAGTTTTTCTACAATAGCCCTGAGAGTCTGTTGCTAAACAAGATCATTTTAAAATTCAAATTCATAAAATATATTTGATCTTACAACACCACAACAAACGTGGTCAGAAAATGAAATATTGTTCAAAGTCTTAAAAATATTACGGAAAGACCCCATGGGGTCGATAGCTCAATAAAGATTGTTTATATATATTACCCAATTTTTATATTCGAAAGATATAAGGTTGTTAGTCATTGCTTCTTTTATAGTAATTCCTTCTTCTTCATTTCTCCAACTTGCTGAAATGTGTAGCCTAATGTGAGTATTGATTGATAAGATTCAACAAACAATTTCAAAAATATTTGGTATTTCAACAGAGCAACCAAAGTGTTGGAGTTTGGAGACATACTCTTAGCAGAAACTTAATACACAGTCAACAACATGTTTGTTGTTTAATAGGTAGGCAACTAAATACGCATGTTAGTATAACTGCAAATATGAAAATAAAATCCTCTAGATTGCTTGTCCTCTGGAGTATCAAACATTATTCGCCTAAATAAATTAAATACCTACATTTAATCATATTTAATATTTAATCATAACTATAAATATAATTGTCATTTTTACAGTGCTACAGTTTTCAAGCTATCTCGAATCTAGTTACTTTCTTATTAATTTTACATTAGGTTATTTTTTCATAAACTTGGAGTGAAAAGCGTCCCAAGATTTTTCGGCGGCAAATGTGACTTGACCACAATCATTGTTGCTCACTCTGTACATACATTACTTGTGCATTAATTTTAGGTTCTATCATCATCCATGGATGATGTAGTGAACAGGCAAGCCTGCATTCGCGATGCAGACGTGAATGAAAGTTTGGTCAACCGGGCGTACGAAGGCGATATCTCAGAGGCCAGGGAGTTGAAATGCTATTTCAAGTGCTATTTCGAAAATGCTGGATACATGAATTCCAGGGGAGAGATTGACGTGGACAAACTAAAGGCCAACATCCCGTCGGGCGTTAGCAGGAAAATGGCGATTAGGGCCATTGATTCGTGCAAGGGACATGATGGGGCAGATGGCTGCGAGACCGCCTTCGAAACCCAGAAGTGCCTCCTGAATAAAAATGTTGCGTACTAATACCGACTGTCGAAGCCATTCAATGTAATAAATTCTTTGATGTTAAATGCGTAAGAAATTGGTTTTTGTTCCCATTAGACAATCGAATAAATGTGCTCATATTTTATTCAAGTGTCTAAGATTTATTAATTCTTGAGGCTTTTAATAAAAATATTTATTAGAAAAAAATTAAAAATCAATGATTACCGTTGATAAAATAATGATAATGATATTAAAGCAAGAGCATTGACGTCCGGTTAAGGTTCAGAGTTAGGTTTTGAGTTTCTAATTCTAATTCTAGAAAATAGATTTCTCCACAACTGTTTCGATCTTCAATAGTAATGTAATAATATGGTCGCAAGATCGAAACCATTGTAGAGCAATATATTATAAACTGTGAAACTTAGGCACATATGTACGATTGTGAATCATCCTTGAGCATGGTTCAGTTACCTACGATACAATTGTTAATACAATAGTATCCTTAGGAACTGTACCACGATCAAAGATAATCCACGTTCGTACAACTGGGCCTTAATGTCTTGTGTTAACCAGATTAGAAAGAAAACTTAAGAATTTTGATCGATTTTAATATTTAAATTGTTATTTAATGTGCATTGATTTATTCTGTTAGGAATAATCCTTGAGCATGGTTCAGTTACCTAGGATACAATTGTTAATACAATGGTACCCTTAGGAACTGTACCAGGATCAAAGATAATTCACGTTCGTACTACTGGGCCTTGATATCTTGTGTTAACCAGATTAGAAAGAAAACTTGTGAATTTAGATCGATTTTAATACTTCAATTGTTATTTAATGTTCATTGATTTATTTTACTTCGACGAGAATTTGATAAATGGGACCGAAAATAAAGATTCTAGGTAAGTTTTTCGAAATCAGTGGCCCAAAAATAGATTGAGGAGCGAATTTCTCGAAATCACATTGCTTGTAGTAAAAGTTTATCGAAATCACAATTACTCGATATTTTAAATTGCTTCAAAATATATAATCTAACCTATCCATCTGTACTAAACTAAACTAAACCATCTTACCTAACTTAACGTTATCGAGGTATTTCTGTTTCGAGGTTGCATTCGAGGAATTGTATTGTTGGTAATTGATTTCGAGCAACTAATTTCGAAAAAAAAACTACTATACCGGGCCCTCTTTTTTCTTCATTACACATAACATTCCCATGTGTAACGTAAAAAAATATTGTCAACCTATAAAGCGGCGTAGGTGAAAGGCAACCAGTTATACACAGTTAAGTCTAACATAATCACAGAGGTAAATTTTGTTACAAAAAGAAATCGCAAAATTCAGTTTTAAATGAAGATGTTATTATATTCAAACATAAACATGACAACATACCAGGTTAAGTGTGGTTGAATCCTGATGCATCCCAACGCAGAGTATTTGTTATGAATTGTGGGCTTATGCAGTTCGTATATGGCTTTATAGTTTATTCAAGTAACATATTTGCAGGTTATTATAAAATTAACGGGATAAATCCAATCGTGTTTTCACAGAAGAGATAAAACTGAATATCCTATGTTGTGTACAGGAAAGGCCCATAGGATCGCTTTTAGATGTAGACAGACAGTTTGAAATATCATACAGTTAGAATATCTTCATTAAAACTGCTGTTTTGCAGATTCTTTATAACCTCTCTGTGGTTTATGCTAGATATAAAGGTGTATAACTGGTTGCCTACCCATGTAGATACGCCTTGATATTGTCAAGTCAAGTAACATATTTGCAGGTTATTATAAATTTAACGGGATAAAACCAATCGTGTTTTCACAGAAGAGATAAAACTGAATATCCTATGTTGTGTACAGGAAAGGCCCATAGGATCGCTTTTAGATGTAGACAGACAGTTTGAAATATCATACAGTTAGAATATCTTCATTAAAACTGATGTTTTGCAGTTTCTTTATAACCTCTCTGTGGTTTATGCTAGATATAAAGGTGTACAACTGGTTGCCTACCCATGTAGATACGCGTTGATATTTTTATTTAAAATTCCTAGTATATGTATATTGCACGTCTGTACTCGTTACATAATAAACATGTTTTCTGTTTTTGTAAAAGTTCGTGCTTATAATAAAACATTTGAACTATTATTGAGTCATAATAAAGCCATTAAATTAAGGCAGTTAAATTTTATTAACCTCCACATATTATGTTTACTGCATATACATTACATTCGTACTTTACACTTTACACCTCGCACCTCATATAGGAAACACATTTGGTTAACACAGGTAACAGTTGTAAAGTTTGTTGCAATTTTGCAACACTTTTAATATTTTTGAAACTTTAGCTAAGTATTTTAATTTTTTTACTACACTATGACAAAAAAAAACAGCTTAGTATACTGTTGGCACAAAATTAGTGTGTTTTTAAGTTTTCCATAATAGTAATACAATTAAGGAGAATGTCTGAAATAATATTATGTACCCTTTAATGCAGTAGAGTGCAACAATTTATAAGGTCCCTAAGGATTATATATAGCATGTCCCAGGATTAAGTTTACAAGAGGGATATTTTTTTAATTTATAGTTTTAAGTAAACATATTATATACTCTAATTTTTCTAAACTGGCGTTCACGTCATCAAACAGCTGTGTGAGGAGGTTTTTCGTACCAACGTGATTGTTTTCGAGAATATGCATAACAATAGTTTAAGAATCGAAATTAATAAATCATGGTATGTTGACGGCCGTGATATTTTTTCGGCGACGATGCCAAATCGTTTTCACTAACACATGCTCATATGTGTGTGTATAACCAAACTTCTTTGACGTTGAACTTGTTACATTTGATACAATATATATTTTGCCATTGTAGATGTTAAACCATAACCACAAGATTGATATCTGCACCAAAAAATGGCAGAGAAGTCGACGAATTTGATACAAACCGCGAACTGTCGCACAAGACAGCTGGCAACCTTGTAAAATTGTGCCATCATTATTATGATGATCTGAACGCCAGTTTAGAAAAATCAGAGTATAGGAATTATAATTCCTTTATGGTCTAAAACTATCAGTTCAGTTATTACAACTTTGATTTATTTGTACAAAGTTTTAAAATATAAAAAAAAATATTTACATTTTGACAGTTGTTATGTCTCAGCTCGAAGACCTACAGACGCTAATTAATAAAATAGTCACAGAAAGTGAAGAATATGGGCTATCACTGAACATAAACAAAACAAAATACATGCTAATAACTAAAACAACTCAGGACAACCATCGAGTATATGTAAAGAACCAGCCTATTGAAAGGGTAAGAGAATACAAATACCTAGGCACAACCATTAATGAAAATAATGATAGCTCCCAAGAAATTCGAATCAGAATCGAACAGGCAAGAAGCTCCTTTTCTAAAATGAAGAGCCTTTTCAGTTGCCGAGATCTAAACCTCGATCTAAAAATTCGAATGATGAGATGCTACGTACTATCAATACTATACTACGGAATGGAATCCTGGACATTGAAAGCAATCGACATAAAGAGACTGGAGGCATTCGAGCTATGGATATATCGAAGAATACTGAGGATCTCGTGGGTAGAGAAAATAACGAATGTAGAAGTGATGAGACGTATGAATAAAGAAAAAGAAGTAATTCTGACAACTAAGCAAAGAAAACTGGAATATATAGGACATATCATGAGAGGAGAAAAATATCAAATACTACAAGTAATTATGCAGGGGAAAATTAGAGGAAAGAGGTCCATAGGAAGGAGACGAAACTCATGGATGAAAAACCTTAGAGAGTGGTTTGGCTGTACTAGCAACCAATTATTTAGAAATGCGGTCTCAAAAGTGAAGATCGCCTTGATGATTGCCGACCTTCGTATCGGAGATGGCACCTAAAGAAGAAGATGTCTCAGCATGACCTACTTCAGTGTATAAAAATGTAATTAAATGGTTACTTTTGTGAAAAAATATTGAATATCTTTATAACCATGGGGTTCAGACATAAGATATGCCCCATCAAATTGAATAGAAGAAGAAGACCTATCGAGTAATGACATCAAATAGGGGGCATTCTGTTAAAATAAAATGGGTTATACCGCTTTGAAATATGAAGTTTGGCATTTTTTTCTGAACACCCTGTATTATTAAATTCAAATTTGTCACTACCAAAACATTGCTTATTAACCACACTGACATTATTCTTAAAACTTATTCTTACCATCAACAATTAGGTCGCTACGACTTTTTAAAGTTGAGCTTGTTTATGCGTGATATTTTGAGAAAAAAATTGTAAATAGGCAATACTGTAATATAATCGAAAACTAAATACACAGCAATGCAGAAGTTGAAAACAGTCATCAGAAAACTTGAATAAATACAGGGTGTTCCACTTAAAAAAAAAATTGTTTTTGTAATTCCGCCAAATTGGGGGAAAATAATTTTACGGCATAACTTTTTTTAAACCAATAACTTTTCGTACGAAACATTTTTTTCTATCTCTTACGCGAAAGGCGCCAGGAAATCCTGCCGGACTATTGCAGGACCTTGTATAATCAATAACCTTTTACCCTAAGGTGTAAGGTCCCGATGGATTACAACGGAATTACAAATGGAAATAATCAGGTGTATTGCGTATCAAAAACTTTGGCAGTAACGTGCACGTTAATTGCAGCATCACATTCGAATATCAGATGCATGTATGTCATCAATGCATCTGACATTGGAATGTGATGCTAAAAGTTACTTATACGTTACTACTAACTTTTCTTGGTACGCAATACACCTGATTATTTCATTATGATTTCCTATACATCTTATTGGAGAAAGTAAAAAAGTAGCATTCGGAAGATTAAAAAATGTATACTATCATGTCCCATTACAAGAATCATGTGATTAAAGATATGAGAATTGTTTGATTTAACAAATTTAAGCCTAATAATAAGTCATAGTTTAGTAATTCATACGTAATAATACGGTTAATATTAAAATAACACAGTGAATAGTTTATGAAAATTTTGAAGATGCTTCAAGCATATTCAAAAAACAACAACAACACATTATATTAATTCCTAAGCTATACAAATAATATTTAAATGCAGTAACATGACTTAAACAGAGCCAACAATTATATCCAAAGATTACGAGTACACTGTTATATAGACAACCCATTTTACACACTGGCAGCAGTTGTTTGGAAAACTAAATGTGGCATCGCCACTAAATGTGGCGTACACTTTTCGGACGCAGGAAGCTTATGATTTGCAAAGATGTCGTAGTCCACATTCAGATCTGGGAAAGCATCGGTAAACTGGTCGATACAAGACTGCAGTGAATACTGCTTCCGAAGTTCCACTTCGGAAATACGCCATAATTATGAAGAAGTCGTGCTCTCTTTTAAAAGGCATACTTAATAATTACAAATCTGAAAGTATTTATAGGTTAGGTAACGTCAGTCTTGTAAGGCACCAACATATACGGCCTGAAATCTAATTAACTCGCCAATAAAAGGACCAATATTTTTAAAAGATGAGTACGACAACAACATTATCGAAACTTATTTTAAATAATGCCAGAAACACACGCGATATTGCGGCGCTGACGAAACCCTTAGCAAGCAATTAGGATCACGCGAGGATTAAATGAAACTTATCAAGAACAGTTTACGAACGCCAATGGCCAAACGCAACAAGCAACTTAGTAAAATAAAATTCACCAAATCTATAACAGTTACTAATCACGTGGGTTTTGTACATAATAATTGGCTCTATATTTGGAGCAAATCTAAAAAGCTAGATCTATTCATCCAAACAGAAATAGCACTGCAACTATTGTATTTATCGTTAAATATGTGTTTAAACTTCTCATATTACCTAAAAACGTTCTCTTATTTCTCAGAGTCGCTGGAATTTCTTCGAAGGGGCTCGAAATGGGAACCAGCAAGATACCATGCAGCAAATATTATTATGTAGCAATAGCCGAAAGATCATGAAATGTTTATTCGCTGTACTGTAAATAATTTAGTTATAGTTTCTTCCATTTTAGTTATAGTTTCATCCATTTTGGATACCTGTTATTATTATATTTTTTATTGTTTTCTTCCTTCTTATTGGAATACTTACTGGTAGATTATATGTTTAGATATTAAGATGTTATTTTCCAATTATTTTTATTATGTGTTCAATAAAAACCATGTTGTAATTTCATTACAACCTCAATTGTTTTTTTTTTTGTTAATTTGCAATTTATTATATTTTTCAATTATCAGCAGTATCAGTACTATTTATAGTATTTCATATCAGTTGTATCATCAGTAGTATATTATTCTGCAGAAGTAGTATTTCCTATCACTTGTATCATCAGTAGTATTTTATTCTGCAGAAGTATTTTCCCAGTGTTTTGATAAATCTTCAGCTTTTTAACCAATATTTTTTAATTTTGTTTAAATACGAAATTACAAGTTTTTTTAATGGTTAAAAAGCTGAAAAAATAACAAAAACTGAAAAAAAAACATCACCCAAGTGTCAAACTTCAACCCAATTTTGAAATTTTGCTATAATAACGACATTGTAGGAGTGGACAAGAAAAAAAATCAAAATTAATAAAATTTAAGATATATGAAGAGAGAAAAGTTCATTAGCTAAAATGTTGCTCGTGATTAGACACTATTTAGTCTCTTTTATTTTCAAATATTTCATTTTTTCACAAATAATTACGGAACCAAATATTCGATTTCCTTTAGAAAACATTCCAAAAAATGAAAGCCATTTTGTTATATTATTTATATTCATAAAAACCTAAAAAGTATTTGAATTTACATTTTTTTTTCAATCTTAATTAATTAATCTTAATTGAATTATTTTTTCTAATCTACTAATTATGAAACACTTCAGGCAAATGTCCCATATCACTCGAATCATCGCCAGACAATCCAAAAGACTTCAAAGTTCTATTAGTCTGGCTTCATTGATAATTGTTTACAGAGACATGGAACATAAAACAATTGTAATCTAATAAGATAAGTGAAACAAATAAACTGATTTGCGGAACAACATAAATAAAATTTCCAACAACTGGACATTCATAGGAACAAATAGGGTAAAACTGCTTGATTGACTTAGGAACAAACAGAGTGTAACTAAATGATGAATAAATTAGAATAAAAGAAGAAAGTAGAATATCTTTTTTTTAACAAGCAACATAAATTATTACTTACAAATAAACTAATAAGAATTGTACTTACTACAACACGCGCTGAAAATTAACATCTAACTGCCAGGAGTGACTAAAATACCATAAAGAATTTAGTACCATGAGAAGAAATGATTTTTCTTGAAGGTGCAAATTATTGCATACATATTTGCTCGTAAAATTCCTACTTAAAAATATTTAATACTAATTTAAGAAAATATTTATTTAATAATACTATTTAATTTAATAATAATATTTTAAAATATTGAATTACGCCTGGCGCCTCTCAAGTGCTAAATTCGCTCCTATCTCTTAGTGATCGAAATATTTCCTAAATTAGTAAAAATAAGTACAAAACTGTAAGTACAAAAATAAGTCTGATTGTAATCAATCAGAGTGGATGGCTATGAATTGTATGTATGGATGTATATATATATATCATCTGTTAGAAGGCAAAAGTTCGATTTTATAAAATCTGTGTTTTAAAATTTATGAAAATTAGTTAATACTTACTTATAATTTTGATAAATGTAGGCTCCAAGTTATAAATATTCTAAGATTTATTGAAATGTGTGTGGATCCATCCTGAGTAATAGAGTCCATAAAACCTTTTTTTTGTTGTAATGAACTAATTTCGGCTTAGTTTGCTGAAATTTGTCGACATGGGTCTAGTTTTGTGTTATTTTCTAAATATTTAGTAACTAAAATTGTGACTGCTGTCTGACTTTTATTTAATTGAGTAAAATTGAAGTGAAATTTAGGAAAGATGATAGTGGGTTGGATGATGAAGTAAAATGGTTAGATGTTATGTCACATGTTGCCCAGTGTATGTTTTTTTTTGCTTTTCAATAGTTGATTTTCTAAATTCTACGTTTTTTTCATAAATGACATAGATGACATCTTCACGAGATGAAAGCATAATGATAAAAATGTACATCTGTATGCGGATAATAAATATTTCCAAGAAAATGAAAAATTGTACTTCACTAGATTAAAATAAACTTTCACCAGTTTTTATAATTACATCATGTTGAATTTATTGCACGAAAACTTGTATCCAATGTAATTATTTACCAATATTATAATAATCACTAATGTAATAACAATTTTAGCATCTTTTAGCATTAAACCAGCTGACAATACGCTACTTGCATTTATAAGAATATTACAAAATTTATAACAGACAGGTTTTTTACAGATTAATTTTTAATCAACAGATACGTATTGCCATTGTATACTGGTAGCCGTTACTTTGTGGAACATGGTAAATGAATGAAATAAAACAATTTTACTTTGTTGCTTCCACTAACACATTTATTTTTCAAAAAATAATTTAGTTACTGCAGTTTCGACTACTTTATAGTCTTTGTCAAACTAAGTCACTTAGTATTTTTTGTACAATAAATGTGTTAGTGGAAGCAACAAAGTAAAATTGTTTTATTTCATTTATTGCCATTGTATTGGAAAGTGCTAAGTCAAGAACGTTAATTTTTAATCAGTATCACCCTATAAACATGTTGTGCCGTACTTGATTTTGGAATGTGCCAAGTATAAAATATATATTTTTCTACAGTAGAGCTGATAATTTATTGACCTCTGTATCTCTGCATTACATTTTTTTATTTCGGCTGCATTCATCGATAATCTAGCGCGGAATAATAATCTGTAGGAAAAATATGTAAACAGAATAATTACGACACTCTGAATACAAATAAGGTCTGTTCGACTGTTTGTTTTTACGTGATTAGCATCCGAAATAATCATATTCTGATTTTAGGGAAAACAAGAGTACATGATTCCATTATTTTAATTGTAATCATTTCCGATACTAACGACACTAACGAAAAAAACAAACGAACGAAAGTGACAAAATACAAAACCCGCACTGAGATCACTGAGGTGCGTCTGTAAAATATTGATTGAAATAAAATTCAAACCAAATGTTTTTGCACATTTCTTCAGACATCCTTTATATTTAAATTTGATGATTGAACTATTTGTCTATGATTAATTAAATTTTTCGTTACTTTAGTTTTCAGAAACCATTGCTCTATGATTAATTTAATTGTTTGTTACTTCAATTTTCTTTAAGCCTCTTTTTTTCATTGCTTCTTTATTTTGCTTCTTTAGAAATAAACAAAAAGTGTTTTGTTTAAAAGATGTAACATCGTTTATTTTAATTGCAACTTATCTTTTTTTGGAGACATGAGTATAGTAAAGATTCGGAATTTAGACATGAGATATGTATGACCTTAAACTTAATAGTTTCCGAGAATAGATAACAGCACTGTTTTAAAACTTTGAGGTCGATAGTGTTTTATTACATTTCTCGGTTAGTCGGTCCTTGTTTCTGATTTTTATGTTAAATAATGCTTTATATTAGGTTCCTGCGTTTGAATATCTGAAATAATGCCAATTCTTTGTATGTATTTAATTAGAAGGCAAACATATTTATCATAACTTTTACTTTTAATGTACGTTTTGTACGTTAAAGTCGTTATATTAATGATTTTAAAAAATATATTAACTCAATAATTATCTCATTAACCTAAATTGACCAAGAATTATATCGTTTCATATTTTACGACAATATTATCTTGAGGAACTTTAATGGCCCATAAACTTTGCAGGCCAATTTTATAATTTTACAACCCTCATATTTATGCATATATTATATGCGTTATTTCTACATTGCTTTCCTTCTATTTCCATTTCCAAGCTGTAATGGATTTTATACCCTACATCCAGCGTCCTTCCGTCGTAATTATTCAAATAATTAAAGTCGGGCTTATTGTCGGCAACTTCGCTTGTTAAAACGCTGAACTTGCCCATGAGCGAAAATTTATTTTGGCCAATTACAAAGTTCCGGCCCCGCAAGAGTTTCATTTTTTGTAAATGTGTCCTCAATTACTTTCAGCAGTTGAGTAATTTTGTGCGTCAGGATTTATAGATATGCATTTCCAGATCTTTGTGCTGGATACTAATTACTGTAATAATTTTTCATTTGTAATTAAAAATGTAGGACAAAACTTTACATACTTTTTTAAAAGTAGACAATTAGGTATACTGCGTATCAAAATACGTTAATAGTAACGTATTCGATATGTTACAACATCATATTTAAATGTCAAATGCAATTATGATAATATAATAGCATTTGATATTTGAATGTGATGTTGCAAATAACGTATACGTTACTGTTAACGTTTTTTGATACGCAATACAGCCCAACATTTGTAATTCAAACCTACTTAGGTGCCTTGCTATAGCGTAATAACAGGCGGCACCCACAACAGAAACTGCATGCGGGAATCTTGACAATATCTAGAATGATAAATGGCACTCGAAGAAGAAATACTTATTCATGCATATCACTATAACCTTCACAAAGGCAAGTCTTGTTCTAGATAAATGTAGATATACGGAAGTTATTATCAGTAAACTGAAGCACCATGAAATTTACCATGCAATTGAAGTTCCGTAGTGGAAATGGATGGGAAATTGCCCAGGAAATGAGGTAATTTAGACTCAATTTGAGATAATGAAAGACAATCGGAAATTAAATACCTGTCCAACACTGGGCGACGTGCCGGTCGTTATTGGAGAGTCGAGATGCTGGAATTGTAACATTGAATTCGAATTTCATTAGGATCGCATTCAGATTCCGATAAAATTGTAAACTGCAATTGGAACTTTATGACTTCGTGATAAATTATATATCAGAAAATTAATAGTATTATGCTCCGGAATGAGTATTGTCACCTATTTTGAGGAAATTTTCGTATTATGTTTTTCATAAAAAATTGAATTAAAAAATCGTCGGATAATTATATTTTTACAAGTCCATTGTTTTTTCAGACCAAAAAAATCTTTAAGGGATTAAATCATTAATTTGGTAGTTGAATATTACATTGGGTGTTTCAACGCTTTGGGAACGGTCAACCACCGGGTTATTAAGAAAAATATGTAAAAAATAAGTTTACACAAAAGTTATGTACTAATACTAATAATTAACTTGCATTTAATAAAAATACCAAAATTTTCCTGAATAGGAAACCGTATATCAAATGAAAAATAATTTAATGGACTTCCAAACGATATTTATAATACTCCCTCCGTTCCAAAATAAGTGACCGATTTTAGATTTTTTAATGGATTATTAAAATAATGTAATTTAATGTATCGGTAGATATTTATTTCAATTATGCACGAAAAAAGTGAATCTAGTAGCCGCAAGAAGTTTTAAATTGCCAGAATACAGTTTGAAGGGAACAGGTAAAATTGCATAATAATTGTTAATGTGTTTCTTTATCCGCTGACAATTTCTTTAAGGTTAATTATTACGGTCGTCGTGACAAAAACTACGCAACAAGTGAGGGCTTCAAAGCTTAAAAGCTTCAAAGCCTTTAAACCTTCATGAAGCTTTAGTAGTTTCCTCATATGAGCAAAGACAAACTGCGTTTGCAGGAAACATTGTTACGCAATATAGTTTGTGCCGACCGTTTATAGCTACTAAATTGTGAAATGTTTCTCATAGGTATTAATTTTCAAATGCTTTTTATTTTATGTTATAGTTTAGTTTTGAAAATACATGTTATATATCTCATTGCATATTTGTTTATGAAATTGGACACATATTTTCGGACAAATATACTTCCTATATCTGACACTTGTTTTCAAACGAATTGAGTAATATATAGGGTGCTCATTTTAAAAAATGAAGAAATAGTGCAGTATGAAAATATCGATCACCCTGTATGGTATACTGAGTTATATGTCAAATGAAAATTTATTATTTGTTTATAAAATTTGACACATATTTTGGAACAAATATACTTCCTAAATCTGACACTGGTCAGGATGTTCATTTAAAAAAATTAAGAAATAGTGAAGTATGCAAATATCGATCACCCTGTACGGTATATTAAGTTATTATAGTATAGTAAGCTTATTTTAAGTTATTAGGACTTGTTAACTCCATCAATAAGAGCAGGAAAAAATAATATAATTGAATACAGTTTTGTATAGACATCTGAATAACATGCAAACGGTTAGGTTTCAGCCTCTATAACCATACATCATTTTAATTCTGTAGAAACGCAATATCCAACAATGCAAAGGTATATAGGGTGTTCCATTAAAAAAAACAAAAGTTTAGTCTGAAACTGTCATATGAACCACCCTGTATAAATTTCAATATTTTTATGACGTACAACTTATAATTGTAGACATTTCACACACTCACAATTTTTTCGACTTACGCTATTCTTGTGTGCAGTTAAAAAAATAATTTCGAGAAAAACGCGTTTAAAGATTCAAAACTTAATAAAAGTTGAAATGTAGCAATAATTGCTGCATTTTATATTTATAATTTATACATTTTTCTATGAACAGTATTTATATATTTTTTAACAGACTTATAAATAAGGGTATAAATATTCAAATTAATAAATTTGCTCAAATACCGCATAAATAGACTTACGCTGTTCTTGCATCCAGCTCCTCAATTGTACATAACTTTTGTACAAAACATGTTTTGATATTTTGTTTATTAACCCAGTGTTTGTTATATGTATTATACAGAGTCTTTTTTAAATATGGAATGATAGCGCTCCTGTCGGTTCGAAGAAATATATAATCTTCGAACAGGTAAATTTTTGTTATTATTGCGCATTTTCTGACGCACTCATGAAAAATTATGACATCAGTAATATTTGACTTATGACATTAATGTCATTGACATTATTTGTAAATGGAATTCAATATTTGTTATTTCACAACATTTGTAAAGCTTTAATTCCCTTTACAGTCACATCATATTTTTGCAAAAGCACTATCATTTCGATAAAAAAATGGTAATTTTACTATCTAGGATAAATCTCGAATGGGTTGATCGAAGTGTTTAAAAAATAACATAATCAAAGCAACTCTATTAAATGTTAATGTAACATTAAATGTTCGAACTGCTGTCCCAATACTACTTGGCCATAATTTATACGATTTAAAAAAAATTTAATAGGAATATTCAAGATTCAATAGTAAAATTAATAACAAATTGCTATTCAAAACTCTACTCTTTAGAGCAATAAGTATAAAAAAAAGTGATTGCAAAGAGAATTAAGAGCTCTGCAAAAGTTACAATAACAAGTACAAAAGAACATACAAAATAATTGAATTCCATTTAAAAATATATATAACAATGACGTCATAAGTCAAAAATTAATTAGAATTAGTTAAAGACAGTTAAAATGTTAAAAAAGTGCGTTAGAAAATGCAGAATAAATAGCAAAAGTTACAATAACAAGTACAAAAGAACATACAAAATAATTGAATTCCATTTAAAAATATATATAACAATGACGTCATAAGTCAAAAATTAATTAGTATTAGTTAAAGACAGTTAAAATGTTAAAAAAGTGCGTTAGAAAATGCAGAATAAATAGCAAAAATCGACCTGTTCAAGGATATTTTATTTTTTCGAACTCTTTCGGCATGAGCGCTTTGATCCCATATTTAAAAAAGGACCCTGTATAATTTAATTACCTTATACAGGGTGTCCAATATAAGGATGGGGGATCTCGGAAACCGTAAAAGTTACAAATTAAAAGTAAAAGTAATAATTTTTATCTTCGTCGACATCATTTCAACGCCTATTACATGAAAATGTTCAAAATGTTTTTTCTGCACAAAAACATGGGAAACCTTACTGTGATATAAATCGTTGAATTCGTGATAGGAAATGCTATATAATACAGGGTGAACTTTTTTACGGGCCAAAAATTTGGCAATGAGAAAGCCTCTTGTCTTTTATACCATTTCAAATAACTTCAGAAAAAAAAATTAGAAACGAAATTGCGAGATTCAGATTTTGGCAGCTTGGCTACCGCTTTGAAATTTGTAAAGTTTGGCATTTTTTTCTGAACACCCTGTATCACTAAATGCAAATTGCTCATTACCAACATGTTGCTTATTAACCACACTGAGAATATTGCTAAAACTTATTCTTAGCATCAAAAAACGAGGTCGCTACGATTTTTTTAATTTGAGTTTGCTTATGCATGATATTTGGAGAAAAAAATTGTAAATTGGCAACACTGTACCATAATCAAAAACTAAATAGACAGCAATATAGAGGTTGAAAAATGTCATCAGAAACCTTGAATAAATACAGGGTGTTCCATTTAAAAAAAATGTTTGTTTTGTTATTCCGCAAAATTTGTTATTCCGCAAAATATACCCTGTATAATTGAAAATAATTTTACGGCATAAAGATTTTTCAACCAATAACTTTTTGTACAAAACATTGTTTTCTATCTCTTATGGGAAACGCGCTAGGAAAACCCGACGCACTGTTGCAGGACCCTGTATAATATATTATAGTGAAATACATATCCCATAAAGGGGAATGTCAGTTGTAGGGATAATGCAGAAAAATATGCATTCTGATTACTGATGGACTGATTCCATAAAAATAGAAAATCTATAAAAATGACGAGTTGCTGATATTATCAATTATCCTTTTTGCTACTATTAGTTCCTTGTGCAGTTTTTCCACTTTTATCTGCGTATATTACAAAACGAGTAAGTATACAAATCAAAATCTCTTGAAAATATCATAATAATAATCTCTATGAAAACTTTATATCCCTGAAAATATTCTTTAAGAAAACTTATAGTTTCTGAAGAATGAATTCAATTTCTAGGAAATATCAGTAAAAGTCTAGCAATTTTCATAAAACCGCATGAGAGTTTTACAATGACGTAAAATCCATATATCTCCTAAGAATTTCTTTGGATCTATAGGAAATATTCACAATCTGTAAAAACCGCGGAATCCCAAATAAGTCAAGAGAGTAGCATAAAATCTTAGTTGAATAACTAAAAGTACCACCAAATATCACATAAGTTCTATAAACTAACTTAATATCTCTGAAGAATGCGTGAAAAAAAGTCTAGCGAATTCCTTAATATTCGTTTTCACCTAAACTGAACTTATGTAATCAACAATCATTTTTTGCATTCTTCAAAGAAATTTACATTGACTAGTATAACTTATTGTTTTGAAGCAAGTTTGATATATTTTGAAACCGATCATATTAAAATCAACAAAAACATTTTATATTAGTAGGGGTTTTGAGAGCGAAACAACTTATATTATTAGCTATATCGTCGTAGAGAATTTAAATGTTCAGAATTTATTTAACTGCGATCAAAAATAAACGTGAAAAAGTTATTAAAAAAATTACAAATAAACAATTTGTTTTTTTCAAATACTCCTTTATTTTCATGTATTCGTTTTTATTTGTTTCCTAAACTGAATTAATGTAATCAACAATAATTTAGTTTTTGCATTTTTTCAAGAAATTTTCATTAACCTAATGATATATTTAGAAATTTTAATATAAATTTCTTAGTATTAAAGTAAGGTTTGTCTATACAGGGTGTCCTAAATAAAGTAAGATTGCATGGGCATCTTTCTCATTTTCAAAGCTAGAGATCTAGTTAAATAGGCAATATTGTGCAGACTTGCAGGCTGGTTCAGATTATGTTGAAAAACTTTGAATAGTCCGAGCAGTTTAGTAATTATTCTAAAAAAACTAAAAATCGCGATTTTCTAATAAATCCAATATTTTCATAATTATTAAAGATGCGGAAAAAAGTTCAAAATGAAAGTTACTTGGTTCAATCGCACAAACTTAAGAATTAAATCAAAACAAAAGTCAAATTGGCGGTTTCCGAGATATTAATACCAACTTTCCAATTTTAAATAGCCACCATATTTGATTTTTATACGTAGCTTAGATTTGGTTTTAGGTATATTTTTGCATGTATATTTCAATATGTAGTTCCATTTACTAGAATTTATGTAGCTACAAGTATGTCGTTAAACATCCCGTATTTATCAACGATATCAACAATAATATCTAATATTTCATCTGCAGAATTAATCGTATATGGTTACACACAATCTGTCTCTCCGTGTAGTAGATATAACGAAATACCCTATCAATCCGCTTTTCAATTAATTCGTCGTTCTGAGGCAGCAAACGTCTCTAATCCAACCATTATTTACTGCTTCATAATCATAATTCTCGATCACATTGCAACAAATCCCTGTTGTTCCGGTGTATCGCTCCTTTACCGATTTGGAACCATTGGTGGACATATTAGGCAATAAACAACTCCGCACTGAATGAGGCTGAAATAAATCGCCCTTTAGAGGCGAGTCGGGCTTGTGAAGTCGGTAAATTTAAGGTAATAGCACATCTGAGGCGCTTTACGATCAAATGAGAAATAAATGGCAATTGTCTTCCTCGGTGAGCGGAGGAATTAGTTTCGCTGAAAATATCCCACGTTCGCTCTGAAACACAGCAAGAATTCCTTATTCAGCACTGAAACTGGTTTAACAGAAAAGTCTAAATTTATATCGGCATTCTTTCTGAATTCATACATTTCTTCTTTAATAATATTTACTTATAGTGACCCGAAAAATAACTGATAAAAGTAAGTATATTTTTTCAGGAAAGACTGAAAAAAATGCTTCAAAAAACATTAAAACATAAAGCTAAAATTAAAAATTGCAAATAATCACTTAAGTTTAAAAGGCATACAAAAATTAGCAAATACAGTGTTACTCTAATTGGTGTAAATATACAAACACCATTTTCACGACGCTTTTTAATAGAGGTATATTGCATAAAATCGGTCTCTACTTTAAGTGTTCCTTGTATGCTGAATAATAATGTTCTTAAGTACCAAAGTATTTTTTTTCCATATTGTTACTTATTATATTCTATTCACGTAAAACCATCACAATTTTTATGAATGCGGCAAAATATGAGGTTTATCTATAAAGAAGTTCTATTACCAATAAAATGTTTTTATTATTTTTTTTACGAACGTCATTCCATTGTAGACGGAATACGTAATACTTCATAACTATTTAATATGCATGTTACGGCTACTGAAACACTGTTGGTCTTAATAAAATTATGTATTTTTAAATCCAGAATTTACATAATAGGTTACCGCGAAGGCGAAAACCACAAACCACAGGCTCCAGCATATAAACAAAGAGCATTTAAAATTCGTAACTTCACACTTGTAGGAAATTAGTCCAAATATGTATATACCTGCGACATGCTCAGCAGTTGTAAATTGTTACAAGCAAGTGCAGAAATGGAACACAAACTAACCTCCGCATTGACCTTCGACGGCGACATTGACTCTCTGATCTTGATCGCGTATGCACCCAACTCACGATGTAAAAGCGCCAGACGACATAATTTATTATTAGATGTTCAGCTGAAAACTTTGTATAATTCTGCATAAAAGGTGAGAGCTACATACAGCCTTGAAAGGCGATGGTGTAAAAAGCATTGTTATTTATCTGCACACGAAGATATGTAATTGTGCAGCAATTAAATGTAAAACGCGTGATAGTCTCACGATTGTATGACTTTGCATATAATGAAAATTATTGGATTAATTAATATTCATTTTAAGAAAATAAACTATATATAAATATATACAGTGCGGCCACGATAAGATGGATAAAACATGCTAACTCTCACGTTCTCCAGTTTGCCTTCAATAATGTAATACACAGCTGAGCTTGTATACGATTTATATACATGTTATATATCTACATGAATGGTAAAATAAAGTATAAATAGAATGAATATTTGGTATACATAACAAATTAAAGTTTAAAAATAGTATAATCCAAGAATATTTTGATTCTACAAACATATTTCGTAGATATTACAGTAATAGTAGAAGATAGTACAATGCCAAATGATTTTGATATCCAAATATATTTGTAGGTATACTCTGATTTTTCTAAACTGGCGTGCACGTCATCAAAATAATAATCATAATAATGATGGCACAATTTTACAAGGTTGCCAGTTGTCCTGGGTATTTAAAAATGGCTGCAATCAGCTGTTGCGCCCGTGCAATCTTGTGCGACAGTGCGCGGTTCGTATCAAATTCATCGACTTCTCTACCGTTTATCGTACAGATATCAATCTTGTGGTTATGGTTTACCATCTACAATGACAAAATATGCATTGTAATAATCGAGCAAATGTAACAAGTTAGACGTCAAAGAAGTTTGAAGCATTAGTGAAAAAGATGTGGCATCGTCGCCGAGAAAATATCGCCGTTGCCAACATAACATGATTTATTACATGATTGGCAGGCGAAAATTGTGTCCGCGGTTGATACACCGATTACCTATTTACAACCACCGGTGATCAGTGTTATGTAACAAATGATCTTCAGATTAATTTCGATTCTTAAACTATTGTTATGCATATTCTCGAAAACAATCACGTTGGTACGAAAAAACCTCATCGCACATCTGTTTGATGACGTGCACGCCAGTTTAGAAAAATCAGAGTATATAACGATTAAAAAAGTAAAGCTTATATTTATATTACAGCAGAAAGAATTTTCATATCGTAACCATTATATTAGCTATGACATAAATGCCTGCGTATATGGTCTGTAAATTATAATATCCGAAGTGAATGAACAGCATTCTTGCGGAAGAATTTCAAATATCGGGTTTAAAAATTATGACCGAAATGCCTCATTTTATATAAAAATGTGTATGCATTATTGAATTTAATTTTATATAAATAAATTTAGCGTAAAGGTATTGCGTACACACAATTAAATAATTTATTGTTAATATTTATTGTTATAATAATAATTTTATACATTTTCAATATTTGGGCACGTTTATAAAACTAGTTCGCATCCATGATCTAAAAATATTTGTACTTATTTTTAGGTAAATAACAGGTATTTATGACCTCTGAGGCATACGTATGACTAATTCAAACGAATGTAAACATTGATACGCAATACACCTGATTATATGTATTAAGTTTAAGTACCGAGCTTTATCTGTGTTCAGAATTCGATTTTCGCGCAACAAATTATGATAAATTATTAAAATTGGTAAATATTTAATGGAAATCTATTTTCTATTCGAAATAAATAAGCAAATGAATGCAAGTTAAGGCACATTCTTGCAAACATTAAGACGAGTATACAAAAATAATGAAAATTTCATTGAAAACAATATACTGAAAAATATGCTTACTAACAAGAAAGAGATAAGCAGAAAGACAAAAATGAATATATACAAAACTATATACAGAACGATTTTGACATATGGGAGCGAGATGTGGAAGCTAACAAAGAGAGATAAAAGTAGATTACAGGCAATAGAAATGAAACATCTGAGAAGAGTAAAACAAGTAACGAAAAAAGACAGGATACGAAATAAAGACATAAAAGAGGAATTGTAAATAGAATCAATAGAAACGTTTATAGAAAAGAAGTAGCTCAACTGGTGGGGACATCTAATTAGAATAAAAAATACGAATCAAACAAAACAAATCTGGGAAGCAAAAACAGGAAAAAAAAAACGAGGAAGAGGTAGACCAAGACAATAATGGGACAACAAAATAGAAGAAATAATAAACAGCAGAGGGAAGACAGTGAAACAAGCAAGAGAAATGGCAGAGAACAGAAGAGAGTGGAAATAATTTGCAAATACATAACAAATAATGTAATATAACTGTAATGTAACATATGTAAATATGTATAGCCCACACCGAAAGGTAAAGGGCCTATTGATAATAATAATAATAAAATATGTGATGAAATTTTATATACCTACTTACCTAAATAAACAAAAAAAAAAACATAAAAAACTAGAAAAATCGAAAATTGATTAAACTTCAAAATTAACAAAATTAAATAGAAATTTCTTAAGAAATTACTATGTCAATGAAAATTAAAGAAATCCTACATCGATGAAAATTTCGTAATAAAAACCCGAAATTACATAAAAATTTCATTAAAAACAACCAGAAAAATATTATGTCAATGTAAACCATCTTTAAGCGTCTTCAGGAATTTGTTAGAAACTTTCCTGAAAAATGCAACGAAATAAGTAATTATAAATTACATAAATTCAGTTTCGGTAAAACATTGAAACGATCATGCATTCGTTTCAAAATTTTACCGAAACTGAGTTTATGTAATTAATAATTATTTATTATAGATGGTTTACAGTGACATAATATTTTTCTGGTTGTTTTTAATGAAATTTTTATTTATTTGAAAAATCTGTTTTAGATCGCAATGACATATGAGTTTGCAGTAAAAGTAATGAAAATATGAAAATATGTATATTGTTATAAATATAATTTATAGCATACGATATTACGATATACAGGGTGTCCCACGCAAGTCTTTCGTTAAAAGTTTATGGGGTTCCTGAAGCAATAAAACTTTGAAAAAATTCACCCAAACATGGGCTATTGTGATCTCCCAAAATAAAATACGTAAATCTTTCTATCACTACCGGTTCTACCGGTAGTAGCTATCAACTTTGTTATATTTAGTGAAAAACCCTGTACATCTTTACATATTCAGATTGCTTGTTTAATTCTGAACACATTTTGTTAAGCATGCTGAGCGCTGAGTACTTATCTATGGAAGTTTTTGAGGAAAACAATAATTTCTAAAATTTTTGTGTGAAATAAACGATTTAAAAAAAACATAATTTATCTAGTGAGTGAAATAGGAAATGTTTTTTTTTGCATATTAAAGCTCAGCATGGCTCTATCAATACAATAATTTGGACGTGTTGATATTTGTTACTAGTATTCTTTCAAAAGTTTAATAATTTACAGGTACACTTCGAAACTCATAATTCATTTTTGTAATGGAACTTTACATATTCAGATTTCTTGTTTAATTCTGAACACATTTTGTTAAGCATGCTGAGCGCTGAGAACTTATCTTTGGAAGTTTTTGAGGAAAACAATAATTTCTAAAAATTTTGTGTGAAATAAACGATTAAAAAAACATAATTTATCTAGTGAGTGAAATAGGATCTGATTTTTTTTTGCATATTTTAGCTGAGCATGGCTCTATCAATACAATAATTCGTACGTGTTGATATTTTTTACTAGTACTATTTCATAAGTTTAATAATTTATAGGTACACTTCAAAACGTCAAAATTCATTTTTGTAATGGAATGACATATTTTTTGTGTAACAAGGCAATAGGCAGAACAATTTTCTCATCTGCTGCTCCAAACAGCATCGATTCGTCCGAAAAACTTCATTTTTGGCACTTATAACAAAAATTACTATTTTTCTATGGATCCGACAATATGTTTAAGGGAATTTAACTAGTTTTCCACATAGTACAATACTTCACAGAAATTTAAAGGAAATCTGTAGAGATATTAAGATATGCGATTTTACGTCTATGTAGATAAGCGGCTTTAAAGAATTTGTAGCACAGTTTTTCATACTTCCTAGAGGACGCAGTCTTATTATAAGTTACTACACAATACGTGATGACACTCATGACTAAAATCTCTCTAAAAGTTGTCTAATAATTAGATTTATACTTTACACATCACCACAGGATTCTTTTGTTTTATGATTTGTTTCTCTGTTCTCTGTTTCTCTGAACTGTTGCATTTGTTTTGACGATTCGCATATTCCAATCATTTATATTGTTGAAATTCTGGTTTTGTTTTAGTATTGCAACTTAATAGTAAACGATATTATTGTCCAATTTCGGCATGTAAACGTTGGAAGTTATTTCCTGAGACAGTAATTATTTTTTTAATATGTTGCCCCTACATAAATTGTGAGTATTAATTTTTATTTTAGTAATATATTTTAATTTATTTAATCAATTGTCGTTTTACATTGCGGTGTTGGCATATTTTTTATTAAGTAATATAAAAAAAAATCATTATTACCATCATAATTATTAGGTATTATCAGCCAAATAATTGTAACCAATTACTCTATAGGTGGGCAACAGTATAGATTATTATTATTGCTGTAATTATCATAATTATTATGATTATTATTATTATCATTATTATTATTACAATTATCACTATAGTTATAACAATTATTAGTATTACTCTCATGTTGTTTATACCTTTATTATTGTTATTATTTGAATGTAGGTAGCATGTTAACAAATTTGAAACAAAATATTATATATCTCTTAATTTTTGAGTGTTTTAATAATGTAGGGTTTTAAGTTGCAATTTAAACAATTCATTCACGTTACGATATCCAAGTCTAGTAATATTCAATAATAGATCAATAATAATTGAAACTTGTTCATTATATCCCCCTATAATTATGTTTTTATGCTTGTTTATTGATATTACGAATGTAAAAGTGGAAAAACCTAAAACGGTGCAATTATAATCAATAATTGCAATCATTGATAATTACAATGTATTCGATCGCATGTTTTTATTTTTGAAATGTTTGCATGTACCTACCACTAAATTATTGATTTTTGAAGATAATAAATCAAATTTGTGTTTTATTGGAATTAAAAAGTTACATTGAACCACCACTCGGACATTTTTACTCGGGTGAAGTTAAAAATGAAGTGTTAGTAATAATAAAATTTGATTAAAATAAATTAGTTCTCTAAGAAGATCCATGATTTGGTCGAAAACTATTCGATACTATAATTCCAATTTGAACATTTTTCGGTGCACATTTTTAAAATATGTGTGTCGTAACTTCTATAATATAAAATATGATCCTGCATTAATGCAGTAAAATGCGCAGTCTGTATCCGACAACACAATAAAGTCTAAAAAGACCGATATAATAATGTGATTGCGTGTTTTTATATGTATATTTCTTAGATAGATAAATCGAAGGTCAGGGCCGGTTTGAACGATTGTACCAAGTCACTATATTTATAGTAGTAACAAAATAATATCCATAATTGCTCCAATTATAAAAGTTTCAGAGTGAGTAAAAACAAAACAAGATAACATCAATTTACATAATCATTGGGTGTAATTCGTATAAATGCTCTTCTTCACACTATTGAAATGAAATATTTCATAATATGCTTGAAAGTTACTCCGTAAATCAAAACAATCAATAAATAACATTTAATTATTCCTATAAGTAATAATATGTATTTAATAATAATAATAATGAATACTACAGTTATTTATTATCAATAATGAAATAATCTGTTTTAAATAAATGATAAATAAAAAAAGTGATTATTCTTATATTGTTTGTTTATTTCTCCAATGAATTTAATGAAAAGATACACGAAACACACAAGAAAAGGGTTTAAATATGTCGTTCCAATTTTTTCGATGGTGGTTGGAGTGGTTCCAAATTAATTCGTTTTATTCGCTTTCTCTTGTTTTATTATTAAATTTACTGAAAACTAAATTTGGTCTGAATTACACAGCCAAAATTGGGCCAAAATGCGAAAAATGTCAAAAAAATATCGCAAAAGTTAAAAAATTGTCCGAATGCATGCAAAAATTTCAGGAGGTTGTTAAAACAAAATGCGAGCAAATATAGCCAAACCCTTCGGGGATTTTGTTAGTCTGTTGGCCTACTTTCATTTCGCGTTGTAGCCACTTAAGTTAAACTTTTTTGTTGCACTGGGTTATCATCTTTAATTGTACTAGTATTATAAAATAAAATACAAAAGTGTCTTATAAAATTGTCAGTAGAATAAGTGAAGTTGGTAGTAAAGTGAGCCAAAATCAGCAGTAATGAGGGTCGAAATCGAAAGTGGTTTATTGTTGTACGCTATTATGCATACTGGATTACCTACAAATCTTACTGTAATCAGTCCTTTACCTAGTAGTAGTAGATGGATCTTTATTGTTCTATCGACTCCATAATTATAACATTAGTTCATAGCATATTACCTATAAATCATTTACATACAATATACTTTATCTAAAACTTGTATTTCAAATAATTTAATTTCACAATTTCAGAAAAAATAGTTATATTGAATTATTCATGTCAATCTAGTCACGATTAAAAAAAAACTTTAGTTTCTTATTATGCAAATAACTCTTATTGAAATAAGTTACCTACTACAGTTTCCTAAAATTATTATTATCATAGTTTGTGCTACAATAAAAAAACTCTTTCTATTTGCAGTTTGAAAAGTAAAAATAGATGATCTTAATTTAATGAATATGAATTGATATTTATAACTCAGGACCTAGTGGCTATCGTCAATTTTGTTATAATGGTTCATTTTCACATTCTGTTAATTTTTATTCTGTTAACTTTTAATCTGATAGTTGATAACTGCTATCATTTAATAATACAGAAATTTCCATTATTAAGAATGATGATAATTATCATACATTTCCACCGGTAATTGGCATCTGTCACAATCTGCCATAAAGATTATCATAAAATTTTGTAATAGAAGACTATCAATTATGTTGGATAGTCTTCTATTACAAAATTTAAGTTACTTTCTACACATCTAGTGCAATTTGTAATACCGTCATAACGTGATTACTATTTATATCATAGAATTAATTATTTCACTATTAATAATTGTACCTTCAAGACGTATATAATAAGTTATATTACGACAAAAGATCATCCGTTGAATTGTGCGCAAAATAACAGCACACGTATTATTCTCCAAGCTGTGTGCAATACAAAATTATATAGTAGTTTGATATCATTAACTATTTATAATGCCGTGCGATCAATAATTATTTAGATAAAATAGGCCCTCGAAATGTTGGAAGTATGTCTACCAGTGTACAAGACGTCTGTTAAAATCTGGTGGCAGCAATTCATGATAGGCCTGTATTATGTAGGGATGCATATCCAAGTCCTTCAAATTCTTTTGGCAGGTTCCATAAAACTAACACAGTCATAGCCGCTCCTTATCTAAATAATTGTTGATCGCATGGTATTTATAATAAACTGTGCTTAAATGGAATTTTGTTAAATTATACCAAATATTTAAAATTTACAATTACATATTAGGGTGGATTGTAGGATTGTATAAAAATGACTCTAAATTACTGATATAATAAAATACTGCTGGGTCTCGGCCTACTCCAGGACCTCATTCGATTTACCTAAAATGAGAACAAAATTCAATCCAATTTAAGTATGTTAAAAAAACTCAGCTTTATTTGTCTATTGATAATGGTCGTGAAATCGAAACAATTGTAGAGTTTTCTATTAAAAATTTGTGAAACTTAACCAAGTGCTTCATTTATACTAATTTAAAGATGTTTTACCAAGTATCAACAACCAATTCATACAATCTAATTTTACAATCAATGAAACTTAAATAATTGCTTGCAAATCTATTCATTTTGAAGTATTATTAATTGTGAAATGACAATGCGTCATTATGGCATTATGCGTCAGTGACAAAATGCGTCATTATGGTTACTTAAGTTGAAAACACCAAATTTAGCACTAATGGAAACGCATAGTTAACGGGACTGTTCACGATAAGCCTCTGTTGACTATGCCTGGCGATTGGTTGTTAAGAGCGCGGTTTTTCGGGCGTAAAAGTGTTTTTCTACGAAAGTGTTGAAAGACACGTTTTCTGTCATAAAATTTAACCTTGAAAGTTGGTATTTGTTACAAGGAGTGCAGAAAGTACTTTCCGCACTTATATGAGTGCGGAAAGTACTTTCCGCACTCACTTTCCGCACTCCAATACCTCTCTTTTGATTTTTGAGGCAATAAATCGGACGAAACTGTGGATGCAATGGCCGCAAGTTCCGGCGGAGTGTTTGTTATATCGTCACTATCGGAATCCATTATTGATATTCTTCTACTTCCAGTATTAATGTATAAATTTCGAGTCTCGATTTGGTGACAAGCGATTTATAAATTTTCTGACGTTTAAATTAATGACAATGACATTTATTTTAAATTAATGATTAAATTTACATTAATCTTTAGTTTTCTACACTTTCGTAGAAAAAATAGTATGTAACACTCTTGCGGAAATGGCCATTGCAAAACTCGTATGAATGGAGCACTCGCTGGCACTCGTGCTCCAACTTTCATACTCGTTTTGCAATGAAGCCCTTTCCGCACTCTTATTACAATATACTATTTTCAACTTAAACGCTGTTAATAATTATTTTCACGTTATATTTTCTGTACCATAAATTATCAAAATAAATACTACGTGTCACTATATAGTTAGGTTTTCGATTATTTACGTTTTTCTATGAAATTTCATTAAATCTTAGATTTTTGCCGTTTTTCATCTTCATGGATTGTGTTTGCAAATATTTGTACACTTTTAAAGCTTTACTTGAATATTGACCTGATTCTACGTGACACTATATAGTTTATAATTAAAATTACCAATTGTTTACCATATTATTTAAATAATTTGATTCAGAGAAATTAAATTTATCCATTACAAAAATATATCCTGAAACATTGTAAAATACTGTATCTAATAAGATATAGTACTTATTAATTAACAGATGTTTCTATGGTTTTATTAATTATTTAAAATGTACCTAAATTGAATTTCCCGCCGTAAAAATAGTTAAAAATTAGCTCCAAGCAGTTCATGTGTTCGCTACGAGATGGAGCAATGACATAATTGCAATGCCATGTTGCCAACAATTCTTAACAGAAGTTTGAAATATGGGAATTAACTGCCAAGGTCATTTTTTACCGCTGTATTTTCAGCTCTCTCGGGGCTCTGCTGTTTGAACGAACGCCGTCTTTATTTTGCGGACTTTGCAAAATTTAAACCGCAAAATATCGTAATTGTTATAATTTTTAATGCAGGACATTCTAAATCTTTGCAACGCGAATGATGATTAAAACAGTGATAAGGCCCATTAATTAAATCATCAATAATTGTTGCCCTATTACCATGGGCATTATCGTAAATGGGTTTTTTTGTGCTCTTTTCTGTAATAAGGAAATTAGTTTGTTATTTAATATTTTTCTAGCAGCTAAGGAAACATTTTTTGTCATTTTTTAAAGAGTATAATCTCTTCCCATAATTTTATATGGTATGGTTAACAAATTCAATTTTGGTGACATCCTTCCCATACACACAAATCTCGCAATAGGCAAAAGAACTACACAGTGCACAAGTGCACAGTGCACAAGTTAATTGTCATAGAAAGATAAAATAGTCTAACTAAATATAAAAAATATAAAATATGCAATAATAATTGTCATAGGGAGGAATTAGTCATACACAAAATACAGACACAATAGTTGTCACAGGGTGAAAGTAGAAAATAGTCACGGGGGAGACAGAAGTTTATAAAACACACACAAAAAAAAGGCACAATAAACAAAGCAGAAACACACGAAGAAAACAACGATAATTGAATAGGATTTTCAAATTAACTACGCACCCGAATGTATTGAAATCTCTAGGGCGGAATGCACGCACTTATAATACTTTAAGAAGGGATAAGTATGTATACAAAATTTGGGTCCTGAGGAGATAAGGAGATAAGTTCTTGGGTCGTTAATAACTGCCATCTTAATACTACCTCTGTTCCATAATAAGTGAGCCATTTGAGTTTTCTTTCAAACTTATTGACACTTAGTTATTTTTTTTTATTTCTATTTTGATATTCTTAATATACGCCAAATTCTTAATCATATGTAATATAGACGTCAAAATATTTGACAGTTTAATTTGTGAAAAGCAACAATTAAAAGTCGAATTTTTAAGCGAAAGTGTTCTGACGCCGGAAGTTTCAAACGATGAGAAGACCAAATTTAATCAACCAAAATCGATCAGCTATTGTTCAGTTTTTACTGAAACATCAGAAAAATGGACGGCTGAAAAAGGAAGCGGTGATTTTGGCAATTGAAAAATTTGCCAATAGTCCCGATTTGAATGTGCTCGATCTTATTTTTTTTTCTTCTATTCAATCATTACAACACCAGTATTCACGACGCAATTACTAAGAGTAACGGACGAATTAATACGAGTTGTCGAAGAATCTTTCGAAGCGGAGACTAGACATACATTAGAAAATATGTTTATAAGTTTACAAACAGTTATGAAATCGATTATAGATTGTCTTGGTAACAATAATTATAAGCTTCAACATATTAGCAAGGCAATTAGCAAGGCTATGTGCGTGGAATATTCTCCAAAACTGATCATCATTAGAATCTCAATTGTTCGCTTAGATAAGCCATTGTAATGATGGTTTTGCGACAGATTTATAGGTCCCAAGGGCACAAGAAAATCTGCCCTAGCCGAGATTCGAATTATAGTAAGTATAGCTTCTAGTATTACATAGCGTATATTTTATCTTTTTCATTTTTCATTTTAATAATTATCTTACGTAAGGTAGCAAAGCTTATTAACATGTATTTCGTGAAATATAAAATCTATTAAACGTAAATTAAATTTTTTAGAATTCTTACTTAAAGAGAAAACCTTATGAATATCACAGCTATGAGTTGAATGTAAAAATTTTAGAATTATGCTAAAATGTGTATTTTAAATTTTTTATATCGAACTGTTGGAAGAAATTTTCCAATATTTTCCATTTCGAATGTAATGAATTTATTCCTTACTTTACGGACACCCTGTATAAGAAAATATCATGTATACGCAAATTACTTCTGCAGTTGTAATTTTATTTATATTGCGGTATCATGAATCAATAAATATACTCAAGGCAGCGCGATTGTAAATAATAAACAATTTCTAACCTATTGTCACTTTAAACGCAGAATGTAGAAAAAATCACGGCATAAAAATTAATTAGGTTTGCCCATATAGGTATAGCAGAATTGCTTTGTTATTACTAATTCTGTAACTCAGTGTTGATGCGTATCTCCTTTTATCCTGTCACGATCACTATTCAAGGATCATATATTTATAAATAGTATTTAGTGTTACTATACTGCAATTACACTAATTTCCTTTAGTTTCCAATTAATGTTATCAATCTTTACATGCTAATGAGCGCCAGAAACAATTAAAACATATTTTATTATAATTTGTATTTTTCTTTAAAACTACTCCATACTACAGTGCTTCTGTAATTATACCGTAGTACACAATGCTTTAAGGTAATAATGACATGTAATAGTTTAAACTGATAATATCATACAAGGTAGCACAAATTAAGAAATTTGAATCACTAATTAACACATACATATTACTAATTATTTAATTTATTACTTAACTCGGATTATAATATCTACTTGTTTAGAATATACATATGAAATCACCATAAAATATAAATGTTACAATTTATAAAAATCAGTAATATACAAACTTATAGAATACACTAAAAAATACAGTACCATAACGTTGCAGCCGTACAAAAACAAATGTTGTATAATATACATAATTAGATTCTAAATTTAATGAACTAATTTGCCGAAATAACAATTAATATTCGAATTCAGATTAATACGACCCATTGACTTATTTTGGAAATTTTGGTGTTTAGATATTCTTCTAGCTCATCATTAGTTCATGATTCATCAATTCTGTCAACGAGTACAAGCTTTGTTTAGATAGGTGCATGGAAAATGTTAATATAAATAAGTACATTCACATATTTGATTTTAAAAAGTCAAATTAGGCCGTAAATATCATATTTAATGTTGTACTAACATCACACATTAATATTATTTTGAAATTAAATGTCAATACGTTTCCATCCATAATTCGATAAATTATACCTCCTTTGCAACTTTTAATGTTGCAATCTCTATTTCATAATAAACTAATAATGCAAGCTGTGATTTTGTAAGGAATGAGTATATTTTGGTATTCACAATTTGACCTCGAAAAATCATGAAATACTTATACCATAAAATAGAGATCAAATATATTATTTATTTAAAAAGAAAATCGGCTATATTAAAATACACAAGATCCCAATGTTTATGTTCGAAAAATGGACACCCTGTATGTCAAAACATGAATAACTTGTACGATTGTAATAATGTTATCGTACGTATGAATAACTGAAGAATATTCATCCATGCTTGCAATGTCAGCATAATTAGTGATAGCTTAGCTGGTAAATAAAAATTAATTGGATATAAATTATATATTGAAATCATGACAACAGTCAATGTCTATCATGTTACTATTTAAATTAGCTATATAATCATACAAATAAAACCTGCATTATTTATTCACACGAATGTTATCATCAGGATCTAATACTAAATTTGTTCCATTCTAGAAACATTTTGATCACTAGAGTCATTTTTAATATTTAAATTGCAGCGAAATATTCATCAAGTAGAAAATATACAATGATCAGCTCATATTAAAATAGTTAACAAACATATTAAATTTAAAACAAATCTTTTTCTGAAAGTCATGAGAAGTAAAAAAATAATTACAGTGGAATATTACTGAAATATCTAAACATCAAATGGAAACCAATCTTCAATGAACAATATTCAAAAATATTATAACATAAGGGATTAATCAATTTCAAGAAAATTGATTGAGATAATAAATAGATACATATTTCAGTGTATGGACTAAATCATTAGGTTCATTTTAATATTCAAATTGCAGCCGATGTTCTACAACAACAAAATATACAAAGATTAGCTAATATTAAAACAGCTAAGGGGAATATTAAAATATAAATAATAATCGTGCCTAAGAAAGTTATTCAAAAGTGAAAAAGTAATTAAAGTGGATTACTGCAATATCAAAGAAATATTTGCTGTCAAATATTTTGTTACATCATTGGTAAGATTGATATTGTATACAATAAATTTAGTTTAAACTCTAACTGGGGTTACTTTATTTATCATAGTAATGGAGTTTTTATAAGTATATGCCAACGGAAGCAAAATGTTAATTCTGAAAATCGTAATGAATTCGATCTTAAATAACTCCTGGTTTGTTTATAGCAGTATTTATTTCGAAAATTTTGCATAATTTCAATATGATGTTAATTATTTTTCCTATAAATATTCATAGATTTTTCGAATAATTCAGTATTTTCAATATCTAGTTATTTGCAATCAAATACTACTTAATAAAGCAATTATAATAATAAAGTAATACCCTCTAGTGTTAATAAAATTAACTATAATTAGTTTAAACTCAAATCAATAATAATAATCAAATCAAAGTAAATTTCTTACAGAAAGTTTATAGAAAAAGTATAATTTAACTGGACTATGTACTATAGTTGTTCAAACTTATCAAGTCAGGGAATTTTTGGAACTACGATTTATCTGTGTGGGCACGTATATGCCTGAGGCTGAGCCAGTTTTTTTACAAGAATTAATTAAAATTGGAATTCTATTCAACTAAAGAAATTTTTATTTATGTGGTCGTATTGTAGATACATATTTAAATATCCTTATTTAATAAATCCACAAATATATATTTATATATTTTTTAAATATTCTTTTAATATAATAAAATTTTAATCAACATTAAAGATGCGATAAAATCTGCTGCAAATCCTGGGATATCCAAGTACAAAATTTATTATTCACAAAATTCACGAAAGTAGACATCGAATTTGAAAATACCAAATTTCGAGAAATACATTCCCAAACAACAAATATCATCACAGTACAACAGTTTATTGACATCATTAATTCAGCTATAGAAAACTATGCAGATGTAATTATTTTACAGAACGATTCAATGATTCAAGGCTTCAGTAAACCATTCTATACTATTCAGTAATGTATTTTAGACTTCAATAAGTGATTCTAGACTGCACTAAATTAATAAATCAATTTGGATTCTAATAAACAACTCTCTTAATGTAATGTAACATGTTCACGACATTTCTTATGTAATTTTCAATATTGAGAATCGCATTAGATTAGAAATTAATGTGTGGTAGATAAAATACATACATACATAAGTAAATTAACTTTTTATGAATAGCTTACACATATGATGGAGAAAATAATAATTATAGAGCTCATGCATCTTATTATATAAAACTTTTCTACTAATTAATTGCAATTACAATTCCCAAAATTTAAAACATTCCAGTGCCAAGTCGGATATTTGAGGCAAGTCTGCAAACTTGCAAAAAAACTTAAAATATAAGTCTTTTACAGCAAAATCATTCACTTATTATAAGCTATTATTTTGAAATTGTAGAAAATACTTTTTTTATATACAGGGAGCGCATAAAGTATTAAGACCTGGCTTTATTTTTTCCAGGTTTTAACAGGTCAAAATGATTTTTGGGACATTTTCATTTTATGAACGTATTAAGTTATGACGTGAGAGCCATTTTTTTAAATGACAACCTATATTTTTTATTACTGATTTTGATAGTACTTTTTATTATGTTTTCAATAATATGACATTTTCTATATGTAACATTTGAAAAAAAAAATGAGAAAAAATGCGTTAAAGTAAAACTATTAAATTATTATATCATATTATATTATTATATGTGCAGAATGAATCTAGTTACCATTCAAAACAACGTCAATTAAAACCAAATTAGGAAAGCAGGCTTGGATTTTAAATACTGGAATAAAACAAAATTGATCAACCTGAAAAACATTCTTATTACAATATCATCAATTACAAAAATAAGAACAAAAAAATAAAAGAAATTTTTATCGAGAACAAAATACTAATGACTTGTTTTAAGATAAGTTTTAAAATAATATGAAGTCACAAAAATAATCAAAATAACGAAAAAATATTGGTTAGGGAAATAAATCAAATTAGATGTTCAAATTGGTGACCATTTTGTTCTGGACAGTGTGCCAATCGATGTCGAAATGCCGCACAGACATTGATTAGAACTTCTGGCTGTATTTGTCTCATTTCGACTTGGATCTCTTCTTTCAATTGTTCAATTGTGGTTGGCCGATTAAAGTATACTTTACTTTTGATGTAACTCCATAAGAAAAAATCAAATTTTGCAACTCATATTTCTACAATTTATTATTCTTGCAATGAGAGACACCAATTCGAAAATGGTTTCCTAAATATTCAGAAAAATTCAATACTTATTAAATATTTTATTTTATTTATAATGTAAAAATATAATATTTATTTCGTTCTAAGATAACTACTCAATTCAACCGCAGTCATGATGTTGTATAATTTGTAATCAATTTGCATTATTTTCACTGTCATGTTCAGTTATTGGAAAGTGTATATTATATTATTGCAGGTTTAATTTTGTAATTGCCGTCCATAAATTACAATAATTGGTATGTAATAATAACGGTTGAATTAAAATTGGTTATTTTTCTGATTTGGCTACCAGCTGCATGTAATGTAAATGCTGTTAAGGAATATATATTTATGTGTAATTTTTGTTCGCGATTTTGTTGAAACATTTCAATTTTTAATAAAAGAGTAACAACGTTTGGCAAGCGAATGATGTTCAATATTTTTAACTCCCTCGTGTATGCAATATTGAATAATATTGCATAAAATATGCAAAAAACTGTGTATTACTTTTTAAAATCTGTGGATTAGTTTGCAAGAAATTATTTTTTTAAGGTAAGCAAAGTAGGCTACGGCATATTTAGGCTACGATCTATTTCTCGATTTTTCTGGTATTAAACTTTAACTGAGTCAACATTTACAGAGTCCCTAACATCAGAAATTAGTTCTGAATTATTCATTGTATATGTATATCATCATATGTATATATTTAGAATTATTTACTTAAATATATACATATAAAATTACTAAAACACTCATTTAAGAATTGATTTTACTATATAACACCAAAATACCCCCATAAAAAATAATATTCTCTAATAAGAGTATCTCTGTACTCTTGATAATGGTCGTGAGGCCGAAACAATTGTAGAGGTTTATTCTATCAATACAGTGAAACTTTAACCAAGTGTTTGATTTAACCTAATCATAATGTTTCACCAAGTAGTATCCACACATAGTTTCAATTTAAATATTCTTACATTTTAATTCTTCCCCACACTAACAAATTACATAAACACTAAATCATTTATATACACTTTACCCTTAAACACATAACCAATACCATTATAATTTATATTTAAACATTTTTGTAACAAAATTGGCTCTAATTTTGAATTTAACTTAATTAATTTATTGTATTCTTTGTAGATATGCCTCTGAAGATGGTTTTTCATAACCGAAACTAGTCAGGCGAAATAAATAAATCATAAAATAAAATAAAAATAAATATTACTTACGAGTAAGTACCAAATATATCAGCCTTAAATATATATATATATATATATATATATATATATATATATACGTGTGTTAATTTTTAACATTGGTAGAACTCGTCCTATAAAACATTTTTTATATATGATTTTTTCAAAATTTGTATGTTTTTTTCATATTTTTTGCCCCCAAATTTTCTGGTAACTGGTAATTTATGGATAAAACCTAAAACTCAATACAGAGAAATGTTGCAGAAATTTTGCAACATTGTTATTAAAGCACTAAGTATATAGTATTTCAAATCACAAAACAATATATTATTAATTTATAATAACAATAATAACTCATGGTTGTTTATTAATAAATAAATATATATATTTTTATAATATTATTGCAGTGTTACAGAATATTGCTTCGTTAGATGATATTTAAAAACATTAAGAATATGTAGTTTTATGATACATACCGGTAAATATTGGTTTCATATATGAATTTACTATTTTGCACTACTTTGTATACATTCAAGACATTGTATTCTATTTTATGGGAATAAATGCTTATAATTATTCTAATCATAATCTATCTCTCAAAATGCAAACAACGTTATTAATAACAATAATGTTTGTAGGTATCATATTTACGATGTTATTTTAGACAGTGTCGATATGACTGATCATCCCTATAAAATTTAATAGCAGCATATCAACTTGCCATTGTACACCTTGATTGACCTCGGATTTTTCTATATAATGTCGCACTCCGAAGTGGCTCTCATCAGTATTATTCTGTGAACAGCCTAGTGAAGAAACATGAAGGTATTAATTGTAGCCGCCGTTGCCTGCATGGCCGTGTTCTGCGTTCAGGTACGTTTCTTATACTTTTTTATACTTATACTCATACATTGTACTTATATTCATCATACTTATATTCATTACAACTGAATGTAGTTTATTATTATTATTTATTATTATTATTATGTATGATTTATATTAGATGCAATGTCTACATAAAATTTGTATGAAATATTATTAGAGCAACCGCTAGTTTTGATGACAGAAGGGCAAACTCGGTAAGTAGCTGAAGACCTGGGTTCGAGTCCCAGTATAGGTAGCATACATTTGTACTGAGAAATTAGTATCATTTGCAATTGGGACCTCATTAATAGCGTTTACACACCGAACACATAGCCCTACACGTTGGTCGGTAGGCCGTTACTGTTAGTAATATTAGAGCTTTGGTTCCAATTCATATCAGTAAACAGAGAATTTAAAACTTTAAACACTATTTATGTACAGGTAAATAATATATATTTAAAAACTTAATATGTTTATATGCTAATCGATTGGATTGATTTAATAATTATTAGATTATAAAATAATAAAATAATCATATATGTATTTACATCTAAGAGAGAATACATCAGTGCAATCCAAACGTATTATGTAAATTCGGCAAAATTGTGAAAAGTTTATAAAAATTACTTCAAAATTTGCAGATAAATTTGCAGGAGCCTTTTTTTCGTACATGTATTGATGTAAAATTCATAGTAGGTTGCATAACTATTTTTTTGTTAGAAAATACTTGTTAAACTTAAAAGGTTAAAAGTTTTAATTCAAGACTTTAAAATTTAAAAAAAAATGCTTTTTTGGATATCGTATGAAAATTTAACACGGGGATTGCTACATATGGGCAGATTAATAAGTAAAGGACGTCGTCCTTAAAGCCTTTATTATTATTTTTAGAAACATACAAACCAAGAAAGTCTTTAACAAAAAAGTTTTTCTCGAATCGTACTACAATCAGTCATTTCCAAGCATACAAGCACGTCAGAAAATGGATAATTCCTTTAGTGCTGATGGTTGCTATCTAACGGAGAAATAACAGTACTGGAATATTATATTCCCGGCCTAGGCCAGCAATGAATTATTTCTGGAGGTCTAAGTAAAAAATATCTTCTTAGATCTTCCATATTTTGACAAAACTTGCAAAAATATTCTGATGGGAGAAAAAATAGTATGTGCGGTTCATACAAGAAGTGGTTTTCCGGGAATATATCACTTCCTGTACTGACCACACAATATACTATTTATAGCTACTTTATAGGTACGCGTGACTTTTTGAAAATTACGAAAATGACGAAATGACCTTTACTCTTTTTACTCACTCTGTATGTATACAAGGTATAAACTGGAGTAACATTGGATACTTTTCTAAACGACGCAACCTGTTTAAAGAGGACTAGTTAAGCTAAAATATGAGAGAGTCTAGAGTCTAGACTGACTCACCTCTCTAAACCAAAACAAATTTAGATAATTTTCAACAGTTCTCATTAGTGTTACCGTCGGTCGTAAATATATAAATGCGCCTTAATGATAAACGAATCACTTTAATTATAATTAGTTGCAATTACCATCACGTCAATACCATTAACGTAATCAGCAATCATACACAAATAATTAACATCTATACTTTTCAGGCCTTGAGCGATGAGCAGAAGGCGAAACTACAAGGGCTCTACAAGAAGTGCACAGAGGAGACTAAAGTCGACACCGAACTTATCCTGAAGGCCCGCAAGAAGCAGTTCACCGAGGATCCGAAGCTGATGGAATACTACCGCTGCATGTTCAAGAATCTGGGATTCCAGAATGACGACGGCAGTATGAACGTAGATGTCATCGTGGCGAAACTACCGGTTGAGAAGAAGGACGGTTTGAAGGGGATCGTCGAGAAATGTGCCGAAGGTGCAAAGGGAAACACACCGACGATCACCGCTTATAAGGCGTTCAAGTGTTTCGTTGAGGAATCAAATGAGGAAATTTCCTTTAATTAGGCTTTTATGTTAGCTTGTATCTATTGCAGTTATTTTTGGATGATTAATAAATTGCTCCCTATACATATTATAATCATATTACTTTTTTTTAAATACGAAGGGGTGATAACCTAAAACTGCAAATTGATGGTTTAATAATCACCAAAGGTCTATGGGACAGATTTTGTGCAGAATGGTACAATGGTACAGGTACAGATTTATTTAATGGTCTCTGCTATAATAGATTGAAGCATTTTAATTTCATTGATTGATTACAGAATCAAACACATAAGAAGCTCTAAATTAAACCGCAATTATCGATCCAACATAATTTGAAATGCAGTTTTTTGAGAACTTTAATTTAGAATTTTTAAACAAAAAATGGGTATCAACAAATTCTAGTTTTAATTTTTTTGTGGAGAGAAGCAGTGAATTATGATAAAATATTATATGAATGAAGTATGATAATGTAATTTAAAATTTTTCGATTTCCGATCGAGGTTCTAATTATTTAAAAGCAAAAAGCTATTTTAAAGCAAAACATTGTTAATGATAATTAATACCAATTATATGATTCTATCACGTTGGTGTCCCATTATCTTAATTAGCAATTTAGGAAGTACGCAATAATTAGTCTTAACATTTGTGACAAAATGTAATTTAGACACAAATTGACGTTTTACTTTATTTTATGTTTTTCTACGTATTCTAGTTTAATTTTTAGTGCATCGAAATACTGCAGTTGAGACGAAAATATTTATATTCCTGATCGAAGTTCAAATATTCAGCCACGTTTTGCTTAAAATTTTTATATCAAAATTAGACTTTGAATTTGGATCACGACATTTGGATCATTTGATTTTGTTGCATTTGGAAAATATTATTTTTTGAACTTAATCTATAACTTGCTTAAATTACATGTATTCAAACATAATTTAGTCCAGATTAAACGACTGGCTATCAAAAACAAGCGGGTGTTAACTTTAAACCAATTACTAAGCTCAAACAAGTTGATGCCAAAAATGTTTCTAAACTAAATAAGACGTTCTGAAAAAACAATTCTGGGTCTAAACAAATCGCTTTCAAAATATGTTTTGAGCTTGCTGTTGCTGATAAAAAATATTTCTAAGCTTACACAAGTCACTGTGAAAAATCTTCTTAAACTTAAGTATCGAACATGGAACGTGCGTGGCATATTGACAGTTTCTGTAGGAAGTTTGACATATTTTCATATATTCGCACGCACCTGGATCTAAAAAAAATACAGATTCTGACAGCAGCCTTTGATAATGTGACAAGGTTTCACACCTAGAACTTTGAATTTGACACAATGTGACAGTCGCTACTGTAAATGTAAAGAATTTTGCAGATTTTGGCAGCTACAGTTAGAAATTATACGGAGTTTCATAGTTGGTAAAATAAACTTCACAGATTTTGGCAGTTACAGTCAAATAGATGACAATTTTGAGATAAACAATTAAAAACTAGTCAGATTTTGACGGCACCAATTGAAAAGTTGAGATATTTGTATAGTTGCAATTAAACATTTGACAGATTTGAATATACAGTTTGTCCCCGGATTGAGTTTACAAAAGGGATTTTTTTTTTAAATTTTACTTTTAAGTAAAAATGTTATAGGAATTATAATTCCTGCTTGGTCTGAAACTACCAGTTCAGTTATTGAAACTTTGATTTATTTATACAGGGTGTTGGCAAAATCAAAATCTTTAAATCTTATTTTGACCTTTATTTATTTACTATTCGCAAAAATAATTTAAAATTACATCTAACAACATTATGTAAAATCAAAGAATCCCCCAAATGCAGAAAATAATACCGAAAATTTAAAAAATCGCCTACGAGAGGCTTTTGCATCGATAAATATTGAAGAAATACAAAACAGTTTTCCACACCAGGCTTACACTGTGTGAAGAAAGTGGTGGGGGATTGTTTAATTGATGTTATTTATTTTAAGTACAAAAATTATATATTTTTTTAGACTTGTTTAGCTAACACCCTGTATAAGTCAATCAATGTTTTAATAACTGAAATGGTAGTTTTAGACCAAGCAGAAATTATAATTCCTATAACATTTTTACTTAAAAGTAAAACTAAAAAAAAATCCCTCTTGTAAACCCAATCCGGGAACATACTGTATATAATTAAAAATATGACTGATTTTGGTAGTTGCAATTGAAAGTTTGATAGATTTTGGCAATTGTATTAAATATTTTACAGATTTTGACAGTTGCAATTAAACATTTCACAAAATATGACAGCTGCAATTATTTTTTTAATAAATTTTGTTGTTTGCAGATGAAAATTTGATAGATTTGAATAATTTTTCCATATTCACATTTGATATAAAACAATTGAGGGATTTGGGTAGTAACCGGTAGTAATTTTAAATGTATTCTTAGTTGTAGCTTTGAATTTTACAGATTTCGACGTAATTATTGAAATTTTAGCATTTTGTGGCGATTTAAAGATTTTTTGAACACTTTGCAAGGAATGCCAATTTGTTCTTTGCTGGTCAGATATACCTAAACTGTTGTAAACTATATAACATTTGACAGATTTGTATATTTCAAATTGAAAACATGACAGATTTTGATAGTTGCAATTGAACATTTCACAACATATGACAGCTGCAATTCAAAAAATTATGGATTTGGATGTTTGCAAATAAAAATTTGATTCATTTAGACAGATTTACTACAAAATTTAACAAAAACAGATCGTTGCAATTAAAAATTTGACAGATTTAGACTATTTCAGTAGAAAGTTTGACAGATTTTGACAGTTCAAGTTAAAAATTTGACAGATTCTATTTGTTTTAGACATAAATTTGACAAATTTTCCCATTTTCATATTTGATATAAAACAAATGAAGGATTCGGGTAGCAACTGCTGATAATTTGACATGTTTCCTTAGTTGTAGCTTTGAATTTGACAGATTTCGACGTTTACTATTGAAATTTGAAGCATTTTGTCAGGATTTGAAGGTTATTTGAACACTTTACAAAGAGTGCCAATTAGTTATCTACTGCTTAGATATACCTACATTGTTATAAACTACCTGAATTTTACCTTTCTTGTTCTCGTTAGAGGCCTTTCAAACTGTAAGATAACACAGGCCAACAAAAACAAGGTTTCAAAAAACTTTTTAAATCTTGATAGCTGATTTTTATAGTTTTTTGGGGGCTAAATCCGTATCTGAACTCTGATTGTTTCCATCACCCACAGTTTAGTCACAATTTGACCTAGTAAGATATAGGAAAATATGTAAAATATGCAATAAATCTGAAAAGTAAACGGCTTTTACAATACCAACAGAACTTTATTTAAACACAGAAGATGGCTTTATATTCCTAACATTTCATTCTTCAAAGGCTTTACATGTCCATTGATGTATATTTTCGTTGACTCTTTTCTTTAAAGCTCCTGATATAGCTGTTTCTTCTATGCGACGATTGCTGACTCTCTCGGTGAAGTGACCAACAGTAATCTCACATCATGTTGGTGTTCCAGCGTGCCTGATAATGTTTTTCCATCACTGTACCTAGCTATCACCTAGCTATACACCTAGCTGTAACTATCACCTAGCTGTCACCTAACTATACAGAGAAAATGTTAAAATGTGAACAAATGGTGGGTGATATGGCATTTTAATGTTATTTTTGGAATAAGCACACTTAAAACGACAATAATTAGGTAAACGCACACAAAAAGTTTTTTTTGGTGGTTGGCCTGTGTAATTCTCAGCAACTTTTTCATTACCTCTTTTGTCCACGTTAGTCTTTCAAACTGTAAGATAATTATCCGTAATTTTATCAATACTATACTATACTAGCACAGTTCTACAGGGTGAGTCATAATTAGATGTAAAAAAATAAGCAAAGCTTATTTTGGCCAATACAAAGCAATTCACCTAATACACCTTCATATCAAAATGCTCCCTGAAAAACATTCGGGGTGTTAATTATCTGATAAAAGGACGAAAATAATATCTCAAATTAAAAAATACAATTTGGATATCATAGTACTGTCCCAAATAAAACGCAAAGGATGAGGAAGTGGAGGGGATAATGGATATGCTCACTTTTGGTCAGGTGTAGAAAAACACGAAAGAGCTCGCTCTGAGATAGCTGTACTGATAAAGGATCACCTTAAAAAGTTTATAATAGATTACAACTATATATCAGACAGAATTTTGACAGTCACACTAAAAATATATGGTTATGAAACGCTGGTAGGGTGGTAGTAGCTGAATATGCACCGGTCGATGGTCGATTCTTCGGATAACCTCAGTAAAGACCATTAATAAAGAAAATACCACCTTTTTCACAGAACACATTTATTATATCTAAATGTACATTTCGATCGCTAGGCGACCATCTTCAGTAGAAATATTACTGATGATTACTAAATCAGTAATATTTGTACTGAAGATGGTCGCCTAGCGATCGAAATGTACATTTAGATAAAATAAATGTGTTTTGTGAAAAATGTGTTTTTCTCTTTATTAATACGAACCTTTCACAAGCTCCAAAATACCACTTTTTAAGTAAAAACCAATTTTACAAAAAAGTGTCAAACATAATTATGAGTGCTAAAAGACACCAGGACTTAATACTTGCAGGTGATCTAAATGCGAGAGTTAAAAGACAAGAGGATAGTGACATAGTAGATAACTTTGCTGAAGCAGTACAGAACGATAGTGGTGGAAGGCTCATTGAATTATGTAGCCAACACAGTCTGAAACTGACAAATACCTGATTCGCACATAAGGACACCCATCGTTATACTTGGGAGTGACCATCTATGCAACACAAATCTATTCTTAACTGTATCATCATCAAACAAACATCGAACTTCAAGAAACAAGAATCTAGAATAAAAAGAGGAGCAAATTGTGGAACAGACTAGACTTCCAATCTGAAGATCTAATAAATTAGTATAAATTATTATAATAATACTTTATATTTCAATTATTATCTTCGTAATTTAAACTTTTTGCTTACAAAAGTAGTATATCCGTTTCCAGCGAACCGAACTAACTCAAACGCCAAACAAAATCATCAAACAGAACAATGTACAAACAAAGTAAGTAGCAAATGAATAAACTGTACCTGCTACATCAACCAAGTATTCAAAACCTGTATCAACGCCGTTTAACAAGTGAAATAAATAAGACGCCACCGTCACAAATTTTAGAAGAAAAACACAAAATATTTAAAGAGTACTACACAAAATAGTAGCAGAAACCATTGGCGAGGATCAACGCGAAAGGCAGAACAACAAACGAACTTCTTGGCTCACAGAGAGGGTAAACTGCTGATCAAAGAAAAAAACTAACTGCATAAGAAATTTTTAGCCCACAAAACTGAAGAAAATAATCGGAACTACAAAGCAAAAAAACAGAGAAATGAACAGGAAAGACATTAAAGATGAAAAAACAACTTTTGGGAGCAGAAATGAAGTGAAATCAATGCCTATGTGGGAGGGTCGCGATCAACAAAAGTCTGGCGTGCAATTAAGAACATGAAGATTAGTAATCATAACAAAGCGCTATCATTAATAGACATCAATTAGTGGAAGGAATATTATGAATCCTTATTAGTAGAGAGTAGAGAGAAATTCGTGAATGTGGAACCTGAAATAAACCCCAACGAGGAAGTACGTTTCATACATATAGAGAAACTAAAGACATGTGTGAGTGAAATGAAGAATGGAAGATCGCCTGGGCCCGGGAACATATCTGCAGGACTGATTAAACATGGCGCAAATACACTCCTAAACCGCGATAGAGACCTGTTTAATCTTTGTCTAATACAACAAAAAACACCGAAAGAATGGAAAATATGTCAAATCTACTCACTCTTCAAGAAGGGTTCATAATGATGGAAAAATAGTTATGCTAGCACCGATACAGGTAAAGTTCCTTTATTTTTCTTCACAGGTACAGTTTTCCTTTACAGGTACAGTTCATTGGAACAGTTTATCTTATTTTGTTTATAAATTATAAGATATGTTTTGGCTTTAACTCACAAATTCAAAAAGCTACAATTTTCACATAATATTTCTTACCAAGGCAGAAAGGCCGATGGCCGATGGCCTAATAAATATTGTTATCTCTCTCTATTTCTTTCCGGGCATGCTATTAATTCCTCACAAAATATGAAATAAATAATGATGTTTATACATTTTACTATTATTATTGTTTTAATTTACTACATACGTTTGGGTTTTTGTTTTTAATTATGTATTATAAACGGTATAAAACAAGTATCACAAACCTGGAGGGGGGTAGTATAAGAGGGTTTTTAATAGTAACATTTGTTTTTTAACAGCGTGTATATTTTTTAACACAATATACAATTTTTATTAATAGCGTTGAGTTTTCAATATAATATGAATGAAATCACATGCATTTTCCAATTGTTTTTGCTTGATCTACAATTTTTATTAATAGCTTTGAGTTGTCCATATGATGTGAAGAAAATCACATGAATTTTCCAATTGTTTTTGCTGGACCTACAATTTTTATTAACAGCTTTGAGTTTTCCATATGATGTGAATAAAATCACATGAATTTTCCAATTGTTTTTGCTGGATCATTTGAGTTTCCCATTATTTTTTTCATGTAAATTAGTGACTATTTATGAATTTTCTATTATCATTGTTGTTTATTTTCCAATATGTTCGTCGATTTCTACAATTAATATTCTGTAGAATTTTCTTACTTAAATAGATTTTCCACATATCCCTGCCTTACTATAATTCAGTTTTCATTTATTTTTTCATTACTCCATTGGATTTTCGTTAAATAAAAATTTTCCATAATGATGGAAAAATGGTTATGTTAGCACTGGTACAGGTAAAGTTCCTTTATTTTCATTCACAGGTAGAGTTTTCCTTTATAGGTACAGTTTATTGGAATAGTTTTTCTTATTTTGTTTATAAATACTAAGCTATATTTTGGCTTCAACTCACAAATCCAAAAAGCTACAATTTTCACATAATATTTCTTACCCAGGCAGAAAGGCCGAAGGCCGATGGCCTAATAAACAGTGTTATCTCTCTCTCTATTTCTTTCTGGGCATGCTATTAATTCCTCACAAAATATGAAATTAAATTATGATGTTTATACATTTTACTATCATTATTATTTTATTTTACTAAAATAAGTTTGGGTTTTTGTTTTAAATTATGTATTATAAAAGGTAAAAGGTACACAGGTTTGAGCGTCACCAGTACCTTGAGTAGGTTATGGGCGATTGTTTAAAAACGATTAAGAAATGAAGTGGGCTATGCCATTAGTGAGGACCAAAGCGGATTCACACCCGGACGTTCATATGTGGATAATCTTTACATTTTACAACAACTAATCGAGAAGAAAATAAGTAGGGATCATGAGCTTCCTATTATTTACGGGCCATATAAAAATATAAAGTTGATGAAGGTTTCATCGAAAAGAAACGTTGAACTGAAAATTTATAACCACTGTCTTGTAGAGCTAAAAAAGTAGCAACGAGAAAGTGCCTTTTGTTTTTCTATACCTTTTCAAATAACGTCAGAAAAAAATAAAAACGAAAGAGCAAGATTTCGGATTTTATCGAATATCTCCGGAAGTAAGCGGAAATATCTGGTTTTCTCAACAGAATAGTGGCTAACCACTAATAATGAAGATAAAGCATTAAATTAATGTTGGATTAATTTTACTGTGTAATTAATTAATTTTGAACTTAATTTTTTCAAAACTTAATTTATAACGTAACTCCTTCGTCCACCTATACCTTCTATTATAAGTTGCACAACGTGCAGGGAGAAATTGCCTAATTTTAAAACTTAGACCTAAGGTAGAGCATCTGATAAATTCCTAATTCTACAAATTACTATAGCAGTGGTAATATAATATGTGGTGCATTGTGGTATTGAATCAATATCATAATTATATATTTTGTATAACACGTGTTAATATTACAGAATCGCATGAGGTATTAAAACCTGGCTTTATTTTTTCCCCTGTATAAATTTTCGAAAAATGCTTCAACACGTCAAAATGATTTTTTTTTCAAACAAATATTTCGGGATAATACTTTATGCGCTCTCTATATGATTATAATTAATGAGAAAAGTAACAATTAAAAACCATTTAATACCGAGAATAATAATAAGAACTGTAAATCATTTCTTGAGGTTATCTACGAATGAATATAATGTGCTGCACACTTAATGTGTACACGAAATTAGTGCCCATAACCTTTGAACGCAGTATTATCTCTTAATTGTTGAAACAGTTTTTGATTAGAACGTCGATTATTCACTGCCACCGAATATAAATTGTGGAATTTACAATGAGGAGCCAGTTGCACGTTCAATACAGTCTTCATCATGAAATGGTTAGTTGTTGCTCTCCTCGCCGCAGTGGCTTTGACCGCCCAGGTATGTATATCTTTATGATAATTATTAATAATTAAATGCAGTTTTATATAACAATAATTTAATTGAAAATATAAACAAGTCATTACTTTTACACGATATTTTAATAATTAAATTGATGCTTTAAATTGAGACGAAAACTGTTGCATACACTGTTGTGATAAATAAATAATATAAAAATATTTCTCGACATTCACTTCCCAAATTATTTGAATTAATCATTACCTTATAAAATAAAATTAAATGCTTTCTTAATTAGAGAAAGTAAAACTAAATCAAAATTCTGTTCCATTGAATGAATACATAAATAATGGAAAACGTTATAATGCTATGTTGGGATTTATTGGGTTGTACCAGTAATACAGTTTCAGTCTGTATTAATCAATATAAAATGTTTCTTGTAATAGATTTGGAAGCCAGTATATTTGTATCAGTGATATAATTAATTAATTTAATCATCTACATTGACATATACTAAGAAGGCTCAATGCAAAATAATTACATTTGTATTTCAGGCTGACTTCACTGAAGAACAGAAGGCCAAGCTGACGGAGTACTTCAACACGTGCACTGAAGAAACCGGCGCCGATAAGGATGCCATCCGTAATGCCCGCAAGAACGGTTTAGTCGAGGAGCCTAAAATTATGGCATACTACCACTGCATGATGAAGAAGATGGGTTTCCAAGATGAGGACGGCACCGTCCACGCCGACGTTATGATCTCCAAGCTGCCAGCTGGTGCTGACAAGACCAAGGGAGCCGACCTCGTCCACAAGTGTACCGAGGGACACGCTCACCACTCCAAGGAGAAGACCGCTTTCGAAATCTACAAGTGTTTCAGGGATAATGTTGGCGACCAAGCTAGCTACTTTGCTTTCAATTAATCGATTGGAAATTCATAATAAATGCAATTAAAATAAATAACAATAATTTTTATTCAATTACATCTATACCCCTACAATGTATCTACATATAATACATTGCTTCCCATTTGAGACTTCACTGCGCTTAGATTAAAGTTTTGTATTAATACTGAATAAGGTAAGTAGGTCTGATGCATATAAAATTTCATGCTTTCTAGAACAATTACAATTATATTTTTTGCATATTTTATAGAATGACTTTAATTATGGTCATAATTTTATTAATTAAATGCTGATAAAATTTTGCGAATTATAAAGGCACATTTAGACCGTTCATTTTCATCGATCAATGAGATTAAATCAATCAAATTTTGCACGGCTATTTAAATGTCTAAATAGTTAATGCAATTAAATTCCTTTACCACAACTGACGCTTTAGACCCGCAAATTTTATGTCTGATGATTCATAAGTTATGAATTATTTAATACTAGATTATATCATGGAGCAAAGATATTGCAACCTATGCACACATACACTGCGTAATAGTAGTAGTTTCTTATAATATATAAAGCCATTCGAAAAATTACAGTAATGAATTTGGAACTGCCCATATAATAGGTTTTTATTATCCAAAAAATTTCCTGGTACATATTTATCATCGGCAACCTTACTTGCTGTTATAAAACATATGGTGTGGTATAACGTTAAAAGCTATTCATATAAGCATAGCTCAAAGCATAAAAGTGAGAATTTGAAGGAAATACTTTTCCGGCGGAGGTTTAAGGCTACTACTTTTCAGCACGATATATTAAGTTTAGGGATAAATGATACCCCACGCGTGTTTTGCAATTGATATTATATGTTATCTGAAGGCAGACGATGCGTGGCTAACTACATTATTAATATCCAATTTTCATTCAGTATTAACTTTTTATCTGCCTAATGAAAGTAAAAACACATTTAGAGTTGCACAAAACTGTGTTATAGTTTTATATTTTGATGGAGTTTCATCAAGTATCTGCCTAGCGAATCCGATAATAGTTGTAGTACGTCCTTAATCTTATTAGTTAAATTATAGAAATAATTAACCTTAATATAATAAATATCACAGAAATAAATTTTAGCTCGAACTGCAGTTAAATAAAAGAGATAAAACAGTGTCAAGAAAGCGAACACGTCAAAAAACATTACAATCATTCTTGTAGTATCATTATACTTGTTCAATTGACAAAGTTAATTTTCGAAGTAATATTTACGACTAAATACTAGATCAAATGTTCACTGAATTTAAAGGGAAATTTTCCGAAAAAGTAAAATATTCTAAGGGTACCTACTAAGTTTTGCACACAATGTCAAAGTGCTTCTTGGATCTTCAACTTTTAAAGAATTTTAGTATTCTTGATTGATTTTGAAATTTTGTCTACCAATCAAGTCTACATCTCCAGCTCGGGTTTCATCTGACTGGATTTTTCGTTTTTTTTTCTGTACGTTTCATCTTCATACTAAGTTACTTTCGCTTTCATTAGTGATCAATTTTCATAAATATCAAATTTACATTGTATACTGATACGGTTGATAGATCGATCTTAGCATATTGTAGCTTGTTACTTTATACGTTAAATCGAGATAACATATCTCAGGATAAAATTGACAAAAAAGTCGGTTCTAATCTTTGAAGTTGAAGGAGGTAGCTAGATGCGTCACATCTTGTATTTACCTTATTTCGATCGTCATTTATTTATTTATTTGTATATTTATTTTTTATTGTGCCTCTTTTATTTTTCCAAAAATGTGCCGCCCCTGGATTTTGCCGCCCTGAGCTATAGCCCTCATAGCCTCTCTTCTCCTAAATCCGTCACTGGACGAGTTACTTACCATGAATACACATTTTCCCAAACAATTACAATCATCCCAGTAAGCACAGTGCCGTAGAAACATGGGTCTTCTATGGTTATTGTTACATAAAAACTTTACCGAAAAATACCATTTTTCGGTGAATTAACTTTTTTGTCATAAAAAAGTATACTTATTGCACTTCGAAAAAATGAAGCGTTTCTGAGATATTCGAGGTTAACCCTTTGCTTCCTAGTGGTTTCACTGTAAAACCACAGTTATCTTAATTTATATCCATCTTCCTTCCTACCAACGACTCCCACAGCTGCATTTGAATCAGTGCATTGTTTTAACGGTTAGTAGGCGAATTGTTCAAAGTGTGTAACGTGCTCGTGGCAGACATTATCGAAAGATTTTTTTTGTTTTGTTTTAATTATGGCTGGTAAGTACAACTTGTATATTGTTTATAGATGAGTCTTGAAATGAAAGGCAAAGTGTAGTTTTGCTGATTGTAGGATTTGTAGGATAACAAATATGGAGGTCGTTATACCTAACTACAAGGAAAATGTTTCTTTCAGGCGGGAAAAAATTATACAGCGATCGAGAGTTGGAAGCGCTCTCCCAACAGGATTATATGCATTATTTGAGGACATTCCTTCTGGAGATGAATCAGACATCGATGATCTAAGTGAGAACGAAGATAAAAATCATGTGAATCAGCCATTTGACATCAATGCTATGGACATCGTCTTTGCTGATGATATGCCTTTTGAACAGAAAGATCATGGCTGGGATAGTGATGATGCCACTCCATTGGCTACAATTCAGGCTGAATTGATTCGAGAAAATAGAAGAAAAAATACTACATGGACTCATGATTCAGTATATATAAATACTATGCAGAGGCAAGCTTTTACTAACGATACTGGGCCTGAACATACCTGAAGAGTTAGTAACACCAATCGATATCTTCTTGCATCTTTTTCCGAATACATTGCTAGAACACATTGCATTTCACACCAATCTTTAAGCTTTACAAAGAAACGGTGGTAATCATACTTTTCAAAAACCAATTGTGACGAAATAAAGGCGTTTGTTGCAATAAACCTTTTTATGGGGATCAAACGTCTTGCTAGTTAGATACAATTGGTCTTTAAGATTGGCATTGCGAGATAATGTTATCACTGCGATAATGGGCAGCCTCAGGTTAGATTGGCTACTTCCCAACATTCATTTGAATGATAACGAATTATAACCAGCTAAAGGATCCATACGTTACGACAAACTTTATTAAGTTCGACCTCTTTTGGATAAACTTTCAGACACTTTCATTCTCTTTTATAAGCCATAAAAAAACAAGCTATTGACGAGTCCATGATCAAATTCTGATGCAGAAGTAGTCTGAGGCAATATATGCCGCTAAATCCTATAAAACATGGATACAAAGTCTGGATCTGAGCAGGTGAAAGCGGCTATGTCCATCAGTTCCAAATTTATGTGGGGAAAAATAATGATGTTGAGAAAAATTTAAGCATTCGAGGAGTAAAAGTTCTGACACGGGATTTACTTGGCAAAGGTCATAGCTAATATTTTGACAACTTCTTCAACTCTGCTCAACTTATAAAGGATTTACATGATGACACATTTTCGCCTGTAGGACCTTCAGGAAAGGAAGGAAAGATATGCCAAAAGACCTGAAAGAATACAAAACCATGAAAAGGAGGAGAGTGATTGGAGTCTTAACTTGTGGATTAACTTTTTTCAAAGTTTCTATTTGAAATGGAAAGATTGAAAAGGAGTGATTATCTTGAGTAACTTTCATGATCTAGCTGTGGTTGAAACTACATCAAGAAAAAATAAAGATAGCACTAAAGAGGAGATAGCTTGCCCCATATTAGTAAAAGAGTACAATTGCAATATGGGGTTCGTTGACAAAATGGACATGTTAAAAATTTCATATAAGAAAGATTGAAAGTCGAAGAAATGGTGACATCGAATACTGCTCTATTTTATTGACGTGGCCTTAGTCAATTCCTGTATTAGCTTTAAAAATCGAAGCACTGGAAAAATTGAAAGTCTAAAACATTTCAGGTTGTCCGTAATAACGGGACTTATTGGTGCAGGTCCAAATAAAACAAAAAAAAAAGAAAGATCAAGCACCGAAAAACCAAAAATAACTTTAAAGTTACGGTACCATTTGAAACAAGATTCGACAAATGCGAACATCTACCTGTACACGGCAACTCACGGAGGTGTGCGCTATGTAGTACACGCAACGAACCCCTTAGAACAATTTGGGGGTGTTCTATGAGTCAGGATGGCTTGTGCCTAAACTAAAAAAAAAACTGTTTCCCGCAATTCCACACAAAATGAATAAGAAATATTAATAAGTAAATAGTATGTTTAATTTACTAAATAAATGATCAGTTTTCGAGCTTGGTTCGTTTTTTTCTTGTGGTTAGCTCACGCAACCACGGTCTACAGCAAAATTCAAAAAATTAAAATAATTTTACGCAATTCTTCCCCACATCAGTTGAGTCCAGAAACAATATTCTAAAAGAAACAAAAAGTAATTAGTTTTTAAAATAAATCCTGCTTCAAAGGATTAAACTAGACAGAACACATAAAATATTAAAAAAAAACAATTCTAATAATAATGTAGTTTGCTAAGAATAATATTAATTGACATAGAAACAACTATTTAGTTTTACTCTATTAAGAAAAGAATAATTTTGATTCTGTAAAAAGTAAAAATCGTTTTTTGAATAACTGGAAAATTACGCTAACACTGAATATACGGATATGCTTTTGATACTGGGCGATTACTAAAGAAATTCAACAGCCGCAAGAGGTCTGTAGACGGAAAGATACAACAACTTTTTATTATTATTTTATGTGTTGCCTAGTTTAACCACAGATATCTATTTAAATAATTATTTACATTTTCATATAATTTTGCCATTCTTAGCATGCCCCTAAATTTATTTAATACTATTAAAGTTGTGGGACATATTGTATACTTATGTAATAAATATTAATAATGGATAATAATAATAGTATATCTATTCGACACATTAATAATAAAACACAAAATTAGGCATTATAAAATAAATCATTAATTATATTAAAATCACTCAAATTTAAATAATATGATGCATAGTATAATTCAATATTTATTTTGAATTCAAATTTTTTTATCAACATTACTCATATGAATATAAATTACGTTAATAAAAGTAATTTAATTATTACCTGTACCTTGACTCTATTACACTATGTAGGTGTAGATATTTTGTAAAATGGACACCAACCTGCAACAAGATGAAAACATATTTAGAATTCGATCTCAATATATTTTTATATTAATCACTTATATAACATTATACCTATTTAGGTACCGAATGTCTGGGATAAGGGGCGAACATAGAAATTTAAAATGTTAAACTTAATATGTGTAATTATTAGCTCCCCTATTAATTTTAGAGAAAACTCGCAAAGAAACATTTTTTAGAGTATTGAAAACTGTAATATTAATTTACGTTTGTACCAGAATCCACCTCACTAATAATAAAAATAAGCTGAACAATGTACCATAAAAACCCTTGCCATGAGTTTGACAAATGTCATGTTATATTGAAAATAATTTTGCTAATCACATATCAATTACTCTGAACAATAATCTGAGATATTCCAATAAAAAGAGGGTATTCATTATCAGGGGTAATATAACAAGTGGTGTTCTCATTATCCCAATCTTTGAAAATGCACCTCGCCCTTCGGCTCGGTGCATTTTCGTCGTTGGGGTTGAAATTCGTTGTATTTATAAAATCATTATCGATTTTTGAGAACACCACGACTTATATTTAGGAAGAGAATATAATGAATTGATTGAGTCATCTAGTAAAGCAGAATAAACAAGAAGCTAAATATACAGTTTAAGTACCTATATTTATTTAGATCACTTCATCTTTCAAACAGAAAACCACATTTATTACCACATTTTACTATTTTACTTGTACTTGAGACACACTGACATTTCGGGATATGTTTTTATAAGCGGCCTACTAGATTGTGGGCGCAACCGATAAATAACACCATCGCAACGATCTTCGCTGCGATTTGTGCTTAACCAAAAATTGTGACAGCGACTGACATTTGTTCGTGGTATTATCCTGAAAATACAACCGTGGTATTATCAACATTCTCAGTTATTAATACATGCGTAACTATAGAAACTGCATTGTTATGACGTCACGTTTTACGTATGAGTTATATTCTCAATTTAATATGTACCGCTAGACTTGCTGTATTTTCAAACTTTTGCACAAATGTGCTAATTGTTGATACCGACGGAATTGGTCAATTGTTAAATTTAACCGAAAATAAGTCACGAACTCTGCGTAAACTGACGCCACTTAGAAATGTTTTAATAATGAAAACCCTCTCCTCAGTGGAATAACTCAGATTGTTGTTCATAGTAATTGATATCTGACCCCTTTTGAGGAGACTGGCGGTAACTTTGAAATCTTAAATGGGAACCGCTATTTTTTATTGCCAATTCGGATTCTCCGACAAAAACTATGGAGGTTTTCACCGAAACATTTTTTATAATTGTAGATGGCGCTGCATACGGCGAAATTCAGTTATGTTCGTTTTTCAAGGAAAATCCACGTATTTTATTACAAAATGATTAGAAAATGATGAGAAAAGGTTTATTTACCATCTTGGTGATTGTTCTTAGTGAGTCCACTTATCTATCACTATATGGGTGCTAATAGTATTGACATATGTACATTACATAAAATATGATTTATGTGTCCATTTGATATGATTTCATTTTTATGCCGAAAAGGTAGCTTCCGGCAATGTAAAAGTGTCAGAAATTTGTTTCATGGCGCCGATGGCGCCGAAAAAATGTTTCAATTAAAACCTTCATAGTTTTTGTGATAGAATTCGAATATGCAAAAAAATAGGAGTTCCCATTTAATATTTTCAAAGTTACGCCCCACACCCCTCAAAAAGGGTGGGTGGTCTAATTTTAGTACCAGCAAATTGGGCCCGCCAATTAAATTTACATTCATTTGGATATATTTTCGTAAGATGCTTTTTATTCGAGATATTTGGATGTCTTCACTTAAATGGACCACCCGGTAGATAGTATTTAATTTATTATATAGGTATACAACCTCTTGAACGAAACCATTTGAACGAAATTTTTCATTTAACTATATATACTATTATATCCAGAAAAAACGGTCTATCAAATAAAACTATAATTAATAATAATATTAGGGTTGCTATTTAAAAAAAATCGATGACGTCATACCTAAAAAACAAATGGTGACATAAATTTTAGATTTATATCAAAATGTGTATTTTCAAAAATTATAAATCGGTGTATCCGAGGATTGTTCCAAAATATTTGTAATTTCCGAACTACTGGATTTATTCCATTTGGCTGTTGAACACTGAATGTTATATAATTACAATTTTTGAGTGCGACATCTGCTGCTGCTGCTTCATTGTTAGAAGAATAGATATACGCGGCTGCAGAGTTCTTTCTCAGAGACGAAGCGCTGCATTAACATCTATTCGGTTTCTAGGATTGGGTTTTATTTGACATGGCTAAAAAGGTCTTCTCACATAAATAGGAAGTCAAAAAAATGATTAATAATTTGATAGCATTGTAACTCTAAGTTGGATATTCTTCTTCTAGCGATATCCAAAATTGAAGTAATGAATACATTTTATATCTGGACACCAGAGTGACATCAGAAGTCAACTCGATTAGCTTTTCTGTATCACGACAATCCAGTGAAGACGACTTTTTATCTCTCAAGAATGGATTAATCCAGAAGTAACCTTTACGAGGATCTTAATTTCAGGAAAATAATTATTAAAATTTTCAGTTAGTGCTCTTAAATGTTGCCTTATTATATTAAATATAACTTCTTCCTCTTGTAAGCCACTATTCCAAAGAGCTTCGTTTTGAATGCATCCATTTAATTTCTTAATGTAAGAAAAAGAAAGCTTAGCGTCGACAAAAAAAAGTTATATACACACATACGCATACACACGATTCGGGCGAAATTTTTCATGGACCGGCTGGAAATTTTATGCAAATGTTTTAGCAAACCAGTTCTTCTTTTTGAATGCATCCATTTACTTTCTTAATGTAACAATAAGTTAGCTTTCCGTCGTCTAAAAAAAAGTGTTATATACACACATACACATACACACGATTCAGGCGAAATGTTTCGTGGACCGGCAGAAAATTTCTGCAAATGTTTTAGCAAACCAGTTTCGCTTTCAATTTTGTTTTTTACATATTTATGAATATGTTCCAATATTCTTTGTATTTAATATTTTTTATTTGTTTTGAATTGCAATGAAAATTTCGGAAACCAATATACCAAACGTGTACATTTTTATCAAAATATAAAATTTCTGTAAACTTTCTATAATAATATTTTCAAAAAATGAAACTTATTTTTAAAGAGCAGATTGTAGGTTAAATGTGTATCAGTCATTCTGATTGACATCATTTCACAGAACTATATGCTCTCATTTTTCCTACATTTTAAGCCGTATATGCATTTGCCTATTTTGGCTATTTGAGCAGTTTTATTAAAAAACAATATCATATTTACGTCTCTTTCCGAATCATATTTGCTTATTTTTATTGATAATAAATTGTAATATTTACTTACTGTGTTGTCTAATAATTTACTTTTTTTACATCTCTGTTTCTCAATATAATATTCTAGAGCTCGTTTCCTCGCCATTCTAGAGAAAATAAGTTTCCACCAACGGTGGAAGTGGAACTATGGAAAAGAAAATATATCTCTTTATATCAAAGTTAAATTTAAAAATTCTATCTCTGTCTGTACTGTGTGATAGTATCCTTTCTTGTACTTTCTTTGCAAAATATTAAAATATTTTGATAAAGTACAGAAGATTGATATGGATTTTGATAGATCTAAAGCTGATTGGATTAGAAAAGCAAAATATTGTTTGAGGAAAAATTCGATAGCGCTTAATTTAATTTATATAGCTACACATTTAAAGATCAGAATTATTAGTAGCATAAATAAATTAAAAATGGTAGGCAGGGATCCTTAGTACTAAAGTGTCACCTAGTTAATGCCACTCTTAAGTTCTTTAAGCTTTTTAAGTACTTTTATCAAAGTAAAAATAAAAACGACATAAAAATAAATGAGGCTTTATTTTGTATCTAATTTAACACAAAAATTTGCAAAACATCACATACATAGTAGAGTACAGCAAAACAAAACAATATCTACACTTAAATAATGCAATTTTACTTTGTAGGTATCACCGTATATTTTAATAAAGTGACTATATTTATACATAATGTACTTTTTTAGTAACTATTTCATGTTTATCTTTGTTCAAATCTAGATTTTCGCCCAATTCTGACTCTATTGAGACCAGGCCTAAATCACTTGATTTTTGTTGTCCCATTGTTGTACGCAGATAAGTTTTTATAAAATTAGTTTTGAGAAGCTGCGTTCGTCTGGATACTACATATATGGGGTGAGTTAAAAAAAAAACGCAGAGCAACAAAAAAATTAGGGTAGTACGAAGTTTGCAAATTATTTTACACAAAATATTCCAATATTTTTAAAGGATTATGTGTGACGATGTGCATACATTTATAAGATTGCAGTTCTTCATATGAATCTCGATCCGTCGCTATCTCAAGTTAGATATTCATCGACAGTAACTTGCAGTGCATGTTTTTAAGTTGAGGTGAACTTTTATAAATCTGAAAGATTTACGATGATCATTAGCTGTGTTCATCATCAATTATTGCTGTGTTAATAATTATGACGTAAAATTATAAAGTAATGTTAATTCCATCCTTGGCATCGGTTCATCTGACGATTCGTAAGAAAATAACTGTGGCTTAATTTTTGCTCTAGTTTTGGAAATATCGATTCAATAGATTCGGCTTTAGCGATGTATTCAGCTTCGTTGGTGTATTCCATATATGCTTCATCTGTTCTTTGACTTACTAAGTTGAGTCAACTCAATATAAATGTTCAAAATCAGATCAAGCTATTTCAAAGATTTGCTAGCAACATTAATATTAAATAAAATGTCATACCAAATTATCTCACAGCAAATGAAGTTTGATATGTGATTCAGTAATTTGTTGTGTGAGTTGTGTATTTCGTTTTTAAATCACTGCTAATATCTTGAACATCGCTATGGTTTCATGATTTCTTTAAAATGCCGCTTTAAATATTTAACTGCATCAATGCTACTCTCCCTTATAGTACTACTTATAGATATTAGTGACAAGTTAGTTACGTTTTTCTTGAGCACACTCCATCGATATGACGATGTTGAACAAAAGGTGTAGGTATAGTTCTTAAATAATTTAAAAAAAACCATCTGTCTAATATGTGGATTTTGCAGCATCTTTAACAATTCAATTTAAAATGTGTCTGCAGCCGAGAATTGGTGGAAACTAACGTCGAGTTTTTTTTTTTTGCTATTACCGTTACTAGAAATAATATAAGATGTGAAACTGAAGTTAGGGATTGCTATTCTTAATGGTCCGTCTCTCCGTGCAAGCAGTCTGTTGTCATTGTATGGTCCCACAGGGTAGACAAGGGTAGAAGACTCCTCAGACGGATGGACGCGTCATTTTTAGAGTCCGTAGCTGAACATTCCTAGTCCATTATAATCATCATCAACATTTACCCTTTCTGTAAATTTATTTCAATTTTCTTAAAACATACTTCTATAAATTGGAAATTACGTAAGAACAGGCCTATCGAAGTTTTGAAAGCGTGATATGGAAACGATTTATTAAATATTTTTAAGCAATTTAATTGTTCACGGAAATTAATATGTATAGATTCAAATAGTACAAATCGCAGTTAAATATTTCATTATTAATTAGATTCTACTACACTATTATGTACTATTAATAGTACTAGTAATAGTAATAGTATTAATTAATAGTGTTCAGATTTATTCATGTAAGTATACCATAAACTAGAAATAGGTTCACAGAGGCCATTGTCATTGAACTTGAGAGATATTGACTAAATAAGACTGCTTATTGGCCACGAAAAGGTTATCGAACTGATTCAATATTTAAATTAAAATCCTGCAACTCACTTTCCGTTTACGTCGCAGTGGGCGATAAGAATAAATAAAACATGAGACTTAACGCTCTATCAGCGAAGACGTAATTTATTTGCGGTATTCATTCAACGTTTTATATGCCTTGAATACGATGTTCTCAAACAATATCGCGATTTACTGCTATTACATAATTCATAACAAAATTTTAAACAGCGGGAGAACATTCCAGAATCTCACATATCAAATATACGATATATGCAGTTTTTTATGATTTTTGTGAACAAAACAGAGTTTGTTGATGATTATTGCTAAATCGTTATTTGCATTTAATTGCTTATTTTTGCATTTATTTACTTACATATTGAATTACAAGAAATATTATATCTATTAAATAGACAACTTTCTTGAAAAATTTCTTGAAAATTTGAAAAGCAAGATTTTCGCTATAAAAACTTCTTATTTAGATAAACTGGTTTTCAAAGAGGTGTATACCTCTATGTCTATGTCTGTATATCTGTTTCTGTGTATGTACATGTGTATGCATAGGCGTCGGGTTTTCAGAATTTTGAATGGGCAAGATAGTTTTGGTAATTTGGAAAAACTTAATTTATTTGGCAAACAATATGTCAATTCTGAAACTAATAATGCATAATAATAATAATAAAATTATATTTATCAGTGTCGCGAAAATGTGTTTTGTTTCACAGTTCCCCGCGAAATAAAATCGTTGGCAATTTTTCAAAAACTGTATGTTTTTGAGACAAAGAATAATTTCACAGTCCCAAAATAGTTATTTTTGTTACATTCCATTACATTTGCATTATGCAATTTCGCTATGCTGTTTACACATGCATAGTTGGTTTGAACTTGTTAATTTATTTGGCAAACAAAATGTCAATTCTAAAACTAATAATGCATAATATTAATAATAATAAAAATATATTTATCACTCTTGCGAAAACGTGTTTTGTCTCATAGTTCCCCGCGAAATAAAATCGTTGGCAATGTCATCAAAAACTGTATGTTTACGAAGAATGATTCAGAGTCTCAAAATAGTTATTTTTGTTATATTGCATTGCATTTGCATTATCTAATTTTGCCTATGCCGTTTACACATGCATAGTTCGTTTGAACTTGTTGATTTATTTGGCAAAAAAAAAGTCAATTCTAAAACTAATAATGCATAATATTAATAATAATAAAAATATATTTATCAGTCTCGCGAAAATGTGATTTGTCTCACATTTCCCCGCGATATAAAATCGTTGGCAATGCCATCAAAAACTGTATGTTTACGAAGAGTCATTTCAGAGTCTCAAAATAGTTATTTTTGCATTACATTTGCAATATGTAATTTTACCTAAGCTGTTTACACATGCATAGTTGGTTTGAACTTGTTTATTTATTTGGCAAACAAAATGTCAATTCTAAAACTAATAATGCAAATAATAATAATAATAAAAATATATTTATCAGTCTTGCGAAAACGTGTTTAGTCTCACAGTTCCCTGCAAAATGAAATCGTTGGAAATGTCATCAAAAACTGTATGTGTTTGTGACGAAGAATCATTTCAGAGTCCCAAAATAAATATTTTTGTCCATAAAAATAAGTCCATAAAATGAGTTTTTTTCGGACTCAATCCCATATGAATTTGGCTTAGCTGAAGATGTCAAAAAAAAATTGCAACTTGCCTGATAGACCATTCATCTTCAATTTATCTATTATTCTTGCAATATTAAAAGCACTAACTTGAGGGGCCACTCCAAAATGTGAATTTGTATTAAGTAACGTGTTGGTTAACATTTTTCTTTGCAGAGAAAATGACTTGACTACACAACTCAATTTTAGACAAATTCACTATAAGACTTGTCTCACTTGTTTGGCCGCGACCGTACCTAAATTCATTTTCGTCGACCTCATCTGCTATTCATACTCGACTACTTCTCGTCTGGAAACAGCAACGATTCGTCCGAAAAAACTTTATTTTTGGTACTTGTTATAAAAATAACTATTTTGGGACTCTGAAATGCTTGGTAGTTCCAAAAACATGCACTTTTTGTAGTAATAAAACAAATATCTATTTTGCTGCATTCGAGTTTTCAAATATTGATTGGCTTTTGCACCAGCTTCAGTTTTGTCACCATCAGATACATTTCGTAGAAAGTCTATTACAGTTTGGTAATTAGCAACCTCATTATCAATCAATTGACGTCAAACAACCACTATCTGTTTGCTTCCTCGATTAAAGCAAAGGTTTCGATACGGTTCGCCATGATCACCTTATAAAGCTACTGAGAGATAAAAACATAGACAGGAATGATTTCAAGATAATAACGTACCTCTATTTTAACCAAACAGGGCTAGAGTACAGGTAGATAAGGAACTCTCAGAGGAAGTCAATATAAAACGAGGAATAAGGCAGGGATGTATGTTGTCCCCATTACCTTTCAACCTGTACTCAGAAGACATAACACAAGAAGAACTAGAAGAACATTCAACAATCAGAGTGAAAACTAATGGAAAAGCTATCAACAACATCAGATATGCGGACGATATAGTACTCATTGCAGAATCCTTGCAAAGACTGGCAAAGACTAATGGACCAGGTAGTAAAGACCAGCGAAGAAAGAGGACTGACAATGAACAAAAAAAAACGAAATTTATGACAATCACAAAGGCACAACAACAAGAAACAATATGTAATCAAGGGAGAGCCAGTGGGAAAAGTCAGCAAATTCAAGAGTTAGGCACAATAGTCAACCAGAACAATGAGAACACGGAAGAATTAAGATCAAGGATTGGAGAAGCTTGAACCGAATTAAAAAAAATCAAGAGTGTACTATGCAGCAACGACCTCAGCTTACATCTTATAATCAGATTACTTAAAAGTTACATGTTCCCAGTACTATTATATGGTATGGAAGTTTGGACGCTAAAAAAATGACACTTATCAGATGGAAGCTTTCGAAATGTGAGTTTATAGGAGAATCCCACATTTCGAGAGCTTATAGAAGAATCGTGAGAATAAGCTGGGTGAGCAGAACAACAAACAAAGAAGTACTAAGGAGATTGGGAAAGGAGAAAGAGATAGTGAATATAGTCAAAATAAGGAAACTACAGTACCTTGGCCATGTGACGAGAGGACAGAAATATGCACTGCTATAAACCATCATACAAGGGAAGATACTGGAATAAAGAAATATAGAAAGAAGACAAATTTCCTGCTTGAATAACCTCAAAAATTGGTTCAACAGCAGCTCCATTGAACTGTGCAGAGCTGTATCATCTAAGGTGAAAATCGGTAAGCGGAACGTCATTCCGGCACCTTTTTTCAGAAACGGGATGCGTTCCGGTACTTTTTTTAGTAGTCATTTTTTGTAATTTCTTAAGATTATTAATTAATTTAATTTGTAATTAGTAACTTAGTTACTTAGTTAACTAATTAGTACTTAATTTTTTAAGACGCAGGGAGTAAGCATCTCAAAAGAATGGATAGGCACTCAGCTATCAGCTTATGGAAAAGATAAAGTCGCACAACTAACTTCTTTGCGAAAAAAAATTACAAACATTGTAAAAGTTTTTCACATACAACAGCATAACATATTGTAGATAAGTTCAAAGATTCTGAAATTTATAGCACCAGTAAGGTTTTTAGAACTGCTTATTATATTGCTAAACATGATCATTCATATTCTGATCATTTTGATTTATTTAAACTACAAGAATTGAATGAATATACTGAATCGCTCACGGATTACAATCTAGATTCAGTGCTACAGAAATAATTAATTGATCATATAGGAATTCAAATGAAATCCAAAATTTGTCAACAAATATTAAAAGTTCAAGGAAACTCATCTATTGTTATAGATGCATCTACCTCTTTATGTAAAAAGTCTGGTCTTATTATTTATTAAAATGCGAAACCAATAAAATAAAAGATCCTTATTTCTTATTTCTTGATTTAATTGAATCGCAAAATCAAACAGATAACACCATAACAGAGGTTCTCTTAAAATGTTTGGAAAAATATGGTTTTGATGATAATTATTTAAAACACTATTTAATTTCAATTACAAGCGATGGGACCAGTGTTATGTTAGGAAGAAAATCTGGAGTAGGAACAAGACTAACACAGAAATATCCGAATCTAATTACATGGCATTGTCTAAACCATACGCTCGAATTGTCGGTATGAGATGCTATTTCTGAGGTTAATGGGGTTAACCATTTTCAAATATTTATGGACAAGTTATACTCCTTATATAGTCAATCTCCGAAAAATCAAAGAGAAATTGAAAAAAATTGATATTTAACGTCAGATGGGTGGCCAACTCCTTTAGGACTGTATCAGCAGTTTAGCAGAATTGGTCATCTTTATGTCATCATTTCGAAAATGCGAGTAAAGACAACCGCACTAAAACGGAACAATCCATGTTCAATGGATAATATAAAAGAATATCATCGAAACAATTTATTCAAGATTTGGCCTTAATGTATGATGTTCTATTCGAGCTATCTGTTCTATCAGAAGCATTTCAAAAAAGAGAAACTTTAATAGTATATGCAGACAAATTGATTCGCCCCACAATAATTTATTTAGAATATTTAAACGATCCTCAGAAAGGAAAGAAGTCGTAGGAAGCAGTTTCTGCTTGTGAATTAATGCAAGTATCTTCAATTTCGTTGACGGATAATAAAGTGGTAAAATTGATTAACAGAAATCATTTCTTAATTAGTATTATTAATGGTATGAGGAATAGGCTAAACACTACATCTGCAAATTGTTCAGGTTCAGACGGAATTTTGACTTCCGACAGTTCCGACATTGTTAAAGAATAGCGAATTCTTGAACCAACCGAATGGCCATCTGAAATTAATATGGAATTTGGAGAAAAAGAAGTAGAATCTTTCTGCCAACGCTTTAATTTACCTCTGGGGAAAATTTTAAATGCCTTTAGAGATTACTTGGCTTGTGGTGGTCGTAACATTTCATACAATTTGGAAACGTTAATTTTTTGTTCTAAAATTATAGCTTGCAGTTCTTCAGAATGCGAGCGTGGTTTCAGCAGCATGAATCTAATTAACGGAAAGAAGATCATGCATTTTAATTGACAATGTTGCAAATTTATTGTTTATAAAACTTCAACGTAAAAACCTGGTTGCATTCTCATCGATCCACTACTGACCAGCAAACTAAAAGAGCAGGGGCAAATGATGAAATTGTGTGTGAGTTTTTGTTGTACACTATAACTGTACTACATAAAAATAATAATATCTTTAAGATTCTTATTTTTACCTTTTTTCGAATATCTAATTTTTGTGTTTGTTAATATTTTGTAAAGTAAGAATAAAAAAAAAAAAAACTTACAAGGAAAACAATAGTTTGCTTAAAATAAGATAATCTCCGAAAAACTTTCAGGAAGCTGCTTGTGGAAAGTCGCAGACAATTTTTTTTGCTCTCACCATGCGTTCATTTACTTCTTATTTTACCAATACACCACTGGAGACATCGTGCTTAAATGTCAAATATTTTTGATCCAAACATTTATTTTTATGCATGGCAATCCTTTCAGAAAATCTAAGTGACAAGCTTTTAGAAAACATTGAAACCATTGAAAACATTTGTATTAAACAAAAATGTTTAATGTTATTTAATTTTTATTGAAATAATACAATACATATCACTTACCTTTGAATCTAGATACACATAATTATAATTATCCTGAAAATATTCAATAATAGGTTACTGATTTCTACATTTTTTATGGAGAAAATTGGAGGAAATTCAAGGGTATTTTGGGTACTAACTGCAGTAGTATTTTTACATGTATTTTGAATGCGAATAGTAGATTTTTCAAATATTCTTAGTATTGCATATAGTTTCAACTTAATTCGTTTAAGTTGCCATTGATCATCTTTAAAATGAACTTCACAGTCTTCTACCATTTAAATTTTCGCGATTTATATTTTTCAGCCAAATTGATCGGTGATGGACATTTTTCGGGATAGATTTTAAAAACTATCCATCTTCTGAACTACTTTTACAACCAGCTGCACTACATACTACCATATTGACACCACATTTATTTAGACTTGCCATGAAAATTTGAAGTTTTGTAACTGTAGTGAATGATCCAAAGTTAATAAAAATCTAAGCATTCCTTGGAAAAATAGATCAAAAAAATCAGAATGGATGAAGCTCTTGTCCCTACTCATATCTAATCTTATCGAGGTATCTACTTGTACCATCATAGCACTGTCCTCTGCAGTTTGAAATTGGAAATTCTAGCCCTATCATTACATGTTTTATACCAGAATATAACATTTCTTTCTGTTTGGCTAGCAATTTTTTTTTTGTGAATATTTTTTCCCATGGTAAATGAAGTGGACCTTTCCACCTCGAAACTGTGTACAGAAGAATTTTCATGTATGTGGAACTTTTCGATCAACATTTTTCAATTAGAAAATCCGTCTTTCACGAACTATCATGTCTATTCATGGTTTCGCGTAGAATATCGTCGTCCAGTTTATCATATGATATACAGATTTTGCAAAACACCCTGAATATTTTTTACCTGTCTTATATTCGATCCACTTATATTTGTTATTCGAATTAGGGATAATTAGGGTAATTCTCGAGGGGGGCATTTACTCTACTGCCCCTCGTAGTCGGCGCCTATATATGTATGTATGCTGTGTTGGCACGGTCGACATTCTAGATGTCTCAACTAATGGACTTGAATGATTAGTATACCAAAACTGCTCTGAAGATTTTGATAATATTGGAAGCGTCAATTGATTGCATATAATAAATTCATGAGAATAGTTGATTATAGCTTATGCACACAGCAAGTAATTTATAATCCGAATGTCCACATAAATACAAATTTTCACCGGCACCGACGACGTTGCCTGTATTAAACATTAAGCTTTCATGGAATTTACGGTGCATGTCAGCCAATTTCAAGTACACGCTCCAAGTGAATTCAAGGCAGTTTCTTGCAGAATCTGCTGCAGAGTTATGTCCTTGCATGGCAATATCAAGCACCAAATAGGACGCACCGACAGGACACGGCGATGATACGAAACGTAGTTAATTTCGTGTCCATTATTTAGGGTAATTAAATTGTTTACGTGTTTGGGCTGGTTTGCAGTCATTGTTTGTCCTGATCCGGTGGTAATTGCATTACAGAATTTGCGACCCAGTACACCAGCCTTCAATTAAAGCGTTATTTAAGCATTTCATCCGAAAGCGGAATCGAATAGAACGGTGAATGATATATAAAAATGTTACACTATAATTTGATATCGCCCAATTAAATAAATACTAAATATAATTCCTTCAGTGGTTAATAGATACCAAATTGTATGTGTAATTGTAATTGTATACTTAATTTGTATATTTAATTTCTGCTGTGGCTAATTACTGTCGCAAAGGTGCGATCTGCTTCTCTAGCAAATTTGCTTTTATAGATTTACCTTCATCCGTATTGGGTTGTTTAATGTATTATTATAAAGTTAAATAAAATGAGTTGTTTTGACATAAATAACTTGGACCAATTTTCGTAAATCAAGTATGCATGATATACGATTTCTGCAATACATCCTACAGTATACTTACACTATACCAATTTTCATAAATCTAGAATTATGATGCATTACTTCTAGAATACATCTCATGCAGTTAATACCATTTCGATCGTGCTATCTAAACTCAATCTCTATCCAGACAAACTGACCGCGAAGATCGTTACTTCTGGTATAAGATTTGCACATCGCAATGAATAATTCAGACCGTATTGTTTATTGCATTTTTTAATGAACCATGATAATGGGTTTCACTTGGGGTTAATGGGCCCATTTTGCCAAATTTACGGCCATAATTACAAGCGGCACTACGTAGTCTCGGCACTTAAGGCACTCGCAATCACTACAATAAAGTACAATTATTTGACACCTGCTTTACACGTTCATTACGCCTCTATTCCACAGAAACAAAATACTGCAGTAATAATAATAATAATATACATGATAATTATCTAACGTCTAACAGATTAGTGCCGCTTTAAACATGGTAATATTTTCAAGGTATGATTGGATGAACTGAAACCATAGAAAAATTCTACGTAAGTGATTTGAAAAAAATGCAAAATAACACAGATGCAGTCTTTCAGTCTCCGATTAACGTTATTATGAACGTTATTACGTTATGAACTTTAATAATGTAGGGGTTTCCAAACTTAGGGTCATCGTAGAGACACGTGTAAGATTAATATGAAGGTATTGGAAAATATTATTATGTGTTATATTTTAGGTTACATTTGTTTGTAAATCTGACTGACGGATACCAATGTAGCCACAGAGTAGTATTAAAATAACTGCCGAATAAAGTTAAACGGAGATTGTAATCAAGTTGATGGGTGAAGCCTTATGTGATAGTTGTTCACGTTGTTATCTGGAATAAAAAGAGACATTTGCGCAAGTTCTATATCACTTTTTATTTATATGTTTAACTAGGCTGCAGTTTCGACCTCAATTTAGTCATTCTTAAGTATATTTCACTTGAGAATGACCAAAATGTGGTAGAAACTTCTCTCGAGTTAAATATCAATAATGATGGGATGTGATATGAATGTGATGTAATGTGATGTAATGTAAAGTGATGTGATGACAGCTTCATATGGTGTGATCCATCGGATTGATGTGATGACAGATGTTTGTTATATTTTAATACTTAATTTTAAATATTTGTTTTAATAAATTGTTATTGTAGTGTAAATCATGGTATACACACCACGGTTGTGAATACTTTTATAGCCGTGTGTCATGTAGTGCTCGGCGCTACGCGCCTCGCAATACAATAGACGTCGATTATAATGGTACATTTATTTCACAACCTTGTATAATGTGCTATTTCTTTTATTCCATTTTTTGTCCATCACATGCAACAGATACATAGTATTTTTTTTAATTTTTAAACATCATTTCTTGTTCATGGGATGCTAAAACATGAACAGACGTCGACTATGGTACATTTTCTTCACAACCTTGTATAATGTACTATTTCTTTTCGTCCATTTTTATCACATGCAACAGATACACAGTTTTTTTTTTAATTTTTAAGCATCATTTATTGTTCATGAGATGCTAAAACATGTATATCCTGTTTTTTTTCGCACGATACAAAACTTGACAACGCATCAATGTGATAAAATAAAATCAACGATTTCTTAAAAAAATACATGATTTAAATCGTGATGTCAATCAATATTTTTAAATCACATTTACCCTGGCAAAAACTAATCAGAAATCGAAAAATATCAAAATAATTAAAGAATCATGATTATTATGATTTAATTTAAATCATTGATTTTTGATTTATTTAAAAAATCATGATTTATTCCAACCTGGGATTTAAGTCTAGAGGGTATGCCATTTTAATCAATCAACGCAAAATACTCCGAAGGTATGTTCTAAAGTGAAAATTGACCCGAACAAAAGATTTTCAGGGTCATTGCCCTGTACATGTAAACTTAATTTTTTTTAATGGTAAATCTACTTTTTGAATTTTTATTTTAAAAGAGGGTCATCATATTAGTACGACTGTATACAAATTTCAATACCTTACATAAGAAAATTTTCGATTTTTGTTAATAGAACGTTTGTCTCAAAAATTAAATTAGTTATGTAATTGTAAAAACATAATGATTATCCTTTAATATAAAACTTTCAAAATACGTTACGTTAAGTACTCGAATTTGTGTCGATTATATCAACAACAACAAAAAATGAATGTATAATACTATCCGAACCATGCCTTGCAAACTATTTCAATTTTTAAGAACAGTTCAGGATTTTCAAGTAGATTCAAGAATGAATCAATATAGTAGTTTATGTATCCAGTAAAATAGAAATGTATTGAGCATATGTTTTTAATTATTCTTAATAATAGTTCAAACACCTTATAAACTCCTTTATTGGTTATTGTTTATTATTATCACCAGCTTGCCATATTACGGCTTTATTATGTTGGTAGCTGAGAATATCGTTTCGTTTCTAAGTAAAGTTCTGAAGTTTTGAATTAAAAACTTTCAGTAAACTTTGGTTTCACTTTTTTCTCGAAGACTTAAGATTAACAGAATACATATTTTCTTATGTAAGGAATTGGACAGATTTGCAGATCTTAAAGAAGAAGAAGAAGAAGAAGGTAAAAGAAGAAGAAGAAGAAGAAGAAGAAAGTACGAAGCCAGACTAATATGATAACCGTGTTCCAAAATAAAAATAAAAAAAGTAAGATTACGATTTAACATTTTTAAGTAAAACCTAAAAATGACCTCAAATTTAAGATCAAGTTCAATGTCATCATAAGATGCCACCATTTAGCCCCAAAACTTTTATTAGAGTCAATTTTCGCTATCAAACATACCATCGGAGGAATTTGCGTGGATTGATTGTAAATAAGGCCTACCCTGTATAATAACATATCTTTTGTATTTTTCCAGCATTTAAGAAAATAATTCCAAAAATAAAGCTTTGACGTACTTATTTCTCGAAATTTTGGCATTAGTTTATTCATGAGTTTCATTTTTTAATCAGAGTTTGTTTAAAAAAAAAGTTAAACAATAGCACAGGAAATTTCAAAAATATAGAAATATATACATGAAATTTTTACGTCAGTCTCAACAGTTCTAAGTCACATATTATACCCATTTCCAGAAATTCTGTAAATGTACCTACCTGTTTTTTTAAATATTTTTTGCTTTTGAATTCCTATAATTTTTGAAAATATTTCTTAGAAAGTGTATAGAATTTTGTAACTTCTCTAATAATTGAAAAGAAATTTTCCAAATCTTCTAAAAATTGAAATTATTGTAGCAACATTCTATAATTAGTGATGTATGTTATCTTTAAATTCTGTGGAAAAAAAGCCATGAATTTTTAATTACAAATATGAGCTAATGTAGTACTTAATATGTTTATATTTTAGCAGTTTAGGAATTCAATTCATTTCATAACCCTTGGCAGGAATTTAACTCAGATAATCAGAATCCTTACTCAGAATATATTAGAAATGGGTGTACTAAACTGATGCCTTATTTCCAAAACTTTAAACTTCCATTAATAGTACATACATACTACATAAATATGCATATATACATACTTACATACTTTTTGAGAAATTTTGGAGATATCTACAACTTTTTAAAATTCTTCGCAGCGTTCCTAAACCTTTTGAAAATATTTCTTGGAAACTAGAGAACTTTGTATATTTTTTTCTCATAGTAAGTACACACTTTTTTCAAAATTTTGGAGATATCTACAACTATTTAAGATACTTGGCAGAGTTCCTAAAACTTTTGAAAATATTTCTTGGAAATTAAAGAATTTTGTAACTTTTCTTCTAATAATTGCAATGCTATTTTCCAAATCTTCTCCAAATTGAAATTGTTCTTCTAACAATCAATAAAACAATTTTAAGGAATATAACTTTAGTGTACAGATGTTTTCAAATGTTCACAATATTTCGAGTGCATTCAAAATAATTTTACGTCTTCTAGCAGAGTGCATTCTTGAAATTTACGTTCAAATTTCAATTCAATTTTCAAAATACGTTGCATGTCTGTATTTTTTTCGTATATCATCGTTTTTATACATTTTCAAATGAATTTCTTCCTGCAATCTGAATATTTGCATAACAATCTTTGAAATACTGGTCAAATATTGAACTTTCCTCTAGATTTCCAGTTTTAACTTCTATAACTAGAACTTTAGAAGTGTAATTTTGAAATTTTACAGATTTTGTTAACCCGTTTTGCGTAGTACACAGTTTTTAAAACTTATGGAAATATATTATGGAAAATAATAGAATTCTGGAGTTACAAACGTTTTTCAGAAATCTATATAGTACCTAATCTTGTATTTTGTTCTGAAAATTGTATAGTTCTGGCAATAGTCTATAAAATAATTGTTTTATTCAGTGTTTTATACATATAATTTTATTTTGGAGAAAACAGTTCAACTTTCAACTAGATTTCTAGTTTTATAACTTCTATAACTAGAACTTTAGAAGTGTAATTTTGAAATTTTACAGATTTTGTTAACCCTTTTTGCATAGTACACAGTTTTGAAAACTTATGGAAATATATTATGGAAAATAAATCGAATTTTGCCACAGTTCAGTCACCATCAGGTTATATAATGTTTTTAATTAATACACAATGATTCTAAGAAACTAACTTTAGTATACAGATATATCGAAAGTTTGGCAACTGGATTGTTTATAATACACAAATGTTATATTAACTGAAATTTAAATTAATAATTATAAAATATATACCTTATCAATCCATTTTTGATTTTGACGGTATCATACTTAATTATTTATATATTTTACAATGCACCACGATAGAAAAGCCTCTAGGGTTAATCAAATACAAAATTAATACAAAAATAGATGTAATTGTTTATTAGTCAGTCAATTATTCGTTTATAACTTTATTTGACAGCGTGAATTACAAAAATGTCATACAAATTGGTTACATGAAATGAGTTTTAACAGGATTTGAAATGATATTTCTTGGTTTCCGATATACAATTTACGTATTAGTAATTTAAATGTGTTTATAAATATTTTTCCCGGTTTCAAATGTATGTATGGTTACACATTTTTCCGTAACTCCTCAATCAATTCGGCAATAATCAGGTCACTAAACTTAAGTCTCCAGTATTAAATCAGAGTTACATTTTTTTAAGTAAACCAGTTTTGGGAGCACTGAATATATTATCAGATACCAGCTTATTACAAGAATCGGAGGTGCCTATTAGATTTGCATAATCATCTTGACCCTGACTTTGGCTTGTAGCGTTATTCGTGAGTATTTTAACCCCAGTTTCTTCATTTTTAAGATAGTATAAGAGTGAGGCCGTTTCCAGATGATTTTCATTCCTGACACTGACTCCTGTTAAGAATATCATCATGAAGTACTTAGTATTGGCAATTTGTTTAGTTGGGTTTGCTGTGGCTCATGTAAGTATGAAAACGTTGTATATTACTACCATGTTTTAATGTTGATAATTTATTTAATAATTTATTCATTGCATAATTAAACAATTTATATATTTATATTATTGTAAGTAATTATTGTTATATATCGGAATATCGGAAATTATTTATAAAAAACTCGTGATGAAAGTGAATTATAAGTTATTATCAGAATGTATTGCTACTTCATAATATCATGATCCATAACTAAATTTAGCACAATGCTCCCCCGCAATTTTACAATTATTATTCGTTGTATTTTATGTAGTTATTTATATTTTCTCCAAAAATCTAAGCGAATTAAATCTATTCAACAAGAATACATTTACAAACTTTTTGATAGTAAGGCTTTGATTTATAAAATTTGAACGAAATGTTGTAGTTTTTTATTGCAGTAGAAATAGGCTGTCGATAAATAAAGAAATAATAATAATATTAATAATAAAGTTTTTTTAAAATATTTTTATATCTATTTTTAACAAAGTTATTTGACATTTCTTGTTTAAATTTGGAAAGACGTCAATGTTAGTATAGCCTCCCATTGTAGATAACAACCAGTTTTGACGAATTTTTCATTCATTGTTAATATTGTTATATTATTGTAATTCGACATATAAAGAAGTAATAATAAAGTTTTTTTTAAATATTTTTATTTTTCCTATAAACAAGTTATTTGGACATTTCTTATTTAAATTTGGAAAGACATCAATGTTAGTATAGGGTCCTATTGTAGATAACATCCAGTTTTGGCGAATTTTACATTCAATTGTTAATATTGTTATATTATTGTAATATTATTGTTTATATTGTTGTTATTATATAAACATTCACACCAATTGCAATGAACTTATTTATAAATAATGATAAAATTCTGTTGCCTTGGGTAGCTACTCAAATGAATAGGTAATTGCTTTTGCTTCAAATATGTATCAATTTATTTCCACTGCAGCAATAGCATTATTCTATAGAGTCTATCAATTTAATCGTGGCAATAAATTGTGCAACTACTAAATTTAAATTTAATGTATATTTTTTATGGAATATAGCCAATGTAAAGTTCAGAAATGTACAAATCATGTAAAGCTTTAAATAAGGTGAACATTTTCTTTTACGTTCTCCACTACATCAGCGAAATATGAATTGCTTTTTTGAACTTTTTTTCGACATATTATGATTCTTACCTAGAATATAGTAATATATGTGTATTAGAATATTGGAATAATAATTTTGTCTCTATGAATTTCATTTCGTTTGATTTTATAAGTTAACCAGTGAAAATCCTAATAAATATACAGTAATGTTTGTAACTCTACGTAATATTTCATGTTTATTAATATTTTCAGAGTCCACTGAAGGCCGATAAGGTCAAAGAAACCGACAAAGTCAAGGAAGCCGATTACATCAAAGAATGCACAGCTTCATCAGGAACCAGTCAGGAATCGATCGACAAATCGCTGAAAGGTGATTTCTCCGAAGATGTCAAGTTCAAGGAATACCTCCTCTGTCGTCACAAGAAAATGGGAGTGTTGAATGCCGCTGGAGAATATCAACTCGAGGCTATGAAGACCAGGCTGACCGCAAAATACGGCGAAGAGGTAGCTTCCACCGTCATCAAGGCATGCACTGAGAAACCTCACGCAGTCGCTTTGGAAACTTCATATCAACTGGCGAAGTGCTGCTACTCGAAGACACCTAAAGATGCAGTTGTCGTGTAATAGAATGTAATGTATTGTAACTTATGATTATATTATACAATTTAATAAAAAAAATATATAAAATGACAATCGTAATATTAAATGGAAATTGACGATAGAAATTATAAAATATTTCATTTATACAGGGTGTTTCTGAAAAAGGTAACCACGTATCCTACTACATTCAATAGAGGAACCGAGCATCTTCATTTCAGGGAAAATACTAATTGACAACACTGTATTTTGACTGATTGACATTTGAGCCTTTGAAAACTAGAGTGGTGTCATAACATTTTATACTGACAATTACTAAGGTTTCCGATTCGTAGAGTGTCTATTAATAAGCAGTGGTTATAATACTTACTATCCATTAAGGCAATTAACGAAGATATTAAACCCGAAGCCCCGTAATTTTGATTCGCTTGAGGGATTATTGAAGTTTATTCCCGATTGCACACATTTTTGCAGCCATTTGAAAATAGCAAAATTCGATAGTTTTTTCAGAACACCCTGTGTATTTAACATGACTCCAGATTTGTTTTGGCGTATTGCTTGGGTACTTTGATACGCAGATTTATTGATCTCTTGTAATAAGGTTTTCTTGAATTTTTGTCCACGTCCATGATTTTTCGTAAAATTTGATTAAAATGTGAATAGCTTGGTAACGTTGCATCTGATTCCTAAAAATAAAAATGATTTGTGAAGCCCACATGAAGCAGATTCTAATAATTAAAGAATATACAGGGTGTTCAATTTAAAAAGGAGACCAAATAGTGTACCTTATTAATGGTACACACGAAAATAATTTCAAAAAGTAGCACATCAAGTGTCCAATATTTTCCAATCAGAGTTTTTGGTGAATTTTCATTAGTCTAGCAGCAATAGTTCGAGTAAGGATAAGTGGACCACCGTGTATATATGATGTTAGTTAATTCCCGGACGGGAGAAAAAGTTATATATTCATTATTAGTATTTGTATGTCCATACTGTCAATTATTGTCCATTAATGTTAATAATGTCCATAATGTCTGTAATGCCCATTAATGTCCATTATGTTCATAACAGTATAGCATTTGTATTTCTACATATTATATAGTATTTGTAACATGTATGTATATGTGTAAATTGTTCTCCTTTTTATATAGCAGTCATTAAAAAAGTTTTGTTTGTACTAATATTTGTATCAGCTTGTAGACTAAATAGTTTTCGTAAAATATTACTTAAATATGCAGTATTAAAAGGGCGCAAAGGGCGAAACATTATTATTGGCTAGTAACAAATATATCTGCTGAGAACATGGGCATAGCATGTTTTAAAAGGTTATTAGAAAGACACAAAAACAAATTCCAAACAAATTCTTTGCTGAAACTGAAATGCTATGTAATATAAATTCTATAGTTTTTCCAAAAATTTTCAACAAAATTATTCAACGATTTAAGTACAATTCGAGTGAGAATAAACAGTACTGAAGTTTAGGCAACCAAGCATGCACGTTGCACCGTATTTACTACGGTATGTATGCTCGGTTGCCTAACCTGCAGTACTTAATCATGGGAATTCAATACTGAAATTTCACAAGTTTGTTAGTTATGGTGTATATTACCAGAAAAAAAAATAAAATACGTCTTAGATAGTTTTCCCGGAATTTACATAACAACTTGCAGTTTATTTCTTGAAGTTCTTAAGTATGAAAATTAGAATAGAGGCTATCGCAAGTTTATCCGGAATTTTCTCGAAAGTTGGTACATTCACAAAGGATATGTTTTCAAAAATAGATAATGTTAAGTTATTTCTGGCGAATTTTTCAAAAATTACCTGTGCTGATTTCGAAAAAAACACAAATTTCTAACAAAATTGCCTATACACTAGTCACATATTGTCGATACATTTATAAAGAATTTTGATAAATATGAGAATAGTGCATACAGTACTGTTAAAAAAAATATCATGATATTTGTCACGAAATGACAAAGAAATGCTTCAGATTTTCCAAGCGTTTTCTCAAGTTGTTTCTAAAATTTCGCACAACACAACCTTCTGAAAATTTTTCGAAATATTCAGAGCAATTATTATGATATTTAACTACCTAAAAATATTGCAATTTTTTTATAAATGGTTATTGTTTGTGTTACGTCCGTGTAATGCTCGTGGTTCGTCTTGGTGAAAACAATAAATAAAGTCTCACAATTCATATTATGTATATACTTACACAAGACATTACATTAAAAAACGAGATGTTTGCAAGTGAACTGCAGAAACAGAACTTTGGGTTTTGTACAAAGATAAAGAGGGCTCCATTTTGGGTACTTGCATTGCAGACCCTGCCGATGGTCGGTTCTTGGAACTTACGCAGCCTCCTGGCGAGCAAATGTCGATTGCAGCAGCAATAAACCCATTACAGTTTCTATGGGCATTGTCTGATGCGTTGCAGTAATGTTAAACTAAATTCAACGAAATGCCCTAACAATACATTTAAAATAAAGTATTTCTAGCCTAATCTTAATCCTAGATAAAACGAGATGTAAATAATAAACGGTGTAATATAAATAAAATAATATAAACTATACACATCGATCTGTGCAAGGAGATCGTAAATAGTTTGTTTTACAGAATCATCTTCTTGATAATTATTAATATATTATATTATTATTCTTGATAAGGCATAAATCATAATGCTATAAGTACATAATAATAATTATTAGATATATTATTATTACAATACAGGGTGAGTTTTTTCATTTTAAGCATTGGGATCTCGGAAACCATAAGACATAGAGATTCGGTTAAATGAGGAGAGAGTTGTCGTGGAAAGAGTTGTCGAGTTATCTAATGCAAGATAAGCTTTGTTTTTGAAAAAAGACCACACCTTTTTAGTTATAATACAAACTTTAGTTTTTTAAATGGCAGTCATATTTACTTTGATAAATAAAGGCCATCTTCGAAAATTTACATTATGACAATTGTTACTTACATTGACGAATGAACACGATACAGGACTATTTGTATTATAGAGGGTAGGAAAAACAGAGTTTGCCATAGACATTTTTTTCCTCATACTACGAGAATTCTATTAATTTTTCTATTCTAATTACACTAAATTCTATTACAATTATACAACGAAAATTGCTCCATCTAATTTATTTATAATAATAAGTACAGCAAACCTTATATAGTTATAAAGAGACAAAATTGACCTTTTTATAAATGTCAAAGCCTACTATGACTGCCATATAAAATAAATCAAGTTTAGATTATAACTCAAAAACTATTTTTATTTCAAAAAACAAAACCATATATTGCATAATATCTTAAAATGACAACTATTTTCTCATTTAACCGAATCTCCGAAATATTTTATGGTTTCCGAGATCCCAATGCTTAAAATGAAAAAACTCACCCTGTATAATACTACTTATAATGTATAATACATAAACTTTTTCTTTACAATTTTACAAAAATTGATAGTACACTTGTAAATGTTAACAAATACCAATACATGTTATACCTATTCATGATTTTGCATTGTTCAGTTATTTTCTTTTGATTATTTCAAAAATAATTACAAAAAACACATTAAGTTTTAGTTTGATTATATTTGAATAAATTTCCAGCATATCAATTCTGGACTATTCTGAATCTTTTTTTATAAATTTGTGGACCATTTTATTTACAGACTTTTTAGTGATAAATTGTAGATACATTTATTAATATAATTTATAAATATACATACAGAGCGCGTATAAAGTTTTAAAACCTGGATTTATTTTGTCCCCTCTAGGAATTAGAGAAAAACGCTTGAACAGGTCACAATGATTTATTTGAAAGAAATATCGTAAGACCACTTTCATTTTTCCACCCCTCTCTGTTTTAAAGTTATAACGTCAGAGCCAATTTTTAAATGCACCCCTTCCCTATTTCAGTGAATTAGGATAGATCATGCATTAGAGCATGTAGATAGAGCATTCTGAAGCAATATGCAACTTTATGGCTAATTTTTCTAGCAATTAAGAGCGCGAATTGTTTTGTGATTTTCGCAAATTCCTACAGGGGAAAAATAAATCCAGATTTTGAAACTTTATATGCTCTCTGTATGGAGTACGCAGTTATTAATATATATATATATATATATATATATATATATATATCGCGATATTTTCCACGATGAAGTAATTCTTTAGATATTCACAGCGCTTTATAACTAAATTCTCAAGTTTATTTCTTAAATTTTCACGCAACACAATTTGAAAAATTGTTGAACTTTTAAGAACCACGAATTACTGGAAATCATTTGACACATTTACGATGGAAATTTTAAAAAGATAGACAAATTATGTTCCCGCACTAATTGCTACTACAATCACCACTAATTAAAAAATACGGGATCAGTATAGATATTAAAGCGTAGAGTACTGCAATAATAAAGCATCATATTATTATAAAATACATGATCAAGAATGTAAATTACGAAATCTGATATTTTGTCCAAGTATCTCGTTTTAATTTATGGCAGGTAATTATTTGAAAACTTGTAGAATTCTGAACTTCCAAACAAATATGTCTTGAGCGAAATTCGAAGTATGCAGCAAAGAATATTAAAGCGCCGGATTGTGGAAGAGTTTCTCATAAATAAAGCTAGAGTGGATCAACTTCAGACATATATTAAACTTTTATTAATATTTGATGCATTTTTTATAGGTAACTATTACATGGAAAATTTATGCAGACGCGAAACTTTCAAACTTTGTTACTGGAAGATGGAAAATCGAAATGAAAAATCTAATTGCATTTAAACTTCAATCTTAACTTATATAACATCAAATCAACTAAACTCATGTATTCATTCATAAATGTAGAAAAGGTTAGGCAGATATCATTATCTACTGTATATTATTCGTGCACATGATTTTCAAGCTCAATGGTAATAAACTCGACCGTGAGTTGAATTAGCTCAGTTCGTCGTTTTTACGGTGAGCAATATATAGACGTGTTATACAACATATGTGTTATTCTTCTCGCTACGTCTGCAAGATTCAGCAATTAAAATGAAACATTACATGTGTTTATAGTGCTTAGTTGCGTTATTCTGCAGTTGGTAAATATTCATTATTAATTTTATAAAAATGGTAGTAGCGTTTACTTCATTATACGTTAATTACATAGAAAACAAACCTAAACTTTGTTGATAATCAGGTGTATTGCGTATCAAAAAATGTTAGCAGTAATATGTACGTTACTTGACAGCATTACCTTCGAATATTATGCATTTATGTTAGATGATGCATGAATATTAGATGCATTTAAATAAAACAAACACTTTTCTTTGTTTATATCACACTGTTTATTAAAATTAGTGAATAGTTTCGATAACGTTCTGATCATTATCACACTTAGAGTGATATTCTTAGAGTGTTACTCTAAGTTTGGTAATGATCAGAACGTGATCGAAACTATAGTAACTAAATTTAATAAACAGTTTGATATAAACAAAGAAAAGTGTTTGTTTTATATAATTTCATCATGTATCACGAAGTAGATGCCTCCAACATTGACCAATTTAGAAGCATTTATGACATAAACATTCGATGTGATGCTTTCAAGTAATGTAGACGTCATTGTTGATATTTATTTATACGCAATACACCTGATTGACTGGCTTAACTACAGTTATAAATGAGAAAAAAAGTAGTATTAACAAAGTTTTATTTATGTGTGTTTAAAAGAATGAAAAATGACATAATTTGTCAATAATATCACATTCAGTGTAGGAATATAGTAAATAAGTTCAGTACATAATAACTGTAAACATTGATGATCGGGCACTTCTACCTGTATCTATACATGATAATGATATATTTACAGCAACAAATATCACTGCTCATCAAGCAACATAAACCGCCAGAAATAGAGAACTATGGAGGCAAATAGTGAGCAGGATAAAAGAAATATAGAGTCAAAGTCAATTTAATCAGGACTCCTTTACCAAGAGGATACGAAGAAGAAGAATATATTTACACCCAGAATGCGATAATTATAATGACTAATACAACTTGTTCAAATTGAAGAAAATTGAAGTAACATTTCTGAAAATGTATTAAAATTATCATATTTCGCAAGTAAAAAGCTTACGAGAATTTATGAATCTGGCAGAAGTATTTGAAAAAGTGTCCAATTTTCTGAAAAGTTAATTAATCAATTTTCTAATACATTCAAAACACGTTACGAAAGTGCAGTAAAAAACAAAGCGTAGAAAATTTATGTAAAACGTGGAAAATTTATTGAAAATATAAATTGCAAGCAGAAATTTCTAATTTCTCTAAATTTCTCTTAAATGTATAATAATTAATTTTCTAATATATCCAAAACACTCTATACAAGTGTACTAAAATAAACAAATAATCAAAGATAATTTAATAATCGCGAAAAACTTATTAAACATATATTTTCGCAGAAAACAACAATTATCACAGACAATGTATGCAAACTGCAAAAATTTTAATAAAACCTTCTGATGGTTGCAACTAAAAAAAAAAAACTTTTAGAAATTAAATACCTAAAGTTAGATAAATGTGTAAAAAATCCTGAAACCCGCCAGAAAATCTGGAAAAGTATATGTGCAGAAACAAAAGAAACCAAAAACCGGCAAATTGCAGAACGTTTAATTATAATATAAAAGTATACAAATTAATATACATTTTGGTGCGATTATTCTGCATGTCTTCGTATTCTCTTATAAAAGGTTCTGATGGTTTTATTAAAATTTCTGAAGTTTGCATAAATTGTCTGTAATACATGTTGTTTCCTGCGAAAACGTATCTTTAATAAATTTTTCGCAATTAGTAAATTATTTTTTAATATTTGTTTGTTTTAGTACACTTGTATACAGTGTTTTAAGTTACACTAAACTTCACAAAGATTTCAGAAATTGACCCATTTTTTTTTAATTTCTCAAATGCGCAATCAAAATATTAATACTTAAAACTTCCAGAATTGCAATGAAAATAATAAAGTTTTTAGAAGGTTCATAATTTTCGAACAATGTAGAAAACCTCAAAAAGTGAACCAAAGAATTATGACACCGAAAAAACGGAAAAACTAGAAAATGTTATTGAATCAAAGATGACTCAATAATAATATTAGAATATGCTAAACTTTCAGTAATTTTAGTAAAATAAGCAATGAAGTTACATTAACTTGCACAATCATCAGAATGCGCAATCAAAATATTAAATGAGTTAAAAATTCGAGAATTTCGATCAAAATAATGAAGGTTATAGAAGGTTCATAATTTTCGAACAATGTCAAAAACCTCAAAAAGTGAACGAAAGCATTATGATTAAGAAACGGAAAAACCAGAAAATTTTATTGAAACTGCAGATTTCTTAATAAAAATATCAGAATATACTAAACGTCCAGCAAATTTATTAAAATAAACAATGAAGTTACACAAACTTGCACAATCATTTCAGAAAATTCCACAAAATTGTATGGATAGTTCTAGAATGCCCAGAAGTAAAATGTCAACACTTCTAAAGTATCAGGTTCTGGAATGGTTAACATTGTAGTAAACCTCAAAATATTAAGGCATGCATTATGAAACTAAACAATGTGACGAAACCGAACATTTTATTGAGATTGCAGAAACTTAATAATATTGATATCAAAATATACAAACAGTTATACCAAATTTTTAGCAATTTTTATATAATAATCAAGTAAAAATTTCATAAATATTTTGGAAATTGCCAGAAATGTTTATGGAGATTGAAAATTTTCAAAATATGCAGTCAAAATAACATGAGAGTTAATTAAAACGTCAAGAGTATTAACAGAATAAATATTAGAATGTTCAAAAACTGGGAAAATTATATCAACTAATCAAAGTATTGGAGCTTGTGAAAGTTTTTAAATAAAACAAGGAGAATAACCTTTTAATATAAGACATTCATTACTTGTAAGTCTAATGAAGATGACTGCCTTGCAGTTGACATGTACATTTAGTATAAATATATGTGTATTGTGAAAAATGTTATTCTCCTTATTTTATTTATATCAACTAATAATATAAATTACGAAAATTGCCATAAAATGTATATTTTTAAGTTAAAGAACAATCTCTATACAAACAGTTTCATAATACTTAACCATTTTACTCTGTTATAATGCTTCAAAAGGATGTGGCGAAACATCAATTCTAAATATGTCTTTCCAAGCACCTCGAACTTGAGCTAGTTGTTCCGCTAATAATATCAAATTATACAAAGAAATATGCTAAACTTTCAGCGAAACAGAGGTTTAATTTGACAGACTAAATTATGTCAATATTTTGCCTTCATTTCATTAACCAGAATTAACTATTTCCTTAGGTATCAAACACCTTTGTATATATTTTAATAAAAGAATCAACAAATTTACATAACATTTCGTAGTTCTTTTACAAATTGTGAAAACCTTTTATACAACTAAAAATTTCAAGAGAGTTCAAACGTCCTGAATGTAAAAATAAATCAATCAATCAACCAATGTTACTAATTCCAGAAAATGCCACTATTGAAGGTTTTGAAAAGATTGAAAACCTCTATAAAAATTGTTTCAAAATATTTAACAAATTTCGAGAATATTGTACGAAGCTTTTAATAAACCTGCAAAAGTTAATACAAAAATATAATCACATAAAAAAAAAACAATTGGATTTAGCAATATCGTATACACAACGATTATGTTTAGAAAAAAAACATTGTAATTGTATTCTAAATATAAATTATCTTTAAACTTTTCTAGATGCAATATCTGTTTCCATAAAAGGTACAATCATATATTTTGTTTTATTTACTTAGTAATTGCAGAATGTTTTCTACGATTAAAAATTACAAAGCACACAAAATTAGTATGTATCTACTTATTAATTGGAATATTTTTATTTTCTCTCTTTACGTACGTCAGATGTTTAATCTGAAAAATAAAATTTTCGTGGGCCGCATAACATTTTTTTGTGGGCCAGATCCGGCCCGCGGGCACCCCTGTGAGAGATTGGGTACCCCTGTTTTAAACTAATAATAATAATAATAGAAAGAGTGAAAGAGAGCACAATATTTATTAGGCTATTGGCCTTCAACCTTCCTGTCTAATAATTAACCATTTAATAACAATTTACATTTAAATTCTAGGTTTCTGGTACAAGTGACGATGAAGAGAAGATTGAACAGATGCGTATAGAATGCAAAGCATCTTCAGGTGTCAATGAAAAACTCGTGAAAAATCTGAAAACCCGCCAGTTGGCGAACGATGAAAAATTGGCAGCATACTTGCTGTGTGATTACATAAAATCCGGGATACTGAATGAGGCTGGCGAATACCAAATTGATGGAATGAGATTGAAACTCGAAGCCAAACACGATAAGGAAGTGGCTGATAAAATCATTGAGGAATGCACCAAAGAGACATACAACAGTGCTACTGAAACTTCTATGGAGTTAATAAAATGTTATTTTAAATATGCCCCCGAAAATTAATAGTGATATTGTATAAATTTATTATAAATTAATTTAAGAAATATCCTAGGAAATGAACTTTTTTTTTAATAAAAACGTATTACAACTAATAAAAATATAAAGAAACATTAACAAAACTATTTATAATTCTGTAAGATGCACGTGTAATTAAAAATACGTCAATTATACAACGTGTCTTAAAAAGAATCACATCTAGTGTACCTTCAAATTTCCCATGCAAAATAAAATGTGCCGCTCTCGAGCAATGCTGTTATTAATAAGACTAGAGTGGATTCAACTTCAAATATATATTAATGTATTATTAAAACTTGATGCATTTTTATGGTTACGGAAAATGCAAGCAGACGCGAAACTTTCAAACTTTGTTACTGGAAGATGGAATATCGAAACGAATTATCTAATTGAATTTAAATTTCAATCATAACTTATATAACGTCAAATAAAATAAAGGCATGTATTCATGCACAAATCTGGAAAAGGTTACGCGAGTTATCATCTATTGAGTACATATATATATATATTATTGGTGCACATGATTTTCAAGCTCACTGGTAATAAACTCGACCGACTTATACATCTGTATTATTCTTATCGCTCTGTCTGAAAGGTTCAGCAATTAAAATGAATAATTTACATGTGTTTATAGTGATTAGTTGCGTTATTCTACAGTTGGTAAATATAAATTACTAATTTTATTAATAAATGGCCAATAAAACGAATCTTAACTTTGTTGATAATGGCTGGCTAAACTACAGTTACAAGTAAACAAAAATGTTATAGTAACAAAGTTAACGTACGTTTTATTTATGAGTTTTTATAAGAATGAAAAATGATATATTTTGTCAATAATATTGCATTCAGTATATAATTTTACTCAATAAGTTTAGTACATGCCTAATACCTACCTCTGAACATTGTTGGTAGGCCACAAACTCATATTCATTGGGAGCGTAAAATCTAAGCATTATATTCTAAACTAATAATAGCGAGAGATAGAACAATTTTTATTAGGCTATTAGCCCTCGGCGTTTCTGTCTAATAATTACCTAACCATTTATATTCTAGGTTTCTGGTGCATGTGTCGGTGAAGAAAAGATTGAACAGATGCGTACAGAATGTAAAGCTTCTTCAGGTGTCGATGTGCAACTCGTGAAAAATCTGAGTACCCGCCAGGTGGCAAACGATGAAAAATTGGCAGAATATTTGCTGTGTGTTTACATAAAATGCGGAATGCTGAATGAAGCTGGAGAATACCAGATTGATGGATTGAGATTAAGTGTTGAAGCCAAACACGATAAGGAACTAGCTGATAAAATCATTGAGGGATGCACCAAAGAGACATACAACAGTGCTATTGAAACTTCTGTAGAGTTATTCAAATGTTATTTGAAATATTTACCGTAAAATTAAAAGTGATTGTATTGTAGAAAAATCGTAGCTTAACTTTTTTTATAATTAATGGCTGAATTGTCGACATATAATTAGAAATAAAACAAAATTAATTGGCATTAACAATGTATGTATGCCCAATAAATAGGTACATAATAGTATATTACATAACCAGTACGCTATTTTTTCTACTCCCAGTCGTATAAATATATCGTATATTATGAAAAAGTTTGCACAAATTGATACATTTTTGTTCTTTCAAATGCTGTTGGCAATATTTGATATTGGCCATCATATGACTATTTTGACAATTTCAAAACCAAATTTAACAATGTTGCCAATGCTCTTACTAATAAATTCCCACTAACTGTTATTTAATATATATATATACATTACGTAACACTAGTGACTTTCATTACATAACACTGTTAGGTTATAACTGATTTACTAGCCATGAAGTCCATGTGTACGTGACAACTTACTAATGTGGGAGTAGAAAAACGTGTATTACATAACGTGTCCTAAAAATAATTTATTTTAGTCTGCTTTGTATTTCCCATGCAAAATAAAATGTGGCGAGCAATGCTGTTATGCTTGAAGGCGGAAGAATAACATAATCTATCCTAATCTCTGTTGCTAGTTATATATAAAATTAAATTAGCAGGGTTGGAATAAATCACGATTTAAATCGTATGATTTTTTTTTATAAAATTCTTAAATTTGAACACAAATTGATGATTGAAAAATAAAATCGGTGCATCTCTTCCATCTGTACAAAAAAATTGACGAAAAGAAAAATATTTTACTTATTTACAATTATCTATATTAAAGCATGCTAACTCTATAGTTACATTAAATTATTCATTGTTCATCTATTCGAATTCACAAACAGTACAAAAACAATAAATAATTTAAAAAAAAAACTCAATTTTGATATAAATCAATAATTTATTTAAAAAAAAATCTGTTCATTTAAATCACACCAACCTTGGAAATTGGTATACTTTGAGATGTGTAGCGTGACAAAGAAAAGTAAGTAAACTATACATCTAACATCCAACCAAAATATTTTGTATGAATTTGAACTCATATTTACTTCAAAAATTTTATGGTTCTGCATCATTCTCCACTATACACGTAAATTGAGGGTTGATACAGCCTTGAGTAACAAATATATATCTATATTTGTTTGCTAAAATGTATGATATGCGTTATTCTATGCAAAAAAAAACTGTCTTGCGGTTGGTGTAACAAAAAAATCTCTATCGACCATGTTTTTGAGTGGCTTAAAGAATCTACACCTACCTCGATTTTTATTTGGCACAACAAGACTGTATGCCTACCATATGCATTGATGTTGCAATAAACGGCTAAGGCATATCGTTTGTAAGGTACCATGTATAAAACACTAAATATAGCAGCCTTAAAATTTTTGTTGTGATTCGTGTCACACAAAATATGATTTTAAATTTTGTCGACACACTTGGCAAATTTTTCAGATATACTATCAACAATAAAAAATAAATGTTTAAAATTTCACAATATAAGGTCTTTCAGTATTCTAACTCATAACGCAAATAAGGTGCAGGTCAATAAGCAAGTTCCTGTTTTTTTCTGAATTCATTATTTTAAAATGCGACCCAATGAATGCTAATACTGCCCCTACTCACATAACATATATCTGGACCTCAGAGCCAAACAGTATTAAGTCACATTTTTTAAATGTAATAGTAGAGCAATATGAAGATTTTGAACAATGGTATATTTCAAACCGATTACTATTGGAAATAGAAGAGCATGTGTTATTTTTTTGCCAGTTATGATTTTGGAAGCTAACTAAAGCTGATAATAACCAACCTTCTACATTAATTTATTTAATAATTTTAAATTAATTGTGGAACTTAATACTGTTTGGTTCTAGCAATGGACTTAGTTTCTTATAACTTAATACTCTATTTTATGACTTAATACTGCTTAGCTACTACGAATTTATAGATACGTGGGACTTGATACTTAATCATTATTAAGACACCCATAGTAGAACAATGCAAAGTAGAATCAAAATTAATTAATATCAATTATAACTAATTAATAAAGGGGAACATAAGGCAAGAAGACATAAAAAATATATTTATATTTATTTTCTAAAATAAATGAAAGATTACACCAAATTGTTAGAAACGAAAACTATCAATCTTAAAGTTCAAGTAACAAACATAATTAATAATTAATAATATCTAATTATAGAGAAATTTATAATGAAGATCATTGCATTTTTCAGTCGTCTTCCTTGAGGTTACCACGTGGAAGATTTTTAAAGTATTCGTGGAATCTTTTAGCAACATCTGTTAGTAAGATCTGCAAATTATATCACTTTTTTGTTAAAATAGGTTTTAATGTCTCTCTTATTGGTTTCAGCAGCGTTACGTTAGCATTGAGAACAACTTCCTTGGAATTAACAGTACGTTTCTCTTTGCTTGTTATTCTTTTAGTGGCTCTATTGAAATCAACTTGTTAAAAATTTTCAGGATTAAAATCTGTTTTAAAATACACTCCAGGTGTTTTTGTTAAAAACTTCATATGAACCACTTTAGATATCAAAAAGTTTTGATTAGTTATGCTTTTTTTGATATTTTCAAAGTAGATCCGCATTCTTCAGATAAAAAGGTGAAATTCTTAAACTCCATGGTTTCCATTTCTGCAACTTCAAATTTATTGCCATAAAGTCTGAAAAGCTGTTGCCAATGCAGTTATTAGAGAGAATTGGGATGAAGTTTTCATTTGGCTTTCTATTTGAGCGTAAATTGTATCCACCTCCATGTGGGTATGTCCTCTTAAAAAATACTTATGTTCAATACATTTTATGGTTTCAGCATAATAATCGAAAGATAGCTCATGATCATCTGATGATTAATATTTTGTGATGGACAGTTATCGCTCCAGATAATAATTTTCTCTACAGATTCTTTTACAATTAAAATGTATTTCAGAATACATGAAGCTATTTCATTGCCACCTGGCCCGGCTATGGATACATCCCAGGTGACGAAGAGGGAATTTGAGCACGATTTTCAACTGATATATTCTGTTTGCACTGCTTTTTACATTCATCAGGACAAGGTGCTTTCATTTCATTTTTTTCCAATAAGCTTATTGGTGGCTGACAGATATTTTTCACCAGCTGCTCTCCTTTGCTTTCTAATGTTTTTCTTCCAATTAACAGCATCTATTTTTCTTTTCTTTCACTCAGTTTCTCGGATGTCTATAGCTTCTTACTCTTATCTTCTTCCAGTTCGTTTGTACCACTACTTTCCTCATGTAGATAAGGTGGGTCCTCAGATTCAGTACAGTCTTCTTTATGTTGTAAATTATGTGCGTCTACTTCATCCGCTTTATAGTGAGGTCCAACGTCATTATTTTGAATAATAATATTTTGTAAAATATTAATGTTCGAAATTTTTTCGAATTCGTTATTTTTATCTTCATTTCCATGGTTTTGAACAAGAACAGCTCTGGTGAGCTTTCTGGTAGCTGAGACTCGTCTATATAATCTCTGAGAATTTCTTCGGTATTGGAAAAAGGCACATTGTTTTTACTTACAAAGATGGTATTGTACACATAGATATTCAAAGAAATAACTTCCCCTGCAGCATTGCCACATTCGGTTGCAAGAATTTTGAAATTTTCAATATTTTTTGGCCTCTTGATGTCATAATGTTGACAACAATCAATTTTTAAATATTGAAACAACGAAATTATCAAGTATTTTCTGTTAACTTCACGAACAAAATAATATGACTTAATACTATGATAACTGAAGTACACTAAAACAAAACGGTATTAAGTCCACTCCCCTAACCTCACATTTGGACTTAATACCTAAATATTGGATATTTTCCAGAGCCAAAGAGTATCGAAAACCTTTAATACTGTTTGGTTGTATTTAATGGAGGACTTAATATAAATATTCTCCACCTATCTCGTAAACGGAAACAAACTGGACTTAATACGCGTCGCCATTGGAAAGAGCGGAAGAAAATATTAAAGGAACAATCATAACTTTAAAAAACGAAAATATGGACTAGAAAAATACTGTTTGGCTCTGAGTTCCCGATATACTCATCCTTTAGCTCTTAAGAAGCCAACATATGATAATGTTGTGGTGTTGGGTCAAGATGCGAAACATCAGTTGATCAAGACACTGATGTCATTCATGATGGTGAATTATCTGATTCAGATTAATTTTATCATTAATTTAAATGTAATTTTTTTTCAATAGTTTTTGGTTTGCAAAAAAAAATATTGTTCTCCTACCCTTTTTTTGCGTCGTTGCGTTGTGGGCAAAAAGGAGGTATCTGCATTTTGATGTTAAAAAAAAACGTTCATCTGCAAAATTTCTAAAGATATTTATCATACCTAAAAATAATTCATGCCCATTTTTCATACTCTCACAAACATGTGTAAAATTACCTTTAATAATAACCCAGTTATTTATATTTTACTCTTCTGTGAAATAAAAAAAAATGCAGGTACCTCTTTGTTGCAGCAGGACTTTCATTTAATGCTTTTGCTTGTAAACTGTATTGTATTTTGTGTAAGAATATTTTAGTATGCGTAAGAAATAAATTTATGCAATTTTGCAATATAAATTTGGACTGGTGTTTGATGATGTTTAGTTAAAGGCAGCGAGTTACTAAGTTTCTCATAGAAGAGTTAAGAATTTTCAAATTGCGATGCAAGTATACAATTTCGGATTAAAAGTTTGGAGTGGTATGGTATTTATGTAGAATGTCAGAAATGGTTTCCTATGGAGTTTCATGAATTGTTTTGGAACCTGCAATTTGAGACATAAATATATAACTTGTGATTACAAAATTGAAGGTTTTTGGACATTGTTTAACACATTAGGCAGGCACACACGGAGGGGATTTTCAACGGATCTGTCCCGCCGTCCGCATCTGTTATCCCTATCACACCCATCTATCCCAAATCTGCGTGACAAGGATGCCAGATGCAGACGGCGGGACAGATCGCTTGAAAATTCCCTCCGTGTGTGCCTGCCTATTGAATGTAGAATTTTAATATAGAAACACAAATTTAAAATTTTACGGTACTTATTAGAACTGTTATATTTACTGGTGCAGATATTTTCAATCTCGAAAAAAACATGCGAAATATGGGATTATACAAAAGTTTGTATTTGTATTTTGTCCTTGAGGTATATGTCGCCGAAGAAGGTAAAACAAAAGGTGCATTTATGGTATTTTACAACGATTATTCAGTTAAGTTATTACTCATCACCAAAATAAAAGTGAAGTGAATACATTTGATTTGGTATTGTCGCATTATACAGGGTCCTGCAACAGTGCGTTGGGCTTTCATAGCGCCTGTCCCGTGAGAGATAAAAAAAAATGTTTCGTACAAAAAGTTATTGGTTTAAAAATATTTATGCCGTCAAATTATTTTCAAACATACAGAGTGTCCCAATTTTTCGGTATAACAAGAACAAACATTTTCTTAAATAGAACACCATGTATTTATTCAAGTTTCCTGATGACATTTTACAACCTCTACATTGTTGTATATTTAGTTTTGGATAATGTTACAGGTGTTGAAGGTAAGAATAAGTTTTAGCAATAATCTCAGTGTGGTTAATAAGCAACGTTTTGGTAATAAGCAATTTGAATTTAGTAATACAGGGTGTTCAGAAAAAAATGCCAAACTTTGAAAAATTCAATGCGGTTTAACCCTTTTTTTTTAAATGGAATACCCCCTATTTTATGTCATTATTGGATAGGTCTTTTTCTTATCTTCAATTTAAAGGGGCATATTTTATATCTGAACCCCATAGTTGTTGAGATATTCATTATTTTTCACAAAAGTAACGATTTAATTACATTTCCATGCACTGTTGCCCGACGCACTGTTGCAAGACCCTGTATATGTAAAAAAACTTGTACACAATATTGTGCAACTATATTTGTGATGATTTAATAAAATGATGTAAGCATTTATAAAGTTGAAGGCCATTTCAGATAATTATTCGAATTAGAGATATGTGATAATGGGAGCTCAACGAAACCAATTCATAGTAACATTATTTCGGACCAGAACATTTTAGTCGTTTCTAAGGCGTATATTTTTTACATGATTTATCTAGTATATAAGCCTCTTCGCCGAATTATTTATGCACATCGCTATTTGTCGCGAAAATACAAGCAAAATGAAAATATTCACCAGAATTCTTGTGCTCATCTGTATTGGTGCTGCTATGGTAAGTAATAATATATTGCTATGATTCAGAACGATTACCATTGCTGGTTAGATAATTAAATAATTCCAATTATAAATTAGACAATTAAATATATCGCGGGTAAAACTGCAAAAACTGGCGATGTGAGCATTTTCCTGTTGTTTTTGTTATTCGCTATCGATATCTTGTAAGTATATGTGTTCTAAAATGTTTTCTATTTTCAGGCGGTATCAGAATCTGAAGAAGTGAAGCCCATCAATATAAAACGGGAGTGTCTGGAATTATCAAATGTATCACCCGTACTTGCAACCAGATCTCAGCATGGCAATATCGACAAAGACGACCCGAAAATGGCAGTGTATTGGTTTTGCGTTTACAAAAAGATAGGATTTATGAACGAAAGTGGAGGCTATGAAGTAGAAAATATAAGGAAATATTTGGAAACTAAGTTCAATCAGGAAGCAGTTAGCAGAATAGTAAACAACTGTACCACCATAAAATATAATACAGGAGAGGAAGCTGCAATAAATTTGTTAATATGTTATTTTAAGAATGCTTCCAAGTAAAATAAAGTAACCCCGTTTTTGGTTCATAACAAATATTTAAATCTGCACATCATCGGCTTAATTCGCAAACGTCGTAGGTTCAATCTATTTATAAATGACGTCGTGCAAAATGTCATGAAAGTAGAAGCTTTTCTGTAGAAAATTTTATACATATTATTGCAGTTTAAACCTATAAGTTAGTAGTAATTCTATATAGATTTGAAACTTATATGAAATGGTCTCATAATCTCCCATAAACAAATAATTTTGCATTTCCGACGTTTTTGCATTTAACCGACGATATATGTTCATTTTTATACAGACCTGGGTAGCTGATTAAGGGCGCTGTATGATATGATGGTATGAGACAATGAGATGCTATAAGAGAGACTTCATTGAATATTCACTCAAATTTTGTTCATTTCATTAAACTTTGTTCAACTTTAAAATTGTATCAATGCAAGATTTTGAATAGAATTATTGCTTCAATTTCCTTCTGCTTTATAACACTTTCTTAAATTTTCCTAGATTAGATATACAATGATTACAATTTTAAAATAATGAGAAAATATATATCTTCCTATTAGATGTTTTTATATGAATTTTATTCTATATATTTTTTTTAGTATTTTATAGAAATTTTACAGTTTTGTTTAAAACATGTAGAACATTGTTTTTGATTAAATTTTCACGGCTGTCATGACGTTTCCTATAAAGTTATTTTTAATTTTGTCCAAGTATACAGTTAATTATTTGAACTTTCTTGAATTCTGCTAGATTTTGCATAGATTGATTGTTTCAATTTTGGAATGATATAAAAATATATTTATTCTCTCTATTAGAAATTTCAAAAGTTGTATTTTGTATAGAATTTTTATGTTACCTAAGCAAAATTTATTTCATAAAATTATTTTATAGAAATGTATTAATATTTTGAAAGCAATTTTGAAAGTTCCAAAAGTATCCAATAAATAGATTTATAGAATTTTCATGACGTCCATCTACCGGGTGGTGCGTCGCACCATGCACCATTAGGATTTACACGTAAAAATTTAAATCTTTGAATATTGTCTTCCCTAATTATTTTAGAGAAAAACTATAATGAACTCTTTTGTAGAGCAAAATATACTGCGTCAATTTGTGCTATTACTGTGTATTTTCATTATCCATAACTAAAAAAATCGACGAAATCCAAGTTACACTTTAAAAACAATCATAGGTGAATGAAAATAAAAGGCAAATAAAATGCTTTTACATGTGCCAGTGATGTTTCATAACCTTACCTTTTTTAGTGTCAGTAAATTATGGCTTATTTAAATATTTATTTTAAAATCACAGAAAAATGGTTACTTACCTAACAAACCTATAACATTGTAAATATAAAACTTAAGGTTATACAACATTTCTGATACATGAAAATCGCAATTTCTTTGTTGTTTTAATTTCCAGACACCTGGCACCATGGTTTTTTAAGTGTTACTTTTACATCGTTGATTTTTTAGGTTATATGGATAATAAAAAATAAAAAGCAATAGCATAAATTGAGGCAGTATTTTTTGCTCTACAAAAGGGTTCATTAGAGTTTTTCTCTAAAATAATTAGGTAACACAATATTTAAAGATTTAATTTTTTACGTGTAAAACCATATGGTGCATTTCACGACGCACCACCCTGTATATTTATTACACAAACTTTTCGGAATATTTCCTCAAATTTGTGCATTTCATAAAACTGTTTTACCTGCTGATAGATTTTGTATAGAATTACTGCTCTAGTTTTGGAATATTAAGGAAAATATTTGGAACTTTAGTCTTTCATTAAAGTTTCTTAAATTTTGCAAGATTTGATACAATGAATGAATTCATGAGTGTCAAAAAAAGAAGGCAAAATCAGTTTCCTCTATTCGATTTCCCTCTAAATGTTAATTCAAATTAAAATTCAAATTTATTATTAATGTTTCACAAAAAAAAAGTTTACATAGGTCAAAACAATCTAAAATAGAAGCAGGTACATGACAGTGCAGAGAGGCAAAAATACAAAAACCTGAAAACGGTCAAAAGACGAATCAAAAGGTCGACGTTGCAACAGAGCAGTCATAATAAGTAGACGTCAAAAGTATAAAATTACGAAACATCAGGAAAGAAAATATCGCCTTCAGATACATCAATAATGTCGCACAAAAAAATATTAAAAGAAATATAAAAAAACCATTATCTTATCGCATGCAATAATATGCAATAATTAAAAGCTACATATAATATTTAAAAAAACCGCACATCTTATAAAGACAATACAACATACAAACGTACAACAATTCGTAAAAAATATTCACACGGCTGTACAATATCAAGCCATAAAATCGTAATAATTCTAAAAGATAGTTCCGCAGTTGAGAAAATCGTCCACAGAGTAAAAGGCATGTGCAGCCAGGAACTTTTTGATAGTCTTAACATAAGCAGTAAAAGTTAGACTCTTTGTTTCAGCAGAAAGCTTATTGTACAGTTTTACACCATAATAACCTGCACCCGTATTCGATTTATTAAGTCTATGATACTCCGTACAAAGATCACTATGCTTCCTGGTCTCGTAGTTGTGGAGGAGGTCATGAGTAGCGTATTTTGAAAGATTTTTCCGGACGAAGCACAAACATTCCAAAATATAGATAGATGGCAGAGTAAGTAACTGTTTGTCAATAAAAAAGGCCCTGCAGTCCACGCTATATCCAACCCTTGCTATAATTCTGATGGATCTTCTCTGGAGAGAGAAGATGCGATGTCTGGTAGAAGAGTGCCCCCACACAGCAATACCATACCGCATATGACTCTCCACAAGGGCAAAGTACGCAGCCCTGAGAGTGTTGTCCGATACTCGACAACGTCAACTCGTTATTAATGTGTAAATGAGGTTATTTAAGAAAAATCTTATCCATTAACTAAATTGTTGTTACTTGCATTATAAGAAGCAGAGCAAAGACATGCACGTTTTCTGAATTATCGTGATAAACGATGCTAGAATATTAGAATTTTCATGGCTGTCATTACGTTTCCTTTACAGATTTTTTCTGAAAAATTCGTCACATTATTGACTTTTTAAAAACTTTCTAGATTTCTGTTAAATTTAGTATGCAATGATTGTATCAAATTTTAAATGATATGAAAGCCTCTCTATTAAAGCTCATAGCTTTTTTCTTCGCACTTCTCTATCTTACCGAATTGTATATATTTTTAATATTTTGATTACTTTATGTATTGCTTTTTACTGTTGTTATTATTTAATGTAAACGTTACCTGCACCATCATGATAATTAATTTATATCTCATAAACGTGAATGATAAATTGTGTTTGAATGTGTGTTTGGGAATTATTTCCTCAGACAATTGGAGACCGGTTTCGATCATATTAGATCTTATTTGTCCAATATGGTCGGTTTCCAAATTGTTCAAATAATTCTCAACTGCACATTCAAATGCAATTTATGGTTCACATTTGTGAGATATAAATTAATTATCCTGAGGGTATAGGACACGTTTACATTACATAAAATTTACTCAGGATGGATCTATACACTTATTGTTGTTATTATATTGTTCTTCTCTGTATAGCTGAAGATGGCTGAATAATCAGCTGAAACTGGTTGCAAATAATAATAAATAAATTGATTAAGGAGGTACGACAGTTCACTAAAAATCCTCATTAAAAGTTTTCAAAGATTCTATTTTGCATAATTTTTTATAATTTTTGTATTGTCTTATGGAAATTTAATAATATTGTTAAGACAATTTACAAAACATAATCCAATTGTATTTTAATAATAGAACATTCGTGACTCACACTTATTTGTCGTAGACACACTTTGCTCATTTCATTAAACTTTCTTGACTTCTGGAAGATTTTGAATAGAATTTCTAGTTCAATTTTAGAATAATACGGACATTTTTAAACTTTAGTTTTTCATTAATCATTCTTAAATTTTGTTAGATTTGACATAAGTGCAATGAATATTGAAACAATAAGAAAATATCTCCCTCTTGCTCTTCTTCTTGCTCTCCCTCTTCATTAGATTGTTTGTAATTGTGTGGTAAGTAGAATTTCTTAATATTTTATTTAGAAATTTTGTTGTTTTGTTTAGATATAAAATTGTTCTTGATATAGAATTATATCGTAATTGGTAATATAGAATTATAGAAATCTCATGGCTGCCATTATATAAATAATTATATATATATAATTTTTTATAATTTTTGTATTGTCTTATGGAAATTTAATAATTTTGTTAAGACAATTTATAAAACTAAATCCAATTGTATTTTAATAATAGAACATTCGTGACTCACACTTATTTGTCGTAGACACTTTTCTCAACAGTTTATCAAATTTGCTCAGTTCATTAAACTTTCTTGACTTCTGGAAGATTTTGAATAGATTTTCTGGTTCAATTTTGGAATAATACGGACATTTTTAAACTTTAGTTTTTCATTAATCATCCTTAAATTTTGTTAGATTTGACATAAGTGCAATGAATATTGAAATAATAAGAAAATATCTCCCTCTTGCTCTTCTTCTTGCTCTCCCTCTTCATTAGATTGTTTGTAATTGTGTGGTGATTAGAATTTCTTAGTATTTTTTTTAGAAATTTTGTAGTTTTGTTTAGATATAAAATTGTTCTTGATATAGAATTATATCGTAATTAGTAATATACAGTATGTCCCCGGATTGAGTTTACAAGAGGAAAAACTTTTTTTCTTTTATTTTACGCCAAAACTTCAAAGGAATAAGATTTTTTGCTGGTCCTGAAACCAGCAAATCTCTAATTAAAACTTAACAGCAACTTTGAGTTGCTGTTTATTAAAATTATGTTTTTCACGAACATTTTTGTTATTTAACTTGCGTATTTAACTCATTCGTCAAAGTGACATCGTCAAAAAAATAAAACGGCCAATGTGATGGGATTTAAAAAGCAGAGAAAGTCCGAAATCAAAAGAAAATTTAACTTTTCTTTCCATTGAGTCAGAATAATTAAGTTTTAAGTAGAGATTTGCTGGTTTCAGGACAAGCAAAAAATCTTATTAATTTGCGGTTTTGGCGTAAAATAAAATAAAAAAAAGTTTTTCCTCTTGTCAACTCAATCCGGGGACATACTGTAGAATTATAGAATTCTCATGGCTGCCATTACGTTTCCTATACAGTTTTTTTTTAAATTTCAATCCTAGCATTCTTGAAACATTATTAAACTCTGCTAGACGATTTTATACTAAAATGATTGTGAAAAATTTAGAGTAATATGGAAGCAGTTTTAGCCTCTCTATTAGAAGTTTTCAAAAATTATACTTATAAATTCTGTATAATTTCTGTATTATTTCATAAATACTTAATAACTATGTTAAGGTTGCGATATTGTGAACGAAGAATGACCTATAGTAAAGGACAGACGAACATTGTCGAGGAAGTGGCGCTCTCTGGTGATAACTAGTATATACATACATATAACTTTAGTCCGTACAAGCGAATGGAATATGCAAGCGCCAGGCGCGCTTGCATATTCCATTCTATCACCAAGGTCATGCAAAAACAGCTTAGAAAAACAATGACTGGCTCGACTCGTACCCTGAAAACATATAAGTCGGCCGGACTGGACGCACATAAACGAAATGCGAAAATCAGGGACACGCCTATTTTCTTATAACCTACAATATGTATTATATATAACTTTAGGAATATGTTACTCCTACATAGAAACTACTTTGTTCAGAATGTTTAATTTTATAAGATTCAAGTGTACATATTCTATTCCTACTTCTGGTTTACGGAATATTTGGAATTTTTATTTATTTTTTATCAGTTTTTATACGAATGACACTTATGTATGCAAATTTAGAAATAAAAATTAATCATCGAATTATTTATAATTTTCGAAATATTCACAAAATTTGCGTGAAAAGTAATTTAACACTTCTAATTTACTTTATCCTACCACTACCAGTATATTATTTGATTATAAATATCCAATTTTAAGGAGTCTTACATACGCAATAACGACCCTACAGAAATGATTTCTTTATAAGAACGCTAGGGTCATTATGAGAAAATAAATACTATTTTTTCCGGACCCCCTGGCCAGGATCCCTGGCGCCCCCCTTTCTTTTAGTGCTAATGGTAGCTTGATACCCATAGAGGTATCAAATATTATCTAAAGTATATTTTCTGGCCTTTTCGACGCAATGGTTCCAATTAGTGTTGTAACAGATACATTTTTTTTGTATCTAGATGCAGATATAGATACTTCAGAAAAACTGTATCTAGATACATATCTAGATACAAATTTAAAAATGTATCTAGCTACAGATACAGATACATTTGAAGAGTATGTAGATACCTCTAGAAGTCTAGATACATTTCAGATACATGGAAAACCAAAGCAAAAATTGTTTTCTTTGTGAAAATGAAACTGAAATATATTTAATCATAGACAAAATATAATTAATTTAAGGTTGTTATATTTAGTACTTAGTGGTAAGTAATATTTATTTTTATTGTATTTTATGATTTATTTCTTTGTCCTGACTAGTTTCGGTTATGAAAATCCATCTTCAGAGGCATATGTATTTAATGTTTGTATATCTTTAATTTATATGAAATGTAATTTTAAATGAGATAGATGTCTAGTTTTGTAATAGTTATTTAAGCAATAAGGGAGGTAAGTATCGTTTACCAGTCGAGGTCGAGTTTGCGCCCGAGCGACAACGAGGGCTAGCAATAAAGTGCGAGACCAGTCAAAACTTACCTCTCGAATTGCTTATAACTGTTTTTCCACTCCCTGCATGGTAAGTACACTGTTATAACATTGATTTAGTGGAAGTAAGTCCCACTTACCGATAAAGCTTTGGTTACTATGAGTAACGGGAAGTAAGTAATCACTTACTTCCCTCAGGGAAGTAAGTAAAATAATTTCAATAGCGTTATTTCTCTGGCACCAGTCTTTAAAACACTTTTGATAACACCCCTTCGCTTCACTTCACTATCACTAGTGTTCATTTCTACTTCGTTTAACTGAATTATCGATTACTTTTTTTGACGTTTATTATTTTGTCAAAATTGACAGTCGCTTGTTCACAACCTAGGAGACTCATTGCAGCGTGCATCAATTGCACGAAAAACGTTGTGTACACCTCGGCCGCGAAATCTTTTAGCGACCTCGAGATTGTATTGCCTCGGCCGCAAGCGGCCTCGGCGACAAACTTTCTCTCGGTCCATAAAATGAGATTTCTCGGCCTTGATATACAAATAAATATTTTAAGTTGAGCGAAATACAAAACAAGCATGTAATTTCAGCAACAAATATCTATCCAGCAACATACGTACCCAATATGAAACTGTCAGTTTGACAGCACTAAGATGATTTATTCAATTGAATAGAGTTTTGAGCATTTTGATTGAAAACGCGAGATGCAGCTTTGGCTTTGTTTTTAAAATAAATGCTTATAATTTCGCAGTTCGCTCTTGGTACGTATGTTTCTGAATAAATTTTTGTTGCTGACAATACATGTTTATTTTGTACTTTGCTCAACATAAGAAAATAATTTCTTTAAAACTAATCGACAGATTTTAATCTTATATAAACCTATATAAATGAATTTAGAACAGTGTGGTATTGGATTGAATTATTTTATTAAGATTCTCAGCTTCCACCCCTGGGGGTGGAACGCAACTTTGCTTCCACAAGAACTATGATAAAAATATATCCGCATATTTATACATACATATGTATTGGATTGATTGTTCATGTAAAAGTTCGCTGTAGACTTCATAGCGACACTTCATGTACTGAGTCTGGAACTGAGTCAGCATATGCCGCTTTGTCCATATACCTATAGCGGCGCGGCGCCGTCTTGTCCGCGAACGTGTTAATAAATTTGAAATTATTGGCTATTTTGGATTAGAAATTTAAAGTGTCGGGATCCTCCATACATACTTGAGGCCCAACAGAGGTACGAAAACAGCGCAAAACCAACAAAAAAAAAAACAATAAAAATTAATAAGAGTTTAATATAACTTGTTTCGCTTCAAATATACCCAGTTTTACATCCACTTACCGATAGGTCAGGGAAGTATTGTTGATTTAAAAACTGAATGTGATGAGGGTGCGTGCGTATGTACAACCGCGACCATTCAAAAGTGATTTTTTTTTTTCGATAAATTGATTTTTACTTTAAAGCATAGGAGTCGTCACAGTTTGAATAGTAATTCATGCTGCACGAACGTCAATGAAAAAAGCCTAATTTAATCTCATGAAAAATAGGAAAATTTTCACTAAACATTGTTCACTTTTATCGTTTCACTATTACATTGATGAAGAAGCTACGAAACACGGACATAAGGTACTCCGATTACCGCCCTATTATTGTAAATTAAATGCAATTAAATTAATTTGGGCCCAATTAAAATCATCCATTAGGAAGAAGAATAGAAATCAAAAATTTACCCAAGGCACCATTGATTTTTAAGCACGAGGTAGCCGATATATCTTCCAATAACTGGGAGCAGTGAGTACAGCATGCGATTGAAAGTGAAAATTCTTACAGAAATAATAATGTACAAGAATAAATCATTACTTTAGGTGACAATGAAAGTGATAACGAGCATATTTCCAAAAATATGCTGTTTTAATTGTGATTATATTACATATAAATAAATGTGTGGGCATTTATAAGTTAAAATAAGACCCTGGGAAAAATGCCGCTAAAGTAAAACTATGGTTATATTTATGATGACTACTACCGCAATGTCGTAAACGACCCTTATAATTAACGGACCTCTAAATAGGGGATATTCAATTATTTCTGGTCCAACTATACGTCCAAATATTATATTGGTCACGAATCTATTTACACGTAAATAAAGTTGTATAGTTCCGCAAAACATTCATCAGCCGCCTAGTACACAAAAGCTGAACTATTAAACCGAATGGCGTTGGTAAATTCGTCGATTCTTTACAGGTATCTGTACACACACCTTGCCAAAATGGATGTAATAATAGAATTTGCACCATATTGTGCAGGCGAACACCACAAACAAACCACTTTGTAAAATTAACTGCAGTCACGACGAAACTTTTGGTAACGCTTTATAGAATATGTAGACGTATATTAAATTCGCGCTGAAAATGTATTTATCGTCGAAAGTTTGGTTTGATTGACACAAAACATGCCTGAAAAATTAACGATTTTCAGAAATTTATTACGAAATAACTAAATCCGCAGACAGATTATGACGCATGTCTATAGAATTCTTGTACTTTTAAGAATAATTTGATATATAAAACAAAGGATTTAATTGATTCAAACAGCAGTGGTGTTCGCCTGCGTAAAGGTCTAAAATGCTCGATTTTACTCATCAAATATCGCAACCTTAAGACTATTTTCAAAATTGCTTCCATTAATTTATAGATTTATATAGTTTTCATTTATATTACATATACAGACAATTCTGAACATATCCAAAATTACATACATGTTTCCAAATTCAATTGTTTAAAGATTTGTGTAGTATTTGATAGAAGTTTTATAGTTTTCTCTAGAGAATTTACAAATTGATCCTTGAATGTTATACAATTATAGAATTTTTATGGCTGTCACGACATTTGCTATACGTTTTTAAATTATAAAGTTTCTGTGAACTTTCTTGAATTTTGCTACATTTTGTATAGAATGATTGTTTCAATTTTGGAATTTGGAATAATATGGAAACAGGTTTAGTCTCTTTATTAGTGGTTTCCAAAAATTGCAATTTATACTGATATTTTATAATATTTTTATTGCTTTATTACAGTTTTATTACAATTATAGAATTTTCATGACTATCATTCATAATAGTCCTAGACTGACTTTTCAGAACATTTCTCCAAATTTGTGAGTTTTATTAAACTTTCTTCACTTGTTCTCTTCACTGCTAGATTGTTTATACAGGGTCAATTTATAAATTGTGTATTTAGTTTTGGATTATGTTGCAGTGTTACCAATTTACATTTTTTTTCAAAATATCATGCATAAGCAAGCTCAACTTTTTTTAAGGTAAGAATAAATTATGGCAATAATCTTAGTGTGGTTAATAAGCAACCTTTTTATAATGAGAAATTTGAAATTAGTAATACAGGGTGTCCAGAAAAAACTGCCAAACTTTGCAAATTTAAAAGCGGTATTACCCATTTTTTTTTTAAATGCAATGCCCCCATTTTATGTCATTATTCGATAGGTCTTTTTCTTCTCTTCAATTTGATGGTGCATATCTTATGACTGAACCCCATAGTTGTGGAGATATTCAATATTTTTCACAAAAGTAACCATTTAATTACATTGTACCATCAATGTACCATCAAATTGTAGAGAAGAAAAAACCTATCGAATAATGACATAAAATAGGGGGCATTCCATTTAAAAAAAATGGGTTCTACTGCTTTGAAATTTGTAAAAGTTTGGCATTTTTTTTCTGAACACCCTGTATTACTAAATTCAAATTGCTCATTACCAATATGTTGCTAATTAACCATACTGAGAATATTGCTAAAACTTATTCTTACCTTCAAAATCGAAGTTGAGTTTGCTTATGCATGATATTTGGAGAAAAAAATTGTAAATTGGCAACACAGTAAAATAATCCAAAACTAAATAGACAGCAATGTAGAGGTTGAAAAATGTCATCAGAAACCTTGAATAAATACAGTGTGTTCCATTTAAAAACATGTTTGTTTTTGTTATTCCGCAAAATTGGGACACCCTGTATAATTACAAATAATTTTACGGCATAAATATTTTTAAACCAATAACTTTTTGTACGAAACATTTTTTTTTTATCTCTTACGGCAAACGCACTAGGAAAGCCCGACGCACTGTTGCAGGACCCTGTAGAATCATTGCTTCAATTGCAGAGTACATAGCATATAAACATGTTTTAGTTTTTCATTAGAAGTTTACAAACATTGAATTTTACAAAGAATATTTAGTGTATTTTACTAGTTTTATAATGTCTTTAAGAGAATTTTCAATTCAAGAATTGATATAGAATTATATGATTTTAAAGACAATTATATTTCCTAGATACATTTTTCTGAATATTTCGTTCTAATTAAGTTTTATTAGACTTTCTTCAATTCTGCAATATTTGATATAGAATTATTGTTTCGATACTGGAATTATAACAAAATATTTTGAATATACCGTTCCATTAGAATTTAAAAAAAAATTGTATTTTTTAGAGTGAAGTGCAGACACTAGATTTAGTATTGTAGCATGTCGCATGATTGTCATAAAGTCTTACACATTATTGTGCAAGCATATTTGTTTTGATTTCATAATATTATGTTAGTATTTATAAAGTTGAAGGCCATTTCAGTTAAACATAAATATTTCAATTATATGTTATAATAAGAGCTCAACAAAACCTATTCACAGCAAGAATACTGTAGACCAGAACATTATAATCGTTTCTTAAGTGTTTATTTTTTATAAGATTATCTTGTATATAAGGCTTTTCCCCGAATTAAATTATCCACATCGTTGTTTGTCAAGTGAAACACAACACGCAAAATGAATATATTCACTGGTATACTTGTGCTGAGCTGCATTGGTTCAGCTGTGGTAAGTATTTATTTTTGGTTGTGATTTAGGACGATTACCTTTACTTGTTAGACAATTAAAATATTTTAATTAAAACGAACAATTCCATTTAATATTAAATTCCGACTAAGTGAATAATTTCCTATCAAGTAAACAATACAATTATGATTCATGATTATTCACGATTCATGAATAGTGATTAAGAATTACTATTAGATTAAAATTCTCAATAGGAAATAATATTGCTATAATTGTTAAGTAATAATACAAATAATAGTTATTAAAATGTAAGTAAAACCTTCACTTTCCCAATAAATATATCTTATAAAAATGCATCCTCCAAAATTTAAGTTTTGGAAATTAACCATTAAAAATTATCATTTTACACTTGTACAAATGATTTTACAAATGTAGCACAAATTAAAAAAAATAGAAATGTATTGTTTTTCTAACCTTTAGCCTTAACTTACCGACATCTGGTTTAAATTGCAATTATTAATTTAGTACTTAATACTATCTCTTGATAGAAAATTAAAGGTACTATTTATTTTGTTATTTGTAGTCGATATCCTGTATATTTATTTTAAAGTTTTTTCTATTTTCAGGCGATATCAGAATCTGAAGAATCGAAGTCCAACGATATAAAACATGAGTGTCTGGAATTATCAAAAGTATCACCCGAAGTTGCTGAGAGATCTGAGAAAGGCGATATCGACAAAGACGACCCGAAGCTGGCAGAGTATTGGTTTTGCATTTACAAAAAGATAGGATTTATGAACGAAAGTGGAGGCTATGAAGTAGAAAATATAAGGAAACATTTAAAAACTAAGTTCAATGAAGAAATAGTTAGCAAAATAGTAAACAACTGCACCACCATCAAATATAATACAGGAGAAGAAGCTGCAATTAATTTATTGATATGTTATTTTAAGAATGCTCCAAAGTAAAATAAAGTAACGCAATTTTCGGTTGCCAAATTTGGTTAATTAGTTGTGCAGAGATGAAAGCATATTTTTGAATTTCCAAAAATCAATGTACTGAGAGCATAATTAAGTTCACAACTGTATATTAGACGTAAGTTTTAATGTTTAGAAATATTTTTGTAGAAATATTACATCTACCATTACCATTCTGTAATTAATTTACCATTAAGATAACACCATGTGATATTTCAATAAACGGATTATTATTATTAATCATACTTATTACTGATTCCCTACCAATTAGTATGGGCATAGATATGACACAAATTATGTGAATAACATTCTTCAACGGCAATTCTATTATCACTTCATGCCAGCTATCCTAGGAGCAAAAGTTATTATCATCAACGTTTGCTTTGCATCTAAGCCATACAGCTTAGCTTAAATTTTATCAGTTTGGCATATCATGTATTTGACACAATTTTGACCTAGATTTGGTTAGATTTGCCACACCCTTGTAATTATGATCTAACCCAAGCCCTACGTTTTTCACCCCAAACCCTCTTGGATGAAAATACATTTTGCTCGCACGGTATATCAACATATACTCGTAAATAACCTATATAAAATATAATGGTGTTTAAAATATATCGAAGTAATTATATTTTTTATTAGTTATAACAAAAACTTAAAGCAATCAAGCAGGATAATTTTTTTCTCATATAGCACTTGCAACATGCCAACCTATTCTACATGTATATATATATATATATATATATATATATATATATATATATATATATATATATATATATATAAATACCCAAGGATACATATTCGCTAATACAATTATGACCAATTTTTTGCGGTGTAGTAATCTAGACTTGATTGCGTTGATTGCCGATGAGTTGGTACCACTCATTAATTCCCCCTTACATAATCGGCCTTAAGGCACATTTACTACCAGAACTAGAATTAAAACACAATTATCATTCAAGGAACAGACCGAAGTAGCTCTAAAATACACGGCGTTTATGCCTGCATACAATTACATTTGCAGCCAGAGATAATTACTCGAATGTGAACCATGAATCATTATGCGATACTCTTAGAATTATGTAATATTTGCAATTGGTTTTCAGAAATTTGCATGTGCACTGAAAAAAAATGTCCCTTATGATGCAAAAAAGGTAGCGACAATCATTTTGTATAACGTAAATGCGTGAAGGTAATATTGATTGGCTTTACGTAATATACATTGTGTGCAGAATTCGGAGTAAATTGAATTATGCACGCTGATGGAAATTGCCATGCGGAATAATGATTTGAATACATCAAATTTACTGAAGTAAAGTTGTGACATAATTATGAAAATAAAAAGTTATTTCACAAATTATTCCCTAAACAGGGTCCGTAATAAATATACAGGGTCCGTCATTTCACCTCCCGTCTTCTGTAGCTCAGTTACTAATTGAGTTAGGATTTTAATATTTTGCATACTTTACTTGCATTCCGTGGCGTATTTTAGGAAATTATTTTTGATTATACAGGTGTCCCAAAAAAGTGTGACGTCATGATGATGTGTATTTTTAAATTGCATGGTATATTTTTTGTTATTTATTTGGGTGCCCTTTATGGATGCCTACATACCCATAAAATATTATTAAAATCGGTTCTGTGATTTTAGCACAAAAAAATAAAAACTGAAAAAAATCAGTTTTGCACCATCGGTTAAGAAAATTAATAAGAGATAAAAGTATGCCTTGTTAATAAAACCATACAAGGTACTCATTAAATAAGGTCTGATAGTTGCTTTAACCAAGTTTTATTGATATGCATTATAGAGAGTATCCAAAATTTAGTGTCAAACTTTTCAAACTTTAAAGCACTTTATTTTTCTTATATTAAATTGGAGCCCCTGTATATTTTTATGTCATTCCATGTGGAATTAAAAGACAAACATTTTTCCTAATTAGAACTCTACCGCAGTTCCTAACATATTGAAAGTTATGTGCAGAAAACTCGATTTATCAACTATTCCAATAGCCATTTTAATGAATAAAACTCGAAGGTAACTTTGAAAAACAATTTATTCACATAACATGTTTTGTAGTTACTATTATTATCTCGAAAGTATTAAAGGTTTCACAGATCTTCGTCTAAACCTATTACACATCGTAAAAGTATTAAGTCTTGTATAAAAAATAGTTTTAGTAATAAAATTTCATAAAAACAAAACATAACTGTGCATTTCTAAAATTAATGAATTGCTAGAACTTATGTTCTATACGTCTTCCGCCCTCTTGAAGGCACAAACGAAGACGAGTATGAAATGACATTGCCATTCTTCGTAACAGGTTGAATGTACTATTTTGAAATGCGAATATGAAAGTCATATCCACATTTGTCAATATAGGTCATAATATTTGTCATATTATGAAAATCATATTTTCCATGACAAAAATTAATTTTGGTATCATGGGTATAAAGACCTAAGCTAAAAAAGTTTTAAACTTTTATATTACTACAGTCAACAATGGCTCTTGTCATTTTGTTAAACGTTAATGCCAATAAATTGTTTTTCAAACCCACCTTCGATTTTGATTAATTAAAATGGCCATTGGAATTGTTGATAAAACGAGTTTTCTGCAAATATCTTTGAATGTGTTAGGAATTGAGATAGGGTTGTAATCAGGAAAACTGTTTGTCTTTTAATTCCGCATGGAATTACATAAAAATATACTGGGGTTCCAATTTAAAATAAGAAAAATAAAGTGCTTTAAAATTTGAAAAGTTTGACACTAAATTTTGAACACTCTGTATAATGCATATCAATAAAACTTGGTTAACGCAACTGTCAGACCTTATTTGATGAGTACCTTGTATGGTTTTATTAATGGGGCACTATTTTATCCCTTATTAATTTTCTTAACCAATGGTGCAAAACTGATTTTTGTCAGTTTTTATTTTTTTGTGCTGATGTCACTAAACCGATTTCAATCAAATTTTATGGGTATGTAGGCATCTATAAGAGGCATCCAAATAAGTAACAAAAAATATACCATGCAATCTAAAAATATACATCATGATGACGTCATACTTTTTTGAGACACCCTGTATAATCAAAAATATTTTCCTGAAATACACCCTCGAAAGCAACTGAAGTCTGCAAAATATCAAAATCCTAACTCAATTAGTAACTGAGCTATTGAAGACGGGAGGTGAAATGACGGACCCTGTATAAATACAAACAACAAAATATTTAATAATTAATCAAAATTGAAAACGAAAACTTAAAATTGAAATTTAAAAATATTTATTATTTAAACACAATTTAAAACGAAAACTTATTTTATAATAAAATACTAACCGACGATGTGATGTTAGGTTAGGTTAAGTTAGGTTAGGTAATGAGGCAAGCTGATCAGAATGACAAGTGTGAATCAGCAATTTAGTTAAAACAATGCTTAGCAACGATTTGTAATAACAAAATAATAATAAGAAAGAACGAAATTTGTTGCATATTTAATATAAAGCATTATTTTGCTCTAGTGTCTTAGTTTGCCATAAACCAGTTAGTTTTTGAAATATTATTGGCAACAGCGGAAAACCTTTTCAATAAACTACCATTCCTACGTGAAGGTTTTTATTCAAAAATCGCAAAAGTTATTTAATATCATAAATGTAGATATTCCAGTCGATCAGTTAAGCCATCAGTGTTGTAGAAAGAGCATATGTGGCACCCAGAAAGACGCACAGACAATCAGACACTAAAGGTTATACAGACAGATGTATAGATAAGACTTCGAAAGTCAATTCGAAGACGTCTCAGATATGTCTGCAAAAATCTCAATATCGAAAATTGTCAAGATAACAATACATCTTTTTATTATGCACATGAAAGTGGAATACAAAATTCAATAACAAATTCAATTTCAGACCATCACTTGATTTAAGCATATCGTGATTACCCTACAAAATAAGAAATATGTAACAAAACTTCTGCAAGAATTTTACGACTTTGGAATATCTTAAGCTTGCGCTTGGCCTCTTTTTCTTAAATTTTCAAATCATATTGAAACTCCTGATATTTTGCAAAAATGCAATAGAATTTTCGAAATTTGATATAATTCATAGAATTGCGAAGAGCAAATTTTATTGATTTTAGTTGCCAATCTATTAAAAATTTAGAAAATTTGGTGCAATTTTGAATAAAACAATAATACTAATAATTTATTTGTATATCGACTCTCAGAGGAATACATTATCTAAAACCAGGGTTGGAATGAATCATGATTAAAAAAAAAACAAAAATCAATTCCTTTAAAATAATCAAATAAATCATGATTTAATTGATGTATTTGATTTTTTTATATTTCTGATCAGTTTTTGCCGGTTTTGATGTGATTTAAGTCAATTGCTTTACTTCACGATTTAAATGATGTGATTGTATTTTTAAATAAATTCTTGAATTTGTACACAACGACTGATGATTAAAACAAATTTCTGTGTATCTGTACCATGTGATGGACTAAATAATGGAAGAAAGAAAAATATTGTGCTTACAATTATCTACTTAAGAGTAAGCTAACTCTATAGTTACATGATATTTTTATTTGTTCACCTATTGGAATGCACAAACAGTGCAAAAATAATGATTAATCTAAAAACCAAAATTTGGATACAAATCGATGATGTCCAACCCTGTCCAAAACTAAACTAAAATAAAATAATAAAAATATAAAATTAAAATATAAATTAAATTGTATAAACAAAACAATAAGTGAAAAATGTATTGACTTTTTTCATTTAAAGGTTGAAATTTATGAAATTGATGAAAAATTGAAATTCATCCATTATGTTACTCATTGATCGTGTAATTTATATTTGCTGTAGTAGAACCATCCGTTCTAATAATATGTAGATATGTTGATATTATCTAATTATACCGTAGGGCTAACTGTTATAATATATACTCGAAACAATTGTTTTTAAATATGATACGTCTGCTACATGTAACTATGAAATTCATTCAATTGATTAAAAAATTGTGTAACTTTTGACTCATCGTGGAAGTTGGAGTATAATTTTTATTGATTTTGTAATCAAAAACTGATGATAAAAATGTGTTTACTTTTGATACCTTTAATTTTATTGAATTTATCTATTATTTTGTAAGACTGTATCATTAATTTATATCAAGCAGGTTTGAGTGCAATTTTCGTCGATTTTATATACACATTTTCTACAATCGAAAGATTGAGCATTTTTGTTGTCTTTCGAAAAATGTTTTTACTTGTAATAAGTACCTAATCCCATTATACTTTAAAATTCGCTTAATTAAAAATGAAAGTTAAAAAGCATATTTATATTTATATTAATTTTCATGGAATATAATAACATTTATCAATTATTTTGACGCTTTTGCTGTAAAACTTTGAAAAAACTGAAAAATTCTGAATTTTTATTTCGTCAAATTCTAGAAGTTCCGAAAAAAAACTTTGATTTTACCTACTACTACGAATGAGAATATTAATAGTAGCATAGGAAACAAAATATGGGTTTAAATTTTTTATTTACTCGCAAACATTTACTCGCAATAATTTTAATTTGGGTTATTTCTGATGCTTTTCATTAGATCTATAGTATGAAGTATTGCACTCAAATGATCGTAAATTTTACAGAATGCACTTCAGAATTTATTAGATTATTACGGAAATTTAATAATTTTAATATTATTTTTGGACAAGGATCGTACCCAGGTTCAATGAACTGGTAATTAGGACATCATTGATTGACTTGCATTTACGAAAGTATCTATATATTTTTATATCTAACCATTAGTTCATTTAATATGTAAAATTTCCTAACATACTACATATACTTGTTAAATTTGCAAAGAAAAATTAATCAGTTTGAAATTAATTTTGGTCGAGAATAGAAACCATCATTTTCCAGTGGCACACTACTGATTAATTCATATTTGCTGAAGTATCTATATATCTAACCATCCGTTTTAATAATATGTAGATATATTAATATTATCTAATTATACCGTAGGGCTAAGTATTATTATACTTACTCGAAACAAACTATCATCATTCTGCGTTACATATTCTGCCATGTATGGGACTCATTTAAAAGTTTCCTCAATTAATTTTGTTGCCTTTGTTAGCTTCCTGATTATGATTTAATTACGGTGCTTCCCAGAACCTACCACGCTAATAAACAAGTCACTTACATGGGGTATGATTAAGACACTCGCAGTCGAGAGCAAAAGTAGACGAAATCGTCATTAGCGAAATAATCAATCTGCTGTCGCATTTTTTCACAATCTTGACCGTGACTCTTGTATTCGTATTCACTCGACCTCGCAGCAGTACCTTCGATTTTACTATATATACCGGAGATCATCACCATGGAGATCACAGTTAATTAGAACTTCTAACCGTATCGTTCAACAGTGATTTTAATCAACTCCAGCAGAAATGAGATTCCTCGTAGCCCTCGCGTTTGTGGGATGCATTGCTATGGCAATTGTAAGTAGAATGATAATTATTTTAAATGATTTTCTTTTTAAATATTTTTAGAGAATTATAATAATAATTAATACACAAATTAGTGTTATTAATTTAATTCCTATTAATATGTAACTCATATTAAGGTTTTCGTAATTAAAGATTACATCAGTGTACCTACTTAATTAATATTTAAAAAAAATAGTTTTATTTGCTAAATTATCATTAGCAAATATTAATATATTTAAAAAAAACATTATTTAAGGATGTAGGTACCTACACTGATTTATTCTTAAATTGATTTAATTTTAATCAACAAAATTATTCCATTCATTATTTAATTCACGTTATCAGGTGTATATAATTATATATATAATATATATATATACAGGGTGTCCCAGTCAACATACTCAACATGGGGATTTCGTAAACGGTAAGAGATAGAATTTGAATTCTACTAAAAATAGTGAATTAATAACGTTAAAATATAATTTCAATATAAATTCGATGAAACGACTAGAGCGTAAAATTTAAAATGCGTTTTTAGGATTTTTGCCAATGGCAGCAAGACCATTTCATTCCCATGTGAACACGATTGCTGGGACATCCTGTATATATATACAGGGTGAGTTTTTTTCGGATGTTTAGTATGGGGATTTCGGAAACTAGCGGAGATAGATGGACGATTAAATGGGGAAAGAATTTCAGTTTTACGAGATCAATGTCATGAGCTTTTTGTTTTTTGTAAATAATGGATGACTAACTAGATATCTCGAAAAAAAATATTTTTGTTATTTTGTTCGGTGAATATGGCCCTGTTATTATTGAATTTAGAAAAAATGTGTACAGGAAAAAGTTGTAGGTAATTATGTGCTTAATAATACAGTCCTACTGATTATTTTATTTAAGCTATCATTTTTGAGTTTTTTAGCCTTAATCTATGCTGTTACATTTTATTTTCCATTATCCATAGCCTAAAAAAGTGACGAAATAGAAGTAACACTTTAAAAAAATCATACACTAAGTATACAGTTATATAACAAACACAGAGATATTAAATTAAAGTTTTAAGGATTTGTTGATTGAATATTCCGCATTTCAATATTATTTTTCAAAATTGATAACTTTCTAAAATGTTTGTTGTAATCAATTATAACTTACTTATTCATTTTTTGTTTAACAAAATGGCGGTTACAATGTAATTGAAGCTATAAATAAAGAGGGTTCAATTACTTATGTTAAGTTTCACATTGTACTTAATTATTAATGATTTAATTTTTCAATTTTTGATATACCAAGTATATTAAAAAAAAAAAAAATAGTGACTTGTACATACTTTAAGACCTTATTACCATTTTACCTGATTATGTTTCACCTGATGGATACTTACTTCATCCATTATGGTTTTATCAAAACCTTGTCTAAACAGAATTTATTATACAAATCTTATTTCAAAATGACTCTGACTGAAGAAAACTTTTAAACTTCTATCATTATATCATTCATAATACTTATCATATGTTATTATAATTATAATTTTTATTATCGTATAATATTCCATTTTATTTAATTTTGTAGGGTCTCACCGATGAGCAACATGCAAAGATTATGAAATTCAAGAAGGAATGTGTCGAGGAAACGGGCATCGCCGAGGACGTAGTGAAGAAGGCAAAGGCCGGCGAGGAAGTTGATGACCCCAAACTGGGCGAATTCATGTTCTGCTTCATGAAGAAACCAGGATTCTTGAGCGAGGAAGGCGAATACCAGGTGGAGCCTATGAAGAAGATCCTCGTCGAGAAGTACGGAGACGAAGTCGCCAACACCATCATCAAGGAGTGCACTAAGGAGAAATCTGCCACAGGACCCGAGACCGCCCTAAAACTGTTCAAGTGCTGCATGGAACACAAACCCAAGAAGGAGCGTTAAACTTGATCGATTACTTATGACGAATGTTGCCTCTCTTGCTTATATTTTAATAAAATAATTCAATATGTTTTAATTGATTGCTTTAATTCCTAGTGTTATCATGCATATGTAATTTTTTTTATTTCGTTTATAGATAAGTGTGATACTATTTGAATACATTATAATATAAATATACTACATGAGTGATAGTGATTTAACAATACCCGTATTACAGAATAATAATAATCAGGCGTATTACAGGTATCCTGAAAATTATCCGCGAAAGTTTAAGCTAAGATGTCTTTTATCGATTCTATCGATACATAGATGTCTTTTGTAGAAAGTAAAATGAAAAACCAAAATCATTTTCCCTTTTAATTACATTGAATAACAACTCATTATACTGTTTTTGGTTCGTTTCAAAATTTCAAAGCACATGAAGTTTACAAAGAAATCTGTTGTCTCTCCAGTAATTAAATTAGCACTATGAAGGTATGGACAACACTTAATAAACTTTTTGATCTCGGTATCATATTGATACCGATAAAATTGATATTGGAATATAGTTATTAACATCCCCCCTATCAGCTTTTTTGTGAATTGGTATGACTGATCCAACTTTCAAGACTGGAGGTATAATGTCTGATCTAATTCACTTATTTATAATGCGCTGCAAAGGAGACATTATGGCTTCTTTGCAGGTTTTCATAACATAAGTCGATAAATCTTAACAATCTTTGGAGCTACTGGGTTTTATATTAGTGATAGCATCTCAAACTTTCCTAACAGATACTTCATTGAATTTAAATGTGTGTATATGTACCATGTAAAACCAAATAATGAAAAAAATCAAAATTGACTTACAATTATCTACTTTAAAGCAAGCTAATACTATAGTTCCATTACATTTTTAATTGTTCAAATATTCAAATGCACAAACATTGCAAAAATAATGATTAATTAAAAAAAACAATTTTGATTCAAATCAATGATTCGTTTAAATAAATTAGTTGATTTAAATCAAACCAACCCTGACAACTAAAATAAAATAATAAAAATTTAAAATTCAAAATATAATTATATTGTTTAAACACAAAATTAAGGGAAACATGTAAAAAAAATTTATTTAATAGTTATGAAAAATTGAAATTAATTCATTTTGTGACTCATTGATCATGTACTTAAAGGATGTTAATCTTTTCTGCAACCATAAAATTAAAATATTTTTTATTCTGGTTTTCCTTCTTAACAAAAAAAAAAAACAATTTGCTTCATATTCTGGATTTTTTTAATAATTATGATACGTCTGCTACATGTAACTATAAAATTCATTCAATTGATCAATTCTTCTGTAATAGAAGTTATACATTTTCGTAGATTTTTTAAAAATGTTTATAATTTTGATACCTTTAATTTGATTGAATTTATCTATTATTTTGTAAGACTTTATCATTAATTTATATCAAGGAGGTTGGAGTGCAATTTTCGGTTATTTCAGACATTTTTTCCAATCGAATCATTGAGCATTTTCGTTGACTTTAGGAAAATGTTTTTAATTGTAATAAGTACTTAATCCCATCAAACTTCAAAATTCCATGAATTTAATAGCAGTTTTAATTGATGAAGAAATTCATGAATTTATTCATGGATAAATTCGTGAATAAATTGAAAATGTGAAGGTGTATCACATTGACAAATTTTTGCCAACTGTACACTTCTGCACTGTCAATGTGTTGCCAATTTTCATTGTTACTTTCTTTTCATCTTATCTCTATTTGTGTGTTAAAAATGAAAGTAGGAAAAGTAGCAAAAACATTGTGCTGCCTCGTATGCGTTAGCAGTAGCTGCATATGTATTACACCATGTTAGATACACCATGTACACATGTAACTTTCCAGTAGGTTAGTATTAATTTATAAACCGAAATGTAACTAGAATTCCCAAAAAAAAAATGCCGAAAACTTAGAGCAGGTTCTATAGTGACAATTTATTCATGAATTTATTGTCGTCAATAAATCGTCACGACAATTTTGTGTATTACACGCAACAATAACTTCAAGGTTATAAAATTCATCAATTTCTTTGACCATATAAGACAGGCATCAGCTGAAAGTTACAAAGCATATTTATATTTATATGAATTATCAAGGAATGTAATAGCAATTTTCAATTATTTTGACGTTTTTGTTGTAAAACTGAAAAATGAAAAATTTTAAATGTTTACTTCGTCAAATTCTAGAAGTTCCGAAAAAAACGTTGATTTTACCTACTACTACGAATGAGAAAATTAATTTAGCATAGAAAACAAAATATGGGTTTAAATTTTTATTGAAATAATTCAAAACTATTAGTCGAAATAATTGTAATTTGGGTTAATTTCTGTTGCTTTTCATTAGATTTATGGTATGAAATATTGCACTCATATGGTCGTAAATTTTACAAAATGCACTTAAGAATTGTTACATTATTACGGAAATGAACTGTTGACTAGCACATCGTTGATTGATTTGCATTTACGAAAGTATCTATATATCTTTATATCTAACCATTAGTTTAATATGTAAAATTTCCTTACATACTACAGATACTTGTTAAATTTGCAAAGAAAAATTAATCACTTTGAAATTGATTTTTGACGAGAATCGAAACCTTAATTTTCCAGTGGCACACTACTGATTAATTCATATTTGCTGAAGTATCTATATATCTAACCATCCGTTCTTATAATATGTAGATATATTAATATTATTTAGTTATACCGAAGGGCTAAGTATTATTATAATTACTCGAAACAATATATCTATCATCACTCTGCGTTACATATTCTGCCATGTATGGGACCCATTTAAAAGTTTCCTCAATTAATTTTCTTGCCTTTGTTAGCTTCCTGATTATGATTTAATTACGGTACTTCCTAGAACTTACCACGCTAATAAACAAGTCACGTTCAGGGGGTATGATTAAGACACTCGCAGTCAAGAGCAAAAGTAGATGAAATCGTCATTAGCGAAATAATCAATCAGCTGTCGCATTTTCTCACGATCTTGACCGTGACTCTTGTATTCGTATTCACTCGACCTCACAGCAGTACCTTCGATTTTACTATATATACCGGAGATAATCACCATGGAGATCACAGTTAATTAGAACTTCTAACAGTACCGTTCAACAGTGATTTTAATCAACTCCAGCAGAAATGAGATTCCTCGTAGCCCTCGCGTTTGTGGGATGCATTGCTATGGCAATTGTAAGTGGAATGATAATGATTTTAGAAGATTTTATTTTTTTCTGAAGAGTTTTTCATTACTATAATACAAAAATTAGTATTATTAATTCAATTCCTGTTAATATGTAACTCATATTAAGGTTTTCGTAATTAAAGAATACATCAGTGTACCTACTTAATTAATTTTTTTTTAAATTATATTTTCATTTACTAAATTATCATTAGCAAATATTAATATAATTTAAAAAAAATCAATATTTAAGGATGTAGGTACCTACACTGATTTATTCTTTAATTAATTTAATACTTAATCAACAACATTACTCAATTCATTAACTAAATCACGTTATCAGGTGTATATAATTATATATATAATATATACAGGATGTCCCAGTTATCATGGTCAACATGGGGATTTCGTAAACGGTAAGAGATAGAATTTGAATTCTACTCAAAATATAATTTCAAAATAAATTCGATTAAACGACTAGAGAGTAAAATTTAAAATGTGTTTTTAAGATTTTTGCCACTGTCAGCAAAACCATTTAATTCCTATGTGAACACGATTGCTGGGACATCCTATATATATATATATATATATATATAAAAATATATATATACAGGGTGGTGAGTCGGACAACGCACAATAGGATTTATATGTAAACAGTTAAATCTTAATAATTATTTTAGAGAAAAACTGAAATTACCTCTTTTGTTGTGTAAAAAATACTGCCTTAATCTATGCTGTTACATTTTATTTTCCATTATCCACAGCCTAAAAAATTGACGAAATAAAAGTAACACTTTCAAAAAATCATACACTAAGTATACAGTTTATAACACACCCAGATATATTAAATTAGAGTTTAAAAGATTTGTTGTTTGAATATTTCGCATTTGAATAATATTTTTCGAAATTTAATAACTTTCTAAAACGTTTGCTGTAATAAATTATAATAAACTTCCAATAAGAGTAATCACCCATTTCCCACTCTAGTTCAACTTACTTATGCATTTTTTGTTTAACAAAACGGCGATTTCAATGTAATTTAAGCTATAAATCAAGAGGGTTCAATTACTTTCTTTAAGTTTCACATTTTTCAATTTTCAATTTGTGATATATCAAGTATATTAAAAAAAAATAGTGACTTGTATGTACCTTAAGACCTTATTACCTTTTTACCTGATTATGATTCACCTGACGTACTTCATCCATGATGGTTTTATCAAAACCTTGTCTAAACAGAATTTATCTGAATTCAAAAGGACTCTGACTAAAGAAAACTTTTAAACTTTAATCATAATATCATTCATAATACTTATTACTAATACTTATTATAATTTTTATTATTGTATAACATTCTATTTTATTTGATTTTGTAGGGTCTCACCGATGACCAACATGCAAAGATGATGAAATTCAAGAAGGAATGTATTGAGGAAACGGACATCGCCGAGGACGTAGTGAAGAAGGCAAAGGCCGGCGAGGAAGTTGATGACCCTAAACTGGGCGAATACATGTTCTGCTTCATGAAGAAACCAGGATTCTTGAGCAAGGAAGGCGAATACCAGGTGGAGCCCATGAAGAAGATCTTCATCGAGAGGTTCGGAAACGAAGTCGCCAACACCATCATCAAGGAGTGCACTAAGGCGAAATCTGCCACAGGACCCGAGACCGCCCTAAAACTGTACAAGTGCTGCATGGAACACAAACCCAAGAAGGAGGGTAAAACTTGATTGATTACTTATGACGAATGTTGCCTCTCTTGCCTATATTTTAATAAAATAATTCAATATGTTTTAATTGATGGCTTTAATTCCTAGTTTTATCATCATGCATATGTAAATTTTTTTATTTCGTTTATAGATAAGTGTGATACTATCTGAATACATTTTAATATAAATATACCCCATGAGTTATAGTGAATTAACAATACCCGTATGATAGAATAATAATAATCAGGCGTATTACACGTATCCTGAGAATTATCCGCGAAAGTTTAAGCTACGATATCTTTTATCGATTTCATTGATACATTGATGTCTTTTGTAGAAAGTAAAATAAAAAACCCAAATCATTTTTCCCCTTTAAATACATTGAGTAATATCTGATTATACTGGTTTTGGTTCGTTTCAAAATTTCAAAGCACATGAAGTTTACAAAGAAATCTGTTTTCTCTCTAGGAATTAAAATAGCAGTATGAAGGTATGCACAACACTTAATAAAGTTTTTGATCTCGGTATCATATTGATAACGATAAAATTGATATTGGTATATAGTTTTTAACATCCCCCTATCACCTATTTGGGAATTGGTACGACTGAACCAACTTTCATGGCTGCAGGTATAAGGCCAGAAGTAATACACTTATTTATAATACGCTACAACGGAGACATTATGGCTTATTTGCCGGTTTTTATAACATCAGTCGATAAATCATAAATATCTTAGGAGCTACTGGTCTTTATATTAGTGACAGCATCTCTAACTTTCCCAAAGATTCTTCATTGAATTTAAATGTATGTTCATGAATCGGGCAGGAATGTAACTGATTTGTACCCATTTGAGGCAGAATAATTTCAGTTATTTTGTCGATAAAAAAGTTATTAAAAGTATTTGGTAGAATATCACAAGGGCTATCAGGGTTTTTTCCTCTTAGACGAGTTGTATATAATTTGAAACATTGCCATCGCTTTACTGTAAGAGGATTGAATGTAACTATTGTTGGCATTAATTTAAGATGCGCGAATAGCATTAGAGTATTTTGTCTTACATGATTTATACAATGATTTAGATTCTATATGTCTGTGCCAACAGACAGTTCGTGCAGAAAATGAAGATGTTCTTTCATAGGTCTTAGTTTGTCGGTGTACCAATACATTTATTTAGTGTAGTTTTCTTTACTATTCTATTTGGGAATTCTAATTCAAATTTGGACATAAATATACCATGAAATATGTCATACATAGTGGAACAGTCATCCACTTGAGTTAAGAAATCCCAATTGCATTTCGATAAGAGGTTAAACAATGTAAAATTGCCAACTTATGGGATAGGTCTAACAGTTTGATGAGATTTGGTATACTCTTATTTTTCTAAACTGGCGTTCACGTCATCAAAATAATAATCATAATAATGATGACACAATTTTACAGGGTTGCTAGCTGTCCTGGCTATTTAAAAATGGCTGCAATCAGCTGTTGCGCCCTTGCAATCTTGTGCGACAGTGCGCGGTTCGTATCAAATTCGTCGATTTCTCTGGCGTTTATCGTACAGATATCAATCTTGTGGTTATAGTTTACCCTCTACAATGGCAAAATATGCATTCTAATAATCGATCAAATGTAACAAGTTAAACGTCAAAGAAGTTTGGTTATACACACATGTATGAGCATGTGTTAGTGAAAAAGATTTGGCATCGTCGCCGAAAAAATATCACGGCCGCCAACATAACATGATTTATTACATGATTGGCAGGCGAAAACTGTGTGCGGTTAATACACCGATTACCTTTTTATAACCACCGGTGATCAGTGTTATGTAAGAAATGATCCTCAGATTAATTTCGATTCTCAGCTGTTTAATGACGTGAACGCCAGTTTAGAAAAATTAGAATATATTAACAGAATCCGTCCGAATAGAAATTGTTAAATCCATTACACAGTGGTCAGATATTATTTTAATTGCTGTAGGTTTAGTGTCTTCAGTTTCAATAATAGTCAACACATTGGCTAGTGTACTTTTTCCTCAGGTTGGAAAATGGATTGCTTGATGCAGACCATACATTTTAAATATATCACACACTGTTGAGGTTTTATCATCAGGGTTGTTAAAGGGAACATTGAAGTCTCCCATTATAATCACTTGCCTAGTTAAAATATCAATGGAATGCAAAGCAGATTGAAGGACATTACAGAATACATTAAATAGACCAGTTGGCGAACTATAGGTTACAATTTACAACGATAGAGGTACATACATCTTTAAAAAAGATGTTTAAAATTAAACGGGGAAGCGAGAACTATAATAATATATAGGGCGTTCCATTAAAAAAAAAACAAAGTTGATGGCTACTTCCGGTAGAACCGGAATCGATAGAATGTTGAAAGTATTTGAGCTAAGTAATGGAATCAGCCATATTTGAATGATTTTTTTTAAAATTTGTATCTTATCAGGAACCCCATAAACTTTTAAAGGTCCATGAGCGTGGGACACCCTGTAAATGTAGGGTCTGAAAAATGTCGTAAATACTTTATGCCGGAATTTAAAACTATTTTAGATAAATCCCCCGATACGTCGATTTTAGTTATCAAAAATCCCCTTTTTGCTACAAATAGATATTTAATGTGGAATATGATTTTTATCTGTTGATGACTATTATACAGTACAGTATTTTGAAGAAATCCACCGATAGGACATAAAAAAATATATAGATTTGTTAATCATTACCTGATCCAAAAGATTCCATAATTATTATCGGGATTAAAAAATCATTAACCAGACCATGTTTGTTTAATACCATCTAGCATCTATGTGGCCTCGCATTTAGATTACTTCAATATTGATATATAATGCTCATCTGGATCCATGTTTCAATTACAACTTACAGTTATATTAACAAAGTTAGTTCTACACAGAATGAAAGGCTTCGCAGTTGTTTTGTTCGCTGGATGCATCACCGTCGCTCTAGTAAGAATTTAATAAATATTACAACTCTAATCAAATTGAATAAAACTTACACATTTATTTTAGAGGTTTTATTGCGAATCGATAAAAGAAACAATATTATAAATAAAAATGTGTATTCACACATTTCACACAATATTCAAATATTCATTATTTGTTATTTCACTTACACTACTATAAACATTTATTCCATATACATAATTCACAACATAGGTACTTGATATACATGTGATAATGATGTGCGAAATGAGCTATCGGTTATATATTTGGTAAAAAATGACTTATGCACAAGAAAATGTACATGCAAAAAAAGTTCATATTGGTAATCCATGACTTGAAAAAATCGAAAAAACAAATATAAATACAAACAATTATTTTTCCACTGTCATTCGAAATTTATAAATCGGTATCTTCTGTAAAATTAACAAAGGTGTCACTTCATAATAATTCTCAAAATTCAAATTTTAGTGCCGTCCGGAGGAGATGAAGCCAGAAATGATGGAATTCCAGAAGCAATGTGTGTCCGAATCAGGTGTCGATCCAGCTCTAGCTAAGAACATGAACGACGGACACGTTGATGGTGCTAAGATGCCCGAGTACTTGTTCTGCTTCTTCAAGAAAGCTGGTTTCATGAACGACGCTGGAGAGTATCAAACGGAAGTCGTCAAGACTGTGCTTACTAACAAATATAACGCAGCTGCAGCCACCAAAATTATGGACGCGTGCATGAAAGAAACTAAAGCCACTGGACCAGAAACGGCTGCATTTATGGCTAAGTGCTATCACGACAATAAGCCTTAAATAGTTATACAAACTGCTAAAGCATGTATTATCTTAATTTATAAATTATGATTCTTTGAATTTTGTTGTGTTTCCATAAATGAAAATTGAAAAATAAATATAATTTCATATACTAAATAAACCGTTGTTTTAAATTAGGAATGTAGGAGTATACTGCAGAAATGAATATTATTAGTTGTCTATTTAAAGAATTTTCTACATTTACATGATTAAATACCTTATAAATCGTTTATAAAGCTGACTTGGACAATTTTACCAATTGGAAAAATTAAATTAAGCATTATTACATTATCTAGAAAAGCTTTATAATATATACAGGGTGTCTATTACTTAAGCCTGCATCGCTTGGATATCTTCAGTTGTACGACTTAATTTATATTGAGACAAAGTTGCGTATTATAATGCCGGCCAATAATTTAAAGGAAATTTTTGCTAGTTTTGGTTTTTTAAATATTTCACTATAAATCTAAAAATTGCAACAAGTCAAACCAAACTAACCAGACCTAACAATGAGATGAAATTTAGTTTCATTATTTTTGTGGTGTGCTAATATCACATTTCACAAGAGTAGTCTTTTCTACAAATATATCAATAGAGCTTAAGTTCTACCCAATAAATGTAGAAATGGAGTGAGGTTCCTTGTGGTGAGGCTACAAAGAGCCTACTGAACACCGATACATTTAGAGTTGCACCTTCAGTAAGTACAAGTACAATACATATATGCATATGTATAATACATATACGTATGCATATTTAACAAAATATTCTAAAATATCTGTGCACTATAATTCCATATTTAGATTAAATCAAACACTTGGTTTTTTAACCAAGTGTTTGATTTAACCTAATCATAATGATTCACCAAGTAGTATCCACACATAGTTTCAATTTAATTAATTCCATATTTACTTACAAAATATGTGCCCTCGGTCATTAATTTGAAGAAGAAAAAAAAAACAGTTCTCAGAAACCTGAACTGATTACTGAGCAGCTTTTAGTATGGCAGGAGCGGCCAAAGTATACGAAGTCTCAAATTTGAATGGTTTCTAAACGTGTTGCACTTAATTGTTATACCTACCGTTAAAAACTAATGTAATTTTCATATTTGTAATTCGTTACAGATGTTTCTCTACAAAACAAGCATCAATATATGTATAGGTATACAGTAGGGTGTCCGTTATAATTTTTTTGTGGAATTTTATTGATGGCTGTAGCTGAAAAGTGTTCGAACCCCTGATAAAACAAGCCTCCCAAATTTCTGCCAAAACTGCTAAAAATGCTGAAGTGCGTTCAGGATTGTTTTTATAGAGTTGTTTATCGCTAAATCAAACGAGCCATTGTAGAAAGAAGTCTCTATGATACTTAAAAAAAAGTTGTGAGCAAAACAACTTCAGCGACTTCATAAAAAGTTGGAAAATAAGACATGTTGAATGTTTCCATCATATTTTTGATTTTTTAAATTTTCATCCAATTTGAAATTATTCAAAGAAACTGAGGGTGTATTTTAATACTGCGAATAATTTCTGATCGAATAGATGATCTACTTTTTTTTCAACAAGTTTTCGTTTTTTTTTCTGATTGGTCGCATTTGATTCAGCGACAAAAAATATCAAGAAAACATAAATCCCATATGCAGAGAACAGATTTACTGTTCAGGTTTTTGACACATGCAGATGATAATTTTCATCCATTCAAAAATTTAAATATTCTTATGAAGTGCCAAAAGTTGTTTCGCAACTTCTTTTCTACGTATTGTAAAGACTCTTACATCTCGTGTTTGTTTTTCTGTTTGGTCTCATTCGATTTAGCGACGAAAAAACATAAAGAATACATAAGTTTCTTATGAAAAGGACACGTTTACTGTTCGGGTTTAAACTTATGCAGATCACAATTTTTAATTACTTGCTCGTTGCTTGTTGATTTGTTATCAACTTTTTTTGCGTATCGTGGAGACTTCTACGTTGGCTCGTTCGATTCAACGAAACAAAAAAAAACTATGTATATAAAAAAACGCAAACTAAGAGTTTTGGCGAAGGCATCTTTTAGCATTTTTAGCGATTTTGGCCGATTTCGGCTGTTTTTATATTGTTTTTCGCTTTGATGCACGTGTAAATCTTAATTAATCGGCGCCAAAATTTAGGAGACTTACTTTTTTCGGGATTTTCCAGGGTCGTAATCAACAAAATTCAACAACAACAAAAATATAATGGACTCGCTAATATACAGGGTGTCTCAAAACCTCTGATAAAACTTCAGGTAGTAGGGTAACGTAATAGTGTGAAATCTAAAATAAGTATCCCAAACTCTATAAGGGGTATAGTTTCACATCCTTTATGATAGAAAAAGGTTACCTGATGGTTTAGCAGAAGTTTCGGGATACCCTGTATACACAGTGTATTCTACAAAAAGGCTCCAAGACAATAGCGACTTCAATTATTATTTAACCATCAACAAACCAAATATATTATTAAATAATAGTCTTAACTACAAGTTGACAAAAAACTTATTTATACACCTTAATTTATCTGTTGTGACGTCACTGACAATTTTTTTAAATGGCTCGGTATAATTTTATTGTTGTATTTTTGTAGACCATTTGAAATACTTTTCACCGGTCTAGATTTTTAGTAGAAATTTTGACTATAGAAATTTTGAAAGTAATGTAAAAACTGGATTGAGCTATTAGGCTGTTAAATCCAAAATTATATGGAACAAACAATAGGTGATCATAATAATATGTCAAAACAAACAACAAACGTTCGTGAAATTGGACGTTACACTCCGCAGAAGGTAACAACATATTGTGCCTTATTTTTTGACATTTTTGTCTAACAACTATTTCCTCTAAAATGCCCACAAATAAAGTTACACCTTTTGACCCATTTTTGTGATCACACTGTATGTGTTTCTGAAATAGCTTTGGGATATGATATTAATCTCTTCATGATCATTAAGCAGTAGAGAATTATGAAGATATCTATCGATCGGGTATAATAAAAATATATGGCTCTGGGAAACATTACCTGATCGAAAGATAACGTAATTATAATCGCGATTACAAAGTCATTAAACAGACCGTGTTTGTTCCATATTAGTTTAATACCATCAATGTGGCCTCGCATTTTGATTACTTGAATGTATATAAAGCTCATCTGGATCCATGATTCAATCAAAAGTTACAATTGTATCGACAAAGTTACATCTACACAAAATGAAAGGCTTCGCAGTTGTTTTGTTCGCTGGGTTCATCGCCGTCGCTCAGGTAAGAATTTATATTGGCTAAAACAGTAATCAAACAGTAACAGTCATATCTTGATTGAAACTTACAAATTTATATTAAAATATATATTTGAAAAAAAATGTTTAAATAGATATAATTAAGTAAATGTGTAAAACGAATAAATTATTGAAATTAAAAATGTTTTTTTTAAATTAACTATTTTTTATTTTTTTAAATTTTGAATAAAATAAATGTCAGTGGAAATATCATTTTACAGACATATACATATTTTCTCAGACATGGCAATGACTACCTATAAATACATGTAATTCTGGATAAATGTTATTAAACTACTTAAATATCATGTCATATTTTTGAAATTATTGATTGTCGCTTTCTTTTTCACCATTTTTGTCAGTATTTCACAATATGTAATTGACTTCTTAATTTATCAAATGCCAATCGATATACGTATAGCTCAAATACATTCCGTTTTGGCCAAATCATTTTCATTTATATTTGTATATAGGTATATTAACAATCTTTATTGGCTATCGACCACATATGGAGTCTTTCAGCCTTGCATTAAAAGTAAAATTTTTTACAGTTTTTTTTTACATTGATTAGATTAGAGAATGATTATAAATCTTAATAAATATGTATTCTGCATGAATGAATGATTTAATGTTTTAATGATTTATTGGGTTAATGATGAATGATGAATTAATGATTAATGCATTTGTATAGTATATGAAATATGAATATAGGAAAAGTATTTACTATAAAGTGGAAGTGATTTAAAAAAAGGAATGTTATTTGACATATAACTCTTGACATTTGATTAAGTGAAAAGTAATTTGGGAAATTGTGAAAATCAATTGATAAAAGAGTAAAAGGAAAGAAAGAACAAAAGGAACACCAAATTTAAAACAAGTTTCCCTTACAAAGATATGAAATTATGTTCCAGATTGTGAAAAACAATTGATAAAACAGTAAAAGGAAAGAAAGAACAAAAGAAACAAGAAATTTAAAACAAGTTTTCCTTACAAAGATATGAAATTTTGTTCCAGACTAAAATCAATTTAACTTTTATTAAAATGTTTTTCAAATATAAGTAATACTTTCAAAATTTTTGATAGGTATAACTAAAAATAAAAATTATCAAGTTTTCCCTTTAACGAAATGAATTATTGTTACCTACTAAATATAGGAAGTTTACGAATTAACTTGGGTTGAAAAAGTTTTTAAATATAAGCTACCTTTTTGGAATCATTGATAAAATTCTAAAATATGATAAAAGCACCCATTAAATTCACTATCAGTATAATTCAAATTGAGTTAAAGATGAGACTTGATGAGACTAATTTGAAACGTACAATATTTAAAATAGTTTTTTTTATAGAATTCTTGATTTTATAACATTGCAAAAGACAATTATGCAATTCTTCTTCTTAATGTAAAAAAAAGTAATAAATAAAACTATTAGTTTTTGGAAAATGAGTATTTAAAGAAATCTTCTTCTTAAATGTAGGTAGGAAAATTGTAAAATTTTGTATTCACAATTCAATATTTGTAAATTCTTGTAACAATAATATATTTAAGTAAGTCCTTATGCTTTCCGCAGTCACAAACTGTAAATATTTTGACAGTTAATTTTGGTGTATTAAATATGAAATTATTCACAATATGATTATTTCTGCTGGCTTTGAAGGCTTCTTTCAGATGTTTTCTTAATCTAACATTAAATTAACATTAACACTAACAATAACTTCAAACATTAAATGTCGATGTACAAAAGTGAAAGTTATCATTTAAAGTTTGAAAAATTTTCAATACACTTATTCCTGAGATTGCCTATATATTCTATAAAAAATTTGACTAGAAGAAAAATGTTGTTCACAATTGAATATTTCGATTTCTTAATAGTTATTTCTGTGAATCAAATGATTTCCGTGTGAATCTATAAAAAAACATAACAAAAAGGCAAATTTTTAGTTCGCTATTTGGTCTTTCACTTACACTGTTACGGTAACCAATGCCTTTCGACCACCCCTAGCCTGTATCCCCTCTTAGATGCACCCTCGGTTACTTTGGAGCGGGGTTGATCTTTGACTAAAGGATTGTAATGAGTCTATTTGTCTCGGTCACCACAACAACACGATTGAGGCAAACATAATTCACCAAACAATACATTTGTCTAAAAACTAGTTATGCCCAAGAACATTTACATTAAAAACATCTCATTTTCAGAACGCATAATTCCTAAATCAAATCTCACAAAGAAATGATATGATTGATGCAATTGATGAAAAAAATGCAATTGATGTTAGTGATAAGAATAATAAAACACTTGGTTGACGTTTCATAGTATATATATATATATACAGGGTGTAACAGAAATACGTGTGTTAATTTTAAACATTGGTAGAACTCGTTATATAAAACATTTTTTCTATATGTTTTTTTTCAAAATTTGCAGGTTTTTTTAATATTTTTTTGCCCCCTAATTTTGACCGAACGAGCCGTTCTCAGGTACTGTCACTATAATTGTCAAGTGAAGTTTATTTCAAAATGCCAAATTTTTCTAATCAAGAATTAACAGATATTGTGTTGGTATATGGCCGAGCTTTTGGAAATGCCGCAGAAGCCCGAATATTGTACAGTGCACAATATCTTAAACGTGTTTTGATTAACAAGCAATGATGTACCTTTATGACACCGTTGCCATCACAACAAAATATTTTATCGCTGCACACCTTTAACCACAGGCGGGTACGCGTTTTAGTAGATAAACTAGAACATATTTTAAATCAGTTTAACGTTGCTTTTTGAAAAAAAAAACATATAGAAAAAATGTTTTATTTAACGAGTTCTACCAATGTTTAAAATTAACACACGTATTTCTGTTACACCCTGTATATATATAGAAAAGAACTCTACAATTGTTTCGGCCTCTCGGCCATTCTCAAGAGTATAAACTAAATTAAAAATATTCAAACAGTGCTTAGTGACATGGTAATAACAACACATTAAAATAAATGTAACAACTAACGCAATTCAGTAAAGGTGTATTGTCAAATATCAATTGTTCGTTCACAATGTTGTCTCCTTTAATGACTGCTGTGCGAATTTCTAAAATGTCTAGCAAATCCATCCGCTTTCCTTTGTGCTCCGTGTGTAATACTTCCAGCCCATCATTTCTGAAGAAATGATTTCTGTTAATGCAATGTTGGGCCAGTCTAGTATCCTCCTAACTAAGTAGAATTGCTCTTTTGTGCTCTTTCATTCTCGTATCGGAATTACTCCCCAGTTGGACTACGTAATACGCATGACAATCACCACACTTGAGTTTATAATTGCCACTTCTTTGTAGCTGAACAATGAATTCTAGGTTAATAAGAAAACACTTGGTAAAGTTTCACAAGTTTTATACAATTGCTCTACAATTGTTTCGACACTGTTGCCATTCTCAAGAGAGATAAACTGAATACAAATTCATATTGCGTAACTTATATACTAAACGCGCTTAATTGATAATGGTGGTGTGATTGCTCGTTCATTCATTACACGAATTTCCAGGATGCCGTTAAATATTGGCGTGTTTTCAAAGCACACCTGGTCGTTAACGATGTTCCCCATAGCTTTCTTGATTTCGAGGATTTCCAATAGATCTAATCGTCTTCCGTTGTTGCCGTTATGGAGCAGCGATAATCCTTCCTTATGTACATAATGGTTTAATTAGATACAATGGTCAGCAATCCCGGTGGACGCTTTATTGTCTAAAACTGTTTTTTGGTGTTCTTTAAGTCTTTGAGTTCTTTAAGTTACAATGTTCAGAATGTGACGCTTTCTATATAGGTCAAACGGGGAGGAATTTGAACATCAGACTTAAGGAACCCCAAAATGTGCGCTTTCTCGTAAAAATGATACGAGGTGTCACTTCATCAACGAATTTATGAAATTATTATAATACTTAATTCAAATTTCAGTGCGGTTCGGAGGTGACGCCAGAAATGTTGGCTCTGCAGAAGCAATGTGTGTCCGAAACAGGCGTCGATCCAGAGCTGGCTAAGAACATGAACGACGGACACGTTGATGGCGCTAAGATGCCCGAGTACTTGTTCTGCTTCTTCAAGAAATCTGGTTACTTAAACGATGCCGGAGAGTATCAACCAGATGTCATCAAAAAGGTGCTTACAGCCACATTTAATGCAGATGCGGCCGCCAAAATTATGGAGGCGTGCACGAAAGAAAAGAAAGCCACTGGACCTGAAACTGCTGCATATATGGCTAAGTGCTATCACGATAATAAACCTTAAATGGTTACGAACTGGAAAAGAATGTGACATATAATTTTATAAATTATGTTTTCTTGTCTTTTGCTGTTATCACATAAATGAAAAATAAAAATAAATATGACCCCAAATACTAAATAAACCGTTGTTTTAATTTAGGAATATACACGTATGTATGTTGTATGTATGTATACATTTATTGATTGCCCATTTTTACTGGTGTATTTGCGGTGGACTCGTTAAACCTCCTCTTAATACGTTTTAAATAGTTTATAAAGATGAAGTCAAATAATTGTTTCTAATTAAACAAATTATATTAAGCATTATTACATTATCTAGTTAAGAATTACCATATATAAGGTGTCCCATTGCTACTTAAGTATGGAAATCTTGATTATCTTAAAATGCACGACTTATATAAATTGAGGCAAAGTGGCGTATTTTAATGCCGGTCAATAAAAAGAGACATTTTGCCAGTTCTGTTTTTTTTTAAATATAGCGCAAAAAATCTGTAAATTGCTACATTAGACGACCAATTATGGTTACTTCAAAGAAACATTCTTGCAGTTATTCGATTTCTAATAAAATTTATGGATTCCCATATGACTTTATTATGTTCTCTTATCTCTTATCAGTCTATATATTTATAATGCTTGTTTAATTATTTCGAGAACACAGATTATGAAGTTAACAAAATTTAAACCAAACTTAGCAAACCTAAAACAAAATATAAATGTAGAACAAGAACGGTATAATCAGATATTACTGAATTTACTCAACACAGAAGAATGACTGAGTAAATGATTGGCTCGCTGACGATCACACACAATACCCGCAGAAAACTAATGTGTGGGATGTATCTACGTTATAATAAATCCATAGGTCCCTTTCTTTATCGGAGAAACCTTCAATGGTAAAGGTATAACGAGTTTTTACGCAACAATCTTATTACTACACTTGCTGCAAATTTCCCGAATGAAAATGATCCCGATCTACCAGATAAATCTATTTGGTTTCAACAACATGGCGTACTCCTACACTCTGCACTTCCAAATTGCTGTTTTCTAGACAACTGCGTTTCAAAAATAAAGTGGATTGGTAAGCGAGGACGTATTGATTCCCCCCACCCCTTTACCCCAATCCATAGGTCCTTAGATCTTATACACCTAGATTGTTTTTTATGGGGTTATATAAAATCAGGTTTAAAGTCAAATGTATAAAATCGCAAAAGAAGAAATAAACAGGAAAAAGTACGAATTTCTTAGAATATTGATTTAGTAGATATCTCCTGAAAAGATAAGTATATTTTAGATATATTGAAGTTAAAAAATCAAAATCTTTAAGTTTTGGAAATATCCCTCTTTCTACTGTATACCAACGATATGATTTAATACTTTACTTTGTTCCTCTCCCGTTTCTGATTAAAATACTTAATTTTATGTTTAAATGTGAATTTTAAAATTTAGAAATCTACCTGTCAGAGTGTTTTTCAAAAAAAAAATATTGTTTCACATTATAATACATTTTTCGTGCAATTGGACGAGAAATGGTAACTTCTCAGCGACACAACAGACCGAGAAGTGCAATTTCTCAGCTATGGCCACAAAAGGTTGTCAAGCAACCTAAAATTATTGTTGTCATTAATCATCAAGAGAAACATCAGTCAAATAACTATCATGTCTCAGATTTAACTTTTTTTTATCTGTCTTGCTTTCGGGAATGCGGACAATTAAAGCAGTGCCCAAATCTTCCACATCGTCAACGGACAATTTTTAAATTTCATCACGCCTTAACGCCCCAGAGATGCCCATAATTAAAACAACCTACAAAACCATTTCTTGACATATTAATGTAAGTAAAACATGTACCTTATACCTTCCACATTAAATAAGTTTCATTACTGGCTTCTGTTATAAATGTATCGATTTGCTGTGCAGTTAGTATTTTTGACTTTTTAGCTCGATACCCTACTGCCTGTTTCTTTAATAATGGCACTAATTTAGGAAATCTTGAAATATCAATCCCCTCCCTGATATTTATCATACATTTTAACATGGAGTATGTACTCCATAAAGTTGAAGATTTCAAAACTGTAGATTTTGCTTCTAAATATGCCATAATAACATTTTCCGATATGTTCGCAGCTTTTTGTTCTTCACACCAAGTTTTAAATTTAACGTATGCATTCTCGTATAGCCGTCTACTTTTCTCTGGAATTAAATGATCTGTGGCAGCGTTTGCAATTTTTCTCAACTCTGGAGGTGTACACTCTAAATCATCACTATCACTAGTGTTCATTTCTACTTCGTTTAACTGAATTATCGATAAATTTTTTTGACGTTTATTATTTTGTCAAAATTGACAGTCGCTTGTTCACAACCTAGGAGACTCATTGCAGCGTGCATCAATTGCACGAAAAACGTTGTGTACACCTCGACCGCGAAATCTTTTAGCGACCTCGAGATTGTATTGTCTCAGCCGCAAGCGGCCTCGGCGACAAACTTTCTCTCGGTCCCTAAAATGAGATTTCTCGGCCTTGATATACAAATAACTGTTTTTCTAACTTTTGCCGCTTAAATTTTCTTAATCTTTTTCTAGAAAATTTTCTTAAGGATTGGTCGTGGGAACTTGGGTATTGAAAAGGGCGCGGAAAAGTTCGATAGGGTCGCAGAGTTGAGGGGAAAGGCTTAATTAAAGGGGCTAGGTAGGAGGTGACAAAACTGTCACCGATACCGCCATTTGATATAGAGAATCGTGAGCTTTAGAAAACTAGAGGCAAGAGGAATATAAAGAAGAGGATACCACCAGCTCTCGTCCAGGTTAAGATTGTAAAGTCCACGCCAAATAGTTTGCCAATTTTCCCATAAAATCCTCAAACCAAAAGGAATACACTTGCGAGAGAGGTTTTGAGCCATCAAGCCATAAACCATACATTTATTCCTTTGATTCTTAGGAATGAAGTGATTTGGAATAAGCAATCACATTACTAAGGGACTTTAATCTTATTATCGTACCTCAATAAACTAGGACGCTCCGAGAGATGCACTTGCATTTGTTCTCACCATTCCGAAAGGAGAGGGGTGGGGCTCCGGTTTTATTGTAAAAGTGACAAATTATCTGACATGGACTATAGCAGCCTTAGGCGTACTTAGTTTGTCCAACCATGAGTAGATTATCAGTATTCACATAGTTTTAGTTATTTTGTTAAGCTCCTCAAGCATTATACGAAGAGTTCCCATATATATTATGATGATATTTATTAGTAAATGTTATAGTTATTTAGGAATTTTGTTGAGAGTTTTATTTAAATTAATAGAGTAGGAATAGGTTTAGTTAGACAGTTATTGAGTTAGGTAATTAATTAGATAGTGCTTTTTAGTTAATATTGTAAATTGTCATTAGGGCACAATTAATAATTAATAATGTAATGAGTTAATTAATATTGGTAATTACAATGAAAACCTCAAATGAGACGTACAAGGACGTACGGTATTTCATTGGAAGCGGAAAATTATCGGCATAATGAATATCGCATTAAATTTTGGAATGGACATTTAGATTTGCGAGAATTTGAAAAAGTAAATTTAGCAATAATACATTATTGAAAGCTCACCATGGCAACGATTATGAATTGTCGGACAACGCTGTAAATATTCAAGATCTGAAGAACGACAAACGAAAAATCAATAATAGAAAAGTGACTGTCTGGTTGGTATTTATAAATAGGACCGATGGCACCAGACGCCCCAGTTTACATTCGTTCCCGGTAAAGCTCACGTCTCAATGCGGAAAAAAACGGAAGATAGTTTAGAAACAAACAGTATCTTTATGCCGATAATTGTTTGCGTTGTGGTAAGTAACAAACAAAAGTGTGTGTGTACGATCACATAAACAAACAATTTAAAAACAGTAATCATTTCGCATCCGATCAAATCTCCGCATCTGAGCGATAATTAGGGAAACCAAATTAAAATCAATTAGTTTCAATACACCGATATTTGTTTCCATTAGTGAAATAGACCAAACAGTTAGTGCAACGAACAATTTTGTGTGTACGCGAAGGAATTCAATTCCGAAACAGCTGGTATATTCGAAGAGAGGAATTGTCAAGTGCATCGTCGCTGAAGAGGAATTGCTGAGAACGTCGCAGAAGAATTACTGAGGATATCTTCGTGGATAGGAATAGGCAGAATCGAAGTAGGGAAGACGCGCTGAGGACAACATCATCATAGGATTTCGCAGAACGGAGGAGTGAATTTCCCCTAATTTGATAGTGTGCAACCGGGAGGGGCAACTGTCACTACAAGATGCCATTACACATAAAGTTCCATGAATAGAACCAAACTGCAAAGGTAGAAATACACAATTTTATGTAACTCAGATCCATTAATTTTGAGTCAATAGGGAAGTTTTGTTAATTAAATTAGAAGTTACAATTTGTTAGTTGTTGATTTCGTTTGTTTTCATTTGTTTACATGTTTCATATTGATTTTAGTGTTTTTGTTTGTATGTTTACATTTCAATTTAATTTACCTGTCGTCTATCTAATTTATTGGAACCTACTCGAGACCCTGAGATAAAGAGCGACCCAAATATAACAGAGCATTTTGATAACCGAAAGTCGGGTTAAATAGTAAAACATCACATTTTGGAAGCCATAACGTGGGCAAATATTAATAATTCGTGAAAATATATAACATAGCATTTTTGGAGGCTGAACGTGATGCTAAACCAATAGAATAACATAGTAATATATATATATATATATATATATATATATATATATATATATATATATATATATATATATAAACCATTTCACCGCGTGTATTAATCTGCGAGTAGATACCGTTGACCGGTAACCCACCCATGCTAACATAGAGATACCGATAAGCCGATGGATTTGGTCGCCACAACATTACCTGATCGAAAGAAACTGTAATTATAATCGTATTACAAAATCATTAAACAGACTATATTAGTTTAATATTAGTCTAATACCATCAATGTGGCCTCGCATTTTGATTATTTGAATGTATATAAAGCTCAATTAGATCCATATTTCCATCATAACTTACAATTGTATCAATAAAGTTACTTCTACACAAAATGAAGGGCTTCGCAGTTATTTTGTTTGCTGGGTATATCGCGGTCTCGTTGGTAAGAATTTAATAATTGTTAAAACCCTAATCAAATTGAATGTAACGGAAATAGTGAGCTTCGGATTTTAATTACCATATCAATAATTCCAGAGATTGTTGAATAATTCCGAATATTTCCAAATTATTTTCAATAGTTCAATATCACCCTAGTAACCAGATTGTTTTAACCATGGCAAATTTTTGGGATTGAGTTCGGAAAAGACTCAATTTAGGGAGTTGAATGAGTCTATAAAATAATTGTTTTTGAGAGCATGTACAGTCATGCTCACATAAATCTAGTACAAGAAATTAGGTTACAATAGCAATTTGATATAGCAATGTCATTATGTTTGTACTAGATTTATGTGAGCAAGACTGTACAAAAAAGTGTTTTATGTAACGCGAAAGTGATTTGACAAAAAAGAAATGTAATTTATCATATAGCTTCTTGACAATTGATAAAGCGAAAAGTAATTTGGGAAATATTGATACATAATCATTAAAAGAGCAAAAAATTAAAAAAATACTGCAATAATAAATTTAAAAAAGTAGTTTCCACTACAAAGCTATGCAATTTTATTTTCTACTAAATATATGGAGTGTATGATTTAACTTTTGTTAAAAAAGTTTCAAATATGTATTGGAAATTCTTTACCCCTTACTCGAAATTATTGATAAAATACTAAAATATGATGATATTATGACTCACTATACTCACTATAAGTACAATTTATTCAATAAAAATGTCCATAAGGACATTTCCAGGCTATGGAAACTTAGAAGTATGTCCGTCACTTGATTTCGATTAATAAAATTTGAATCGAATATCATTGAGGTGAGTGTCAGTGTCAAAAATATGGCTTTCACTTCAGAACACAAATAGTTATCTAAGCATTAAGGGAGTTATGGAAGTATTGTTTACTAGACGGGGTCGTGTTTGCGCCCGAGTTACAACGAGGGCAAGCAATAAAGTCCGAGACTAGTCAAAACTTACCTCTCGAATTGCTTATAACTGTTTTTCTACTCCTGAAGTTGGTTTAATTGTTCGATTAATTTATTTTCGCAACTTGAACAAAATATTAGTGCGGCTCTGGTTGCTAAGACAATTTTTCAATCAAAGTGTGAGCAAGGTAGCACTGAGATTTACGTTTGAGATTATGTAACGATGAGTTCAATTATGTTTAAGCGAAAATATTGGTTATTTTCAATAATTTTTGTGGCCATTTAATTCTTAAGAATCATTAATATTTTAATGAACACGCAGTATAACTCAATTTGAGTTAAAGATGTTGATTCATTTTTATCAAAATTGAAATCAACACTTATTCATAATTGTGATTGTGATTCAACATTGTGATTAATAAACTTGATGAGAAATTCGAAACTTTTGTCTCCATACATTGTACATACATCTACTACATCGCCATCGTGAAGATATGTATTATTTTCATACTTAATGAACATAAAATAATTTGCTCTCTGCTGAGATTTAGAAAACAAAATCAGTTTTATTTTTATATATTTCCGTTAATATTGTATAATCCCTCAACACTGTTTAATCGGCTTGGCCGCATCCTCTATAACGAAAAAGTTTGGTTTTCTCTACTGTTAAAATAACACGATATCATTAAGAAACTGGAAAAGAGTGATTTTTTTAACTCACAATTCAATATTTGTAAATTCTTGTAACAAAAATATTTATATGTAAAATATAAATAAAATATATGTAAATGATGATAGACAAGCAACAATTTTCCACTACCAACAGAAATATATTAATAGGCTTTTGGTGCTTCCTGTAAAATTAATAAAAATGTGAATAGAAGGTGTCACTTGTTCAACGAATCTACGAAATCATCATAATACTTATTTCAAATTTTAGTGCCGTCCGGATGAGATTGTAGCATTCCAGAATCAATGTGTGTCCGAAACAGGCGTCGATCCTGCGCTGGCTAAGAACATTTACGACGGACACGTTGATGGTGCTGATATGCCCGAGTTCTTATTCTGCTTCTTCAAGAAAGTTGGTTACTTGAACGACGCCGGAGAGTATCAAAAAGATGCCATCAAAAATGTGCTTACAAGCTCATATAATGCAGCCGCGGCCACAAAAATTATGGACACATGCTTGAAAGAAACTAAAGCCACGGGACCTGAAACTGCTGCATATTTGGCTAAGTGTTATCACGATAATAAACCATAAACGGTTATGAACTGTGAAAGGATGTTACATATAATTTTATAAATTATGAGTTCTTGTCTTTTGTTGTATTTCCACAAATGAAAAATAAACATGATTCCAAATACTAAATAAACCGTAAATATTAGTTATCTTAAAATGTAAGACTTAAATCAAATTGAGGCGAAGTTGAGCATTTTATTGCCGGTCAATAATCTAAGGAGACATTTGGCAACTTCTGGTTTTTAATATATCGCACAACAAATCTAAAAATTACTATAACTATATTAGACAACCAATCAAGGTGCAAATAATTGCAAAAAACAGGTTTTGCAGTTAATCGACATCTAATCAAATTTATGGATTGTCATATGACTTTATTGAATGTGTTCTCTAAACATTCAAAATGATAATTTAATTACTCAGAGAAATAGATTTTTCAGTTAACCAATTTTAAACCAAACTATGCAAACCTAAAAATAAAATTTAAATCCAGTTTCTCCATAAATTTCAGAATGATGATGGACAATTGTTTCTAATTAAACAAAGCTAAGTAAAAATTATTGTATTATCTAGTAAAGCATTACTTATGTAGGGTATCCATTGCTTAATAAAAGAGATCTTCGTTATCTTAAGATATACGATTTAAATTATATTGAGGCAAAGTTGCGTAATTTAATGCGGGTCAATAATCTAAGGAGAAATATTCTCGTCTTGTTTAACATCAATTTTAAGTTAGTGTACTGAACTTAACTGATTAAATAAAAAATAAATAAAATCCTCGGAAAAAAGCAATGTATTGAAAATTTAATTCTTCTTGGATGTCGAGATAAACTAGAACGTATTAAGAGATATGCACCCAGTAGTAGTATATCATATATTACAATCATTTAACAGAAAGCTGAAACACTCAGCTTTTAGGTAAATTATTAAAATATACGTTTGCTTATGTTACTGAAATGGCTAATATATATTGCGATACTTTCAACTTTCAAAAAGCACTTATACCCCTTTTCCCGCTGTAACGCCAATTATCAACAATAATACCGAATGAAAATGATCCCGATCTACCATATAATCCTATTGGTTTCAACAAGATCAAGAGAACGCAAGGCTGGATGAGGCTTGTACGCAAGAATAATATACGGTAGAGGTTATAACAGTTCTCGCCCAGACATATATTATTTACCTTAATATTGAGATAATAGCGCCGTCAGGATTGTCTTAAGCCTTAAGCTGCACATCGTTCACCCACGCATGAGCACATTTTTAGTTTTCACATAGTGTTAGTTATTTAGTTTAGTTATGAAGGTTTAACCCCTCAAGCATTACCTACTTGTAGTGTAGGCATATGTAGTATTATTTTAATTATTATAAATATATTAGGAATCTAGAGAACTGGAGAGGTACCCAGGAGAAAAGAATGTTTGAATAATAATTTAGAATAAACAGATTGGAAGTTTATATAATATCCATCCATTTTTATATTGTACAATAATAGTTATTTAAGTATTAAAGGAGGTAAGTATTGTTTACCAGACGAGGTCGAGTTTGCGCCCGAGCGATAGCGAGTGATAGCGATCTAGCAATAAAGTTGGAGACTAGTCAAAACTTACCTCTCGAATTGCTTATACCTGTTTTTCCACTCCTGAAGTTGGTTTAAATGTTTGTGTTTGATTAATTTAATTTCGCAACTTGAACAAAATATCGGTTCGGCTTTGGTTGCTAAGACTATTTTTCAAACAAAGTGTGAGTGTCAGAAATTGCATTCGTTCAGTTGTAAAATGAATTCCAATGAAAATAAACAAGAAATGGCAATTGAAGGGGCTGCAGATGCTGCCTGTTCCTTCCTACTGCCGAAGAAGTTGAATGGGCGTTATCAAAATGCGTATAAGAGCTTTAATAAGTAGTGCCAAAGAAATAACGCTACAGAAAACGTTTTACTTACTTCCCCGAGGGAGGTAAGTTTTTACTTACGTCCCGTTGTTCATAGTAACCAACGCTTTATCGGTAAGTGGGGCTTACTTCCATTAAATGAATATCACAATAGTGTACCTACTATGTAGGGAGTGGAAAAACAATTTATATCCATCAAACAACATCATTGGTGACGCTAAAAACGTTGATGCGAGTTAAAGCATGCTCGCAATACCTTTTGCTTTGGACGACTCCTTTAGTTTATTCAGTTTCTGTAGACGCCTGAATCTGACATATCACTACGTTTTCTTCCTGGTGCTGCTGCTATTTGCTGTTGCGGTTTTGGATTCCAGTTTCCTTATTGTTGTGACCTATCTTGTTTCCTGCCCACTTTTGCTGACCGAAGGCGCTGAAATCAAGATTCCAGTAAAAAATTAGGATTTTCTTCTGAACTTCATCTGCTGATGTGACTACTGGTTGACACTGCACTGCTACAATGCTGTTGCCGCTACAATCCTGCCCTTATACCTACTAGTACATAGCTTCAACGTGACAGCTCTATCTACAAACCTGCCAGATAGGAATACCGCTTCCAGACCTTCTTTCCTACAAGTTCTGCGTTTTTATTAGGTCACTTCTTCAGTTCTCTGGTTTCATTCATTTTTGCATTACTGCAGGTAAAATTCAACTACTTTATTATAATATTACATTGCCCTTTCTACTGCGCCATCAATTTCCCAGAAACGTCATTGTCTTTTGAAATTACTCCTTTCTCATTTAAGTTCTGTTTTCTTTTGTATTAAAAATGCAGAATTCAGCTACCGCTAACCAAACAATTAGTCATTCGGCTTTGTCTCTGCCAGAACATGTTTCCGAGGCTGACACAATTTTTATATTTTCTAGATGTGTTCTTCCACCCTTTTGGCGTATCGATTCAATAATCTGGTTCGTCTAAATTGAGGCGGAGTTTATGATTTCTCGATTAACATCTTATAGCCGCAAGAACTACAAGGTTGCAGCTTCATTACCTACTGATATTGCGATGGAAGTCAGGGATCTACTCAGCAACCCTCCATCTTCCACGCCTTGTGAACATTTAAAAGCAGAAATTATCAAACGTCCAACATTATCGGAAAAGAAACGCTTGCAACAACTGCTGTCTAATGAGAGTTTGGGCGACAGTACGCCGTCACAGCTGCTCCATAAACTTTTCCAATTATTGGGTGCTACAGCAATAGATAAAGGGTTAAGCGAGATTTTCCATTAGCGACTTCCATCGGACGTGCAGAAGATTTTGGTCTCATCTCATATGCCATCACTCCAAGAGTTAGCAGTAATGGCAGATGAGATAATGGAGATATCCACTCCGTCAGAAATATGTGTCACGTTTTGTCAGCCTACATCGGTTCTACCAACTTGTTTCCAACCCAGTTTAGAAAACACTATTCTTGAATTACAACGACAAGTTAATGACTTGTCCCGTCAGATTTCAACCATTCATGATTCTAGGTCTACTTGGGGCATAGAGATCAATCGACTGTCAAAAGTAGTTCTTCTTCCCATGCTCATAGACGCTTGACTGATAATCCTTCCCAACAGCTCTTCTGGTATCACTATAACTTCAAAAATAAAGCTAAAAAGTGTGTTTAGCCGCGTCTTTCGGAAAACGCATCCCAGCAGTTTTGATTGCGACCTTCAATCCTACTAATTCTGTAGTTCACTTATTATTTGTTCGTGATATCAATACTGGTACACGGTGTTTGGTAGACACGGGCTCCCAGATTAGTATTGTAGCGGTCAATATTTTTTTTACGAAAACTCATATTCCTTCAGATTTACGTTTAACGACAGTTACCGGTATGTCTTTTCGACTTATGGCTTGTTGGACTCAAGGCTTGCTTTTTCAAAAACAGAAACTTATTTTTGGCAATTTCTTACAGCTGAGGTTAATCACTTGATACTAGGGGAGGATTTTTTGAGTCATTTTGGATTAATAGTTGACGTTAAAAATAAACTCTTAATAAATCGAAATTTAATTAAACATCCTGAGTTACCTTCCTCAAAATTAGTTAAATTCCTTCTATAAGTTCTACCATCGATCACAAACCCTCTAAACTTGCAGTTTTATAACCAGCTGTTGATACAAAACGTACCTCTTTTCCTGAGGTTTTAAATAGTAAATCTAAATTTACCGATTTATTATCTCAATTTCTTCAATTCACAACACTTCAATTCCAAGTTTTTACCTAAACATGCTGTAACTCATGTCATTAATACTACAGGTCCTCCGGTTTTTGCCAAAGCAAGACGGTTATCAGCTAGTAAATTGGCTGTTGCTAAACGTGAGTGACAATCTTTTGCGTTTAGGTTTCACACGTCCTTCTTCCAGCAGTTGGGCTACGCCCTTGCACATGGTGGAAAAATATGGTGGTAAGTGGAGGCCGTGTGGATATTACCGAGAATTGAACAAAGTAACAGTGCCAGATCGGTATCCACTGCCACATCTGCAAGATTTTCTTAAAATTGCGTTAATTGCAATTTTTTTTCGAATTTTGATCTTGTTAAGGCATATTACCAAATTTCTATTGATAGAATAGATGTCCCCAAAACCGCCACAATAACACTCTGTGGTTTTTTGAGTATACCCGCATGAATTTTGGTTTGAGAAATGCTGCTCAAACATTCCAAAGGTTTATTGATACGGTGTAGCGTGGCTTAAATTACTGTTTTGCATAATTTAGACAACATTCTGATTTTTAGCAAAACAGAACAAGAACATTGTTTTTATTTGAGACAAATTTATGAAAGACTGACCAGTTTTTATATTAAAAATAATTCAGACAAATATGTTTTTGGTGCACATCCTTGCAATTTTTAGGTCATACCGTTTCTACCCTCGGTATTGCACCATTTTAAGAGAAAGTTTGAGTAATTGTGAATATGCCTAGACCTGTTGTTAAAAATAAGCTTCAAAGATTTTTAGGCATGGTCAATTTTTATCATAGATTTGTACGTTCCTGTTTTCACATTATGGCTCTGTTAATACTTTAGGTTAAACATTTGAAACATAGTCGGAGTCCAATTGTATGGACAGAGGACGCTATGAATGCGGTTCAACGAACCAGATGAGCGTTTTTCTGTTATACACGTAGATTTGATAGGACTTTTACCGATTTGTAAAGGTTGCCGATACATTTTGGTATGTATTGATGTTTTACTAGGTGGCCTGAAGCTGTACCTTTATTGGATGTTGAAGCTCATACGGTATCGTTAGCTTTCTTTACCACATGGATTGCCCGTTTCAGGGGTCCGCAATTTTGTTCTTCCTTATGGAAGTCTTTAAATGTATATTTTGGTATTGAGCATAAAGCCACAACTGCATATCATCCACAAGCCAATGGCTTGTTGGAGAGACTAAACAAGCAATTAAAGTATTCTTAGTAAAAAAAAAGTATACAAGATATTTGGTTAATTCAGTTATCTTTAGTTTTGTTGGGGTTTAGAATATGTTTTAAAGAATCTCTCAATGTGACCACCGCCGATTCTGTTTATGGGTGCTCGTTGCCACTGCCAACAGTCTTTCTCTCTACATCGAAAAGAGTTAACGTAGCGGATGTCAGAAAAGATCAATTTGTAAGTGATTTACATATTAGAATGCAATCGTTGTCGGCCGCAGCGACGCGGTCCGCTGTAACACCTTTTTATGTTCCTGATTCGCTTTCTTCCGTGACACATGTTTTTGTTAGAAGAGGTGGAGTAAAGAAACTAAGATGGACCGTTTTTAGTTGAACAGCGTTTTGATAAATATTTGTTGCTTAATATCAAAGGTAAAATAGTTTGGGGTAGAATTGACAGACTCAAACCATGTTTTGTGGCTAAAGACCTTTCTTTAATAAATTATGTAGATACTTGTTCCATCAATTTGTTGCTGTCACCTAACTATTCAAAATTGATTAAGCCTTCTTATTTAAAGAAATCGTCTGTACCTTTGTGTACTAATCCTGTGACTTTCTCCACTTTCATCTCATGCTTCGACGACATTTCTTGGGGTGGATAGTGTAGTGTGGGCATATCTAGTATTATTTTTATTATTATAAAAATATTAGGAATCTAGAGAACTGAAGAGGTAACCAGGAGATCGGAATGTTTGAATAATAATTTAGAATGAACCGATTTGAAGTTTATATAATATCCATCCATATTTATATTGTACAATAAACAATTTATATCCATCATACAACATACTGATATACTTATAGAGATCCCGTACGTACACAAACCATTTCATCGTGTCACCGTAAGTGTATTGAATATACAACGGGAGATTTTTAAATTATCTACTAGCCATGAAAAAACAAGTGATGATCGCATTTCATTTCTGTCAAGTAGCAGTGACAAGTTTGGTACAGGTTTAAAAAGTTTCATTGTTTCTATAAAACATTACCTAACAAAAAATGAGCGAAATTCAGCTAGAACATAGATGCGCAATCGATTTCTTGACAAAGGAAGGAAATAGATGTAAATATATTTATCAGAGGTCTACGCAGTTAGGGTTGGGATGGGGTAGTAATTTAATTCATGGTGGCTCAAGATGCGGTATGCTTATTGAAGCACGAACCGGCAAAAACATCAAGAAATATATCGAATTGGCCGCTGTAGAACAAAAAATTAGTGTTTCAATAACTGCCACTGAAGTAGGTATCAGAAACTACAGTTTAAAAAAATGCTTGAAGGTTTAGGAATTAATAAACATTTGTGGAGAAAATTTGGGGCGTTAGCTGTTGTAAACAGGCAATGATATAAATCACATATCAATGACGAGTATCACTGGGAACCACCGACTAAACAAGAATTCATGCAGTGAGTCCACCAGGGATCTCCACCACCAAAGAAGGCAAACACCAAAATTCTGCCGAAGAACAAATGGCGACGATGTTTTGGGTTACAGAAATAATCTTGCTGATTGATTATATTAATAAGGACTCTACAATAACAGAATAAGTCTACAAGGAAACAATTCGAGAGTTGAAAACTACCATACAGCAAAACAGGCCACAGAACTGTGACTAAAAGATTATGCTGCTTCGTGATAATCCAACCTACAGCCCAGACTTGGCACTGAGTGAATATGATCACTTCCCTGAATTAATAAGAAACCTGCTCGGATGATATTTTTCGTCGGATGAACTTCTAAAAGAAACTGTGCAGGAGGTTTTTGAGGACATATCGGAATAATATTTTTCTAAAGATTAGGCTTATTAGAAAAACGTTTGAAAAAGTGTGTGGCTTTGGCTGTTAGTGAGACATATGTTGACAAATAATATAATACTTTTCTTCTAACTATTTTCCTTAGGTAGATACTTTCAAAATCTTCTCTCGTAGATACCATCGACTAGTAATCCACACTGCCGCCAACATTGAGCTAAAGATAAGCCGATGGATTTGATCGTCACAACATTACCTGATCGAAAAAATCCGTAATTATCGCTATTACAAAGTCATTAACCAGTCCATGTTTGTTTCATATTAGTCTAATACCATCAATATGGCCTCGTATTTTGTTTACATGAATGTATGTATATATATAAAGCTGGATTCATGATTCAATCATAACTTGCAATTATATCAACAAAGTAACTTCAACACAAAATGAAACGCTTCGCAGTTGTTTTGTTTGCTGGGTGCATCTCCGTCGCTCTGGTAAGAATCAGGGGTAAAACTATAGTTGTAATATAGACATTATATTACAATAATATTACACATTTTGCTGACAAAAAAAAAACAAATATAGACAAGTGCAACTACGTGTAATTCATAACGTTTAATGGTTAGAACGAAAAACAACCTATTTTACCAATTTATAAAAAAAAGTAACAGATTTACAGAAAATTTCCGAAAATTTATAAACATTACGTGACGTAGTAATCAGTAGCACAGTATTTTGTATGTTGATCATTTGAACGAATTTATCAATAATTTGCTCCACAGAAATTTAACTCGCATCACTTTCTTCAACGCTCAACAGTGCCAGATTTTATAATCTTTGTTGGCCTTTTGTAGCTTTATAATATGGAGTTTAAAAATACTAAACGACCTTTCACAAGAACAAGACGTAACTTATATAGTTAAAGCTATTGCAAGCAATTCAAAGATGGAAATATTAGCGGATTTCATAGTTTAAGAAGTTATGGAATTGTATTTGGTTTACAAGTGTCATCAAGTTCGGCTACGTATTCTTTTGCAACAATAAAAATATTGCTAGTTTTATTTCTAAACCATTAAGACTACAAAAATTCTGTAAAAGTTCAACGTCCAGAAGCACTTTGATATTGGGTTTAAAGCTTCAATACCCATTAAAATATTGTTATATACAGGGTAACCCACCTCGCTCGGACCATTGCTGCTAGACTAATAAAAACTTAGGAAGAAATCTGATTGGAAGTTTTGGACACTTGATGTTCTACTTTTTGAAATAATTTTAGAGTGTACAGAGTGTACCATAAATCCGGGACACGAAATTAGGTATCTTTTTTAAATGGAGCAGCATATATATTATTTCATTTTTTGAATCCGCTTTATGTGGCCTCACAAATCACTTCTATTTTTTGGGATCAGATGCAACGTTGCAAGTTATTCATATTTTAATCAAATTTAACGAAAAATCATGGACGTGGAAAAAGATTCAACAAAACCTTATTATAAAAGATCAATTAAAGAATCTGCGTACGCAAGTACCCAAGTAATGTACCAAAACATATATAATATTTTGGAGTCTCTTTGAATACACAGGGTGTTGTGAAACAACGATAAAATTTTGTTATGTTCAACTGGCTAAAACTATTTTGTTTCAAATAGAACACCCTGTATATAGCTTTACATTATGAGTGCTTATCTAATGAGCTATTGAATGGTATCAAATGGTCTATAATCTAATAATACTTTTTAATAGGTAAATAAGTATCAATCTTAATAAGTTTTTCAAACTCAAAATTCAAAATTCGTGACTCCAAATATGGTGTGTGTTTTGACACATTGCTTGATTTTGTTGAATTATTTTCCACGTCCATTATTTTTCGTTAAATTTGATTAAAATATGAACAACTTGCAACGTTGCATCTGATCCTAAAAATTAAAATTATTCGCGAAGCCCATGTGAAGCAGATCTAAAAATGAATAATATACAGGGTGTTCGATTTAAAAATGAGACCAAATGTTGTGCACCGGATTTGTGGTATACGCTGTACACTCGAAAATTATTTCAAACTGTAGCACATCAAGTGTCCAATAACTTCCAATCAGATTTGTTCCTAAATTGTTATTAGTCAAGCAGCAATGGTTCGAGCGAGGATAGGTGGGTCACCCTGTATATGAAATAATATATATGCTGATCCATTTAAAAAAGATACCTAATTTCGTGTCCCGGATTTATGGTACACTCTGTACACTCTAAAATTATTTCAAAAAGTAGAACATCAAGTGTCCAATAACTTCCAATCAGATTTGTTCCTAAATTGTTATTAGTCAAGCAGCAATGGTTCGAGCGAGGATAGGTGGGTCACCCTGTATTTCGGAAAATCTCAATTTTAGTTCGGTTAAGAATATATCTAGTATTCGATGATAATACTATTTCCAACATTAACTTTGTGATCTAGATTTTGATCTAGATATTGAATAAGTGTCATCATACTGTAAGAATGAATATGCAACCATACTCAATCATACTCCATGAATATTGTAATGTTTGTGGACGTTTTCTCTTTCTTGATTCTGTTCCATCTCTTTCATTAAACTGCAGTTGAAACAAAGATTTTTTTAAACATTTTCATATAATTGATCAAAGTGTTATTCATTTGCCCTAAGATTTTCAAAAGATCAATTGAATCAAATGATAATTTGACATTAATCCAAATCACTCCGACGCAATTGATGAACTTCTGGTCATTTCAAGATTTTTTCAAATACATATTACCAAACAAAATCGTACATTTTTTATTGAGTATCTTTTCTAGGGCTGTTGCCTTAGATGAATATTCTTTAAAATACTCTAAAATAGCCGGATATGTTAATTTATCTGCCGAGTTCCAATCTCTTGTCAATTGTGTTTCGCTATATTTGTAATTGGGTTAAATGACTACCCAATTAATCAAATGTCAAACGTTATACGTCAAATATATTACTTTTATGTCAGACCACTTTCACGTTATTCCAAATACTTTTACTATGTGTATATGACAAACTTAAGATATATAATATAGGAAAAGTATTCATACAAAGCGAAAGGTGGGATTTGATAAAGAAAGAATGTTATTTGACATATAACTTCTTGACATTTGATAAAGTTGAAAGTAATTTGCGAAATTGTGAAACAAAATTGATAAAATAGAAAAGAAAAAAACTCTGCAATAACATATTAAAAAAAAAAATAGCTTCCTCTGCAAAACTACGAATTTTTGTTGCTTACTAAAATTAGTTTTACTAATAGTTTTTATTTAAATACAAGTAATACTTTTGAAATTATTAATAATAACAAATAAAAAAACATATATGTACCTAGTTTTTACTCCAAAGCTATGAAATTTATTTCTTACTAAAGAGAGTTTACAATTTAAGTTCTGTTCAAAAAGTTTTCATATAAAAGCAATACTTTCGAAATTATGGATAACTTACTAAAATATGATAACACGAGATAACACGAGGCGGAAAGACCACATAGGTCAAAGCCTAATAAAGATTGTCTACTACAACTACTACTACTACTGATAACATAAGAGGACCCAGTATACCCGCTATCAGTATGACGCAATTATTGATAGTTAGAGATGATATATTAACATTGCAGGATCATTATTTTGTGCAAAACTACAGACTTTATTTTGTATAAACATTAAGATTGATGTGACAATTCCTGATATTTAAAAGCGCTGGGATGTTTAAATGAACCATTGTAGGTAGATGTATTTTGTTCCATATTACTTCATGTTGAGGCAATGGGATACTCATACGTACAACATATACTTTGCGTAATTTTGACGGCAACAAGTTCAAAATCGCTTGAGATACAGCTTCTGATACAGATACATCTGGAGGAATAGTTGATAATTGATTATGCTTTGACATTTTTCTATTTTTTTTAAATCGGAGCGATAGTATTTTCGTTCCGGAAATACGACGCCAAAATTGAATTTCCCTGACTAGTCATGAAAACATTTACACATTATATTCTAATGTTTTATTTAATATTAATCTTTATAGTTGCGTTTTCTACATTGGAAGTGTTAATCCCAGACAACAAAGAGTGAAGCCTTATAATTATGTTTAGTTTTCTCTACAAAGTAAGCCAAAACAATGTCTTTTGCAATATCTTTAACATTCTTAGCCGTACACCAATCGTCAAAGGCATCGTAAACCCAATTGAATTACACTTTCTCGGCTGTAGTTCCGCTACGGTCTCTTCTGTGGCTTTTCGAATTGCTAAAGGGAGTTCGTCGGTAGTTTTTCACAAGCCATTGCAAATGAACAGGAACATATAAAAAGAAAACAGACAGCGGTTATCGTATATTTATAAAAATAAATCTGTCACCTTAGAAACAGAGAAACGTATTACTAGATAGGTTCATAGAAAATCGCCCAGTCAATTTATTAAATTAATAAATATTTATTTATACTATAATTGGGGGTTTGAGAAAAAAAAATAATACACGACTCATCAGTAAAATGCTTACTTACTCGGGTCTCTGAAAAATACTCAGCACAGAGTGCCTCCTATTTCACTGTGGCTGCTCGTAAGTAATGGATCATTTTCCTGACCCTACAATAAATAACTATTCTGTATGTATAATGTTAGTAATAATGATCGTACAAAAATAGTTGTATGCACTATTGGCATGAAATATAAAAGTGAAATTTATTATTTTTAATCTTAAACAAAGTGTCAATATATTCATAAATTATATATTCTATACAGAATTGTATTTGCATTCCGTAAAAATTTTGACCATAAGAAAAATTCTGGTGTTCACAGAATTGAATATATCGTTTTTAAAAGTTTTTAAAAGTAGGTATGTTTTTATATATAAATCAGATGGTTCACTTCTTTAACGGAATCGTTCAACTATAAAATCATAATACGTAATACTCATTTCAACTTTTAGTGCCGTCCGGATGGGTTGGTGGCCCTCCAGAATCAATGTGTGTCCGAAACAGGTGTCGATCCAGTACTGGCAAAGAACATGTACGACGGACATGTTGATGGTGCTAAGATGCCCGAGTTCTTGTTCTGCTACTTTAAGAAAGCAGGATTCATGTCCGACGATGGAGCGTATCAAAAAGAAGTTCTCAAATATGTGCTTACAAGCTCATACAACGCAGATGTGGCCACCAAAATTATCAACGCGTGCACGAAGAAAACTAAAGCTACTGGACCTGAAACTGCTGCATTTTTGGCTAAATGCTATTACGATAATAAACCATAAGCGGTTAAGATCTGCGAAAGGATGTTACATATAATTTTCTAAATTATGAGTTCTCGACTTTTACTGTGACGAAATGTATGAAAACGGAAAAATAAAAATGATTCCAAATACTAAATAAATCGTTATTTTAAATTATAAAAATATACTTTTGCGCCGACCTTATCAAAAAGTAGGCGGACGAAAAGTTTCGTCCGCTGTTTACTGTCAATGGCAATCTGTTAAATAATGTGCTATTTGTTACAAGTATTAAAAAAAGCAACAAACACAATTCAGGAGAAATATCGTTAATAATTTAGTCTATTAATTTGTACTTTCCGATAAATTATTTCTTATTTTAATTTATTAACTTATTTTTGTCTTTGCCTTACTAGTTTCGGTCTTTATTAAACCATCGTCAGAGGCCTGATCTTGATAACTACAATTTTGGCGTTTATGTTTTTTGATTTTATTTTCTTGTAAATATTCGAGATTATATATAAATTTTGATAGATGTCTATTTTAAAGTCTAAGTTAATTGTTTTTAATTAATAATACCTTAAATAAATAACTGGTAATAAAATGAATAAAACTTTAAACTTAATTGTTAATAATGGGGCTCATCTTTTAAATGTTCAATGTTTAGAGCGGAGTTTGCAAAGGTAGGCCCGTCCACCATAAAATGTGGCGCGGGTCTATTTAGAACAAGTATATATTCTGTCAGCTTGACGGTATCTGTCATACTTTGTTACTTTGAAGAATTTATCTGAGCATATAGTAGGCCACTTTTTTTTCTACTCCTTATTTCTACTCCTACGCCTACATTCTAAAGATTTTGCTCCCTGAAATTAGAGCAGAAAGTAGGCAATGCCCTCCCTACGGAGGAAAATTCTATTGTCTTTCTTAGGGATGAAAATTTTATATGTCTCCCTAGCAGGAAATAAAATTTTGAATTAAATTAGAATTTTTGGGGAAGTAAATCCAACGATAATACAACGTTAGCGTCTTGAAGTAAATCTTGGGGAAAGTTTTCTTCAAAATCTGTACCAGAATCAATTAATGAAAACCGATGGCACAAATTGTGAGAGTGGACAAATTGTTAGTAAAAACATAAACTGCAATAGCAACGTTACCTTGGACACTTATTGTATTTTGATAAATGAAATTTAGAACGACTTCCAACATAATAAATCATAGAAATGATTTTAAAGTGAGTCGTAGAAAAAAAAATTATAAGTATAACACTTTAAGAAAGCCTTCTGCTCTCTCTTGGATGATTTCTGCCCTTCGCTACGCGTCGGGTATAAAACTTAAAACTATAAAACAGGAGAGAATACATGGCTTATCTCCTGAGTTATACAATTTTCCATTCATTTTAGATGTCGACAAAAAAATAAAATCACCTCGAACAAAGTGCATTTTCAGTTCTCACCTGCTTGATTCATCAGTTGAGTCCACAAAGTACCATATTTTCAGCCCTGGTCCTAAAAGTTGTATAAGCAACCTTTTGCGGGCTAGTTTAGATTGGTTATGTAGATAATTACGGTATTCTTTGAACTTACTTTAAACTGAATGAAATATATAAATTAATTTCAGATGCGAGACGAGGAAATAAACTATGTGGATGTTCGTTTCTATTGAGGAAAATTCAATTTGAAAATATTTTATGATAATTGTTTAATGATAGACTCCACAAGTCAACACAACAAACTTTTTGCTAAGGTAAAGAATATTAGGGTTGCTATTTTCTACACAACTGTACCCTGATCGTAATAAAAATGTCGTTATTAAAGTTGTTCTGTAAACGTTTTGGACAGCTATTAAAAAAAAAATGTTTGTCACACGAAACTAAATTAAATTATTGCGAAGTTTTCTGCTATTCCGCACATCATCTGGAAACAGCAACCGTTCATTTGTAAAAAACTTTTGTTTATAACAAAAATTGCTACTTTCTTCCATAATGTAGCATTATTGTTACTGTCATTATTATAAATCCTATACTACAGTACTACCAGTACTACTGTACTGCAGTTTGTAACAAAAATAGCTATTTTCTCCTGTAATGTGGCATTATTGTTATTGTCACTATTATAAACCCATACAACAGTACTAGCAGTACTACAGTACTACAGTGCTATAGTACTACAGAACTGCAGTACTACAGTACTACCAGTAGATAACTTAAACGTAACCTTTTGTTTATAACAAAATTAGCTATTTTCTCCCATAATGTAGCATTATTGTTACTATCCAGTACTGCCAGTACTACTGTACTGCAATTTGTAACAACAAAAGCTATTTTCGCCCATAATGTGGCATTATTCTTATTGTTACTATTATAAACCCTAAACTTCAGTACAAGCAGTACTACAGAACTATAGTACTACTGTACTGCAGTACTGCAGTACTACAGTACTACCAGTAGCTAATTAACTTTTCTTAAAATATTTTTTTTTATTAACAATTAGGATTTTAGTATTTACATATGAAAGTATCATTATTATTATTACTATTATTGCTATAACATTACTATTGATACTTTATTCATAATTCTGTTGGTATTATTACTATTATCTCTACTATTAATCGGTTATTTATAATATAGTGTTGTTATTATTATAATTATTTATAAATCGATGACCAAATTTACAGCTAATCTGTTATCAACATCCTTTCGGATTTTAACACGTACCTGATTATTTAGGAAGTGTGATTATTCTCATACGTAATTGTATGGGGCAACTGTAATTATATACACAAAAATATAAAATTGCATGGAGTCGTACTTAATTAAATTGTAACCGCGTAATGACACAATTGGTTTAATTTGAGGTCAACTACATGTGACCATTACACACAGATGTGTATTAAAGCCTCGTAAAATAAATGCATGTGTAATTATAGATATAATAACCATAAAATTGCATTTATTTCCGCTATATAAATTTAATTCGGCTTCATTTTTTATGTACATCGTTTTAATAAATATTAATTATTAGTTATTATTTGTTATTTGTTATTTTATGTACGTTCTGGTATCTTAATTTGACATTTTGTGTCGTGTCAAATATAATCTTCAAAAATATAATTTAATTTACAAAAACCCTGATGATGGCGGAATGTTAAGCCGAAACTAGTAGGGAAAAATAAATAAATACATACTAGAAGATAGCAGAAAGTACTTAAAATAACAAATAACAAATAATAATCAAAAATATCTTGTAACATGGATAAAATACTAACAAAGATTTATATTAGGTTAGTAATTATTCAATTAGTTTGGGTCGCAGTTTAAGAGTCTTTGAACATTTCTTCAAAACATTTTTATTACAGGGTATACGAAATACGAATACGATAATAGTTGTTGGCAGAAACTAAATCTCACAACTCCCGAGGTGAAGACAGAAGGAAGAAAACATGCAATATTTTAAACAGTATTATTAATTATATTATATAGAATGTTATTTATTTGAGATATTTATTGTTCTAGTATAAAATTAAAAATAAACTATTATTATTAAAAAAAAAAACAAAAAATAATCATAAAAGAAATATTTAACCAATTGGTCAATTTCAAACTTGTCGTTAATTGCTTAAAATTTATTTTGATGTTACACAGAAAAAAAAACTAGGTAATTATGCTAAACTGAGAAAAACAATTAAAAATATTGATTTCAAAATTGGGTTTATTTTAATAAATTTAGTTATATTTTAGAAGGACCCCATTGGCCGATAGCCAGTTAGAGATAATATTCCTAACTACTACTTTTTTTCTTAATTTGCAATATTTATATTAAATCTAGTTTACTTGAATATTTAATTAAAATGGGCAGATGAAAACGAAAATTTTGAATAAAATTAGACATAGACTTAATTTTTAAATCGTAATCAAATCCTAATCATTGCGAGATTACAGATTTGCAGTTTACTGCGTTATACAGGACTTGCATGTGATCTCTCTCGACAACAATAAAACATGTATTCGTATGTAAGCTGTAATTTAGAAAAAAAATCTATTATTTCTGTTTGTATCATAATTATTTAACTATTGTAGTTGAAGAAATTTTCTAAGCATTTTGTTATTTTCCAATAATCTTACTAATATGATTCCATAATGTAGTAGTATTAAAAAAAATATGTACATTTAGATAAGCATCGCTTACATAGCCAATATTAGACTGCTTCTGTGAATACTACCTGATCTAATAATATATTAATTATAATCCGCAATTACCAACTTGGGAACATTGATTGGTACATGTGTTTTCCGTGTAATGTGTGTATTTAATATCATGAAATGATTATGGCCTCGTCTTTTGGTCACTTGCAAATAGATATATAAGCTTAGCATGGCCCATGTTTCATTCATAACTCACAGTTTCATCAACGAAGTTACTACCTCCACTAAAAATGAAAGGGTTCGCAGTTATTGTATTTGCTGGCTGCATCGCCGTCGCTCTGGTAATTATAATAATTATTAATCGCAGTTGTTTAAATAAACTGTAAAAGTTTAATTCAAAAATGCAATCGGCTTAAAAAGTTTAATATATAAATTCAACTGGCTCAACATTTTTTAAAGAATTATTGTAAATTTAACTAGCTCAAAAATAGTAGCAGTAGAGAATGTAATGTGTAGTGATTAATAAGTAACGACAACAACCGAACATGTGACATCCCTTCTAACATATTTCCAAATTTCAACCGTAATGCATGTCGAAAAGACTTGCTTTCAACTACAATTATGTAGATTTTTATGTTATAATGTTTTTAAGTTTTTCTACATCAAAATAATTTTTTTTATAAGTAAACTTTCTTAATTATTACTTTTATTTGATCAAATGCTACAAAGAGCTGAGAAATGATGTGTAACCTCGACAAATGTATATTTTTTATTTTAGTGCGGTGAGGAGCACAAGGCAAAAATGATGGAATTCAAGGAAGCATGCGTGGCCGAAACTGGTGCAGATCCTGAGGTGCTAAAGAAGATGAAGGATGGAGATTTCAGCGGTGACAAGATGGGCGACTTCGTGTTCTGCTTCTTCAAGAAAGTCGGATTCCTGAATGACGCAGGAGAGTATCAACTTGAAGCGATCAAGGCCATGCTCAATAAAAAATACGACGAGGATACAGCTGCAAAAGTCATCGAAGACTGCTCGAAGGAAACTAAAGCTACAGGACCAGAAACTGCTTTACATATGGCCAAGTGCTATTATGAGCACAAACCGAAGAAATAAGGATTAGATATAATATAATTGTATAAATTGTCATTTCTAGTGATGTAGAGTTTTCCCGTTAATTCTAAATAAATACAGTTGGCATCATTAAACAGAATTATTTTTGATTATACACGGTGATTTATACTATGAAGAGAAAAAATAAAAATTTAGTTCGATATTGGTTTTTAAACAAAAAAAATATTTTTATTATTTATTTAAATGTATACATGCATATTTACATAGGCAATAAGCAATAATAAGACAATAACGACGGGACACCACCCATGAACATGTTTAAGTGTCAACAGAAAAAAGAAACAATCACCATCACAACCTGAGTGCACCGAACTACAAGCCACATACAGAGTGCCTTATTATATGCTCTCTATGCCATTTCTTAAAGTGCAAACATTTGTGGCATCTTTGATATATGCATTCAATTAATTAAATTTAACTATTACTTCATAGAATAGTGACTGATAAGTTATCTGTTTGCGAACAGTTGCTACATGTACAAGATTCCCAGCTCTAGTGTAATAGTTGTGAATAAAATGTGAATTATCAGGAATTCTACTCACATCAATATTAAAGTCACCCAGGATAACAGTTTTCCTTGAGTGCTTCATATACGTGCTAATAAGAGTTTCAAGTTCTGAGAGAAACCATGGAATACTACCTGAAAGGTACCTATAAGTTGCCCACAGCTCATAGTCCGAAATTTTGACACCTAATAGCCATACTGAATTTAAGATATACAAGTTAGCTAGAACTTCATAGTCAATGACCCTATGAATAACCATCATCACGCCACATGTGTGTTTACTGTGCCATTCACAGACAATGGAAACATAATTCTCGAAAGATAACTCTGTAAATGAGAGATAACTTTTCTTCCGATCGGCCTTTGTTTTGGAGATATCGAGATTCAAAGTTTTAAGAGATATAATTTCATGTTAAAAAAAATAGTAGGAAATACGAAAACTTTATTTAATCACTGTTTAATTTATTCACTTAAGTTTTATACTGAAAGCAAAACCTTTACTTACAATTCATGTTCGAAAAGTCCACCGCTAGCCTGACAACGTAAAACTAGTGAGTTATAAACTACAGCAAAATCTTGTGTACTTTCATTTTCAAGAGCAGCATTAATAATTCTTACTCGTAATTGCTCATCATTGTCAATTTCCTCTGCATTAAATAGTTGTTATACGTGGCCCCAGAAAAAAAAATCCAGTGACTTCAGATCTACCTGGCAGGCCACTGAACTGTACCGCGCCTATCCATCCACATTCCATTAAAATGGATGTCTAGCCATTCTGCAACAAACCTTGCAGAATGTGGTGACGCACAACCATCGCCTTGATAGCACATCACGTTAGCCAATGCAAGTGGAACATCTACTAATAACTCGTGCAAGAGATTATCCAACAATTCTAAGTAGGACGCTGCATTTAAACTTTGTGTTAATCGAAAATCTGTCTTGAAAATGATTGATTCTCAATGCGTGCGGATTTTGTATTGACCATACATGCTCATTGTGACAGTTATTGATACAATCTCTGGTGAAAGTAGCGTCGTATGACCACAAAATGGAACGAATAAAGTTAGGCCTTAAATGCAAGTATTTGTACTTCATCTGATGGTTGTAAGTGATGGAAACGCTGATAATGGTAAGGATGCATCACTTCTCTGTTTGTCCAAACAAAGTTTTGAGAAACTTGAAGACGGGTTGCAATTTTTCTGGTACTACTACCTGATTCGTCAAGTACTGTATCAATTACTTCTTCCCTTGCAGCATTGTATCGTTCATTTACAGCACCAGTAAAACGATTACCAATTCCATATTGTCGCAGTCTTTGAAATTCATCGGAAAATACACAGCGAGATGGCTGACGTCTATTCGGGAATTTTCTTTGACATTTGCGACTTTCTAAAGCATTGAGGTTGCAAAAGCCGTGAAAGAAAGTAATGTCGCCATATTTTTCATTGCCGAACTGCATTCTTGACAAAATTTGTGGCTTTTTTAGACTAACAATTAAGAGCAATACCCAAAGTATGTGACAACTGTCAATAACAATTAAAAACGTTTCATGTTTCTAACAAATTTAGATTTATTTTATAGACAAAAGTAAATAAGTTCAGAAAACTTGATGCCTCGATATTTTAACAATCACCGCTGTCAATTCAATGTCAATTCACCGCTGTTCAGACTGTTATTTACGTACGCCTCTTCTTAGCTCTACGGTCAATTGTATTAATTATTGAACAATTTTTTAATATTATAAATTTAATATTTTACTGTTAATTGATTATTTTAATTCGATGAATTAAATGTTGTTTATTAATAATTCTAATTCTCTTAATAATTCAGACTTGTCATTTAACTTTCTTCATTTAATCTTCTTGTTCCCTATTTCCCTAATATCATATAATATCTGTGTTATTCTGTTATCGGGTACAATATAATTTTGTGGGGGAATTCTCCTAACTGTAATCGAGTCCTCTGGAAGCGAATTATCTGACTAATGTTTGATGTGAGTTTCAGAATGTCGTGTAGATCCGTCTTTAGGATGCGGAATTTACTTACATTAGCGGGTGTTTATATTTATAAAAGTATACTGTACACAACGAATAATATTTGCAAATATATCCTTGGCTTTGAATCATTGGGTTTATATTGAAGCAACTTTAATTTAATTTTTAATATTATTGTATACATTGAATGCTTCTTTATCATCACAATTAACATAAAATTACATATGATATGATGAGACAAGTCAGAGTACCACTCATACTTGTATGACCGTTTTGATTTGTTTTCCATATGTAATATAATTTGACCTGTGTAAGACATACTAGTGTTAGAAACATAGATAAATTATTATTATAATTATTATATATCATTTTCTAGGTAATGCCTAACCAATTTTACTAAAAAAAATCAAGATAAGCCGCGAAGAACTCAATAGCAAAATCAAGCCGTATTTTGTAGTAACACTAACTATTCTTGGTTGATTGAAATAATAAAATATTGAGCAGCTCCTGATTTCGAGTTCGATCACATTTATTTTGTGCAACAGGTACACTGTATAGTTCAGAGATTCTATGAATCTGGTAGTGATTCAAAATGAAAATCTACAGGGCATTAATTGTTGCAGATATTTAGCAAAGAATACATGTGACTCTAAAGAAACCGCTTAGAAGTTCATTTGCCAAATTTAATCGCTAGGTATGTACATGTCAGAAGGCTTCAAATTATTGATAAAGTGAGACAAATTAGTACTCTAAATCCTCTCATGTCCTGCCACTGGTAGGCTACAAACCTAAAAAGTTTTTTTAATGAGCGGGAAATTGAATTGCAATTCAATCACATATGAACGCATGGTATAAATCAGTCAATGCGCGTAGATCAGTCACATGCCTTAGTACTGCTCTACCGCAGTCTAAATATAGGCAACCCAAATTGTCCAATAAATTTGAACATAAATACATATCAAACGAATTATTGCAGCATTATGTTTAAACGATACATTGCTTCTCCTAAAATATGTATGCAAAACATATTTTTTCCACTCCCTACATGGTAAGTACACTGTTGTGACATTGATTTGATGGACGTAAAGCGTACTTACCAATAAAGGTTTGGTTACTGTGAACAACGGGATGTAATCAAACACTTACCTCCCTCAGGGAGGCAAGTTAAAAGTTTTCTGTAGCGTAATAATTTCAGTAGCGTTCTTTGTCTGGCACCACTCTTTAAAACACTTATACGCATTTTGATAACGCCCATTCGACTTCTCCGGCAGTAGGAAGGAACAGGCAGCATCTGCAGCCTCTTCAATTGCCATTTCTTGTTTATTTTCATTGGAATTCATTTTACAACTGAACGAATGCAATTTCTGACACTCACACTTTGTTTGAAAAATAGTCTCGGCAACCAAAGCTCCACAGATATTTTGTTTGTTACTTCAGGAGTTTAAAAACAAGAGACAACACACACCACTTACCTAGGCCTTACAATTAACAACAAATTAAACTGGAACGAGCACATCAACAAACTGACAGCGAAAAACGCAACAACCATATATATGCTCAACAAGATCAAGACCTACCTACCAGAACACCTAAATAAGACAATATACCACTCGCTATTCAGCGCAAATACAAACTACCTGATAAACATATGGAGTAATACCACGCAGGGACAACTAAACAGAGTACAAAGACAACAAAACAAAATCCTCAAACTCCTATATAAACTCCCACACCTAACACCTACCGCACAAGTCTTAAAACACGCAAAAGAAATGAGCATAAAACAGAATATAAAGATGCAAAACTTAATACTAATTCACAAAATCAAAAACAGACTGATCAGGAGCAACATAATACTCACAACAAATCAAGACAACCACATGTACAATACACGAAATAAAGACCATATACGAACACACAGAAACAATATTAAGAGATACCAGTTAGACCTTACTGGAAACGCAATTAATACATACAACAAACTAAGTGAATCAATCAAATCAAGCACCCTAAAAATATTCAAACAAAAGACAACAGCATTAATACTGTCCGAAGACCAGCTCCAATGCCATTAGTCTGGAAGCAGCCCATCCGGGACAACTATCCAAGGCGAAGAGTGGAGCCGAGGACATATGTTCTTCTTTATTTTTGTAATATATTGACATATGTTCAAATAAACATTATCCGTAAAAAAAAAATAAAAAAAATTAAAAAAAAAAAAAAAAACAGTTATAAGCAATTCGAGAGGTAAGTTTTGACAAGTCTCGGACTTTATTGCTAGCCCTTGCTATCGCTCGGGCGCAAACTCGACCTCGACAAGTAAACAATACTTACCTCCCTTAAGGCTTAAATAACTATTAGTAGTAGTTATATTCCTTGGATACCTACAAGGACATTGTACGTTGTTTTATACAACCTTTCTCGTGGAAACTACCGGCCGATTAACGTTAATCATAGACTGTCAAACTGAGGCTATAATCTTCAAGTAATTATATTCAAATAATGAAAAATGAAAGACTCTAAGATAAATTGAAATGAAATTCAATGAAATTCTGCAATCGGTCATAAAATCCCTTAATATTTAATTGGTGTACCAATTTTTAGATTATTTAGTAACAAAATGGTCCCTAACTTTCGAAAGCAATAATGTACTGTCTTTAGCGCTTTAATTCTCTCATATGCAGACTATTGTGAGCATTTATTAAAAAATAAACAATGATTGCGCCAGAGCTTCAGCTATCGTTTTCAATCAAAATAATCCCCATAAATATATCATTACGCTCTTCGATGGAATAAACAATCTTGGTACTATCCAATTGACAATTTGGTACTTTGCACATTTGTTGCTGGGTACGTTTTTATAGCTGGAATAACATATTTATTTTGATTTATTGAAATCGACAGATTTAAAAAAGTAATACACCGTTGTATTATGCAAGCTTTTAAATGAATTATAATTCAATCCCTACTTTTTTTTTTTAATGGGATAAATGTTAAGGCTATTTCCTTTTCCCCGGATACCCTGTATATTCACCTACTTATACAAAGTTGATAACAAATATTAGATCTTAAAAAAAAAACATTTCCAAAATTCATAATCAACTGGCAGTTCATGACCAGTTCAGATTTTTAAGAAACATGTGAAATATCTACAAATTCCTTAATTAAGAGATGTTATTAAAATTACTAAGGGATTAGTAATTTAGTATAATGAGTTATATCAATATTTCATGTTTCTAGTTCATATTTCACAACTGACAATATATATATATAAACCTAATTTTAGAATTTCGTATATATTTATTACTTTCTTTGTATTCCAATGGACGGAAAAGTAATGTGTCATATCTAATAAAATTTAAAAAAGCAATTTTGTGTCTGTGATTTTTTTATTACGTTATAAATAATTAAGAGCAACTTTTTCTGTAAACAGGAACACATGCATTTCCATATCATACAAATTAGTGCTCAAATTGCCTTTGAAGGTGCTAGTTTTGTGACAAACAAAGGTAATGAGAGAATATAAAAAGTACAGCAGGAAGTAGATAATCATAATTTTGCATGTAAATCACTCGAGTGCTTGTGATTATTTCATGTAACCACACTTCAATATCGTCGTATATAATTATGAATGTGAATAGAATAGGTTTTAAATGATTGTAAATGCATTCATTGATTCATTAATCAGCAGTAAAAGCAGGAAATAATAAAAATGAAGAAATTATTGTTTTTAATTAAATGGATAAAAAATATCTTTATGTAATAATACTTAATAGTTTACAAATAGAAACGAAAAGACATGCGTGAGAAACAATAAATATTAATACAAAATAATTGTTATTTATGATATAACCGTTAAAAGTAGGATATTATTTTGTGAGTGGGAAATATTGTAATATGAGCAAAGCGAATGGAGAAACTCCATGAACATTTGCGTTTTAGATGTCGCCATTAGAATATGCTTAGTATTAATTATTAGATTAACTAAATCTAATACTAAACGAATATTGCGTAACCATATCGTTTTGCAATAAATAATTTTTCATATGCAAGCTAATTATATGGTTGCAGAAATCAAAACAGAGAAACGTTTACATTGTATGCAAATCAAAGTTAAGTATTTATAAAAATTTAAATACCAGAATGATGGTCAAAAGTTTTTTTTTTAAATGAAAATAATTCTATGTACCTAATATAATATTCCTCAAAATATATTGTTACAAATATATGGCCTCGAATTTTAAATATTGTACAGCATAAAAGCATTCAATTAATATATGCTGTAACCATAATATAATAACAAACCAATCCAACAGTATCACAGAAATGAACATTTTAATAGTTGTCGTATTCATATGTAGCATTCACATGGGATATGCACGTACCTATGTTTTATTTACAATGCAATAGTTATTTGAGTAACCACCGGCAATATGTAATAACATTTTTGGAATGTAAACAATATCACAAAAATAAACTTGTCTGAATTGCTAGGCAATGCCCTTTAATGCTGCTATTACATTTATTTTATGTTTATTTCACTGCAACCCTCAAAAAGTACGATAATTTTCCTCTACAATGTCTTTATTTGATTTATCCGACTCATATGGTCTATAATTTACTGAAATAAATTTTGAATTTAGATGTAGATCTCATATTTATGGAATTTTTAATAAATATTTAAAATAAATATAATATATTATTTCGAGTTTCCTGATTTTTTTCTAAAAATGAACAAATTTAATAATTCCTGATTTTTGAATTACAAGTAAATTTTGATCTTTTTTTTAAAGATGTTTAACATGTTACAGCTTTTAAGGATAATTTTAAGGATATTTCACAATACCTAGTGCATAATACCCTTATTAAATCAATCAATCTATGGGGAAATTGATTTGTAAATCATTGTATGTTGGATAAATTAATGATTAATTTTTAATCGTTTTAATTTTTTTTTTTAAATTTAAGATCAATTTATTTTCATAATTAATAATAATAATAGTAATACATATTATATAATTTATATTTTAAACAATTTTACCTCATTTTAATTTATGTTGTGTCAACAATTGAAAATTTAATGAAACCAATTTTGTTTCAGTATAACTTGAAAAATATTCTCGACTGCGTCCATGAAAGCGGAGTTGACAGAGATGCTGTAAAAAATTGATTACTGGACGCCCCCAAAATGCCGGAATTTGCGTTCTGCTTCTACGTAAAGGAAAGAGTTATGAACGATGCAGGGAAATGTCAGACTCTTCTGCCAGACAGCAGAACTAACAGAATTGCTTTCGCATCGATTAGATGAAGCAATTATAAATGAAGTCGTCACTCGGTACATGAAGGATACTGAAGACACTGGACCAAAAGCGGCCTTGAGATTGACTAAATGCATTGACAGTTTTAAACCAGTTCGTGGATAATATTAAAAAATCTTTAGTTTACGTATCTAGGGTCGAAAGAAATAGTATACGCCCGCGGACAATGTTTGAGGCTCGACACGAAGCGGAGGGTCTTTATTTGTCAGAGGGCGTAAACTTCCTTCTGCCCAATTTACGTTTAACGCTTTACGCACAACTGAGCTCAAGTCGACCATAATAGCTATTTATGCACCAAGGGCATTACTACGATGATTACGCCCGGAGAACAATGAAATCCAGCTCGAGGGCATTAGCCCGAGAGATGGATATAGTTAGATTTTTTTAACTCTTTCTTGAAAAAAATAGCATTGGCGTCTCCAGGACGTAATGCATTCACTGCGTCCTCTCATTACGCCCCGCTTTATGGATATGTTAAAATATCTCGTATCCTACTAGTTATCATTCAATTATAGAATAATTTAGTATAAGAAATATAGTATAACAGAAATAATTATAGTGAAAAATAAAAACAATTTCTATCCCAAATTGTGGCTATGTGGAATTAATAAATGTCGTTCAAAATGCCAGGAATGTATCAAAAATATCGTTAAATTAAAAAAAAATGGATTTCCTGAATGGTTTCAAACAATTCATAGTACAAATAGCCCTTAAATTGCTAGGAACGTATCACAAAAAGGAAAAACTCAATCAAAAATTACTACACAGAATGTAATTTTGATCTTCTGAAAGAATACTAATTTCGCCCAGAAATGCCACTAAATATGTCTTTAATATTGGCATAACTAGTGAATGTTTCATAAGCTGCCAGGGACGTATAAAAAATATCATGAATAAAATTTCCATATCGTGAAAGAATTCAAAAATGTATCGAAAATATCACAAAAACTAAAAATAACTCCTCAAATATTTGTAAGATTTATTACTTGCATAGCTTGAAATACCAGATATGTGGGAGAAAATATTTATTTATTATAAAATATTTTTTGGCAAAATACCAGCGCAGAAAAAAATCTTAAATTGTCGTTTAATACATAATCACGTAAACAAATCTAGTGGATACAGAGACCCTAAAAAGTTTGGATGGGGTTAAATGTCGTCCATTTTGAAAATGGTTTATCAAAAATTGTTGAAATCTGTTAAGAAAATTATTTAAAATTATATCATCTGAGATGTGTTTCACATCTCAGACGATTCATCGTTGTCATTTGTTTTGGTAATTCAAGGCTAATTTGTTTGTTTTTGAATGGTTGGAGGGGTGAAATTTAATATTTTTGAAAATTGTATGTTTTGCTATATTTGGTGATGTGATACATACGCATCTTATTTATAATATATGTAACAACAATAGTACATTGCGATATAAGTGTGGCAAGGGATTCAATGCAAAACGTGTACTCGCAAGCTCGTGCTCCAATCATACAAGTTTTGCAATGGCCATTGCCACATAGTGCTTTTTCTACGGCTGGGAACTAATAATTTATCGTACATTTTATTTTAAATGTTTCAAAAAATAAACGTCAACGTGACGTATATCATTATAATTATGTTAAATAACGAATCTCGAATTCCTAAACTGTTGTTTTGTTTCTTACAAATTTGAAGAGACACGGTATCTTGCGCTCGTTAACAGTTGCAGAAGGGTACCTTGAAGACAGTGTCATCAATAAAATTATTATTGCTAAGCAGATAATGGGGGACAACTCGAAGGAAACATCTCATTCTTCGGTGTCAACCACATCTATCCGTACTGTTCCAGTTGTTCTCAACGTTAATTTATAATCAATTGTGACTCTTGTACAATTCATATAACATTATAAAAGTTGTTAAAATAAAATCTGTTGATAGCAAACTTTTTCATTCTTAGAGTATGGCAAGAAATTTGACAGTGCGGCATGATTTCTTGCCGCACTAAGTGCTGCAAAGTGACATTTTCAACGTTTGTTTTAAATGTTGATATGTTGACATTTCGACACAACTGTAGAAAATAGTATATTATTCTATATTATGTGGTATAAAATAGAGAATAAAATTTGCCACCCGAGCCGAAGCCGAGTGGAGTAATTTATTCGAGTGGTAATGGCCATTTCTCACGAGTTCAATACTATACCTTTTCTAACCATATTAAAGAATTAAGTAATAATTTTAATATTAATAATTGTAGGTACACATGGCAGCATATTATTAAGAAGTTGATATTATACCTTTGTTGCATCTATTTATTATCCACATATTTTTCATCTGGATCTTTGCATAAGAATTCATCAATTTCCTTGGAAGTAAATGTTTTTGATTTTATAGCCTGATAGCCCTCGGATTTTCTTTTTAAAAATGCACGTAACTTAGGATAGGTTTCAATATTAATATTGTTGTGAATGCTCAGAGTAGATCTTAGCATAGAATATTGAGACCATAATGAAGAGGATTTGAATTTCTCTGCTAGTCCGGAGAAATACGCCAAGAGAACATTTTCGGAAATGAATTCGTATTCTTTGTGCTGCGCCTATCCATGAAAGTTTTGTAACTTAACTCGTATTTCTTTCTCGACTTTATGGCAAGAGGTTAAGTGTTGTAAATTTGGCAGCCTCTTGAACGTCTGGCGGGGTACAATATCATCCACAATTTCCATTTTGTCTTGATATTTTGTAAAGGTAGAACAAACACAGATTCAATGACAAATGTCCATGTCAATTAATTTTAATATTAACTATAAATACTACCCGCGCAGAAAAGTAAAATCTCGTCTTCACATTGATTAGTAACCCGTATAGAATGTGTTCAATTTTCTCCACAGTTCAAGAATGAACAACTTTCTGAATTAAAAATGTACAAGAAATGTACAGATTCTTTAATATGATTAGAAAAAATAAATTATTTAACTAATACGATTTAAAAAAAAGTCAATTTTAGTTGGCCTTGGAAATGTATTGTCTTGGTTTGGCCTTGGCAAAAAAAGGCACTCCCCTACTTGTGATACATCGTTGAAAGCTCTTCAAAAATGCTTTCCAGTCATTATTTATAGAATACAATTTGGTGAACTAGTTTTGGAATTAAGTGCAAATAAAGTGCAAACGTGTTCAATGTATTAAATTCACATTACATGTTAAAGTAAATGTTGGAAATGGCTTCAATTGTTTTCTGAACAAAAATATAGCCTCCTTTTAAATTCTTTTAGAACTTTCTTCTTTAGAACTTTTAAAAGGTTTGTCTAGTAATAGCTCAACATTCTTGTATTATTCTTTCTCGTAATTGTACAATAGTATCCGGATCATATTTCATTTGGGTTTTATAAACTACAGATTTCAAGTGACCCCTTAAAAAAATTCGCTGTTGAAATTAATGAAAATTTGGACGACGAAATGTATGCTAATTTGCTGGATGAATTCATTTAGCTTCTCGTAGTTCAGGAGGTTGGAAACCAAATAGATGAACATGGAAATTACGGACTTACCGAAAATATATTACATTGTCAACAAGATTGTGCACCTCCTCACCAAGGGCGGATGGGACTATAAAAACCGACGCAGGAAATACAGTCACCGGCGCAAACATAAAATGTGGACAAAAGTTGTAAGAATCAGTGCTCAAATGTCAGTTTTAAGAGGTTATAATGAAAAGAAGTAAAAGCGTCTGCAATTTTTTTCTACAATTAAAAAACCAAAGGTATTACAGAAGTAAATAGGCAAAAAATAAAAATATATATATAATATTTTTACTTTAAAACAATAACTTTTTTGATAGAAGAGTACTGGAATTACCAAACGCGGTTACAATTTCTTTATTATTTGGTTCATTTAAATTATCTTTCTCATAACTCATGAACATAAGAGCTTCAAGGCGAGTGTGAGATGTCGTCGATCATAATCTATTTCTACATATTTTAGCGTTAAGAAATATCTTTTGTAGGAAACTTGAGATATTGGAAAAATTCTAAATACGCTAGACTAGAGTATAAGTATTGGCTATAAGGTGGAGTACACTTCTCGAAATAAATTCTATTTAAAAATAATGTAGTTACAATTAGTAGCACAGTTTTGCAACTTCTACATGTTAGTATTTCTTCATTTGTTTTGCCACATGCTCACACATGCTTGCTTGATTCTTATATATGTTCTTCTATAAAGTCTATCTGTAGTTGAAGATTTTGGTCTACTATTAACATATCACACATATTTTGTAACTATAAATCACAAATTTCAAATCAAAAGTTTTTCTATTAAATATTTTAATGTTACATTACAATTTTTGTTTGTAATTTATAAGTTAAAGTGTTCAATATAGAAAGAAGTCGATCTTTTTTGGAATATTTGTTTTAATTTCATCAACATTTTGTGGATCTAATGCAGATATTTACAAACATCAAAGGTATTTTGGAATCGTTTTATCGTAGACTTGATTACGGTATATATTATTACATTGAATGTATCAAACATACATTTCTCATGTTCATCGTCTAATGTTTCTTCTCCACATTTTTCTCCATTCTTTCGGCATACGAATTACTTTTTTCTTCGCAGTTCATTCAATATTCTCTTAAATGTCATTTCAGAATTATGTACTGTATGTTTCATTATGTACTAATTTTTCTTCCACCCATACTGCGAATTAATCTGAAAGATATTTTACTGAGTCGCAATTCTTTGAAACTTCTATACTTTTCTACTTTTGCACTTTGCGCCATCTGTGTAGATTTGTAGCAATGGTATTTGTAAATCAAGGGCTGCAGGAAAAACGATCAGAGTCCAATTTGGTCGTTTTCCAGAAAACTAAATTGAAAGTTTCAAGTCTAATAAAGGATGAATTAGAATATTGAGCAAAAACATGAAATACACATAAGTAAAACTAATAAAACAATATATTTTTATTAACAAGTCTCTCTGATAGTTTTTAACCATATTTTTAGATTTTTTATTTAGGGTACAGTACTGTATAGGTATGTACATACAAACAATATATTTTCAAATGAAATACAAATGTTTGATAAAATATTATTATGATTACCGATTATTGTCCATTAGGGGGGTCGTCTATAAATTATTCTTCTTCATCTTGATCTATAATCGTTTTAAGTCAACATCATATTCTATTTCTTCGTTTTTGAAGCGAACGGTGATCGTTTTTCACTGTTTTACTTCACGTATAGAAACTAATTTTCCCATGCTACAACATGGCACCATCAGCTCGATTCCAATAAAAATGGAATCAAGATGGAATCAAAATGAAGAAATAGAAATAATTCCTCCCCGTAGCCCTTCAAATATTTTGATTGTGGTCCAGTAATGCCGATTTTTTTGAAAATTATAGTTGCTGTTCAAATTACTTCGTATTTTAAATATTGTCTGTGAACCTTTTTGCCATTGCCCTCACATTACTGTCCATCTTTTAGGGTTTCTCTATTGTTTCTAACACCAATTTTACTTCTACATTCAAAGGTGACTCAACATTCCGTATTTGCCGAATATTTTTTAAAGCGCCATTCTTCAGCCCACCAACTACATTCTCTCTTGTTTCTCAAATGGAGATTAACCTTTTCTTCGTTTGGTTTTAAAGAACATATTTAAAAATGAACGAGCGTTGGTCTATTGTACACATTTTGAGTGGTACTAGTCTACTCTACTGCTATAAAATAAATTTCAGCAGTATTTATCTTTTCTGCTACTATTTTAATATTTTTTTAATTTTTTTATTTAAATCTTTTTATTAGATTTTGTAATAATTTAATTAACTGTAGTATCTGGCAGAAACAAAACAAATGCACCAGATCTAATTTAAATATTTGATATAAGGCCCATTAAAATTTGCCCAAATTTTTGCTATGTTGATTTCTAGTAGCATGATTCAAACTCTTGGCCTGTATTACGTCTTCCAGGAAGTTTAATAAAATTTATTATTCTATCAATCATTTGTCTATTATACATATAACATTTTTCTCTTTGACTTTTAACTGTTCAGACCACTATAATTTATCAATACGATTTGAACTATACATTATTTTGAAACAAATATAATACACATTTGTTGAGGCGTATGTGTAAATTGCGTATAGTGGTAGTAGTGACAAGATTCAACAAAAAAAATGAGTTTGTTGCGCCGGCGCCTTACAACTATTTGCGACCGGCGCACCGGGAAATTTCCCGGCTTCCCGCCGGCCCCATCCGGCTCTGCTCCTCACTATGTACTTCCAGTTAGAGCATTGTTAGAGCGTCACTATCTAAATCAGTGGATTGAAAGAAGAGGGCCTATCAAATGGCCTCCTAGATCATCAGATCTAACACCTCTAGGCCTTTTTTATGGGGTCACTTAAAGTCTGCAGTAGAATAAAACCAACCAGATACTATTGAACAATTACGAAAAAGAATAGTACAATAATGTGGAGCTATTACTAGACTAACCATTTAGAAAGTTCGAGAGAAGTTTGAAAGCAGGCCATATTTTTGTTTAGAAAACAAGCAAACCAACATTTACTTTAACATGTTATTTGAATCTAAGTAATTGAACACATTTGCACTATTTGCACTTTATTCGAAAACTAGTTGACCAAATCATATTGTATTAATAATGACTGGAAAGCATTTTTCAAGAGCTTTCCAACGATGTATCACAAGTAGGGGGGTGCCATTTAATTTTTTTAGATGAAGGTGGCTGTAGCTTAAAGGGTGGGTAGAAGGTCAATATTACCTACGCTGTTTTGGTTCCCCCTCCGAACCACCCAAACGGTTCTGAGTATTTTTAAAAATAATCATTACTTCTATGAAAAAAAGTCGGTGGCAACTTTTCAAAATGACACCCTGTATGTAAAATAATCAGTTGCGATAGTGTGTACAATATATTTCCTTTTTAAAAAGTATTTTGAGTGGATAAAAATCATATTTTGACATAATAAAACGATTTGGAAAACCCGTATAAATTATGGTTCGCAAGAACCTGTAATGGCACCGGTCACAAAGGGATTACGTTAAGTATCGTACTTTGGGAAAAATACAATTCCCAAAATATTTATTAAATTCCCAGAGCGGTACTAAAATAAATCCTCGAACAATATGTCAGGGTAGCGGTTCGAGTGACGGGCTTATAGTATTTATCACGGTATCATCACATTAAGTTTATTGCATTGAGGCCGTAACATGCATGTTGACTAAAAACTATAAAACTACATATTATCTATTGTAATAATAACACGTTTAACTGAAATATAACACATTTTAATAAAAAAGTTTAAACGGGAGTATCTTGTTATTGTTATAATTATTAATAACGTTTGGTTTTCTGGTTTTAGGGTTTGCAGCAATAGTTAGTGTACAATTAATACTTATTTCAATAAAAAAATGGGCTGCCTGACGTTCACTATCGTTTAAATTTGTCCAAAAAATGTGTTGTTTCTAGGCAACTTTAAAACACGCCGTGCTCGGAAGATGGATTTTCGCACGCTAATTACTTTGATCACCAAAGATTATGAGGCAGGTACGATAAACAAGAGTTTTAAGCGTATTTTTGATGAACCAATAGTGTGAGGCGTATAATCCAGTTTTTAAGAGATGTTTTTAATAATTATTCTGATTTATGGAAATACATACCTTATATATTTTTTTCTACTTTATCTTCGTTGTTTTATTTATCTATATTTTTTGAGATTTTAATCAAATCGCAGTTTATTTGGAATATATTATAATTTGCAGTTTTTCTGAATTTTGGTTAAATACAGGGTGTCCAAGTTTAGGATCTTCAGCATCTCAGGGGGGCATCTCAGAAACGGTAAAAGATACTAAGACGGTTAAATTACAAAAAAGTTCCGCAATCTAGTGGTCAGTAATATTATGTTGAGAAAACCGGAGAGTTCTCTTACTTCCGGAGATTTCGACAAAATCCGAAATCATGCGATTTCGTTTTTATTTTTTTCTGAAGTTATTTAAAAACGTATAAGAAGACCAAAAGCACTTTCTCATTGCCACATTTTTAGCTCTACAAGACACCGTTTACAAATTTTCAGTAGGACGTTTCGTTTTGAAGAAGCCATCATCAATTTTAATTTTGTGTATGGCCCGTAAAGAATGTACACCCTGAATGAGATAGTATTTTCTATTACGAATTCAACTATTTATATCACAATATGGTTTCTCATGTTTTTATTTAGAAAAAGGGTTGTTAATACATTTCGAACATTTTCTTGTAGTAGGCGTTGAAATGATGACGACGATTTTTTCTGGATAAAAACATGAGAAACCATTCTGTGATATAAATCGCTGAGTTCGTAATTGAAAATGCTATTTAATACAGGTATATTACTACTTGATGATGGTTTCTTCGGAACGAAACGTTGTACTGAAAATCTGTAAACGCTGTCTTGTAGACCTAAAAAAGTGGCAATAAGAAAGTGCCTTTAGTTTTTTTATACCTTTTCAAATAACTTCATAAAAAAATAAAAACGAAATCGAAAGATTTCGGATTTTGTCAAATATCTCGGAAGTAAGCGGAACATTATGGTTTTCTTAACAGAATATTACTGACGACTAAACTGCGCAACTTTGTTGTAATTTAACCGCGTTTTACTTTTCCAAGATCCCCATGCTGATCCTTATCTTGGAAATCCTGTATATTGAAGCAGAAAATGTTAAAATATTCTAACTATAATTAGTCTTGCCATTATTCCATTAACTTCTATAATTGACTGCATAATATAACAACTGCTGGAGCAATTAGATTCACGTTAACAAGTCAGTTTCCAGCAAATATTTAAAATTTTGTCAAAAACTGCGATTTTAGTTTTTGCTTCGCGAGTAATAATTTTGCAATAATAACTTCGTATTAAATTAACATTACAATAATGCAGTCATAATTACTTTCGGAAATCCTAACATGTTTATAAATATATACATATTTTGTAATATCTACAGAAACGAATTTCATGATGGAATAATAATAGTGGTTTCAGTTATATTTACAACTCCTAGTTATACCTCTGTTTTGATAGTACCAGTCTAGTAAACTGCCATGAGAACTGCATTAGGTGAATCCTAATTGCTATTCGTTGTATCTAACAACAATTTATGAAATTAATCTGGTCTCGTTTAAACCAATTACTCTGGTATAAACCTATATAAGTGAATTTCAAACTCCCATATAAATAATATTTAACGAGGTTTCAATCAGATAACAATTCAACATGAAGCTATTTATGGTAGCCGTGTTTACCTGTTTTATTGCATCAGCAATCGTAAGTACTATATTTTGAATCACGACGAATAATTTTTGAATTCGTTTTAAAATGTGTATCGTATTTGTGCATATACATACATTATGCATACAGGGTGAGTCAACAGTGCGGGATCGGAGGATATCTCGTTTAATTTTTAAAACACAAAAAAAATCAAAGAAAAGTTTCAGCATGCCAAAAAGTGGATATAGATAGATAGAATTTATTTCTAAAAAGTTTGAACATACAAATTTGTTATAAATTGGGTTCGAACGAGAAAGAAACACGTCACAAAACAAATGTACAAGTACATACAAATTACACTGCACTAAATATTCACTAATGCTATATAGTTCCTTGGCACATAGGAAACATATAATGCTATAATGCAGCCCTTTTTCAGTCAGGGTTAGACGGTGTTTTGGAATATTGTAATTCGATTTGTTTCTTGTATCATATTTATGATCTATTTCATTACCAATGAATAAATGTTTGTTTTTAAATAAGAATAAAATACACTCATACACATATATTCCATACAATGTGAGTAAATTATTTTGTTTGAATGTACCCCTACAGGATGATCTAAATTTTAGATTATACATTCTTCGTATGACTCTTTTCTGTATTATAAATAATCATCTGCATTCTGTACTGTGTCCAATCAGTTTATATACAATCAGTTTCAAATATAAAGAATGTTAGATATATGATACAATCAATATAATATACTTTAATTTAATAATAATACTTCATTAGTATATTAGTGTTAGTATTATTAGTTAGTATACTAATATTATACTTTATTTAATGGAACACCCTGTATAATTTCTGATATTTTATTACAGCATAGTTTTGTTCAATCAAAATTTAACTTTAAATTTTAGTAGAGGGTTGTCAACTTATTTAGATTTTTCTCAAAAAAATGTTGAAAACAACGGTCAACAAACAAAAAATCGTGCTGGGGTCCTATTCAAAAATTAAGAAACAAGGAATTTGCTATGAATAGGTATAGGTACTACTCGTATAATAATGCTCAAAGTTTTAAATTTCGTTCTTTTAGTGGCTTGTATTGAACAGGCAAACTTGATAAGTTTGAAATAATTATTGTTAGTTTTCTTTTTAATTGAATGATTTTTTTATTCCACTTTATTCCTCATAATATTTTCTTTTATTTCTTATTATGCATATTCTATACCTAAAAGTTATATTTCTTGAGATATTATAGGTATTATAGGATAATATAGGTAAAGATAATAGTTATAGGTACTGCTCGTATAATAATGCAGAAAGTTTTAAATTTTGGGGTTCAATGGCTTGAAGTGGACAGGCAAACTTGATAAATTTGTAATAATTATAGGCCGTTTTTTTTAAATTGAGTGATTTTATTTTAGATTCTTTATTTCTTGAGACATTATCTGAAGAAATATAACTTTTAGATATAGAACATGCATAATAAAAAATAAAGGAAATATTATATATTTCTTGAGTTAATATCTCAAGAAATATAACTTTTACATATAGAACATGCATAATAAAAAATTAAGGAAATATGGTGAGGAATAGAGTGGAATAAAAAATATATATCATTCAATTTAAAAAAAAAGAACTATATTGATTTGAAATTGATCAAGTTTGGCTGTGCAATACAAGCCACTGAAAGGACAAAATAAAAAACTTTGGACGTTTTTACACGAGTAGGACCTATAACTATTCATAGCTAATTCCGATTTTCTCAATTTAATATTTTTTTAATAAAATATCTAGAATTATGCAGGGTGTTTGATTAAAAAAGTATATTATATTGATTTTATCCTATATCGAATACGTTGTATATGTTGTAAAAACATTTTTTTGCCTTTTCAAATTAAACGAGATATCTTCCGATCCCACACTGTTGACTCACCCTATATAAATCTGTAATATATTTTATGAAGAATTATTATTAAAATTACTAGAATAATTCATGAGAAGTTGTTCATAGCTAATTTTTCAAATTATTTGCTTTGATTAAATTCATTTAAATTTATTATTAATTTAACGAATACTGTACAAGAATGCCTTTTATACATATCCCTTGATGTTTTGGGGCACGCGCTTCTCTGCTTGGACTAAAATATCAGGAGGAGAGAGGTTTTTCTATGATTCGCACATTTTTACACGTCGCTGAGACAGTAAATTATTGATGGCACACCATGACTTCACAAATAATTTAATTTAAAAAAAACACATCCTCTGAACAGATAGTAAGAGCTCGGATGGTTAAATACTCGGCTGGCGCCTCAAACTTAAAGACTTACTTAGAGTACTTGTACCACAAATAATTATTATAAAATTATTAGCACTGTTAAACTTTTTGTAACTTAGCAACCTCATTATATAAGTGATATAGACGAGAGAGACGAGTTTTGTTAGATTTCTATGTATGCAAAAACTTTTCTGTATAATGATACTTTTATTTAGTGTGAATCTGACGAATCTGACGAATCTGGCGAAGGCTCGGCAGAGTTCAAGGTAGTCACCGATGCCTGCGCAAAAGAAGTGGGGATCGCTGCAGATGCATGGGAGAAACTTGAAGACGATAAGTTTGACGACCCTAAGTTGCCCGACTTCGTGTTCTGCATTTACAAGAAAATAAATTTCCTCAACGACAAGGGAGAATACCAGTTAGACACGATTAAGGCTGTGTTCACTGAGACGTACAGCGAGGAAGTTGCCACTAAGTTCATCAAGACGTGTACCAAGGAGACGTACGCAACTGGACCAGAAACTGCACTGCACTTGGCTCAGTGCGCTCAGGAAGTCGTTCCGGACAGGAAGTAGTGTGGCTGCAATTTTCTATTATTGAATGTAAATATAACGTTATGGCACATTAAAACTGAATCTGAATTCTAAACTATTATTACTTGTTTATTTACAGATGACAAATTTGTGCTGCTATGGGTAGATACCAGGATAAATCTACCACATAAAAGTTGCTAAGTTTCGGTTCCTTAAAGGGCATACGTAATTAACAATTTTTAATCCTACACCAATAAATATACGTCTACTTAACTAAAATTTCCCATATCATTCATATTTGCCAAATTGATAAAAATGTGAGATAAATTGTAAGTTTACTTTTCATCTAAAGTAAGAGAAGTTAATAAATGAATATTTTTAATCTCCATATACTTGCAACAATTTCATAAGAACAAGCTAAAAATTAATCACTTATTAAAACGTTTACTACAATATGTCTTTTCTGTTAATCTCAGACAATCTCAATATACGTGATAATTGCCGAAGTAAAATTGTAAGAAAATTAAAAAAAAAATTAAAGAAATTCGTGCAATTTAAAATTTACTTAAAGTTATCATCATTAACATAAAATTTAAAAAAAATTATACTTTGTTTGGTTATTTTCTATAAGTTCTATAAGTTTTCTATAAGTTTCAAGTAATTTTTATAAAACATTACATACTGGTTTTGCGGTGGTCCTTTCTGCCACAGAGTTAATTTATATTGCTTTTGTGAGATAAAACGTTGTACATCGGGCGTGAACGAAATGCCATTATAAGTTGTAATTGAGGTAAGTCTCCCACCTCAATGGTGAGTCAATCACTCGCGTATAATAATGCATTTCTCTTACTTGTAATAGAATGTACTATTATTTTAGTTCACAGAAAAATTATTTGCAGAAAATTGTACAATAAATATTTGGTGTTCTTTTTTTGTTGATGAAAGGCAGTATATTAAATAAGACAGCATATAAATAAATCAATTAACTAAAATTGACCTTTTTTTTGTTTCTTTGATTATTATGTATAAATTCCAAATAAATTTTATAAAATACTTTATTTTGCTTCATTGCTGGTAATGACTATATTGACATAGAAACTATTGAGATTGCACAAACCTTTTGCAGAAAATCTGAATCGTGCAACAATATGGATAATTTTACACAAATATACAGATAATTTGAATGGAAACTCATCCAATAATAGATTAAATGGGATATGTTATAACTGCTGGAAGATTTTGAATGTACCAATCTACTTAACTGCTGTGAAAACATATAATATACCTCTTTTGTAGCAATATTTGCATATGGAAAACTGTAGGTATAATTTATTTAACCAATATGGCCTCGTTTCCTTGATTTAATGTTGAGTAAACCAGATATGCACCTAAAGCTACTTTGTATAAATATAGTTTCATTACAATGATCGCAGTAACTATTCAATTTAAAGCAAAAAATTATTACACTTTGATTTTCAGACTACCCTTATAGAGTGCATTCGAATAGTAATACATAAGTTTAAATAAATTCGTGTAATTCAATTATCGAGAAAAATATTCTACTTTAAATTTCACAATTTTCATTAGTATATACTGCCTTTAAAAAAATAGAACACCAAGTAATTATTGGACGATTTTATTGAAATTACTGGAATTTAACTATTTTAATTAATTTAAATATCGTTATTTTAATTCCAATCGTCCAATAAATACTTGGGCGTTCTATTTTTTTAATGGCAGTATAGACTAATGAAAATTGTAAAATGTTAAGTAGAATATTTTTCTAGATTATACAATGTTTTTTTTTTTAAAGGCAGTATATTATGATACAAGTGCATAAGAGAGCCTTTGAAGCACTACACCGTTAAAAGCACTCCGTTTCGCGTTGAGCTCTGTTTCTCAACGATCGTGTTTTAAAGGCTCTCTTATGCACGTGTACCATATGCTATATTTATTATACCTGCACGGCAATGTAGAAGTAAAGAGAAAATAAGAAACATTTAGATTTATTTTGAAAGGTAGGTACAAGTGAATGTAATTTTTAAACGTAAACATGGTGAAGCATTTTTTCAATGAATGTAATCTGCTGTAGACGTTATGTTATCAACGGAATTTGAAAGATTCAAACTATTCAAAGAACCAATTATAAGGAGTATTAAGCGTTTGGTTTCTGGTTTTCGGATTTTCAGCACTAGTAAGTGTAGATTATAAGTTAATCATAAGTCAAAGAACCAATTATAAGGAGTATAAAGCTTTTGGTTTATGGTTTTCGGATTTCCAGCACTTGAAAAGGTATTTTCAAGTTCAAATTGAGACCAATCAAGTAAAAATTGCGACCAATCAATTTAAAATTGAGGCCAATCAAGTTCAAATTGAGACTAAACAAAATCAAGTTGACACCAAACAATGTCAAGTTGATAGTTAACAAATCAAATTTATTATGACAACTTGATATTGTTTAGTGTCAACTTGATTTTGTTTAGTCTCAATTTGAAATTGATTGGTCTCAATTTGAAATTGATTGGTATCAATTTGAACTTGATTGGCCTCAAATTGAAATTGATTGGTCTCAATTTGAACTTGATTGGTCTCAATATGAACGTAAAAAGGTATAGTAAGTGTAGATTTAAAATTTATTTTAATAGAAATTAGCGCTGCCTGACGTTTGTTGTCGATTCAAGTTGGTCAGTAAATGTGCCGTTACTAGGCGACTTTAAAACACGCCGTGCTAGAAAGACAGATTTTTACACGGTTGTTAGCTCGATAACCAAACATTATGATGCATGTATAAAAAAAAATATTTGTATCTACAAACTAAAACTTTTCCCATGTTGATTTCATGTGATTTTAACATAGCATTCAAACCAGCCAAAAATTATTGTGCTAAAGAAGTGGGTGTATCTGCAAACACGTGAGTGAAACATAATAACGATAAGGCTATTGATCCTAAATAGCCGGACTTCTATCACAGAAAATAAAATTGCAAAAACCGCTACTTGCAAAAAAATTAAGTCATGTTATATAAAAAGGCTTCTAATCGAACATGCAGAAAAAAACAGTGGTTTTGAACAAACAATATCAATGTCAATTGAAACTTGGCTAATAATAGAATTAATTGGACATGTTACAACTGGATGATGTACACTTTTTTAATGCCACCAATTAACAACCGCTATAAAAAATGCCTCATTTGTGGCAACACTTGCATAGAATATACAACGAACAATGAATTAATTAATAATATGACCTTGTTTTTACGATTTATTATAGAGTATACCTATATAAGCACATTGTACTTTGTATAAATATTATTTGTAGAGATCAGAATACTTGCCGATAATATGAAGGCTTTTTGTGTAGTGCTGTTTGTCAGTTGCATTGCAATGACAATAGTGAGTACCCAGTTGAAAGTATAAAATAATTCCACTCTGATTAATTAGAGTACGCTTTTATATTGCACGTAATTATTTTTTATAGTGCGATGAAGATGAAGAATTCAAACAAAAATATGATGTGTGTTCTAAAGAAACGGGTATACCTGCAGAATCATTGGAGACACTTAATAAGGATACCATTACTGATCCGAAATTCCCGAAATTCGTTTTCTGTGTTTACAAAAAAATAAATTTCCTCAATGATAAAGGAGAATATCAGATTGACGTTATTAGGGGAGAAATCACTAAAGACTTTGGCGAGGAAGTTGCCAAGAAGTTCATCAAAGAGTGTACCAAGGAAAAATATCGAAGTGGACCTGCTACGGCTCTTAAATTGGCATTGTGCGGAGATGCCATTCTTCAAGGCCACAAAGAGAAGAGTTGAAATAGATTTAATGGAATATAAACCTTAGTGCATATTAAAATTGATTATGAATTATACCTTACTTTTGTTAATATGAGCTCAGCACTGATAAAAGAAACTAGTGCATTTTTTATAGCACTAATATTTGAGTTATTGGCGTTGAGTGTAAAAATGGCCCAAGCCGGATAAGAACAAAATTACCAAGAATAACTTTGCTATTTTAGTAAAATAGATTTGGATTACTGACACATATATTTTCATCACCGTTTTTTAATCAATTACAGGTGATTTTAAGTCATGTAAAAATCCATATGTGAAAATTAGAATATATGTAAAAATATTCAAGAATAATATGTAAAAACATGTAGTAAATTTAAGAATACAGCTAATCTTAAAAAAAACAAAATCGCAATGGATTTTAGAAAAAAAAGAATAGTAAAGCCTTAAAAATAATGAACAAATGCTACATAAAAATGTTCTATACTTATTAGAGGGGATTTAAAAAAATGAAATACAGCAATGATGTTAAGAAAAAAAATAGAAAATCCTCAAAAGTAATTAAGAAATGCTCCATTTAAATGTTAGAAAAAAAGGCAATTGAAAATAATTTCTATACTTATCTACAATTTATTGGAAGATCTTATGAACTTATAAAAAACCCAAGACAGCAAAGAATTTCACAAAAAAGAATAGAAAAGCCTAAACAATTATGAAGAAATGCGCCGTATAAATTCTTATATGTCTATATTAGAAATGACGATTTTTGAAAATAAATTCTATACTTAAAAGATTCTATATTCTAAAAAGATTATAAAAACCTTAAAATAATTAAGTTAAGGTAGAAATATGATAAATGAATAATGTCAGAAAAATCAAGTTTTGAATAGCTATTTATGGTATAAGTGAATAATATTGCTTTATTCTCGTGTATCATACAAGATTTTTTCCAATTCGTTATCAGAATTAAAGAATTTGCGTGAAGTATCACATCGTCAGGTGACTACGAAAATTTCAAGGATAGTGCGAATTTTCCTATTTTTTAAAACTTTATTCACGTTGTCAATGGTTATAGTGATTATAGTGAAAATGTAAACATTTTATTCACCCATTCGATTAAAGTGTAGTTTTACCGATGAGAATCAATATACATAATGAGCATTTTAATAATGCGAATTGGAAAAAATAAATTCTATACCAACACTGTGTTGTAAACTTGATTAATACTCAAGAAAAACATCAGAATCTGAAAGTTTAATTCTAAAATTCTAAAAAATTGTATTGAATTATACCAATTCCATACAAACAGTAGCGTCCTTAAGGTTCTTCTTGTATTAAAAATGAAAAATTTTAGTCCTTCATTCCCTTTTTTATGTATTGGGGGAACTACTCCATATGTATCCCCTGGACCTCAAAATCCAAAATGCGAATAAAACTTGTCAAAATCTGCGATATATAAAATCAATGGTTGAAACTATAATAAAATTACAAGATAAGAATATTAAACAAAACTATGAAAAAATCATAACAATATTCAAGAATAGCTCTATATAAATTTTACAAAAGCAATAATTATCAAAAACATCAAGTCTCAGCAATTTTAAAAGTATAACATAGAAATTCTATAGGAGTACAAGTAGTTTTTACAAATCCAAAAATTAGCTCAATTTGTTTATACAATTTCACAACCAATTTATTAATATCTGAAAGATTACCATGTCGCACCATGAATATTCTAGAAATTTTATAGATTTGGAACTAGTTAGAAATTGTGAAATTAAAAAAAAATTGGTAATGTCAAATATCCACGAAAATGCAAAACAATACAAACGTAGTATAGTCAGATATTTTTTTAATGCGAGTAACCATTAGGAATATTTCATATAAGTGCGATTGGTACTGACTAGTTTAGTTTGTTTTTACGTTTATGGGGGATTGGTAATACTGTTATAAATGAGACAAACCCCTTAAAATTACTGACAACGAAATTTCAATTTGATTGACACTCGTTTCAACTAACTCAACACGACCAATCTTTCTGTCGACCTTTCGACCTCATTAACATTACCTCATTAATAACCCTTTTTACAATACAAAAGTTTCCCTTACTTAAAAGTTAGTAACACAAGATATAAGTCACTAAAGTTACTACATATGGTTACTTACTTTACAAAAATCTGACTATAAGTGTAATTTTGAAATATCATGTAATTTTGGTAGACCATGGGTGGCAGGTTTTACTTAAATCTGTCACGTTTTAGAATAGTTTTACATTATTTGCTGTAACTTCTAAATAGTGTAGTGAACGCATATATTAGGGATATTATCTCTAACTGGCTATTGACCAACTGGTCCTTCTATCGTATGATTTGTGTAAGTGTGTGTATATATAATTTGACAATATATATCCTATTTGAAGGTATTTTGCATACAAAATAACGACCCTAGAGCAATGATTTATTTATATGAATCCTAGGGTCATAATGAGAATATAAACATCATTTGAATTCATGGACACAACTTGTATTTCAATAACCATAAATGATATAACCATTATTCTGTGTCATAACTAATAACATATAACGAAAAGTCAGTTTTACATGTTAAATTTACAATACAAATTACCCGAAAATGAATTAGAAAGAAAAATGGTAGAACAAAAAACCTTTGAATGCCCCACGGACTAGCATCATGAGCTTAGCGTTCTCGGTCGATGTACATTATATATCCCTCGGGCCAAAGGCCCTCGGGTTATACACTATCGACTTTATGCGCTTATTTGACTCAAAATAATCTTGACTCAAGACCATTGGTACCTTAATAACTATAATTATTTGAATGGAAATCCACTGATAAGAGGTCAACTTACATTTGTGAGGAGCTACCAAATGTCTAGGAACTTACCTGAAACAAACATAAGGATAATTAGTTATAATCAATAAACCTATACAGAATACATTATGGTAATATACTATTCGTATACTAATAGTACGTAAACTTCAACACATACACAAACTTATAATATTCACTCCACAATAAAATTAGAATAAACTCTTATGAATGAAACAGTAATTTTTACAGGGCATATTAATGGAGTCGCGCTGAATCTGCAAATCTACGACAAGATTCAAATTTAGACTTATTTCCTTCCAAATAAAATTCTATAAAAGTGAAGCTTGCAGGTCAGTCAGAGCAAAGGTGGTGTATCAAAATAATTTAATTTAGATTTTCAAATAAGTTAGAGTTCACGTGTCCAATTTACGTGAATATTAGAGAGTTGACTGTCAGGCCATTCCCAATGAGAAAATATTGTATATAATTATTAATATCGGGACCAAATTAACTTGGATGTGACGCATCGCGAGTATTTTTGAATGTCAATGTAATTAAATATTTTATTCAATTCCCACGATTTAACGTGATATTATACACCTCTTAGCAATCGTCATAAATAGTTATTTATGTGAAACGTGAAATGTGTATATGTATATGTATATTTGTATATATGTTTTAATCCACTTGTTAATTATTAAGTTTTAGTTTACTCTAAATCAAGAGCATACAACATTATTTTTATAGAATACCTTTTACTTCAAGGGCACCAACTATTCCTACTTCTGAGGCTGCATTTGAAACCCCTTCTGGTATAAAACTAGTATAATCAGCGATTTTTCATTTGGGATAATAACTGTCAGTTTGGTTTTCCACCGACTTCCAGTAACTAAACTGTTGTTCGACAACATTTAATAAAATATTGTATAAAATACGAAGTGGATGGTGAAAAGTATCCACTTAACTCACTTGTTATATAAATATCTATTATCTCACAGAAGTAATATAAATAGACATTGTATTATCGTTTTTTCGTCATAAGTGGCAAAAATAGGTGTTCTCAGGGTTGTTTTGAAACAAACCACGACAACGGTTATTTTATTTACTAGTGACTAGAATAACTTATTTTAGTCACGCAAAAATGATACATTGTTTTCAACAATGTTCATTTATATTGCTTCTGTGAGATAAAACGTTGTACATCGGGCGTGAGCGAAATGCCATTATAAGTTCGCGAGACTTACCTCAATGGTGAGTTAATCACTCGCGTATAATAATGCATTTCTCTTACTTATAATATAATGTACTATTATTTTAGTTCACAGAAGCAAACAAATTATTTGCAAAAAAATTTACAATAAATATTTCGTGTTCTGTTTTTTTTTGTTGTTGAAAGGCAGTATATAAAATAAGGCAGGATATAAATAAATCATTTAACTAAAAATGATATTATTTTTGTTTCTTTGATTATTTTGTATAATTTCCAAATAAATTTTATAAAACACCTTATTTTGCTTAATTGCTGGTAATGACTATATTGCCATAGAAACTATAGAGATTGCACAAACCTTTTGCAGAAAATCTGAATCGTGCAACAATACGGATAATTTTACTCGAATATACAGTTAATTTGAATGGAAACTAATCCAATAATAGATTAAATGGGATATGTTATAACTGCTGGATGATTTTGAATATACCAGTCTAATTAACTGCTGTGAAAACATATAATAAACCTCTTTTGTAGCAATATTTGCATATGGAAAACTCTAGGTATAATTTAATAAATTAATATGGCCTCGTTTCCTTGATTTAATGTTGAGTAAACCAGATATGCACCTGTAGCTACTTTGTATAAATATATATTTTTTAATTATTATATATATTAATTACTATATATTTTTTTGTAGTGATATTTATCAGTTGCATTACAATGACCGTAGTAAGTACCCAATTTAAAGCAAAACAATATTAAACTTTTATTTTCAGACTACCCTTAATAGGGTGCATTCCAATAGTAATATATACGTTTAATTAAATTCGTGTTATTCTATTATCGAGAAAAATATTCTACATAAAATTTCACAATTTTTATTAGTATATACTGCCTTTAAAAACATAGAACACCAAGTATTTATTGGACGATTTTATTGAAATTACTGGAATTTAACTATTTTAATTAATTTAAATATCGTTAATTTAAATCAAATCGTTCAATAAATACTTGGGTGTTCTATTTTTTTAAAGGCAGTGTAGACTAATGAAAATTGTAAAATTTTAAGCAGAATATTTTTCTCGATAAGAGAAAGTTTTTTTTCTTGAAAGGCAGTATATTATGATACAAGTGCATAAGAGAGCCGTTCAAGCACTACACCGTTAAAAGCACTCCGCTTCGCGTTGAGCTCTGAATCTCAACGATCGTATTTTAAAGGCTCTCTTATGCACGTGTACCATATGTTATTTTTATTATACCTGCACGACAATGTAGAAGTAATGAGAAAATAAGAAACGTTTAGATTTATTTTAAAAGGTAGGTACAAGTGAATGTCATTTTTAAACGTAAACATGGTGAAGCATTTGTTTAAAGAATGTCATCTGCTGTAGAGGTTATGTTATCAACGGAATTCGAAATATTCAAACTATTCAAAGAACCAATTATAAGGAGTATAAAGCTTTTGGTTTCTGGTTTTCGGATTTTCAGCAATAGTAAGTGTAGATTTAAAATTTATTTCAATAGAATTAGCGCTGCCTGACGTTTGTTGTCGATTCAAGTAGGGCAGTAAATGAGCCGTTAGTAGGCAACTTAAAACACGCCGTGCTAGAAAGACGGATTTTTACACGCTTGTTAGTTCGATAAGCAAACATTATGATGCATGTATAATAAAAATATATTTTTATCTACAAACTAAAACTTTTCCTGTGTTGATTTTATGTGATTTTAAAATGTTATTATTTTTCTTGTCTTTAAAGCTGATATATAGTATATATTTTATATAAATCTGCTCAATATTACGTTTTCAAACTGAATGAGCATTGTCATAATCTAACAGCCAAATGAATATATTATTTAATTTTTTAGAAACATGATATTATTTTTTTTTGTCATGGATACAATCTATGAAAAGCAACTCATATCTCCCTAGGGAGATGTCAATTTTTTTCACTCTCAATCACATTTTTTTCTCCTTCAACCTTATGACCACTTGACAATTAGATCGTACAATTGACAAATTTTCCATTCAAGACGGTACTTGAAGATGAGTAATTTTGCGTCTGCTCATGGCCTCCACTGCCACTCGCAGATGCCGACGATCTTACTTTTTCAGTCTCTTCCAGTCCAGCAATCACGCGTGTAATTTTATTCTTGGATGCCATGCTGTCTGCCAAGTAGCCTTCCGCTACTGTAGAGCTTTTCCATCCACCCAGACGCTTCAGATTGGTCATACTTACTCCTCCATCTGCTGCCAAAGTTGCAGATGTTCGTCTTAAACAGTGACCTGTGAAAGATTTCGGATTCGGCAAACCCAAGTAGACAGCAATTTTTGACGGAATGCTGCCAAATGTGTTTTTCCCAACAGGTTGCACTGTACATTTTCTGTTTCTGTACGATAAAAAAAACCTTGAGACTCCTGCAGGATGCAAACACATGTATTCTCTGATAGGCGACAACGCATTCAGTCTCTCCTCTTCAACTATAGTAAAGGATCTCTTTGCCAATGTTTTAGTGTCCGGAATCTGCACCACAATTACTGAACCCCTGTCACTGATGTCTCCAATTTGCATTTTGACCAATTCGTCAGTTCTGCAAGCGCCAAACATACCCATAATTACTACCACTTTAAACATCAAATTAGTGTCATTCGGTGCTTCTCGTAAAAACATATCAACCTGTTCACGCGTCAAGACCTCAAACTTCTTGGGTTCATATCCTTTGTTTTTTCTTTTAAGGAATGTTTCCAATTCGTGGTAATTTGAAATATCAATGCCATCTCTCAATAATAACATAGATTTAATCATCGAAAGCTTGCTCCACAACGTATTCGGACTAAACGAATTTGACAAATCTTGAAAATATGCCAACATTACAGTTACACTTATAACTGTGACATCATTTTTTAACATCCACTCATGCAATCGATCATATTCTTTTGCGAATAAATGTTCCAATTTTTCTGGTACCAATAATTCACGGGCTTTTTTGGCTTTTTCATTTACATTTTGAGTAATAATACCTTCTGCCATTTTTATTATGACTTTTATATACTGTCAAACAACTCATAGCAACCTCGGAAATAAACATTGTGGATCGATACAATACCTAAAAATTTTACCAATATGTTTCTAAAAAATAAAATATTGTATGCACCACGGAAGATATGGATGTTTTTTTCCTGAGGTTGACAGGATTACAAACCGAGGGCCTTTGGCCCGAGGTTTGTAAGTCAACCGAGTTGACTTACAACTCGGTTGTAAGTCAACTCGGTTGTATCCTTTAATGCATAAATATCTATTTATATGGTGGTGAAAACCTAGCATTCAAGTTAGCCAAAAATGTGGGTGTATCTGCAAACACATGAGTGAAACATAGTAATGATAAGGCTATTGATCTTAAATTGCCGGACTTCTTATTGTGTTTCTACAAAAATCCAAATCTCAGCGATACGGGAGGATATCAGATTGACGGAATTAGGTCATATCTCACTAGAGAGTTCAGCGGAGAAGATGCCTAGAAGTTCATCAAAGAATGCACTAAGGAAACATATGCAAGTGGACCTCCAACGGCTCTTAAACTGGCACAGTGCGGATATACCATGACTGCTTAAGATCGCAAACAGAACATCTATATTTGTTTTTAATTGAATGTAAACTTTACTGCGTATTAAAATCGAATATGAATTATACATATTTTATTTGTTATCTTCACCTCACCACCCACAGAGCATATCAGTGCATGTTTTTATACTACTAATAAGCATAATTATAAGTTAATATATCAAGTTAAACTATTTTATTCGTAAACATCACAACAGATATCATATGTTTGGCTATACAAGAATTAACTATATTCAATTCACGACCTTTTTGCAACAGTGTAGCCTGGGTTTTCTTTTTGTCATGTTGGACAAACTGATTCAGTGATGCAGCGGATTATTTTTTGTGTCGATGCCTATAAGACATTTGCTTCCTACTACATTGTATAATATATAATATAATAGCATTTAATACAAATTGGCATACCTAAGTCTTCACACAATCCTTGTCCAAATTGCAATAAATTGAATATTTTTCAATGCATAATTTTTCATTTTCTTTGCTACCGTTCCATTTTCATCTCTAATAATTTAAACTCTACATCTGGCAACAATGTTTTTTTTAAAAGTATAACCTCAAATTGAAAACAACTTATCCTAAAAAAAATTGACTCGTTCCATTGGGGAATTGAGTTGTTTCCGAAACACTACCAACAAAATTACAAGATATTCATAGACTCCCCTGACGCAAAAACATCGTGAATGGAGAGTAAATTAGACTAACCTCAAATTAGTTTAAAAATATGTTCAGTTTGCTAGTGAATTAAGTTAGGTCAATTTCATGGAATAAAATCGTAAAATGACCTTAAATTAAAAAAAATTAAAATAAATATTCACATCCAAGAAATGCTCCATGTATAATTGCACATATAAGCAATCATTTAGAATAGCTTTCCACAAACGCCATTGATATTTAAATAAACAATGTACATATCATAATAATAATCTAGAAATACACGATACAAATATTAAGAAATACTACTAAATCGTTTAAAATACAAAATTCCATACAATTTATTCGAAATTCTACTAATAATAAAAAAAATATATATATAAAAATCTCGCCAATCTCATAAATTTAATATAAAAATCCTAAATACTTTACATTAGAATTACACCAATTCGACAAAAGTTCAACAATAGTCTACTCACTCCTAAGATCCCTAGATATATAAAAAATGCTTGTACATGTAGGGATTTCAACACTTGGTTAAGAAAAATCACAATGCCAAAGTGAGTATTCAGTGGTTGTATGCAAAAACATAAATACTGAATTTCATAAGTCCATAAAAGTATTAAAATATTTACTACAACTCTTAAGTTATTTAAAATCTTCCAGATATTTATAAATTGGCCGAAACATATGCGAATTTTAAAACTTTTCTCGAGCGTTGAACAAAAATCGACGACGAAGTTAGCGTTGGCAATGTCAAGTCATGGTTGCACTAAGATAAAATCTGACATATTGCACGCATGCAAGTGTAATCTTAGTGCAGACATGACTTGAGGTTGCCGACGCCGATTTCGTCGTCTATTTTTGTTGAACGCTCGTTAGAAGCAAAATCACAGAGTTAAAGTTTTCAAAGCCATGTGAATATTCGTGAGAAGACATTTTAGAATATATACGAAGAGTCAAATTGCTATTCTTATCTCTAACAGTGGTTTGGTGCAATCTACGTTAATCGAATGACAATAATATTCAAAATAGAGTTGTTTTCGATACAGAGGAACAAAATAATATACTGACGCTTAGTGGAGCTACCACTGAGCCTGAAAAGGTTCTTAGGTCGGGAAAAAGGAGCAGCGAAAGACCAATTCCACTGCAGATTGGTTTTCGAGATGTAATTGTTACCAGTGAGGTTTTACAATCTAACCATAAAAATGAAAACCTGCAGTTTCACTTCCGGTAGGATCTCACCTTGCAACAGATGAACTACTTCAAGTCAGTTAAAGTTGACTTTAATAATAGAGTCGCTAATGAAAACATTAGCATTTGAGTTAGGTATAATTTGACCTCCTAAAGGAATTGAAACATTTAACCCTATTCAAATTCCTTTATTAAATACATTAATCCTATTAACCTCAGGATTAACAGTTACTTGATTGTGAAAAGGGTATATGGGAGGTTATGTTGAAATGTGGATGTCACAAATAATAAACATGATGTTAATATAGAAAATGCCTTTTTAATATGTTGTTTTATATCTTATAGTATTAATTTTGCACCTTACAAGATTGAACTCAAGTGGATTGAGAATGAGGATTTAAGAATTGCGAAGAACTCAACTCTACCGAATTAATTTAAACAAAAAATGACAATGCAAAATAACTGATCCCCCAGAAAGGTCAAAGCAAAATAAACTAGTCAGTACCAATCGCATTTATAACATATTCCTAATGGTTACTCACATTAAAAAAAATCTAGCTGTAGGTCGATTACTATCAAATGTTCGTTAAAATGAAAAAATTTGAAAAACTATAAAGAAGAAAGAAATTTGATATTTCATACAAGAAACAATAAAGCTAAATTTATCATTACTTTAACTAAATTATTATTTAAAATTGCGAAATTCTACGGATTTGGACGAAATAAATGAAAAATCCCAAGTGAAAAAGTACATACAAAAAAAAAGGAATAAACAAACAAAAGCATTCGTGGAATTTCAGTTCAAAGTTTATGTCTTTATGTATTTTAATTTATTTAAGATTTATATATCTTAATGTTTTGGGGATAATGCAATATTATTATAAATTGCTTGAATATTAAATTATGTTAGATAGAATTATATTTTTAATAATGAATGAATGAAGAATAGTTTTACGATTGAAATCATTTACACAAAATTAAAATAATTTTATTTTTATGATTATTTTGTATTAATTCGTAGTAATTTTTATAAAATACTTAATTTTAATTCATTTTTGGTAATGATTATAAAGTAATAGAAAACAAATTGCAAAACATGTTTGTTGCAATTAAGAATTAAATAATAAAAATACAGAGGATTTCATGTAAATATATAGAAAACCATTGGTTATAAATATATAATGTCAATGCCAATAGGAACTCATCGAATAATAGAACGAATGGAATCTGTAATAAATGCTTGATGTACCATGTTTTGATTCACTATTCTAATTAAATGTTACAAAAATGTAACATGCTCTTTTATAATAATATTTGAATACAAGTAACAATAATTTATGAAATTAATATGGCCTTGTTTCCACAATTTATTGTGGAGTAAACATATATAAGCACAAAGTACTTCGTATAAATATTATATGCTGAGGCTGAATAACATTGCGATAATATGAAGACTTTTTGTGTAGTACTGTTTCTCAGCTGCATTGCAATGACCATTGTAAGTATCCAATTTTATAAATACTATTATTACACTCTGATTATTAATTTTTCAACTACCCTTATAAGGTGCATTCGAGAAGTAATATATAAAATTGTTATAATTCTTTTATCGAAAGTTCTCTTAGTCAAGACATTCTGTTAGAATTTTGCAGTTTGAATCCGAAAGGTTTTCCTGACGCATATGATTTGAAACTTTTAATATTTTGGATTATATTTGATATTCACTTATATATTTTTATTGAATTCTGACGTTTTAAACTGACCTTATGTACCACTTAGTAGACATCATAAGCAGTTGTTTATCTTCAAGTGAAATAAAATCTTCATGAGTCCACTAGTGAATTTAAAACTTTTAATTCATTCAAAATCAAAATCATACAACGTCGATTTGATAGAATACCTATAATTTCGAAGACAAAAACTTTCCACTGCTTCTGGGGCTTCATTTGGAACCCCTTTTGGTACAAAACACTGCAATGGTCAAAATTTTTATTTGACAATAAATGTCAGTCTGACTTTTCACCAAATTGATATTCTAAAAGTGAAATGTGTAGCTTCTAAACTGTTCTCGAGAACATTGTATAAAATATTCTATAAAACACGCGAGTTAAGAATGTTTTTCACTCGAATAAATTAGCCCAGTCGTCCCAACGGGTTGGAGGCCTAAATTTTATTCTCGTGAAAAACATCCACTTAACTCTCTTATTATATAAATAACCATTATTCAATTCTGATGTTTTCAATTGACGTTACATACCTCTTAGCAGACATCATTAGCAGTTGTTTATCTTCAAGTGAAATAAAACTTTCTTGATTCCACTACTGAATTTAAAACTTTTAATTCATTCCATATCAAAATCATACAACATCGATTTGATAGAACACCTTTAACTTCGTGGACACAAAGTTTCCCAATACTTCATTTCGAACCCCTTCTGGTACAAAAACACTGCGATTGGGCTTTAAAATAATGATTTGACAATAAATGTCAGCTTTACTTTTCACCGACTTGATAATATAAAAATGAAATATGTAACTTCTAAATGTTTTTCGACAAAATTGAATAAAATAATGTATAAAATACGTGAGTTAAGGATGTTTTTCATGAGAATAAAACTTAGGTCACAAGCCCGTCAGGGCGAGGGGCTAATTTATTCGAGTGATAACATCAACTTAACTCACTTGTTATATAAATAACTATTATATCATAGAACAATCCAGCTAAAATAAATCAAGAATATTTAGTTTCGTTACTTATACTTAATCAATTTTATTTGTATATTCAAGTTTATGTTTCTGCTACGTGAGTTAAGGATGCTTTTCATGAGAAGAAAACTTAGGTCACAAGCCCGTCAGGGCGAGGGGCTAATTTATTCGAGTGATAACATCCACTTAACTCACATGTTATATAAATAACTATTATATCATAGAACAATCCACCTAAAATAAATCAAGAATATTTAGTTTCGTTACTTATACTTAATCAATTTTATTTGTATATTCAAGTTTATGTTTCTGCTATTTAATAATAATAAAGGCATACAGATTTCGATCGATTTGTGCTAAACAGTTTTAGTTGAGCAAATATTTTCTCCTGATATGGTAATACTGATAGCAGGTAAACTTCTCATGCAGCTTAAGATAGTCTGCATGACAAATCTAGCTGCAGTATCTGCCACGTAATGAATTTCCTCTGTTTTAAATATGCATGAAAATTATCAATAACATGTGCATATTATCTAAGATATAAAAGGTTTACATGTAATTATTGTTTACAGTGTGATGTAGGTGTAGCAATGAAACAAGTCATTGAAGAGTGTTTGATAGAAACGGGTCTCACAGCAGATATATGGAAGAGTGTTGGCGAGAAGAAGTTCGATGATCCTAAATTGCCAGAGTTAATGTTGTGTATCTACAAGAAAATTAATTTTTTGAATGACAAGGGAGAATATCAGGTAGACGGGATCAAGGATGGACTCACTGCAATGTTCAGCGAGGAAGTTTCCACTAAGTTTATCACAACCTGCACTAAGGAGACGTACAAAACTGGACAAGAAGCAGCTCTACACCTAGTCCAGTGCGCCGCAGAAATTATTCCGGCCTGGAATTAGTGTGGCTGAATTATGTTTTATTGATTGTATCGAATATATACCGCACATTAAATTTGACTCTTAATTACGAAATATTATTACTTGTTTATTTAAGGACGGCGTGTTGGTGCCGGTATGGCTTTCTACCGCCCCGTTTTGCTGCGATCTTCCACATTTGGATTTTTTTCATCATGCACATTGGAAGCTTAACGTTCACGTACTCTATAACAGTTCACTGGATCACCTGATTCAGTTCTTGAACGAGCATGTACAAATTATTATTATTATTATTAAAGAAGCATCAAATACCACAAAATATACCTTAATTCTTAAAAATTTCAAATTGCCCATACAACTTTCATAAAAAGTGACATTTGAAAAACTTTCATAATACACCATTGAAATTTAGAAGAAAAAATAATGCTTTTTTTAATCGTCAAGATCAGGATATTACCTCTGTAAGTATTCCCCTACCCAAAACATAATATGGAAAACAGGTTGATACTACTAACCTAATCTAACCCTGCCGGAATATAAATTAAGCGTAACATAACCCAACCTTGCCCAACAGAATGACAATAACATTAGTATGTCATGGCCTTAGATTATGAGGGGTGCATTTACGACCAAATTCTTAGTATGTTATCTTCGAGATATTTTTAAATTATTAAAAATTTAGGATTTTCAAAACTTCATTAAAAAAAATCAATATTCCACATATATGTATGTAAAAAGGGAAAATGCTTGAGAGGTCAGTAGACAATGTGTGAGTATACAGAAAATTCCAAACAATTATAAAATGATGACACTTAAAGTGAATAGGTACCGCTCTTTGTTTTTTAATAAAAAATACAAAACAATACTAAAATCGTATAATTCCGAAATTTCATTCGATTTCAGTAGACCATTTACTCATAAAGATTTTAATTTAGGAATATTTTTGCGCACTATTGTGCAATTTCTAAAACCTATCATTTGAATTTGCTTGAAATTTATAGTTTCTATTAATTGTATATAATTATAATCTAAGTATTGCACTTTGTCATCGCATCCAAATTCATCGCTCTTGATTTTAGTTTTAATGTTTGGGTAATTACGGGTAATGGTTGTTTTGATGAATTTAGATCAAATGTGGCGACATTCGGATCGACCTCCATTGAAAATAGACAAGGACTAAGATGTTGACAGTCATCGTCATGGTTTTGAGTTATGTGTGACTAAAATAAACTTTTTAAACACAAGTGGCTAAAATAGGTGTTGTCAGGGTTGTTTACAAACAAACCACGACAACGGTTATTTTATTTACTTGCCAGTAGAAAAAACTTATTTTAATCACGCAAAAATTATAGGATGTTCTATGTAAGCCTTGAAAAGTTTCTTCTCGAATGATATGTTCAGTTTTAAAACGACAGTATCAAATGCATTGCTAAAATGTAAGGGTTATGCAAAATAGATCATTTTAAATATCAACACTGTTTTGAGAAAATTTATCCTACTCTCAAATATTCCAATTCAAATTGTACCGAGCTGGCAATAGTATACGGAGAAAGTACTCAAATATTCAAATTCAAATGGTATCGAGCTGGCAATAGTATACGGATTTTGAGAAATTTATTTTGAGTACATTATGCTGACAATGATTCCAATCAAGCGAAATGTCTAATATAATCTCAAAATTTAATAGTAGGTTCATGATGCGTCGCTATTGGTCATCATAAAAGAACTAGGAGATGCCATATTTCAACTGAAGAAATGAAATGAAATGTATCATGTTATGCCAAAGAAGAACCAATATCCATTTGGTAAATGAGTTACTACTTCGTGATTAACGGTTGATGATTGTTGATTGAACGGGATTGATGGGATTACTCTCGAAAGATAATGCACTGAAATTAATCTCGCACAATCCGTATACCAGCCAGTTCTGTATCATTCCCTTATTTAAACACTTTCTTGAGTTGAATACATTTTCTGTCAACAGTTTTGACATTTGAAATGACCGAGTTCTTGTAACGCGGCCTGTAATTTTGGTTGCATACCATTGAATTTTAGCAATGAATTTGACCATGTCGTTTCAAAACTGAACATAGCCTATATTCAGCGATAAAAAAAACGTGCGGTATAATTATTATAGTAATAAAAAATACTAATAAAAATAAACAAGCATTTAATTAATCGAATGTTCATTGATATTGCTTCTGTGAGATAAAACGTTGTTTACCGGGCGTGAGCGAACTTGCAATATAAGTTCCGGAGACATACCTCAATGGTAATCAGTCACTCGCGTATAATAATGCATTTCTCTCACTTGTAATATAACATAGTATTATTTTAGTTCACAATGCAGGCGAATTATTATCAGAAAATTGTACAATAAATATTTACTGTTTTTTTTTGTTTTTGTTTTTGTTGAACGGCAGTATATTTTAACTAAAATTGATCTTATGTTTGTTTCTTTGATTATCTTGTATAAATTCCAAATAAATTTTATAAAACACTTTATTTTGCTTCATTGCTGGTAACGACTATATTGCCATTGAAACTATAGAGACTGCAAAAACCTTTTGCAGAAATATCTGAATCGTGCAACAATACGGAAAATATTACACGAATATATAGTTCATTTGAATGGAAACTCATCCAATGGATGATTAAATGGGATATGTCATTACTGCTGGATGATTTTAAATGTACCATTCTAATTAACCGCTGTGAAAATATATAATATGCCTCTTTTGTAGCAATATTTGCATATAGAAAACTGAAGGTATAATTTATTAAATTAATATGGCCTCGTTTCCTCGATTTATTGTTGAGTAAACCAGATATGCACCACCTGTAGCTACCTTGTTTAAAAATTATTTTTAAAATTATTATACACCTATATTAATTACATTTTATGTAGTGCTATTTGTCACTTGCACTACAATGGCCGTAGTAAGTACCCAATTTAATACAAAAAAATATTATACTCCGATTCTCAGACTACTCTTATACAGTGCATTCGAATAGTAATACGTAAGTTTAATTAAATTTATGTAATTCTATTATCGAGAAAAATATTCTACTAAAAATTTTACAATGTTCAAAACTAGTATATAGGGGAGAGGTGGCATGAAAGGGACACTTTTGTTTTAAAGAGTCATGTAAATAAATGAGTAAATAGTTTGAAGAGTTACGAATATTATTGAAAACTTCAATTAGTTAACTACTGAAGAAAAATATAATATTAAATGAGTAAATAGTTTGAAGAGTTACGAATATTATTGAAAACTTCAATTAGTTAACTACTGAAGAAAAATATAATAATAAACCTCTTTTTATTCTTAGTTGTATAGGTTTTCATTTAAAAAAGGTGTATTTTGTCCCTTTCATCACTAGCTTGTATTGAAAGGGACACTTCTGATACTTACACTTATGATAGGACAGTGCGAAATAACAAGGAAAACATATTTTATCTACAGGTATTTTACATTACACATACTAAATATCTAGTATACGTACACGTTACAGGATAAGCATGTGTACTGTTAAGTATATACAGGGTGTAACAGAAATACGTGTGTTAATTTTAAACATTGGTAGAACTCGTTAAATAAAACATTTTTTCTATATGTTTTTTTTTTTCAAAAACCAACGTTAAACTGATTTAAAATATGTTCTAGTTTATCTACTAAAACGCGTACCCGCCTATGGTTAAAGTTGTGCAGCGATAAAATCTTTTGTTGTGATGGCAACGGTGTCATAAAGGTACATCATTGCCTGTTAGGCAAAACACGTTTAGGATTTGTGCACTGTACAATCTACGGGCTTCTGAGGCATTTCCAAAGGCTCGGCCATATACCAACACAATATCGGTTAATTGTTGATGAAAATGAAAATTTGGCATTTTGAAATAAACTTCACTTGACAATTATAGTGACAGTACCTGAGAACGGCTCGTTCAGTCAAAATTAGGGGGCAAAAAAATGTAAAAAAACCTGCAAATTTTGAAAAAGAACATATAGAAAATATGTTTTATATAACGAGTTCTACCGATGTTTAAAATTAACACACGTATTTCTGTTACACCCTGTATACTTTAAAATTACATTTTTTAAACTAATTGTAAATCGGTCCTAAATTTCTCTTCTTAAAGATAATTCAACGAAATTAACACTTCCACATATATTGTATGTGTAAGGGATTCAGTACAAATTCCACTCAGAGTCTCAGAGTTTTTATCATTCATCAAGTCAAAATCCGTATTTGATATAACCGTCCCTTTCATAACCGTTTGTTGTGTCCCTTTCATAAATATCACATACAACTTAAAAACATAACTTTTAAAGCTGTAATTTTATCTAAAATGTACTGACTTTTCGTTCTCCAGTAATTGAATATACGATTAATTATATACAATGAAAAACCATTCAGTAACCATTTACAAAATTGCAAAAAACGTTAGAAAAGAATTACAAAATAAATAAAATCACTAGCATAATTCCGCCGTCTGTGAAATAACACATGCTTGTAATTGGGTGCGAATGGGTGTGAATTGGTGGAGCCACACAACATAAATACTTATGTATCGGGGGGATTTGTAATTGTCTCGTAATTTGAATTATCCCTTTCAATACGTGTCTCTTTCATGCCACCTCTTCCCTACTGCCCTTAAAATAACAGAACACCAAGTATTTATTGGACGATCTTATTCAAATTAATGGAGTTTAACTATTTTAATTAATTTAAATTTCGTTAATTTAAATCAAATATTCCAATAAAACTTGGGTGTTTTGTTTTTTTCTTGAAAGGCAGTATATTGTGATTCAAGTGCATAAGCCTTTCAAGCCCTACACCGTTAAAGGCACTCCAGTTCGCGTTGAGCTCTTAAACTCAGCGATCGTGTTTTAGAGGCTCTCTTATGCACGTGTACCATATGTTATTTTGGAAAACATATAGGCCCCACGTTGGGCGCCAATATGTTTTCGCGTGTCTTTTGCCTGCCCGGCGAGACACGGAATAACTTAATTACTTTCGTTTATCAGCCCACAAACGCCAAAATTAAACTATTTTTCTAGATTTTGATATTACTCTCTTTATTCGAAAAAATCACACACACACTCCTTTATTTTTAAGAAAAAATACTCAAAACCATGACGATGGCTATCAACATCTTAGTCCTTGTCTATTTTCAAGGAAGGTCGATCCGAATGTCGTCGCAATTAATCTAAATTCATCAAACCAGCCATTTCCAGTAATCACCCAAACATTAAAACTAAAATTAAGACAGATGAATTTGGATACGATGACAACTTTCATAAAATTCTATAAAATCGAATAACTACGATATATCTTATAAAAGTTTTGAAGTTCTTGCATTTTACAATCAAATTTTAAATATCTCTGAGATTTTAATGGTTTCTTAGTTGATGGAGTTTCTAATAAATATTCTAGAACTGTCTGATTTTGAATGTTAAACATGCCGAAATATTCGAAAATTAAAATTTTAACAAGTAAGATACATGGGTCGAAGAAAACGAAACGGATATCCTGTAGATTGCAAAAAAATTACATAAAATACGGAGGATTTTACATATATGTTCAGAAAACCGTTGGTATATACCGTTGGATGGCATTATAAAATATATAGTATCAATGCCAATAGGAACTCATATAATAATAGAATGAATGGGATCTGTTATAAATGCGTGATGTACCATGTTTTGATTGCACTATTCTAATAACTAACTATTGCAAAAATGTAACATGCCGCTTTTGTAGTAATATTTGCATATAGGTAACAATAATTTGTAAAATGAGTATGGCCTTGTTTCCTCAACTTATTGTAGAGTACACCTATATAAACACAAAGTACTTCGTATAAATATTATTTGCATAAATCAAATAACACTCCGTCAATATGAAGACATGTTGTGTAGTACTGTTTCTCAGCTGCATTGCAATAGCCATAGTAAGTACCCAATTTTGAATATAAAATTAATACACTTTGATTGTGAACACATAAAGAACAGAATATACAGGGGTAGATGTATAACTACCCCTATACTGTATATTCGAAAAGTAAGTTATTATATATTTTTATGTTCTCTCAGTAAAGATATATAATAGGTACTGCGATTTATTTAGCTATTTACTAAAGGTTATCCTGCTGCATGTGATTTCAAAGTTTAAACTTTTTATGTATTCTTCTTTGGTTTAATTTATTTTGGATGTATTTACTGATACATAGTTGTTATTTTTATTTAAACAATATATGTAGTAGTTTATTGTATGATGTTTATTTTCCTTTTTTCTTTTTCTGCCTAACTAGTTTCGACTTTCTGAAATACTCATCATCAGAGGCCTTATTTTTAGCAGAAGTATATACTATATACAGGGTGTCTCTAAATTATGTGGAAATGGCTTAACGACAGATTACTGGGATCAAAAGAAGATGATTTAACAAAACTTATTTATATACAAACGCGTTTGGTATAGCCAGTATTCAGCTTCAAAGTTAATTTAAAAAAAAACAAAATTTGCTTATAAAAAGAGAACGTTTACATTGATTTGGATGTCGTTTGGTATGACACTTTAACGGGTATAACTCATATTTTGACATAATATTGTTATTATCAGTAGACCGGTTAGGTATAAAACAAGTGAGGCTCAACATTAATACATTCATATTTTTTAATGAGAAAAGCAATTAAATTTAAAAATCAAATCGGACGCAGGCATTCGATATTAACTTTTTTTGTATTTTTATAGTGCTTGATATCTGTTACAGTTTCGGCACAAAAAAATAAAATATGAGTGACTGCGCTACACTCGTGCGGAAACTTATGATAAGCTTATGAGAGTCTGCACGAGAAGTTTAGCTTTACCATCGTCCACGTACTGAAACTTCTACGTTTTAAATATGTATAAAGATTATCTATAATATGTGCAAATAATACAGCAGCTAAATGTTTTACATGGAATATTTTTTTACAGTCTGATGAAATTCTAGTAATGAAACAAGTCAATGATGAGTGTGTTAAAGAAACTGGTCTCACTTCAGATATATGGAAAAATGTTGACGACAAGAAGTTCGATGATCCTAAATTGCCCCCGTTCATGTTCTGTATCTACAAGAAAGTAAATTTCCTGAATGATAAGGGAGAATATCAGGTAGATGCGATTAAGGCTGCGTTCACTGAGAGTTATGGCGAGGAAGTTGCCACTAAGTTTATCACTACGTGCACCAAGGACACGTACGAAACTGGACCAGAAGCTGCTCTACACTTCGTCCAGTGCACCGAGAAAATTATTCCGGGCAGGAAATAGTATGGCTACAATGTTCTTTGTTGATTGTATCGAATATATAAGGCACATTAAAATTGATTCTGAATTATAAACTATTATTATTATTTGTTTATTTACGAACGGCGAATTAGTATTACTACAGCTAACTACGGTCGCAAAGAAGGGGAACTTCACATTTAGATATATATGTTTCATATCTCAACCACTGCAAAAAATTTATTATAATTTCTTTAAATACTAGATTGATTTTCAGCAGTTTTATTTTTCAGCAATTAAGATATGTAAAATTAAAAAAATATCGGTTTAATTTGCTTCAATGCAAATAACACATTAAAAAATGATCAATCAAGAATACAAATCTTAGACCATTAAAAACATTTATTAATAATGATAATGAAGAAATGATAATGAACTTTAAAGAATAACGGTGATTCTGTCCGCAAGAACATCAAAATCTATAATATATTATATTAAATCATCTTATTTATTTTTAAATTTAAATAAATAATATAAACATTTCTATATTATTTAATAATTAAAATAATAAACAAAAACTAAAATTGATTGATTTAGTCTCTTAAACTTCAAACGGCTTCTCCCTAATGTAAATCCTTCTTTACCTGTAATAATTACTATATTTTTTTATTAGTAGAGGTTTTAATAATCGAAAAAAAATCGGTTAAATTTGCTTCAATTCCAATAACACATTAAAAATGATCAATCAAGAATACAAATCTCAAACGTTAAAGAATAACGGTGATTCTGTCCGCAAGAACATTAAAATCTATAATATATCTTATATCTTATTTTTTTTTAAATTTAAATAAATAATTTAAAAATTACTATATTATTCAATAATTAAAGTAATAAACAAAAACTAAAATATATTGATTTAGTCTCCTAAACTTCAAACGGCATCTCTCTAGTGTAAATCCTTCTTTACCCGTAATAATTATTAATTTTTTTTATAAATAGAGATTGCAGGACGTTCATGAGAAATATTAAGAGTATTTAATACAATTGCGCTAAATTCATAAAAAGTCGGTGCTTAAAATAATGTCTTCGAAATTAACCAGAAACAATAAGAAATTAATGAAAATATTTCAATTGTCCCATAAAAATTTCACAAAACATCACTTTTTTTTTCCTAACAAGCCTTGATATACATGGTGTATCAGCCAAATGGAATAAATTCTATAATAAATAAATGGGGGCGTGTTCGAAAAAACGCTCGGACACGTCGATTGTTATTTTTAGTTGCGCATTTTTTTCAACAAAAACTTTTTATACAGGGTGTGTCATGTGACCGTGGCCAATACCAACTTTCTTATTTTAAAAGCAACACCTGGTATATTATTCAATTTTTGGATTCTTCAGAAAATTCTAGACATATTTCATGTACAATGTCCTATACCTATCTTCAACTGTTTACTGCCCCATTACCAAATCAATGTCCGGAACTACCTCAACCGAATATTTCCAAATCGGTGGATAGGGAGGCGAGGATCGATGGAATGGCCAGCACGATCCCCTGATCTGACGTCATTAGACTTCTTCTTATGGGGATATGTCAAAAGTATTGTATACAAAACTAAACCCCTCGACTCAGCTGACTTAAGAAGACGAATAATGCTTGCGATTAGATCGGTCACGCCTGAGATGTTGAGTAACGTTAGAATAAATTTCTATTTAAGATTAGGATGTTGCCAAGACGTTCACGGCGAGCATTTTGAACATCTCCTCCATTGAAATTTATTGTTTTTTTTTTGTTTTTTTACATTATCAAGAAATAAACAGTATTACTTATTAGTTTTTGAGTGTGTTGTAACGAATTTCTGTAATCAAATAATTTTCTTTTTTTAATGTTAATTTTTGCAATAAATCTGAAAACACTTAATATTTCCGAAACAGTTGAAGATAGGTATAGGACATTGTACATGAAATATGTCTAGAATTTTCTGAAGAATCCAAAAATTGAATAATATATCAGGTATTGCATTTAAAATAAGAAAGTTGGTATTGGCCACGGTCACATGACACACCCTGTGTAAAAAGTTTTTGTTGAAAAAAATGCGCAACTAAAAATAACAATCGACGTGTCCGAGCGTTTTTTCGAACACGCCCCCATTTATATATTATCGAATATATTCCATTTGGCTAATACACAGTGTATAGAAGAAAGACGTTGAAAAAATTAGTGAAAATAATCAAGAATAAGATATTACTTCTGTATGTATCCGCCTTCTCAAAAAAATCGGAATAATAGATTGATATTACTGCTGTAGCCTAACCTTACCTGACATAACCTAGCCCAACCCAAAATAGCAGAGCAGGATCACAATAAGTTGCCTATGGCATTAGATTATTAGGAGCATACTTTGGAACACCTAGACACATTTACGTTACTATGTTATCTCTGAGATACTTATAAATTACGTACAGAAAAACGTAAAGAAATAGTAGAAATACGTTAGAAAAACTGTACAAATTTCAAACCTTCGATAAGAAATAACACAATGCAATAGATATGAATGGAAATTGGAAAAAAAAACCTGAGAGGTCAGTAGACAATGCGTTCGAATACACAACATGCCGAACAATTCTAAAATTTAGACACTTTAAAATTAATACATACAGTATTTATTTTTGTAAAATATGCTGATTGATGAAAAAAATCGTATAATACAGAAAATTCACGCAATTTTAGTAGAGCAACGTTTCGTTTCGAAGAAATCATCATCAACTTTATATTTTTATATGGACGATAAATAAAGTACACCCTGTATTAAATAGCATTTCCTATTACGAATTCAGTGATTTGTATCACAGTATGATTTCTCATGTTTGTGTTCAGAAAAAAAAGCTCGAACATTTTGGTGTAGTAGGCGTTTAAATGAGCCACGAAGACAAAATTAATCACCTAATTTTACGATTTTCAGAAAATTAGATGAACAGAATAATTCTCACAATACCACAGTAAAAAAAATAAAGTGTGGTTCTAAATAACTATAATGTATCTATGTTTAATGACTATTCGTGGTAAATTGTTTTTAGTTACTATTTTGGCTACCTATATTTCGTTAAAATTAACTAATAATTGTTGTCTCGTCGTCATTAAATGAACAGAACAATTATCATATCACAGTAAAAACGTAATAAGTGTAGTTCTAAATAACTATAATGTTTCAATCTTTAACAACTATTTTTGCAAAATTATTTTTTGTTACTATTTTGGTATATATTCTGGGTTAAAATTATGTAATAATTTTTGTCTTCGTCGACTATAAATAAACATAACAATTCTCATATCACAGTAAACAAATAATAAGTTTGGTCCTAAGTAGATATACTGTTTCAATGTTTAACAACTATTCTAGGTAAATTATTTTTAGTTACTATTTTGGTATCTATTTTGGGTTAAGATTAGATAATATTTTTTTTCCGTCGTCGTCATAGTTTCAACGCCTAATACAAGAAAATGTTCGAAATCTATTAACAAGCCTTTTTCTAAATAAAAACATTTGAAAAAATACTGTGATATAAATAGTTGAATTTATAATAGGAAATGGTATCTAATACAGGGTGTACATTTTTTACAGGCTTTATAAAAAAATAAAGTTGACGAGTTCTTCGAGACGAAATGTTGTACTGAAAATTTGTAAACACTGTCATGTAGAGCTAAAAATGTGGCAATAATAAAGTGCCTTTGGTTTTCTTATACCTTTTCAAATAACTTCAGAAAAAAATAAAAACGAAATAGCAAGATTTCGGATTTTGTCGAATATCTGCGGAAGTAAGCGGAAATTTCTGGTTTTCTCAAAAGAATATTACTAACCACTAAATTGCGCAACAATTTTGTAATTTAACCGCCTTTGTAACTTTTACGGTTTCAGAGATTCCCATGCTGTTGATCTGTATCTTGGACACCCTGTATAATGCATTGTGAGCGGAATATTGTGCGCGACTGCATGATAAATATGTACAAAATCCTAACAAACTAGAGGACAACGCTGGGTGGACTTTAGATTAGAATACCAAGATATGATAAAGATGTGTCCTAGGCAAATTAGTAGTTAATTATAATATGTGATCCGTTTTAATATCTAACATAAGAATAGTAATATTTATGTTCCCAAAAAAAGAAGGATTTTTCTTATATGAAAATTTAAAATACAGTCAGGCGATTTTCGTTATTTTTTATGACAATTCAGAAAAAAATATTATCAACTTTGTAAAAGACAAGAAAAAAATCTGTATTCTGATAACTTTCAGTTACCAGAAATAGCATTAAATTTCAGATTTCTACGAATTACTTAAAAATTAAATTTCCACAAAATTAAAAAAAAAATACAAAAATTGGACAGATTGAATATTTGATGCAATTTTCGCAGACAATATTTTATTTAAAAGTGTCCACTGTAAAAGACCATAACAAAATCTACATTTTGGTAACTTTAACTAAGTAGTTAACAGAAATTGCATTAAATTTCATAATGCTACGAATTACATGCAAATTTGCACAAAATGGGTGAAAAATAAATTAGTAAAAATTTAAAACAACATAAAAGTCAATATAATTGCATTTAAACTGCAATCATCTCGGTTAATTAGTAATTTAAAATTATTATAAATTACATCAATTATACAATAATACAATAATACATTAATAGTAGACTGGAAAGATTTGGAGGAAGCTTGTATCCGAAGGATAGAAAATGGCCAAATAAGAGGGTTCAGTTCTAAACAAATTTATTGTCAGCTAAGAAATTAGATAGTTAAGGCATTCATGGCCGGACTTTCCAACCGCCAATCATGATTTGAATAGTCATCTCGACAAACTGATACTTCGAAAGATGACAACAGCTATCCTAAGTTTACTGTTAATATTACTCCAATTCGCCAGAAGGTATCTGATTTAAAAAGGTATCAAAAATATACAAAACTTAGTAATTCAAATCTTGTTTCTAAAATTTGCATAGTTTCAGCAAGAATTCTGCAATTTTCTTTTCAAGTTATGTTTCTCTCACCGCCTGAAATATTAGTGGGATAAAAAATGTACTCTGTCAGCGACGAGCTGAAAGTAACATAATTTTTCAAATTCATAATTCATGAACAATTATAATATGCAATAAGGTTTATATTCAATTAAAAACCATTAGAACTCAACTATTTGCGGTCTTCAAACCCTAAGCTATCCACGTACTCTGATAATTTGCACAAAATGGGTGAAAAATGCATTCGTAAAAATTTAAAATAACATAAAAGTCAATATAATTGCATTTAAACTGCAATCTCGGTTAATTAGTAATTTAAAGCTATTATAATTTGCATAAATTACATGAAATTAATTAATTTTGTTCGATGATTGATTATTTTATATAAATTGCTTTATATTGCTTCATTGGTGGTAATGATTATATAGCCCTAGTAAACAAATTACAAAAAATCTTTTGCAGACAATGTAAATCATGAAAAAATATGAAGGATTTCACTAATGTGCAGATATATCATGCAAATTCAAATAGAAACTCATCTAATAATAGATATAATGGGAAGTGTTATAACTGCTAGATGATTTAGAATGCACCAATCTAATTAATCGCTTTGAACAAAAAAATACGAGACTCGTAATGCCTCTTTTGTAGCAACATTTACATATAGGTAACAATAATATATTAAATTAATATGACCTCATTTCCTGATTTATTGTTGAGTAAACCTATATAAACACGTAGTACTTCGTACAAATATTATTTGTACTGATCAGTTAACACTCCGATAATATGAAAGCATTTTTTGTAGTCCTGTTTGTCAGTTGCAGTGTATTGACATTAGTAAGTACACAATTTTAACCATAGCTATAATTATTACACTCTGATTATTTAACTACACGTAAGAGTACATTTGAAAAGTAATGTTTAAATTTATTCATTTGTTTGTTGATTTGTTTTTATTTAGCTGTACACTAAACGTCATTTTCTCACATGTAATTCTTAAATTTGATTACTTCTGTTTATATTTTATGTACACATGTATTTTTGTTTATATACATGTGCTCAATATCACATTTTCGAAGTGAATGATAATTGTTTCTGCTCTATGTAATAATCAAACACCGAAAAGGAAATAGCTAAATGTACTTACTTTTATAGTGTGATGATAAAACATTCAAACGAGCCAATGATGATTGTACCAAAGAAATGGATGTCCCCGCAGACATATGGGAGAAATATAATAACGATAAGGTTATTGATCCGAGATTGCCGGACTACATTTTCTGTGTCTACAAAAAAATTAATCTGCTCAATGATAAGGGAGAATATGATATTGACGTAATTAGGGCAGATATCACTAAAGACTTCGGCGAGAAAGCGGCCGAGAGGTTCATCAAAGAGTGCACCAAGGAAAAGTATGCAAGTGGACCTGCAACGGCTCTTAAATTATCAGAGTGCGTCGATAACTTTGGGTTTGAAGACCGCAAATAGAAGAGTTCTAATGTTTTTTAACTGAATATAAACCGTATTGCATATCATATTTGTTCATGAATTATGAATATGAAAAATTATGTTATTTTCAGCTCGTCGCTGACAGAGTACATTTTTTTATCCCACTAATAATTGAGGCGGTGAGAAAAACATAAAATTGCAAAATTCTTGAAAACTATGCAATTTTTATAACGAAGATTTGAATTACTAAGTTTTGTCTATTTTTGATACCTTTTTAAATTAGATACCTTCTGGCGAATTTGAGTAATATTAACAGTAAACTTAGGATCGCTCTTGTCAGCTTTCGAAGTAACAGTTTGTCGAGATGACTATTCAAATCATGATTGGCGGTTGCAAAGTCCAGTCATTAATGCCTCAACTACCTAATTTCTTAGCTGACAATAAATTTGCTTAGAACTGAACCCTCTTATTTGGCTATTTTCAATCCTTTGGATACAAGCTTCCTCCAAATATTTCCAATCTACTGTTAATGTATGGTAGTAAATGGTAATATATTCTATTATGATAATTAGATGATTAAAATTTGATTACGTAAATAATGCGACAAAAAATAAATTACACGTAAATATTTAGCAACCTGATCGTATATATGGAAAGTTTACACTTCACTTGAATTAGTGTTAAGAGAATTGTGCATGGGTAACATTGCAATGGTAAGTACGCAATTATTATTAATATGTACTATTATTACTATTAATTAATTAAGCTTTAGTGGTTATAAGAACATTAAGTCATAATTTTAAAATACTGAGGAAATTATGAGCATAATATCCGGTGGTAAATATAAACAATAGAAATATTATAATTACTCTTTAGGTGAGTCACCTCACATATTTTAGGTCTTACATAATATACAGGTTTGTTAGCAAACATGTCACGCTGCTTTGGTTCTCGTGAGAATAACCGATATAAGTTATTTATTTATATTTTTAATTGCTCGAATTCATATTGCTAAATAAAAGTAATAACATTAAACCAAAATCTTGCAATGTTGTTACGACTAAACTCTAATCTCGATGTGCTCCAGATTAATATAGGAAGACGCAAAGCACATAATATTTTCATTGAGTTTTAATCTCTGAAGTCTCGTGATTTTGTTACCTCGCTCCAGAAAATGATATGCTCCCAAAATAAATTTAGATTTTCTTGAAAATGTTTAAACGTCATAAGTTGATGATTTTTTATAAAATCCATGCTACGTTTCTATTGCGCTTATGCCTTGAAAAAAATAGTAATTTGATCATTAAGTAGCACAATTGGTACTCTTATTAATTGCATTGGTATAATACAATAATAATTTCTGAAATTAATTTGGCCTCGTTTACGCACATCATTCTGGTAGCACATATAAAAGTAGATTTGAGACTTTGTTGTGAACATTATTCATTCACATTTCAAGAGATACTATTCAGTAACATGAAACCATTTTGCTTGGTTTTATTTATAAGTTGTATTGCGGCAGCAATAGTAAGTATCTATTTTTTTTAATATCAGTCATAACAGTGTTATGAATAATTGTTTAATTTTATTTATCGACGACTAATTTATAATATAAGTATTTTACTTGAGGTTTTTGCAGTATAATGCTATAAAGAGAGCGCATAAAGTATTAAGACCTGGCTTTATTTTTCCCCTGTAAAAATTTTCGAAAAACACTTCAACAGGTCAAAATGATTTTTTTTTCAAACATATTTTGAGACCATTTTTAATTTTCCATGTCTCTCCGTTTTGAAGTTATGACGTGAGAACCATTTTTTTAAATGACAACCTTATTTTTTATTATTGATTTTTATAGTACTTTTTATTATGTTTTCAACAACATGACATTTTCAATATGTAACATTTGAAAAAAATTGAGAAAAAGTGCGTTAAAATAAAACTATTAAATTATTATTTCAATGTGCAGAATGCATCTAGTTGCCATTCAAACCAACGTCAGTTGTTAAAACAAATAATAGTAATGAAAAGAATATTTGGTGTTCGATGTACACCTAAAAGTAAAATATACTTTCATGTTTAGAGCAAATATTACAAGAATCAGGTTAGTAATGGCTAACGGGTCTCAAATATGAAATTTAATATCTAAATTTCAAAATTATAATTTATATCAGAAAAATAGAATAAAGTACGTAATAATCAAAAAATTAATAATAAAAAAAAAATAATTAAGAAATATGAATGTATTAATGTTGGCCTCACTTGTTTTACACACAACCGGTCTACTGATAATAACAATATTATGTCAAAATATGAGTTATACCCGTATAAAATGTCATACTAAACAACATCCAAATCAATGCAAACGTTCTCTTTTTATAAGCAAATTTTGTTTTTTTTAAATTAACTTTGAAGCTGAATTCTGGCTAAACCAAACGCATTTGTATATAGATTTGTTTTGTTAAATAGTCTTTTTTTGATCCCAGTAATCTGTGGTTAGGCCATTTCCACACAATTTAGAGACACCCTGTATACTTACACCATAATTTTTTTTTCTTCAAAATCTTGCTCTTTGTAGTTTTCTAATATAAAATATTTTTTTAACTTACGATATCAAAAAATGTCATCATCTTTCTGATAAATATACAAATATTTGAATTTCGATATAAAATGTTATCTTTTTCCTCAATTATAATTTGTTAGCTTTCCATATCAAATTTCATCTTCCTTTTTAAATATAATTCATTGCATTTCGATACATAATTTCGAAGCAGAGCTTTGCAAAATCTTGCTAAGCTCTACGATAGAGGTTTCTAACATATAATATTTTTTTCAACTCTCGATATAAACAAATGTTATCTTTGTCATGAATTATTTTGAATTTCTTCTTTGAATAAATATTTGAATTTCGATTTAATATTATTATCTTTCTCCTCACACATGAAAATAAAATACGGAATACCTTTTTTACAAAAAACATTTATTTTCTGCAATACTTCCGCTTTTCTGCAAAAGCTTCACCTGATCGTTCAAGTTATTTAAAATTTGTTAACATTCCATATCAAATTTCATCTTTCTCTTTAAATATAATTTGTTGCATTTCGGTATAAAATTTCATTTCCCTCTTCATTTAATTTTTTTGAATTTTGATATAAAATTTCATGTTGATCTTCAATTATAAATATTTTTTGCATTCTGATATTAAATGTCATCTACCTCTTCAATTAAGTATTTTTTTTTACTTTCAATATCGAATTTCATATTTATCTTCAATTTTGCAGTAATTAAATGTCGTAAATATTCTAGGGTGAAGAATATCCCGAGTTTCAAGCAATCATTGATGGTTGCGCTAAAGAAATTGGAATATCTGCAGATGCATGGGACAAAATTTACGACGTTAAGTACAACGATCCCAAGCTGCCCGACTTCGTGTTCTGCATCTACAAAAAAATAAACTTCCTCAATGATAAAGGCGAATACCAGATTGACTCAATTAGGTCATGGCTGACTGAAGCATTCGGTGAGGAAGTTGCCAACAAGTTCATCACAGAATGCACCAAGGAGCCGCATGGAAGTGGCCCAGAAACCGCTCTGCGTATGGCCAGATGCGCCGAGGGTATTATTCCTGATTGATAGCTAATTATGTTGTTAACATGATTTGCATCATCGTGTGTACGTAATGTAACTTTATTGGACATTAAAATTTGTACTGAATTGTTAATATATTTCATTGCATTCATAATGTACACTTAATCGAAAGATCAAATAAATATTTAATTTAGGCAGGTTGTAGGTGGAGAAATGTTTTTTTACCATAATTCGGAGCAACAATTAAAGCTTACAAAAATCAAAACCACAAATTATATAAAACAATGTTACACATTTTTTTCCTAAACAATTGTATATCACAAGTCAATCTTCAAAAATCAAACTCTGAAAGAAATATACCTTCGCAAAAATAAGTGGACAGTAATTTGCAGTGGACAAAATCAGCATCTAGCCTGAAAGGCACAAAACATGCGTATTGGTTACGCCTCACACGGGAAATGTCATGCGCGCACGGAAAAAAAAACCTTTATTACCAGACTTGTAATGAAATATACAATTATTGGAGAACAGAAAAATAACAATAATTCATGTGATAATAGACATCAGAAGCCATCAATGTGATCATGATGGTTAAAATTGAAACTTTTTACTATAATACGATTTTATTACTACGTTAGTCAACCGTAGGAAAAATTGTTGTCCTATTTTTATTTTCGTTTTGAATAATTACATAGATATTATTGTTTTAAAGTTGTTACAGTTTTGTGACATTAAAATATATATATATATATATATATAACCTGATTGTGAATCATCAATATTTCTTTTACAACTTGCTGCTGCTCAAATATTTGCTTTCTTTCAAGACTTCAAGATTTTCAAGATTTGAAAGGGATTTAAACAAAACAAATAAACACAGGGCTTACTCATATAATATATTTGTTTTCGCCAATAATTTTGAAAATACGACAATACTTTGAAAATATAGTGATAAAAGTTAAAGATAATCTGAAACTGCATATTGTAGGAAAATAATATCATAGCATTCTTGCTGCGAGGATAAAGCTACGTAAAAAATAAATTTGTATCAGTTTATTCATATTAATATTGAGGAAGTCATCTGCTGCCAGAAAATTTGTTTTGATTTGTCTATCTGCTTCATAACTATTACATATTTGGTCAATGTAAACATCGTAGAATCAATCTTCCATCAATTGATCTGCTCTCATCCTTATATAACTTAAAATAGTAAAACAAAAACAAAATTTAAAAACATTGATAAATTTTTGCATCCTAAATATTGCGACTATACTTTGAGAAATACACTACTAATTTGTCGCCCCAAAAATACACCTTACAATCTTTCTTTTTAAAGAATTAAGAGTGTCTTCCAAACCACTCGAAATTTCACATGTTTTCTTCGTCTTCAGTCACATCTTATTATTTAATAATAATTCACATTTAATGGATTTGTTATACATGGTCTTTTTTAAATATGAAACCAAAACGCGCATGCCGAGATACGGGATACTCATAAAAAAAACCAACAAAGTCGATTTACGTTCATTATTAAAAAAATAACACTTAAAAAAATGCCTGTAAAATTGTTGACGACGTTGCCACTTTAAAAAAAATAAAATTCGATATTTTTATATCACAACTTTTGTAGAGCTCATAATTCTCTTTAAAATAAAAATAAAATGTTGAGCCATTCTCAATATATTTTATTTATTTCTATAGATTTCACATTAATTATCAAGATTTCTTGAGACTTTTCAATAATTTGTTTAATCATTAAAAATTATGATTAGAATCAGAAAATGAAAATTGATTGGCTCCTTTGACACGATATTACATACATTTTTCATTCTCCAAATTTCTCAATAATTCTTAAAATAAAATATCTAGTGATTTCTAAGTATTATCTAACCAAGTAGTTAGGTGATTTTTCAATATTTTCCATGACTAATATTTCTAGAGATTTCTCACTCATTTCCAAGACTTTTCAACATTGTTTGAGATTTCTACAGATTTCTCAATAATTATCGAGATTTCTATAGATTCTTCAATAATTCCCCAAATTTCTTTATAATTTTAGTTTTTCACGGTTTTTTAGTATTTCTCATTACTAATATTTCTAGAGATTTATCAATAAATTCCGAGATTTTTCAATATTGTTTGAGATTTCTACAGATTTCTCAATAATTATCGAGATATCTATAGATTTTTCAATAATTCTCCAGATTTCTTAATAAATTTTTTAATTTATACAAATTTATCATTAATTCTTATGATTTCAGAATCAGAAAATACAAATATTCACATTCATTTCCAAGTCTTTTCAATATTGTTTAAGATTTCTACAGATTTCTCAATAATTTTCGAGATTTCTATAGATTCTTCAATAATTCCCCAAATTTCCTAATAATTTTATTTTCACGGTTTTTTAATATTTCTCATTACTAATATTTGTAGAGATTTCTCATTCATTTCAAAGATTTTTCGATATTATTTGAGATTCCTACAGATTTTTCAATAATTCTCTAGATTTCTATAGATTTTTCAATAATTCCCCAGATTTCTTAATGATTTTTGAAATTTATACAAATTTCTCATTAATTCTTATGATTTCAGAATCAGAAAATCCAAATATTCTCATTCATTTCCAAGACTTCTCAATATTGTTTGAGATTTCTACAGATTTCTCAATAATTATCGAGATTTCTATAGATTCTTCAAAAATTCTCAAAATTTCTTAATCATTTTCGTTTTCACGGTTTTTAAATATTTCTCATTACTAATATTTGTAGAGATTTCTCATTCATTTAAAAGATTTTTCAATATTGTTTGAGATTTCTACAGATTTTTCAATAATTATCGAGATTTCTGAAGATTCTTCAATAATTCCCCAAATTTCTTAATAATTTGTTTTTCACAGATTTTTAATATTTCTCATTACTAATATTTCCAGAGATTTCACATTCATTTAAAAGATTTTTCAATAATGTTTGAGATTTCTACAGATTTCTCAATAATTTCGAGATTCCTATAAATTTTTTAATAATTTCCCAGATTTCTTAATAATTTTCGAGATTTATACAAATTTCTCATTAATTCTTATGATTTCAGAATCAGAAAATCCAAATATTCTCATTCATTTCCCAGTCTTTTCAATTTGTTTGAGATTTCTACAGATTTCTCAATAACTTTCGAGATTTCTATCGATTCTTCAATAATTCTCTAAATTACTTAATAATTTTCGTTTTTCACGGTGTTTTAGTATTTCTCATTACTAATATTTCTAGAGCTTTCTCATTTGTTTTCAAGATTTTTCAATATTGTTTGAGATTTCTACAGATTTCTCGATAATTATCGAGATTTCTATAGATTTTTCAATAATTCCCCAGATTTCTTTATAATTTTCGAGATTTATACAAATTTCGTATTAATTCTTATGATTTCAGAATCAGAAAATTAAAAAAGGTTCACATGATTGATACGACTATTAGTACATACATTTTTTTATTCTATAAATTTTTCGATAATTCTTCAAATATGTAAACATTTCTAAATTTTATCGAAATGTAGAGGGATTTTCCAATAATTTCCACTATTTCTTTATATATTTTGAGATTCCTACAGATTTTCCTATACTTATCATGATTTCTGGAGATTTTTCAATAATCATGTGATCATAAAATGCAACTTGGTTGACGGTTTTCAACAATTCGAAAAACTTCTGCATAAGTTTTGAGATTTCTACAGACTTCCCAATAAATATCAATAATTCCAGACATTTTTGAATAATTCCCAAGATTTTCCAATAACAGTCGCGATTTCTACAGATATCTCAATAATTCTTAAGTTTACTCAATAATTTCGAGGTTATAAAAATCAGAAAAGATTGGCTATAATTTGAACAATATCAAGACATTTCTAAATATTGTCAAATTTCGAAAGATTTTTCAATCATATCCCTGATTTCTCAATTATTTTTTGAGATCACGATCGATTTCGCAATCATTATTAAAAATTCTGGAGATTTTTCAATAAATTCATAGATTTCTCTATAATAAATTGCTATTCAATTCTCCTATTTTAAAAGGAAAGGTTAAGAACTTTTGGAAAAAAAAAAATGTGACTGTCAAGAGAATTAAGATGTCTACAAATTTGTAAAATAAAAAATATCACGTTTAATAAAAAAAAAAAATGACGTCATAAGTCATTGGCAATAATAAACAGAAACATCATTGGAACAAATAACAAAAATCAACCGGTTCGATAAGTTTTAATTTTCGAGCTCTGCTCTCGGCAGGAGCGCTTTGGTTCCATATTTGAAGAAGACCCTGTAAAATAATAATATAAACACATTTTAAAAATTCCAGACTCCATAATTTTTTTGTGCGCCAGAAAATGCGGAATAAATAACAAAAATCAACCTGTTCGAGGAGTTTTTATTTTTCGAGCTCTGCTCTCGGCAGGAGCGCTTTCGTTCCATTTTTAAAGAAGACCTTGTAAAATAATAATAATAATAACACATTTTCTCTTCCGGGGAAATACTATATGTGAGATAAAATTTGGCAACCGAATATTATATAAGTTTTGAATTATTTGTAAATGCATAATTTTGTTGAACCTAACAGAAAGTGCAGAATCGTAATTCTGAAATTATCAGACTATTTGCGGAGTTGGATGTATTTTAGTGTAGTGGTTATATTACAGCAATCTTATAAACTGCTGCAATATAACATCATTAAATAATGCCTCATTGTTATTAGTTAGTATTATAATAATTTAACAAATTAATTTGGCCTCATTCCTTCAAATTGTTCTGCACTAAACCTATATAAGCCAATTTATACCTCGCTTTTCATCATTGTTTATTGGCATCTCAATCACTAAACAATTCAGCAACATGACGGTATTTTGGGTGGTTTTGTCTATCAGCTGTATGGCGGTGGTCATGGTAAGAACCTATTTTTTTGCACAAAAAACTTGGTTTGCAGATCGCCAAAACTGACGAAATCAAAAATTACATTTTCAAAAGAATGAAGCGCGCTGTTACTTTTAACCACAAAAAGTGACTATTCATTTGAATATCACTAAAACGTGATATTTTCCTTAATAGTAGAACGTTTTAAAATCTAATGTACAAAATGAAAAAAGGTTGTTTAATATTGTCATTTAATTATATAATTAATTTAGGTACATTAATTAATTACATTGCAAAAATTATACAGTAACAATATTATACTAAAACGTGATTCACGAATAAGTCGAGCTATTTAAAATTCACTGTGCACAATGAAAAGTTTTGACTTAGTGAATATGGTCATAATAATATTATTAAGTAATCATATCATGTATAGAATTATTAATTAGATTGTGAACATAATACAATAACAGTCAGTTACTAAAACATGATGATTTCAAATTAGTCGATATTTTTAAATAATATTGGGCAAAATGAAAGTTTTGACTTGATCATAATTGTCATAATACAGAGTTTTCCGATTGCTTTTCAGCATGTATCAGTTGTGTTTCAGTTTAGTCGAGATGTTTTTGCCTCATATTAACACTTGTCAATATTGTTTCAAATATATTCCCCATAATATGTCAAATTGTTTTCACTAATTATCAAATGCTTTTCCATCTGGTTGAAATGGACTAAATTTTAGATGAGGACATTTGATAAATAGTAAAATGAATTTGACATATGGGGAATACGTATAATGCAATATAAGTTTTGAGAAGAGGAAAAAGCATTTGAGATAAAGTAAAACAAAACTGATCCAAGGTGAAAGCAATATGAAAACTCTGTAAGATCAAAAAGTAATTATATTATATCGTTGGCTTACAAGTGAAATACATTTAGTCAATTTTTGGCTGTTTGTAGTTAAGTTTTATTTTGATGGTTTACTAAATTGTAACAAATCTTAGGATTAGTAGGGGTAGAGTAAAGGGTCCTGTTGCCGAACTTCCTAATTCTTGACTCATTAAATGACTGACTAGGAAAGGTAACAGCAGAATATAAAACTTTAATTGCAGTTTCTCACATTTTATAGTTTTTGACTTAGGCGATTTCACTTGTAAGGCCTAAGCCGATAATATATAGTCTAATTATAATAAAATATAAGTCGTATACTTTCTCTTTCTCAGATAACTTAAATTATCGAAATGTGGCAGGATATTAATTAAGAACAAAACTTATAACTTACCATAACAGTGATTGAGAACGGTGCTCTAAAAAGCAAAAAAAAAACTGTAACGCTATATGTCTTAAATGACTATTCCTTTTCAGTGTGAATCAGATGAGTACAGCTTTGGAGTCTTCGGTGTTTGCTCATCAGAAATAGGAATCCCTGCAGATTCATGGAAAAAATTGGAGGGCGACGATTTGGACCCCAAACTGCCGGATTTTCTATTCTGCATCTACAAGAAACTGAAGTTTCTCAATGATGACGGCGAATATCAGACGGACGCGATTAAGGAAAGCCTCACTGCATCGGATAACGAAGAAGTGGCCAGCAATTTCATAGCAGCATGCACCTCGAGAAGGTATCGAAGTAGACAAGAAACTGCTCTGCAAATGGCCAAGTGCGAGGCACGTATTTTTCCTGACGGGAAATAGTGTGACGAAAATGTTGTTCATTGAATGTAAATATGTATAACGTTGGTGCACATTAAACCAGATTATTAATTATCAGATAAAAATGAGATATTTCCATCAATTACCTTACCCCAGGAAATGGAAAAGGTGTAATGATTGTAAAAGATTGTAAAATTGTAAAATATGTTTCATATAATATTAGCAATTTCCATCAATTCTCTTTCTGCAAGAAATGGAAACGGTATAATAGTTGTAAACAATTGCATCAATGGTTTATTATATTACCCACTTAGTCTAGGATTGGCCTGCGATGCATATGAACTCAAGCTAAACTCTAACTGAATAGGAAAGGTGTGCATAGAGATGGAAAAAGGTAAACATAATAACCTCTGCTTAAGGAAAAAACTTTTGAAAAAATACATCATTTGAGAATGAAAATTTTGACTGACCATAATCTTTTGCTTCCTTAATAGATGTTTCCGTTAATTTTTGGGACAATGTATGTTTTATAGCACATTATCTTTATTATGTCGTTTTTCGAAAATTGACTGGAAAAAGGGTAAACATGGGTATGTCTAAAGGTCATGTATAATCGCGGCCGTTGAAAAGTGAACGATACTTAGTGAAAATTTCCATATTTTTTATTAGATTAAATTGCATTTTATTGATTGCGGTTCATGCAGCATGAATTACTATTCAAACTATAACATTTTAGAAAGCCTATGATTAAAAGTAAGTGGCCATCAAATTATAAAAAAAGGTTCCCACTTCGAAGGCTGCCATGAGATAAAAAAAATAATTATATACTAAAACGATGAAGACGACGGAAACATTGTTTACGTGTGGATGTCTGTGCAAATTAGAGGTACCTCCCAGTACCTGTGTTTGAAACATGATTTTTTAAATTATTTTTTAAAGAATTATTTGCCGATGATGTAATAGTATTTGATTTATGTTTCAGATATAAATAACTAAATATATTTTCCAAGCAGTTTTATAACAGCTGCAAAAAAAGTAGATTATATGTTACGTAAATATAACAATTTGCTATAAAAAAAAATTACGTAATGAAGATCTAATGGAAATATGACGTGTATTCCGACATTCAACACACAATCATAATTAGTATAATTAGTTATTCTAAACACATCCATTAATTCAGCCGAAATAGTATATAAGCTACATATGCGTTAAACTTTACTCATTATTTACTGTATTGTTAACCAGAAAATAATTCGCCGATATGAAGCTCTTAGTTGTTGCTGCAGTTATCAGTTGCATTGCTGCAGTATTAGTAAGTACCCATTACTTTATACATAAGCCTAGTACATAAGCAATTAATTTTTGTTACTGTTATAAGTTTTATTATTATGGTTATTTATAAAGTGACTGCAACATTTTTAAGTATGAAAATTTACAAAATAAATATTGAAAATTATTTTATTAACATAATTTGTATATGAACACCGTTCACTATCTATTCTTGCCAAAGTTTGTTGAGGAATATTTTGTCTGAGGTATATTTTTGTCTGAGGTAGATATATTTTGTATAAGGTATACCAAGTTTATTGCAACGTTCACCAAACAGACGCACGCAAGTAGACCAGAAACTGCTCTACATATGGCTAACTGCGGTCTAAGACGATTAGTCGCCGCCAATTAGCCGCGGGGACAATTAGTCGCTGGGACAACTGGCCGCGGGGGCGATTAGCCGCCGGGTCTTTAAGTACTAAAATGCACTTGATTGTTAAATAACAATTTTTATTTAGTATTCATTTACCTAACTAACCTAGCCTAACTCAACCTAACCCAACCTAACCTAACCTAACCTAACCCAACCTAACCCAACCTAACCTAACAGCTCGGCATCGAGGGATTATAAGATTCTTTCAAGGGTCAGATAGTAAATAGGCAACAATTTATAATTTAATTTAGTTTTGATTGTAAAATAACAATTTCCATTTAGTATTCATTAACCTAACTAACCTAGCCTAACCCAACCTAACCCAACCTAACCTAATCTAACCTAACCTAACCTAACCCAACCTAACCTAACAGCTCGGCATCGAGGGATTTTAAGATTCTTTGAAGGGCCAGCTAGTAAATAGGCAACAATTTATAATTTAATTTAGTTTTACAAAATCCAGCGTGTAGATTACATTATTATTTAATAACTGGTGCTACCTATTGCCTTTTTTATTTATAGAATTGCGGTATTCATTTTTACATATGTACGTTTTAGTTTTCAAATCTGATCCTACTGAATAATAAATGGAAATTGTTATTTAACAATCAAGTGCATTTTAGTAGTTTTGGACCAGCGGCTAATCGTCCAGGCGAATAATTGTCCCCGCGAATAATCGGCCCCGCGACTAATCGGCGGCTGCTAATCGTCCGGTTATCAACTCTGAGACCAATTGAAAACTAAATTTAGCAAAGTTCGCCCTTCAAAAAATTGCCACCTTCAAGGAAGTTTTTATTAAAAAAAAATCCCGGGGAACAAATAATAAATGTGTAGGTATATTTTAAAATATAAAGTGACTTACGGGCCACCCTGTAGATATCTTCACGTACAATTATTCCTTCTTACGGTATGATTAAGTAAATATGTATAAATGCGTATACATTCAATAAAGATACCTTGTGAACGATTTTCGTAGATGAAATCTAAATACAGAGAGTTGAACTAAGATGATTTAATAAATTTCATTGATTTTGCATTTGATATTTGCGCCGAAATATTTTGCTCAAGTCCTATATGAGCTAATATATTCAAATTGTACATTATACTTTAATATCTTCTGAATAACATAACTTGGTGTATTGCATATTAATATACTTTAGCAGTAACATGTACATTCGAATGTGATGCTGTCAAGTAACGTACACGTTACTGCCAATGTTTTTTGATACGCAAAACACTTGAACAATTAGGTAATATGAAACTTTTAATTGTTTAATTGTTACTATGTTTGTTACTTGCATAGCACCAGCTGCAGCAAGTACATAAGCATTTTTTTAAATTAAGAAACCTTATAAAACTAAAAAATAAGAAAGGTATATTTAAGAGATATAGCGGGTATTGTGAAGATATGTAACTGCCTATTGAGCCAATCATTATTTTAACAAAAAAAGTGCAATAATAACTAAGAAGTGTGTGATGTCAATAAAACAGTTTTAAATCTAAAAAGGAACTTCTTTGCAAATTTTTGACTGCTCAAGAATTCTTATTTGTAGATTTGTAAACAATGTTTTGCTAGGTTTAGTAGGTTTGCTAGGTTGCTAGGTAAATCCCGGCCATTCCATTTTGCCTTCGATCTTCCTTTCATTGACGAATTGTAGAAGTGGGATGAGCCTAACGTTCATCTTGTTAACCTTTTCTTTAACGGGCTTTCTGTAGTTGTACTACTAATATATTGTAGGTACAATAATATTAGAAAATCATTTATTAGTATTATTAATGAAATATAATATATAGTAGCTCGTAACAACTTTTAATTATGAAAATAAAATATTCTGCTATATACGAAATATATACCGAATTAAGTTATGTTATTCTGAAGACGTTAAATAATGATTAAAGTGTAATGTACAATTTGATTATATTAGCTCATATATGATTTGAGCAAAATATTTCAGCCCAAATATCAAATGCCAAAACAATGAAATTTATTAAATCATCTCAGTTCAACTATCTGTATTTAGATTTCATCTACGAAAATTACAGAGATAAAATACGGAGATAAAATAATTACACCAATGTTCCAAATTCGACTTTCAATTTTCAGAGTTTCCAAAATATTGGCAATGTAATTAAGCAACCTAATTGCTAAATGCATCATTTGAACGTAACAAATAAGATTCTTCATTTGTATAAAAAAAAATTATTTTCTCAGAATATATGATTTCATTGCTAATTTATGCATTGTTAAAAAAATGAAACATGGAAAAAATACTTCCTTACAAAACCTCATTAAGTACATGAAAAAATAGCGTGTTCCACGTGTTAGAAAGGTGATTTTCCATGCTCGTGTAAACTTATTTTACTCGCTCCGTTGCGCTCGCTCGTGAATTAAACATTTACACTCACTGGAAAAATCGTACTTTTCTTAACTTGTAAAACAATCTACTATTAACTTCATTCAGTAAGTTTTTTATCCGTTCAGTAAGTGTTTAGTGCATTAAAATTAATTACGTTTCTAACTCAAAACGTTGTTAGGTCAATCATTAAATTTTTAGCTTCTATGTTCAGTTTTTAGCTGATTAATCAGTGCAATCATAAGTTGTTAGGTCATTAATTATTAAGATTTAGATCATTAATTAAGTCTTTAACTCATTCATTAAGTTCTTACGTTATCGGTTAAGTTATAGTTCATTTACTAAGATTTTAGTGTATTTATTAAGTTTTAAGTTGATTTATTAAATTTTTAATTCATGTATTAAGTTTTTATTTAATTTATTAATTTCTAGATCATTTATTAGGTTTTTAGTACATTTATAAAGTGTTTAGTCCATTTATTACGTGTTCAGTGCGCTTATTAAGTTTTTAGTTCATTCATTAAATTTTTATTTGGTTCAATAAGTTTTTAACTCGTTGATTAGGTTATTTCCGTATTTACGTTATTATTATACCTTATACCTTATATAATATTATACATATTTGGTAAGTTTTTAGCGCAAATCAAAATAATTGCTCGAATTTATACATATACATAATTAAATTTTTACTACATATGGGAAGTAGTGTATTGTTTTACAGGATCATACAAATGTTGTTATAATTTCGTTATGTTTAATCTAATTTGTGTGGTTTATAGTATTAAAGTATTATATTTCTGCACTTATTTCTTTTTATTTAGCATCATTTTGTTTTAATATTCACATTTGAGGGGTTTAGTTTCAAAGCGCACTATATGTAAAAAAGAAGTGATTTTTCGTTTTTACTTACTTATTAACATTTTTATTATATATTTCTAAGAAAAAATGTCTAGAATGTTAGAATTTGCCGAAAGGATTATTAAAAAAACAAACATTTGTATTTTTTAGGTTTTTCAGAAATCTTGCAGAAATTGGTTTCAAGTACAGTAAAATTATAGTATTGTACACTTAGAATTTTCTGAATAGATTATTAAACAAAACAAAACTTTTCAGAATATTCGTCTCTGGTTGTAATTTTCACAATTAAGATTAAGATAATCTATTCAGTTATCAGTATAGACTCATTTAATTAGTTTTTCCAAGTATTATTATACCTACATATAATTCTGGTAGACTGAGTATACCAGAAAATGGTAATTTTTTTAAAGTTTTTCCCAACGTATATGTCAGCATACATGAAGATACTTTGTACACAAGTTGGTATTGGTAAACATATAAAATAACAAATAGATAAGTGAATATGAAACATTTCAATTCTATCTGAGCAGTATTATTGATTTCATGGTAAAATTCAATAACATTTTTAATAAAATCAGTTTTTAACCAATCATGAATTAAGTTTTTCAAATCTTACTTAGCAACATTAATAATGCAGACTTCATAATTAACAGAATAAGGCTATTAATTAGTAAAATTGTTATTAGACTCATTAGTAATGTTATTGACAATTATTGACAGAATTTACCAATTATACCTGTATATATATATACAGGGTCGGTCATTTCACCTCCCGTCTTCTATAACTCAATTACTAATTGAGTTATGATTTTGATATTTTGCAGACTTTACTTGCATTCTCGGGTGTATTTCAGGAAAATATTTTTTATTATACAGGGTATCTCAAAAAAGGGTGACGTCATGATGATGTATATTTTTAAATTGCATGGTATATTTTTTGTTGCTTATTTGGGTGCCCTTTATGGATGCCTACATACCCATAAAAATTTATTAAAATCGGTTTAGTAATTTTAGCACAAAAAAATGCAAAATATCAAAATCCTAACTCAATTAGTAACTGAGCCATAGAAGACGGGAGGTGCCCTGTATATATATATATATATTTTTTTTTTTAAATTTACTGATAAATTTAATATTTTCTCAACATTTCTGTTATACAAACGTCATAATTTAAGGGGTCAGTGGATGAAGGGGTTATGTAACAATTTTGCTTCTTTATATGATTTTTATCATATAGATATGTTATTATCATAGGTAAAGGGGCTATGCGTTTAACCACCATTTGGTTTGGTCTCCAATTGTGCAAAAACCACTAGTAATGGAGAAAAAGTATTAAATTGATGTTGAATTTATTTCACAGTACATTTTCCATTAAATTTACAGTACATATCTATCTATTAAATTTGAACTCAATTATCTCAAGACTAATATTATGTTATACCCCTTCATGCCCTTGCCCCTTCAATTGTTAAGGATATATTTTTTAAATTAAGTTTTATATCATTTTTACAAATTTGAAATAATCGCACTTTACTTTGAAACTATACCAGCAAATGAAGAAAACAGGAAGTTAATATTAAATACGTTAGAAGATATATGCTGACAATTAAAATATAAATCAGTATCTAAAAAACTGAAAATGTGAACAATATTTATTTAACAGAAAATTATTACATTAGAATCAAACCTCGACCTGTTTGAAGCTATTATTAAAATTTCAGTAAATATATATTGCGTCATAAGATAACATTTATCGTTCCAAAAAACCTAAAATCTCATATATTGTTATAAAATTGTTAAAATTATTGTAAAAGCCGATAATGCATCTTTTGTACATGATCCTTCAGCGTAGCTGTTACATTCAAATAGCTTTGTAACGAATAATTTTAGGTTTTAGGTCTTAGGTATGTATTTACCAAAAGTTTTCGGCGTAAAATGAGGAACACGTACTTAATCTGTGTACATTTTATGGGAGGCACCCTGTATAAGTCTTCCTGGGATATAATACATAAATTATTAGATTCAAGTTTTTCGCTTATAACAAAGAACTACTTATGCACAATACAACTGACCATTTCCAAATTTTCTAAAATATAATAAATTATTCTGTATTGTCAATTTCAAATTTATTTTTAAAGTCTCATATGCTTCTTTTTAGAATAGATACATATTCTTTACTTTTTTTTTTAATTATTTCGAATTTCTATTTTTCTCAATAATGCAATTTAAAAACTGAACTAATTAAAATACAGTATGCGCCAGAACTCATTACTGAAGTTCAGGCAATCAACCAATATGCTCGCTTACCTAAACTTCAGTACTGTTCACTCTGGCGCATATTATACTTATATTTCTGCATTTTTTCTATTTTATTGTAATTTCCAAACTTATGAGGTTCAGAACCGATGTTCATAACTGAATTCTTAGAAACAATAATACTGGAAATTGTAGAATGTTTATATTGCGGCACTGAAGCAAACACCTACGAAATAGCATTATTAAATGCAGCTTAAATGTTCCCATTATTGGTAATAATTGTAGTTTAGTAAATGTATATGACCTCGCTTACACAAACAGTTCACCAGAAATCCTGTATAAACAGATTTTGCCTCCAAATCATCATTAGCTATTGATATTTTGATCAGATAACAGTATTGCATCACGATGGGATTTTTTTGTGGTCATGTTAGTCAGTTGCATTGTGCTACCAATAGTATATATCCTATTTTTTATATCATTATGGAATTACATTTACCAGTGTGAATTATATATAAATATTGAGTTTGTAAATCATTAATTAATATAATAATAGTAACAATTGTATTTATTACTACCTACTTATATATACTGCATATGAGTATCTCTAAATTTTTAATTTCATATTGATTCTAAGATGCTTAATGCTTTTTTTACGAATATACTTATATTCTTTACATGTTTCTAAAATTATTTCGGAAGTCTAACAGTATTATTCATAAAACCACGGTACAAATTTTTATGAATAACACTGTAAGAATGTAATTTCAAAACTGAATTAATGGAAATATATGTAATGGCATTATTTCTTTTTCATTTTAACTTGCAAATTTATAATATAGGTTCAGAACCAATTTTCATTTCTTTTAACAGGTAAATGAAACAATAATACTGGTAGGTTAACTATGTTTTGACTGAGGCACAGGGATTCACACTTCTATACAAAATAGCACAATTAATTGCAGGTTAATTATTATCATTTAATGGTAATAGTTTAGTAAATTCATTTGACCTCGCTTACACAAATGATTCACCGGTCATTATATATAAATAGATTTTAGCCAGAAAATCATCATTACTTAATAAAATTGCGATCAGATAATAGTTAGATATATAGGTAATAGTTTGTGAGATGCATTGTGCTACCAATAATATATAGGTATCATATTTTTTATGTTATTATGGAATTACTTCATAAGTCAAATTTAGTAGTTTTGATAAAAAAAGCGTTTAAAGTTTCAACTTCTTCTAAACTTTAAATGGATATTTTCTGGAAAATATGTATATATATATATATATATATATATATATATGTGTCCAAAATTATTGGGGATTATTTTAAGATTTTATAATTTCAAAATAACTTCTTGCGTAGTCATTGAATGGTAAAAGATAAACAAGCAGGTGGTTATCTATACTTTAGTAATTAGGTACTTTCTTACTTTAATATGCGCTTTGTTGAATTGTTGTATTAACAAAATACCAATTTTTCTTAAACAAAAAAGTAAAAATCTTCACAATAAATTCTGTCAAATTTGTGCATTAAGAATGTAATACCAATTGCTACATGATCTATTTTTTATAGTGTAAGATAGAGGAAGATAAAGAATTCAAAGCTTGCTACTCTTCACTATAGATTCTGTCAAATTTGTGCTTTAAGAATGTAATACCAATTGCTACATGATCTATTTTTTATAGTGTAAGATAGAGGAAGATGAAGATTTCAAAGCATTCACCGACGGTTGCGCGAAAGAAGTAGGAGTCCCTGCAGATGCATGGGATAAAATCGACGAGAAGCCCATGAACCCAAAATTACCGGACTTCTTCTTCTGCGTCTACAAGAAACTAGATTTCCTCAATGATAAGGGAGAGTACCAGATTAAAGAGATCAAGGACGACCTAACTAAATTCTACAGCGCGGAAGTTGCCACCAAGTTCATCGAAAAATGTACCAAAAAGACGTTCCCAAGCGGACCAGAAACTGCTCTGCATATGGCTATGTGTGAGGATGGTATCATTCCTGATGACAAATAGTATGGTTTAAGATAGTTTTTGTAGCCTTTATGCACATTACAAATAAATGTCTTGAGGTAATAAAATTAAAATAAATCACAAAAACAAGTTCTTCTTTTGTGTTCTTCTTGAATGTTGTCTTTACCTTGCAGGATGGTCCTCGGTTAATTTCAGGCAACTCTATTATTCGAATCGAAATTCAAATTGAAATTCAAATATATAAATTCAAACTTCGTTATTTATGTGGACACGTATGCAGTGTACTTCATTTCTAGCGGATGTGACATCAGATAATATAAACTAAAAATACAATACAAAAGAAAAGAAAATATTTCCTACCTATACAACAATGTTTCCAAATTAGAGGTAATACTCTAATACTTGAGTCACAAAATGCAGGATTTATATGAAAATATGAAAATCTTTGCCTCAGGTCAAAATTTGGACTAGAAAAACGAAAAGTCTCAGGACTAGAAAAACGAAATTTCATGAGAATTCTCTGATATAACTTCGTATAATTTGGTCCATGGTTTGCATTTTCTCGAAATAGTCTTCTTTATTTTGCCTATCATTGTTATGTATTAAGAAATATTAATCCATTTATTGTAATACCTGAAAGCTTAATCAATTTATATCGTAGAAATATTGCTGGAAACAAAATTAGGTTGTATCAAATGGAATTTTAATTCAAGTATTTCCATTCTCAAAAAAAAATATATTTTTAGTAAACGGAGAAAGAAAATTTCTGATTTTCTTTAAAAAATAAATATGTACATTCAACTTCTAGTAATTGTTAATTTAGTGTCATCTCAACTAAACAGGTAGCCATTACATTACACCAATCGGGTCATTAAGGACGGGAATACCAGGATTAGCATGGGCTTTATATGGTATTCCCGTGCTTAATGACCCGATTGATGTAATGTACTCTCCATTCACGGTGTTTTTGAGTAAGGGGAGTCAATGAATATCAAGTAATTTTGTTGGTAGTGTTTCGGAAATAACTGACTTCTCCAATGGAACTTCTCAATTTTTTTTAGGTTAAGTTGTTTTCAATTTGAAGTTATATTTTTTAAATAACATTGTTGCCAGATGTAAAGTTTAAATTATTAGAGATGAAAGCTAGTAGTGAAAAAAATTATAAATCTTACAATGTGGTAGGAAGCAAATGTCTAATAGACATCGATACTAAAAAGTAATTAACTTCAATTGAATTACAGAATCAGTATGTCCAACATGACAAAAAGATAACCTAGCCAACTCGGTTGCAAAAAGGTCTTGAATATATAATAAACCCCTCTTTTGATGCCTCTGTCTATAGATATGTAAGCCTGCGTTAGTTTAAGCCACTTTCTTTGATAATGATTACCAAAGTTGTTAAAACTATGGTCACAAATATATAAATTTATATGATACTCACAAAGTAACTTGTTTTATTTATAATTGAAACTCATAAATAGCGCCTCCCAGATAACTAAGTGTACCATTTTTGCTATAAATTAGTTACAAATTTAACTATTTAGATATCAATGTTTGGAGAAGCTAAAAAATGTCATCCCACAAATGATTTCAAACACGCTTGTACAATTTTATTTTTTATGGAAATTTCAGTAACCTCGTTCGAAATACATCATTTGAGCATAACAAATGAGTATGAAATTCTATAATTGTTTGAAAAATAAAACAACAGTTTTCTCAGAATTTACTACTTTGCCAATCTATGCATTATGACAAAATTGGAGCAGGGAAGATGTTGGTGTTTCTTGGTCACCAATAGGTATCGCCATGTCTTGTTGTAAATGTGTAATTTTGTGGCTTTTAAAATACCACATTTTTCACTTTTCCAGTTCATACCGGAGCACCAATTCATACCGGATATCATTGAAAACTCACTTATCCGACGTGCTCCGATGGGCTTTAACCGATGCAAGTCGCAATATTGAAATCAATTGAGAAAATATAAAGAATTTTCTGAAGATAAATTCTGGGCCATGTTATCAACTATTCGTTATAAAAGTTTTAAGAAATAGACATACTATCAATCAATGACTCATTTAAATATCTGTCATAATAGTAATAATATTTAGCATATTATTTATTATTTAGTACTGATTGAAACGATAATTCGCTGCTGTTCTAATCGTATATTATAGTAGTTTATAGTCACGTTTCAGATATAAAGTACTGAATATATTTTTCATGCAATTTTATGACTTTGAAAAACGTAATAGATTTTATGTTACCAAAATATAATAGATACAAAGAAGGACGTTATATGTAGATCTAATAGAGATATGACGTGTAATTGCACACACAACACTTAATTATAATTATTAGTTGTGTATAACAATATTTTTTACACTTCCATTAATATAGCCGATATAGTATATAAGCTACATGTGCGCTAGACTGTAATCATTATTTACTGTGTGATTAACAAAAAAATAATTCGTCGATATGAAACTTTTAATTGTAGCTGTATTTATCAGTTGTATTGCTGCAGTAATAGTAAGTACCTACCATTACTTTATACATTAGTTTACTACCGAATAAGTAATCCTGGAATATGATAATGCTTTTATGAGATACAAAGTTTTTCTTTTACAACAAATAACAACCTATTTACATATAATCCATATAAATATCTTTATTTTTTTTAAAGGAATTCTATAATATTGTATTGTCAATTTTATATTTATTATTTTTCAAAGTTAAAGTCAAAGTTTTATACAAAGTTTTTCTTTTACAACAAATAACAACCAACTTACCTATAATCCATCTAAATATGTATTTCATTTTTTTTTTTAAGGAAATCTGTAATTTTGTATCGTCACATTTATAATTATTATGTATACTAAAACCTAAATATTTTAGGTTAGTTTAGGTTAGCTTTATATATTTTTAATAACTTCGAATTTCTATTATATCTGCTTAATAATGCACATATGGATGCAATTCCGTTTTGCAATTTCATCCATATGTGCATTATTAAGAATGGAAATATTTATAATATCATATTTTATTTGTTCTGGTAATTTTCAAATTTATAATTTAGGGTCAAACCCAATTTTCATAACTGAATTTTTAGAAATAAATACTAATACTGGTGGGTTTACCACTCTTTGTTGGGGCAGTGAAGTAAACTTCTACTCATTAGTATTCATTCTTGTCTTCTTCCTATAATTAAATGCAGCTTAATTATTATATATCATTTAATGGCAATAATAATAGGTTAGAAAATTAAATTGACCTCGCTTACACCACTACTAGTTTGGCAGTAATCCTTTATAAATAGATTTTAGCCTGGAAATCATCATAAACTACTAAGATTTCATTAAAATAACAGTATTGCAACATGAAAGTATTTTTTATGCCCATGTTACTCAGTTGCATTGTGCTACCAATAGTATGTATCTGATTTTATTTATTCTATTTATTATTATGAAAGTATATTTACCAGTTTTAGTTAATGTATGAATATTTAGTTTTTTAATGAATAATAAATATATTAATAGTAATAATAGTATATATTTTTATTAATTACTTAATTTATAATTTATAAAGTCGCCTCAATTCTTCAACTTAAGTAAAGTTAAGTCAAATCAAGTAGTTTTAGTAAAAATTGTTTAAATTTCAAACTCGCACGTTACAACTCGTTCAAATCTCAAGGATATTAATTTGAAAAATGACCCCTTTTTACCCCTATGCTGCCATACAATCTTGCGAAATTATTTTCCAGTATAAGGAAGTCAGTGTAGTATTGAGCAGACGATAATATTTAGATGGATTGTCTCAAATTAAGATTAGTTTGAAAATTTCTAATCTCAGCCTGTAGGTCATCTCGACTATATTTTTGATAAAAGAACGTTATCTCTTTCTCCTGGTGTCTTAGACAGTTAAAACAAATATTCAAAATTGCGGTTATCTATTTTTTAGTAATAATAATTTTTTAGTTTTTTTTTTCTGGTGACAACAAAAAAGTGAACAAAGTTTTCACCATCGCTATTGCCATATTTGTGCTTCAAATATGTAATACCTGTTTTGCTACATGTTCCATTTTTTATAGTGTAAGTCAGAGGAAGATGCAGAATTCAAAGAAATCACTGACGGTTGCGCGAAAGAAGTAGGAGTGCCTGCAGATGCATGGGATAAAATCGATGAGAAGTCAGTTAACCCCAAATTACCCGACTTCCTGTTCTGCATATACAAGAAAATAGATTTCCTCAACGACAAGGGCGAATATCAGATTGAACAGATCAAGGAAGCTCTCACTGAAGACTACAGCGAGGAAGTTGCTACCAAGTTCATCGAAAAGTGCACCAAAGAGACGTACGCAAGTGGACCAGAAACTGCTCTGCATATGGCTAACTGTGAGGACGGTATCATTCCTGAGGACAAATAGTAACGTTTAGGACATTTCCTGTAACCTTTATGCATATCACAAAATATGTCTTGAGTTATTATTTGCAATGTTTCCTTCAACACACTAAAATAAAATTATATTCAAAATGAAGTTCTTCTACAAAGTTGTTATTGCATAGTGGTCCTTGGTTTATTTCAGGCAACTCTGCTGTAAACTAAGCAAATCTTCGCTCTTTAAAAAATTGCGACCAAATTGTAGGTCACAAACAAATCCAGGTCCACAAATTAGCCCAATTTGTTTGACCCACAAACAAATTCCCCAGGAAACAAACTTTTAAATTTTGAAGCAAACATTATACCGATAATATTGTGAACATTATAAAATGTAAAGTGACTTACATTCCACCCTATATCATTTCTTCACATACAATCTCTCACGTACTAATTTCCAGAATGAGTGATTATATAAATATGGTAAATTGAAGAAAAAAAAAACAGCACGTATAAATTTAATGAGGATATCTCGTGTAAGATTTTCATTGATGAAATCTAATTGTAATTACTTGAACCAAGATGATTTCATTAATTTGAGTGACCTTGCATTCCGAACCATTCTGCCCAAATCATTTATAAGCAAATGGTACATTACACTCCAATCATTATTTATCGTATTCTCAACCCGATAACAATACGGCAATATGAAAGTTTTAATTGTTGTTGTATGTATAACTTGCATATCAGCAGCTACAGTAAGTACCTACGCATTTGTATTAACAAACTAATTAAATAAAAATATAAAATAGAGAATATATATTGAAGGATATTCAATCCATAAACCCAAACACATGTCTATAGATACACCGTGAGGAACACATTACTTATTCAAATATAAATGGTGATATTATTCAATTTTATTTAGTGACCGGAAAGCCGAGCCAAACTTATGTATAATGGAATACTAAACGTATTATAATTAACGGTTAACGTTTATAATGCAGATATTGTTATACATTTACTTAATGCAAAGTAATTTTGTCCAAGTAGTTTAAAAAAATATGTATGACAAATAGGTTTTATTGGCCAAATGTAGGTAATTTTTGCAAATGTCTGCAAATATATATAAAGATATAAAGATAAGTGACTGCATAGAGCATTCTTTAATAATAATAATATAAAATTTGGTGATTGCAATTTAAGTTTTTGTTTTTACTAGCATCATAACAGCTGTTTCTTGCAAAATAATCTAAAGTAAAATATAGGAAAACATATTTTTTATATGCAGAGTCCATTAAGCCAACCATTATTGCATCAAAGAAAATGATCAGAAATGTTTTCTGTAATGTTAATAACAACTGGTTTTTAAACTTTGTCGTTGCATATTTCATGCCTGTTCAAATATCCTTATTTGGAAGGTTGTAAGCAATTACATTTCTTAAAACCATTTGAACTCCATTATTATTTTCCAGACTGGCGTTAATACATTAAAATTAGAGACACAAAACACTGAATTTATATGAAAATCAGAATTTTTAATAATCTAACCTCAGCATATTCTCATATGAAATGATAGTGCATATCATTTTTACACATTATGTATAAGGACTCTGTACAGGCCTGTATATAAAAAGAAAAGGAGCAAAAGTTGCAGTCGACTAAGAAAATAAATAATTTTTGAAAGAAATCTTCATTTTGTCTTCGAATATTTTGTTTTAATGCTTGAATTTTTTTAACCCGAAATAATCTTCAATATCCTACCTATTATTGCTTTGTAGGTTATAATATTCCAGCATTTATTGTAACATCTGAAAACTTGTATCAAGTTATTTATAAAAATGTTGCCAGGAAATAAATTATACTGTGTCTATCGTAGTTTGTAATTCAGTAGTAGTAATGAGTAAAGCATTAATTTTCGTCTCTAAAAAAAAAAAAAACTAATTTATAGAAAATTAAAACGGAGTAAGTGCTACTTAAAACAATATGTATATTAAACTCTTTATAGTTGTCTTGTTACGTAATATTAATAAATACACTTATGCAGAAAAGATATATAACTTTCAAACTATCTATTGTAATATTCAAGTACATTAATATCCCAAAATTTGCAAAAAAAACGATTTCCAATCATTCAAAATGTATCCCAAAGTTTGCAAAAAACGATTACCAATCATCAAAAACGTACACTACCCCCTGTTTCATTTTATTTTTAACTAAGAAGGCTGTGGTTTCATTTTACAAAGTTTTACACATGAGCAGCAACAAAAATGATAACAGTGATCAGTTGTTTCTAACAACCTTGCCCAATTTATATATTAAAATAATTAAATTATTGCTTCAATCATTACAAGTGATAATTAATTAAATTTATGCTTTAAGTAAACCAATCATCAACTATATTTTATATTATAATTTGACTGATATGCTTTTGTAAAATAAAAATAGGAAATAAATTCTGTACTCAATAGATACTCAATTTGATGGCAACACTGCCCACTGTCATAAAATATAACCTCTCTTTTTTAAATATAACCTATTTTTTCAAGTCTAGTGACTTTTTACATTAGCCAACAATTCTGTCACCTTAATAGAGCCAACTTAGTTAAAAATAAAAATGGAACATACTCTGTTCACAAAAATGAAACTGAATTTCTGTTGATTATGACTTATTTGAGCAGTTTTTTTCTTTATAATTACTCTATGAAAACTAAATGCGAGCTTTCTCGTTCATAATATATCGGTCAATATGTGTATGTACCAGGCGCTGTCAACTGCATTTAATAGGGGGGGGGGGGGGGCATAAATAGAAAAAAAAACTATTATTTTCCAACCATATTTTAATCTCAATAATTATCACACAATAAACACATAAAAAAGTAAATATCCAACTTTTAGACGATAAATTCCAAATTACGTTTAACTCCCGTAGTAGCAAATCTATTTATAATATTTTCTACATTAATATCTATGTCTCTATAGACATGTAGTAATGCCAGTCCTATTAATCTATCTTCGCACATTGTAGATCTTGTCCAAGATTTTAAACGTGTAAAATTTTCTGATATTTTTTCAATGTATTGGTGTGATGGGGGGGGGGAGGGGGGGCATGGCCACTATGCCCTCCGCCCCCCGTATGACCGCGCCTGGTATGTACATGAAAATTAAACGAAAGGGGCAATTTTGAATCCTCTCCGAGATGACCCCATTTCGAAATTAGCAATTCATTAACACCAATGGTAAATATTCTAATTTTAGTGCGACGCAGATGCAGATGCACAATTTATAGAAATATCTAATGGCTGTGTGAAAGAAACTGGAATCGAGGCAGATGCATGGAAAAAGGCTGCTAAAGGACAGTTAGACGATGCCAAAATGCCCGACTATCTCTTCTGCATCAATAAGCAACTAAATTTTGTCAATGATAGCGGGAAATATCAGCTGGAAGAATTAAAGGCTGGGCTCCTCAAATACTACAGCGAGGAGCTTTCCAACAAGTACATTAAAGAGTGCACCAAGGAATCTTATGGAAGTGGACCAAAAACTTCGCTGCACATGGCCAAGTGTGCTCATAAACTTAATTTGGATTTAAAGGAATAGTAGATATCGTTTAACCATTTTTATGAAGTGTATTGTAGCACAATAAAACTTGTTGCGAAATATTTTTTCTTTTTGTCTACCAATGCAAGAGGTTTTTTTTCTGCTTCAACTAATGTTATTCTGTCTCTAGCAAAATGGTAATGTAACTTTTTAATCTAAATGAAAAACTAAATAAAATGAAACAAAAAATGATTGAAGAAGTATGTATTAGCAAATTATTTTTATGTAGTTTTCAAATTCAAAATAAAAACTGTACACGAGTACACAAATGGTTCAAGAAATACTGTATGAGCCCCTTTTTTTTTAATGGAACACCCAATATATAGCTTTATATTCTAAGTTTCATCTAATGAGCTATTTAATGGTAGCACACTACTATAATCGAATAATAATTTTTATAAGGTAAGTAACGATCATTATCAATAAGTTTTAGCCATTTGAAAATAGCAAAAATTTATCGGTGTTCCAGTACACCCTGTATATTCTATGTGACTCAAAATATTGTGCATCTTTTGGCACATTGTTGGAATCCTTGCATACGCAGATTCTTTCATTGATCTCTTATAATAAGGTTTTCTTGATTTTTTTCCCACGTCCATGATATTTCGTTAAATTTGTTAAAAATGTGAATAACATGGCAACGTTGCATCTGATCCCAAAAAATTAAAATGATTTGTGAAGCCCACATAAAGCAGATGTAAAAAATGAAATAATATACAGGGTGATTTATTTAAAAATGAGACCAAATTTTGTGTCCCGGATTTATGGTACACTCTGTATACTTGAAAATAATTTAAAAGTAGAACATCAAGTGTCAAATAATATTCAATCAGATCTTTTCCTCAATTTTCATTGGTCTAGCAGCAATGGTCCAAGCGAGGATAGGTGGGCCACCCTGTATATGGAAATACTATATAAAGCCCGTGCTAATCCTAGTATTCCCGTCTTTAATAACCAGATTGATGTAATTTGCTCCACCCTTTTAAGTAAGCCTGCGGTAGTTTAAGACACTTTGTTTGATAATGATTACCTAAGTAGTCGAAACTATAGTCACAAATAAATATATTTTAGTGATACTTACAAAATAACTTGTTTTATTTATAATCGAAACTTATAAATGGCGCTTCCCAGATAACTAAGTGTACAATTTTTGCTATAAATTAGTTTGTAATATAATTTTTTAGATATCAATGTTGACAGAAGCTCAAAAATGTTATTCCTATAGTATAAAAGTCTGAGTGCGCTTACTTTGCACTATTCAAGGTAAGCACACCTTATCGGTTACAATAGCAAGCAGTGAATGCTTATTTGGTAAATTTAAACATTATCCATCTTATTTAAGAGCTTCATGGGCCCATCAAGATTATCGAATCTTGCAATTTTGAGTGTGACAATAGAAGAAACAGAAAAAAAAATATTGATGATGTAATCAATTTGTACATATAAAAGCGCGTAATAATTACTTTTGTATTAAGAGCGAAAAGTGATAATACATTATAGCTCGAAAGTGAGAGTTGTCACACGACGCGTAGTCACACTTGAAAGCATTAATGTATTTTTTTGCTCATAATATAGTATAGGTACATGTTTTTAACAATCACTATAAAATGTTAAATACTGTACAAACTTTTCGATTGAGTTTTTCTAAAAACGGCGCTTATTTATTAGTTGCTATTGGCGATGCGCGTTCCTTAGTTTATGCGCGTATGATGCGCGTTAGTTTTAGTTTCTGTTAGTTTCTGTTAGTTATCGTAAAATTTTCAGGGATGCGACTATGAATATAAAATCGAAACTTACAAGAACAATATGTCAGATCCAATATGGCTATTTTCTTTTCGAAAAGTGATGAGGTTTTTAAAAATTGGAGATTCGCGAGATTTTGAGGTAGCTAAATATAATTTTAAAATTATAATGTGCAAAAACAAAGTGGGAGATACAATATGGTGCCCTATAATGTCAAAAAATTCTTTGGCTGTTTTGGTATGTACACACACGTTTGTACATTTTTTTATGGCAATTTCAGTTACCTCGTTCGAAATGCATCTTTTGAGAATCACAAATGAGTATGAAATTCTATAATTGTTTGAAAAAAAAAAGAGCAATTTTCTCACAATTTACTACTTTGCCAATCTATGCATTATGATAAAATTTGAGCAGTGAAGATGTTAGTGTTTCTTAGTCACCAATAGGTATCACCATGTCTTGTTGCAAAAGTGTAATTTTGTGGCTATTAAAATACCCCATTTTTTACTTTTCCGAGCATCAATTCGTACCGGACATAATTGAAAACTCACTTATCCGACGTGCTCTGATGGACTTTAACCGATGCAAGTCGCAGAATTTAAATCGATTGACAAAATATAAGGAATTTACTAAAGATACATTTTGTTTCTTGTTGATAACAAAGAATACAACTATTCGTTGTAAAAGTTTTAAAAAATACACACACTATCAATCAGTGACTAATTTAAATATCTGTCATCATACTAATAATATTTAGCATATTATTTATTATTTAGTACTGATTGAAACGATTATTCGCCGGTATTCTAATCGAATATTATAGTATTTGTGTCAGTTTCAGATATAAAGTACTGAATATATTTTTCATGCAATTTTATGACATTGAAAACGTAATAGATGTTATGTTATCTTACCTAAATATAATAGATACAAAAAAGGACGTTATATGCAAATATAATAGAGATATGACGAATAAGTGCACACATAACACTTAATCATAATTAGTTGTATGTAATAATATTCTTTACCCTTCCATTAATATAGCTAAATAGTATATAAGCTACATGTGCGCTAGAAAAATCATTATTTACTGTGTGGTTACAAAAAAAAAAAAAAATTCACCGATATGAAACTTTTAGTTGTAGCTGTGTTTATCATCTGTATTGCTGCAGTAATAGTATGTATTTAGACTTTATTTTATACATTATTTTACTATCAAATGAGCAATCCTCTTATATAATAGTGATTTCAGTAGATACACAGTTTTTTTCTTACAACAAATAACATCCTGCTTACATATAATCCATCTAAATATATATATATATATATATATATATATATATATATATATATATATATATATATATATATATTTAGATAGATTATGTGTAAGCAAGCAGGATGTTGTTTGTTGTAAGAAAAAAACTGTGTATCTACTGAAATCACTATATATATATATCTCTAATTTTGAATTTCTATTATAGTAAATAATGCACATATGGATGCAATTGCAAAACTGAATTACTGAAAATCTTTATAATATCATTGTTTATTTGTTATTTTAATTTTTAAATTTATAATTTAGTTTCTAAATCGATTATCATTACTGAATTTTCAGAAATACCTATTAATACTGATAGGTTAACCATGTTTTGATTGAGGCACTGAAGTAAACTTCTACTCATTATTACTCATTCTTCTCTTCTTCACATTATTAAATGCAGGTTAATATATCATTTTTTGGTAACAATATTCGTTTAGAAAATTCATTTGACCTCGCTTGGACCACCACTGGTTCGGCAATAATCATATATAAAGCGATATTAGCCTCGAAATCATCATTACCTACTAAGATTTCATTCAGATAACAGTATTTCAACATGAACGTATTTTTTATGCTCATATTACTCAGTTGCGTTGTGCTACCAATAGTATGTATCCGATTTTATTTATTCTATGTATTATTATGAAAGTATATTTACAAAAGTTAATTATTGTATGTATATTTAGTTTTTTAATCAATAATAAATATAATAATAGTAATAATAGTATATATTTGTAATAATTAATTAATTTATAATTTATAAAGTTTCCTCAATTCTTCATCTTAGTAATCTTTCATCTAGTAAAGTCAAGACAAATTTAGTAGTTTTAGTAAAAATGTGTTTCAATTTCAAACTGGCACGCTGTAACTCGTTCAAAACTCAAGGATATTATTTTGAAAAATTACCCGTTTTTGCCGCTATGCAGCAATAAAATCTTGTGGAATTATTTTCCAGTGTAAAGAAGTAGGTGTAGTACTGAGCAGACGATAATATGAAGACGGATTGTCCCAAATTAATATCAGTTTGAAAATTTATAATCTCAGCCTGTTGGCAATCTTGACTATATATTTGATAAAATAACGATCTCTGTTTCTCCTGGTGTCTCTGACTGTTAAATCAAATAAACAAAATGGTGGTTATCGATTCTTTAGTAACTACGTCCTTATTTCAGAGGGAACCATACTGCATTTTTCCATTAATAAATTACATTTTTTTCCGTTGCCAACAAAAAAGTGCTCAATTTTTTCACCATCGCTATTGCCATATTTGTCCTTCCTATACGTAATACCTGTTATGCTACATGTTCTTTTTTTATAGTGTAAGTCCGAGGAAGATGCAGAATTCAAAGAAATCACTGATAGTTGCGCGAAAGAAGTAGGAGTGCCTGCAGATTCATGGGATAAAATCGATGAGAAGTCCGTTAACCCCAAATTACCCGACTTCCTGTTCTGCATATACAAGAAAATAGATTTCCTCAACGACAAGGGAGAATATCAGATTGAAAAGATCAAGGAAGCTCTTACTGAAGACTACAGCGAGGAAGTTGCCACCAAGTTCATCGAAAAGTGCACCAAAAAGACGTACGCAAGTGGACCAGAAACTGCTATGCATATGGCTATCTGTGAGGACGAAATCATTCCTGAGGACAAATAGTAAGGTGTAGGACATTTCTTGTAACCAATGTGCATATCACGAAATATGTCATGAGTTATTATTTGCAATGTTTCCTTCAACATATCGCACTAAAATAAAATTATATTAAAAATGAAGTTCTTCTACAAAGTTGTTATTGCATAATGGTCATTGGTTTATTTCAGGCAACTCTGCTGTAGACTTAGCAATTTTCGCTCCTCAAAAAATTGCGATCAAATTGTGGGTCACAAACAAATGCAGGCCCACAAATTAGCCCAATTTGTTTGGCCTACAAAAAAATTCCCCGGGAAACAAATTTTCAAATTTTGTAGCAAACATTATACCGATATCATTGTGAATATTATAAAATGTAAAGTGACTTACATTCCACCCTATATATTTTCTTCACATACAATTATTTCTCCTGAATGCGTGATTATGTAAATATGGTAAATTGAAAAAAACACCAACACGTAAAAAATTAAAGAGGATATATCGTGTAAGATTTTCATTGATGAAATCTAATTGTAATTAATTGAACCAAGATGAATTCATTAATTTGAGTGACGTTGCATTCCGAACCATTCTGCTCAAATCCTTTATAAGCAAATGGTACATAACACTTTAAACATTATTTATCGTATTCTCAACCAGATAACAATTCGGCAATAGGAAAGTTTTATTTCTTGTTTTATGTATAACTTGCATATCAGTTGCTACAGTAAGTACCTACGCATTTTTTATATTAAAAAACTAATAAACTGAAAATGTAAAATAGAGAAGATATATTGAAGGATATTCACTCCATAAACCCAAATACATGTTTATAGATAGTGTGAGTAACACATTACTTATTCAAATATAAATGGTGATATTATTTTTTTTTATAACCGAAAAACCTAGCCAACCTTATGATTAAAGGAATACTGAGCGTATTATTATTATCAGATAACATTTATCATGTAGATACTGTTATACATATACATAATGCAAAGTAACTGTGTACGAGTAATTTAAAAAATATATATGACAAAGAGGTTTTATTGGCAAAATATAAACAATTTTTGCGAATGTCTGCGTAGTAAGGGTATAAAGATTAGTGAATGCATAGAGCATTATTTAATAATTATATTACAAAATTTGGCGATTGCTATTTAAGTTTTTGATTTTACTAGTATCATTATCGCTGTATCTTGCAAAAAAATCTTAAGTAAAATATTGGAAAACATATTTTTTATATACAAAGCCCATTAAGCCAACCATTATTGCATCAAAAATAATTATCAGAGGTATTTTTTGTAATGTTAATAATAACTGGTTTATAAACATTGTCGGTGCATATTTCATGCCTCTTCAAATATCCTTATTTGGAAGGTTGTAAGCAACTAAATTTCTTAAAACCATTTCAACTCCATTATTATTTGCCAGACTCGCGTTAATACTTCAAAATTAGAGACACAAAACACTGAATTTATATGAAAATCATATTTTTTAATAATCAAACATCAGTATATTCTGATTTGAAATAATATTACATATCATTTGTACACATTATGTGTAACGATTCTGTACAAGCATGTATATCAAAAGCAACGAGCAAAAGTTGCAGTCGACTAAAAAATAAATAATTTTTGTAAGAATTCTTTAATTTGTCTTTGAATATTTTGGTTTATTGCTTGCATAATTGTTTTGACCCCAAACAAATCTTCCCTATCTTACCTAGTATTGCATTATATGTTATAATATTCCAGCTATATTTGTAAAATCTGAAAGCTTGTATCTATCATTTATAAAAATGTTTCCAGGAAGTAAATTATACTGTGTCTATCGGAGTGTGTAATTCAAAGCATTAATTTAAGTCTCTCAAACAAAAAAAATATAGAAAATAAATGCTACTTGAAAAAAATGTATATTAAACTCTTTATACTTGTCTTCTTACATTAGCAGAGTATAGGTACATTTATTTTCCTGACCATTTCTATTTTCCCTTCGAATGTTAATTGAACCTTCAGAATGACGAGTTGTAGATGTTGGAAATTTAGATGGCCAACGTCCATCTTGTTAACCGTTTTTTAAAATATTGTTTCCAAAGATGTATTAGTAATGCTAAATAATAAAATGTAATAAATTAATGTTTTAACAAGTTTAATTCAGCCATAATAATTATATTCAAGAAATACAAAAAAACTGAATTTCTGTTGAATATGACTTACTTGAGCAGTTTTTTCTCTAAAATTACTCTTCTGCCATTATGAAAACCAAATACAAGCCTTTCTCGCTCATAATATATTGGTAAATATGTGTATGTAATTGAAAAGAAAGCGAAAGAGGCAATTTTAAATCCTCTCCGAGATGAGCCCTTTTCGAAATTTGCAATTCAATAACACCGATGGCAAATATTCCAAATTTAGTACGACGAAGATGCAGATGCAAAATTTATAGAAATATCTAATAGATGTGTGAAAGAAACTTCAATTGAGGCAGATGCACGGAAAAAGGCTGCCATAGGAGAGTTAGACGATGTCAAAAAGCCGGACTATTGCTTCTGCATCAATAAGTAACTAAATTTCGACAATGATAGCGGGGAATATGAGCTGGAAGAAGGAAAGGTTGGGCTCCTCTAATACTATAGCGAGGAGCTTTTCAACAAGTATATTAAAGAGTGCACCAAGGAATCTTATGAAAGTGGACTAAAAACTTCGCTGCACATGGCCAAGTGTGCAGACAAACTTAAAATTTAGATTTATGCGAATAGTAGATATGGTTTAAGCAGTTTTTATGAAATGTATTGTAGCACAATAAAACTTGGTGCGAAATACATTTTTTTTCTACTAACGCAAAAGGTTTTTTCTGCTTCAACTAATGTTATTCTGTCTCTAGCAAAATGGTTATATAGTTTTCCAATCTAAATGTATAACTGATTAAAATGAAACAAAAAATGATTGAAGAAGTATGTATTAGCTAATTATTGTTATGTAGTTTTCAAATCCAAAAGAAAAACTGAAGTAAACGAAACACCAATGGTTGAAGAAATACAGTATGAGCCAGAATAAAGAGAACAGAAGCTTAAGCATCAAACGACTTAATCAATACGCTGTGTATGCTTGGTTGTATAAACTACTTATTTTGGCACGTGTTGTATATCCTCAATCATTTGTGTTTGGTATACTTTAGTTTTTATTTTGGATTTGAGTCATATGTAAATGATTTTTTATTTATTAGTTTAATGCCAGAAGTACATATCTGTGAGCTGTAGATGTTTCGAAATTTAACTTTAAACCAGTTTGTTATGTACAGAGAGGGTAAATTTCGATGTTTTAATAGGGAATCTTCTTAACTATAACAGGTATGATAAAATTGACCCCCAGCGAGGAAGTTGCCACCAAGTTCATCGCAAAATTTACCAAACAGACGTTTGCAAGCAGACCAGAAACTTCTCTGCATATGGCCATATGTGAGGATGGTATCATTCCTCATGACAAATAGTATGGTTTACGATATTTTTTGTAGCTTTTATGCGCATTACAAGTAAATGTCTTGAGTTATTAAAATTCAAATAAAACTCAATAATAAGTTCTTCTTGTACGTTCTTCGTGAATGTTGTCTTTACGTTGCAGGAAGGTCCTAGGTTAATTTCTAGCAACTCTTGTGTTCAAATTGAAATTGAAATTTAAAAATTCAAACTTCGTTATTTACGTGGACACATGCAGTGTATTTCATTCCTAGCGATTGTGACAATCAAATAACTATAAACTAAAAATACAATACAAAAGAAAATAAAACATTTCCTAGCTATGCAACAATGCTTCCAAATTAGCGGCTATACTGCAACAGTTGAGTCACAAAATGCTGGATGTATATGAAAAATTTTAATCATTTACCTCAGGTTATTTTAGATGGAAATGACATTCCAGATCACTTATAAACATTATGTATAAGATTCTATACTAGGAAGAAGTAGTACTACTATACTACTTACTTATATTAGGAAACAATGTCAAAAGGCAGTAGACTACAAAAACGAAATATATTTTGTAAGAGTTCTTTAATATTAAATCGTATATTTTAGTCCAGTTTCTCGAAATGGTCTTCCTTATCTTGCCTATCATTGTTTCGTATTAAGAGATATTAATTTATTTATTGTAATACTTGAAAGTTTGATCAATTTATATAGTAGAAATATTGCCCAAAACAAACTTATGTTGTATCAATGCTTTCACTGCTTTCAAATCAAAGCAAACTATGTTAAATTATAAAAAAAATATGCACAATAAACATCTAATAATTGTCTATTTAATTGAGAAGACTAATGCCAGTAGTACCTAATGCAATATTCAAGTATATTATTATCTCACAATTTTTAAAAATCAATTTAAAATAACTCAAAATGCATATAAAACGTACACTACATGCATCGTTTTCCTGCCCACTTCAATTTTCACGTCGTACTTTCCTTTAGTGATGAGTTGCGGAAGTTGGAATTTTGGTGGCGAAAGTTTTCTTAACTTTTACATTAACGGACATCCTATAGGTGTACTCAGAGGCGTATCTAAGGTATGGACATTGTCAATAATGGTTTGGTCCATAGGTAAGGTGACCAGATCCTAATGATACAAAATCGGGACAGCAGGACGGGGGGGGGGGGGGGGGGGAGGGGGGGATTTTTAAAATTTGATTAACAAAGAACGCAAAACGCAAAATATACAGGGTGTCTCGCAAAAAACGCCGTTGGCCAATAACTCCATAGCTCCCTAACTATTTATTGCCTGATTTCAATAAAACAAAAACACAATTAAATGTCTCCACATGTTCTACAAAGGGGCACTAATGTTTGTTTTGTTTTGCAAAAACAACTTTCATTTCAGCGATAGATGCTAGATTTTGCAAAAAAAAAAAATAGGGTCCCTTTGTAGAGATGTGGAGCCATTTAGTTTTGTTTTCCTTTTATTGAATTCGGCCAATAAATAAAGGAGTTATCGCTAGCGGCGTTTTTTAGACACCCTGTATAATATTATATTACATTTTTTTTAACAACGAGGCATGTTTTTAAAGTACCGTTTTGTATTTTGGCCGCTGTAGCGCTGCTACCAAATACAGATATTGGCGAAATATATAAGCTGATAACTTCAAAATAGCGAATTAAAGATCACCCCGAAAAAAAACCCAATCTTTCAAAAGTCGGGACATTTTTGAAACGTCGCGGGACGCGGGACAAATTTCTAAAAATCGGGACTGTCCCGCCAAAATCGGGACGTCTGGTCACCTTATCCATAGGACAACCATGTCACCAGCATCACAGGCATCACTGGAATCACTCTAGACACTAGCATGGGCGCAATTTGATGATTGCACTGCCGACAACGCTTGCCGCAAAAATATAAAATATTGATAATTTAAAATGTTGTTTTTTTCGTAATAACCGGCCTATTGTAAGTGCAGTCAGGCCCTTGACCAGCTCTTTTGGAGTCCGAAATGAAACTTATATTATTTTGAATATGGTCTTCCGCGATTTTTCAAAAACCTTGAAACTGAACTCTAGACACATTAAAAACATCATTGGCACTCATTTTTGCGATGAGACAAATCGTTGTGATTATCAAACACGATTTTAAAATTAACGGCGTTTGAAAAGGTCCCGAAAGACCGCCATGTTGCTGTGACGTCACTACGCACGTTGACGTTCAGTTGTAGCATTGCATACGATGGAGCGAGAGAACGAAAACGTCGGTTTTACGAACAAAGGGACGAATTAATATTGCATTGTGCTTGGATGTGATAGCAGCAGTAAATGCGAACCAAATAAGTTGCTTATAAACGTCCCAACAGGGGATATAGGGAAAAAGGGGTTACAACAAGTCCGAAGTGATTCCGCGAGTGTCACTTTGACGTCCCACTTATATTTCTGTGAAGACCATTTTAATGTAAGTACATTATTTTCAATAAATTATCGACGAAATTCGATAAATATATATAATTAGCTATCATCATGTAATGGGTATTCAAGGGGATTTCCGATTATATATATATATATATATATATATATATATATATATATATATATATATATATATATATATATATTAGTAATAACATAACCTCAAAATAGTTTGTGGGTTCCATTCTAAAACAATACCTTCCATATAATTACTACTTTTTAAAAGTACTGTGAGTTTTTGTACAATATGTTTTTACAAAGACGTCCTTATTATAAATAGATGTTCTTTTTTTAATTTTAAACAGAAATAAAGGTGATGGTAATTGAAATCAAGACCAAATTTTGAACTCTTTCATTTTAGTTAAAACTAAAAAACATGTTTAAACCATATATGTAGCAAACTGTTGATTTTAGAAATTTGTTTAGATGAATAATAATTACCAATTTTGAAATCAGCATTACCAATTCGTATGAGATGTAGTATATATTGCAAAGTATATACAGTATTTTATTTGTTCTTACAGCTGGAAGAGGATTTGGAAAATTATATGCGACTCCACGCGTTTCGGCTTCGTTGAAAAATTCACTTTTTGAGAAAAAGTAGGCAACCATTAACACGTGAACTTCTAGCAGATTATCTGGCTGTCCCTTTACTAATCCATCAGAACTTATTTTATGTCAGACTGGATTCTAAGTCGAATTAATCCACGATTCATATCCCTTATGCACAGATTCCCGATCGCCAACATGCGTAATGACGTCACAGTGCCGCTCGGCCAATAACAGTGTTTCGTTGGTCACGAGACAAAATTTGAAAGTTTTACGATATTGTATGTTGTTTGTTGATATGTTACAATGAAAACAAAACGTTTTCTCTGTGGGATGTTTAATTACAGGTTATAAACTTTACGTTAAGACACAAATAGGTTTTTTTTTTTCAGGAAGACCCTATTGGGGTGGAGTTTACTTCGTGATACATTTTATCAATTATAAATAAAATAAGTTACTTTGTAAGTATCACATAAATTTATTATTTATGACTACAGTTTCGACTACATAGGTAATTATTATCAAACAAAATGTCTTAAACAGCGGATTTAAAAAGAGGGGTGGACATTACATCAATCTGCTCATTAAAGATGGGAATGCCATATAAAGCCCGTGCTAATCCAAGTGTGAACCATTTTTGCTATAAATTAGTTAGTAATTTAAATTTTCAGATATCAATGTTGAGAGAAGCCCTAAAATGTTATTCCTGCAGTATTAAAATATGAGTCAGAAACCAGATGAAGCTCAATAATAGATGCAGTTAAGTCAGTTAAAATTCATCTTATTGCTATATATGTTTTTGATGTCGTTGTTTCAGTACAGAAATGAGTGATTTGTACGATTGAATGAAATTTATGATAAATTTGGATTCATTTTGGATGTGGGAGGAATATGCAATAAATCCAAGTGTATGTACATACTAGAAGAAATTCGATCTAAGTGCTCTTACTCAGCAAGTCAATACAATTCTCATATCGATGGCACACAACTGTATAATGAAATAGTAGACTGCATATATTTACATAGTAGTAGAAAAGACGCAATTCTTTCAAAATCTAAAGAAATATTTTCTATTGATAAATATGGAGATCAAGAAGTTTTGCCAAATCTAATAGTTACTAATCAAGGTATGCTCACCTTGTCGGTAACAGTAGCAAGCAGTGAAAACTTATTTAGTAAATTTAAATTGAATATAGCTTATTTAAGAGCTTCATGGGCCCATCAAGATTGTCGAATCTTGCTATTTTGAGTGTGATATTACAAGAAACAGAAAAATATAAATATCGATGATATAATCAATTTGCACATATAAAAGCGCGTAATAGTTATTTATGTATTAAGAGAGAAATGTGATATATTATTGCAAGAAAGTGAGAGTTGCCACACGACGCGTAGTGGAGCGCGGCATTCACTTGAAGGCAATAATGTCATTTTTTGCTCAAAATACACTAGATTTTTTTCCACAATCACTAAAAATTGTTACATACTGTAGAAACTTTTCGATTGAGTTTTTCTAAAACGGCGCTAATTTATTAGTTGACATTGGCGACGCGCGATTGTTAGTTTCTCTTAGTTATGGTGAAATTTTCAGGGTCGCGATTGTGAATATGAAATCGAAATTTACATAAACAATATGGCGGATCCAATATGGCTGATTTTCTATTCGAAAAGTGATGAGGTTTTGAAAATTTTACAATCGCGAGATTTTGAAGTTACTAGCCTGTTTAAAAATAGATCTGATAGAAAACAGGCTGTTTAAAAGGAGATCTCTTTTTAAACGGGCTTAAACTATTTATTTCTATTAGCTTTCTATTCGTTTTCTATTAAATCTCTTTTTTTAGCGCACGATTCAAGCTAGGCCGCACGTCATTGACGATTACAATGTTAAAAATAGTGAGCTGACTTCCTGGTCCCGTAACCGCTAAAGTCCTCTACTTGTATCATATGAGCATAACAAATGAGTATGAAATTCTATAATTGTTTGAAAAAAAAAACAGCAATTTTCTCAGTATGCACTTCTTTGCCAATTTATGCATTATGACAAAATTGGAGCAGGGAAGATATTAGTGTTTATCGGTCACCACTCGGTATCGCCATGTCTTGTTGTAAATGTGGGATTTTGTGCCTTTTAAACCACCACATTTTTCACTTTTCCGAGAACCAATTTATGCCGGATATAATTTCAAACTCACTTATACGACGTGCTCCGATGGGCTTTAATCGATGAAGTCGCAGAATTGAAATCGATTGAAAAAATATAAAATGTCTTGTTATCAACTATTCGTTGTAAATGTTTTAAGAAATAGACAAACTATCAATCAAGGCTCGAATTAAACATATGTCCTCACAGAAGTAATATTTAGCATATTATTTATTATTTCGTACTGATTGAAACGATTATTCGCCAGTGTTCTACTGGTATATACTATAGTATTTGTGTCACGTTTCAGATACAAAGTACTGAATATATTTTTCATCCAATTTAATGACATTGAAAACGTAATAGATGTTATGTTATGTTATCGAAATATAATAGATACAAAAGAGGACGATATATGTAGATCTAATAGAGATATGACGTATAATTGCACACGCAACACTTAATCATAATTTGTTGTGTGTAACAATATTCTTTACCCTTCCATAAATACAGCTGAAATAGTATATAAGGTACATGTGCGCTAGAATAATCATTCTTTACTGTGTGGTTACCAAAAAAATAATTCGCCGATATGAAACTTTTAGTTGCAGCTGTATTTATTAGTTGTATTGCTGCAGTAATAGTAAGTACCTACCCTTTATTTTATCTATAAGTTTACTACCTAATAAGCAATCCTGGTATATAATAATGATTTCATTAGATACAAAGTTTTTGTATTACAACAAATAACAATCTACTTACGTATAATCCATCTAAATATATATTTTTTTTTAAAGAAGATTTCTAATTTCATATTGTCAATTTTATATTTATCCAAAAACACTTCCACCTACATATATATTTTTTAAAACATATACTTTTTATATATTCTTAATAAGTTTAAAGGTCTATTATACTAAATAATGCACATATGAATGCAGTTGCAAAACTGAATTAATGAAAATCTTTATAATATCATGTTTTATTTGCTATTTTAATTTTCAAATTTATAATTTAGGTTCAAAACTGATTTTCATAACTGAATTTTTAGAAATACATATTAATACTGGTAGGTTAACCATGCTTTGATTGAAGCACTGAAGTAAACTTCTACTCATTATTATTCAGTTTTCTCTTCTTCTCATTATTAAATGCAGCTTAATATTATATATAATTTTTTAGCAATAATAATAGTTTATAAAATTCATTTCACCTCGCTTACACCACTACTGGTCCGCCAGTAATCATATATAAATATATTTTAGCCTCGAAATCATCATTACTTACTAAGATTTCATTCAGATAACAGTATTTCAACATGAAAGTATTTTTTATGCTCATATTACTCAGTTGCATTGTGCTACCAATAGTATGTATCCGATTTTATTTATTCTATTTATTATTATGAAAGTATATTTGCCAGTGTTAATTATTCTATGAATATTTAGTTTTTTAATAAATAATAAATATAATAATAGTAATAAGAGTATATATTTATAATAATTAATTAAATTATAATTTTTAAATTCGCCTCAATTCTTCAACTTTAGTAAAGTCAAGTCTCGCACGTACAATTCATTTAAAACTCGATATTATTTTGCAAAATTACCCCTTTTTACCCCTATGCAGCCATAAAATCTTGTGGAATTATTTTCTAATATAAGGAAGTGTAGAATTGAGCGGACGATAATATGTAGGTGGATTGTCCCAAATTAAGATTAGTTTGAAAATTTATAATCTCAGCCTGTTGACCATCTTGACTATATTTTTGATAAAATAACGATCTCTCTTTCTCCTGATGTCTTTGTTAAAATAAATAAACAAAATAGTGGTTATCGATTATTTGGTAACTACGTCCTTATTTCAATGGTAGCCTTACTAACTTTATTCATTATTAAATTACATTTTTTTTCTGTTGACAACGAAAAAGTTCTGAACCTTTTCACCATCGCTATTACCATATTTGTGCTTCAAATATGTAACACCTGTTATGCTACATGTTCTATTTTTTGAAGTGTAAGTCAGAGGAAGATGCAGAATTCAAAGAAATCACTGATGGTTGCGCGAAAGAAGTAGGAGTGCCTGCAGATTCATGGGATAAAGTCGACGAGAAGTCCGTTAACCCCAAATTACCCGACTTCCTGTTCTGCATATACAAGAAATTAGATTTCCTCAACGACAAGGGAGAATATCAGATTGAAAAGATCAAGGAAGCTCTTACTGAAGACTACAGCGAGGAAGTTGCCACCAAGTTCATCGAAAAGTGCACCAAGAAGACGTACGCAAGTGGACCAGAAACTGCTATGCATATGTCTATCTGTGAGGACGAAATCATTCCTGAGGACAAATAGTAAGGTGTAGGACATTTCTTGTAACCAATATGCATATCACGAAATATGTCATGAGTTATTATTTGCAATGTTTCCTTCAACATATCGCACAAAAATAAAATTATATTAAAAATGAAGTTCTTCTACAAAGTTTTTATTGCATAATGGTCATTGGTTTATTTCAGGCAACTCTCCTGTAGACCTGGTCTACAGGAGACCACGTATGATTCTAGGTTTATTTTAGATAACTCTGCTGTTAACTTAGCAATCTTTGTTCTTCAAAAAATTGCCACCTAATTGTGGGTCACAAACAAGCAGGCCCACAAATTAGCCCAATTTGTTTGGGCCACAAACAAAATCCCCAGGAAACAAATTTTCAAATTTGAAGCAAACATTATACTGATAACATTGTGAATATTATAAATTGTAAAGTGACTTACATTCCACCCTATATAATTTCTTCACATACAATAATTTCTCCTGAATGCGTGATTATGTAAATATAGTAAATTGAAAAAAAAGCAGCAAGTATAAATTGAATGAGGATATCTCGTATAAGATTTTCATTGATGAAATCTGATTGTAATTAATTGAACCAAGGTGATTTCATTAATTTGAGTGACCTTGCATTCCGAACCTTTCTGCTCAAATCCTTTATAAACAAATGGTAAATTACACTTTATTATCATTATTTATCGTCTTCTCAACCAGATAACAATTCGGTAATATGAAAGTTTTAATTGTTGTTGTATGTATAACTTGCATACCAGCAGCTACAGTAAGTACCTACGCATTTTTATATTAACAAACTAATTAAATAAAAATGGAAAATAAAGATGATATATTGAATTATATTCACTCCATAAATCCAAACACATGTTTATAGATAGTGTGGGGAACACATTACGTATTCAAATATAAATGGTGATATTATTCAATTTTTTAGGGTAACCGGAAAGCCGAGCCAAACTTATGTTTAATGGAATACTGAGCGAAATAATTATCAAATAACGTTTATGTTGCTAACATTGTTATACCTACACTTAATGAAAAATAACTGTGTTCGAGTAATTAAAAAAAATATATATAACAAAGAGGTTTTATTGGCAAAATATAAGCAATTTTTGGGAATGTCTGCTAAGTAAGGATATAAAGATAAGTGAATGCATAGAGCATTCTTCAATAATTCTAATATAATAATAAAATTTGGCGATTGCTATTTAAGTTTATGATTTTACTAGTATCATTATCGCTGTATATTGCAAAAAAAATATTATCTAATCTAATATCTAATCTTATCTTTTAGTAAAATATTGGAAAACATATTTTTTATATACAGAGCCCTTTAAGCCAACCATTATATCATCAAACAAAATGATCTTTATTTTTATGTAATGTTAATTACAACTGGTTTCAAACTTTGTCGTTGCATATTTCATGCCTCTTCAAATAATCTTATTTGTAAGGTTGTAAGCAATAACATGTCTTTAAACCATTCCATTATTATTTTCCAAACTCGCGTTAATACTTCAAAATTAGAGACACAAAACATTGAATTTTTATGAAAACCACATTTTTTAATAATATTGCCTCAGTATATTCTGATTTGAAATGAAATTATATATCATTAGTACACATTATGTATAAAGATTCCGTACAAGCCTGTATATATATAAAAAAACGAGCGAAGTTGCGAGAGAAACTCGAAAACGAGTTGCAGTCGACTAAAAAAATAAATATTTTTTGTAAGAATTCTTTAATGTTTCTTCGAATATTTTGGTTTATTGCTTGCATTTTTATTTTACCCGAAAAAATCGTTCCTATGCTACCTTTCATTACATTGTAGGTTATAATATTCTTGCATTTTATGTATATAAATTCATATATAAAAATGTTACTAGGATATAAAATATATTTATAGAAAACAAAAACGGAAATGCTATTTATAAAAATATGTACAGTCTTGCTCACATAAATCTAGTACAAGAAATTAAGTTCCATTAGCAATTTTATGCAATGTCAATTTGTTTGTACTAGATTTATGTGAGCATGACTATACATTAAACTCTATATACTTGTCTTCCTACGTGATATAGATAGATATACTTATACTGCAAATATATAAAACTTTCAAAACTATCTATTTTAATATTCAAGTATATTAATATCAAAAAATTTGCAAAAAACGATTAAAAATCATTCAAAATGTATGATAAACATACACTAAACTCTGTTCCATTTTAGTTATTAACTAATAAGGCTGTGGTTTCATTTTATAAAATTTTACACATGAACATCAACAAAAATGATCCGACAGTGCAAACATTATTAAATGTCAGATTTCTAACAACGTTGCCTAATTCATATATAAAAATAATTAAATTATTGCTACAATGAATCAAGTATTAATTAATTAGATTTATGCTTTCAGTAAACCAATCATCAACCATAGTTTATATTATAATTTGACTGATTTGCTTTTGTAAAATAAAATCAGCAAATAAATGATGTACTGAATAGATACTCAATATGGTGGCAAAATTGCCCACTGTCATAAAATATGTTTTATCTTGTTTTTAAATATAACCTATTTTTCATGTCTAGTGACTTTTTACATTGGCCTACAATACTATCACCCTAACAGAACCAACTCAGTTAAAAATAAAAATGGAACAGAGTATACATACATTTTTTTCCTGACCATTTCTATTTTCCCTTCGAATGGTAATGGAATCTTCCCAATGATGAGTTGTACTAGTTGGAAATTTAGAAGGCCAACGTCCATCTTGTTAGCCTCTTTTTAAATATTGTTTGCAAAGGTATATAACTAATGCTAAATAATAAAATCTAATAAATGAAAGTCTTAACAATTTTAATTATAAAAATTACATTTACAGCCATAATAATTGAATTTCAAATTTTGAAAAACGCTCCAATTTTTTTCAGGAACTATAAAAATCTGAATTTGTGTTGAATATGGCTTATTTGAGCAGTTTATTTCTCTAAAATTACTGTTCTGCCACTATGAAAACTAAATGCGAACCTCTCTGGCTCATAATATATCGGTCAATATGTGTATGTAGGTACATGAAAAAAGAACGAAAAGGGCAATTTTGAATCCTCTCCGAGAAGAGCCCTTTTCGAAATTTGCAATTCAATAACACCGATGGCAAATATTCCAATTTTAGTGCGACGCAGATGCAGATGCAAAATTTATAGAAATATCTAATGGCTGTGTGAAAGAAACTTCAATTGAGGCAGATACATGGAAAATGGCTGCTAAAGGACAGTTAGACGATGCCAAAATGCCAGACTATCTCTTCTGCATCAATAAGCAACTAAATTTCGTCAATGATAGCGGGGAATATCAGCTGGAAGAATTAAGGCTGGGCTCCTCAAATACTATAGCGAGGAGCATTTCAACAAGTATATTAAAGTATGCACAAAGGTATCTTATGGAAGTGGACCGAAAACTTCGCTGCACATGGCCAAGTGTGCTCATAAACTTAAAGTTTAGCTTTAAGCGAATAGTAGATATGGTTTTAGCAGTTTTTATGAAATGTATTGTAGCACAATAAAACTTATTGCGAAATATTTGATGTTTTTGTCTACTCATGCAAGAGGTTTTACTTTAAGTAATGTTATTCTATTAGCAAAATGGCTACGTACTTTTCTAATCTAAATGAAAAACTGAATAATATGAAACAAAAAATAATTAAAGAAGTGTGCATTAGCAAATGCTTGTTATGCACTTGTCAAATTCAAAAGAAAAACTGAAGTAAACGAAACATACGTATGAGCCAGAATGAACAGAACTGAAGCTTAGGCAACCAACGACATATATTGCGATATATTCAATACGGTACGTATACTTGGTTCTACACACCACAGGACTGTTTATTCAGGCACATTTCTTCAATTATTTGTGTTTTGTTTACTTCAGTTTTTATTTGATTTGAATCCCATGTAAAATAATTTTTACGGGAAGATGTTTCGAAATTAAGTTTCAAATTAGTTTTGTACGTACTGTTCCAGTTCAAACGAAAACCTTAAGAATATAAAGTAAATGTGATGAAAGAAATATTTATATCATGTTATTTAACCAGAATTATATATCTGTGAGCTGTAGATGTTTTGAAACTAAGCCTCATGTATAGTTTTTATGTAGTTTTCCATGCTAAAAGAAAAACTGATGAATATAAGATTAACATGATGGAAGAAATATTTATAACATGTTTAAATATAAAAGAATTTTCATTTACTACACTACTAGGATTGCAATCTGAGAGCTGAAAATATTATGCTATAAATGCCGCATTATAAAATTTATAATGCGGCATATAAAATTTAATGTAAAAAAAGGTACAGAAAACTTTGTTTAATACACTGTTTGGTAATATTTAAACCCGTGGGTATACAAACCTGTGTATGGTTTTATATACACTTGTCATGTTATCACTATTATTCAATGATGCAAGAATGAAGAGTGACATCGTAATCTATTTACTCGACCTACAAAGGGTCAAACTCAATTGGAATATGCAACAGGAAGCTGCCGAATTGAATCAGACACATGAAGCATGGAAATATTTAAAAAATGAACAATTTCATTTAATACTAATTTTGATTCATATTTTTTTCATATTTCAATATGAGAATACTTAATGTGTCACTCACATTTATTTATAGTATTTCAAAAATATAATGCAATAGTTTGGAGGTACATGAAATAATAAAGTATTGTATTTGTTTGGCCCCCCTTTTCCGGTGATTAGGGAGAAGTTGTATATAGGTAGAAAAAAAGGCAAACTTTAAGCATTATTTAATCGGCAACATGAAAGTATTCGTTGTGGTTATGTTTTTCAGTTGCGTTGTGGCGGCTTCAGTAAGTTCTCCTTTTATTAATATCAGTCACTTATTTAGAGAATAGTTTAGAAAATTTTAATCTTAGATTATTATTAAAACTTCGTACATAAAATTGACGACATATTTCAGAAATTCTGCGTAAACAGCAGTGCATTTTAGAAACAATATGAATTTACGCATTTTATTCGTATAGAAATAAACGTTTTTCGTTTTATGCTGAAAAAAATATTTCATGGAAGACAATTTGAAAGGATGAGTTAGTTAATTATGCCGCACTTTCAAATTTCAATACCTTTGTTATTAAATAATAGGAGAATTATTTAACTTCATTAGCAGTTTTAAAATAAAAGTTTTGTGAGGTAATATGTTTTTATATCACGTTTGAGGTTCCATTTAAAAAAAGTGATGACGTCATAGAGATAGCAAATAAAACAAAATAAGAGGGGAGGATCTTTTCATAAACATAAATCGTACTGTTTCAGGAGTTTTTGAAAGAATACTACATTACAAAATAATAAATTATTAGTCACCACTCATATAATACTTATAATAATTATATTGGTACCTAATGCTTAATAGTTATATTATTTAACGAACAAATAATCTAAGCAAATATTCACGAGGATGAATTAGTCATCCTAGTGAATTACTGCCTTTATGGCATCTTATTTTCTGATATATCTGATCACCACCACAAAAAATCTAACTATTTTTCATTTTAGTGTGATGTAAATGAATTATTCAGGAACATCACTGCACACTGCGCCAGCCAAATTGGATTTGGAGCCGATGCATGGGAAAAAGTTGCAAAAGGTGAGCTCAATGATCCAAAGATGCCTGAATACTTGTTTTGCGTGCACAGAAATCAAGAATTCATCAATGAGAAAGGAGAATACCAACTCGATTCAATGAAGGCAGTACTCAATCAAATGTACACGGCTGATATTGTTACGAAGTATATACAAGAATGCACCAAAGAAGTATATGGGAACGGCCAGGAAGCTGCCATGCATTTAACCCAGTGCGCTTTTGATATCTTTCCTCAACGCAAATAGTATAGTTAAATTATAAATCAGTGATTACATAATGTAAAGTTTTGCACATTAAAATTGCAAGTAAGGCAATATTAGTTTTATTATTTCCCCAATGTTTTACACTCATTATGAAATGTGTCAGGATCAGGATCATGATCATTTTAGTACAGTTTGACCATAACTTACATCAGCATTAATCAGAAATGAAAATTTGTCTTTAATAGAAGAAAACTGCCATGCACTTAACCCAGTGCGTTTTTGATAGTTTTCCTCAAAGCAAATAGTAGAGTTAAATCATAAGTCGATGATTAATTGATTTAAAGTTTTGCGCATTAAAATTTGAAGTAAAGCAATATTAGTTTTATTATTTCCTCAATGTTTTACAATCATAATGAATTGTGTCAGGATAAGGATCACGATTATTTCAGTACAGTTTAACCATAACTTACATCAGCATTAATCAGAACTGAAAATTTGTATTTAATAGAATGAAACTGTCATGCGCTTAACCCAGTGCGCTTTTGATAGTTTTTCTCAACGCAAATAGATTTGTTAAATCATAAGTCGATGATTACATGATTTAAAGTTTTGCGAATTAAAATTGGAAGTAAGGCACTATTAGTTTTATTATTTCTTCAATGTTTTACACCCATAATGAATTATGTCAGGATCATTTCAGTACAGTTTGACCAGAACTTCCATCAACATTAATCAGAAATGAAAATTTGTCTTTAATAGTATCTAAAGCGATTAATCATTAAAAAGAAACATATATTGAGGATTCAGCAAAAACGATAAATATAAATTTTTATAATAATTTATTAATAATTTAATAATAAGTAATAATAATTTAATAATAACTACTTAATAATAATTTAATTTAAAAAAATAGTACACTTTATTTTTATTATGTTAAAAATGTTACTATCTATTTTTTTCTTTCCCGATAAAAAAATATCAACCGAAGTCCTGCTGCCCTATAAATATGATGATGACAGTGATGAATTCCAATTAAATTATAATTCATGAACACGATGATAGCATAAATTTCTGCCGTATATTGTATGATCTGCAATAACCTATTACGTCCCCTAGGTAGTATGTACAGTCATGCTCACATAAATCTAGTACAAGAAATTAGGTTACAATAGCAATTTTATATAGAAATGTCAATTTTTGTATACTAGATTTATGTGAGAACGACTGTACACTACATTTTGCGAAATTTAGAAGAAAACAAATTATATAGTAATTGTAACACACTGGCAAGTCTTAAATTATTTGTTACATGTATGATCAATCACATATCTTATCCACAACATTTTTTCATTTATTTCTTCTAGTCTAATTTATATACTCACTATGTAAGTTAAGTAAATAAAATGCACAGGAATGACGTACAGGATCACAATATTTTTTCATTTATTTCTTCTTGTCCAATTTATTTTCTCTGTATGTAAGTTATGTAAATAAAATGCGCTGGAATTAAGTAGAGGAGAGAACAGCATCCTTTAACATTTCAGTTATTTCTTGAACTGTTGATTTTATAGCTTTATTTTTCATTAAAATAATAATTATAATTACAATTATTAGAATATCAATAGATAATATATTTTTTATAAATTATAATAGAATAGAAAAAATAGGGCTAAGGGGAAAAACGATCATCCCGAGTTCATTTTGGGAGTTTTCCAGAAAACTTAATTGAAAGTTTAAAACTAATAAAGGACAGACCGGATGAATAAAAAACAAACTGATAATAATATATCTACTTTGACGACAGGCGAATTGAAATATTGAGTAAGCATGAAATACATATAAGTAAAACTTATAGTATTTATAGTATACTTATAGTATAAGTAATAGTTTGATCTTTAGATTGTTTATAGGTACACACAAAACATATTTTTTTAAATGAAATACAAATTATTGATAAAATATTATTGAGATTACCGATTATTATTGTCTATTGGGGGTCGTCTATAAATTATTCTTCTTTATTTTGATCTCTGATGTATATTTTCTTCGTTTTTGAAGCGAAAATTGATCGTTTTTAACTGTTTTACGTCATCTGTCGATACTACTTCTCCCATGCTACAGCATGGCACCATCAGCACGATTTCGATAAAAATGGACTCTGATCGTTCTTCCCCGTAGCCTTTCATATGTATAATGTATTGTATTAGCCAATAATACAATTACAATAATTCACAATAATTATTATATTTTTAAAAATTATGTAAGAGTAATAAACAACCAAATAAAAACTGTCATACATGGTTGAATTTAATACTCATGTTAACATTACTTGTTCGACATTTATTATTAGTACTAAATATCAATTATTTCCGAAAAAAAATGGCCTTGTGTTCTTATTATATTGACTTAGTATATATATGCAGAGTTTTTAATATATTCTATACGCATTTACTGAGAGGATCGAACAATAATTCAGCAACATGAAGGTTTTAGTTGTGGCTGTATTTGCCTGTGTTATTGGGGTAGCAATGGTAAGTGTATTACTTTAAAATTACTTAAATAAATGTACCAGATAACCTAAATTGTAATTAACTTGTGAAAAAAAAATCCGATATACAGTTTTGTGGCAGAGCATTTAAAATGAAGTAAATTATTTAAAAAAAAAATAACATTATGGAGGTTTAAATGTGTAAAATGTTGTAAATGTCCACGGTTGAAATCAGGAATTCAATAAATTTCACCAACTTGTGGCTTTCATATTTCTTAAACTCTCTTAAATCAAAATTCTGATCTAAAAACCGTTATTTCAAAATTATATTCAAATTCATTGGGCCGTTTATGAATTATAAGAAATCTCACATGCTCACTTATATGAATGAATTTGACGAACCTAAAAATGCGCATTTTTATTGAAATTACAAATTCGAAAATTTTCAGGAAATCATAGTTGCATAGCTGCTTAGTATAGCTACTATATTATATTGTGTCATGCTTCCTTGTTTGCACACTGTCTCTTTACTAGGAAAGAAGTCGTTTAATTTGTTTTATTGTTGTGTTTCTTTCTATTTTACTTTTAAAGTAATATTTAAAAATACTTTGATTCATTATTTTACAACATTTTGAAAAACATCCTTATTGTAGTTTTTAGTCCAATTTAGAAACACCCTGTATAGAGAAAGTAAAAATATGAATTATATTATTATTATTCTTAGTATTATTATTATGAACTTTTAGTGCGGACCAAAATTCAAGGAGATGACAGATGCGTGTATAAAAGAATCAGGAGTTGGCGGTGATGTATGGATGGATGTGGAAAATCAGAAGTTAGACGACCCAAAGCTGCCCGATTTTCTGTTCTGCGCCTTCCAGAAATTTAATTTCCTCAACGACAAAGGAGAGTATCAAATTGACGAAATTAAGGGAGCGATGACTAGAATGGTCGGCGAGGATGTTGCCAATAAGTTTATAGAAGAGTGCGCCAAGGAAGCGAAGGCAACTGGACCAGAAACAGCTCTGGCTATGGTCGAATGTTCTCATGAGATTGCTCCTAAGATCAAATAGTGAAACACTATTGTAAATGTTATTATTATCAATTGTAAATGCGATGTTTGCAAATTTAATAAAACACCCAAAACTTCTAGGAATTTGGTTCTAATAATTTTAAAGTACTTTGTATACTAATATTAGTTTCGAATATTGAAAAGAACATATCATGATCTGATATTACGCAGATATTATCGTGCCTGTGTTGTCGGCATACCATGCGCAGTTTTATTGTTAGGTCTCAGACCTACATATCATAAGAAGTGCATCAAATCACTGGATACTTAGTATCCAGAACTTGTCCTTGGATGTTATTTCCAAAATTTTGTTGTTTGTTACACATTTGTATCTAAGAAAAAATAAATTTGTGATCAGTGATTTATAAAGATTTCTGAAAAGTTTAGACCATTTTCGACTAAATTCACAGGAATCAATCATAGTGGTCAAATCCTCTAAAATATAGGTAACATTATTAAATTAGTCGGAACGGCTGAGAGACAATCGCCTAATAAAGGTTGTTCTCTGAGTATAGCTGAAACAATGCTTAAATATTTGTACATTGATGTTGAATATCTGATCAGGTTTCAAATTTAAGGTAAAAATATTTCAAAATATTTTTCAAATATTTTCAATATCTTTCAAAAACCGTACAAAAAAAAATACAAAGTAAAACAAAAAAATACAGATATGCAAAATATTTGGAAAATAGATTTGCAAATTTGCAAACTCATTTTATAAAAAAATCCATTCTATTAGAAATATGGTAAAATTTTCTTAAACAAGCACCTAATATTGTCAAGAATTTAAGAAATCTGTACAGTAAAGTTTCCTTAAGAAACATTTTATTGAATGCTAAAGCAATTTCAATTTTCGGAAGATTTGGAAAATTACTTTGGAACTTTGGAAAAGTTGTTAGAAAATTTTATACAGTTTTCATGAAATATTATTAAAAAAAGGAAATCTATGTACTTACCTACTCTGCACAAAAAATAACATTTCTTACATTTCCAGAAATTTGTAAGTAGAATAAGTTTTATGTTCAATTAGTAGAATGTTTTAAGAATATAAGATATAGAAGAGAAAAATTTTAGAAGTTTTAAGATTAACACACAAATTTAGTATTCATATTTCTGTACAGTTGTGGTCTTAATTTATAACAAATTTGCGATCAGTGGTTTATAAAGATTTCTAAAAAGTTTAGAATATTTTTGACTGAATTCACAGAAATCAATTCATAATGATAAAATCCTGTAAAATATAGGTAAAATTATTAATTACTCAGAAAGCCTGAGAGCCAATAGCCTAATAAAGGTTGTTCTCTAGATACAGCTGAAACAATGCTAAAATATTTGTACATTGATGTTCAAAATCTGATCAGTATTTCAAATACTGCTGCCCGAATATTCAGATTATTTCATGAAATGTATTTAAAAAATGTGGGTACAAAAAAAAGTACAAAGTAGAACAAAAAAATGCAGATTTTTAAAATATTTGAAAAATTGATTTGCAAATTTGCAAACTCATTTTATAAAAATCAATTCTATTAGAAATACGGTAAAATTTTCTTAAACATGCATCAAATATTGCCAACAAGTTACGAAATCTGTACACAAAAGTTTCATTAATGTGAATTTTATTGAATGCTACAATAATTTCAATTTTCAGAAGATTGGGAAAATTACTTTGGAATTGTTAGAAAAATTCTATACAATTTATAAGAAATATTAAAAAAATATGAAATCGGAAAAATTAAAATTTCTTACATTTCTAGAAATTACTTTTTATAATTATGTTCAATTAGTAGAACTTTTTTAAAATACAAGATGTAGAAGAGAAGAAAAATAGAAGTTTTAACATTAAAATAAAAATTTAGTATTCATATTTCTAACATGTTGCTGTGTAATTGTAGACTTAATTTATAACAAATCCACTATTACAAAAATTCCCTAAAATATCTGTTAAAATCTATGCGATAAAGCTTTATATCTTAGAATTTGAAAAATATTGTATGACATATTTCAAAAGATTTTGGAAATTTTTGTACTTGTAAAACAATGACATATTTAAACATAACAGGGTTTCCATTTTCAAGTTATTAAACAGATATCTCACGACAAGTGAGAACAAGTCTCGAAAATTTTCGACCAAATTTACAGGAAATTCGCTAATGATCAAATCCTGTAAAGTTGACAGGATCAATGTACATTAAAATTTAACATTTGATTGGTTTTAAATGAAGAGATACATTTTAAAAATGTATAGAAGAGAAGAAAAACTAAAAAATACAGGTTTGCATATAATTTGGAAAATTCCAATGTTGTACTTAATTTATAAGATTTACAATCCACTCTATTAGAAAATTAATAAATTTCTTTTAAATATCAAGGAAATATGGCCAAAAATTTCAAGAAATCTGTACACTAAAGAAATTTTTGTTGAATGTTGCTAGAATAATTTCAATTTTCAGAAGATTTGTAAAATTACTTTGTAAATGTTATAGTAGTTACAAAATTCGATACAATTTTCAAAAAATATTGTCAAAAATGTAGGTTATCTGTGTACTTCGCAAAGAAAAAATAATAAAAAAAAACCATGTCGTATCCAAAATTTCTAGAATTTAGTACTGCAAACTTTGGAAGTATTTTATGTCTAAATGGCAATAATACCAGTGCTTATCAATCTAGGGGTCGTCAATCTCCATGATATTATCCGAGGGATATCGCTCAAAGCTGTACACGTTCAAATTCTTAGATATTTTTATATAAGACATGTCCAATATGTTTTTGGACTGAAAATAAAAGCAGACCTTAACAAACAAAAAATAATGGTTCAGTTTTTATCTAGAGCGAGTTTGACAGTTGTCAATGTAATTCAAATTTAATCCCAATCGTGGATTATCCTTGATCATGGTTTAGTACAACTGGACCTTAGGCCCAGTTAGGCCATAAGCATCATGACGTCCTATAATTCTGGATTTTCCTTGACCATGGTTCAGTTACCTAGGATACAATTGTAATTGTATGGTATAGTTAGAAACTAAACCACGATGGATGACCCATATCGTACAACTGGGCCTTAATGCTTCTAAGGTACTATTGCATTTTGTGTGTTTTTTTATAAATTAAACTTAAAGATAAGGAAGCGCATGTAAGACGCATTGTTCAATTTTATATAGAAAAAGCGTAATGGTCCAAATTATTAGATTTAAGCATTTTTCTACTGAATGAGTTGCGAAAGGTATCACTTACAGTATTATTAAATATTACAATTGTATTGTAGGATATAATTGTAATTGTATGGTACACTTAGAAACTGAAACATGATGGATGATCCATGATCGTACAATTGGGTCCTAATGCTTCTAAGATACTAATGCATTTTGTGTGAAATTTTTGTGTTGAATTTTATATTTATAATTTATAATTTTATATAGACAAATTATTGACTTTAGCATTTTTCTACTGAAAGAGTTGCAAAAAGGACCATTTACAGTATTATTACATATTATCACGATTTATGAATTACAAAATCCAAGAAACTAAATGGACGTATTCGATCTGTTACTGATACTAAAAGTGTAAAAAAATTTAAGAACTATTTTAAAATTCAACCTAGGATATCAGGACGATACTTGTCAAAAAAATTGGAAGTATCAAGATCTACAATATCTCGTGTAAAAGTCAATGAGTTGAACATAAAAGCCAGGATAAAGAAAGTTATTTCACGATGTAGTTAAAATCAAACAGCTTATGCAAAAACGTGAGCTCGTTTTGCTGTTGATTTTGTTTAAAATTTATTCCTCAATTTAAAAATACCAAAAACTTACCTCAGACGCAACCAATTGTAAAATTTTGAGCAATATGTAAACAATGTTAATCGCAGCGTATATTGGTACAAAATAATCTTAATGGTTTTAAGAGGATTTGGAAAAAAAATCGACAGAAGTAGGTATAAAACATGGACTTATATAAATGACAAATAGGAGAAAAATGGAAAACAAATTCTAAACACGGAATTGAGAATTAACTTCATTTGAAAATTCTGTTCTACTGTTAATCGTATTCAAAAGCAAAATAAAACGAATTCGGTGTATTTTGTACTTTTTCTTTTGAGCGATTATTTAGTTAGTCCAGTGACTTTAGGACTTATGAGACTTCTCGTCTCGATAAAGAAACAAAGAAAGTTTACACCGTTCAATGATAATATTAAAAAATACATTTTTTTATGCATATTTTTAGATATTATAAGAGTATTTCTTGTATTTGATTTTTGATTTGAATTTTCTTATATTATATTTGATAATGCAATAATTATATGGACATGAACACAATCAGAAATACAGTCAAAATTGTTAAACTTAAAAAGGAAATAACGAAGCCAAATTAATATTTGAAAGAAAAATATGCATGAAGAAGCTGATTTTATGAGCTGACGGTGCTTCGAAATTAGGCTTTCAATGTCGCATTATAAAATTGCATGTATGGCAAACTTTATTGGAGACTACATGATGCACGACCAGGACGTAAATATATTTAAATCCGTGGATACACAAACCGTTCTGTGGTTTTATATGTACTTGCCTTGTATTCACTTTTATCTCATAATGCAAGAATGAAGAGTGACATCGTAATCCATTTACTCGACCCACAATATGTTGAATTGAATTGGATTATGCTACAGGAAGCTGCCGAACTGAATCAGACATATGAACATGGAAATAGTTTTAAAAACGGAACAATTTCTTTTCATAATAAATTTGATTCGGTGCACAAATATACTAATTTTATTTATTCAATATTAGCATACTTAAATTGTCACTCACATTTATTTATAGTATTTTAAATATGCAATACAATAGTTTGTAGGTGCTTCTAATAATAATAGATTACATTTATTCGGCCTCGTCATTCAGTAGAACTTGTATATAAGTAGAAAAAAAACCCAACTTTAATCATTATTAACGATTTGTCAAGTCCATACTAAGTCGTCAACATGAAGGTATTAGTTGTGGTTGTATTTATTGGTTGTATTGCAGCGGCTCTTGTAAGTATCTCATATATTAATATTAGTCTAATATATATTAAGTCAATAGAATTTAAACCGATTGAAAATTGCACACTAAAATGTAATTGAAAAGTCGTTCGTAAAATTAATAACTGGCATATACCTACAAGGTTTTAACAGCTAATTCGGTGTAACCTGAAGTATAATTTAGAAGCAATGTGAAATTCTATGTTGTTTATTTTTAAAAATAAACGTTTTCGTTTTATACTGCAAAACTGAAATTTGCGTTAGGTAAATTTATAGTACTAGTCAATACTTTGTTCATTGAATATTATTTTTTAACTTGAGTTAGAAGTTTAAAAAGTTTTTGATGTAATGTTGTTTTACATCACCATTTGGCTGGTGAACTGATGCCTTGAAATACGAAATAAAAGTTTCAAAGGAATATGTTTTATACAGTTTATGATGACGCAATAGAGAAAGAACAAACGCCGAAAAAATGTTTGTATGTGAGAAAGGGTTTTTTGAAAAACACAAATCTACATGTTGAAGATTAAAAAAAAAAATAACAAACTAATTAATAACATACAATTATGTTAGGTTAGGTTAGGCATAGGTTTATGACCTGTAACATACAATTAGGTTAGGTTATTTATGCCACTACTGCTGCCACTATGCTAGGTATGTCGAATTAACACAAATATCTAACCACAATTTCATTCTAGTGCGATGCAAATGCAATAATGAAACAAATCACCGATGGTTGCGTGAAGCAAACAGGAATCGGTGCAGATGCATGGGCAAGGGCTGAGAAAGCTGAGCTCAGCGATCCAAAGATGCCTGACTACTTATTCTGCGTGTACAGGAAACTAAATTTCATCAATGATAAAGGAGAATACTTACTCGACGCAATGAAGCTGATTCTCACTCAAATATACAGCGAGGAGCATGTTGCCAAGTATATGAAAGAGTGCACCAAGAAATCATATGGAAACGGCCGAGAGACTGCCATGCACTTGACCCAGTGCACTTTTGATACATTTCCTGAAGGCGTATAGAACGGCTAAATAATAATGCTGTATTTGTAGGTTGTAAAGTTTTCGCACATTAAATTGGAAGTAAGCTAATATCTCTAACTATTATTTCCCATATGTTTTCTACTTAACATCGATATCAGCTATTTTGGTATGAGAATTAATTTATTAACATGGGCGTATTTATTATGGGCTTATTAGGGTGGAACAAAAAAATTATTTTTTTCTTAAATTTCAAGTAGTGCGAAAAATTTGCTTTTTGATATAAAAAAGACAACAAAGAAATTTGAGGGTAATCGGAATATGTCGGAGATGCCAGAAGTATCAGAAGTACTATGAAGTTTCATAAGTTTTGTTCTATTTTAACCTTTTTCGCACGTCTGTTATTTTCACCCTTAAATATAAATCAAAAAGTTTGTTGCATTAACGTTTTTCTATTCATGAAACAAAAGTTTTTTTCTGGGTTTGAAATTAATTATGAGTAAAACAAAATTAAAACAACCCAAAATTGTGCAAATAATTGACATTTGCACTGAAAATTCGTTAGATGGGAAAAGTAAGGGCCCAGTGAGTTTTAAGGGGAATACCAAGCAACAAGAAAACAGTAATGAGCTTCCTGTACTTCACTTTTTACCACTTCACAACATCTTCCATTATAGTAGTATTTAGTGGAAATGAGTATTGCTCTATCTAGTGGAACCTGCCCGTTGTGCTTATTTTTGAAAACCCCTGGAAATCTTGCTCATTCCAGATGGCTTACATTAGTAATTCAAATATTTCGATTGTATGTAGCAACTGAAAATCGGTCTAAAAACATTCAAATTATGGGTGAGTAGATTATAATAGTGTATGCACCTGTGTGGTCTCACATCAAGTTAAAACCTTCAAGCACTTATGGTTCAAAACATCTGTAAAAGCTATCTGCTTACATACTTGCACTATCTGACTGCTGCTCTTAAACATATAGAGGGTGTCGTAAAAATAGTGGATAAGCTAAAAATCACGCCATCAGGGATGCTCTCTGAGCACTTCAAATGCATAAAAAAAATTAAAAGAAAACAAATAAAAAATGAAAAAAAAATGAAAATACATAAATCATAAATCATAAATTATCAGTATTTTAACTGTACAGCATATTATTGTGACTTCTATTTTTCAACAATTTTTTTTTTAAATATTTAAATACGTTATTAAAAATACAAATATTGAATAGATTATTTTTAAAAATATAATAATAATAATTAAGCAACTTAACACACGATTGACATTTAATTCCTTCAAACAGTCCTTCTAAACTTGCTTGAGTGTTACACGTTTCACTAGAAATATTTCGAAAAGTATAGCCCGAGGAATTTTTGCAGTATTTTTTAAGGACTCAGTTACTGAAACGTGTTCCATAATTGATTTTTAAACGTCACTTTACGAAAAAGTGTTTTTTATCATATGGAACAAAAGCAGACTTTAAAGTGGACATTTCTATTAAGTAAGCTTTACATCAACGAGACTTTTCTGTGATATTATGGAAACGGCCCTTACATACAAAGTGTACAGTTCCAAAAATTAACTTCGTCGCTAAGGATTACATTGACATAACTCATGGAATGGCATCGAAATCGCAGATCACAGAAATCACCCCCAATGACAAAGCATATTTACAAGGATTGTCTTAAACAATTAATTAAGGAAATATCATAATCAATAATTATGGAGAACCCAATAATCGATTTTCCCAAGATTCCATGTCATATGACAGCCATAGAAAGAATTTACATTTTCAAAAGTTAGGAACTTTTTAATTTTGCCAAGGATTTAAGAGGTTTAATTTTTTTTATATTTAATCCTTGCATATATGTCTCTAGACGTATACTACTATACCATATAATTCAATTCACTGTAGGTATATTTTTTATATTCCTGTAACAAGTGTAAAAAAGCAAATGACATTTAAAAATGTTCCAAAAAAATGGGCCTAAACTAATTTAGCCATAGAAAGAATTTACATTTTCAAAAGTTAAGAACTTTTTAATTTTGCAAAGGATTTAAGAGGTTTAATTTTTTCTATATATAATTCCTTGCATGTATGTCTCTAGACCTGTAACAAATGTAAAAATAGCATATGACATTTTAAAATGTCCGAAAAAAATTGGCCTAAACTAATTTAGTTTATTGTGTATATTTATGCAGAATGTTTTTTTAAATTTCATAAACATTAGTTTGTACGAATCGGTGATTAATACTTAAAAATGAAAAAAAAAATATTTATTTTAATTTCAGTTTTACAAGTATTCAAAATTTTTAAGCTCATTGCAGCACCTGAAAATATTCTAGTAAAGCAATGAAATTTTTACTTTATTTTTCTGAACCTAAAAGGCAACTTCTCGTCACAATTGTTTACAATTGGTCACAATTCATAACTCAAAAACAAATTATAGCGTGAATATTAGGGGTCTCCGTAAGCTATAGGACAAATAAAGAAAGAGAATTATTTTACGCCAACCTCCAATTCGGTACAAAAAAAAAAAAAATAAGTTATGGAAAATCAAATTAATTAATTTTAACAGGTGCCAGTGCTTAATTGAAGTTTACCATGAAAAATATATGAGAAAAACTCGTTTTACTATTAAATTTGCAACTAGTTTAGTTGATGAGCTAAAAATCCGTCTCTTTAGAAAAAATAATACTTTTAAAAACGTCAAATATGGACTATAAAATTCATCTTTATTTTGGAATCACGAATCCAGTGTAAAAAATCTAATGCAAAATACAAAATGGACGACTAAAAAAATGTTTTCCACAATATTGGATGTTTGATGTTTGAATGTATTGATCCTTTTGGGGGTTGCTAATTACGAATATAAATTGTAGCGCTCTCCAAAGGCTGTCAGCACATAGGGCATGGAGCAGATCTGAGTATCCCTTTGGAGTAACGAGGAGGGCCACTAGCTCTCGATGTCGTAGAGTGCGATGGGTGAAAAGGGCTCCACGTAATCTTTCCCTCGTAAGTTACTCCAGAAATAGTTTAGGGACTCAAAAAAAATTTTTTGTTGACGAAGGGATGGCCACTACCATACACTATGAAAATCATATCTACCCTCCCTCCAACGTCACCTCAAAACTTGATGTTTACCGCCCTGAAGGGAAAATGATAATAATAAGTGCAGATAAAGTAAAGGAGTTTAATTTGTACGAACTGTTTGGTATGTATACCAGTATTAACAATTCCATGCAAACTAAATAATTTTATGTATCTTTACTTGGAATCTATACCTGTGCGCCAAGCGCACATAACATAAAATATATTGCCAGATGGTGACGCAAAAAAAGTGAGTACTGCAAGCCCAAGAACCTAAAAAGCTGGCAAAAAATCATGTTTTGGGCGAATATTTTTGAAAATGTTATTTATATGTTTTCGTGGTCAACGAATTCGAATTCGAGGTCGAAAATTTCGAAAACAAAACGGCCGACGCAAAACAGCTAATTGACTTTGTCCAAAATGACGTCACTTTCGCGAAAACTAGTAGTCAACGGCTTTCGGGGCCGAGGAATAGTAAACACCAGAAAAGAGTATTTTTTTTTACAATTTCAATGGTCTAGCTCATTTTATGAGGAAATTTTATATGTATTTCACACGTTTTTATACTTAGTACTAATCATTGTTTGTTTAATTACACAAGACTACAAAATTCTTGATGTGCAGGAAAGATCTGCAGACCCAAATACAGCTTTGAAAATTAGGAAAAAAATTAAGAAACTTTTGAGGCATTTGGCACGAGAAAATCGATGCTTTTGGGAAAAAAAAGTACTTTTTTAACTTAATAAATCCAAAAGAAAATGGTCCCCGAATAAAAATGTGAAATTTGGGTAATAACGGACACTCTAATGTATATATTCGTAGCTAGTATATGAACACCTATGTTTAAGATAATCTTAATCATATATGCAGATATTTTGTGATTTTATTTTAAGATACATTTATTGATTGAATGCAACACATACGTCAATCATTTTCGTTGATAAAGCCGTACCATATTTCTTGTGAGATGGGCACCATTTATATTTCCCATATTATTTCAATTGAACTCTCAGTTCAATTTAGCCCTATGAAAAACTTTGAGTAATGACTGATGTTGATATTGTAACAAAATAATGTTATATGAACATAGATTCGATTGGTCATTGTTTAGTAGTTATCTGGCTTATTACTTGCTTGTTGCTTGTTCTAAAAACAAAAATAATTGTATGTCATAATTTTCAGGCCATATTAAAGAACTGAACGGCATACAATACAAATTTTGAAAATCTATAATTTTGCAAGTGAAACCCAAATAAGAAGTTTCGGAATTTTCGAAATTGAAGCAATGGAATATTGAAGGAGGGAAGTTTTACCCAGGAACACTATTTGGTAACAATTGCGTCACCTTTCAGTTTACAATAATTTTCATAAATCTAATAAATCACCCTGTATATTAATGGCATGGCACAAATGGCAAATATAGACGTTTTTAATAACTACAAAAATATAAAAATACATTCCTACCTAATATGATAAAATGAACTTTCAAGTATTTACTGTTGCCCAACACAAGTAAATGAAATGCCCAAATTATTGAATATATTGATATCAATATACCTATAATACCATGCCATTAACAATTATTTATATAAGGGGCGGTTATGAGTGTGTCAGTATTATGAAACTTGCAAAAAAAATGAATAAGGACTTGGATATGCATCCCTACAAAATACAGTTCTATCATGAAATGCTGCCACCATTTTACCTGACGTCTTGAACCCTAGCAGACATACTTTCATCACCTCAAGGGCTTCTTTTATCTAAATCATTATTGATCGCACGGTACAATCTAACCAGTCAATGAAATATACATTTTTTAAACAGAAAGTTTGCGCAGCCTTATTTTAAATTCAATTTAGTTGTTATTTCCCTATAAGTTACATATTTTATTCAGTATATAATTTAATTAATTTTATCTTAAGTTAGAAAAATTAGACATATGATGTATGAATCCAAAATGCGCAATGTAATAACCAATAATATAATCATAATAATTCACAATAATTATTATGTTTTTAAAAGTTACGTAAAAGTAATAACCACCAAATATAAACATGGTCATACATGGTTGAACTTAATAAGCGTGTTAACATCACTTGTTCCACAATTATTATCAATGATAAATACCAATGATTTCAGAAAAAAAAAGCCTTGTGTTCTCATTATATTGACATGCTATATATAGGCAGAGTTTTCGATATATTCTATATGCATTTACTGAGGTGTCAATCAAACAACAATTCAGCAAAATGAAAGTTTTAGTTGTGGCTGTATTCGTCTGTGTTATTGGGGTAGCAATGGTAAGTATAAAACTTTTAAATTACTGAAATAAATTTAAATTTAAATAATATTCGATTATGCAGTTTTGCGGCAGACGATTTAAAGATGATTATAGTTTTGTCAGTAAACCAAGAATACCATGAAACTTCATTTCTTACAAACGATATGAAATTTAAAGATGAATATTTAATATGAAGTTTTTTACTTTTTTTAAATAATATTTTTAAATATCTACAATATGTCCGAATTTATTGCAAAAAAAACAAAAATATGACTCAACAAAAATATGATGGTAAGCTACCACTTCCAGTATTAATTTTTTTTTTCGATATTTTTCGATATCTGGATTTTTATTTCAAATTTTTATTTTACCATCACGAGCCGTTTTTGACTTATCATGTCTACAAAATTTGTATCACATCAAGTTATAACCAATTTTGCGTAGGTCCTAGGCTCAGGAGTCCTAAAAACGGATATTTCAATTAAAATCAGGAATTCGAAAATTTTCGTTTTAATATTTTTCTAAAACCAAAGAGACATTTTGTAGCGAACATTCTGATTCAAAAATGATATTCTTGGGCCGTTTTTAACTTACCGTGTCTACGAGAAAGTCACATCGAAGATCTACATACAATAATGAACTGAAAACGGGCATTTCAATTGAAATCTGGAATTCGAAAGTTTTCACATAAACTATAATTTCGCTACACCGTACCGTGAAAAGTGTAAGGATAAGTACGAGATTGGTGATATCGCCCATCTTATTAGCTACGAGTATTTCCATAGATTACTAGAGCTGTAATTTAAATGAACACTCGGTTTATTGTATCTAAGAAAGTAAACATGTATACTAACGTTATTTTATTACTAATTTTATTATTATTGTTTAGTGCGGCGATGAAGAGGAGTTCAAAAAGATATCAGATGAATGTGCGAAAGAATCAGGAGTTGGTGCAGATGCATGGAAGAATGTAGAAGATCAGAAGTTAGACGATCCAAAAATGGGCGACTTCCTATTCTGTGTCTTCCAGGAATTTAACTTCCTCAACGACAAAGGAGAGTATCAAATTGAAGCAATTAAGGCAGGGTTGACCGAAATGGTCGGCGAGGAAGTTGCCGATAAGTTTATTAAAGATTGTACCAAAGAAGCGAAGGCAACTGGACCTGAAACAGCTTTGGAGATGATCAAATGTTCTAAAGATATTTTCCCTAAGAGCAAATAGTGAAACAGTATTGTACAAGATATTATTCCTGCGTGTAAATGTAACATGATTGCAAATTAAAATGGTTTCCCATTTATTTACTTTTTTTTTCTTTGTAAATATTACCTGTACAATATATATATATATATATATATATATATATATATATATATATAGGGTGTTCCGTGCTAAGGGACCATGAAGAGTGCACGATAAAATAAAAAAATTCCTCGGGATTCCTTTCTCCTCGGGTGTCATACTTTCAAGCTTCTATCACTTCCGGTTCTACCGGAAGTAGCAATCAACTTTCGTTTTTTTTTAATGGAACACTCTATATATTATTATTATGTTTTTAGCTAAAAAATTAATTAGTTAAGTGCCCACTTAAATTAAGTGTATTCCATTTTTTTTTCAACGGAGTGACATACTTTTTTATCAAATTGAGTAATGGGCATTACAATTTAGTTCAAAAAAGTATTTCACCTGCATACAGGGTGGTCACTTTTATGACGCCCACCATTAGGATTTATTAAACGGAAACATATACAGAGTTGGTCAAAAAGAATAAAAGTATCTTTGTTCTCAAAAAAGTATTTTTGTGCCTTTCAAAATACTGAAACAAAATCCGGGATATCTTGTACAGTTCCTGAAATATCGCTGAATTACTGAAAAGGTGCACTTTCCTTTTCTTTTTATAACTTTTTTATTTTTGAAGGAAATTTTACGAAACGATCACAGTGCCATACATTTTCTGCGCTAACTAGTTGCTTAAATTGTCGTAGTCAACTTTTGATTTTCTTATGGCCGCAAAATTGGATTTTAATAGCATTCAAAAGAGCAAAAAAATCCGATTTCAACCATGTATAACACATGGGTAGACATTATTTACTACCAAAAATTGATAATTTAAAAATTGGTTGCATAATTCACACTTCTGTGGACTGCTCTAAAAATCAAGTTGCTATGGAATAACAAATTTCACATTTCTTCATACAACGAAAATAACTTCTGAGTAATTTTATTGTGCTTAAAGTGCAAAAAATGAGATAATATCTTTGATTAGTAAAAATGGCAATAATTAAATATCCTAAATTTTAATTCAAGAATGGTATTTGATCAGATTATTTAATGAATACAATATGATTTATGATTTGCAATTTCGGCCAGGGAAATATAATGTAAGATATTACATTATAGAGATTGTACATGTAAATTTTTTCATGTTGAGAATAATATCTTTCAAAATTTACTAATCAAAGATATTATATCCTTTTTGCACTCTATACATAATAAAATTACTCAGAAGTTATTTTATTTGTATGAAGAAATGTCAAAATGGTAATTTGATTTTTAGAGCAGTCCACAGCAGTCTGATTTTTGCAACAAATTTTTAAATTATCGTTTTTTGGTGGTAAATAATATCAGATTGCCCATGTGTAATACATGGTTGAAATTGGAATTTTTCGTTCTTTTGAATGCTATTAAAATCGAATATTGCGGCAATAAGAAAATCAAAAGTTGACTATGAAAATTTGGGCATCTATTTGGCGCAAAAAATGTTTGGTATTGTCTTCAGAAAGCTCACGTCGAAAAATGTAAGTGTGCCAAGTTTCGTAAAATTTCCTACAAAAGTAAAAAAGTTATAAGAGGAAAAGGAAAGTGCACTTTTTCAGTTTTTCGGCGATATTTCAGGAACTGTGCAAGATATCCCGAATTTCGTTTCAGTATATTGAAAGTCACAAAAATAGTATATTGTTTTATTAGGAGTAGAAGTGACACTTTTTGTGGCGAGTCTGTAGGTATTGGCTGCCGAGCGGAGCGAGGCAGGCAACTACAGACGAGCCACAAAAAGTTACTTCTACTCCGAATAAAACATGTAATTTTTTCTTCAAACGTCGAAAATAGTTAAAAAGATAATGGAATTAATATTTTTAATTGTCCGAATACGTATAGTTTTAATTCCCAAAGAAGCATGCTATGCAGAGCGTTGCTATGGTTTTGTTTAATTCATTATTTGACATTAAAGTGTATAAAATGGACGAAGACATGTTTCAATGTACACCGCCAGATATTTTAGAATCGGCAAGGGCTGCAACAGAGAAATTATTGCCCACTAAGTCCAGTACCATCTATGAAGTGGCCTACAAAAAATTTATTAAGTGGTGCGCCGAGAAAAATGTAAGCAATTATAGTGAAAATGTTTTACTCGCATATTTTTCGGAAATGGCTAAGAAGAAAGTAAAAAGTTCCACTATGTGGTCTCAGTATTCCATGGTAAAATCGTTATTAAATATTAGAAATGGTGTAGATATTACCAAATATTTAAAACTACGTGCATATTTAAAAAAACAAAATGAGGGTTATGCACCCAAAAAGGCAAGAGTGCTGACAAAGGAACAGTTCGACAAGTTCTTATCCGATGCTCCTAACGAGAAATACTTGGCGACAAAGGTGAGTTCTTAGAATAATAAACAAATACAAAATTAAACCCTAAATCGTATTTTCAGATTATTTTGATATTTGGCATATCAGGGGCATGCCGTTGCGATGAACTCGTAAAAATGAACACGACAGATATTCAAGACTTGGGATCTTTGCTACACGTAAAAATACCAGATAGTAAGACATCAAAAGTAGAAAATATCTGTGGTAGCAGCAAAATGGTTGGCGACAGCGGTGCTGTAAGTGCTGCTGTTGCTGCCAGCGCAATCAGTTTTCAAGGGGCTAAAATATCAAATTGTACCTTTAATTTACATTTTAACAATAAATAAATTTGTGTTTTGTTTGAATTTTTTGTTTTGTTCATCATGTATGCGCACCATATGTATGTGCAATATTAAACCCGCCCTCGTAGGGCGTTCTTATTACAAATTATCCAATCATGTTGTCAAATTTACTTTTACTGCCTAGTCAGTAAAAGTGAAACTTTTACTGACTAGGAGACGAAGTAAAACTTTAAGATTGTGAATCGAGTCACTAAAGGTGTCACTTTTATGACGTTTGAAGAAAAAGAAACTTTTATTCAATTTGACCAACTCTATATGTATTTCCGTTTAATAGATTCTAATGGTGGACGTCGTAAAAGTGACCACACTGTATACAATATATTGTAATGTGTAATGAATATAACATTCAATTCTTTTCCAATCATTATCTGAGTAGGTACAGGGTAATACCCTGATTACAAATATTCATTTAATTATGCCAAAACTTTAATTCGCCATTCCTTTCAATCTATTTATTTTTTCATATTATTAGCATGCAGGATTGAGTTTATTGTAATTAAAACGCGAAATAAATAAATTAAACGTAATTTCTTAACGGTGTCTCCCATTAATATAATAATTGTACATTTGAAATATTCATTATGTCTTTTGTTAATAATTCAAGAAATGCAGGTTGGTCAATATAATATGCAATAAATAATTGAATTTATATAATTTATAATGCAAATATAATTTTTGTCTTTGAGACATATAGCTTGGACAAATTTTTTTTTTCAAATAACTAGTATAAAAACACGCAATTAAGGTCTCAAACAATATAAGTACGTGTTAGGATTACATTCTCTAGATATAATTAGTACTGAGTTTATGTAACAATCATTTATTAAATTTATATGGCCTCGCAATTATTCTGCAAACTTCGTATATAAGCAAGTTCGCTCTTCACTTCAATCATTATTTATTGTCGTGTCAATCAGATAATAATTCGGCAACATGAAGGTTTTAGTTGTGGCTTTATTTGCCAGTTGTATTGCGGTGGCAATTGTGAGTATCATATTATTCAATTACTCAACATAATGCAGGTAATGAAATATTATACTGCTGGCGAGGGAAAAACCACATCGAAAATTATTTGTGCATTGAATTCTGTTTGTGGTCGAAAGTCCTAGTAGATTTTACAATCATTATAAACTGGGTAGTTAAAAGTAATTTATTTGTCTATTGTATTTTTTAAATTTATACCCATCGTAAGCCAGACAGTAATGTCATTGTAATTATACTATTTACTATTTCATGTAGTCATGTAATATTTTAGATAATACCTTCTTAGCGGCTCGACGTTTGAGACGTAAACGTAATTATAATTTAAAAAATTGATATTTTAAATATTTATCCTAATACAGAGCATTCAAGAAAGTAGTGTCCACTTTGTTCCAACAGATGGAACTTTTGACATATCAATCTCAACTATTTGTGATATATGGCAACATCACAAAACAGTGTCTTTATTAATTGTAAATTAGCTTTAATCTGGTTATATCATTTTCTTGTATCCCAGGAAACATCAGCAATGTTACAAGACGTTTTTATTTTGCATCTTGAATAGTACCATATATTTATATTCATCGTAAAAGTAGAGACCACTTTCTTGAACGCTCTGTAGATATAAAAATTATATTTTTTTCGGGTTTATTATATTATCTGTATGTTATAGATTTTGATACTGCTAATACTTATTATTCTAAATTAACTATTGTTATTCGATCTATTAAATTAGAACAAACTCACGAAATTTTTCATATAAGTTTTTTTTTATTAAGAATTTCTGCCTTTGTGTTAAGTGATTATAAATAAATGTATTTTTTGGCTAATAGTAACTTTCATTTCAGGGTGATGCCGATGAAGATGCTAAATACAAAGAGACTGCCGATGTTTGCGTAAAAGAAACTGGTATCGATGCAGAGGCGTGGAAAAACGCCGAGGATGGCAAATTCGATGATCCAAAGATGCCTGACTTCCTGTTCTGTGTGTTCAAGAAACAGGAGCTGCTCAATGACAAAGGTGAATATCAACTTGATGCAATCAAAGAGGGAATCACCGCAAAGTTCACCGCGGAAGTTGCTGAGAAATATATCAAAGACTGCGGAGCGCATTATTGAATACGTTTTCAATGGATATCTACGTCTTTCGGAGCACACAGAATTGGGTGTCGAATGCTTGGGATGTTTGAATCGTTGAGTATTGTATTAATGGAAATTGTATTGCTGGGCGCCGGTATTACAGAATACACGTATCGATGGATATTTTGTCGATATATCGAAAAAAAGTGGGGATGATGATTGCAGAAATACATGTGGCAACGCTGCATTTCGCTGTCAGATCAGATGTTTGACTTTGACAAATAAATACTTTCAGAGCATGTAAAATGCAAAACAAATATATTAACCTTGTTTGTTAATGACACTGTTGTGTCCACCGGTGCACACTTGTGTTGTACTGTTTGTGTTTAAAACAATCTGGCTTAGTGTGGAGGCCTAGCAAACGACAGAACAGAATGTCAGGACAGAGGACATGAAGCAGTGATGGTGCTGGGAGGCTAGAGGTTACCCCCACAATGAGTTGGCCGAAAAGGGCAGTCAACGGAGTCACACGGGTCTGTGCGGAAACAATGACGGAAGGAAACCATGGCACCGGATTATTATAGGTGATAGTTGCACGTCGTAGCGATTTGGGTCTGATCTGCACCGTGATATCCTTGAAAGATTATTAATATTGAGTTACATGAAGACGCTACACCCTATGCTTCTTCCCTATGCTCTTCGAAGATTGTACCTACATGAACTTTATGTCGAGTTGATTGTTGTGAAGTGTACACGTGAAGTGTTGTGAAGACGCTACACCAACTACATGAACTTTGTGTCGAGTTGCTTATTGTAAAGTGGACATGCCACGTCCAAAAACACATTATATTTGTACATGAAACTATTATGTAAGAAACAAATTGAATATCAACATTGTCACACCTTTTTTATCATATTTACATTTGTCCACTTCTGTGAGTAGTAATCCCGAGTTACGTTGTGTCGTTATTGGATAAACACTTGTATGACTGAATAAAATTAAATATCTTGGATAGATATTCATAACAAATTAAATTGCAAAACCCATTGTTGACAGTTAATTTGTGAAATGTCATATATGTACATGTTTCGTGGACATAAAAATTGTCTCTGCTTATTTGATGGCTATCTTTCTTTATTTTCGTTATTAATCGGTACTGTCCCTCTAAATTAAAGGTTAGCAGCTAATAGTTAATATCTGTTATATACTTCTTTGACTTACATTAAATAACTACGTTGCTTTTAAATAAGTTGCGGAAGAATTTAAAGAATTGTTCAATGAATTTTAACACTTAACTGTTAACTTCTAATTTAGAAGAACAATTTACATTAAAAAATAGAGTATTAAATAAAATTACACCGCCATAAAATGAGCAGTGACATTTCTTATGTCCGCCAGTTTTGTTTTTCAATTGCTAGGTTGCATGGCTTGCACTTCGTGAATGTTTTCTATCAACCCCCGCAATGAGTGGCCCAAGGGAGCACTCAACGGAGTCACACGAGTCTGTGCGGAAACAATGACGGAAGGAAACCATGGCACCGGATTATTATAGGTGACAGAGTAGTTGCACGTCGTAGCGATTTGGGTCTGATCTGCACCGTGATATCCGTGAAAGATTATTAATATTGAGTTACGTGAAGACGCTACACCAACTACATGATCTTCGAAGATTGTATCTACATGAAGTTTGTCACACCTTTTTTATCATATTTACATTTGTCCACTTCTGTGAGTACTAATCCCGAGTTTCGTTGTGTCGTTATTGGATAAACACTTGTATGACTGAATAAAATTAAATAACTTGGATAGATATTCATAACAAATTAAATTGCAAAACCCATTTGTTGACAGTTAATTTGTGAAATGTCATATATGTACATGTTTCGTGGACATAAAAATTGTCTCTGCTTATTTGTTGGCTATCTTTTTTTATATTTCGTTATTAATCGGTACTGTGCTTCTAAATTAAAGGTTAGCAGCTAATAGTTAATATTTGTTGAATACTTCTTTGACTTACATTAAATAAATACGTTCCTTTTAAATAAGTTGCGGAAAAATTTAAAGAATTGTTTAATGAATTTTAACACTTAACTGTTAACTTCTAATTTAGAAGAACAATTTACATTAAAAAATAGAGTATTAAATAAAATTACACCGCGATAAAATGAGCAGTGACATTTCTTATGTCCGCCAGTTTTGGGATGGGCATGGGATTATAATACTTTAAACTTTAATGTGATTGTTTTCCATCAATGCTTACATGTTTGTTATATTTTATTATTTGTTAAATTTTATTCTTTGAGCCAATCTATTAAGAAATTATTGTACTATATTATGTAAATTGTCTATGATTTTTAAGCCTTGTGTAATATAATATTAATATAATAATCTAATAAAAAAATATGTTCAAGTGTTTTTTTTTAAATTTAATGTGGATTAAATGCACCTGATAAATTTAAGCCCTATCTTACAGTCTCCGATTACCTATCTAAAAAAGGCAGTTATTCATTTGATACTATTGCGGGGACAGAAAACTAACCATCAATTAACCCTCGAGCGCACGAATGTCAAATATAGTAAAAGTAATAGTTTTCATTAATATTCTTTTATCGGTTTTAAATTTTATGTACCTTCCTGAAACATATTAAGCCATGTAATTAACAACGTTTTAAAGAAAATTAAATTTTACTTTTTGAGTGAGTAAGCATTTTGGTCCCACAGACCAACCGGGGGCTTTCATATGTAAAATAATGCGAAAATATAAATAAATACGAGCGAAGTTAAATTCATCTGTCCACAACTGGTTTTGATTAAAATTTTAATTCAAATCAATTACATCTTGCATTCAACGACTTGACATAAAGAGAGAAATCATCTTCTAACAGAGATTGTACTTTTGTATAATGGAAGTGGTAGTAAGCTTCTGATTTTAAAATACACTAAATGACTCTGTAATTTACATTTAAAGTTCATCCAATTCCTCGAATGCTGGTGTTAGTATTATCTTCATCGGCTTGCAAAACAGCTTCCTCAGCTTGGGCAGTTTTTGCTGTGCTTTGCCTACCTACCGTCTCTTGGTTAACATCTACTCGAGCTTTTCATCTTATATGCTGATCAAGTCTTTGCAAAACATTTTCAACTGAAAATCTCCTGCATGATATTATGCAGCGCACCAAAATTTTTCGCCACATTTTCCAGAAAAAGCAGTCGTTTTCGAAAACAGTAATATTGGAAAACAGTATTCGTTTAAAACACAAATAATAATTATTAATATATATTTATAATTGTTATTATATTTAGCACTAATTATTCAAATTTCAATAGTAATAATTAAATGATTGATGGTATTGTTCGAAATTTTGGTACAGAAAACAGAAAATTTATAGTAATGATTCAAAATTTTCCTTCAGTCTTTGAAGTTACGGAGAATAAAAATTTTATTGTGACAGAAATAATTGAAAATTTGATTATAATAATTAAAATGTAAAAATAGTGATAGAAATAAAATAAACTTTGACAGTCATGCAGACAGAAATAATTTATTTTTAATAGATATATCTAAAATAAACTGAAATTAAAAACATTGATTGAAATTTTTGTAGGAATTATTAAAATATTGACAACGATATTAAAACCAATCAGTAATAATTTTGACACTGTCTTTTTTTTACGATTTTATAAATTTTCTACCGTCAATAATAGATATTATTTGCAAATTTTATTTTTTTCCCACTCATATTTTATTGATCATGTGATCATATTTTGACAGTTCGCCTTCAAATATTAAGAGATTTTTAACTTTTTATAGAATTTTTTAAATTTAAAAGTCATAATAATTAAAATTTCATTAAAAAATCATATATTTTATGTAACGTTTAAAGGGTTCGCTGATATTAAAACTTTAACAGTAATCATTACGTTTCTATAGTAATATTTAAAAAAAAAACATGTAAATGGTTATAATTGTAATTTTGGCAGTAATAATTGAAGTTTGAACAGTAATCTTTGAAATGTTGACAGAAAGAAGTAATCTTCATAATTATATATATCGCACGCAAATAATGTAGCAACTGTTATTTTATATCAATGTTAATCGTATTAAGCTAAATTCTCAATAAGCTAAGTTTTTCATAGATAATTATCAATAGTGTGTTATATTTTATCTTTCTAATACAAAAACGCATAATAAATATTGTAATGTAGACAATGCCGTTTTACATTTTAATAATATATTTGTCACATAAGAATAGCTCTATGTTGAGCCCGGTAACTGAGACACCCTGTACCTATATATGACGTGCAAGCAAGCCCAAATGTGCCTATATAGTAATTAATGGAAAAAGTACCCAGATCATTGATTCGTAGACACAGGAATTTGTTGGTATTAAGTTGATTTCAAATTAATTAAATATTATTCATCGTCATTCGTAATATGCGTAAAAGGCATGTAGGGTTGCTAACCGGAAATGTGACATAAGTACTTGTAATATACTATCTCTATAAAAAAAAATGCGGGGCATGATAACATTTACATTACATTCACATTACTTTCAATGTATTATTCCTAATATGCTGATAGCAGTTTGCACATTTAGTTCATCTAACAACCCGTTCTTTTTCTGCAGGGGAACCAATGTTATTATATTTGAATTAAAAGACTTTTTTTTTAATTTCCTAGTTCCTACACATTTTCCCAAAAAGTCCTACCATTTCTTTAATTTTTGCACTTGCAAAATTGTTACAACAAAAATAGTTTTACAATTAGTAAGAGATTGGTACAAAGGTGAAGTTCCAAAAGTGAAGTTTATTTTAACAGTTTGATTTTTACTTTAAATCATAAGCGACCTAAAATGTCACAGTTTGACACTAGATATAAAAAATATATTGAAAGTGTTTTACAAAAATGCCACATCTCACTCTGATGCAGAAAGCTAGAGCGATTGTAAAGCTAGAATAAAATTGGTCTTCAGCTCCTGTGGTAAGACTAAACTTAAAACGGTATCTCCCTACCGTAAATCAAATAAGTACCTAAATTGATTGATAACTCTAAAAAGCTTTAAATAACTATTAAGCATTAAGAGAGGTAAGTATCTTTTACCAGTCGAGGTCGAGTTTGCGCCCGAGCGACAGCGAGGGCTAGCAATAAAGACCGAGACTGGTCAAAACTTACCTCTCAAATTGCTTATAACTGTTTTTCCACTCCTGAAGTTGGTTTAATTGTTTGTGTTTGATTAATTTATTTTCGCAACATGAACCAAATGTCAGTACAGCTTTGGTTGCTAAGACTATTTTTCAAACAAAGTGTGAATGTCAGAAATTGCATTCGTTCAGTTGTAAAATGAATTCCAATGAAAACAAACAAGAAATGGCAATTGAAGAAGCTGCAGATGCTGTCTGTTCCTTCCTACTGCCGGAGAAGTCGAAGGGGTGTTATCAAAAGTGTTTTAAAGACTGGTGCCAGAGAAAGAACGCTATTGAAATTATTTTACTTACTTCCCTGAGGGAAGTAAGTGATTACTTACTTCCCGTTGCTCATAGTAACCAAAGCTTTATCGGTAAGTGGTACTTACTTCCACTAAATCAATGTTATAACAGTGTACTTACCATGCAAGGAGTGGAAAAAAGATATTATTGCAAGGCGGAAAGACCGCAGGTCGATGCGAATAAAATATTGCTACTATTACTATTGTTGCATTAGTCTTCAAACTTTTTAAATAAGAGTATGGAGTAATGTCAAGTCTTGTCGTTGGATGCTAGATGCAATAAATAGAAATAAAAAATAGAATTTGAATCAAAAGCAGTTGTGGACAGATGAATTTACCTTCGCTCGTGATGGCATATTTAATATGCATAACCATAATTATTTTGTATATAAAACCCCCATTAACACAACGGTTGGTCTGTGGGACCAAAAATCTTAGTCACTCAAAAAGTAAAATTTGATTTTCTTTAAAATGTCAATTACTAGGCTTAACTTGTTTTAGGAAGGTACATAAAATTTAAAACCAATAAAAGAATATTAATGAAAACTATTACTTTTACTATATTGGACATTCGTGCGCTCGAGGGTTAATTGATGGTTAGTTTTCTGTCTCCGCAATAGTATCAAATGAATAACTGCCGGTTTTAGATAGGTAATCGGAGACTGTAAGATAAGGCTTAAATTTATCAGGTGCATCTAATCCACATTAAATTTAAAAAAAACACTTGAAAATATCTTTTTTTTTTTATTATTATAATAAATATAATAAATAATAAATATAACACAAGGCTTAAAAATCATAGACTATTTACATAATACAGTACAATAATTTCTTAATAGATTGGCTCAAAGAATAAAATTTAACAAAGAATAAAATATAATAAACACGTATACATTGATAGAAAACATTCACAAAGTGCAATCTAGCAATTGAAAAACAAAACTGGCGGACAAAAGTAATGTCACTGCTCATTTTATGGCGGTGTAATTTTATTTAATACTCTATTTTTTAATGTAAATTGTTCTTCTAAATTAGAAGTTAACAGTTAAGTGTTAAAATTCATTGAACAATTCTTTAAATTCTTCCGCAACTTATTTAAAAGCAACGTAGTTATTTAATGTAAGTCAAAGAAGTATTTAACAGATATTAACTATTAGCTGCTAACCTTTAATTTAGAAGGACAGTACCGATTAATAACGAAATATAAAAAAAGATAGCCAACAAATAAGCAGAGACAATTTTTATGTCCACGAAACATGTACATATATGACATTTCACAAATTAACTGTCAACAAATGGGTTTTGCAATTTAATTTGTTATGAATATCTATCCAAGATATTTAATTTTATTCAGTCATACAAGTGTTTATCCAATAACGACACAACGAAACTCGGGATTAGTACTCACAGAAGTGGACAAATGTAAATATGATAAAAAAGGTGTGACAATGTTGATATTCAATTTGTTTCTTACATAATAGTTTCATGTACAAATATAATGTGTTTTTGGACGTGGCATGTCCACTTTACAACAAGCAACTCGGCACAAAGTTCATGTAGTTGGTGTAGCGTCTTCACAACACTTCACGTGTACACTTCACAACAATCAACTCGACATAAAGTTCATGTAGGTACAATCTTCGAAGAGCATAGGGAAGAAGCATAGGGTGTAGCGTCTTCATGTAACTCAATATTAATAATCTTTCACGGATATCACGGTGCAGATCAGACCCAAATCGCTACGACGTGCAACTATCACCTATAATAATCCGGTGCCATGGTTTCCTTCCGTCATTGTTTCCGCACAGACCCGTGTGACTCCGTTGACTGCCCTTTTCGGCCAACTCATTGTGGGGGTAACCTCTAGCCTCCCAGCACCATCACTGATTCATGTCCTCTGTCCTGACATTCTGTTCTGTCGTTTGCTAGGCCTCCACACTAAGCCAGATTGTTTTAAACACAAACAGTACAACACAAGTGTGCACCGGTGGACACAACAGTGTCATTAACAAACAAGGTTAATATATTTGTTTTGCATTTTACATGCTCTGAAAGTATTTATTTGTCAAAGTCAAACATCTGATCTGACAGCGAAATGCAGCGTTGCCACATGTATTTCTGCAATCATCATCCCCACTTTTTTTCGATATATCGACAAAATATCCATCGATACGTGTATTCTGTAATACCGGCGCCCAGCAATACAATTTCCATTAATACAATACTCAACGATACAAACATCCGAAGCATTCGACACCCAATTCTGTGTGCTCCGAAAGACGTAGATATCCATTGAAAACGTATTCAATGATATAGACCCCAAAGACTGCACCAAAGAAACGTACGAAAATGGACCGCAAACAGCACTGCATATGGCCGAGTGCTATCAGAAGACCGTTCCAAAGAGGGCTGCATAAGAGCGCATAATGTATTATAGAATCAATGTAAACAAATATAAAACAATTAAAGGGATATTAAAACTGATTACTTTATTAACTAATTAACTGCGTTTGATTAATTGTAATAGTTATTAATTACCTTATTTAAGGTTATATGAGGACGATGTCACTTGACAATATTACAAGAATCGATTTATAGTTTGACGAGGGTAATAAATTAGATGATTTAATACCGCGTTTCGCTTAGAAGTTGGCTAGTTATATATATATTTTGTTGTCAATAATCTGCTTTCACATACACTCTAACAAAGAGGAAACATAACAAATATGGCAGAATGGACAACCAGTTTGCACAGATATTAATCATAGTATATGTAGGGTGTCCCACGCAAGTCGTTTGTTAAAAGTTTATTGATAGAGAGAAATAGAGAAATAAAGAGATGTACGTTTTCCTGGGAGAACCCGATGAACCATATTTGTGTAATTTTTTTCAAATTTTTATATCATCGGGAACCCAATAAACTTTTAACCAACGCTTCCGTGGGATACCTTGCATACAAAAAGACAGTCAGACATTAAAACTATTATTTAATAGCTTCTATGGAGTTTAATTTTTAGTATTATCCACTTTTATATAAATATGAACTTTATTTTAGACTTTCACATATTCAAACGGCTTATCAAATTAGCATACATTAAAATAAATATATAGAAGATTGTTCTACATCCAGAAGATAAGACAAATGGTTGTTATCCAGCGAGTGTAAATTTTCATTCGGTTAAAAGAATCAATTTTATAACGTGTTCCACACTCTATATTTTTGTGTACTTCATGGAAACATAAAATTATAAGATATAAATTTGCCTTGTTCCTATAAACAAATGGGTTTTGGTTTCTATAAAGTAATGTGTTGTTAACAATGTAATAAAACACGTGTTTATGAAGGAGTGTATTTCTATAAAGAAAAGTATTTTTAACTGGAAAAGTAGCACTTTTCTTTACTGTTTTCTATTGGGCAATTAAGTTTGGCAATTTTCCATTAAGTACGTAAACGAAAAAGTATCTTTCTGTTTGCCTTTCCTCTTTGGTCAATTGTGTTTCACAATTTACCAAATAAGTTTTCACTTTATCAAATGTCAAGAGGTTAGACATCAAACATTTTTTCATTTATATTTCTATTTTGTGAAATTTTAAGAAAACTCAAAAAAAAACCTCATGGATAATTATAAACTGAATAACTGTCACGAATTTATATAATTTATGTGATTTATTGAAATACTCCTAAATGCTTATAGGAAACTGATGGGTTTCTGATTGATTATTTAATTAAATTGTCTACACATTTTTAAAGCAATTATTTTTTTCAAAATTTAGTACTATATCGTTTAATTATTATAACATTATAAAACATGTATGAATATTCATTTGAGCTGTCGCAATATTAATTCTACTAATTTCATCATAATCTCTATAAACACTCATATATTTGCAGATATGAAAGCTAATTTGATAATAGCATACACAGGGTGTGTTTTTTTTTTCATTTTAAGCATTGGCATCTCAGAAACCATAAAACATACAGATGCGGCTAAATGAGGAAAGAGTTGTCATATTAAAAGCTTATGCAAGATATGTTTTTGTTTTTTGAACAGTTTTTGAGTTATAATACAAACTTTTTTTTTAATGGCAGTCATAGTTGGCTTTAACATTTTTAAACAGGACTTTTTTCTCTCTTTATTACGATGTAAGGTTTGCTATACTTACTTTAATAAATAAATGAGATGCAGGAATTTTTGTTGGATAATTTGAATAGAATTTAGTATAATTAGAATAGAAAAATTAGTAAAATTCTCGTAAGAGGAAAACAAAATCTTCTCTATGGCAAACTCTGTTTTTGCTACTTTGAATAATACAAATAGACTTGCATTATGTTTATTTGTCAATGTAAGTAATTTTCATAAAGTTAATTTTCGAAGATGGCCCTTATTTATGAAAGTAAGTTTAGCAAACCTTGGATTGCAACAATGAGAAAAAATTATCCTTTTCAAAAATGTCAAAGCCAACTATGACCATTTAAAAAAAATATTATATTATAACTGAAAAACTGTTCAAAAAACAACAGCATATCTTGCATAAGCTCTTCAAACGATAACTCTTTCCCTATTTAACCTAATCTCTATGTCTTATGGTTTCCGAGATGCCAATGCTTAAAATGAAAAAAAAAAACGTCAGCCTGTATATTTATATTTTGACAATTTATTATAAACTCATATGAGACTGACCATTGAAAACGCACCTTAGCATACACGGGAAAAAATTCAGCAGAGCGATTTATAGAGAGAAAGTTCAAAATTATCGATTTTTATATTGATTCTGTAGCAGAAACTATCCTTCTATATACTACAATAAACCGTTTTATGTTTTCTTGACTTTTAAACTATTGTCAAATTCATTTTTCTTAAAACCCGGTTTTCTGAAATTTAAGCTCTGAAAATGCAATTCTTTGCAAAGATAAAAGATAAAAAAATCTGTAAAAAACAGTATTTTTAGCAGGATATCAGCATTCAGAAAATATTAATGTCTCGGTTTTGACCTATTGTAAGTTAACTTCCCTTTCCCATGATCCCATGGTCACATATTTTAATGAAATTCTGAGAAAAAATATGTTCTTATATATCTCTGTATAAAACTTTGATGGTAATTGTTATGAAATGTGACAAAACTTATAACACTACAGGAATCTTTACAAACTGTAAAATTTTTGCTCGATTTTTTTCACTCTTCAAGAAAATTGAAGAATTTAGTATATAATATAACAATTTCGTGATTTTTTAATTGAACTGCCATATTATTTACTAATGTCGGAACAAAATATTGTATTATAATTATTCCTATTAAATAATCTTCTGATGAATTTTTTTTATAAATATGGAGAATGGCTTCAGTGCACTGTCAAGTTAATTAAAACTTATACCGAACTTTTCATTAACCTAAGAATGTACATAACCCAATTTTCATATACGTGTACCTACATATAAAAAACCAGGATGGAAAACCAAAAGGAAACCATTTCTCTTAAATTTATAGTTACATAAGTATTTAAGATACTCGCTTATTACTAAGAAATCTGATTAAATTACTGATTACTAAAACATATGTATTTATATATTTCCAATGAAAATGCAAAAATGTTTTAGAAGAATAAAACAAATACCTCAAATTTCTATTAATTATGTTTTTTGTGTTTTTTTGGTGAATTAGGATGGAAACCAAAAGCAAACCATTTCTTTTAAATTTATTGTTACATATGTATTTAAGATATTCGCTTATTACTAAGAAATCTGATTAAATTACTGATTACTAAAACATATGTATTTATGTATCTATAATGAAAACCCAAAAATGTATTAGAGGAATAAAACAAATACCTCCCATTTCTACTAATTATGTTTTTTGTGAATTTACAAACATTTTGTGAAATAAAATTGACTTTGAGTGATTGAGTGACGAAATTGTGCGTGCACGTAAAAAAAATCCGATACAGATAAAGCGAAATTCATAACAACAAAATTTCCAATTTGGTGGGTTGCGACGGCAATTAGCGATAGCAGCAGAAATATGCCGTTGTTGAATACATAAAAGCAAAAAAACACTACCTAAGCTTATCTATTGATGTTCATGCACAATAAAATTATTTACTTATTATAGATTTCTACATGATGTTTTATACTAATTTCATATAACTCGTAAATATGCTGTATCTATCAAAAAGTTATATAAATCATAAAATTTTAAGAAAACTCAAAAGTTACTTATGGATCTTCAATAACTGTCATAAATTTATATGATTTATGTGATTTATCGTAATACTCGTAAATGTTACTAAAAACTCTTCAATATCTCTTGAAACACTAAGAAATCTTTAAACCTCTATATTTCTTATGAAATACAAAATACACTTATAGAATATAAGAAATGGAAATACAGCAATAGAAATATTTTAGGCAGGGTGAGTATAAAGTAAGGGACCTTCTTTCTGAAGCCTTAATTATTATTTTTATAAAATAAGTTATAAACAAACGTTTAATAGCTAATTACAGTAGACTCTCGCAAATGCGGTAGATATCAGACCAGGGTCATGCAGGATTACCGAAATCGCCGGATTACTGGAAGGTTGTAAAAAAAACACATTTACATTGAACTTCTAATACATTTTATTCAGCACAATACATACCTACATATATTATGTATTCGTACATTTCGTAAATATGTATTAAGGGGCCTCTTTACCCGTAGGTGTTATAGGGAATTGCTACTAAATGACAGCCAAGAAAATTCATGAACGGGTTAAAATAATTACAATCTGAGATTTCATTTTCAAAGTTTGGACATTTATCTACAATTATACCAAGTAGTGTTAAGAAATAATTAAATGGCGATTTATTATGTTGAATAAAATAATGGCATGTTTAGCCGATTTGTGATATTTTCTTCTGCATTTATGTATTTAAGACAGGGTACATATAATGGAAATTCCCTCGGGGTATTTCGAGCTAATGTTGTGGCGAACCACTTTTTTTTATTTTATTAAAATATCTTGAGTTATAATTAGGTATTCTTATCTACACTAATCTAGACAAAATTTGAAAAATAAAAAGGAATTTTCCTCCTGTTTTTGAAATTTCAAACAAAAATTTGTTCGAATGTATAAACTCTATTGTTATCTTTTGATATCCAAAATTTTGAAAAAATATCAAAATAAAAATCTACTTGCTCTAGTTAAAAAAAAAAAAATTCAAATTTCACTTTGTTCTAAAGATCAACACAATATTATTAAAGTTCTATATAATGTGCATAATCTTTTTTAAATTTTTCACATAAATTAAAAAAAAACAATTGTACCACAACACCTAAAATTGGTCATAAATCTTAAAAAAAAAAAACAACAAATTTTAACGGTTTGTTAAAAATTACTACCACTCTTATGAATTTGTACTTTCAATGCAACGTTTTCTACAATTTTCCCAGTTCGATACTTATTTTGGGTAGAAGATTACTTCTGAATTTTGCCATAATTTTTAAAAGTTTGGACTCCTTTTTGCTAAATTTTTATGCAAGAAGCAGACCAAATTGGGAGGATTCATTCATATTTGCCATTGTCATTTATCAATTGTCATATTTTAATATTTTCATATTATATTAATATAAACTGAAAAACTCTTGTTTTGTACTAAACCACAGGTAGCAATTCCTATTAATGGCGTATACACCGTGCGATCAACACATATTTAGATAAAAGAGGCCCTTGAGATGATAGAAGTGTGTCTGCTAGGGTACAAGACTTCTGTTAAAATCTGGTGGCAGCAATTTATGATAGGCCTGTATTTTGTAGGAATGCGTATCCAAGTCCATCTTTGATTTTTTTTGGCATATTTAATAAAATATTATTTTTTTCTTCGAAAGATATAGCTGGACAATATATATATTTTTTTCAAATAACTTGTATAAAAACATGCAATTAAGGTCTCAAACAATATAAGTACGTGTTGGGATTACATTCTCTGGATATAATTAGTACTGAGTTTATGTAACAATAATTTATTAAATTTATATGGCCTCGCAATTATTCTGCAAACTTCGTATATAAGCAAGTTCGCTCTTCACTTTAATCATTATTTATTGTCGTGTCAATCAGATAATAATTCGGCAACATGAAGGTTTTAGTTGTGGCTTTATTTGCCAGTTGTATTGCGGTGGCAATTGTGAGTATCAAATTATTCAATTACTCAACATAATGCAGGCAATGCAATATTATACTGCTGGCGAGGGAAAAACCACATCGTAAATTATTTGTGCATAACATTCTGTTTGTGGCCGAAAGATCTAGTAGATTTTACAACAATTATAAACTGGGTAGTTAAAAGTAATTTATTTGCCGATTGTATTTTTTAAATTTATACCCATCGTAAGCCAGACAGTATGTCATCGTAATTTTACTATTTACTATTTCATGTAGTCATGTACTATTTTAGATCATACCTTCTTAGGTGCTCCATATTATTTCAAGTAACACATACGGAAACTTGTATGTGCCATAAGGCATTTTATTTTTATTTTGTAAAAAGGTTAATTTTGTGCTTTACTATAATCAGATCTTGGTTACAAGCCAACTTTTGTTGTAAGATTTTGGCCTCGGTATTCATACATTTTGGGATGTAAAACGACGTTTAAGACGTAAACGTAATTATAACTAAAAAAATTGATAATATAAATATTTATCCTAATACAGGGCATTTAAGAAAGTGGTGTCCACTTTGTGCCAACAGATGGAACTCTTGACATACAATATTAGTGATATATGACATCACAAAACAGTGTCAATGTAAATTTAAAATTAGGTTAAATCTGGTTATATAATTTTCTTGTATCTTAGGATACATCAGCAATGTTGCAAGACGTATTTATTTTGCATCTTGAACAATACCATCCATTAGTATCCGTCGTAAAAGTGGAAATCACTTTCTTGAACGCTCTGTAGATATAAATTTTTTTTCCTGATATACAGGGTGTCTCTAAATTGTATGGAAATGGCTTAACTACAGATTACTTGGATAAAAAAAAGACGATTTAACAAAACATATCTATATACAAATGCGTTTGGTTTAGCCAGAATTCAGTTTCAAAGTTAATTTTATAAAAACAAAATTTGCTTATAACAAGAGAACGTTTACATTGATTAAGATGTTATTTGGTATGACACTTTATATGAGTTTAACTCATATTTTGACATAATATTGATATTTTCACTAGACCGGTTGTGTATAAAACAAGTGAGGCCCAACATTAATACATTCATATTTTTTAATGACAAAAGCAAGTAAATTTAAAAAAAATCAAATCGGACGCAGGCATTCATTATTAAGTTTTTTTGTATCTTTATAGTTTTTGATATCTGTTATAGTTTCGACACAAAAAAATAAAATATGAGTGACTGCGCTACACTCGTTTGCAAACAAATCATCAGTGAACAGAATTTTCTGGTTAAAAAGTAATGTTCAGCTCTTTTTTCCTGAATAAATCGGCAAAACGTAAAACGTAGGTCATAATCAGCCGGCAAGCTCTTGCACTATTTGGATATCGTATGGATGAAGCAATTGCTATAATTTCCAAAATTTCTTCCTCGTTATTAGGGCTCCTAAAATTCTAAAACCAGCAACATATCTGTTTTATCGGCGTAAGTGTACATTACATTCATTATGGTGAATAAACATCATCAACCCGGTATCTAGATTACATTTGTTTCCAAACGAGTATAGGGCAGTCGCTCATATTTCATTTTTTTGTGCCGAAACTGTAACAGATATCACAAACTATAAAGATACAAAAAAACTTTATAAATCATGCCTGCGTCCGATTTTTTTTAAATTTATTTGCTTTTGTCAGTAAAAAATATGAATGTATTAGTGGCTAAAGCTCGTCAGGGTGCATAGAAAAAGTGCATTTTGAAAGTTATTGGTCATATCAGAGTACCCCAAAATGTTGAAAATGTGTTATTTCCAAATACACATTTTTACGATTTTAGCTAATATAAACGGTACCAACCACTTGTTTTGTACACAACCGGTCAACTGATAATAACAACATTATGTCAAAATATGAGTTAAGCTCTTATAAAGTGTTATACCAAATAACATCTAAATCAATGTAAACGTTCTCTTGTTATAAGCAAATTTTGTTTTTTATAAAATTAACTTTGAAGCTGAATTCTGGCTAAACCAAACGCATTTGTATATAGATATGTTTTGTTAAATCCTTGATATGCTAATACTCATTATTCTAAATTAACTATTGTTATTCGATCAATTAAATTAGAATAAAGTCACGAAATTCTTCATACCTATAAGTATTTTTTTTTCTTTCGATTTTCTGTCTTCGTGTCGAGTGATTATAAATAAAAGTCTTTATTTGGCTAATAGTAACTTTCATTTCAGGGTGATGCCGATGAAGATGCTAAATTCAAAGAGACTGCCGATGCTTGCGTAAAAGAAACTGGTATCGATGCAGAGGCGTGGAAAAACGTCGAGGATGGCAAAGTCGATGATCCAAAGATGCCTGACTTCCTGTTCTGTGTGTTCAAGAAACTGGAACTGCTCAATGACAAAGGTGAATATCAACTTGATGCAATCAAAGAGGGAATCACCGCAATGTTCACCGCGGAAGTTGCTGAGAAATATATCAAAGACTGCACCAAAGAAACGTACGAAAATGGACCGCAAACAGCACTGCATATGGCCGAGTGCTATCAGAAGACCGTTCCAAAGAGCGCTGCATAAGAGCGAATATTGTATTATAAAATCTAATGTAAACAAATATAAAACAACTTAATGGATATTAAAACTGATTACTTTATTAACTAATTAACTGCGTTTGATTAATTGTAATATTTATTAATTATCTTAGTTAAGGTTATATGAGGACGATGTCACTTATATTACAAGAATCGAATATAGTTTGACGAGGGTAATAAATTAGATGATTTAATACAGCGTTTCGCTTAGAATTTTACAAGTTATATATTTTTTTTGTCAATAATCAGGTTTCACCTACACTCTAACAAAGAGGAAATATAACAAAGATGGCAGAATGGATAACCAGTTATAACAGATATTAGGAATATATACATACATATATATATATATATATATATATATATATATATATATATATATATATACCGGGCTTTTTTTTCCTTATTACACATATGATGGACAATGTATAACTGGTTGCCTGCATCTACCAGCAAGGAATTTCCTATGTGTAATTCTAAAAAAAAAAAAACAACTCATCAGCTGCGTCGGTGCAGGCAACCTGTCAATTTTGGCATATGTTACACACAGAGGTTATGTTTGTATCAATAAAGGAATCAGAAATATTCCTTTATTAGTACAAACATAACCAAAAGCGGCGTCGGTGCAGGCAAGTGTCAATTTTGGCATATGTTACACAGAGAGGTTTTGTTTGTAACATAATGAGGTTATGTTACAAACATAACATACAAAATTTCCTATGTGTAATTGTAAAAAAAAAAATAATCAACTCATCATCGGCATCGGTGCAGGCAACTGTCATAACCACATTATGTTACAAACATAACCTCTCTGTGTAACATATGCCAAAATTGACAGGTTGCTTGCACCGACGCCGCTAATGAGTTGTTTTTTTTTTTTTGGAATTACACATAGGAAATTCCTTGCGGGCAGATGCAGGCAACCAGTTATACATTGTCAATCATATGTGTAAAAACGAAAAAAAAGCCCGGTATGTATATATATATATATATATATATATATATATATATATATACAGGGTCCGTCATTTCACCTCCCGTCTTCTGTACCTCAGTTACTAATTGAGTTAGGTTTTTGATATTTTGCAGACTTTACTTGCATTCTGTGGCATATTTTAGGAAAATATTTTTGATTATACAGGGTGTCCCAAAAAAGTGTTACATCATGATGATATGCATTTTTAAATTGCATGGTATATTTTTTGTTGTTTATTTGGGTGCCCTCTATGGATGCCTACATACCCATGAAATTTTATTAAAATCAGTTCAGTGATCTTAGCACAAAAAAATAAAAACTGAAAAAAATATCAGTTTTGCACCATAGGTTAAGAAAATTAATAAGAGAAACAAGTATGCCTTGTTAATGAAACCATACAAGGTACTCATTATATAAGGTCTGGTAGTTGCGTTAACCAAGTTTTATTGATATGCATTATACAGAGTGTCCAAAATTTAGTGTCAAACTTTTCAAACTTTAAAGCACTTTATTTTTCTTATTTTAAATTGGAGCCCCTGTATATTTTTATGTCATTCCATGTGGAATTAAAAGACAAACATTTTTCCTAATTACGACTCTATCGCAATTCCTAACATATTGAAAGTTATGTGCAGAAAACTCGATTTATCAACTATTCCAATAGCCATTTTAATGAATAAAACTCGAAGGTGACTTTGAAAAACAATTTATTGACATAACATGTTTTGTAGTTACAATTAATATCTCGAAAGTATTAAAGGTTTCACAGAACTTCGTCTAAACCGATTACACATCGTAATAGTATTAAGTTTTGTATAAAAAATAGTTTTAGTAATAAAATTTCATAAAAACATAACATAACTGTGCATTTCTAAAATTAATTAATTGCTAGAACTTATGTTCTATATGTCTTCCGCCCTCTTGAAGGCCCAAACGAAGACGAGTATGAAACGACATTACCACTCTTCGTAACAGGTTGAATGTAATAATTTGAAATGCGAATATGAAAGTCATATCCACATTTCAATAGTCAATATAGGTCATAATATTTGTCATATTATGAAAATCATATTTTCCATGACAAAAAGTAATTTTGGTATCTTGGGTATAAAGACGTTAGCTAAAAAAGTTTTAAACTTTTATATTACTACAGTCAACAATGGCTCTTGTCACTTTGTTAAACTTTAATGTCAATAAATTGTTTTTCAAACCCACCTTCGATTTTGATTAATTAAAATGGCCATTGGAATTGTAGATAAAACGAGTTTTTTGCAAATATCTTTGAATGTATTAGGAATTGAGATAAGGTTGTAATTAGGAAAAATGTTTGTCTTTTAATTCCGCATGGAATTACATAAAAATATACTGGGATTCCAATTTAAAATAAGAAAAATAAAGTGCTTTAAAATTTGAAAAGTTTGACACTAAATTTTGGACACTCTGTATAATGCATATCAATAAAACTTGGTTAACGCAACTGCCAGACCTTATTTAATGAGTACCTTGTATGGTTTTATTAACGAGGCATTATTCTTATCCCTTATTAATTTTCTTAACCAATGGTGCAAAACTGATTTTTTTTCAGTTTTTATTTTTTTGTGCTAATGTCACTAAACCGATTTAAATAAAATTTTATGGGGATGTAGGCATCTTTAAAAGGTACCTAAATAAGTAACAAAAAATATACCATGCAATATAAAAATATACATCATGATGACCTTACACTTTTTTGGGATACCCTGTATAATCCAAAATATTTTCTTAAAATACGCCACAGAATGCAAGTAAAGTCTGCAAAATATCAAAATCCTAACTCAATTAGTAACTGAGCTATTGAAGACGGGAGGTGAAATGACGGACCCTGTATGTATATATATATATATATATATATATATATATATATATATATATATATATATATATATATATATATATACGAATTTATATAGTTTATATGATTTATTGCAATACTCGTAAATGTTTATAGGAAACTGATGTGTTTCCGATTTATTATTTAATGATTTCTCTACAAATTTTTAAAGCAGTAACTTTTTCAAAATTTAGTACAAACTCGTGTAATTATTATGACATTCTAAAATATGTATGAATTTTCATTTAAACTGGCGCAATACTTATTAAATTCATCATAAATTCCTCAAACTCATACATTTGTAGATATGAAAGCTAATTATTTGATAATAGCATATATATTTATAATTTGACAACTTATGATAAACTCACATGAGACTGTCCATGGAAAAACGGACCTTAACTTACATGGGAATTTTTTTTCAGGATAGCGTGTTATAGAAAAAAGTTCAAAAATGTGGATTTTAATATATACTACATTCATCCGTTTTATGTTTTACTTGACATTTAAACTATTGTCAAACTTTAAGCTATTTTTTTCCTAAAACGTAGTTTTACTGAAATTAAAGCTCGTTTATGCGACCTCGTTTTTGAAGGTAAGAATAAGTTTAGGCAATAATTTCAGTGTGGTTAATAAGCAACATTTTAGTAATGAGCAATTTAAATTTAGTAATACAGGATGTTAAGAAAGAAATGCCAAACTTCGCAAATTTCAAAGCGGTATAACCCTTTTATTTTAACTAGAAGCCCGTTATTTTATGTCATTATTCGATAGGTCTTTTTCTTCTCTTTAATTTGATGGGGCATATCTTATGTCTGAATCCCATAGTTGTTGAGATATTCAATATTTTTCACAAAAGTAACCATTTAATTACATTTCTGTGCCCTGAAGGTGCAATGATTGGTTCATACAAGATTGGTTCTAGTTGGAGTCTACCCGATTCTTGCTATCTAAGCCAGAACTTCACGAACTAGGATTCTATGACGTGTTGACAAAACCTACGATAACAAAATCTGATACTAAATTTAAGCATACTACACAAATACCAGCTGGCATGACAAGCAAGTTTTATGAACAAAAACTTGGTTCTTTATCTTGAACGCACATTCACTAAGTCAGTATGCTAATATGGTGTTCAGGCTAGTGTCAATCAATGCATTTATATATCGCGAATTACATATTTCAATTTATGAATGATATTAGTAATAATTGCAGCCCGGAATATATACAAATTGCATATGCATGCATTTTTGTATTATTGTTTATCTGGCACATTTTTGCACATCTTTATGCATTTGTTTATATTTTTATAGCATTTTCAGATTTCTTGAATAACAAATTTTTATATATGGAGTTATGTTACGTTTAAGGATTCCCACATAGATACTAGAATGCACAATGGCCGATCTTGACATTGAATAACAAATTTCTATATAATTATGTTACGTTATAAGAATAATTGAATCTAAATCATAATTAAAAGTAAATCAAAATCAAAATCAAAGTAAAGAAGTATATGTCACAGGTATTGTTTCTTATTTAAAATGCATTCATATATCGTGATTCCCTAATAAGACTTACTACGCCACACCGCACCGGTACAAGCGTTAATTATATTTTTACCTTATTTGACAATAATGAGTAGGTATCAAAATGTTTTTAAATTTAAATTATAAGAATGTAATAAACACCCGAAATTTCCATCCATGGTTGTATTTAATAGGCAAATTAAGTTATAACTTTACATGTTCAACAATTATTGTTAATGATAGATAACAATCATTTCTGAAACATTAAAGTTTTGGCCTCGTATTCCCAATTATATTGAAATGCTATATATAAGTGAAGTTTGCAATATATTTTGTATATTGAGCCATCAGTTAGATACAAACTCCCAAAATGAAGGTTTTAGTTGTTGCTGTATTTATCTGTGTTATCGGGGAAGCAATGGTAAGTGTCTGATTTTGTTCAAGCAAATACATTTTCTGGAAATATACATACGAAACTCACATAGATTTCAAAATCAGTCAGAAATGTTCCTAGTTTCATTTGCTGTAGTAACGTTGATTAACTTATTTCATTACTGGCTTCCATGTTTTTTCCCTTATTTTGGAAATGTCACACTATTGGGTAGTTTTGTTAAACAGCATTAACAGACTACCAAAATATGAAATTGTTGGTGTTATATTCAACATAGAATTCTAGTAATATGCGCATTATATTGAAGGTATATCAATTACAGATAATCGCTTCGCGGTGGAAAAGTACACTTCGTCTTTCCGGAATAACAATGGTGCAACTGCAAAATTATATTTATTTTTAGGGAAGACAAAACACGATTGATAATGATCGAGTATTAAAGAAGTGAATACATTTGATTGCTAATAATTTTAATGGATATATTTTACATTAAAATTACTACAAATAAAATGTACTTACTTCTTTCAGACTCACTGATTAACAATCGTTTGTCGTCTCTCTTGGAAAATTAATTTTGCAGTTGCATCATTGTTGTACCGGAACGGAGATATAATAAATGTTTTGTAAAATAGAAAAATTGTATTTGCTTAATCATATTATAGTTTAGAAGGTTTGCAGTACAGTGTATCTTGTTGTTCAACATTATAATGACTACTAAAATATCGATAGTAACATCTTGTCATAATTGGTTTTACTTCAAATGATTCTGTATTTTTAGAGTAATATGGATGCAAAGTTCAAGGAACTGACTACTGCTTGTGTGGAAGAAACAGGAATTGGTGAAGATGCATGGCAGAATGTCGAAGATCAAAAGTTGGACGATCCAAAGATGCCCGATTTTCTGTTCTGCGCCTACAAGAAATTTAACTTCCTCAATGACAATGGAGAGTATCAAATTGAACCAATGAAGGCTGCTTTGACTGAAATGTTCGGCGAGGAAATTGCCAATAAAGTTATTGAAGATTGTACCAAAGATGCGAAGGCTACTGGACCAGAATCTGCTATGGCTTTGACTAAATGCTCTAATGATATTATTCCAAAGATTGAGCAGTGAATCAATGTTGTGAATGAAATTATAATTGATTGTAAATGTAACGCAATTGCAAATTAAATCGGGTTCTGATTTAATCATTTATTTTATTCCGTCAACCTAATTATATGAACTAAGCGCATAGTTTCATAGCTTTAATACAGTGCGATCAAAATTATTTAAATAAGGGGCATGATTATGTCAGTGTCCAAACATTTAAAAATCGTGGCAAAATGTAGAAATAATCTTCAACCTAAAGTAAGTATTGAACTGTGAAAATTGTAGAAAACGTTGAATTGAAAGTACAAATTCTTAAGAGTGGTAGCAAAGTTTAACAAACCATCCTATTTCTAGCGTCTTGATTCGCAGAAACCGTATAATTTATGGAACAACGTAAAATTAGTTTTTTTTAAAGATTTGTGAATTTGTGGAATTTTAGGAGTTACAAATTGTCTTTTTTAATTTATGTGCAAATTTTTAAAAAGATGGGACACATTATATAGGTGATTATATAGACATAATGATAGATAATAATATTGTGTTGATCTTTTGAACAAAGTAAAATTTGAATTCAAAATTACAGCAATTAGATAATTGTTTTCATATTTTCTAAAAAAATTTGGATATCTTTTGGATATCAAAAGATAACAACAGAGTTTATACATTCGAACAAATTTTTGTTTGAAGTCGGAGGAGCATTTCATTTAATTTTCCTAATTTTGCCTAGACCTTCGGAAGTTTTGGAATACAGTGGAATTTCGAGTATATATTCTTAAGGTTTATAGCTAACAGAAAGGTTATGCTGTAATTTTCTATAGTTTTTTCTAAATTCTTTTGAAATTCAACACAATAGTGTACACATGTATATGATTTTTTCATTGTTGAGACTTTTGAATATCTTTAGAAACGTAACATACAGCGTGGAAAAAAGTAACGCGTAAATTAGATAACTTCGTTAAAATTAATTTTCTCGAAAAAATCTCCAACAGATACTTACCATTCTAATCTTGTTATGTCATCTGTATTTAAAGTTATGACGTCATCGTAATGTTTATAATAAAAACATTTATTAACATTTAAAAATTTAAATCGATACTTTTAAATCAAATGATTATTTAAAATAAATCATTGATTTAAATCCAAATTGTTGTTTTTCCAATTAATCATTGTTTTTGCAATGTTTCTGCATTCCAATATGTATACAATTAAAAATATAATGTAACTATTGTGTTAGCATGCTTAAAAATAGATATTTTAAAGTAAGTAAAATGATTTTCTTATCTTCCATTTTTGGTCCATCACATAGTATACACACCGAGTTTGTTGTTTAATCATTAATTGTTGATCAAATTCAAGAATTTATTTAAAAAGAAAATCATATGATTTGAAGCGTTCTGCAATGCAATTAATATCTCTACTGGCAAAAACTGATCAGAAATATAAAAAAATTAAATAAACCAAATTCATCATGTTTTTTTTAAATCATTGATTTTTATTTATTTTTTAAGAATAATAATTGATTCCAACTCTGATTTTGTTTTTAACTGTATAAAATTTTCAATATGTTACATTTGTATAAAAAGCAAAAAAGTACATTAAAGTTCAGGTATTAAAAATTCTTTAAATTTGCATAATTAATCTAGTTACCGAACAAAACAAGGTTACACATGTATTTGTAATTGACAAAAACAATTTTTAATTTTACACATTTGAATTTAAAAATAAATGATTACCAGCAGAAGAATAAAAGTTCTCTATCCATCAAATCCATCACATCAAATTCAAGAAATTATTTAAAAATATATCATATGATTTGAAGCGTGATGTAAAGCAAATGATTAAAATTACGAAACCGGCAAAAACTGATCAGAATTATAAAAAAAACAAATAAACTAAATAAATTATTATTTATTAGATTTTTTTTAATCATTGATTTTTTATTATTTTTTTTAATCATGATATATTCCAACCCTGATTCTGTACTCAACGGTATAATTTTTTCAATTTGTTACATTTTAAAAAAAGGAGAAAGTGCAATAAAGTTCAGATATTAAAAATTCTTTACATTTGCAGAATTAATCTAGTTACCGTTAAAACCGTTTTTAATTTTACATATTTGTATTTAAAATAAATGATTGGAGAAAAAAAAAATCCTCTAACAATAACATAACTTACAAAATGAGCGCAGAAATACCAACGATTAACATACTTTTTTTTATAAAATAGGAAATTAAATAGGTACGGTCGCGGCCAAAAAAAGTGGGACAAGTCTCATAGTGCATTTGTCTAAAATTAATCTGGGTAATCAAGTCATTCGTCTCGCTGAAAAGAAAAATCAAATAACATGTCATTGTCAATGTGACATAAATGCATGTTACTTATTAAAAATCCACATTTTGGAATATTTCCTCAAATTTCCTCTTAATAAAGCACGAATAATAGAGATATTGAAAATAGGTTGATAGACCATCCATTAAGTTGCATAATTTTTTGACATCTTCAGCTAAACTAAATTCACACTATCCGAAAAACCTATCCCATTTTTTATGGCCGCGACCGTACATAGTATTTGATGAATTTTATACAGAACTTGACAATTTTTAGGATCAATGTAAAATTTCTATTGGGAAAAGTTTAGATTTATTGCTATTTTTGTATAATTTAAATTTATTTTCTATTTATAATTCATAAAACAAAGTGGACATCAGCGGGTTTTTTAAAGTTTTGTGGCGAATTTAACAACAAGTTACTAACTAACTTTATTTTTGAATTTAACATTCAATATAAAAAAATGGCTATCCATGTTGACGGAGTTTACAATTTGTTTGTCGATTTTTGGCAATTCTAAATTTAAATGGAATTTGAAGTCTATTTTAGCTACTACGACCAAGGAACCGTTGCTATAGAGATATTATCACCCAGGAAATGTTGCTTCTACACATTACATATTAGTGAATTGATAAGTCCAATTGTTAATTGAAAGTAACATTTTTTACCATGCGGTCAACAATTATTTTATAAGGGGGCTATGACCATGTCTGTGTTATGAAACCTCCCAAGAAAATTTGAAGAAGGACTTTGATATGCATCTTACGCTTGGAACAGATGGAAGATGGAACATAAAATACAGGCCTATCATGAATAGCTACCACCAGATCTTAACAGACGTCTTGTACCCTAGCTAACATAGTTCCAATGTCGCAAGAGCTTTTTTTAGCTAAATAATTGTTGATCGTACTGTATCAGAACCGATTGTAATTTAATATATAGTTCACATTAAGTACGTATTAAATTCAACAGATTAAATACAATATAAGTTTAGAAAAATGGAAAAAATTGTGTTCATTAATTTTAAAAACTTGTATAAAAATATGCATTATGGTCTGAAACAATGTAAATGTAATTTGTTAGGATTTTCCAACATATAATTAGAGTAAGGATTATATAAGAACAATGAGTTCAAAATAAGTGGCCTTGTAATTATATAGCAAACTTCATAAATATGCAAGTTTGTGCTCCACATTAATCATTATCTATTGTTGTCTCAATCAGAAGCTAATTCAGCAATATGAAGGTTTCTGTTGTGGCTTTGGTGCTCAGTTGTATTTCATCGGCAATTGTGAGTATCAATTAACATAATGCAGATAAAACAATATTTTTGTCCCGACCAGAAATAAACTTACACCTTATAGACTGACGCTCGACACTTATTAGACTACTTTATTCCCGGACGGAAAAAAATATCAACTGCCGCAAGGACTAAAATAAATCGCGAATAGATTATTTAGTTGTGTTGTAATGGTAACACTATTAGTTGAATTTACAATATTTACTTACAATCATCTGATATCTTGGAGGTTCGTGTTACTTCATCTATTGGGTGCGAGGTGTGGGTCGTGGGTTGATTCTCAGCTTTTAAATACAACAGATATGAATTTATTTGACATTAAAAATTGACAGCACAAAAATTACAGCTTCAACGAACGTTTCAACTGTCAAATTTAAAATCGAAATAAATATGTAAACTAAACGGTCGGGAGAAACATTTTGTATGTAATTCTAGAATAAACCTCAATAATCCCTCAGCCAAAAATGCCCTCGCTTCCTACGGACGCTCAGGCATAACTCGAGCACAATTTCTTCGGGATTAAAACCTTTATTTATTCCTTTAACGCATACATAACTATTAATAGAGCTGATGAAACAATTGTATTATATGTAATTTGCGAATAATAAAACTCCATTTGGGATCAAACTTTTAACAATTTCACAAGATATATATATAAAAACTTCAAACATATATAAATAGGAAACGCAGAAATATCAAAGTGGTTTGTCCTTAAATTGTATTTTTAGAATAAGCTGCATATAAATGAATGTAATGCAATTAGAAATGTTACTTTATCATTAATTTGTCTCACTGCGCCTGTAAGATAATTTTCTTTAAATTACAAAGAATACAAAATAGAAGTGTTAAGAACTAATTCGAATTACCATATTTTACTTCATTTTTACAACTATACAAAACATTGAATTTCAAAAATTAATTTACAACAAAAACCATAGAAACAGCAAAAATACAATACAAAATAAATTTAAAAAATATAAAACTTAACACTATACATACAGATTAAAAACTATAGACAATTATAAAATATTTTCAAACAAATTTAAAAGCTATTTCGGTCAAGACAATAATGAATTTTTGAAAGAACATTAATCCACTAATATTAAAATAAATAAATAAATAAATAATAAATATAATTTCAGGGTGACACAGATGAAGTTCCAATATGCACGATGGCAGCCGAAGCTTGCGTGAAAGAAACTGGAATCGATCCAGCAGCATGGAAAAATGTCGAGGATGGTAAATTAGACGATCCAAAAATGCCAGACTTCCTCTTCTGCGTATTCAGGAAACTGGAATTACTCAATGACAAAGCTGAATATCAACTTGATGTAATTAAAGAGGCAATCACTGCAATGTCCACCGAGGAAATTGCCGAGAAATATGTCAAAGAGTGTACCAAGGAAACGTACGAAGATGGACCGCAAACAGCACTGCATATGACCGAGTGCTATCAGAAGACAGTACCCAAGAAAGTACCTAAGAGCGCATAACATTATAAAACATGTAATGTAAATATGCGCACGTTAATTATTAATTAAAACTCATTGTTATTATTTAATTACCTGCGTTTAATTAGTTGTACTACTTATTATTTACCTTGTGTATGATATTAAAAGGACGATTAAAATACAAGGATAGATTTATATGTGGATGAGGATAATGAATAAGATGATTTCGCACTGTATTTCACGTAGCATCTATCTTTTTTTTAAATTTTAAATTCAATATTCCGATTTCTTTTTCACTTTATTAGAAAGGATTCGTATAATAAAACCAGAAAATGTTAGTGAACTTGCAAAAAACAATATTAATATGAAAATATTCAAATAAATATACTTAAACTTTCAGCAATTCTTATAAACTAATCAATGCAGTTACATAACATTTGGAAATATTTTAGAAATTACTAAATGAATATACTCATGCGAGTAGTAGACATTAAACTGTACAAATAGTTTGAGTTTGGATTAATTATGAGGGTTTTAAGGGTAATGTTAAAAAACCTAAATATCTTAATTCCATTCTGAAATGTTAGGTTCTTCAAACATCTTAAATTCATTATTTTATAAAAATATATGTATAATTTCACCACGCGATGGCACTTAATGCTTCTCTTATTCATTATTTTAAGTTGCTTCTTTCTTGACAAGGAGCAAATGGTGCGTCTACATTTACTCATTATGTCACATCGGCATATCAAACAATTATTTTGCACATTAATTTACAATAATTATTAATATGTTTTCAGACTGTAATCCAGTGAATGTGACAAACAGCCAAAATATGCCATACATGGCTGGATTTAAATCGCACTTTAAGTGTTAAAATTACATGTTACGCACTTATTAATTATTAATGACAAATAACTATCATTTCTGAAAAAAAATGTGGCCTCGTATTCTCCATTATATTTGCCTACTATATATAAGCGAAGTTTGCAATATATTTTAAACATATTTATTGAAGTATAAATGACATACCAATTCGACAAAATGAAAGTTTTCGTTGTAGCTGCATTTCTCTGTGTAATTGGAAGTGTAATGGTAAGTGTCTTATTTTTATATAATATAAATTACATTTTGATATTATGTAATAATCCAATAAATTTTCTGTAAATGTATACCGAGTGATCATTTAAAGTTCAGCTCTAGTTATCCATGGACATTTTGGCAGCCAATAGGAAAGGCGACAATGGTGAACTTTGCCTTTCGTTTTGGTAAATTTACTGGTCAGCTCTTACAAGAGCTGAAATTTAAATGAATCGTTCACCACCCACTTCAAAAAGTTATGTTTTTGCAAATTTTAGTTCTTACATGAACCGCATCTAGAAGGTTATTTACATATAGTGTGTAAAACATAATACAAGTCTCATAACATTAATTGCCTACTGCGGTCTCAATTACAGTGTTCATTACAACCAGCTTTTTAGCTGGAAAAATAACTATTTTGATTTATGTTGTTTTTAAAATAAACAAATCAGATGTCCTCGGTACTTGTATAACACATATTGGAATAGGTTAATTATAGTGAGTTTAATTAGTAGGTGTGTAGAGACTTGAGGGAGTATACAGGGTGTAACAGAAATACGTGTGTTAATTTTAAACATTGGTAGAACTCGCTATATAAAACATTTTTTCTATATGTTCTTTTTCAAAATTTGCAGGTTTTTTTAACATTTTTTTGCCCCCTAATTTTGACTGAACGAGCCGTTCTCAGGTACTGTCACTATAATTGTCAAGTGAAGTTTATTTCAAAATGCCAAATTTTCATTTTCATCAAGAATTAACCGATATTGTGTTGGTATATGGCCGAGCCTTTGGAAATGCGGCAGAATCCCGTAGATTGTACAGTGCACAATATACTGAACGTGTTTTGCCTAACAGGCAATGATGTACCTTTATGAACCGTTGCCATCACAACAAAAGATTTTATCGCTGCACACCTTTAACCAAAGGCGGGTACGCGTTTTAGTAGATAAACTAGAACATATTTTAAATCAGTTTAACGTTGGTTTTTGAAAAAAAAAACATATAGAAAAAATGTTTTATTTAACGAGTTCTACCAATGTTTAAAATTAACACATGTATTTCTGTTACACCCTGTATATGAAAAAAAAAAATTGAAACCAATTTTAAATTAATGTATGGTTTCAAGTTTATTTATAAATGAGAAACTATACAAGAAATACGCATTTCCACTTTTTATTTTAAAATTATTATTCTTTTATTTATTCTGAAATCTCATCAGTAAAGAAATAGATTTTTTTTGTTCCCGAGATTTTTTGTTACTTTTTGTGAACTTTCAGGATTAAATTTTTTGTAAACATGTTGAGACTGTGAAACTCGAGATATAAGAAACGAAAATAAGCCTATTTTCATTCACAAATTTCTGGAATATCTGGAAAATAATAAAAATATTGATACTGCCTCCAGTTGACTTTTTCCATATATTAATTTATTAAAATCTGCAGTGTATACCGGGTGATCGTTTTGCCGCGGAACATAGGAAAATTCAAGGGTCTCGCGTTTGAAGTCACAATACAATGTTCACTAATTACGGGAGTAAAATCGTCTTAACTGCAGTAATAATGTAATTATTTTGCAGCGGCAGGAAATAGAAGGTATGTGCAAAAATAATTAACTTTGGAATTTCAATTAATAAAGTAAGAGATAATTCTTATTTTGTTTTCAAGATTAAAATTTCTAATAAAACTATATTCATTGTTGTGTTTTAAAATCTAGAATTCCCAACAATTGGAAAAATGGATAATTCGATTATTATTTTATTGGCAAGATTTCTGTATAAATATATTTTTGATTCCCTTGATTCAAAATCAAATTCTCATCTTAAATTTGAATATTATTAGAAATTTGATTCAAAGCAGTTTGCAATAATCGAACATTTTGAGATAATGACATTATTTTTTATCTTTGAGGTTAAACCTTCTGTTTCTTCTATTTTTATTTTAACGCCTATTTGTATTTTTTCTGTGTTGTGTTTGTTTAATTTTGTAGTGAGCCAAATTCGAGAATAACGAGATAAAAATTGTAAGATATTTTGAAAAAAATACTGTCGATTCTCAACATACAAAACTCTATACCGAAATGAAGTACTGTATACCGAAGTGAAGTGAAGACATTCTGAAATCACATCAGTAAAGAAATAGAAAATTTCAATGTGTTTTGTTCTCGAGATTTTTTCTTATTTTTTGTTAACTTTCAGGATTACAAATTTTGTAAACATGTTGATACTGTGAACCGAGAGATATAAGATGCGAAAATAAGCCTATTTTCATTAAGAAATTGCTCTAGAATATCTGTAAAATAATAAAAATATTGATATAGTCGCCACTTGACTTCTTCTACATATTGATTTATTAAAATCTGAAGTGTATACCAGGTGATCGTTTAGCCGCGTTTATAGTAATTAAAATCCTTCATAATAGTATTACCTTTCATATTTTTGACATGACGAGTAATTTTTTTATCGCGGAAAAAAGAGAAATAATATTGGAAACAGGGTTTCCTTTGATTTCTGTTACTCTAATGAAACTATAAGGAAATTAAGACTATAAAACATTAACAATTCAATAGTAATGATAATATTTTGGTTTAAAATACTTTCTACATAGTAGTTAATCTATCGTTATCAGAAAAAAATACTAATAATATAATTATAATACTATAATCTTTCAGAAAAAAAGGCAAAAATATCTAAATTAGTACCTTTTTGAATAAGAATTTTAATTATTTTAAAAGATTTTTACACATGTTATGTAAGACAATATTTATCGAGGATTGGTGCTGTAATTTTATTATATTTTGAATGGGGTAGTATTACACCAAGGAAATCCATTTTCCCTTGTTACTTCCCTATGTTCCGCGACAAAGCGATCGCCTGGTATATTAGTTCATCATTTTTTGCTGGCCATCTAACTAGTTTTACAGGAGATAAAACGAAATCAAGCCTCAGTTGCGAAAATCTGTTTCATTGCAGATATTTTTCATATTGTTTTCTTTACTATTATATGTAGTATCAGAGTTTTCACTATTATGTAGACTGCAAAATAATCTAAATCAAATGATATCATTCTTGTTTAATTCATCAGATTTATAAAAGAGGCCAAATATAAATACCTACTGAAAATTCATATTATTTTTTCCACAATAATTATTTATTTCTAAAGGATAAAAGAAAGACTAAATTCATATTTCCATCGCAAAGCAATTTTCTTCAATATAATTAGGTTCACTAGAAATTGCAACCATACATAATACCAAATATTAAAAAAAAATCATATTGATAGTACAAAATAAACATTATTCAGTAATTTTCTAAAAATATATAACAAACACAAATGTTTTTCTGATTATAATTTTTGTTTAGTGTCAGACGGATCAAGCAAAATTCAAAGAAGTGACAGACGCTTGCATAAAAGAATCAGGAGTCACCGGAGATGCATGGAAGAATGCGGACGAAGGGAAGTTGGACGATCCAAAGATGCCCGACTTTCTATTCTGCTCGTTCAAAAAATTCAACTTCCTCAACGACAAAGGAGAGTTTCAAATTGACGTAATTAAGGGAGCGATGGTTGACATGTTCAGCGAGGAAGTTGCCAATAAGTTTATCAAAGATTGCACCAAAGAAGTTAAAGCTACTGGACCAGAAACTGCATTGGCTATGGTCAAATGCTCTAACGTTATTTTTCCTAGGAGCAAATAATGAAAATGTTTAGTACAAGAAATTATTATGAACTGTAAATGTAAGATGCAAAATAAATTGATTTCTGATTTATCAGTTTCACTATTGTATTTCGCAAACCTATACTATATTATTGCTATATGAGTGCATTTTTAGAATTAAATCTATATCAATGTTAAAATATATATATCTATCAATAGCCAATAATGAGAATTACTACTATATATTTTTCTAAATAGAGGCTTGGGGCAATCAGATTGCATATGTGATCTCAAAACTCAAGACTACTTAATATGCTATTTTAAGCTATTGTCAATTTCAATAAGGATGTGTTGTTGGAGGTATACTATATGCTAGCGTACTCACATATGTCATATAACATGCCTGCTAGTTTGAGGACGATCAGTATTCAATCATCATTCCATCAGATTTCATCAGTATTCATTCCATATGTGGAATTTTTATAGTGTGGAAGAGAATTCTTCGACTTACCGTTGGCCTGCGAAGAATAAAGACATGCAGAGATGTGTTTATCTTCATTTACTCATATTGACAAGTTTTATATCTACAAAAGTGCATTTTATGCAGGAATATGCACCAATTTATAACAAATAATGAAAAGCACAACTATGAAATTCACGTCAGGTCTCTTATGAAAGAATAACTCCTCAGTAGTACAATGTATAAAAACTGATACCTATACACGGATTTTAGTATAGAATAGTCTCCCCAACAAAATAAAGACATGTACATACTTGTACAAGCTTGTCATATGTCAATACAAGTAAAGGCTTGTTAAGTGAAAATTAAAGAAGTTCTCACACAGAAGTACTATTATGATTTTTCAGAATATCCATGATGTATGTTATAAGTATTTGCATGTAATTATGAATTTATGTTTATTGACTGTGTCTACTGTAATATCCTGAGAACTACATCCATAGCAAAGTATACAGTGTAATGTAATAATTATCTTTGTATTTATTATGTACGTTTGCATATTTTATATATTGAGGCTAAGTGGAAAATAAATGAATGAATAAATGAATGGCATCAAAGGAGAGAAGATAACATTTGTGTTAGCATAAAAATCACAACCTTAAAAAAACATTTTTAAACTGTTTTTCTGATAATATTGTAAACACCGCATAAAATTAATAAATGAATACATATTTTTTGTCAGTCTCGCCCAATTTTAAAGCAGTTACGTAGTTTAGATATAGATCAGATGATTCAACTTTATAATTCAAGAATTAATTAAATATAAATTAGACGGTGTAAGCTACACGAAATAAAGTATTTGTTTTAATTTCAAAAGAGACTTTTATAATTATGGTCTAACACAATATTGTTGAAACGTGCTAGGATCATATCCAGATGTAATTAGTATTTAGTTTATGTAACAATAATTGATTAAATTTACAAGGCCTTACAATGAATCTGCAAACCTCGTATATAAGCAAGTATCTACATGCTTCGCTTTAATCATAATTTATTGTTGCAAAAATCAGATTATAATTCGACAACATGAAGGTTTCAGTGAAATTATTCGCAGTATTAAAATCAAGTCAGCTTCTTCGAAATATTACAAAATGGCATATAAATTCTAAAAAAATCTAAATTACGTTGGATTCATATTGGTCTTATTTTCCAACATTTTTTCAATTTTTCTGGAAAATCTAGGATTGATACGAATTCTGCCAAATTTCTGATGAAACACGAGTTTTTTCAATTTGCGAGAAACCCCAAACGTCGAGAAAATATCCTTTCCAACCAATTCCATGCATTTTTCACGAATTTGGCCGTTTTTGATAGTCCGTTGTTTTATAGGTTTTCGCGTTGGGGCACGTGTTAAACTCAATCAATTGCCGCCAAAATTTCGTAGGTTATTTTTTTTTCCGGGATTCGAACACTTTCCAGCTCCGAAATCAATAAAATTCGACAAAAAAAATTATAACCGATAACCAAGAGACCAAATTAAAAGCATGGGAAGAGTTCGGAGAAAATACGGAGGAGCATAGCCTTGTAAATCAAAAGCTCTTTTTTAAAGGAATAAAAAATCTAACAACGGCATAAAGAGGCCTACAAAAGCTACAAAAAATAAAGAGCAAACACGGCACAATATTCATAGAGGACGACGACATAATGAACAGGTGGAAGGAACAGTTTGAAGAAATACTGGCAGTAGAAAATACACCTGTAGAAATCGAGGGAGAGTAACGAAAGCGGAGCAAGACAATAAAGTAGAAAAAAAAATTACCAATAACAAGAGACAGAATAATACATGGTATGGAAGCAGAAAAAATACCAAAAGACTGGGAAGTAGCTGTGATGATCCCAATATTAGTAGATAGCATTCAATTCAAAAACTATAGAGGCATAGAGATATATGCTTCAATTGAAATTAGAGGATTCACAAAGCGTATTTAGACCGGGGCACATCTTATAAAACAAAATTTTCATAATCAAACAATTACGGAAAAAGCCAGAGAACATAACAGGAAAGAGTATGTGTGCTGTACAGACCTTGAAAAAGCTTTCGACAGTTTACCCAAAGAATAAGTATGGAAAAGCCTACAGAGTAAAGGAATCAGATGAGAGCTACTGAAAGTAGTAAAAGGACAAAAGGTCTAGACAAACCAGAAATTATATAAGAACTGCAAACAAAAAATGAAAACTGCAAGGAAGGAGGTAAATTGAGCTCACTACTATTCATAGCGCTGATGGACGATGATATAAACGAAACAAAAGAAAAAACGCAAGGGTTTAAAGTTGGCTATAAAACATGAAGGAAGTAAAAATTTCAGAGTGCGCATCCGTGGTTGATACAGCGATTTTTGGAAGTACATAAAAAGAATAACAACCTTCACCAATGGAATGAGACACTGAAAAAAAGGAATCCAAAAATAAACAAAGAAAAGACAAACATAATGGTAATATCGAAAGAAGAGAAAAAAATAAGATTCCTTCTAGAAGAGGCAGCCTTGGACCAAGTCAAAGAATTCAAGTAGTTGGGAACAATAATAGATAGCCAAGATAAACACGACAATGACATAAACAACAGAGCCTATATGTATATACCCCAATACTGACTTACGGAAGTAAAACATAGAATTAAATACAAAAATTAAAAGTACAGAAGGCGAAGATAAAGTACTTCAGAAGAATAGAACGAATAACAAAGTTACACAAAATCGGGGAAAATTGACATAAGCGAAAGGCTCGGAGTAACAACGATGCCGAAGAATATAGAAGAGGGCAACTGAGGTGGTTCGGCCTTATGATTAGAATGGACAATGGCAGATAAGTGAAAAAAGCATGGGTAGCAAAACCTATGGGGAAAAAAATCAAAGGGGAGACCACGTGAGACCTGGAATGCCTCAGATGCCAGAACAATCTAACAGAAGGGTAAAAGCCGGAGTTAGGCCAAGAAATATGGGAAAGATAGGAAGCAATGGATTAAATTCAAACGAGCAGTAGAACCTCAACCCCTAACACGGGTAAAATAGTATATCGATCATGAAATAAAGAAAGGTATAATATAGTACCAATAGGTTATCCAAAAATAAAAATAATAATAAGTCAGCAATCAATATAATTGTCAATCACTATACATTTACATTCAATCATAATTTCTTTTGCAATTCAGTTTTACTATTAGGTCCTAGGAAAATTAATATGAGAGCATTTGATCATCTCCAACGCAGTTTCAGGTCCAGTGGCCTTTACTTCTTTGGTACAATCTTTAATATACTTATTGGCAACTTCCTCGTTATGCATTTCAATCATCACTCCCTTGATTACGTCAATTTGATACTCTCCTTTGTCGTTTAGAAAGTTAAATTTCTTGAAGCAGCAGAACAGAAAGTCGGGCATCTTTGGATCGTCTAACTTCCCTTCTTCCGCATTCTTCCATGGATCTCCACTGATTCCTGTTTCTTTCATACATGCATCTGTTACTTCCTTGAATTTTGCTGTATCGAACCCACACTAAAAAATGCGTTACTTTAAAAAATACAATTGTATATAATTTAGATACAATTCAAGGAAATCACTGGGAAAAATACATTTGTGAACACGTTGAATCTTTCCTTGACGATAACATGTATAGCTCTTTAAAGTATAATACCTATAGTATAACATACAGGGCGTTAATTCCAAAATTAGCCAGTCTCAATAACTTCTGAATCTAAGTTATCATAATTAAACAAAAAACACGTCGATTGATTTTTCGATCGGGAATAACATCAAATTAATTGTAAGTGTTACCCCTACTCCGTAGCCTCCCCTACTTTGAAATTTTAAATGGCACCCCCACCTTGCGATACCTCTTTGTAGAGCTTAGAAGAAACCTAATCTAGAAGATTAAAATTTTTCGAGATTGGTTTAGAAAAATAATAAATACGAAAAATTAAAAACAATTTATATTGATCGAATTTAAGTTCCTTTAAATAACTTTAAATAAGTTCCTTTAACAAAAAAAAAAAACAAGTAGCAGTTTTCGAGGCTGAAATTATGTAAATTACAAACATGCACTACAGAAGGAATAGTGTGTAAACATAAATTGTCTCGAGTCTCTGCTATGAAATTCCTTATTCATTTCGTTTTGAATCGCGCGTGCAAAAAATGTTGTAAATATTTTGGCGTGAAATGCTTTTTGAGACCATACATGGTTGCAGCTTTCGCTAACACTGCGGGACTACAAGTTCTATTCGCGGTCTCAAAAAGCCTACTTCGCACCCTTGATATTTAAAAAACTACTTTCTCATATATAACTGGATAAATTTTAGTCTTAAAATACCTAAAAATATTAAAAATCAAAACAATTCAATGCCACAATAAATAATTTACAATATCACCAAGTTGTACCAAATAATTCATTAACTCTCGTAAAACTATATTTTCTTTTCTTATGAAAAAAATCCAAAAATTGTAATATCTGCAGTGGCAGTAAATTTATTGATTATAGCAATCCAAATTATATTTACCATTGCTCCTACAATCACGCATACGAATACAGCTACAACTAAAACTTTCATTTTATAAAATTTGTATATCTCTGATACCTCAATAAATATGTCTAAAATATATTGCAAACTTCGCTTATATATAGTATATCTATACAATGGATCATACGAGGCCAAATTTATTTTCAAAAATTATAGTAATTTGTCATTAATCATTAATAATCGAGGAACGCATAATTTTAACACTTAACGTGCGAATTAAATTCAGCCATGTATGGCATAATTTGGGTGCTTGTTGCATTCCGTTATGGTATGAAAATAGAAAAATAAAATTATTATTCTGGATTAATATGAAATATTGGGCAGAAATGCTTCGTCAGTTTAGCCCTTTTTAATAATCACAAATCTAGTATCCCTTGTAGATTTTTAAAATATACATATTCTATACATGTGAAATATAAATATTTGATATGCCAAAGTGGCATAGTGAGTAAATGCTACCTACGTTAATACTAGTGTCAGTAGTATATAATTAGGTTAGTACTACTGTCAATACACTGTTGTACAATCTTGAATTATCTTTGATCGTGGTCCAATTGCGTCAACATTTTTATCCTAAGCAACTGAACCATGCATGGTCAAAGATAATTCATTTTCCTCAAGGAAGCATGATAATTCAATACTTTTGAAATACGACTGAGTAGCATTGGATCGCCAAAGAAGATTACTCATACAATATGGTTTATTATTTAATTATTTAAAAATATTAACCGATATCTCCCAGTTTTCTTTTATCGTTTGGAGCTAGGTTTATTATTTAACTTGTTAAAAAATAAGGAACCTTCTCTCTGGAGGCATTATTATAAATTTTAGAAAAAAAGAAGTTTTTAGCAATAGTTTGATGGTTAATTATTTGCCACAAATTGACGGTTTTCATTTTTTTTTTTGTGACGCGTTACTTTTTGACAATTTTATCGATACTTATTTCACAAAAAAAGAAACCCTTAAAATTGAGGCAAATAATTAGCCATCAAACTTATTTTCTAAAAATAATATTATAGGGTCCAGAGAGCAGCTTCCTTACTTTTTATCCTCCCTGTATACTTCGCGTACTTATTTTATACGATAATGTAAAATAAAATATTAAAAAATTAAATAATAAATTAAAAACAAATATTTCGGTTATCAATTAAAATTTCATATTATTACAAAAAAAAAATGTAAAAAAAATTTGCCCGAAACATATACACCCTTAAAAAGAAAAAGAATTTATTTAAGTCACAGCAAACTATGAATAACATATACAAAATATTAGTTATAACGTTGTGTAATAACCAGAAAATTAATATAGACATTTAATATACCTCAAAGTTATTCCGTTTAATTCAAAACTGTGTCTTACGAATAAGGATATAACTTGGCTCTAAATTAACAAGCTACCATGTTATCGACATGCATCAAAATGTTAAATATAACGAACGTATCATCTCGATATAACTCGATCATAACTCGAGACCAAATCTATTTGGTCATCTATTTTTCTGTATCTTATAACGTAGTTGACGATTTTCATCATAATAACATTAAAATATGCCCATCTGATAAATAATCATCAATAATCATCATCATCATCATCATCATACATCATCATCTGATCAATCAATAAACGATCGTCAACAAATTGATTACAACACCACAATAAAACTGATCATCTTGATATGTAGTACAATTGATAACTGTAATCTTTGAAACAGAAAATTTTAACTCAAATGATCGATGCACTATCATCTACAATAAAAGTGTAAATGAAGAAATATTAGAAAGAATAACAAATGAAGAGAAATAAAATATGTGATTCTTCAATAAAGTGGATGAATTATCCATTTTCCTCACTTTAAATAACTTCCTTGATGAGCCCCACTAATCTACATAGGTATATCCATGAATTGGATTTTTACATTTACTGAAAATAATAATTATTATTCTGTATTGAAACTGTAAATTATGTCAATGTAATAAACACCAAAAATATTCCATCCAGGACTGAATTTAATAAGTACTTTAAGTGTTGATTTCACGCATTCAACAATTGTTACAAATGATGAATAACTATCATAAATGAAAAATTAAAAAAAATGGCCTCGTATTCCTAATTATATTGACGTGCTATATATAGACGAAGTTTGCAATATATTTTGAACACTTTTATTGAGGCGGCAATCAGATACAAATTCTACAAAATGCAGGGTTTAGTTGTTGTTTTCTTTGTATGTGTTGTTGGAGGAGTTATGGTGAGCCTTTTTTACATTAAGCATATAATTTTTTGTCATTTTAATTTTTATGTGAAAAATAATATAAGAATTGCTTGATGAAATTTTTTTCAATTTTGTACGAACTGGTCATTATTTTATTACATTTATTTTTATTGTGGCATTGCTTATAACTCACTGAAATAATTGTTAATTAATCTTCATTACGAAATTACTCGTAATTATGTCTAAATTACCCAAAATTTTGGGAGGATTATCATCAATAAAATAAATACTAAATTTCAGAAATGTTTTCAAATATATTACAAATTTTCAAATTTCACATGCAGACTTTCGGTTTTATTAAGAATTTTCTTTAATTTTACATGGATCAAATTTGACACGAATTTGCTTAATTTTGGAAGAAAATTTTGAAAATAGTTACATATTCCCAAATGTCGCATAAATTAAAGCACTGAAAAATTGTTAATTAATCTTCATTACGAAGTTACTCGTAATTATGTCTCAATTATCCAAAATTTTGGGATAATTATCGTTAATAAAATAAATACTAAATTTCAGAAATGGTCTCAAATATATTACAAATTTTCAAGTTTCTCACGCAGATTTTCGGTTTTATTACGAATTTTTTTAATATACATTGATCACATTTAACATGAATTTCCTTAATTTTGGAAGAACATTGTGAAAATAGTTACTTATTCTCAAATGTCGCAAAAATTTAAATCACTGAAAAAATGTTAATTATCTTCATTACAAAATTACTCGTAATTATGTCTTAATTACAAAAAAAATTGGAAGGATTTTCGTCATATAGAAATGTTTTCAAATATATCACAAATTTTCAAATTTCTCATGCAGATTTTCGGTTTTAGTACGAATTTTCTTTAATTTTAGATGAATCAAAATTGACATGAATTTCCTTAATTTTGGAAGAATATGTTGAAAATGGTAACATATTCTCAAATGTCGCATAAATTCATCAAAATTAAGAGCGCAATCTTTCCGGTTTTAAAGGCAGCTTGTTAAATTGACATGAGTACTAAAAATACAAATTAATTTTTCCAATTTTCTTGCTAAAATCGTAGGGAATACTTACAACTATTTTATGAAATCCCAATTTCAAGAGGAATCTTTATAAATTTAGCATGAATTTTTGCACTTTTGATGGATTACATTTAAAAGTTTTCATTTTACGCATTGCTCTCCAGTTTTATGCCATATATTTGAAATTTTAACATGAAAATAAACTTTGATGAATCTATACAAATTTTCCATAACATTTTAATTTCTAAATTCATCAAATATTTTTTAAATGATGGAGAATATTTCTCATAATTCTACATAAATTTAAAAATCAATTCATACAAGTTTTTAATCCTTGCAGTCATCATATTTAGCTCAAATTAAATTTTATTATATGATTAAAGGAGATTACCAAGATCAATGGAAAAAATATTACTGTGCCAATTATTTTGTATTTTATATTATTTTTCTAAAATAACATTAGTGTATGTAGTAATTGATATGCTAAATTTGGAGTTGGGGATATTAACTTTTGCAGTGGATTTCTTAAAATGTATTTTAAATATTAACGTAGGTGACATATAGTAGTAGTATCCTCTGTGGTTAAATCTCAAAGATTTTGTACAGGTGAACGGACAATAAAAACACCCAACTTTATCAATTCTGGGTTATATTTGATAACCTTAATTTGTTTTATACTCCGTTCACCAGCATATCTTCGACATTATCGTATATATTCTAAATTGCTTTTTGTTTTTAGTGTCATATGCAGATGGATGACAAAGTGAAGGAATTGATAGACGCTTGTGTGAAAGAATCAGGAGCAGCTGCAGATGCTTGGAAGAATGTAGAAGATGGGAAGTTAGACGATCCAAAGATGCCCGACTTCCTGTTCTGCACCTTCAAGAAATTCACCATCATGAATGACAAAGGAGAATATGAAGTTGGCACAATAAAGGCTGCGATGACTGAAATGTTCGGCGAGGAGGTTGCCAATAAAGTTGTTGTTGAATGCACCAAGGAAGCGAAGGGAACTGGACCTGAAAATGCAATGGCTCTGGCCAAATGCTCTTGCGATCTTAAACATAAAAGTAAATAGTGAAATAGTATAATAAAATAAGTATTACTGTTTGTAAATGTAACACGGCTACAAATTAAATTCTGTTATGGCATATTACTTTATTTAATTTCGTCAACCTATAGTTTATCAAATGGCAAGGGTCACCAAATATGGGCGGCGCTCTCTTGAAAGGATATAATTCTTATATTATAAGAATAAATAACGATATATACAGGGTCTTCATCAAATGAATTTGAAAATTACTTAGGAATGTTTAAATTTCAGAAAAAATATTTACACATTTAATTGGAAATCTTCAAATAAATTACAAGGCGCTAACTCAAGGAAAAAAATATATCAGGCGTTTTATCTTAAAATTTTTTTTCGATAGTATCGCTATATTTTTGTCATTTACAGAGATTTTTTTCTCAAAAATATATAATGTTGAGTACTTTTTGCAAACTTTTTATTAATTGCGCGATTTTTTTAAAAATTAGTTCCCACAAATTTCTAAAAATTGCTGACAATTTTTAGAAAATATTTTTTATCAAGTCCGTTTTTTAATATACCATATATTCATAAATAAAAGTTTTCGCAGCATACTGTATTCAAAACGTGAACAAAACGTTTGTTTGACGTACTCCCTCTCGCCGTAGTTGCTCCCACTCAGATTGTAGCCAAGGCCTTTGTGTCCTGTCCATAGTGTGTTGACAAATGTGCAGACTTGCACTTATGTTACTGCAGTCCTCCACGTCCTCCAGAAGGCATGTAGGAGCAGGTTGCCTTACGAGGATGCTGCACAGTGCACTTTATATATCTGAATCAAGTTACTACAGGACAAGCGTAAGGTGATTTGTGAGGTTGTTGAACTAAACTATATGGGGCAAATAGGGTCCTCTTAAAATGACATCCTGGTAGGTCATCAATGTCAACACAAGTGGTAACCAGCGCGAATATACATCATGCCATAAAACTCTCGCAGTCAGAAATTAGCAATTGTGGGCAATATTCGGACATCCTTTCAATATACTTGTGGTCCAGGAGAACGAAATGGGCCCATGGTCAAGCCGACAAGTGCCGTGCGAAGTATTAACATTATAACAACTATAACATTCGATTTTAATTTTGTGCATCTGAGTCAAGTTAGGGCATACAATTTAGTTTCCACAGCCACCTTTTATGGTCTTTTTTCTGAACATATATACAAATAGCGATTGTCCGCAAAGAAGTATGATAATTCAATACTTTTCATATATGATTGAGTAGCATAGCATTGCGCAAAAAGATTGCTCATAGAATATGTTTTAATTATTTCATTATTTAAGAATATGAATAGATATCTGCCAGTTGTCCTATATCGCTTAGAGTGAGGTTTATTATTTAACTTACTCAGGTAGTACACACAGAGTTGGTAAAAAGTAAGGAACCTCCTCTCTGGAGGCATTATTTTTAATTATAGGAAAAAAATGTTTTTAGCAATAGTTTGATGGCTAATTATTGGCCACAAATGACGGGTTTTTTTTGTGACGCGTCCCTTTTAGACAATGTCGTCATCGTTACTGCTTTTAAATAGCACGTAAATTTTTAATTTTTCTATTAACAATTTTGATATACTTGATTTGATTGCCATTTAAAAAAGTGACATCATTGCCAAACGGTGACGAGTCACAAAAAAAATTAAACCGTCAAATTGAGACAAATAATTACCTATCAAACTTTTTTTTAAAATATAATATTAAAGGCTACAGAGAGGAAGTTCTTTACTTTTTTCCCACGCGGTATACTTCGCATACTTATTTTATACGATAATATAAAATAAAATAATAAAACATTAAATGATAAATTAAAGACAAATATTTCGGTTATCAATGATAATTTCATATTATTATGAAAAATGTCTCTTAACCATTTTGTACCCTACAAGATATACACTCTGAAGTCACAGCAAACTAAGATTTAAGTTTAAAAAATATTAGTTATAACTTTGTGTAATAACCAGAAAATTAATAAAGACATTTAATATATTTCACAGTTATTCCGTTTTATTCAAAACTGTGTCTTAGGAATAAGGATATAACTTGTCTCTAATTTAGCAAGCTACCATGTTATTGACATACATCAAAATTTAAAAAAAAGAAGCTTTCATCATAACTCGAGAACAAATTATGGTATTTATCTTTCAATCCCCTTGATAAAGTCGAAGTGTCATGCATTTTTCTGTATCTTATAACGTAGTTACCGATTTCTCCCATTCTAACATCCAAATTGATAAATCTGATAAACTGATAACCTGATAAATCATTCATCATTAATTATAAATCTGAACAATCAATGAACGATCGTCAACAAATTGATTACAACACCACAATAAAACTGATATTCTTGATCTGTTGTATAATTAATAACTATAATCTTTGAAACAGAAAGTTTTAACTCAAATTATCGATGCACTATCATCTACAAGAAAAGTCTAATTAAAGAAATATTAGAAAGAATAATAAAGAAAGAAAAATAAATATGTGATTCTTCAATGGAGTGGATGACTGATCCACTTTCCTTACTTTAAATGGCTACATTTATATTGCTTCCTTGATGAACCCAACTAATCTGCACAGGTTTATCCATGAATTGTATTTTTACATATACTGAAAATAATAATTATTATTCTGTATTGAAACTCTAAATTATGTCAATGTAATAAGCACCAAAAAAATTCATCCAGGACTGAATTTAATAAGTACTTTAAGTGTTAATTTCACGCGTTCAACAATTGTTACAAATGATGAATAACTATCATAGACGAAAAATTAAAAAAAATGGCCTCGTATTCCTAATTATATTGACGTGCTATATATAGGCGAAGTTTGCAATATATTTTGAACATTTTTATTGAGGCGTCAATCAGATACAAATTCTACAAAATGCAGGGTGTAGTTGTTGTTTTCTTTGTCTGTGTTGTTGCAGGAGTTATGGTGAGTCTTTTTTACATTAAGCATATATTTTTTGTCATTTTAATTGTCATGTGAAAAATAATTTAACAATTGTTTGATTATTTTTCTTTTCAATTTTGTACGAACTGGTCATTATTTTATTACATTTATTTTTATTGTGGCATTGCTTATAACTCACTGAAACAATTGATAATTAATCTTCATTACGAAATTACTCGTATTTATGTCTAAATTATCCAAAATTGTGGGAGGATTATCGTGAATAAAATAAATACTAAATTTCACAAATGATTTCAAATATATCACAAATTTTCAAATTTCACATGCAGATTTTCGGTTTTATTAAGAATTTTCTTTAATTTTACGATTATAATTAAATTTGACATGAATTTCCTTAATTTTGGAAAAACATTTTGAAAATAGTTACATATTCTCAAATGTCGCATAAATTTAAAGCACTGAAAAAATTGTTAATTAACCTTCATTACGAAATTACTCGTAATTATGTCTAAATTACCCGAAATTTTGGGATAATCATTGTTAATAAAATAATTACTAAAATTAAAAATGGTTTCAAATATGTTACAAATTTTCAAGTTTGTCATGCAGATTTTCAGTTTTATTACGATTTTTTTTAAATTCTACATGGATCAGTTTTAACATGACTTTCCTCAATTTTGGAAGAACATTTTGAAAATAGTTACTTATTCGCAAATGTCGCATAAATTTAAATCACTGAAAAAAATGTTAATTAATCTTCATTACGAAATTACTCGTAATAATGTCTAAATTAACCATACTTTTCGGAGGATATTCGTCAATAATATAAATACTAAATTTCAGAAATGTTTTCAAATATATCACAATATTTCAAATTTCTCATGCAGATTTTCGGTTTTATTACGACTTTTTTTTAATTTACATGGATCAAATTTAAAATGAATTTCCTTAATTTTGGGAGAACATTTTGAAAATAGTTACCTACATAATCTCAAATGTCGCATATTTTTAATTCACTAAAAAAATGTTAATTAATCTTCATTACAAAATTACACGTAATTATGTCTAAATTACATATTAATTTTTAAGGACTTTCGTCAATAAAATAAATACTAAATTTCAGATTTTTTTTCAAAAATATCACAAATTTTCAATTTTCTCATGCAGATTTTCGATTTTAGTACGAATTTTCTTCAATTTTAGATGAATCAAAATTGATATGATTTTCTTAATTTTGAAAGAATATGTTGAAAATAATTACATATTCTCAAATGTCGAATAAATTCATCAAAATTTAGTGCGGATCTTCCCGGCTTTAAAGGCAGCTTGTTAAATTGACACGAGTACTAAAAATACAAATTATTATTTCCAATTTTCTTGCAAAAATCGTATGGAATATTTACAACTATTTTATGAAATCCTAATTTCAGGAAGATTTTATAAATTTAGCGTGAATATTTGTACTCTTGATGGATTACATTTAAAAGTTTTCATTTTACGCATTGCTTTCTAGTTTTATAGCATATGTTTCAAATTTTAACATAGAAATAAACTATAATGAATCTATACAAATTTCTAAATTTCTAAATTCATCAAATATTTTTCAAATGTTGGAGAATATTTCTCCTAATTCTACATAAATTTAAATTTAAATTCATACAAACTTTAATCCTTGAATTCATCATATTTAGCCCAAATAACATTTTATTATAGGATTAAAGGAGATTACAAAGATCAATGGAAAAAATATTATTCTGCCAATTATTTTGTATTTTATATTATTTTTCTAAAATAACATTAGTGTATCAAGTAATTGATATATTAAATTTGTTATGCCTAATAATACTCAAATAATATGTTGATAGTAACGAGAGTAGCGAATAGTAACTTTTGCAGTGGATTTCTTAAAATGTATTTTAAACATTATCGTAGGTGACATATAGTAGTGGTATCCTCTGTGGTTAAATCTCAAAGATTTTGTACAGGTGAACGGATAATAAAAACACCCAACTTTATCAATTCTGGGTTGTAATTGATAACTTTAAGTTGTTTTATAGTCCGTTCACCAGCATATGTTCGACATTATCGTATATATTCTAAATTGCTTTCTGTTTTTAGTGTCATATGCAAATGGATGACAAAGTAAAGGAATTGATAGACGCTTGTGTGAAAGAATCAGGAGCTGCTGCAGATGCTTGGAAGAATGTAGAAGAAGGGAAGTTAGACGATCCAAAGATGCCCGACTTTCTGTTCTGCACCTTCAAGAAATTCACCATCATGAATGACAAAGGAGAATATGAAGTCGGCACAATAAAGGCTGCGATGACTGAAATGTTCGGCGCGGAGGTTGCCAATAAAGTTACTGTTGAATGCACTAAGGAAGCGAAGGGAACTGGACCTGAAAATGCAATGGCTCTTGCCAAATGCTCTTGCGATCTTAAACATAAAAGTAAATAGTGGAACGGTGTAATAAAATAATGATCATTGTTTGTAAATGTAGCACGACTACAAATTAAATTCTGTTATGGCATATTACTTTATTTAATTTTGTCAACCTATAGTGTCACCAAATATGGGCCGCGGGCCCTTGAAAGGATATGTATAATCCTTATATTATAAGGGTAAATAAGGATATATGGTCTTCATCAAACAAATTTAAAATTACTTGGGAATGTTTAAATTTCAGAAAAAATATTAACACATTTAATTGAAATTCTTTAAAAAAATTACAGGGCCCTAACTTGAGGAAACATATGATGTGGGCGTTTAATCTTTTAAAATTGTTTTTATTTTTAATATTATCGCAAAATTTTGGTACATTTACAAGAGATTTTTTTTTCAAAAATATATAATGTTGAGTTACTTCTTGCAAACTTTTTAATAATCGCGCGAAGTTTTGAAAAACTAGTTAACACAAATTTCTAAAAATTGCTGACATACACGAGTGTCCAATTGTTGATATATTGATTTGGTATTTGGTAATTTTTTTAATATACCATATGTACATTAAATAGAAAGTTTTCGCAGCATGCTGCATTTAAACTTTACACATATACTTTATGTATCTGAATCAAGTTGCTACAGGACAAGCGTAAGGAGATTTGTGAGGATTTTGAACTATAGTGCATGGGGCAAATAGGGACCCCTGAAGATGACATCCAGGTAGGTCAACAATGTCAACACAAATGGTATCCAATTCGAATATACAACGTTCCATAAAACTCACGGAAAATGGCAATTGTGGCCAATATTTGGACATCCTTTCAATATACTTGTGGTCCCGGATAACGAAAAGGGCCCATGGTCAAGCCGATATGTGAAGTGCGAAGTATTAACATTTTAACAACTATAATATTCGATTTTAATTTTGTGCATCTGAGTCAAGTTAGGGCATACGAGTTAGTTTCCACAGCCACCTTTCAGGGACTTTTTTAATGAATATATGTATAAATAGTGTACGCGGCATGATTGAAATACGTCATGATTTAAAAAAATAGGAAAAATCGATATTTTTTAATATTTTTTAATATTTCTGATCAGTTTTTGCCAGAGTAGATGTAATTTATATCAATTGATTTACGTCACGCTTGTAATCTTATGTTTTTTTTATAAATTCGTGGATATGACTAGGAATTGATGATTAGAACAAAATTTTGTCTATCTATACCATCTGCTGGACCAATAAATGGAAGAAAAGAAAATTATTTCATTTACAATTATCTACTATAAATCGTTATGTGTTTTATTGTTTACCTATTGGAATGCACAAACAGTGCAAAAACAACGATAAATTTGAAAAAAAAACAATTTCGATTTAAATCAATGATTTATTTTAAAAATCAGGTATTTTGAAATGATGATTTAAATCAATTGAACATCAACTCTGGTACGCGGTAATATTAAAAAAAAAATTGTCACGAAATGATGTAGTATTTCATCCTATCCCAAGAGCTTTATAATTAAATTGTTAACTCTTTTCAGAAATTTCGCACAACGCAATGTTTTGAAAAAGTGCTGATTTTTTAAAAACAAACTGTCACAAATTACCGAAAATTTTTCGGAATATTTCAAAAATAGACACTGTGGTCGTAGCAATCGTCAAGATGGACGTTGCCTGGAAATGTTCCGAAAATTCTTGAGGTACCAAAATTGTTTGGGAACCATTTATTACATATTTTTATACATACATTTATTTTATTTTCATATGTGAATGTCAAAAAGGTATTTACTTAGTACTGCTACAAAAATTCTTAGACATTTTTTTTTTTTTTAATTGTCGACTCTTAAATGCTTCTATAGGTTCTAAGTACTTGATTTTTTTATTATGTGTTACTTATTCAAAAAAATTTTCAAAAATTTACAATGTACTAAGTAATCTTAAAAAATACCAAGGCATTCCTGTAGATAAAAAAAAATTATAATGCACTATGAGCTTCGTACTTCTCAATTTTAAATTTTAATAATTTTCTGAAAAATTGGGAAATATGCTAAAACTGTTTCTTATATATTCTGTTGACGCTTAAAAAAAATTAATAACAAAACTTTGTGGCAATTTTTTTGTATTTGTAACAATTATTTATATTAATAGTCGCAGTAGGTGATCCTTTAGTTAGTTTTGTTATTTTTAATTTTGGAACCTTTTAAAACCTTTGACAAAGTGATTTCCATTAAATTTTCTGCACTTTGCCTACATATTTTTGATGTGGTTATTTTAATATTTTAAGATCTTATAAAAATGTTAGCCCACACCGAAAGGTAAAGGGCCTATTGATAATAATAATAATAATAATAATAAAAATGTTGACGAAGTACCTAATATTTAAAAAAAATCTTAATATTTGAATATTAGGAGTATTATTTATTTGCAAATTTTGATTTTTTCATTAAATTATATACAACTTGCTTACATTTTTTTTTAAATTCGTAATACGCTTTAATGAACATTTTAGAGTTATTAGAAAATGACTCAAGAACTTACAACATTTTGATAGAGTTTCTAATTGCAAAATCTGGTGTTTTTTTAACGTTTCTGAAAATTGAATAAATTGTCTATCGCTCAATAAGATTCACAATTTGTATGCTTCAAGGTGAAAGAATTAACATCATGCATAAATACAAGAAAACAAAGAATACGCCCACACAAAACATAAAAAATTCTATACGGCCCTTTCAGCAACACTTTTGGGAATCCCTGTGTTATAGCAATGCACAGGTTCATAACTTCAATCACATCTTAAGAAACTAACCAGAAAGAGAATTCGATGGTTCCATTAATGAACTCATTGCAATTTCCCCCGAAGCAATCCATTGACTACAAGATCTTGACATCCTACCATAATTGAATGTGCTTTAACAATTATATCTTATACAATCATTTTATATTTTAGTATATACTCTGAATATGAAAAACTGATAATAGTTTTAACGAAAAGATATGTACAACATTATCTAACTATATTTCATTATTCACATTACTTTAATATGAACATGAATTTATTATATGAATATTATTTGTGAACATTTGTGAAAATCTGTGAATATTATTTTAATGTGAACAATGTGAAAATTACGATTACAATTGAAATACATTTAGGTAGCAAATGTTTTGATGTAAAAAGACTTTATTTTAGTAACGGCAAGTTTAACTTAAACTTTCACTATCTCTTATCACAAACATCTGTAAATATGAGTAAGTATATTAAGAGCCATAAGCTAAATAAACAATATACACACATTTTAAACCTACCAAGTAGCCATGCAATTATGCTAATGAAGTATAGAAAATTATTTGCTTTACATTGACAGCCTACCTAGATTGCTATATTTCAATATACAAGCTAAATGTTCTTATATTACATTATAATATTTCAGAATCTCATATGGAGTCGTTTGCTTTGATCCCTTTATTATGGTTAGCGAGTTTGAATGCGCCACAAAAGAATCATTATTATGTTAATGTTTTAGAGAACAATGAGAGAAAAACTGAATAAATTTTATATTGCTCTGAACGAGTATCAAACCTACTTTACATAATGATTCTATCACCTTAACTCAATGTACCATTTAAGCCTAAAAGACATTACTATCATGTATAATTGTCAGGATTATCAATTTTCATTTTATACGACATATTTTTATGTTGTACTATAAATAAAATATATTATTTTGTTAGTATCACATAAAATTATTAATTGATTTGTTACTAATTTCGACTACTTAAGTAATCATTAACTCTGTTTGATAATTTATAATTAATTAAATGTATCATGAAGTAGACGCCACCACCATTCAAAAGACTATATTGTAATTATTCCATAAAAAAAAGAAAATATGATTTACGGTCAGTAATAGAAAATGAATTCATTACACATTTTAGATATAGATGAGATCATTATTTAAGATAGAACTAAGTACGTATCAGATCAAGTAAACTAAAAGAACTGCATGAAATTATAGCTATTATTTCAAATAGCTTCTACAAAAACATGCATCATGGCCTGAAACAATGTAAATGTAACGTGTTAGAAAATACATTTTCTACACATAATTAGCAATAAGATTATGTAACAACGATTTATTCAATTTATGTGGCCTCGTAATTATTCTGCAAACTTCATATATAAGCAAGCTTGCGCTTCACTTTAATCATTAGTTATTGTTGTGTCAATCAGATAATAATTCGCCATCATGAAGGTTTTAGTTGCTGCTTTGGTTTTCAGTTGTATTGCGGCGGCAATTGTAAGTACCAAATTATCCAATCAGTTTATATTAGCACGATGCAAAATTTTCAAATTTTTCAAAATATCATTTAATAAGTATAAATAATTTGCGTATAATTCAATATCATTTTAATTCTAAATATGTGACAAATTCAGGAAAATTTTGGAAGATGAAAACATTAAATATTAACTAATAAAAATGGAAATGCAGAAGTTTTAAAGTAGTTTATCGCTCGATTGTACTTTTCGAATAAGTTGCTGTTACATGTAAGAACGGCATAACTAATTGTATTCAAATTTTAACTACTTAGTGTTAGATGTAGTATTAATATCTCTTACAGACAATATAATCGGTCAATGTTGGAGGCATCTACTTCGTGTTACATAATGAAATTAAATAAAACAAACATATTTCTTTGTTTATATCACACTGTTTATTAAAATTAATGAATATAGTTTCATTCACGTTTTGATCATTATCAAACTTAGAGTAAAATAATATACAAATAAAACACCTATTAATACATATCTTTAATACAGATCGAAACTACAGTAACTAATTTTAATAAACAGTGTGATATAAACAAAGAAAAGTGTTTATTACTTTTAATGATAATAAAATCGATGAAAACGTTGTATCATATAAATAATTTGGGAAGCAACAAAAATTAATTTGGGATAAAAAAATCTCTTGCAGATTGCATACAATTTTAGGACATGCACAAAAAGTGAAACATAAAAAAACATTAGGTTTAAATAATACTTCTGAAATAAAGAAATTCATATTATACTCGGAAACGCTCAATTTCAAGGTGGTTTATCACTCCAGTACATTTTTAGATTAAGCTGCCGTAAGTTAAGAGGGTGTGTGTTTTTAATTTAATTGAAATATATAACTGTTTAGCATTTTATGTAGACGTATAATCACAAGTATGTCAAAAGGTATGTAATTGAATTTAAATATTTATCTGTTTAGTATTTTATGTAGCCCTAAATTATTTTACAACAAGGTTTGTTAGGTACTTAAAGGTACGATATTTCGATAATGTTTTTTATTTCATGTGTAACGTACCTAGAAAAATTGTTTGTGGCATAAGTAATGTATTATAGTGTGTAAAAAATTGGGTATAAATAATACTTCTGAAATAGAGAAATTCGTATTATACTGTTAACGATGTATGTAGTCTTAAAATATATAACATTTTTATAGCCACTTGGCGGTATTTCAAGTAAAAATGTACCGCCTAATATTATAAGTGTATCCAACAAGAGAAGTGTAAAACATGAAAATAGTGAAAAATAATCATTTTAAAGTCTTGCTGTAGTTTTTGCTGACCTAAAATGCTTTCCATCTATTGTTTTTCATTACGTTACATACTCCCTCATAACAAAATTAACTTTGGGTGAAATATGTTACAAAAATCGCTACTGATCTACCTATTGTTGTACATTAGGTAAAAAGTAACGAGTGAATTGTAATCTTGAGTATAAAAACTAAATGAATGACTGAATAAAACCAAGTAATACATTGTATGAATTTTCACCAACATAGTTAAATGTTTAAATGTTGCTCATCAACTAAAACATTATAAAATATTTGTAATCTTGAACATCATATCATGAATCATTTCTTGTATTTTTATTTTATTGGTATTATTCGTTAAAAATTCTGTTTTTTTTTGTTGTAATGGTGAGCGCAATGGCATTTCTGGCCAATTGTGCTCTTCTCAAGTTTTGAATAAATTCTCACTAAGATAAGTGTTTTAGATCGAAAAATGTTAAGATGTGTATATCACAAATGTAACAAGAATAGTATATACTTATGTTTTCTATGAAATACTCATTTATAAAGTTAAATATAAATGATAGCGATACAATTATATATTATTTTCTTGCAAAATGTTCGATGTGAGATCTGCTAAAAATCACAATTGTTCTAAATTTATTCCATATTAGCTAACATTATTAGATCAATAAATTAGCACACCGTAATAACAAATATAATCTATTGCTGATGGAATCTTTAATTTTAAGGTGACTGTAAAATGTTTGATGTGAGAGTTGCTAAAAATCACAATTGCTCTAAATTTGTTCCAAATTAGTTATCATTATTGGATCAAAAAAATAGCACACCGTAATAACAAATATAATTCTATTTCTAATGGAATCGTTAATTTTAGAGTGCCGCAGAAGAAGATCCGAAATACAAAGAGGCCGGTGATCATTGCATAAAAGAAACAGGAATCGGCGAAGACGCATGGAAAAACGCCGATGACGGAAAATTAGACGATCCTAAAATGCCTGAGTTCCTGTTCTGTGTTTTCAAGAAATTAGATTTCCTCGATGATAAAGGAGAATATCAGCTCGAAACAATTAAGGAGAGTATCACTACAAAGTTCACCGAGGAAGTTGGCGACAAGTACATCAAAGAGTGTACCAAGGAAACTTTTGAAGACGGACTAAAAACATCAATGCATCTGGCCGAGTGCTACCACAAGACCGTACCTAAGACAGCTGCTTAAGAAACTATGATATGTAAAATAATGTAAACACAACGTTTAAATATAAATGCAGCAAAAATGTAAACTTAATACATATTAAAAATTATTGTGACTGAATACCTTTATTTAATTAATTTGTACTACTTATAGATTTACCATATTTATCCATAACTTACATATCTTCCGTATCCATAACTTTCCACCAACCACAATAATTATTATATTCCTGACTCAAATACCCTTTCGAATTTTTAACTATAATAAAGGGATCCTCCTATCTTGCAAAGCAATATTTAGTAACAAGAATGTATCATTTATTCTTATTGACTATATGATAAATAATATCAACTGATAATAAAATAATAATTAAAATTTGCAGATTATCGTGGCATTTTATATATATGCGGCTCATACATTTTTTAAATAGTTTAAATGGAGGGGTAAAACTATGATTTTGCAACATCATAATATTTAATCTACAAAAAATTACTAACTCGCAATATAATTACAGTTCAACAAAATATTTATGAAACTGCTATTACAATACATTTATGCAACGAATAATTTACAAACCGGCCCAATAATACGCAGAGTCAATTTTTGATTGATAACGTAATAATATGTCATATTTAAATTTATGAAGTTATAAAGAAAATACAAAGAGAACAGGAAATTCAAACAAATCCTCGTTGAATCCACATTTTACGCTAAAATGAATACATACGTCCTAATATAAAAACTGTATTTTCTGTTGCATTTTCAGTAATCAGTTAGTCTCCAGTTAATGCAAACGTATTAAATAGTAACTAATACAATGAAGTATTTAGTAGCAGTTTTATTAACCATTTACATCGTTAACGTGAGTATCGAAATATTTTTGAACTTCAATCTAAAATGAATAATAAAATGAATAATCTATTTAAATATTGAAATTCAAATAAAAAATGCACACTCATATCAATTACCTTATTTTTTTTACGTTTCTTAATATATACATGGTGGCCCACCTATCCTCGCTCGGGCCATTGCTGCCAGACTAATGAAAATTAACTAGAAAATCTGATTGGAAGTTATTGGACACTTGATGTGCTACTTTTTTAAATTATTTTCGAGTGTACAGAGTGTACCAAAAATCCGGGACACAAAATTTGGTCTCTATTTTGAATGGTTCACCCTGTATATTCTTTCATATTAGAATCTGCTTTATGTGGGCTTCATAAATCATTCATTTATGAATTTTTTGGGATCAGACACAAAGTTGCCTAGTTATTCACATTTTAATCAAATTTAACGAAAAATCATGGACGTGGAAAAAAATTCAACAAAACCTTATTATAAGAGATCCATGAAAGAATCTGCGTGTACAAGTACCCAAGCAATGTACAAAAACATACACAATATTGAGTCGTAGAATACACAGGGTGTTCTGAAACAACGCTACAATTTTGGTATTTTTAAATGGCTAAAACTCCTTTTTTTCAAATTGAACACCCAAGGTAGCATATGGACGATAATCTAATAATACTTTTTAATAGATAAATAACCATCAATCTCGACATGATTAAGCCATGTGAAAATAGCAAAATTCGATCGTTGTTTCAAAACACCCTGTATATTCAACGGGACTCCAAACATTGTATATATTTTGGCACATTTCTTGGCTACTTACATGCCCAGATTCTTTCAATGATCTCTTATAATTTGGAATTTTTCCAGGTGCATAATTTTTCGTTAAATTTGATTAAAATGTGTATAACTTGGCAACGTTGTCTGAGATTCCTAAATATAAAAATAGTTTGTGAAGCCCACATGAATCTGCACATGAAGCACATTCCAAATATGAAAGAATATACACGTGTTCTATTTAAAAATGAGATCAAATTTTGTGTCCCGGATTTATGGTACATTCTGTATATTCTTTAATTTTTGGAATCTGTTTCATGTATTCTTCACAAATCATTTTCATTTTTTTAAATCATATACAAGGTTTCGATGTTATTCACATTTTAATCATATTTAACAAATTGAAAAATCATTTATCGAAAATAATTTCAAAAGGTAGCACATGAAGTACATAATAACTTCCAATCAGATGTTCTCTTCAATTTTCATTAGTCTAGCAGCAATGGTCCGAACGAGCAAAGGTGGGCCACCCTGTATGTTACAAAATTGAAACGAAATTATAAAGGGTGATTGAAAAATTTCGGACATACAACATTTAGCTCATTGGAAATATAAATGATTGGTAACATATATTGAAAAAACAATCCAAATAAAGTAAAATATTAAAATCGAAAATTGAAACCACAATACTGCAGTGGAAGCCTTAACTCACTTTTGTTATTATTATTATTATAAGCCTTAACTCACTTTTGTTGTCATTGTAATTATAACTGTTGTTATTGATCTCAACAAAAAGTTAATCGCTTATACATCATGATCAGAATAATGGGTAACAAATGGGACCCTTTTTTGGTATGCATTTTAGAGGAAAACGTTGTTGGGAAAGAAATTCTGCATTTTCTTAAATTAATAACAGCATTTTAAAAAACTGAAAAAAATTAAAATCAAAAACTAAATTAATCTTTTCTTAAGTGCTTAATTAAGTTCTTAAAATAAAGATATAATGTAAAGTTTGTTAAATTACCTTCTGTGGGTTGTTTTATTATCTTTCCCTTGTGTGACCTGCATTTCACACAAATTTATAAATTTGCTTCATCTGGTTTGAAAGTTTAATTTTTCGTTTTCTAATATGTTTGTCACTAAAGTGTCAGTTGCACAGGTAAAATGTCATTAACTAACCCTGAAATGATGAAAATTGTTCTTATTGTGGGGAAAAATTACAGAACATGCAGAGAAGCAGCTAATGAATGTAATGTAAAGCATCCTAACAAAATCATCAGTCGCAAAACTATTAGCCAAGTACTAAGTATGTTTAAGCTATTTTTGATCTATTAAAAATGATCAATTTTCCAGCAGCATTTAAAAACAAATCTAATTTTTAATTTTTCAATTTTCAAATAATGCTTTTCTGAATTTGGGATAATGCAGGGCTGTTTTTGCCTAACAACGTTTTCCTCTAAAATGCATAATAAAATGCATAATAAAAAAGTTGTCCATTTGTTACCAATTATTCTCATCACGCTGTATTACGACGACCAATTGCCGCTGCAATGGCTAATGACCGTTACCTAGGAGAAAATCTTTATAATTTGTATAAAATTTCTAGGGAAATAAAGAAGAAGTTGCGAAAAAATTCGAGCAATCATTTACCAATTGCATAGAGAGCACTAAAATAGATCTATCGGTTGTGGCCCAAGCCGCTGAAGGATTGTACAATGATCCTGCATTGCCGGATTTTTACTTCTGCATGTTCAAATCCATGGGATACCTTAATGATGCCGGACAGTATCAAGTTGAAATAATGAAGACGGAATTCGCGTATGAGTACGGCGAGGACAGATCCAGACATATAGTCGAGGAATGCACAAAGGAAACCAAAGAAAGTGGCCCTCAGGCAGGTCTGCATCTTCACGTATGCTTTTTTGAAAATATCAAGCACTAGTCAAATCGGAGCCTTGTTATAGAAAGTGTAAAAGTATGTAATGGATATATTTAGTATTAATGTATATGTATATAGGGTGTATATAAATTGGAGAAAGTACTACAGGTGGCGATGTTTGTCAAAAAATGCAATGTTCGAAGAATATTTGATACGAGCCGAATATCTTAGTACCAAAATAGTCTACCATGCTTTCTGGGTTTGCACGAATTCTGCATAGTTTGCAAATGAAGTGAACGAATTATTTTTTTGTTTAATTTTTTAATTAATTTGAAATTGATTTTTGGATTTTTTACCAACATTTTTGTATTAATATTTTCTTCTCAAAATCTTGTGACAAAAATCGCCACGTGTAGTGCTTTCGCCAGTTTATATACACCCTCTATATATTTATACATAACAGCAATAAAAACAGCGACAAGAAAGATTATAGATTTTGTCAATGTAATACATATACTGAAATTGCCGTAGCTATAAAATAAAGTTAACTTTAAACAGTTTTTACTGCATCATCCCTATTTTCTTATGTTTATCTTATGTACTTGAACTACTTAAATACGTATCAAGCAGGAGATTAAAATGTAAATTAGTACGTGAGTTTATCATATTAAGCGAAATTATTGTTTTTTATGGGTTATAAATTTAGCAGACAGACAATAATATTTTTCTATTTTGCGTTTAGAATAAGTCGATTTTAGCACCAAAATAATGTAATTTGAGTGTTAGAATAAGCAGTTGGTGTGCTAGAATAGACTAGTAAAATTTACTGCATTGATGTTGGTAGTGGTAGCGTTGACGGTTGACGTTGAACTGTCAACTGACATACGTCAAAAAATAAATTTCACAGAGAACAGAAAATTAATGAAAACTAAGTTTAATTTAAATTATTACCGTGGAAAGTACAATTATTATACACATTAACAGTTTCAAGCGATTTGTCTTGAGAATCTCTAGAGAATCATCTTAAGAAGATTTTGTCTCTTTTTTTCCACAGCCGCATAAATTTACGCCACATAAATGTCTCCAACCCCCGCAAAATCCCTTAGAACTGAAATTTTCATTTTTTAATTTATAAAATAGTATGATGCGGCAAATTAGAAAAAAATAGTTGCATAAACACAATAGTTGCATTAAGTCCTTCAAGCAATATATGTATTTTGCAACTGGTATTTTAATATACTATTATTAGGCAATTTGGCTTCGGCCTTTCCGTCTTTTACTAATGTTGCATTTGTTTATCTTTTTATTTTTAATTTGCAACTAGTTTCGATACTGTATTCGATTTAATAGAGATGTCCAGAATGCAGTCAAAGTGATTTCTAGCAACCACATTTTTCAGGTGTTCGAGATTTTTTTATCATGACATACGTTTGAGGTTATATCAAACTCTTTCCAAATAACATACAAGGATATTGCAGGCCTTAGTATTTTGTTCTGGATACCTCTATAGAGATATGTAGAATGTTGTAAAAAAGACATGCTGCAGACTTTAGTTGCCTACTATAGATCTAATTATTGGTGAAACTCTAGGGCCCATATTCATAATTCGTACTTGAGCTTAAGTTCTACTCAAGTCGTTTATTTGGTTGGTTTACGTTTTTAGAAAATATGCCACCAAATATACGAGTATAATATTCCTCTTGCCTCTTGCTAAAGTACGGAATATGAATACGGATCTAGAATACCCGCAAAGTGTCATCCAAGAATTATGAATTTTTGTTTAACAGTAAAGCTCATTATTGCTCATCGGATTATGATTGAGATTGAGATTTGAAGCTCAACTAAAGAAATATCAAGAATGCTGCAAAAAGCCATTTTCGTTGACTACTAAAGTTATTAGTTTTACCTATCAGATTGAGATTGAGATTGGATATTGAACTAAGATAGCGAGAATGCTGTCGAAGGATCATTCACTAAGTAGGAATTTTAGTTTCCCAGAAAAGTGTTAATTTTAATTCATAGGATTGAGATTTCGATTGGAGGCTAAACTAGAGAAATTTCGATTTTATTTTTGCTCATTGGATTTAAATTGAAATTGAGATTGTGGGCTGAACTCTAGAGATATCCCGAATGCCGTCAGAGTGTCATCCAGCAATTATAAGATTAAGTTGCCCATAAGAGCTTAATGTTCACCGGATTGAAATTTAAATTGAGAATGGACGTTGATCTCTAGAGAAATTTAGAATGCCGACAACGTGTCGTCATAGTATCATAGAGGCGTTCACAGCTAAAGTCGATCAAGTCTATAAATTATAGTTTTGAGATAATCAAGGCGGAAATTTATTAATACTAGTTGAATCTTAAAGTGATTAGAGGGTAATTTTCATTTTATTGTTGTAGTACGAAGTGTACGGACTTAAATATGGGTTATAATTTGTAATTTCAAAATAATAATTAATGTGGCAATTCAATTTTAAATCAAAATTGACTGGATTTATCCACTTTTGCCCTAAAATGTTTTTTACAGGCCGATCAAATAAATAGACACAATGTGAAATGGAAATATTTTATTACTATTTTATACCTGTATAATACCATTTATATTGATCTCTGCCATCATAAAATAATCTAAACAGTTTTAAATAAAGCTTAAAATGGTATTATCAAACAGAGGTTCGTTATTATCTGATTCTGCAATTTCCTCATTCAGGGATGTTTGTGACCTAGTGGCAGTTTCTGTCCGTAGGCTTTTGAAATGAGCGTGGGTGTTTGGGGGAAGAAATGGTAAAAGTGAAAGCATATTTTATGTCTTTGCCTCAGTGACTTTGTTTGGAGCTTTGTACAGTGGGTCTTGCTTCTTGACAAATTTAGAATTTTTCATAAACATTGTTTTTTTTCGAGAAGTCAAACCCTGTATTTAAGATGTTTAAGATTAACTGCAGTGTCCAAGATTGCTCTCGCTCAAACCTCATCCACCTCATCTCTAACCACTTGACGGGATGGCCTTCATCAGTTTTTTCTGTTGACTATCATATCAATTTCAGGTGTTGTTACTTTGACAATCAAGAAAGGTTTCTTGGTTTTGGCTTTCTTGGCCACATGACTCCAGTCCTTGAGAGTAAAGATTTGAATACAGTTTCGTGACGCTAATCCTATTACTCCGAAATCTTTATAATTAGGTACAAATTAATGGCCTCACACCAAAAATTTATTATAAATTGTTTTAATGCTTAATTGAGGAAATTCATTAATGTGGAGGTGACATTAATATTTCTATTTTGACCAGTGTAGAGTCAGAGTAGAGAATAACATGTGTATGGTTTTTAGCCTCTTGCCTAATATGTTCAGCAAGCACATATGCTACTTCTTGGGACCCTCTCCCTCCTTCTGCCTCGTCCCATAAATGCATGTACCCATTATCATTGTTAACAGAATGGACTCCAAAATTGTACACATACATATTTCGATTATAGTATGCTATAGAGGAAGCCAATTTTGGATATGAGAGACGCTTTTATAGGTCAAATGTTGCAACATAATATGTTTTTGATGCAGCAACTTTGTCATTTTTAAGAGACTGTCCAGTCTGTAAAGCTTTGGCCAACTGCAAACTGTTTCTTTTCCAATTCAAATTTATCACACCATTCCGGGTCATTTGTTTCAGCTACTATCTTCAATTGAAGTTCGTCACATCGACTACATGTATCTTTTGCAGGAACTTTAAAATGCAAGTTAAATTAGGCAGAGAAAACATTAGTAAGGTAAAAGTTAACATTATACAACAAAATACATACAATATAATATAACATATAATATAATATAACAAAGGTTAAACATTATAATAAAACTTTTGTTTCAAAACTTGCTTTCCTTTAATTTGGCATTTCTCAACGTATAAGTCGTATATTTTTCTAATCTTTAAATCAGAGTGAAGACACTTCCTTTCCGGATTTTGTTTTCTACTACAGTCGCTCTAATACGCTGGAAAAGATATGATATGTGCTACTATATCGGAATCATCAAGTCTATTAATTGGAGGATTTTTACCACATGAATCAATGACGGCATGAACTTCAGACTTTAATAAGCACGTATAAACCCTACCATGGTTAAGCTGATGAATTTGAAGATAATACTTTTTGCACACTGTTTAAGAATTGGCACCATCCTTTAAATTGTACGAATACAAAACATTCTTTTGCACTACCACTTCCATGTCGTATTTGTTTACGTTCCTCTCTGTGACTCACAACTGAACTTCTAATTCAGTTTTAGTACACATTTTGTACACATTTTGTTTGCTGAAATCTCCAAAGTTCCAAAATGATTCGAATATGCGCTTACTTTCGTTCTCTGTGAATTTTTGGTTCCAATTCTTTTTTACAGTGACGACATGGTGCGCTTGTAAAGCACTGTTTTGAAATTTCCTTGCCTTTTACTAAATCGTAAACAGGTCCCCTGTTTCTTAAATTCGGCCTTTTTCTTTTTTCCAAGTGTTTTTTTTTTTTTTTTTTTTACCCCTTTCTTTATTTGCCTGCTCGTCTTCTTGAGTAGGCCTAATTGGTCCAGAAAGAGACTATGAAGATGCTGCGATTATTTTCACCTGCTTGAATCTTAGTTACCTTGAAAGAAAAAGTATGCAAGCGCTCCTTTTTTATAAATAAGTTTCTGACATACAACATAATAAATTTAAGAATAATTATGGATAAGTAATAGTGAAAACAATAAAAACAGAACAACAAATCAATCAAAATGCATCCAGAAGAGGTTATGTTATAATTTGTTGTTGTGTCATATTTTTCCTTCAGATTCTGAAGTACTTAATTCGTTTTGCGAAGGCACAAAATCTGAGGATGAATCCGTCCACACATTCACCTGAATCCATTATTTTGAAGTTTTGCCAACCAACACGTGCACAAGTACACAAACAAAACCACGTGCTTCGATTTTGGACTTGATCCACTTTAGCGCAGAAATTTTATGAAAGTTTTTCCATGCTAAAGACAACTGCTGACATATGTTAGAGAATACCAATAGCAGGGGACTTGGTTCACTAAAACTCCGAAAATATATACCTTTACCTAGTATTAAACAGAAACCAACATTTTTTTTAATACTTTTGGACTTGCTTCACATTGGCTCTGTATGCCTCTATTAAGTTGCCAAGTAAATTTTCCATTCTTGTTTGCCGGATTGTGATTAATATTAGAGCCTTTAGATTCTAGATTTAAGACATCGAGAATGCCGTCAATTGCCGTCATCAACCAGAAATTATGGGTTTCAGTTGCCCATGAATGTATTGATGCTGTTCACCGAATTAAGATTTAAAATGAGAATGGATATTGTACTCTAGCGATAGCTAGAATACCTCCAAAGTATTATCCAGCAAGTATGAAATTAAGTTACCAGTGAATCAATTGCTGCTTTTCACAGAATTGATATTTAAATTGAGATAGGAAAGTTTTCAATTTTTTCTCATCGGATTGAGATCGGTGGCTGAAATCTGTATTCTGTCTACAACTACTTATTTTATTATTAGTGACATTTGATAGAAATAATAAATATTACATTGCAGTAACAATACGAAATCATTCATTTCAAAACCGAACTGAAGAAGACCTAAATTGAAGTTTATTAGTCAGAAAATCGATACATACCTTATATTGCGAACGATTACTTTGTAGAACTTTTTCTTCCAACTCATTTTGATTTATAAGTAATTACTCCTATTATTTTAATTATTATTACTCCTATAATTAATCTCTAATTTTTGTAATTATCAACCTTTTAAAACATTTAGTTCCTTTTCAACCTATATCTATAATTCTTCGATGTGTTTTTTGTTGTTGATAGCCTTTATCTTATAACATCTTCTATAAGAGCAACTTTCTGTGATATGATTACCAAGTAAACTTGTCAGGGCAACTTCTTAAATATATGCACCTACTTATGTTTTATTTTATACTATTTTTATTATATTTACTGTTGTGATATTTCTGTGTCGATATTATGTCCTACTGTGTTTTATACATACCTACATTGTACATATCAGTTTTTACTTATTTTATACTATTGTACTTTTCAACTTTAATAGTATATTATTATTTTTTTCTTGAGTTGTGTAAAACTATTTTGTTTCTTAACACCAATAAATACTATACTATACTATACTATACTATACTATAAAGCTCTCTCTCTCTCGATTTCTCGCTCTTTCTCTCTCTCTCTCTCTAGAGAGTTGTTTTATATTTTCACAAAGAAAATTATGTTTCTATGAATAATAATAATTTTGTTTGTGCTCTATCCAAAAGATATGTCCTAGAACTTAGTAATAAAAAAATCACAGTATCATAAATACCCATTGTTATATTTGAATAAAAATAGAAGAAGAAAAAATTATCTTTTTTTCTTATTTATTAATACAGTATCCGCCAGAATAAACAGTGCTAAAGTTTAGGCAACCAAGCATACGTACTGTTCTGAACACGTCGCAGAGTATATGCTTGATTGCCTAAACTTGAGCAGCAGTTTATTCTGGCCAATGCTGTATATTCGTATGTACGCACAATTACACTGATTTGAATGTTTTTCATGGACATACTGAATGCCAATTAGTCACATGAATATGGACGATAAGCTTTAGTCACTGTCGGTGTCTGTCTACCAGATAACAATTTATATTTTGATTATTTACATCAGATTATTTACTATTTTAACAAAATACATCCAATAATTGGGATAGTAATATTTGTATTTGTAGCACAAACAATAAACCCTAATTACGGCTGTTTTTCTGATTTATCTAGAAAATTAATCCTTGTTAATCCCAATCCTCATTGTAATCAATTACTGAAGCATATGTAAGCAAATATAAAGCAAAATATAAGCTACATGTATAAAGTGGTACCATTTAATTAAATAATTAAATACTAATTAAAAGGCAATCAGTTTTATATATAGGTATAAAAAATGTAAATTGGTAATATGTAAAAACATATTTGCAGGGATTTTTTAAAGAAAATATAAAGCAATTGGGATTTGGAGCACAATATTAATTACACGGCATGACAGGAAATGCGACCGCAAATGAGAATTTGTACAATTTCAGCAAATTTATATGTCCTTGGTTAACTTCCGGCACAAAACTAGCATTCAATATTTATATTTCAGTGCCAATCTCATCTCCTCTCACATCAAACGCAGTCAATTATATGAACTGTCATGAAGTTTTTTATATTAATTTTGTTCGTCTGCTGCGCTGCTGAGGTAAGTATGAAATTTACAATTATTTACTTAAATATAAAAAAATCACATAAAAATTAGGTTACGATAGGTTCAAATGTTTTATTAGTATTGTTTTAAACAATTTAGTTTAAACGTAAAATAGTACAAATTTTCAAAGTGAGGTTTCAATTTTAATATACAGGGTGGAAACCTTTAACTGGAATAAATTCGGTATTTATGAAATGAGAATTTTCAGAAATAAATCCTCGGACAGGTCAATTTTTGTTCTATTTTGCGCACTTTTTAGCATCTTCAAAACAAGTATGACGTCACTAGGCTTTCACGTATGACGTCATAGGCAATTTTTTTAAATGGAAACATTTTTTTAATTTCACTAAATTTGTAGTCCTTTACGACCAAGTAAAGGACTACAAATTTAGTGGACCATACTACGCGAAATGGGAGTCCCTCATCTAACCTCATTAATACAACAACTATACAAAAACAGTAAGGCAAGAGTACGAATAGATAAACTCCTCTCAAATCCATGCAACATCAAAAAAGGAGCGAGACAAGGATGTATACTCTCGCCAATCCTCTTCAATATATACACAGAATATATAATGAGAAGAGTTCTTGAAAATTGGAATGGAGGTATAGTTATAGGAGGAACACCCATAAACAACCTGCGATATGCCGACGACACTGTCCTGCTAGCATCAACTGCAGAAGAACTCACAGGCCTTGTGCAGAAATTGAAAACAGAAAGTGAGAGCTATGAACTGGAAATCAACATGAGCAAAACAAAAATCATGTTCATAGACCGAGGCAACAACAATAATACAGACATAACACATATAGATGGATACGAGGTCGTCAGCCAATATATATACCTAGGAGCACTCATTACAAACGATGGTGCCTCCACAAAAGAAATAAACAGAAGATGTGAAATGGCCAGACGAACCACAAGAGAACTTCAAAGAACATGGATGGATAGTGATATAACCCTAAACACTAAAAAACAAATAATAAAAACACTGGTATTCCCAGTACTACTATATGGCTCTGAATCATGGACTATTAAAAAACAGGATAGACGAAAAATTGATGCATGTGAGATGTGGTGCTGGAGGCGAATACTACGTGTCCCATGGACAGCTCACAGAACTAACGTATCTATTAATAAAGAAATAAATGAACCCCAGCGACTGTCACAGATTGTCTATACTAGAATCCTAAAATTTTTCGGCCACATCAATAGAAGAGATGGTAACAACCTAGAAAAGCTGGTGATACAGGGGAAATTGGAAGGAAAAAGACCAAGAGGAAGATCGCCGATGAGGTGGACCGACACTATCAAGGCAACAACCAACAACACAATAACACAAGCAACAAGAGATTCCGGGAACAGGGAAAGATGGAGGGATATTGTACGAAGAGCGACAGCAAAAGAGTAAACCACAATCACGACCTCTCTGAAAAGAGAGAAAACGAAGAAGAAGAAGAAGACGACCAAGCAAAAATATTTTGCTTTTTTATTTTTTTAAAATTCAATATTGAGGATCTGAAGGAACGAATCGGGCATGAAATAAGAAATATTTCACCGTAAATGTTTTAAAATGTTTCAAAGGAGGATCTGAAGAATCCATCTGGCATGAAATAAGAAATATTTCACCGGAAATATTTCAAAATGTAAGGGATGGGTTTTATCACCGATTGGCTATTTGCCAAGAGTGAAACGGTACGTATTCCGAACATTTCTTACATTAAATAAATTTATTAAATTTTTGAAATAAAAGAGAATGAAAAGAGCTATAAATTTGGTTAAATAAAAAAAATGTTTCCATTTAAAAATTTCCTATGATGTCATACGTGTTTTGAAGACGCTAAAAAGTGTGCAATAAAGAACAAAAATCGACCGGTCCAAAGATTTTTTTCTTAAAATTCTAATTTCATAAATACCGAATAAATTCCAGTTAAGGTTTCCACCTTGGAAAATTGCGAAAAAAGTTGCGACGCATGTATATTTTATAATTTAACACATACATATCGCTCTAGAAATGATTTCACAATTCAAAGATTATATTATTGATAATAGGTATCTTTGTTACAAGTCTTCGAAGATGAGCGATTAAGATACTATTTTCTTCATACTTGTGTAATAAACATAAGTTTATCAATACCTGAACTTGCCACGCATGGTTACGTATCAAATTTCAAAATTAGTTAACCTAACCTAACATAACCTTTTTTTGATGCGGTTTAAAGAAAGCTCTACTACACTGAACGTGCGGCTTCTCAGTTCTACTGGAACATTGCTAAAATAACATAACCTAACCTAACCTATTTTAAAATAATCTGGCATACACTAACAGTTTTGTTTGTCTTTAAGGAAAGCGTAGAAGAGTTTAACAATAATAACAAGCAAGCTGTTGCCGATTGCATGAAATCTACCAATATTGATATAAAACTTCTGGAGAAAACTACGAAAGGAGAGTTTGATGACCCATCCTTGCCAGAATTTTTCTTCTGCATTTACAAAAAAGTGGGATACATAAATGAAGCTGGAGAGTACCAGGTCGAAACAATGAGAAGTGGAATGAAGTTTATGCATGGCGAAAAAGAGGCCGCTACTCTAGCCGAGGATTGTTCCAAGGATCACCAGGACAGTGGGCCAACAGCTGCTTTGCATTTGGTTAAATGCATATTTGATCATAGGAAGATTAGCAACTGATGAACGGATATCGAATATTGGTGAAACTGAAGCACTGAATCATTAAGTAGTTATGCTAATTATTAAGAATGCATTTAATACTATAAATCTGAATATATATTTTCTTAAAATCTCTATTTCTAAATTAGAATATTAAGTTAATTTTAAGGTTCACTTAAATAAGTTTGCCTATTCAATATATTTGTGAACTGCGCCATCGTAATTACAAACATATCGGCATTGCATACATTTTTAATATATTTTTGAACCATACACAAAATATTTTTTTCAGAAATTCAGACTTTGAAGCAAAATAATTTCTGAGCAGAAAGCAAAACAACAATCTTCGTATTATACAGGGCACCATATCTAAAATATTTAATTTTGTAAATGACAAAACCATATTCATTATTATATTTATATTATTTTGAAATAAATTTGATTTGATTTAAGATGTAATGATCAAATTCAATCCTAAAATTGTAGTAATATATATTTTTAACTACTTAAATTGTTGCTTACCAAAGCAGTGTACATTGTAATTATTAGATAAAATTAATATCAGGTACGTAATTACAAATATTTATGCCCAGCACATCAACTTTAAATTAAATCACTTCTTATACCTATTGCGAATCCTAGAAGCAATTATTATTTGATTTGAACACGTAATACTATTAAATTAATATGTCCTCGGTTTGAACATTACTTTTCGCCGTATATAAGCTTGGTTCAACGAATTAACGAAATCATAATTTTCTGCGACACCTTAACGAAATCATAATTTTCTTCGGCACCAATCAAGTAAAATATAAGCACAATGAAACTTTTGGTAGTAGCTGTATTAGTTAGTTCCATTACTCTCGCAATAGTAAGTATTTTACTTCAAATTAAAAAAATTGTAGCGCAATGAGTTTATGCTCAATTTCGAATAAAAAGTCATTAAAATGGTCGAAATAAATCATCATCTTCTTCTGGTCTATCCACTCGCTGATTCTTTAACTGTACCGACATCAATATTTGTAATATAATTTTTGAATATAATGTCATCGACAAACCATTTGAAATTTTACTACTATTTTTTTAATACACGTTAATCTTAATCTAATCACCTAATACATCCAGCACTTTAACAATGCACTCCTGAGGTTGCTTTTTTTTGTAACAAAAACAGTAGTTTTATGTGCACAACTGATCAGAAGATATTTTCCTTTCTCTATATTGTTGATATATATTCTAAATTTTGTTTTATTTCAGGCAAATAAGGAAGAACACGCTATACAGTTTAAAAAAGCAGAAAATCAATGCATAGATGAAACGGCCATTGATAAGGAGGTATTCAAGAAGACTAAAGAAGAAATGTTCAAGCATCCAAAATTTAATGACTTCATCTACTGCACTGCTAAAAAAATGGGTTATATTAACGAAGCTGGAGAGTACCAAATGGAAACAATTAGGATTGGCGTATCAATCAACTTTGAAGGGAAACTAGCCACTGAGGTTATTGAAGCTTGCACCAAAGAATCTCAAGCAAACGCCCAAGAAGCTGCCTTGCATCTAGCTAAATGTTACACAGAATTTGTAAATAAACATAAGTTAGACACCATAAAAAATTAGTTTTGGAGGGAACTATAATTAAAAACGTGGCAAACTTTTAAATGTGAAATTCCATTTTATGTCATACGTTTTGAGTTCAAACAAACTATTTTTACGCTCATCTAACTCTAAGAGAGGAAACTTCATTTGTTCTCTCGATGTATTTAATGCATGATTAAAATTGTGTCTGGGAATTTATTTTTACATTTAATTTAATTTCCTATTAATGTCGAACAGTTTTTGAAGTAAACAAAATTTGTACAGTGTCCTGAGAAAGTATGGGATTTCAGTATTTTGTAGGAACAGAAGCAGTCTCATCTCCAAAAATGATCAGGAGTTTTTTCCTTTGTCTCTTTGGTTGCATGTAGTACATTCTAGATTTGTTTTATTTCAGACAGACAAGGAAGAACACTGCACAATAATGAAATTTCGTTTAAAACGTTACCATTTACTAAGTTCTGAGAAAAAAAAATGTATCACTATCTTACTTCAAAAGAAACTCTATTTAATCTCTTGTAATTCTAATGAAATTAATTCTATGTGAGAAATCTAATTATAAATAGAATTTTCAATTTATAGTTTTATCTAATAGATATAGAAGTCATTCCGGATATCACAAAATTATCCTGTATTTATGTAACTAATTTATGATTAATTGAATCTGATAATGTGAGTTTTGTAATAAACTGAAGAATCTATGATTACCAAATAGTTTTAGGAGTAATTCTAGATATCCAAAAAAAAATCCTGAGCTATACAGCAAAATATTTTTAAATATTACTAATTTAAGCCGTGATTTCTGAGTTCAGACAAACTATTTGTATCCTCATATACTCCAAAAAAACTAGTTATTCTCTTGATGCAAATAATTCATAAATATTTCTTTCTGAGAATCTAATTATTGCGTTATATTGAATTTTCTGTTATAACCAACTAATTTTTGAAGTAAGTCTAGATAACAAAAATATATTATGAATACACATTCAGGGTGGGACAATATTCACTACCAAGCCATCGGATATGTTCCATAATAAAAATAAATAAAAATCGAAAATGAAGAATACAAAAATTTTGAAGGAGGGGCTACATTCCGGTAAAAAATAATTGAAAATTTATATTTATATTTAAATTTTGGATTGTTTTGTGATCTGGATGATGGCGATTGTTCCCTGTACAAACAATCGGCAGCAAGGGCATTATCATTACAAGCGCCTTGTAACAAACTTTTATCATATCGACGTTTTTCTTTTTAAATTTTGAAAAAACATCTAAAGCTTTCTATGTTTTCATGATCAAAAGTCAAACAAACATAATAATCTCAAAGTCACGTAAATCTGGCCAAATTAAATACATTTAATTGGATGCAAACTGCTGTTTCAAAATCTCAATTTTACCTGAAAACGGCCTTGCTTTCGAAATTTCAGGTTTGTTTTATTATTGTTATTGAGGAACACATATCCAAGGGTGGGGAGTGAATATTGACTCACCCGGTTTACAAAGTGATGTCATTTATGAAAAACTCCTAGTTTTTTTTGTAAATTTTATTTTAGATCAAAAATAGAGTAAATGTTGACTGTTTCAAAGTGCTGCCAATGAATGCAGAAATGAAATAGGAAACAGGAATTACCAAGTAAGCGTTAAAGACGGCTGATGAAGGTATATTCGAAAATCAAACATTCGCTCAAGTTATCAAGTATTACATCAAAGAACATCAAACTAACGGAAGATAAGCTGGTGTTCATATTTCCAAATTAGGTGCAGATTTTGTCCGCAGGGAAACTATTGACAAATATTGAATTTTAACTAAATTCTATCAAACGAAAATAATAAAAAATAACAGCTATTGAGATTAAAATAGACTGTAATTAAACGATTGTTTCCTAGATCGCTTCTTGAGGTTTGTAATAATTAGCCATTGCAGCACAAATAGACTGTGACTAAATAAATTAATAAATAAATTCAAAACGTACGAAAATAATGTCTACGATAAAAATAAATATTATTTATTTATGTTACTCTAATATCAAATACATTAATAGAGGATTGTTGTTTCTTAATCTAATATCTACTTCGAATAATTCTATCACCTAAGCCTACATTATTTGTACTTAATAAGATAAGTAGGCTAATTAATTCAGTAAATTATTGATTACATATTTTCATCTCTGCTACATATTGTTAGATTATAATAATTATTTGTGGTATAATAATCACAATAATTCATTAGTTGTGTCTTGACCGAAATGGCTTTTTTTATAAATATTTTAAAATTGTCTATACGCTTCAATTTGTTTGGCAGCGTATTCGTTCGATATAATGAATAATATCATATAATTGTCAATATAAAAAAAATTAACTGGTACTTTATTATTTAGAATTATAATATGATGTGGTCTTTTATCCAACTTTATGTAAGTAGTATAACATTACTAATACATGTTTCTCCATGTGATAAATATATAAATCTACAATTGAAGCTTTATCATATAATCGCATCTCCAGTATTATTCCAAATTAATTAAAAGGCCACCTGTAATAATAACAAGGCTGCATTTTATCAAAAATTCCTTATTGGTATCTTAAAACATTGCAATAATGTTTAATAATAAGTCATAAAATATCATATTCCTACTTATATAATTATAATTTATAAATTGTTTCATAATTTTATCATTAGGTACTTTGCTCTGCGATTCACTTAATTCTTTGTATTATTTCAAAACTTGATCTACAATTTCCATTTAAAAATTAAAAAAAAAACAAAGTTGATGACAACTTTCGATAGAACCGGAAGTGATAGAAGGTTGCAAGTATTTCACCTGAGAAGAACCGAATCACCTGTTTGGACGATTTTTTTCAATTTTTTATTACATCGGTAACACCATATACTTGTATAGACGGTTTTCGTGTGACACCGTGCATAATTTCAGAAATCTGAAAATATCTGACTTTAGGACCCAGTTTAGCTAACTTTTAGATTAGGTTAGAATACGTGTAGGGATTGTATGATAAGTTAAACAAAGTTCGCCGGATATAATTGACTTAAAATTTGAAGTACAATTTAATATTGAGTCCAAGCCTAAAGCCAAATAATTTCCATTTTTAAATTATATAATTACTTCTAATCAGGGTTGAAATAAATCATGATTAAAAAAAAATCATAAATCAATGATTTTTTTTAAATCAAATTAATCATGATATATTTGATATTTTATATTTATGATCAGTTTTTACCAGTTTAAATGTGATTTAAATAAATTGATTTACATCACGATTCAAATGGTATGATTTTTTTAATGGATTCTTGAATTTGAACAAGAATTGAAGTATCTATACAATGTAATGGACCATAAATTGAAAAAAGAAAATAATTTATATACTTACAATGATCTAATTTAAAGCATGCTAAGTCCTAATATTCATGTGTATATTTCTAGGTATAAAGATTGTAATGATGACCACTACCCGAGAAATTTACCCCCCAGAATTTTAATTTAGATGTGATTTAAATCAATTGATTTACATCACGATTCAACAAATGGTATGATTTATTTAATAGATTCTTGAATTTGAACAAGAATTTAAGTATCTTTAAGTATCAATGGACCATAAATTGAAGAAAAAATATTTTATTTACTTACAATTATCTACTTTAAAGCATGCTAACTCCTAATATTCATGGGTATATTTCTAGGTATAAAGATTGTAATGATGACCACTAACCGAGAAATTTAAGATAAATTGGGTGGAGTATCCATACAAAAATATTAAATATAAGCTAGATATACTAACTTCACGAGTACGATCCATCATTTTTCCAGATTATTTATTTAAATCGACACTCAATAAATAATTATACAGGGTGTTTCAGGAGGAAGTGCAAATATTTTGGGAAGTTGTAGTATTGATGATTCTAAGAATTAACATGTGTCCCATCGTTAATAGATACTGAGAGAGGGTCATTATAAGATTTATTAAAGTGGGAGAAATAACATTGTTGATTGTTAATAATATCAATTTAAATTATACAAATTTACTTTGTTGGATCAAAAATTCTACAACATGGATTGTGCGGCGCTCATAAAGGAACGCCAAGATGCTATCAGAAGAGCAACGAGTTGTAATTAGTAAATGTATTGAGGTTGGCGGTGGAATTTTTGAACCAACAAAGTAAATTTGTTTCATTAAAATTGATATTATTAAAAATCAGCAATTTTATTTCTCGTACTAATAAATCTTATAATGACTCTATCTCAGTATCTATTAACGATGGGACACATGTTCATACTTAAAATCAACAATACTACAACTTCCCAAAATATTTGCACTTCCTCCTGAAACACCCTGTATAATTATTTGTTGAGTGTCAATTTTAATATATAATCTGGAAAAAATGATGGATCGTACTCGTGAAGTAAGTATATGATATGTTTTACATAGAATCATCCAAACGACAACTTCCCAAAATATTTGCACATCCTCCTGAAACACCCTGTATAACATTATAAATAAACATAGTAATATTCCAGAAAATATTCAAGTTAATAATTAACAATATTAAAGTATAATTTACTGCTAATGTTGTAAAAGGCTCAAATATCTTTATAATTAGACCAAAATTGCGTAATTCTAAAACAAAAAGCAATAATTTTGTCGGCATGGATAAGAGCCGTAGGTATACAAAGCTATTGATTACAAGTTAAAGTTTAAATCCAAAAACATACCACAATTTTAAATTAAATAATACTAGTAATATAGAGGGGTAAAATTTATGTATAATTAACTGCTACTGTAAATTAGACCGACATTTTCTCATTCTCAAAAAAGTACAACAATATTGTCAGCATTGACAAGAATTGAGATGAGTAAATAACTGGTAATTAAAAGGGCTGGTAATTACAACCCCTTAATTAGAAACGTGCTTCACGTACTTAAGCTTCATTACCAATTTTCGCTCATAAATATTAGCATATGCTAATTTAATGTACGAAAATTGTGGCAATAAATTACCATAATGTCGTGAATCCGAGAAATAATTATCATTGTTTCGAGTAGCTTTAATTTCAAAATTAATATAGCCTCGGTTTCCCTATTATTTTCCACTATATAAACCCAGGTCAGTGCAGAATTAAAATCATAATCTACTGTTGTGTAAATCAAAGCACATTAAAACATAATGAAGTTCATTTTGGTAGCTGTATTCGTCGGCTGTATTGCAGCAGCAATTGTAAGTATTGGCTGTCAAATAAATTTTAGTTTTACTGCAGTTTTCCTACAAAATTTTGGTAAAAATATATTTATGATGATTTCCATTGTAACGTATATATTTTCACTTCCTAATACATCACATAAAAATATAGAGGAAATTGACAATAATAAATAAACGTTATTTTATAGTTTATAAATATAAATTATAAATCTTATAATGACTCTATCTCAGTATCTATTAACGATGGGACACATGTTCATACTTAAAATCAACAATACTACAACTTCCCAAAATATTTGCACTTCCTCCTGAAACACCCTGTATAATTATTTGTTGAGTGTCAATTTTAATATATAATCTGGAAAAAATGATGGATCGTACTCGTGAAGTAAGTATATGATATGTTTTACATAGAATCATCCAAACGACAACTTCCCAAAATATTTGCACATCCTCCTGAAACACCCTGTATAACATTATAAATAAACATAGTAATATTCCAGAAAATATTCAAGTTAATAATTAACAATATTAAAGTATAATTTACTGCTAATGTTGTAAAAGGCTCAAATATCTTTATAATTAGACCAAAATTGCGTAATTCTAAAACAAAAAGCAATAATTTTGTCGGCATGGATAAGAGCCGTAGGTATACAAAGCTATTGATTACAAGTTAAAGTTTAAATCCAAAAACATACCACAATTTTAAATTAAATAATACTAGTAATATAGAGGGGTAAAATTTATGTATAATTAACTGCTACTGTAAATTAGACCGACATTTTCTCATTCTCAAAAAAGTACAACAATATTGTCAGCATTGACAAGAATTGAGATGAGTAAATAACTGGTAATTAAAAGGGCTGGTAATTACAACCCCTTAATTAGAAACGTGCTTCACGTACTTAAGCTTCATTACCAATTTTCGCTCATAAATATTAGCATATGCTAATTTAATGTACGAAAATTGTGGCAATAAATTACCATAATGTCGTGAATCCGAGAAATAATTATCATTGTTTCGAGTAGCTTTAATTTCAAAATTAATATAGCCTCGGTTTCCCTATTATTTTCCACTATATAAACCCAGGTCAGTGCAGAATTAAAATCATAATCTACTGTTGTGTAAATCACAGCACATTAAAACATAATGAAGTTCATTTTGGTAGCTGTATTCGTCGGCTGTATTGCAGCAGCAATTGTAAGTATTGGCTGTCAAATAAATTTTAGTTTTACTGCAGTTTTCCTACAAAATTTTGGTAAAAATATATTTATGATGATTTCCATTGTAACGTATATATTTTCACTTCCTAATACATCACATAAAAATATAGAGGAAATTGACAATAATAAATAAACGTTATTTTATAGTAGATGTAAAGTAGTAACTTTCACGAAAATAAATTGTTATAGTTGTTAATTATGTGGTTATACCGAGTGGCCTAAAAGTAGGTATACAGTTAGGTATACAGTTATTTATATATTTATACAGCAATACTTTTATTGCAGATTTAATTACATATTTAATCCTGAAGGTGCACAAAATGCCCACCTATCCATATGTAATACCTACTGTATACCTGTATACAGCTGTATACTGTATACCAGTATACCTACTTTTAGGCCACTCGGTATATGTAATAAATTGCTTTAATAAATAACATATGATTACCCAGAAAGTTAGAGATAATTATTTAGTTAAAAAGTTCTTCAGAAAGTAAAGCAATTTATTGCAAAATAAAAATTAAATGCAGTTCATATTTTCATAAGTGATTTAAGTGATATAATTGAAAACTTGTATTAAAAACTGCAGCTCTCTTACGAACATAAATCCTGCTCAAATGTATCTTGTTAATGCTATTACATTTGTTTTTTTTCCATTAATTTCTATGAATTACGTTTAGGGAGATGCGGAAGAGCACGATGCAAAATTCAAAGAAATTGGGGAGGCCTGCCGTACCGAGACAGGAACCGATGAAGACGTCTGCAAGAAAGCCAAGGATGGTGAATTCGACGACCCAAAACTGCCCGAATTCTTCTTCTGCGTTTTTAAGAAAATGGGATATTTAAACGACGTCGGTGAATACCAGGTCGATGCTATAAAGGAAGGACTCGCTGAGAAATTCGATGAAAATGTTGCTAACAGTTTGGCTGAAGAATGCACCAAAGAGCCAAAAGGAAGTGGACCCGAAAATGCTTTGAATATGGCTAAATGCTACCATGAAAATGCCCCCAAGCAGTAATAATTATTGTATTATTTTTGAATGTTGTAAATGTTGACGTCTCTAATGCTATCCCAATAGTTAAGCTATAATAAACCGTGCAATTACATCTAAATTATTATTGTTATTGTTCCTATCATGTATTTCCAGCTGTGCCAAGAGGTTACTTGATATATCATCAAGTCATACTTACCATTAGAGGTTACTGATGTAGTCACTTTTGTATGAACAATATTGACTCAGAAATAAAGATGTAGCAGTTTTGTTTCTCAGTCAAATTCATAATGAAATTTAATTTCGATGATTCTATAAATTATATCATATTTCTGTCCATATTAGTACTAAATAAAAAATAATAGTTACCACATTCGAGACCTTCCTGTTAAGTTCGTGGAATATTTTTCGTGTTCTTTGCATAGCACCCCTACGACAGCGGCAACAAGTAAGCCATGGAAAAGCATCGCTGCTCTATAGTCGTCCAGTCGGGAGATGACAGTGACTCATCGCTCCATATTGCAAATATTCGACATATGCATTTTATTTCATTTCATTCTATTACATTCACCTCAAGCATGCAAACGACCATAGAAAACGCGATTCTTTGTTCGAAAAACCGTAAGTCATAGTCAGCTCTCGGCAGGACTTCGACTATTCAAACTACTCAGTTTGAATTTAAAACAATTAAAAGTCATTTAATGAGTTAACGGTAGAAATATTCGAGGCAGTTACATGCCCGCTGTAAAAATTTTAATTGAATAGAGCAGAAAACCGTGACTAAAATTTTAGTAAAACTGATGAAGCATTAGGAGAGCCCGCCATATAACCTATTACAAGTGGTCAAACAAAAGGTTCAAAGAGAAGCGAGAATCGGTTGAAGATGATCCCAGAGAAGCAACACCAATTTTGACAGTAGGCGAAGAAAATGTGAGAAGAGTACCTAATTTCTAACTATTCTTCCATGAGTCGAAGCACGATTGTCACATTTTCTTTTCCTCCTGTCGAAATGGTTCTTCCTCCTCTTGGATCGTCTTCAACTGATGCTCGCTATACTTTGAAACTCTTTGTCCACTTGTAAATTGTAGCAGACTCACCTAATGCTTAATTCAAATGCTCAACATATCAAAGCAATCTTTCTTCAATTTTACCAAAAAAAATATTCTGGTTCTCTGATTGATTAAATCTATAACGCATTTTTTTAGAGCGGGCATGAAACTGAAAATTTGTCAATAAAAGTCATTAAAGCATTATCATATGAATCTTTTGTCATGAAATGACTTTCAATTGAGTGTAAAAATATTCAATTCAAAAACGTTCAAATGTACAAAAGTTATTATTATTTTTTTTTTTCGATTTTTTTTTTTTTAGATGAGGGAAATACCGTAGGTCGGTAGGCATTATACTTTTATAAATACTACTACTGTTTTCACGAAAAATCTTACATATGGAATCAATAATGATAAACAATTGTCACTGGTTTCAATATTCATAATTTAAATTTAAATTTTAAACTGAAGGTAGGGCAAGGATACTGCTCCACTCACTTATTGTCGTTGTCGTAGTGGTACCATATAAAGCACACACAAATATTTTACGAACTTAATAGGCTGTCCTCGTATACCCGATTAAAATTATAATAATATTACCATATACAATTTATCAACTTTAGCCTACCTTCTACTTCTCTTTATAGTTTCATCTAGAATTTTGAATTTCATCCATATCTTAGATTATGTTTGTTTGATAAATTAAATTCATAATTACATTTGAGAATTGATACTTGGATTTGCTTTCAAAAATTTACTCTATTTTCCTAAATTGCTTCAGCGTCTTAACAATTCTCTAAAGTTTATTAGTACTAGTATTAGTAAAAGTAGTAAGTACTGTACCTACTCTGAACTAAGATGGGTGTCAAGATTCAAACATTTGTTGTAAATTAATCTTAGGCATGGTCGCAAGGTTAAACCCAATTTTAGCTATAAGCCTTGTAAATGATCAGAAGGGTCAAAGAATTGATGGAGATAATTCAACATTTGTGAAACAAATATTATGTTTAATATACAGGGTCCGTCATTTCACCTCCCATCTTCTATAGCTCAGTTACTAATAGAGTTAGGATTTTAATATTTTTCATGCTTAACTTGCATTATGGGGCGTATTTCAGATAAATATCTTTGATTATAGAGGGTGTCCCAAAAAAGTGTGACGTCATCGTGATTTATATTTTTAAATTGCAAGGTATCTTTTTTGTTATTTATTTGGGTGCCCTTTATGGATGCCAACATACCCATACAATTTTAATAAAATCGGTTTAGTGATTTTAGCACAAAAAAATAAAAACTGAAAAAAATCAGTTTTGCACCATAGGTTAAGAAAATTATTAAGAGATAAAAATATGCCTTGTTAATAAAACCATAGAAGGCACTCATTAAATAAGGTCTGACAGTTGCGTTAACAAAGTTTTATTGATATGCTTCATACAGAGTGTCAAAAATTTAGTTTGAAACTCTTCAAACTTTAAAGCACTTAATATTTCTTATTTTAAATTGGAGCCTCTGTATATTTTTATGTCATTCCATGTGGAATTTAAAGACAAACACTTTTCCTAATTACAACTCTATCGCAATTCCTAACACATTAAAAGTTATGTGCAGAAAACTCGATTTATCAACAATTTCAATGGCCATTTTAATTAATCAAAATGGAAGGTGGGTTTGAAAAACATTTTATTGACATTACAGTTTAACAAAGTGACAAGAGCCAATGTTGACTGTAGTAATATAAAAGTTTAAAACTTTTTGAGCTAAAGTCTTTATACCCAAGATACCAAAATTATTGTTTATTCGATTGCATCATAAGATAGTATTTTTCGGTATGGAAATCTGGACGAAAACGCCATCATTTTGTTAAAGACCATAGTTGTAACGGTCTTTTTCCTCCTAAGCCGAAAAATATTTTTCGGGTGCAAAAATAAAAAAGTCAATGGGTGATTAATTTATGGCATAACATGGCTCTTACCATAAAATAGTGAGACCATACAGTCGAAGATTTCATTTGTTGAAACAAATTTGAGAAATATGCCAGTAAAACATTCTCAAACGAGTTTTCTGCAAACATATTTTAATGTGTTAGGAATTGAGATAGGGTTGTAATAAGGAAAAATGTTTGTCTTTTAATTCCGCATGGAATTACATAAAAATATACTACATAAGTGCTTTAAAGTTTGAAAAGTTTGATACTAAATTTTGGACACTCTGTATAATGCGTATCAATAAAACTTGGTTAACGCAACTGTCAGACCTTATATAATGACTACCTTGTATGGTTTTATTAACGAGGCACTATTTTTATCCCTTATTAATTTTCTTAACCAATGGTGCAAAACTGTTTTTTTTTTCAGTTTTTATTTTTATGTGCTAATATCACTGAACCGCTTTCAATAAAATTGTATTGGTATATAGGCATCTATAAAGGGCACCCAAATTAGCAATAAAAAGTATACCATGAAATCTAAAAATATACATCATGATGACGTCGCACTTTTTTGGGACACCCTGTATAATAAAAAATATTTTCCTGAAATACACCCCAGAATGAAAGTAAAGTCTGCAAAATATCAAAATCCTAACTCAATTAGTAACGGAGCTATAGAAGACGAGAAGTGAAATGACGGACCCCGTGTAATATTTTCAAAATTCAAATTTTCAAAAATACTTTCCCAATATTTATTGAGTCTGGTATGAAAATGCAAGTTATTGAATATGCAATTCGTTCAAAACGAATTTTTGTTTGTACAAATACTTTAAGACTCAGATTTAATGGGTCCTTCATAAACCTACATAATGTATATGAAATTAAAAACTTGTGAATTTTTTTGAGTCTTCTAGGCTTTAGAGCACCTCATTCCTTCAACCGCGTGATTGGCATATAATAACGATTGGAATTGGATGGAGCTGACTAATACTGGCCATGCTAAGCCAATAACGTGTGTTTAATTGATCTGGTATACACACGAATTTAACATGTAAAATCAATTTCTAGCATTTTTCTGTATCCCCGATTATTTTAGTGAAAAAAATGTTGTATGAAAGTAATAACTGGAGTACTCATATGAAGGAAAAGTGTCCTTACATGAGAGTGAGAACAAGAGTACTCATGTGAAGGATAGAACCAAAAATCTAGCTTATAACATTTACATCTACTATTGATATGCTGCCTATGAGGAGAAAATATGAAAAGTAAATAATGATAAATACATGTAAAAGTGCCATAGTCATGACATGCGAACAACTGAAACCTGTAATTTTACTAGCTGTTTTGAAGTTTCATTAATCAATGCGCGTTGAAGAGGACTTGTCCATCCCGACAAATCTCGACCTGCGGGGCATCGGAAGGGGACGAGGTACGATATTAGAAAGAGAGGGGCGTGGCAAAGATGGAGAGACAAGGAAAGATGTGGGGCGGACGGCGGAAGAGCCTTGCGAAAAAAAAGTGCGAGCTGGTAGCTCGACGGCGGCGCCGGCTCTGTGGTCTGTTTTGTCGGCATTTTTTATATTCACGAAATAAATAACGGAAATCATCGCCACGCCGCCGGCCGTGTCGTTCTTTTTGTTTCGTTCGCGATTTTTATTGTTAATTGTTTTAAGGAACATGAATACTCGGGAAATTGACATATGATAAGTCAATATAAAACAAAACAAATTCACTTTGTTTAAAATGTAATTTATCGTTTTAAATAAACATAATATACTTATAGGTACTATTACTAATAATAAATTAATTTAAAAAAATATAAACTCAATATAAAATAAAACAAATTCACTTTTTTTTAAATGTAATTTAACGTTTTAAATAAACATAATATACTTATTGGTATTATTACAACATTTACATTTAAAAATATAATAATAACAATATTGGCATAAAAGAAAACAAAAAATAAAAATAAATATAAACTCTACAATAATAAAAAAAATATATAAACTCAGCAATGATATAAAAAATAAGGTTATTCTAGAATTTTGATGTTGTCAAGTTCTTTAGTTCCAATGGTAAAATTAAATAAATAAAATCCAGCATATTTTTAATGGTACAAGGAACATTAATTATATGTTTTATATTTATCATATTATATTTATTATTTATAGAGAATTTATGTATTTCTTCTTACTATTTATTTCTACTTATTTTGTTTCTTGGCACTATGGAGTCTCTGTGCTTCTAAAATATATGTAGGGTCTCTAATTTCCATATTTCTTGTTTTTCTTGGATCGATCAATTCCGGTAGTATACAATTCATATAAAATTGAACAAGTTTTGGTTCCATTGAACGCTTCCAAAATAAATTGTCTCTCTGTATAATTTCTATTTTTATACCTTTATATGTCCATGTTCCAAAATAGCACACATCTTTATTTGCAGAAGCTAATTGCCCTTGAATTTGGTAATACCATTTATGTTTTTTATTCACTGCCATACTTTGATTCCAAAATGTAATCTGTTTCGTCTTTATTCCTATATCCGGTGTGACGTTTCTTGCTGAATGTATACATTTAACTTCCACTATTGCGTTTTCTCCCACGGTTCCATCGGGTGTTGCAGCTAAAAAAATATATTTTTGATGTACAAACATCCCACATTTATCAATTTTGATGTTCAATTTATTTTCCATGTCACGTATTGCCACTTCTTCATTTTCCAGACCAAACCTAATGGATTCATACATTGACACATTCTTTGGATATACTATACTTTCGACAAGTTTGGCACAACTAGTATGCGGTAGTCGGCGGCAAACTGCTCCAAAATTAGATGCAGTTAATAATTTTTTTCTTGACTCTACCCAAAGAGTACTCATTCGCTGTTCCTTCATTCTCAGTTCAAATTGTTCGATGTCTTTCTTAGACATGATTAAGGAATCCAAGAAATCTGTTTTGGTAATATTATATTCGGTATCATCCATATCAGCCTTCTGACAATTTTCGCCATAGTCCATACCACTATTTGCCATTGTTTGTAATAATTTTCGTGGTTTGGATTTTAATTTTCTTTTCGCTTTTACAATATTGCGTTCCTCGAGCTTTTTTGTTTCGACCCCTGGACTTCTGTTCGGATGTAAATGCCTGTAAATTTCACTCAAAGGTCTTTTGGTATTATGTGAAACCACTGCAGCGGAGCATCTACCTTGGTAAGACCTGCCGTTTGAAAAATTTATCCGTTTTCCTCCAATATATTTTGCGATTATGGAATTAAACTGTTCCACTGCATTACTATCTACGTTATAAATTAAGCTTCGGGAGTGATTGGCCAGGTACGACACTATGCTGCTAATTTTATTCATAATAATAGTACCTTCCATTTCTTTATAAAAATCTTCTCCTTCTGGTTGCTGACAAAAATAATTGGCGCAATTATTGTGTTTTCCAAATACATGCCTAGGGCAATTTAAAATATCATTTTTTAATTTGACTATTTTCGTTGTTATGTCACCCTCTTCATTCTTTCTAAATACGATGGCCTTATATATTCCCCTTCGCATTCTAAGAATATTCTCCTTTAATTTTTTTCTTAACTGGATTGGTCCGTTTCTGGTGTCTTTAGCGCACTCGGATAATTTATTGCAAAAATTGCGTAGCAGGTGATTTCGGCACTCAATTTTCTCCACTTTTAAATCTCCATAAGGACACGCATCACAAATTTTTTTGTAGCAGCTGCTGTCTCCATCCGCAATCATTTTATTATATATTAGTCCATACATTTCGATGCTCCTACTGAATCCTTCTACTAAGATGTCAGCTTCCATGGCTGTAGATGTGCCAGTCCAGTTTTTAAAACATTTATGTTGCTTTACTAGTTCAGTTTGTTCTGCTCGTTTACAAATTAAACAAAATCTATTTCTGACACCAATAAATAACACTTTTCTTGTTCGAAATCCTATTATTGTTGCCATGCCTGAGAGTGAATTGTAATTTGTCCTATAGCTTCTTTTTGCCCAACTACCGTCGCAAATTACGGTGATAATAGGAACACCATCAGGTGAAACATCGCCAGCCGATATAGCAAGAGTCCTCTCTTCCTTTGCCGAGTCTTCCATTATTTCATCTGCCTTTTCTTCCCATGCCGAGCAAATTTTTGAATGTTCAATGTTATATTGCCTTTGAGACATGGAAGGTATATTTAAAGCCGCTGAAAACTGTTCAAGATGACTGTAACCTGTACCTATATTCATAATTCCTGTTACAGCATCTTAATTGATAGTTTTATCTTGCAATGTACCCACGGATTTTATAATATTGCACATTTTGCATTTAAAATCAATTATTGAAAGCATACCTTGACGTCTCTCTTTAATGATTGTCATTGTATTTATACTGCACCCCATTTCTGGAAAATGATTTCCAGCTTCCACCAAAGAATTTATAAAAAAATTCAGATCTACAATTCTTCGACCTAATATGTCGTGTATTTCACTTTGACAGTTATCTGCATGCTCATGTTCAATGTCAAAGTGATCTTCAACATTAATTTCATTTTGGGGTTGGGAATGCATATGTGAAGATTGCTCCGAACGTAAACAATTTTACACTTCAAAATTGTTGTCAGGATCAGTTTTGGATTTGGCCAGATTTTTAAGAAACGATTTTTTGGTCCTTCTTCTAGCATTCAGACGTAATCTTGTTTTCTTGCCCTTCCGACAAGATGTACTAATGTCCATTGCAATAATTGCTACTGTCACACGAAGATTGTACGAAGCACTGCGAGAAACTGATTACTGTTTTGGTTTTCTCACCAGACGCGACTTCTTTCTACGCATGCGCTACTTGGAGGATACCCAGCCCACTTATAAATGTAATTGCACAATTACTTCCACGATTAAATTGATTAGCAAATCACAATCGCGTCATATGTCATATGTCGTATGACATATGACATATGACGCGAAATTCGTCAGTGCGCGCCAACTTGCAAACACAAAATGTCTGGTTGGAATCGTGAATATTATTAAACGCAACCGCGTTCGTAAACAACCTGCAAATTATGAAAATATTAGCATAGATAAAACAGAATTAAATACCATTTTTTTACTGGAGCTAGAACAGTTTTGTAACGGTACAATACCGGGGTATCATTATAAATTGTAATTAATTTATAAACGTAGAGTGGCTCGTAATCTAAGTGGCTGTACCTCACCTGTGTTTGATTCATGGAATCGTCATAGTGACAAGATCGATGGTTCGTTGTTCAAGTATTGTGTCTGTTATGGGGAAAATATCAAATTATACGCATACACAAATATCATCATACAGTAATTTATTCATTGAGTAATTCATATGGTTTTACATTTTAATTTAGCAAGTAAGGTTTGGTTCATTTGGTAATGGTAAATAATACGCTTTACATTTATGTGGTGACTAAGGGTTTATTTAATAAGTAATAACACACAAATAATGAAGAATGGCGATTTATTCTCAATTAAAGTTTTGAAATGAGTAATGATTTTTACGTGGTTTCTGATTATTTCATTTGGTTATGGTAAAATAATACGCTTTACATTTATGTGGTGACTAAGGGTTTATTTAATAAGTAATAACACACAAATAAGGAAGAATGACGATTTATTTTGAATTAAAGTTTTGAAATGAATTTAATGATTTTTACGTGGTTTCTGATTATATTTCGTGGTATTCTGACGTGAATTAATGTTATAATTCAAATTCTACTGGTTACTAGTACATGCGATCTGTCCCTGCTAATAACGGTGTTTTGGTTATGTCATTCATTCCCCATGCGTTCGTTCATCCATGTTTTTGTCTTTTAAGTACTTGATTTAATTTATCCTCAGATAAAGGTTAGCAGTGCATTTCCCAGCGAATAACATGCCAGTATCAAGGGTGACGATTTACCCTTAATAACAGTTTCGCAATGCATTTACCAAGCAATAACACCCAAATAATTATATTGCAAATTTCGATCGGTGATTTGTGCACGATGGTCAGTTGTGTCTGGCTAAAGTACATATATCTGATCTCATAGCGAGTCTCATACCCTAACCCTACTAGTCTGACGTGTATGAGACATAAGCCCTTTTGTTGGTGATTAACTCTTTTTATTGTTTATATTATCTTTTCTTTTGCTTTGATTTGGTCTCAGATGCATCTTTTTGACTCTTTTTATTTTTATTTTCTTTTTGTTTTTGTTTTGATTTGGTCTGAGATGCATCTAATTGTGAGGTAAATTACGATCGGTGATTTGTGCACGATGGTCAGTTGTGTCTGGCTAAAGTACATATATCTGATCTCATAGCGAGTCTCATACCCTAACCCTACTAGTCTGACGTGTATGAGACATAAGCCCCTCATTTGTTTTTGACTCTTTTTATTTTTATTTAATTAATATATTTTTTTTTATGTCTTCTTTTGTTTTTAATATTTTCATTTATTTTTAGTTTGTTTTACTTTGTTTTTGTGATAATTGAATTCACTTAGCGGATGTGATTCTGCATGATTTTGACTTTGATTCGTTCACGGATTTATATCCCTTCTTTACGCATGCTCATGCATGAATTCCCTTGATTCGCATTCATTCTTAACTGCCGTTATGTTTCGTATTTATTAACTTTATTTCTCACCCGATCATGACTTATGACTTGGACTCATTCAATGATTTATCTATAATATTCACATGCTCGTGCTGCCGGAAAATACTGACTCGCATTCATCCATTTCTCACTCGCTCAAGAATTCAAATATGCAAATACTGACCACATGCATTATCGATGCTAAGGGCTGTTTTATTTCACCGGCATGCAATTACAACTTATTAGTTTGATCACTCACTCGGCTGATTGATTAGTGATATTAATTACGCAACGCTAATTACAAGGATTTAGTGACTTGGTGTGACATGATGATATTTGCTGATTTTTGTGATAATTATTGACCTTCACGGATACCGGTTTTGATTTCCCGTTGCGACCGCTACCTGGGAAATCCTTTGAGTTTATATCTGTTTAAATACCTTCCTAAACTAAGCTCTTTCCCGAATCCCTTGCTAATAAAATATAAATAATAATTAAAACGCATGATAATCGAGTTTTGGTGGTGGTTTATGTGGAGTAGCAATACTTATCATACGTGACAATATTACGAAGAGAACCATACACGTTGTGGGGTGTGATTAGTTAATATGTTCGACCCGAACACATCAAGGGGTTAGAGCGATATTTGTAGTCTGCTTCAAGCGCGCAAATCTGTTTCAAAGTGCGTCGCGAAACCCACAGATCGCTCTAATTACGAAGAGAAACATACATGTTATCGTATGAGATTGATGAATGTGTTCGATCCGCACATACCAACGGGTAAGAGCGATTTTGTTGTACGGCGTGTGATTGGTTAATAGGTTCGACCCGAACACATCAAGAGTTTAGAGCGATATTTGTAGTCTGCTTCAAGCGCGCAAATCTGTTTCAAAGTGCGTCGCGAAACCCACAGATCGCTCTAATTACGAAGAGAAACATACATGTTATCGTATGAGATTGATGAATGTGTTCGATCCGCACATACCAACGGGTAAGAGCGATTTTTGTAGTCTGCTTCAAGCGCGCAAATCTGTTTCAAAGTGCGTCGCGAAACCCACAGATCGCTCTATTTACGAAGAGGATTACACACCTTTGCGCCATTTTGGGGGTTTTGTTCTTTCGTAATTTTGTGACATGATATTTTCTGGCGGATTGCCGAATTAATTTACTTGACCCGCGTACTGACTTGTCTGCTAAATATTTCGCAGTGCCCTTCGAAATTGGCAGTTTGATTCGCGTTACTCGATCATTAATTGCGTCAGTACTCACTCATTAACCGTTTCTCTCTCTTGCCGACTGGATAGTTGTACTGATGTCGTAGTAGCTCGTGCCCTTGGTGTTGATTTGAATTACTCCGCGATCTCCCCGAAAATATCTAACTGGTTCAATACTGCCCTAATTGAATTATCAATTTCCCTGACTGTTTATACTAATTGCGCCCCCGTTTACACTCTCGCGATTTGTCTCGTGCCCTCGGCCGTCGAGCACTAAGTGATCTCTCCCCCTGCTTTCGCATACTCTTATATGTTTTACCTCCACATTCTCCCCGCGCACTGGGCTCAAATACTGCCGTCCCCGATCTCTTCTACGGTGGTCTCTCTTCCTGGGCAAGTGCCTTTTTCGATGCCTGCGCAATAATTTCTCCCACACGTTTAAGCCACTCGATATTTTGCTGGCGGATTTGGTTTCGCTACCGATACAAATCATGTCCCCTCGTGGTGTGAGTTATCCAGCCCAAATGGGCTCTGTTCTAAGAATTTCGGTGCGCGTGCATGTAGCCGGCGCTGTTTTTATGGTACTTAAGTGAATGATTCTATGGGCCGTAATATTATACTTTCGGTTTTGGAACCCCCCGGCATTGGTCAATGTCGGCCAGTGGCACATCCCATGTCTGGACTCGAGTAATTTATATTTTCATGAACTGTTGATATTTCCGCCCGACTAGTAAAATCGTGTTACCCTCAAGTTAATGGCTTTTATTGTCCCCATTGTTGATAGAATTCTCCCGGACTGGTTTAGGGGTCTGTGGCCCCCCCACGATCTGTTTACGTAGTTTTACGCCGGAATGCGATACTTATTTAATTATTAATACGAACGATTTTTCAGCAAATAACACCTGTCTTATCTACTCGTTGTTTAGCTAAATAAAACATGGTTTGTCGTGGGTCATTTCAGTTTCTATAACTATTTGATCTCTACCGCCCCTATACCTCTTTGATCTACTGTCGTCGGCCCGGCAAACTTCTTCTCGAAGATGCTTAAATACATGACTGTGGGCACTAATCTCTTTGATATATGACCTTAAGACTAACCCTCCTAACCTAACTTAGGAATTGACATTCAGATTCAGGAAGCTCAATGGAACACGGCGCAAGCGCCGGCGCGTGGCGTGTACCACTGGCGAACGGCGATATTTTTTTTGGCAGTTCTTTGGCGGTACACCGACAAAGGATATAGATTCTGGCCGGCTCCGTCTGAGGTTGAGATAGTGCTATATTCTTGTTTCATGTTTGCGCTTGCAAACCCTTCTTACACTCCTCCCACATTTTATTTCGCAGTAACAGCCATAGAGGGCGACATAGTACGGTATTAAATGGACAGTTTTTAACATTTCGAAGAACCGTTAATTTACCTTATTTAAACAATTTTCAAGCTTTTTTTTTATAACATATTGTTTCAAAAAGGTTTAATCTATGACGCTGTGGCAGCGATTTTTTAAAACAAAATTTATTAAGCCAGCAATATTCGCTCAAAAAGTATCTATAATTCGGCGTCATATTACTAAACGAAAATTATTTTTTTTCAAAAATATAAGGACACACAATCCTTAATCTAACTTTAGGTGATGTGCATACAAAAATTCAAAATTAGAATTTTAAAACTGTTCGGGTAATAGCGATTCTGCCAAACCATGTTTGTGGCCTGTACTGGCTAGGTGTACAAATCCTCTGAAGATGGCTCATCGAATTTATGAAGTAACTCTGAGATACACTGTATAATTACGAATAATATAGATGTAAATCGATAATTATTCAGGATATCAATGTAATAATTAAAAAAATGTACGTACGAAAATAAAAAAATAAAAAAAAAATTGGGTGAGGGAAAGACCATAGGTCGATAGGCATTATAATTTTATTAATACTACTACTGTTTTTATGAAAAATCTTACATATAGATAAATAATGATAAACAATTGTCAATGGTTTTAATTTTCATGACTTAATTATTTTTGGGATTCAAATTTAAAAAAATATATATGAATGAGCGGTGAAAATATATTTGAACTTATCAGGATCAAATATGATAGAGATGGATATGAATCATTTGTACGTAAATTAGTTGCCCGTAGCCAATGTCATTTAAAATCTGAAATTCTATTTTTTGCAAATATTAATTTGGATATTCAGAGTCATTTATTTTTAGACATGGGTTTTCTTCCACCTTTAGTATTTTAGCAGTTAGTTGCAATTTTTGATATACAAAAAAATATATTTAGTAACTTTAGGTGAGGTTACGTTGGTTTTCTGCAAGAACGAGTAAAATAAAATACTTCAGTATTAAAGAGACAATAGAACGATTCATAGAAATAATTAGAATGCATAGATAATACAATATTCTAACACAAGTTTAGCAGAAAGATCACAAATGGTGTCACACCTCATAAGAAAATCGATCAGATCGTATATTGCAGTAGATATCGGAAACTTGTTCTAATTTCCTGTTTAAAGGAGACCAAGTCTAGTATTATTCAGTTAGCTTATAGTTTTTATCACATATTCAATTTATAATAATTAAGGTATAATATAATGCATCCTGGAGAGTAAAATGGGAATATACTAGTTAATATCAGCGATATTAATCAAAATATATTATAATCTGAGTGGTTGTAGGGGGTTTAAGCACTATCAGATATCGACTTTTTATGATATGAGATTATAGAGCTATTTTTGTTTACATGGTAATCATAGTATTTGGCAAACAATAATACTTCAATGATCTCTTATTATTAAAAGTCGATACCTGATAGTGCTAAAACACCCTAACACCTGTTACATAACTTTTGCGATTTTTTTTTAATGCTGTACGTTACATAGTAAATCTATTACATCAGGTCAACTATGGAGAAACAAGTTTCCAGGGTTCTTGTCAATTTGTTTGACATTTCACATTTGCGTCTGACCTTTGCAAAATGGCGTTTTATGTAGATATTCGAAAGTCCATCTACAACTTAATTGGACACCTGCCGAAACGAGATATAGTGAACATTCCTTGTGGGCAAAATATTTAAAAAAACTCTGTATATCGGACAATTTGGGAATGTGAAGAGGGAATTCCATGTGTAAACCTACAAAAATCAGACCATCGACGAAAGTTAACAGAACTTCAGATCAATTGACTAGCCGTGCAATCCAAAATCACCATTATTTCTGCTACTATTTGTCGATATATCGCAAGAACAGACTAAAATATAGGAATCTCAAGAAATGACAAAAATGTACAACCGCACAATTTGCCACAATTCCTGGCTGTTGCCGGACTTGAAACCGTCGACACATGGTGTTTTTCGATTACACGCTTAGTCTATTGACCTGAAGTTCTATTAACTTTAGAGGACGGCCGGTTTTAGGTAGGTTTACATATGGAATGCCCTCTTCACATTCCCGAATTGTCCGATATACAGTGTTTTTCGAAATATTTTGCCCACAAAAAATTGTTTACTATATCTCGTTTCGGCAGCTGTCCAACTAAGTTGTAGATGAACTTTCGAATATCTACTTATTCGCCATTACGCAAAGGTCAGGAAAAATGTGAAATGTCAAACAAATTGACAAGACCCCTAGCAACTTGTTTCTCCATAGTTGACCAAATGTAATAGTTTTACAATGTCACGTAAAGCATTAAAAAAAATCCCAAACCTTATGTAACAGGTATAACATTTTATACATGTAGTATGGTATATTCTAAATTGTAACAAAATGCGTGATCTTATAGATTAACTGTAATCACAGTTATATTAAACCAAATAATTAATTTTACACATCTTTAACTCCCAACACATAACAATGACTGAATAAATGTAATGCTTAATAATAGAAGTGATAATTTAAGAAGTTTTCAATTTTAAACGTAGTTATAAACGTAGCTTAATTACCATGTTTTGCTAATAAATGTAATCATGTATTAATTTAATCTACGAAAATTGTGACAATAATATTGTACGATGTTGCAAATCCCAGAAATAATTATCATTGGTTCGAGTAGCTTTAATTTCAAAATTAATATAGCCTCGGTTCCTCCATTATTTTCCACTATATAAACCCAGTTGAGTGCAGTATTAAAATCATAATCCAGTGTCGTGTAAATCAAACCACATTAAAGCACAATGAAGTTCATTTTGGTGGCTGTATTCGTCGGCTGTATTGCCGCAGCAATTGTAAGTATTGAATTTTAAATAAATTTCAGTTTTTCTGCATTTCACTACAAATATCATTTTTGGTCTAAACTTGTTTATTATCATTTCAATTTTAACGCATATATTTGATTTGTTATACATCAAATAACAAACAAAAAAGTGTTTAGCAAATTGTTATAAATAAAAAAATATATATAAATACATATTGGCAATAAAAGTGTAAAGAATTTAATATTCTTATAACTGAAATAACATTTCAAGTAAATTTTGGTGTAAAAATGCTAAAATGTTAATACATTTCAGGTATTTTCAGTAATACCAACTAATATTGAAAACTTATAGTAGAAGCAAATTTCATAATTTGTTCAAAATTAAATTGTGGAAGTTGCTAATGTATAATATAATTCCAAAACAAACTAAAACATGTTTCGTCATATGTAATTCATTACAAAATTAAAATAAAATCATTGCAGTTCACAATGTCTCTAGTTAAAAAGCAATTGATTAAAGTGGAGTATGTGCTTGAGTGACATAATGCAAAACTGTATAAAATCTGTAGCGCAAGCATTTATAGACTTGAAAAATACTAAAATTTCTCTTCGCCGATACTATTATTTTTTTAAATTATTTTAATTCCATAAATTACTTTTAGGATGCCGACGAGCATGATGCTAAATTCAAACAAATTGGCGAGGCCTGCCGTACCGAGATTGGAGTTGATGAAGAAATCTGCAAGAAAGCCAAGGAAGGTGAATTCGACGACCCAAAAATGCCCGAATACCTTTTCTGCGTTTTCAAGAAAATGGGATTTTTGAATGACGCTGGTGAATATCAAGTGGAAGCTATTAAGGAAGGTCTCACTGCGAAATTCGATGCAGATGTTGCCAGCAGTTTATCTGATGATTGCACCAAAGAGACAAAGGGAAGTGGACCGGAAAACGCTTTGAGTTTGGCTACATGCTACTACAAAAATGCGCCCAAGAAGGAATAAATGTATTGTTTTTGGATGCTGTAAATATTTCTGTAATGCTGTATCAATTATTAAGCTACAATAAACCGTGCAATAATATATTAACTGTTATTTTTATGTTCTTGTCTTGTATAGAAAAATGGACTCAAAATCAACACCACATATTATAGATAGATAGATAGATATATAGATAGATAAAAAGTTTATATAAAGTTTGATCATTTACATGATATTTGTTTTATCATATTTATTAAAATAAAAGTTTCAGCACACCGAAAATGCATGTACTAAAATTAGTTTTATCTAATTATCTGCAAAATATTAATCTACGGATGTTATCATTTAGATATAAAGTCTGAGAAATGTGCAATTTATAATGGTGAAACTTGTACTTTTTAAAAATTGTTGGTGCTCGAGATTTAGACATGTTAACTTGATTTTCTATTTGCCGCGTTGAAATGTTCGGATTAGCGAACATTTAACACTGTCAATTGTGTTTGGCCATAACGGTCAGCATTTTGAGCGTTTCTTTATGATTTATTGTTATTTTGCTACTTAGTTGTGTTAAGTTTTTCGTTTTTTTTCTATTTGTTTTAAAAATGATTTAATAGTAGATGATACCACGAGTTACTAATGATAGCTAATATTCCCGAGGAATATTTACGATCCGAGTCGCGGAGGCAGCGAGGGAGAAACATTCCGAGGTAATAATTGCCATTTTTGCGAGTAGTATACTCTACTTTATCTACGACTAAATAGGATTGTAGAACATTTTCGGAAAATGATTTAGCGTTCTTTTGAAGACGCCATGTGTTGAAGGTTGTGTACGTTTTATTGTAAATGGAATTCAATGTTTCGGCTATCAAGGTAGATGTTATTCCTGAAGCTAGTTGTACAATTTCTGGAGGTGTACAAGTAAAAACCTTCATTTTCATCCATCTCAATACAAATAAACAAATACTACACGCTTGCAGGTCACACTTTTGAGTTTGTGTATTTTGTTTCCATGCTATTATTTAATTTGAAGAATTTTGTAATTGGAGTGCAAAACGGAATAATGACTATTAATCCCTAGTCATAATTCCCTAAAGGACTAATATATAGCATTATACTGCAAAAACCTAAAAACCTCAAGTATAATACTTGCATTATAAATTAGTCTCTGATAAAAACTAAAATTAAAATTGGAACAATTAATATTTCCCAGATTTTTTATTTTCACACAGGTTTTTATACATTGTTGAAAAGGGGAAAAGAAAGTCTAAAAAATTTAAAATCAAATATCGCCGCAACTTAAAATAAGAAAGTTACTATTAATATCGCGGAAACCGCCATCTTGACCTTCGTTTTGACTTGATTCTTAAGTTTGTACGATCAAACCTACTAACTTTAATTTGAAACTTTTTTCGCTTCTTTGATAATTATGGAAATATCGGTCTTTTTAGAAATCATGATTTTTAGTTTATTTAGACAATTTTCTTAACTGCTTCGACTTATGAAAATTTTTCAACCTAATCTGAACCAGCATACTAAACTGCAGGACATTGCCCATTTAACCAGATATTTTGCTTTCAAATTGAGAAAGATACCCATTGTAGCCTACTCAATTTGGGCTACTTTGTGTTCAGAGTGATCGATATACGATAAAATCATTATAATCTCCTTTTTTTAATGGAACACCCTGTAAAATTATGGATATTTCAATGCAGCACAATTTTATTGTATATAAAATAATTTTATATAAAAATCATTTTTTGTTAGAAATGTTAGTACAGGGTTGCCAAGTTTTTTAGATATTTCTCAACAAAATGTTGATAACAAGAGTCAACAAAAAAATCGTTCTGAGGTTCTATTTAAAAATTAAGAAAAATAGAATTATTGTCCAACTTCTTCGTCTGTTTTTGTTGAACTCTCGATACATCACATTATACAGATATAGTTAGCACATATTAAAAATCATACGTTAAAAACACTAACTGTAGCTTTAGTAATTCAACAATTCATCCAGTGCATAAAATGTATTTTGAATTAAAAACATTCCTAACTTAAGTGATAGTTCTTAGATATTAGTTGGTTTTTAAACTTTTTGAGAAAATCAGGTTATTAAACGTCTCCACCCAAAATAAGCTCTAGCCATTAATAAAATTCCCAGGAAAATAGAAACAGTTTTTAATGTTTTTAGTGTCTTATATACAGGGTCCGTCATTTCATATCCCGTCTTCAATAGCTCAATTACTAATTGAGTTAGGATTTTGATATCTTGCAGACTTCAGTTATTTTCTAAGGTGTATTTCAGGAAAATATTTTTGATTATACAGGGTGTCCCAAAAAAATGTGACGTCATCATGATATATATTTTTAGATTGCATGGTATATTTTTTGTTACTTATTTGGGTGCCTCTTATAGATGCCTACATACCCATAAAATTTGATTGAAATTGGTTTAGTGACATTAGCACAAAAAAATAAAAACTGAAAAAAATCAGTTTTGCACCATTTGTTAAGAAAATTAATAAGGGATAAAAATAGTGCCTCGTTAATAAAACCATACAAGGTACTCATTAAATAAGGTCTGACAGTTGCGTTAACCAAGTTTCATTGATATGCATTAGAGTGTCTAAAATTTAGTGTAAAACTTTTCAAACTTTAAAGCACTTAATTTTTCTAATTTTAAATTAGAACCCCAGTATATTTTTATGTAATACCATGCGGAATTAAAAGACACACATTTTTCCTAATTACAACCCTATCTCAATTCCTAACACATTCAAAGATACTTGCAGAAAACTCGTTTTATCAACAATTCCAATGGCCATTTTAATTAATCAAAATCGAAGGTGCGATTGAAGAACAATTTATTGACATTAAAATTTAACAAAGTGACAATAGCCATTGTTAATTGTAGTAATATAAAAATTTAAAACTTATTTAGCTAGCTCTTTATACCCAAGATACCAAAATTACTTTTTGTCATGGAAAATATGATTTTCATAATATGACAAATATTATGACTTATATTGACCAATGTGGATATGACTTTCATATTTGCATTTCAAAATATTACATTCAACCTGTTACGAAGAGTGGCAATGTCATTTCATACTTGTCTTCGTTTGTGCCTTCAAGAGGGCTTCATAGTTGATAAATCGAGTTTTCTGCACATAACTTTAAATGTATTAGGAATTGCGATAAAGTTGTAATTAGGAAAAATGTTTGCCTTTTAATTCCACATGGAATGACATAAAATTATACAGGGGCTCCAATTTAAAATAAGAAACATAAAGTGCTTTAAAGTTTGAAAAGTTTGACACTAAAATTTGGACACTCTGTATAATGCACATCAATAAAACTAACGCAACTGTCAGACCTTTTTTAATGAGTACCTTGTATGGTTTTATTAACAAGGCATACTTTTATCTCTTAATAATTTTCTTAACCAATGGTGCAAAACTGATTTTTTTCAGTTTTTATTTTTTTGTGCTAAAATCACTGAACCGATTTTCATAAAATTTCATGGGTATGTAGGCATCCATAAAGGGCACCCAAATAAACAACAAAAAATATACCATGCAATTTAAAAATACACATCATCATGACGTCACACTTTTTTTGGACACCCTGTATAATCAAAAATACTTTCCTAAAATACGCCACAGAATGCAAGTAAAGTCTACAAAATATCAAAATCCTAACTCAATTAGTAACTGAGCTACAGAAGACGGGAGGTGAAATGACGGACCCTGCGTACAGTGAGCGCCTAAAATATGGAATAAATTCATTAAAATCGAAATAAGAAACTTTGAAAAAAACTCCTCGAACACGTCAATTTTCTTTGATAAAAAATCACATTTTTGTATGACAATCGATCTTCAACCTTCATTTGTTTTTGAGTAATGACGTCCTCCATTGTTTTTTAAATGACAACCCCTATTTTTGTTCTTGATTTTGAGAGATCTTTTCATTGTCAAAGAGACAGTATAAAAATGTTGCCATGTAACATAAGAAATTTTTCGAGTAAATGACAATTGAAAGTGAAAAACGGCAAATCATAAAAAAATGAAGCAAAAACGTCATCAGATCAGATTTAGTTTTTCAAAGTGCTTGAGGTTGAAAGAAACAATAACCCCGCGCGCTATTATAAGCCGTCTGCTATTAGCCTAAGCGGTACAAAACTCTTATTGCAATTTAAGCATAATGGCACATTTAAGTGTCACACAAAAATGAAAGTTTTGGAAACCTGAAAACATCCAGGATTTGGAATATCTTAAACATCACCAGTTTCTAGAAATTTAGATTCAACTTTAAAAACTATAGATTGGCTGATGGGGTGTTCTGGATATTGTGCATTAAGAGCGGGGTTTAGGCGCGAAAACTGGCCTCTGGTTGTTGATAAATCCGCCAGGATTTGATTTAATAGCGCTCTGTAATATGTTTTGCATTCCTTACTAACGAAATTTGCGTGCAAAAAATTGAACATGTTGCCATGTGTTTAATTTGTATAGCCAGCTTTTTTTGCGGCGGACCACAAATAATTTTACGATGAAGCAGCGCGAGATTTCGACGCGTGCTAATTTATGAGCATAAACACTCTATTTCCGATACAGTATATTATATAATTGGGTAACAATTCTCTTTCAAACAAAGACAGTAACCAATTACGCCATAGGTGGAGGAGTAGTAGGGATTATTATTATTATATTATATTATATTATATATTTTAAGAGCCGTCTTTACCCAAAGGCGGTATGTGGAATTGCATGTAAACGACAGCCAAGATAATTTATGAACGGGTCAACATAATTGCAATCGGAGACCTGATTTTGAAACTTCAGATACAATTGAGCCGAGTAGTTTTAGGAAATAATAAAACGGTGATTTATTATGTTTATTAAAAGAATGGCTGTTTAGCAGATTTGTGAAATTTTCTTCTGTATTTATTTAATTAAGACAGGGTACATAAAGTGGAAATTCCCTCGGTTTCTTTGGAGCTAATATTGTTGTGAACCACCTTCTTTTTTTTGTTCCAATATCTTGAATTATAATGGAGTATTCTTGTCTGCACATAAATCGATTAGGTGATCAGAAATAAGTCACTTTTAATTTATTTCTTAAAACTTTGTCAAATTGTAGATAAATGTCTAAACTTTCTATATCAGTTCTCCGATTGTAATTATGTTAACCCGTTCATAAATTATTTGGCTGTCACTTATTAATAATGAAGTATACTAGCTGGGCTAAAGAGGCCTCTTAATATAAGGGAATAATTTCTTTAAAATGTTATATTTATTTAATTAAATTCACTAAATCCTTTTACAAGTTTTGTAATTTATGTGACCAAATTTGAGTCTTATTAAGATTACTGTAAGCTTATTAGCCAAAAAAGGTATATGAAACATTTCTTACACTTTAAGATCACTTTTATTTTAAAATAAATAGATGCCTGACACAGCCAATTCCATTTTCGTTGTCGTGACGAGGGATTATTTGATCGCGAAATAACATTGGAAAACGAGTTTCCTTCAATTTCACCCTAATAAAACTATAAGTAAACTGAGACCATATTTATTTTAAATACTTTTATTTCTGACTTCAAATCAAATGTTTGGTGTCAATATAAGCAAGCTCTTGGTGACCTCTTCAACTGTCCAAAAAACTGTTGTGTGTGTGTTTTATAAACTTCTGTCTCCCCCGTGACTATTTTTTACTTTCACCCTGTGACAACTATTGTGTCTGTATTTTGTGTATGACTAATTCGTCCCTATGACAATTATTATTGCATATTTTATATTTTTTATATTTAGTTAGACTATTAAATCTTCCTGTGACAATTTACTTGTGCATTGTGTAGTTCTTTTGCGTATTTCGAGATTTGTGTGTATGGGAAGGATATCACAAAAATTGAATGTGTTAACCCTATCATAAAAAATTATGGGAAGAGATTAAACTCTTTAAAACATGACAATAAAAATGTTTCCTTGGCTGCTACAAAAATAGTAAATAAAAAACTAATTTCCTTATTACAGAAAATAGCACAAAAAACCCATTTACGATAATGCCCATGGTGATCGGGCAACAATTATTGATGATTTAATTAATGGGCCTTATCACTGTTTTAATCATCATTCGCGTTGCAAAGATTTAGAATGTCCTGCATTAAAAATTATAAGAATTACGATATTTCGCGGTTTAAATGCGAAGTCCGCAAAATAATGTCTCCGTTCCTTCAAACGGCTGAGCCCCGACAGAGCTGAAAAACAGCGGTAAAAAATGACCTTTACACTTGATTCGCATATTTCAAACTTCTGTTAGGAGTGTTGGCAACACGGCTTAGCAATTATGTCATTGCTCCATCTTGTAGCGAACATATGAACTGCTAGGAGCAAATTTTTAACTATTTTCACGGCGGGATATTCAATTTAGCTACATTTAAAATAATTAATAAAACCATAAAAACATGTGTTAATTAATAAGTACTATATCTTATTAGATACAGTATTTTACAAGGTTTCAGGATATATTTTTGGAATGAATAAATATTATTTCTCTGAATCAAATTATTTAAATAATATGGTAAACAATTGGTAATTTTAATTATAAATTATACAGTGACACGTAGAATCAGGTCTATATTCATGTAAAGCTTTAAAATTGTGCAAATATTTGCAAATACAATCTATGAAGATGAAAAACGGCAAAAATCGAAGATTTAATAAAATTTCATAGAAAAACGTAAATAATCGAAAACCTAACTATACAGCGACACGTAGTATTTATTTTGATAATTTATGGTTCAGAAAATATAACGTGAAAGTAAATTTTAACAGCGTTGAAGTTGAAAAACACTTTTACGCCCGAAAAACCGCGCTCTTAAACAAATCGCATACTTCCTGCCGAGTTATTATACCTACATTCGATGAGAATTATTAAAATTTCATTTTCGAGTATACCCAACGAAGCTACAAATAGAATACATGATGATGATAGGTTTTCGCCAGGAGTTTTAATTTTTAGGACGTTATCATTCCATGGATTAAAAAAAATGAATGAGCGATGGAACTCTATATATATTTGCAGTTCTAACTCATTTAGATTAAATATGATTTATTAAAATATGAACGATTAATATCTAAAGAAGTTGTCCATAAATATAAGCTATGATTTAGTCAATAGTATTTAAAAGCTGAAATAATATTTTTCGCAAGTATTAATTTGAATATTTAGCTGCTTTATCATGGTTATTCTTCCACCTTTAGTATTTTAGCGGATAGTTACAATTGTTGATATACAAAAATATAAAGTTAGTTAGTTTATGTTCGGTTAGTGTAGTTTTCTGCATGTACCAGTATACTTATAGTTAAGTACCAAAAAGATAATAGGAGGATTCACAGAGATAATTAGAATTAATTGATAATACAAACTATATTCTAACCTAGTAAACTATAACAAATGGAGTCACAAATCGTAAGGAAATCGTCCAAATCATAAATTTCAGTACCCTTGGAAAACATTTTTAATTTCTGTTTAAAGGGGATCAAGTCTTGTGTTATTCATTTAGCTTATGGCTTTTAACATACATTCAGATAATGAAAATTATGATATGATATAATAGATAATGGAGAGTAATATAGAAAAATTCTAGTTAATTTTTATCATAATATATATCTTTTATTGTAATTTGTGATAAAAGTAGTGATCTTATAGATTAACTGTTGGCACAATTATATTAAATTAAATAATCAATTTTACACATCATTAACACCCAAAACATAACAAGGAATGAATAATTGTAATGCTCATTAATTGATCATAATATACATATTTTATTGTAATTTGTAATAAAAGTAGTGATCTTGTAGATTAACTTGTCAAAATTATATTAAATTATATAATCAATTTAACACATCTTTAACAATCAAAACATAACAAGGAATGAATAATTGTAATGCTCATTAATAGAAGTGACAATTCCTAAATTTTTCAATTTAAAACGTAGTTATGTATAAATACCATGTTTTGCTAATAAATGTAATAATATATTAATTTAATGTACGAAAATTGTGACAATAATTTAGTACGATGTCGCAAATCCGAGAAATAATTATCACTGGTTCTAGTAGCTTTAATTTCAAAATTAATATAGCCTCGGATCATCCATTACTTTCTACTATATAAACCCAGTTGAGTGCAGTATTAAAATCATAATATAACATAGTGTCGTGTAAATCAAACCACATTTAAGCATTATGAAGTTCATTTTTGTGGCTGTATTCATCGGCTGTATTGCCGCCGCTGTTGTAAGTATTGAACTTCAAATAAATTTCAGTTTTACTGCAATTTACTACAAAAATGCATTTTTTTGTCTAAATCTGCGTATGATGATTTTAATTTTATCACACATATTTCATTTCTGATACATCAAATTACAATTAATATTTTATGGAATTTGTAATAAATTCAAAATATATATATATATATATATATATAAATATTTATTCGCAATAAAAGTGTAAACATATAAATATTCCGATAACCGAATTAACATTTCAGGAAAATTTTGGTGAAAGTACATTGAACTCTTATAGTGTTTCAGGTATTTTCAGTAATATATTGAAAACTTGTAGTAGAAGAAAATGTCATAATTTGTTCAAAATAAAATTATTGAAATTGCTATTACAATATAATAAATTTTAAAATTAGAATGCTGCTAAAACAAAATAAAACATGATTCAAGCTATGTAATTCAATACTAAATTAGAATAAAACTATTGCAGTTCACAATGTCTCTGGTTATAAAACCATTACTTGTAAGTGGAGCATGTGCTTGAGTGACAATGAAAAACGATTTCTATAAAAAAGTGCAGCTCAGACATTTCATAAACACAAAAAATGCTAAAATTTCTCCTCGTCACAACAAATAAATGTGGTTTTTAGTAATGTCCATAAATTACTTTTAGGGAGACGCAGACGAAGAAGCAAAGTTCAAACAAATGGGGGAGGCGTGCTGTGCCGAGAGTGGAGTTGATGAAGAGGTCTGCAAGACAGCCAAGGAAGGTGCATTCGACGATCCAAAAATGCCAGAATATATTTTCTGCGTTTTCAAGAAAATGGGATTTTTGAACGACGCTGGTGAATATCAAGTTGAAGCTATTAAGAAAGGTCTCACAGCGAAATTCGACGCAGATGTTGCCAACAGTATAGCTGATGAATGCACCAAAGAAGCAAAGGGAAGTGGACCGGAAAACGCTATGAGTTTGGCTAAATGCTACCAGGATAAGGCGCCCAAGCAGTAATAATTGTAATGTTTTCGATACATGTTTGCAAATGTTGATATATGTAATGCTGCTTCAATCGTTAAGCTATAATATACCGTGCAATAATATCTAAACTGCTATTTTTATGTTCTTGTCATGTATTACCAGCTGAGCCAAGTGTCAGTGTGGTTTTTTTTTACACATGTACATAATAACTTATTGTGGACACGATAAATCAGAACAAGGCCAAATATTTTTCAATAAATTTTGAACAATAAATAATTGCAATAATTCAAACGCAGTAGTAGCCATTGGTTTACTCTTATTGCTGTTATATTTAATAAAATAAACATTTTACGCATAATTAACTCTCAAAACAAAACACTGAATGAATAACTACAATGGTATTTAATAAAGGTGATAATAACCATATTTTATATTTAAAAACGAAGTGAAGCTTAATTACCATTTTTTGCTAATAAATATAACCATGTATTAATTTAATCTCCGAAAATTGTGGTAATAAATTAGCATGACGTGGCAAATCCGAGAAATAATTATCACTTTTTCCAGTCGCTTGAATTTTAAAATTTACACAGCCTCGGTTCCTCCATCAGTTTCCACTATATAAACCCGGTTGAATACAGTATTAAAATCACAATCTAGTGCCGTGTAAATCAAACCACATTAAGCAATGAAGTTCGCTCTGGTAGCACTATTCGTCAGCTGTATTGCCGCAGCAATCGTGAGTAATACAGTTCAGTTTTACTGCATTTGTGTACAAATATAATTATATATTTTAATATAAGTCTAATGTAACACACATAATTGCTTTCTAAGGAATGCAGTTATAAAGTCATCGCTTAAAGTGATGCATATTTCTGAAAAGATATTTGAAAACTGTTTTGTTAGAAATATGCTAATATTAAAAAATTATCAATAAAAACAATATATTTTGTGGAATTTGTAATAAATAGAAAAATAAAATAAATGTAAAAATGAGTCGTCGAAAGATAATAGTTTCATTAAAACTGCCAAAGTAAAGAAATGAATGGATCCGATACATGAAATTATATTTCAAGGAATTTTTGGTGAATGAAGTTAACATTTCAGGTATTTCCAGCGATACATACAGGGTGGCCCACCTATCCTCCATTATAGCCATTTGAAAATAGCAAAATTCGATCGTTGTTTCAGACACCCTGTATATTCAACGGCGCTCCAAATATTGTGTATGTTTTGGCACATTGCTTGTGTACTTGTATCCCCAGATTTTTTCTCTAATCTCTTATAATAAGGTTTCAGTGAATTATTTTCCACATCCATAATTTTTCGTTATATTGTACTAAAATGTGAATAACCTTGTAACGTTGCATCTGATTCCTAAAAGTAAAAATGATTTCTGAAGGCCACATGAAGCAGATGCGAAAAATGAAATAATACACAGGGTGTTCCATTTAAAAAGGAGCAAAATATTGTGTCCCAGATTTATGGTACACTCTGTACACTCGAAAATAATTTCAAAACGTAGCACATCAAGTGTCCAATAACTTCCAAGTTGATTTTTTCCTCAATTTTCATTAGTCAAGCAGCAATGGTCCGAGCGAAGATAGAGTAGACACAAATTTCATTATTTTACAAATTAAATTGTTGCAGTTAATAATTTAAAATATTACTGATAAAACACTAATGAAAAGAAATTAATGAATGTATTATATCGTGAAGAATGTACTGCCATAATAAATAAATAATCATTTTGAAGTTATGCATTTTATTACAAATTTAAAATGAAGTCATCGAAGTTCACAATAGACAGTTATGAAGTCATTGCTTAGGGTGGTGCATATTTCTGATAACATATATGAAATCTGTTTTGTTAGAAATCTGCTAATATTTATTAATAATAATATTAATAATAGAATATATTTTTATTTTGTATACAAATTTATTTTTAGGGAGTCGCCGACGAAGATGCTGCAAAATTTATAGATGCCTGCCGTACTGAGGTCGGAGTTGATGAAGAAGTCTGTAAAAAAGTCCAGGAAGGAGTATTCGACGACCCAAAGCTACCCGAATTCTTCTTCTGCGTTTTCAAGAAAATGGGATATTTGAACGACGCCGGTGAATACGAAGTAAACGCTATTAAAAAAGGACTCGCCGAGAAATACGATGCAGATGTTGCCAACAGTTTAGCTGATAAATGCATTAAAGAGACCAAGGAAAGTGGACCCCACAAGGCTTTGAATTTGGCCAAATGCTACCACGATAATGCACCCAAAGAGTGATAATATCATTGTATCATACACTATATAAATGTTGTTGTCTCCTATACTGGCTCAATTGTTAAGTTATTAAACCGTACAATAAAACTCAGTAGGGTCTTTATTGTTCCTATCATGTTTGTATCATCTATGCCAACTTTAATATCATGAAAGTGTGATCAAAAGTACTCATTATTTCATTATGTCTTCTATAAAGGCAGCAATTATTACAATATTTCATAGTACTTTCAACAGGATGTTATTTTATATTGAGAGTTGTTTTTATAATTCTTAGTCACTTAATTTTGATATTTAGTAAATACCGCATAGGTCAAAAGTATATTGGTAGTGACTTTTTGTAATACAAATTAGTGATAAATTAATGTATAGCCATTTTCGACTTTAAGGACTATATATACTCATACCATAATTTTTACGTTATTTAATAATACTGACTGTGGTTTTGACTATAGTCGAGTCACTTTTACTCGATAACGACTATACTTTAATGGAAACTACTTTTATTTAAATTCTAACGTTATAGTCGAAAAACGTTAAGTATAATTAGTATGTTAAGTATTTCGAGTAAGTCGCTATAAATTGATAATCTAAAACTTAGTTGAAGCTGAAATAATTTAGAAAATGATATTTCGACCCAGGTAGAATCGTTATACAACTAAAATTACACTGGTCTACAAACAAAAATAAAAAAAATTGACTGGAAAGGAGGAGGATGTTTTCCTAGTAATTTGGGTGCGTAGAATTCAAATTTACCACCAGAATTGCGCTATCAGGTCAAGTTCTTTTTATGTCGCATGGATGGCGCTACTGTAAAGTAATTTGACGGAAACCCACATTTACTCTCGATCTTCAAAATAATAGTGCTTAAATATGTTAAGTAGATCAGGTGTTACTAATTCAAGCTATTTCTGCTTTATTTGTGGTAAATATATGGTTCGAAAAAAAGGATATGCAATAACAGAACCGTTAAAATATGCATATTTACATTACTTTGGTTTCGCTGTCAGAAATTTAGACAAAACGTCGACAACAACATTGTTTTGCAATAGCTTCAGAACTATTTTATACAAGTGGTCGAATGGCGAGAGGAAATATTTCCACTTTTTAGTTCCAGTGATATGGAGAAAGCAAAGTAATCACCAAACCGATTGTTATTTTTGTTTATCAAAAGTTGTTGGGATCAATATGAACAATCGAAGTGTGCAATACGCACATGTTCCAATCTGTTTCAAGACTAGTTCAACGTTTACCAAATGATCCATTGCCAGTCGTTCTTGGTACTACAATCAGTGATTCGGAATCATTTTTCAGTGACATTGTTCCCAGCAGTGGTAGTTTGTATGAGTCTAAGGAAAGCAATTTAGTGACTCAAGCTGAACTTAATGATCTAGTTCGTGATTTACATTTATTAAAGCAAGACGCAGAATTATTTGCTTCACGTATGCAACAATGGATATATCTTGCAGTTGGGACAAAAGTAACAGTTTATAGAGAAAGAAGCATGGAATTGTCTGCATATTTTGAGAGGAAAAATACTATTCTCCACTGTAACGACATTCAAAGTTTGTTTCAAAAAATGAACCAATCATATGAAAAACATGAATGGAGATTTGGTTTTTCCTACAATTTCATATGCTAAAATTAAAGGATTAAAGGATTAAAGGATTTATTGGTCCTCAGATCAGGAAGTTATTGAATGATGATTATTTCTCACAATGTTTATCAGAGAAAAAAATCTGCAGCCTGGCAATCTTTTAAAAGTATCTTGGAAACAAGAAAAGTGATAACTACAGACAAATTGTTACTGAATTATTCAAAAATTATGGTAAATTGGGTGCACGGATGTCACTCAAGATTCATTTTTTGCATTCACATTTGAACTTTTTTCCACAAAACCTGGGTGCGGCGAGTGGTAAACAAGAAGAACGTGCTCATCAAGATTTAATGAAAGTTGAAAGAAATTATCAAGGACTTTGGAACAATAAGTATGCTGGGGGATTATTGCTGGACTCTAATATGTAAAACTGGCCCAGATTAATACAAACGGTGTTCAAACACTGCCATTTACTTTTGAAATATCTTTTATTTTTGAATAAATTAACGTTTTTTTATTAAACACATACGAAAACAATGATATTTTATATCTCGCAAATCTGACCTGCAAGATAAAAAAACAGTTACAGATCCGAATTCAGCTCACTAAATTAACTTAAAAAACACTATTTGGTTGCTCCAGTCCAAAACCTTGCATACCAGTGTTATTAGACGTTGGACGAAACTGTATTACTAGTGGCTTAACTAACTCGCTGTCATAGTCAATCTAATGTAACTGGAACTACTCATTATGGCATTTAAGTGACTAGACAGTAGTCAAAACTACAGACAGTATTAAATTACGAGGAAATTCATAAATTATTGTAGTCCCTTGAGGTTGACAATGACTGGACATTAATGAAAATTGCAATCATTACAAATTAAGTTTTTGAATTGAACGGACCAGACTATCGTCAAAATAATTGTCAGTATTAAATAGTGCCTATTGCCTACTGCCTGCTGTGTAAATTATGATTTTTTAAAATTGCTTTATTCTAAAATGATATAATGAAATATTTTATTAGGTGAATTCCTAAATACCGTTAGTGACCATATTTTGACTACGATTTTGATGACTATATGACTATACATATGTCGAAAAGTATAGTCATCAATATTACAACTTCGACGATAGTTATGAAGTACTCACAGTAGTGTTCAAAAACAATCAAACTTAATCGAAACTGCAGTAAATATTAATGCAATTAGGCTGATGATTAATTGTTATCACATTACTTGATTATACTGCAATTGGTAGTTCAATTTGGACTAGTATTTTTTATAAACTTATTTTATTTTAATTATTTCACTATTCAGTAATGACAAGCTGGACTTTAGTCGATGCAGACCTAGATACTTCTGATTGATTATGATTAAACGACTCGTTCTCATTAGTTAAGACGCCGTGACATATTTATGTTAATCGTATTGTACCTATAGTTCAGTTGCTACAGTCTTTATAAAATGTTTAATAAATTTTAACAGGAATGACTAATGGCACATTGACATGTGTTAGAAACATGTGTTGCTAACAAATCGACAATTCGCAGGTAATAAGAAAGTCTAATCAGTCTCGTTCTTCTCATTGGCTGTGCATGTTGAATTGTTATCAATACATGTTACGCGCCTGTACATATAATCAGATTGTGTTTGTGATTTCTTATGTTAACCAGAGATATATTTTATACGATCTAAAAGCACTAAAGATACAAAATCAGAGTTGTGTAATATGACCCGGAGACACGCTTGAATATCCGGTTCGAAGGACCAAAATGTTATATGATCAGGCGACGTGCGTAAACAACCGGTTTGGAGGGCAATAATGTTATATGACCCGGCGACACGCTTGAACATCCGATTCGAAGGACGAAAATGTTATACAGCCCGGTGACATGCTTGAACATCCGCTTCGGAGGATGAACATATTATAAGACCCTGCAACACGCTTGACCATCCGGTTCGAAGGGCCAAAATGTTAAGTATGCGGTTGTGAGGAGTGAAGGTGTTGTAATGTTATCACGTAAGTTAGAAGGACAGTAAATAAAATTAACCGCTTAACGTGTTTACCCGAGTTAACTCTCGTTTGCGCGTCGTTTATATTTTAGCTTACCTGTAATAACTCGGGCTTGTTCGAATTCTATCGCTGGTTTTTAAACATAGCCGACTTATTAAAATATATACGTATTTATGTTATGTTTGCCTGGGTGCCTACTATTTATGGTCATATGGCGCGCTGTTAGGTGGGATGGTTGTTGATGTCACGATTCAGTATTGTTTTAATAACCTACACGAACGTTCTATTTTCTTTGGATATCGTTCTGTTACCCCTCAAAAGTTTATAGTAGTAGAAAAAGACTATGATAAAGCTAAAAACTAGATATGGATAGTGATGAGGATGAAAATTTATACGAGTCAGACATGGAGGAACCAATAGAGGACAGCAGCTCTGGCACAAGCGTGGAAAGTTTCTCAAACTCCAGCTCAGATTCAGAAGATTCTACTGATTTTATTTTTTGCTAGTGGTGCGACTTTCAGCCCAGTACACCAGCACCATCGGCATTTCCCTTTACTGCTGTACCTCCTGTAAATGTTACAGCTGGCCGTGACTGAAGTGAACTGGACTATTTTGAACAGTTTTTTTATGATGATCTGATTACTTCAATAGTAGTTGAAAATAACTGTTATGCGGATCAGCAAAACAAAAATTAGTTGTATTCAGTGACATGTGGCATTCTGCCACATTCAGTGGCAGAATTGGGAGTTTTCTGAGGTTTCATTATTCTCCAAAGCGGTGTGAAAGAACCAGTGCTACGTCAATATTGGTCTAAAAATTCTTTACTGGTAACACCTTTTTTTTCAAAATGCTTGCAAAAAAAATAGATTTGACGCAATTCATCAGAACCTTAATTCTTCAAACAATGAAGAGTATAATGAAGAAACACACCCAAGTCAAAAACTAAACAAAATTTGGCCCGTCTATGATAAATTGGTGAATACATTTCGCGATACATGTGCCCTCGTGAGGCACATAGCTATAGATGAAAGTAGTTTGTTGTATAAAGGAAGACTTTGTAGGATTCAATATATTCTCTTGAAACGGGCTAGGTTTGGAATCAAAACCTATAACTTTGTAAATCTAAGAATGGCTATGTTTGGAACTTTATTATATACACTGGTACGATGAGAAATCTTGATCAACAATATGAAGATCTTCCGGTCTTATCTCAAGTAGTTATGACACTTACAAATGCACTTCTGAATCAAGGATATTGTCTTACAATGGACAACTTCTATAACTCACCCCAGCTTGCTGACCTTCTAATTTCAAAGAAAACGGACGTATACGGTACCTTACGAATTACAAGAAAAGAAGGTCTCGGGGTATTGAAAAGTAAAAACCTAAAGAAAGGAAAAACAGTTGCATTCCAAAGAGGCAAGGTAGTCGTGTTGAAATTGATAGACAAAAATGATATCTCGTTGATCTGAACTATTCATTCAAAATCTAGTACAGAGGTACAATCAAGAAAAGAAAAAAATATCGCATCTAAGGTTGTGGTTGATTACAATAACACCATGAGAGGAGTAGATCGTATTGACCAACATTTAGCAGATTGCTCCCTTTCAAGGAAACGGGGGAAAAATATTTTTTTTTCCATTTGCTGGATCTGTCATTATGAAACTCTTTGTAATATATCGCAAAAATTCAGGCACTAATTCGGATTTAGTATATAGGTTGAATCTTATCCAGTCTATGATGGTGAATTATCACCAAACTGAGTTCACTGGTAGAAGAGGACGTCCTTCAACTAGATTTTCGGCACTTCGCCTAACTGACTGCCATTTTCCAGAATATACGAGGAATACCGTATTCCTGCTACGGAAAAGAAGACAAGCCCTACACGGTAATGTGGAGTATACTGTAAAAAACGTGACGCTCATGGTAAAAAAAATCGTAGGAAACAAGATATTGTTGCCCAGATTGCGACGTACCACTATCTATACGGTACTAACACTAATTTGTAACAACTTTATATTATTGATTTGAGAATCTATTTTATGACATTTTCCTTATTATATTATCCTTATTATTATATTATTGTATTTATTTAGAATTTCATGACTTTTTATAGGCCCGAGTTAACTCGTGTGAGCGTAAGAGAGTTATTGAATAAATGTATTATTCTGTATGTGAGTTATTTTTTCATGTTTTACTTCACTAGGTATTGAAAAAACATAAAGTTCAACATAATTAATGCATAATTATTTTTTTTACCGACTTTTGCGAAATATATGGTTGAGAGGTTAAAAAAACTAGTTAACTGATTTCGAAGTTGTACAGTAGGACAACAATTATTTAGATAAAAGAAACCCTTGATATGTTCGAAGTATGTCTGCTAGGGTATAAGACGTCTATTAATTTCTGGTGGCAATAATTGACGATAGGCCTGTATTTTGTAGGGATTTGAATATGTGTCCTTCTTCAATTTTTTTCGGAAAGTTCCATAACACTGACACAGTCATAGCCGCCCCTTATCTAAATAAATGTTTATTGCACGGTATATTAAATGCTGTAGTTACATGAAATGTGCTCGCCTCCAAGGTTTGTGTTAGAATGATGTTTTTTTAGAATGGTCAAACTTAAGGGAGCTTGACCAATCCATGGACACGGATTGGTCCACGTTTCATTTCCTGATTCTCCTAATCTTATAATAGGTTTTTGGGTTTTATGAATCATTTTAATGCTTCTAAATGACCTAATAAATAGCTTTCAAAGACCCATACAAATTATGTTTAGCAAGAACCCGTAATGGCACATGCCATTATAAATATTACGTGAAGTGTCGTAATTAGTCAAAAAATACAATATCCACAGCAAAAAATGTATTCAATAATAAATTTATAAAATTCCCAGACCGGCAATCAACAAAACACTCGAACAATATGTCAATTAGGGTAGCAAAGAGATTTTCTGATTTATGACCTTGGTCCTATTATAATTACATTATGTTAATTGCAGTGAGGCCGTATCAATACTCTTGAGCACTATTTATTTGAATACAAATTTTTGCAATATTCATTCACTAAAAGATTATAGAAAGAAATTGATTTCCCCCAAATTATTATCTGTATTGTTTAATTTGTATTCGTGGTATTTTAACCATCATTTTGAATCATTGATAAAATTTGCTTCATCAAGAGAAAACTCACAAAATATGTTTACTAACGTCCATTTCAATTTGTGAAGCAAGAATTGGAAATGTAATATTGCAGAAAATAGATTCAGCTAATAACACGCATTGCGACAGGTATTGGGTTTCCGGAATGGCTATCTCTGGTGACGATTATTCGTGGAGAACATTCTCAACGCAAAGAAAATAATCAGTTAGGAAATTATAGCTCCGTAATGCCACTTGGCAAATGTAACTAGTGTAATTTATTGTGGCGCTGGAAACTGACTGATCTTATACGGTTTGGTTTAGACCAAATATTTATTATAAGATAAGCGTTTTGAATCTCCAAGTTAAAATTTTACAGAAAACTAAAATCGTACTAACATTTTAATACAATATAGTTCATCTGGTGGGTCATTCTCACACTGCTGGGCAAAAAAAAAGTGGGCAAACAATTATTATCGACGTCATCAACGTCATTCTCGACTTATTTCATCCAACTTTCCCTAATCCGAGAAAAAGTGGATATGACTCGAACGAAAATATGGATGAATAGAAAACTTTAGGCGCAAAAGCTTACTATAAAAGCGTAGGTTGGTTCATTGTAAAATAATCGTAAAACTATTTTTTGGTAGACATTAGGAACAATATACAAATAGCATATAGTTCAGTTTTATTCTTTACAATGTTGTTACGGTTCTGTTAAGCAAGCTTAGCTAAGGTTAGATTAGTTTATGTTAGGTTAGGTTACACATATCTTTGATCTTGATCTTTGAAATCCGACGGAAATATGGAGGTTTGAGAAAAGCACGATGTATCCCATATATGAAACTACTGCGTATGCGTGGGCTGATTAAAATAATAGACATGAAAATTTTAAATATTTTTTTCTAATTCTATAATTAAGGTTTAAAACTGGCTTTGGAATAACTCTAATGAGCTATCACAAACAAACCGAAGTAGTAAATTCTCCAGTTCGATATTTTGGTACTGAGAGGGTTAGGATATGCAAGGTTATGTTATGTTAGGTTATATTAGGTTTAAATGTTGCCAAATACTTACAAAAAGTAATAGAGACTAAGGAGAAAGACGAAGGAAGTAACTGAAGGAAGTGGAGAAAGTCAGAGCTTGACGAAGTAATACGAATGCAGTTCGTTTCTGCTCATTTAGAAATAAGAAGAGGTTTTAGTAGGTGTAAATACTTAGTTCCTTCACTTAGGAGGGAGGAGTCACCCAAACCCTCCGTGGAAAAAGGGTTCATAAATGTATTTCCGGGTAACAAAAAAATATTACGTTCATTAGGTTATGCTCCATTTTTTGTATGTTTGGGTAGATGGATTTATACCGAGTGATCATTTAAATTTTTAGCTCGAGTTATTCATGGAAATTTTCGCAGCCAATAAGATAGGCGAGATTGGTAATTTCGCTATTCTTATTGGCTGCGAAAATTTCCATGGATAACTAGAGCTGAAAGTAAATGATCACTCGCTATAATGGCACCTCGTGACGATAATATATAAGCACTCTAAATGGCTTTAATGCAATTTAAACGTTGCAAACGAAATGAATAATTAGTTTAATATAATAATACTTGTATTTATAATCGTAATTGATTCATTCAGCACATTTTAGTTGCATACTGAAGTAACATAACATTTTCGAAAAGATTTTATGTACTTTATTTTCCATAACTATGTTTATATTTGGTTTCATTAAGAAAATCGCCAAGTCTTGTACTCTGTCAACTCGTTTTAAGCATCATTAACTTTCCTAACATAATAATGAGTGCATTACTAAAATGCTAATTACTAGAGCTGATAAATCCCATATTTTTCAATTAAAAACGTAGTTAAGCACAAATACTATTTTTTGCTAATACCTGTATGTAACCATGTATTAATTTAATGTACGAAAATTGTGACACTAAATTATCATGATGTCGGAAATCCGAGAAATAATTATCATTGTTTCGAGTAGCTTTAATTTCGAAATTATTATAGCCTCGGTACCTCCATTATTTTTCACTATATAAACCCAGCTGAGTTCAGTATTCAAATCATAATCCAGTATCGTGTAAATCAAAGCACATTGAAGCATAATGAAGTTCATCTTGGTGGCTGTGTTTGTCGGTTGTATTGCCGCAGCAATTGTAAGTACTGAATTTCAAACAAACTTCAGTTTTGCACGCATTTCCCCGCAATTTTTTTTTTATCAAAATCTATTTAAGGTTATTTCCGTTTAACACACATTTTTGATTCGTGATACATCAAATTACAAAAATATTTTATGATATATTTAGTAATTTAAAAAAATAGATTAAAATGTTCAATAAAAAACTAACGAAACTTATATTCCGATGACTGAATTACCATTTCATGGAAATTTTGTTGACTGAATGCTTAATGAAAAAATGTTTGTAGTACATTACAGTATCTATAATATGATTGTAAATACAATATACAGTTATAACAAATAAAATACTTGTTCTCAATGCAACGCACTGCAATGCATGCAGTTATACAGTTATTGTTTAAAATGGAGCATGTGCTTGGTGACATATTTGAAAATTCTTGTAATTAAAATATACTGCCTAAGTATTTTAAAAGTATAAATCCTGCTTAAATGTATCTTCATCAATTGAACTGTAGTTTAAATTTTTATATTATTTACAAATTTAGGGAGATGCCGATGAGCATGATGCAAAATTCAAGCAATTTGTGGATGCCTGCCGTACTGAAACTGGAGTTGATGAAGAGGTCTGCAAAAAAGCCAAGGATGGAGAATTCGACGACCCAAAGCTGCCGGAATTCTTCTTTTGCGTTTTCAAGAAAATGGGATATTTGAACGACGCCGGTGAATACCAAGTCGATGCTATTAAGGAAGGACTCGCTGAAAAATTCGATGAAAATGTCGCCAATAGTTTAGCCGATGAGTGCACCAAAGAGCCAAAGGGAAGCGGCCCGGAAAAGGCTTTGAATATGGCTAAATGCTACCACGAAAATGTCCCCAAAGAGTGATAATTTGATTGTATATCTCGATGTTATAAATGTTGTCGTCTATAATGCTGTTTCAATAGTTAAGTTATAATAAAGTGTGCAATAATACTACATACTGTTTTTGTTGTTCCCATAATGTGTTGTCTCCGATTTTTAATATTATGAAAGTGCGACCAAAAGTAATAATTTTGCTATATCTTGTACATATTACATAGAAAGCAATTATCCTAGTGATCCTTATCCTGTGTAATGATATTTATGTTAATTTTAATGCAAATATCAGTTACTACGCCACATTATACAATATTAAATATATATTTTTTTTAATATTGCGATGCCTGCCAATTTTAAAATATTAATATGCCAGCCATTATTACTTACATATAATTATGAATGTTTGTCTTTTGTTATCCATATGATTATTTCTGCGATCAAATTATCAATAAAAAGTATAATTAAAGTTATACCATATTGCATTGATCAAATACCATATAGAAGTATACCATATACCAGTTATACCATACTGCACCAAATATTTTGTATGTTTCACTAATATTTAATTCATTACATATTTTTTAAATTTCCCTAACTTATATATTATGAACAAATTATGGTTTTCCCCAGTTTTGTTTATTCATTAGTAAATTGGTGATGATTGAATTATTGTCAATGTAAACTGTTAATAAAATTTGCTATACGATAAAAAAAATGTTTGCTGTTACATTACATTCATTATAATTTGTGAAAGTATAACTTAATAATAAAGCCCTTATTGGCGGCGGTACAAGGCAGCCCGCCTTGTTTCTTTACAAATTGTTTGGCTTACCTAATTATTATTATAATATCAGTATACTCTATCGCTGGGTTCAAATTTTTACTGACAATTAAATTCATACACTAAAAATCCCATAAGCAATGGTGTTTTTGTCATCATGACAGCGAAAAAGTTTGCCCTAACTTTTCCAGCGACAAAACGGAACCTAACGTATGAAACCATCTAATTCAAGTAGGTTTGCATCATCGATCTCTAGCAACCCTGGCATGACAACAAATATTGTAAACATTTTTTTCTCAAACTTACGTTGTCAGAAAAGTATCTAATCTGTGAAAATGTCGCGATTTGGAGAGTCTTGGATTGGAGAAATTGAAAAAGCCATCAACAATAATGTGCCTCGCTATACTGTGAATTCAACTGCGTCAATTTGGCGACAATTTTCATATACTGAAAACAGGTACTACCACCACTCAAAATACCAACATGCGGCAAACTATTAACAAAAGACACGAAAGTTCTGAAAATCAAGTTGTTTATAAGAATTGTGTTTATAACAATTGTACTTTTCCGTTAAATTCTTTAAACTAATTTTCACCTTATTTGTTAATTTAGTGATTTAGGTATTCATTAAATTGTCTTACCGAATTACTCTCAAGCCTTTTTTTTGGTCGAAGAAAACATGATATTTATATTTGAGTAACTCAAAAAAGTGCCAGAAAAAAATTTTTCAAAGGCAGTTTTTATTCGTAAAATTGCCAGGCTACAAAATTCTCATTGAAATGTCAAGTTTACTTCGACAAGAAAAAGCTCTCGTGTAATTATAAGTGAAAAATAATGCAAGTACATTTTAGTACATCATACTCTATCTTATTAATCATTCTTAAATGTCTACCCCCAAAACATGACAATCAATTATCGACGTACCAATTTTTCTCTAATCCAAGAAAATGTAGCTCAAGATAAGTTATTGCAAAGTCTTTGATCTAAACCAAATGGCACTCACACAAATACCTTTATTTAGTGGTGATGAAGGTACAATTTGAACTATTTTGTATCCATCCGACTTCATGTCGAAATAATTCAGAAATGCAAAGTATGTCCCGTTAGTTCCCACACGTACTTACCTATAAACATTCTACGTGGTGTAAAATCTTATTTATATGTAAATTTGTCTATTCTATCTCCAGAATAAGTATAAGTGTATGGTTGCAATGGGACACAAGAGGGTGTCGGAGTGGGTGTTTACATTTATATCGGGGTGGGGTATAATTTTCGCAAATTAAATGTGGGCGGGGTTTATTACTCTTGACTAATTTTTAACATTAATAGTTGTAATGTGTGAAGGGTGGGCAATAATTAGTGAAATTAATGCGCCAGATGTGATTGGTTATTGAAATTTTGGAATGTTGGTTGATTACTGATCAGTATAACAAATAACTCGGATGCATGAAGATCAATAATTGATATATTTTGTACATTTACATAATTTTTCTTTCATCATGTATTCGTAGATAATGATAATAGTAATATTAGTTCTTCACTTTTTGGTATCAGTTAATATTTCTGATCCTCTTTCTACTTTCTGAGGTTATTGAAATTAGAATATTAATTGGTGGCAAGGAGTAAAAGATCACAGACTGAGAGCCTAATGAAGGGGAATAATTGTTACTACCGATAGCTTGGTATGCCTCATGGTGTTTTGAAACAAAACATCGCGTTTTGTATGCACAAACTAAAATATATGCGATAATTCGTTTGAGTAGTGAACTGAAAAAAATGCTATTATATTTTTTTGTAAATCGGTTGTTGATTATTGATCGGATTAAAAATCGGTAACTATTAATTAATATAGGTTTATCGTATTTATTATTATTATTAATATTATTATAATGTTAATATTATCGGTTTATTATAGTATTTATTTTATACAAATTTTTTGCAAATGATACGAATAGTTTTATAACCATTATAGTTTCTTTCTTAAACTATAGAAATTTTGAACAATTTTTGAAAAAATCTACCTAGTTTTTAGTAACCCCGAGGCCATTTAAACCATCAGATATTTCTTCACAACTTTACCCATAGATGAGAGGACTAACTCTCATAATGCGACATGAACACACACATGAATATAAAATTTCTCTGATGTATTCTTAAAATATAAAACTTTTTAACAATTTTTGAAAAATATCTCTTGTTAGAATCTATTTCGCTTCCAATCTGCATGATTAATTCAACAATAGAAATATTGAAGAATATTTGAAAAATATCTGGTTTTAGAATGTATGTCGCTTCCAATCGATATGAGGGTAATTAAACCACCAGATAGTTGTTCGCAACTTTGTCTGTCGATGAAAAGCTTGGCCCTCATGTAATGTTATTTTGTAACTATAAAAAATATCTGCTATTAGAATCTACTTCGTTTCGAATCTACATGAGGCCATTTAAACCATGAGATAATTGTTCGCAACTTTGTCTGTCGATGAAAAGCCTGGCCCTCATGTAATGTTATTTTGTAACAATAGAAATTTTGAACAATTTTTGAAAAATATCTGCTATTAGAATCTACTTCGTTTCGAATTTACACGAGGACATTTAAACCATCAGATAACTGTTCGCAACTTTATCTATGGATGAAAAGATTGGCCCTCATATAATAATAGCGACATGAACACACATGAATGTAAAATTTCTCCGTTGTATTCTTAAACTACAGAAATTTTGAACAATATTTGAAAAATATTTACTATTGTCCATAGAAACTACCACGTGTCTATTATCCATGAGGGCATTTAAGCCTTCGGATATTTCTTCGCGACTTTTTCTGTAGATAAAAAGATTGGCCCTCATATAATAATAGCGACATGAAGACACATGAATATAAAACTTCTCCGATATATTCTTAAACTATAAATATTTTTAACAATTTTAAAAAAAGTTCTGCTATTAGAATCTATTTTGTTTTCAATCTTCATGAGACCATTTAAGTCTCAACTTTTCCCAATTCTTCCCAATTCCTCTCAAATTTCCAATTTCACAATTGTTCACAACTTTATCTGTGCATGAAAAGACTAGCCCTCATATAATACTAGCGACATGCAAATAGATATATATATATATATATATATATATATATATATATATATATATATATATTTATTTCAAGAGATTATTACAAAATAACAATAAATTGAAACATGTCAAAGATAATAATGTAGTGGTTGTATACTTCACAGTATTATAATCCTAATAGATATTACAGTGTTAGGTTATTAAAAATAATTAAAATTAGATTACAATTATTAGTAAGCACTAAACCAGCACCATACCAGTAAGCACCATATTTTGGTGATTACATTTATACTAAATATATACCTTATATTTTTATTTATTTCTATATTTTATATTTACTCTATTTTTGTATGCAACAATTGGTTTACGACTAAATTCGTAATTATCGTAAGTTTGACAAAGTTTCAGAGCATCTAATTTTGTTCATTTATTCCAAAAAGAACTAAAACTAGTGCTCACATGTATTATTTAATTATGTGTATTCTTCACAAGATGTATTAATATGAAAGTAATTATAGATAAAGAGATTTTTTTTTCACGTGCGTTGATTACTTTAAGTAGTCTAGGCAGTTTCTTATAAAAGTATAACCAGTTCATCGTTAAATAATTGGAATACGTTTTTTTTTGTTAGTTAGTAATTTTTTTTTTTTATTACTTCCCAGTTTATTTACAATCTGTACATATAGAACAATAGGTAAATTTTTTGACAATTGTTGGATAACATGTTGATATTTACCCAGTGGCAAATATCATTATGAAATAAACTTAGATAACACTTTTACATCTTTTAAGCCTTCGCTGATGTGTTGGTTTCAGCAGTGCCGGTGCAAGTTGATTTGGGTGAGAATTTATTCGTGTAGTGTATTTTGCTGTGTAGTTGATAATTTCGTCCTTCACACGAGGAATCCGAAGATCTTGACGTATTTGTTCATTTGGAACAAACCATGGGGCGTTCACAATCCCTCTTAGCAGTTTGGCTTGGAATCTTTCTAGGATTTCGATGTTTGAGTTCGATGCCGAACCCCATAGCTGGATCCCGTATGTTCAAATAGGCTTCAGCGTGGTTTTGTAGATTAACAGTTTGTTTTCTAGGGACAGTTTTGACATTCTACCTAGGAGCCAGTACATTTTTGTGGCTTTCAGATTTAGTTGGCTTCAGTTTTAGTTAGTAATAACATACAAATTTCACATAGTTCCGTTAAGAGCAATTACCAATCGGTTTTAGTAAAAAACCTTATCTGTACTACATAAATATGATAAGATTCATAACAAATGTCACTGTTCAAAATTTCCTGGAAATTTTATATTTGAATGGATAATATATCTTTATTGGTGTTATTAACAATAAGTTTTACACAGGATGTGCAAAGTGTAACGAAATCTCAATTTTTGCAAATTAAATGATTTTTGATGATGATTACGTGAAGAATTTTGAAGAATTATTTTTGAGCAATTTGGCAGAACTCACATCTGAGAAAAGAGATGCACTCACGGAAAAATGTATCTAGATTAAATTAATTTATGGTAAAAATGGAAACCGAAATTTAATTCAAGAAGACGAACTATGACCTAAGCTTTAAAAAATTGGTCGTCCATATTATTACTGTATAAACCTTTCCAATATGTACGGAAAATAAATTTCCTCTATTTCTGTAGCCTAAGCTAACCTAATCTCGGTTTTAAGGTGAAGGGTGGTCTACTAAACTCTTCTGTTCCCATAGTTTTGCTATAAATGCTCAGATAGTTCCACTCGAAATATTTAAATAACAACGAATTTAAGTGTGTACACTAATTTAGATTTTAAATTATTTTGTACTCCAATGTTTTATTGAGGTATCGATGGATATTTAGAAAACACAAGTTTTGTTCTATTTTATTATTATACAATTTATTTTATCATTACTGTATCCGAATCGAATTACATTCAACTAAGCAAAAAATAATAGTAATTTATGATACAAGTGCATAAGGGAGCTTGTCAAGCACGCTCACCGGACGTCAGTGCACGACGCAAAGCGAAGTGATTTTAACGGCGCAGAGCTTGAAAGTCCCTTATGCACGCGTATCATTCGTTATTATTTATTACACCTGAACCACAATTTGGAAATAGAGATTTAAGAGAAAATAAGAAATATTTAGATTTATTTTACAAGGTAGGTAAGTAGTGCAAGTATGCGGGTTCTGGACCATTTTTTTATCAGAATTTAAATAGAGCTCTAAATTTACTCTTCCACAATTTTGTTTTTTGTTGACAGCTGAGTACGGCAGAGTGTTGACGATGTGGGAGGGTACGGGAGGGTGCAGGTGGTGTACGCTCCGCCAACACCGCCGACGCCGCACACCGTCAACGCTGTCAATGCTGTCACCGCCACCGCCGCACCCTCCCGCACCCTCCCGAACCCATCAGTAAACAAAAAATAAAATGGCGGAAAAATGAATTTGGACCTCAATGTTAATTTTTATGGGAATGGTCGCAGACTCCGCATACTTGCACTACTTTGGTACGCGCTAATGTAATTTTTAATAGTTAACATGGAGAGGGTTTGCAATTGTTCCATCAATGTCATCTGCGGTAGACATCATTGTCATCAACGAAATTCTGAAGGTTGAAACTGCTAGTTTCCAAATAACAAATAATACGGAGTATGAAGCATCTGGTTTCTCATTTTCGGATTTACAGCAATAGTAAATGTAGATAAAATATTTATATCAATGAAAATTAGTACTGCTTGACGTTTTTGGTCGGCAAAGTTGGTCAATAAATCTGTTGTTACTAAGCAACTGTAAAACACGCCATGCTAGAAAAACGGATTTTCGCACGGTTTATAGTTTAATAACCAAAGATTATGATGCAAAAATACATTTAGTATACTTCTATATGAAATATGTACACGTTACAAATTATTCTAAAATTAACTTTTCCTATTTTATTTTGTTAGTGAAGCCGTTGTAGATTTATTACATTAAATACTTACCAAAAATGATTTGTTTAAAAAAATCTATTTTTAAGTAAAATTGTGTCATGTTAAAAAAATTATAATGAAATTAGTTTCAGTGATTACATAATATGAAAAATATTATTTACTTGTATGGTTTATTCAATATAAAGCATAGAATTTTAGGGAAAATTTTTGGAACCTGCTCATGAATTTTTCATAAAATTCGTATTCAAAGCTAAGTTAATCATTTTATTTGTACATATCCTGAGCTAAAGTATTAAACCTATGACTGTAAATTAGATGTCAGTGATTAAAATTATAACTAATTTCTTACGAGTTAAGTGTTTATTGATTCAAAATTTATAACCACAGATATGTTATAATAAATATTATTTATTCTATTATTATCGTTATTAATTTAATTGTTATTACTAGTAACTAGTAAAAAAAACAGCTAATAATTAAATATGTGTAGTTAATTGCTGATTGATAAGCATATATTTTGATTATTCAATAACAACTGGTACATTTCATTTTGATTTTAATTTTATTCATATTAATGACACTTATAACAGGTTTGTTATAAAAAATAGGGCACGAATAGCTAGGAGAAAACTCTTGGGGTTGTTGGGGATAATATTAATCATTTATTTTATTTATTATTGAGGAACAGCGATACATTTAATATCCATTGATGGATTATTGATTTCAAATGTGGCTTAGCGTTAATTCATGAACCCATATAATGAAATCACGTTCAGATTTTTGTATTGTTTTCTAGATAAATGTATAAAGAAAATGTATACATTTTATACAAGATAAGATTATATCTTTGAAGAAGCGACAAAATATTGATGAAATATAATGATATAATTTAATGCTTTAAAGTCTTTGACCCTTTTCTACACCTAATAATAAAACGTTTCAAATTTAATTTAAAACAGAATAATCAACAGCCAAAAATATGTTATTTAAATTTAAAAAAATAAAATGCAAGAGAAATATGCCAGTAGGTTATTTAGTGATAATAATCATTTTTCGGTCATATGCTTTATTAATTTGCCAATTTAATGTACGAAAATTACAGTAATGAATTACCATAATGTAGTGAATCCCTGAAATAATTATCATTGTTTCGAGTAGCTTTAATTTTAAAATTAATATAGCCTCGACTTCTCTATTATTTTCCACTATATAAGCATAGTCTACTGCAATATTGGAGTCATATTCTACAGTGGTGTAAATCAAAGCACAATGAAGTTCATTTTGATAGCTGTATTCGTCGGTTGTATTGCTGCAGCAATTGTAAGTTTTAAAATCAATATTAAAATATTTTTAGTGCAGAGTTGTAACTCTTCACATATATACAGTGTGTTCTATAAAAGGGCCCAAGAGTAGGACTTCATTTGTTATTTAATCATCAACAAACCATATATATTAGTAAATGGGACGTCTCAGTTTCAAGTTGGTGTAAAAGAAACTTTTTTCAGCACTTCCATTATTTGATTTGTCGTCACCGACAATTTTTTAAATGGCTCGTTATAATTTTTTAGGCGTATTCTTGTAGAGCATTTTAAGTACTTTTCGTTACTTTTCGTCGTCGGCCTGAATTTTTGGTGTTGTTATACTATGAAATTTTTACAAAAAGTGAAAGAAACTGATTTGAGTATTGAACAATTTGAAATAGTAGGTCATATTTTCGCATATTTTCAAAATTATGACATGTCATCGTTAACCAAATATTAGTTGAAATATATCATTTATATGATATACCATTTATTCATTTATTTGATATTTTTTATACATGAAAAAATAAATCAAAATGTAATCAATTACTTATATCCAAAATACTAAGGAAATGTCATCGTTAAATAATATATATTTCAGTTAAAAAAATTCATATTTAGGGTAATAAATGATTAGAATGTAATATTTACAATTATTTTTAAAATACAGAAGGTCGTGTTATCGTAAAATAAAGATAGGTAATGTGGGAAGCTAATTATTATTATTTTAATGTGTACTTCCGGATATAACAATATTTGATATAATTATATCATTGTTATCATATAATGATAAAATGATAATAATGATAAAAGATCTCATTTCAAATAATGCAATTTTTATCAGAAATTATAAATTGCATGACAGGTTGAGATATTAGTATGTATTAATAAGTTACTTAGAGATTTGTAGTAGTTCAGATTAAACGAATGAAATTATTATGTATTTATAAGTTATTTATAGAAGTTTATAGAAGTTTAGATTAAACGAATATGAATCTATGGTAATTTTTTTATAAATATCGTTTTTTTTTGCATTTCTGGCACCATTTTATTGATCTCTGTGGTTATTTAATGACAACCTGATATACTGCTGTAGCTGATTATCCCAATGCTGGAGCGATTACATAAAACAAGAAATCTTGTTTACATTTATTTTCGCTTCATTCATATCAAGTCAATTTTATTTTTTAATTTCTGTTTCATTGCACGTGAACATTTAATGTGCACTTGTAATAGAACAGCATTGAAAAATTCCAGGGCGTCCTTTTAACACTTTTTTTTAATGTAATTAGAAACAAATAGTTTGTTTGTAAAAAAATCTATCGAGCATTTAAAAAAATTAAATATATGTAACATTTCTCGCAGTCAATACCGTTGTATTTGTTTTTGTTTTATAATGAATTGCATTTTCAGAATAAAACAAACATTGTCAAGCATATGAAAAAAATTAAATCCTACTTAAAATTTGGTTATCAGTACTATTGACTAAGTAACTATTGACTGTTTTTATTTAAAAAAAATATGATATGCAGAAACTAGCAACAGTCGTAATCAGTACTGTTGTAGTTTGTTTTTTTTATAACTATTTCATTTATAGCATAAAACGATTTTTTTAAACGTTTCAAACATTAAACCCTGCCAACATTTCTCTTATGTAAGTAACATATCGTTTTGTTTTTGTAAAAATTCCATTGTCAGAATTTGACAAAAGTATTTCAAAAGATGTATCTCTTCTTAAAAGTATCTTCATCAGTACCAATGAATATGCTTTTTTTAAATTTATAAACTTGAATTTAGGGAGACGCAGAGGAGCACGATGCTAAATTCCAGAAATGCGTGGATGAGTGCCGTGAGGAGACTGGTGTCGATGAAGAAGTGTGCAAGAAAGCTATGGAAGGAGAACTCGACGACCCAAAACTTCCCGAAATGTTCTTCTGCGTTTTCAAGAAAATGGGATATTTGAACGACGCCGGTGAATACCAAGTCGATGCTATCAAGGAAGGACTCGCTGAAAAATTCGACGATGCTGTGGCCAAAAGTTTAACTGAAGAATGCACCAAGGAGCCACATGGTACAGGACCTGAAAGCGCTTTGAGTATGGCTAAGTGTTACCACAAAAATGCGCCGAAAGAGTAATATGTGTACTGTTTTATTCCTGAATGCTATAAATGATGTCGTCCCTTGTCTAAATAATTAAGCTATAATAAATCGTGCAATAATACTAAATAAATGTATTTGATATACCCAATTAATATTTCTTTAAAAAAAAGATTATTCATAACTTTTGAAATGCAAGATTAAAGCATAGTAATAATATCGCGAAAAAAGTAGTACCAATGATTGTTTATTGCCAGTAAAAATAATATATATATATATATATATACCGGGCTTTTTTTTCGTTTTTACACATATGATTGACAATGTATAACTGGTTGCCTGCATCACCCGCAAGGAATTTCCTATGTGTAATTCTAAAAAAAAAATAATCAACTCATTAACGGCGTCGGTGCAGGCAACCTGTCAATTTTGGCATATATTACACAGAGAGGTTATGTTTTTATTCAAGACAATACAAGAGAGTATTCGTAATGTATCAAGATCAGCTAATATGTCAACAAATGATTATTTTCTTTGGGGTTACCTGAAAAGTAAAATTTTTAATGACGTACAAATACATAACGTAGATGAATTGAAAGGCCGTATACGTACTGCATGTAATGGCATAAATCCACAATACATTACGAATACTCTGCGTGTCTTCAAAAACCCTGTCGTGTATTGCCTTGAATAAAAACATAACCACTATGTGTAACATATGCCAAAATTGACAGGTTGCTTGCACGGACGCCGCTAATGAGTTGATTTTTTTTTTTTTAGAATTATACATAGGAAATTCCTTACGAGTAGATGCAGACAACCAGTTATACATTGTCCATCATATGTGTAATAAGAAAAAAAAGCCCGGTATATCTTATATATAATCATTATTGGGCTATCGACGCCATGGGGTCTTTCCGCCTTAATAATAATAATAACGTATATTCTCTGATAAACCTGCGTACAGATGTAGGTGTGACAATAAGAGCATAATGTACATCGAACAAATTATCCGAGTCAAAAATACATGATACAAAAAAATAGAAAATATTGGTAATATGTAGCTGAAATGTGGGCTCTGATTATTTCATCATCAAAAAATTCATAAGGCAAATCTTAAAAATATCGATAAAGTAGTGTGATTATATATCTCTAGTTTGGCTTAGTACGCCCTTGTGGCTCTGGTTAATCAACAGCAGGTTCGGCTAAAGCCCAAAACAATATTGTAACTGCTCAGTTTGTATAGAATTTTGAACAATTTTAGTATGTAGCTTCAAAGATTTTTTTCAATATTTCAATGAAAAGGGGCAATTTCTCAAAAATAACTCGACTGATTTACCTGGGCCAAGAACTTAACAACTTGCAATTTGCTTATAAGGCCCTCCTGCCAAAACGTTTGGGAACCACTGCTTTATGGCACGAATACAATATAGTGTTTTCCAGATTCATACAGTCATTCCATTCTAGGTGCATTTTGGAAATATAATTTAGTATTTCGCTAGAAATGAATAATAACGTTATTTACCGACTTGCTATAAATAATAGCATAATTAAAATTCTACACCTCTGTTATAAAATTAAATACCTTGCATTGGTCGGACACAATTATTAATTACGCTGCTCACCTATTTATATAAAATTACGTTTAATTGCAGTATTGCATGTCGAAGCCGGCAGAAAAATAAGATTAAACATGTTATTTTGATTAAGTGGCATGGCACTTTTCATGGAGATACGCTCTTGACCTTGTTGCTGTAATTATATTTTATCAACAATGCAAAATTGCATCGAGAATATGATAAAGTAAATTAAATACATGAGTTATTGTAGTTTCATGTTTCTAATTTGATTAGGTAGAAAAGTATTGAACGTTTCCGTATAATACTTGCAGTATTAGTTTAATTTAATATGAGGTAGACAAAGTGAGGCTCATTTACACTGATTTGCCAAAACTGACTTACAATATTATTATCAGTAATTAAAAAGTGTTTAATTAAGTTTAAGGTTTTATCCATAAATTACCAGTTATATATTTAAGGTTGTTATATTATTATTTAGGACTTACTGGCAAAAAAAAGATTTTTATTTTATCTTATGATTTATTCATTTAATTTCGCCTGACTAGTTTCGGTTATATACAACCATCATCAGAGGCATGTATTCAATGTACATACATCTTGAATTCACTTGAAATGTAATTTTAAAATTTGATGTATCTCGAAATATATATACAAAATAAAATAATAATATAACAACCTTAAAAAGTGTTGTTACAAAATCAATATCCCCAATTATCATTACCAATATTGCAAACTATGCTAATGTAAACAAGATACATTGCTGATCAAAGCCGGCGGTGCAATGATTGTGTGGACTCGTTACCATTAAATCTTTATTACATCCTCCAATCCCGCATAAATTTTCATCTTTAAGAAAGCAGATAAAACTCCACAAAATAATCCCGTGTCTTCTCTTCACTGCAAAAAATGTGTACGAAGGAGCTTAAGGAGGCCCCTCAGACGACACCTTCAGGATGATTTATCATGCGACTTACCTTATTGTGTGACGCTCTGAACGAAATTTATGGACGCCCCGGTCTCTGAAATTAAATTCGCTCTGTTATAATCAGGAATCATTAGAATGAAGTCATTAATCTTATTTAATTAGCCTTTGCAAGTGGTGGCGATCAATTTGCGATAAGAGTTAGCCGCGGATTAATGTTGTAATCCGATTTTCAAAACACATTACAAACAAGTTATTCAAGATTTTTATATACAGTGTGCGTCAAAAGTAATATATTAAATATTCCATCAAGGTTTCTTTTAAAAATGAAATCATGATCAGGATAACTATTATTTTTGAAATGTATATAATTTTCTATGCCTCAAATAGTTTACATGGTTTTATATGAAGCTTATTATAAATTGTGATCAGTCTGTATTTTGATATTACAGCAAATAAATTTTCCTCAAAGCTCGGTACACTTATTTATTAGTATTAAATATGAAGATTTGAAGATATGAAGACTTATATTATTTTTCGTACTTTTGTTGTTACATGCCAGTAGATAATTATGCAATAGTTTTATTTATTGCAAATACGAGACTGACTTTGTGAGTCATTTTTGTTTTAGGTAAACTTAGGCGAAAGTGATGAAGACAATACAAGAAGAGAATGTCATCTTGTGAATTAGAACATTGAAAATTGAAAATATGATGAGGCATTTTGGAAATGGAATTCTCTATTATCATAAACTGCCCAAATACCACTTATTTATATTCTGTATATATTTCGATTAAGGGCACGTAAATGGCGAAGGAGTGTATAATTTTGAATCAGTAGTTTAATTATTCATCGGGAAATTTGGACGAACACTGGACCAAAGGCGTGCAATTGATTGTAACATTGCATAAGTGTGTTGATAAGTATGGAGCAGCTTTCAATATGTTTAAATGTTACGACGAGAAAGCACCATTTTGCTATAATTGCCATAATTTAGTAACTGCTAAGTTTTTTCTTAAAAATATATTGTGTTTAAATCTAAATATACATTTTAAATAACAAAAATATTATACGGTAATTTACTATGTTTGATCCTAGATGATATCTCAAGAAGTTACAGCTAAGTTGTTACAGTAAACGCTGAATCTAAAAACTTCAAATTAAGGTGTAATAATAATAATAACAAAAAATAATATTTATTAGCAGAAAAGCTACATAATATACAACATGGCAACAAACAACACAACGTGTTGTATATGTAAAATACAATGTACTGCGTATGCATCATAATGCAGATACCTCTACAATTTTAAGTAGCAAAGAAAATAATATTATTGAATATGGAACCACCTAAAAAATTACAAAATTTAAGACTTCACAGTCTCTAATCATTTTTCGATATAGTGAGTGTTGTATCAAATATCGAGTGTAGTTGGATCTTAGAATGAATCTTAACGAATACAAAAATTTAGTAAAAAATTCTTTTTAAATAAAAAAAATATATATAATAATATCTTTTCTCTAAACTTTTCGATATTATAAATTTGCATTTTTTCCAGATCACGAGAAGTCATGCCTTTATTCCTGTTTCCATTGTAATCAGAATTTAAAACTAATTATAATACTTGTCTAAGAATTATATTTAAACTATTCTCAAGAATGAAAATTAAATGAAATTATGCCAAGGATGCTATTTTAAAGATTCTGAAAAATACCGAAAGTGAAATCTTGAATAAGTCTGAACGAAGACGAATCGGACGTATCTTCATATACTCTAATTTTTCTAAACTGGCGTTCTCGTCATCAAAATAATAATCATAATGATGATGATACTATTTTACAAGGTTGCCAGCTGTCCTGGGTATTTAAAAATGGCTGCAATCAGCTGTTGCGCCCGTGCAATCTTGTGCGATAGTGCGCGGTTTGTATCAAAATTGTCGACTTCTCTGCCGTTTATCGTACAGATATCAATCTTGTGGCTATGGTTTAACATCAACAATGGCAAAATATGCATTGTAATATTAGATCAAATGTAACAAGTTAAACGTCAAAGAAGTTTGGTTATATACACATGTATGAGCATGTGTTTGTGAAAAAGATTTGGCATCGTTGCCGAAAAGATATCACGGCCGCCAACATAACATGAATTATTACATGATTGGCAGGCGAAAATTGTGTCCGCGGTTAATAAACCGATTACGTATTTTTAACCACCGGTGATCAGTGTTATGTAACAAATGATCCTCAGATTAATTTGGATTCTTAAACTATTGTTATGCATATTCTCGAAAACAATCACGTTGTTACGAAAAAACCTCATCACACAGCTGTTTGATGACGTGTACGCCAGTTTAGCAAAAACAGGGTATATTACAATTTTATGTTACGATACTACTACTTTTCATTTCCTACAGTTTGCATAGAGCTAATAAGTCACCCTGTATATGTAACCTCAATAATCTTGGGAAACTTTCAGAGCTTTTAAATAAACTTATATTATAAACTTCATGCAGAAATCAACGGCAAATAAATGTTTAGCCATTGTGCTAAGCGCAATTTATTTTTGCAAACTCTTGCGCAATATATACGAAAACAGGATATTCGGACTACATTGTAATTGACTTCATGTATTTAAATCTTTATAATCTAATACGTCCTTCATTACATATGTAGGTTTCGGTATTTAAGCTTAATTTAATAATGAAGTAATCACAATAATTACACTGCGCAAAACACGCATATATTTAACATTTGCAATAACGAATTCGTTAGCTATTCTATGTCACAGATATTTAGCGACAATTGTAAGTACCTGTAAATTAAAATAAATATTAGAATTATGAACACTGAAATAACTGTTTTTTTAAAATTGAATTTCAACTGAAACTGGAAATTCCGTATCCGAATTATGTGTGCATGTTGATGAATCCGACATGGATGAAGCAGGAAACCATAGGGCAAAATTTCAAAGCAACGGTAAGCAGTTATAGCAGCAGAAATAGTCCGTCGTTTAATAGACAAACTAAATTAAATTTGGGGTGTCAAACAAAATAATATAATACAATTGTGTTTACATTGTATTATCACCCATTTCTTTGTAATAAGTTATTTTTAATTAAAAATCTACTATACAGGGTGTTTACTAAACATGGCGCAAAAATACAATGGGTCATTCTTTGGCTCATTTTGATTACATTATGTCCTTTGTTGATTTTTGGAATATCGCTGTGTTTGGAAAATAGAAAGCGTTCAAGGCTTTCTAGAAAAACTTTTTTTTTGTTACTTAGTGCAGATACTGAAAATCAGTTTACACATGGCTGCCATTCGTTGTTAAGTACGTCTTGCTACTTGTCACTTTCTTGCTTTGTAGATTGATTGGTTTTAGTTGTCTTTGATAGTTAAAGTTTTGCAAGCAAAGGTCTCTACCATGAATTATACGAACGGCTAGATAACTGAGATGCATTTTATATGCCTAATGTAAACAAGTTAAGTGCTGGATGGTTGTGAACAGTGTACGTACGATTTCCCAATCGTCAGATTCCTGATAGAAAAATCTTATAAAGTAGGTATTCATTGACGTCTGAATGAAACAAGCACATTTAGTATAGGGAAACGAGAACAATCAGGAATAGCGGCCTGTATTCATCGTTACAACGATTGAGGTCAACTTATCTTCATACGCGATCATAACTCTAAAGTTAAGTTTCCATTAGACACCGGCGCGTAAGTTAGCACGATAGGTACCTACAATATAGCATTTAATAGCATAGCGTATACTACATAAGACTAAATATTACCGTTATCATCTGCAAAGGGGTTCAACCATTGCTGCCTGAAGACTACCCCAAAATAGTAAGAATTTGTGAATGGTTGCTAGAATGAAATGCTCAAAATTCCCGATTTTTAGCTGATGTTTTGGCCATTGATAAAGCTATTTTTCCGCTTAATGGAATAAGCAATCTACATAATATGCACGTTTGGGCAATTTAGACGTGCATATTATGTAGATTAGTTATTCCATTAGCCCTTAAATTAGATTACAACGGTTATCAGACACATTTCAGGACATGATAACGTGGTACCAGATACTTTATGACGTGTTACACTCAATGAAATTATAGTGTTTTCACTTGAAATTAAAAATGTACCTGCAATGAATGTTTATTACGGTCAAGGGTTCTCCATTGAATGGCGTGCTGCGAATAGGCCCTGGACTCTGTTCTCTTCCCATTACCCGTCATAAAATTCCGTTCGCACAATGGACCGCAATAAACACCCTTCGTAGGTAGATTTTCAATTTCAAGTAAAAACACTATACTAATTACAATTTAATTGAATTGATTAGAACAAAATCAAGATTTGGAACTTATGGCATTGTTAAAAAGTCATACTACATCTATATAATTAAAACTTGAAGCATTAATAACCAGTAATAAAAATTACGTACACGATAGCATAGGTATTCAACGACCGTACATACCGAAAATATTTGAATCACAGATTATGTTGAAGTTAGATTCTTTATCGCATCCAGGAATTAAAGTTACAAAACATCTGATATTTTGCTTGCGGTTTGAGTAGCCTAATATGAAAACTGTCATGTTTTGTAAATTCCTGTAATTCTTGCCAGAAAGTGAAAGTATTAGCAAGACATACCAAATAACCGATTCAAAAGTTCTCCCAATCGGTCAGGCGTTTTGGTTACGTTCATATTGACCTCTACCAATTGACAGAGGTAATCAATGCATGTCTTCCTCATGGAGAAAGTTCAGATAAATTATTGGATTCAAACACGTTTCCACTACTGCGCATCATCCGCAAACTAACGGATTGGTGGAAAATCTTAATAAACAGATAATTCGCTCTAAAGAGTTATCAAAACATCAATGACTGGTTAAACATTTTACCATTAATCTTATTGGGATTAAGGATCTATTGAATGGTACCGCTGTAGAATACACATATGGCACTAATATTCGTTTACCCAATGAATTCGTTAACGTATCACCATTGCTCTCAAATTTTAACACCACGGACACTTCTTTTATTGGAACACGTCGAGAGCCAGCCTGTCTCCGAGTGCACGCCGATATTACAAAGCTCGTTGTTTCATACCCAAGAATCGAACATTGATCACACGTTTTCGTTAGGATTAGCCTAATTAATACTAAGCGTAGATTAGAATACACTTATGATGGTCATTTTGATGTTGTCAAAAGGACACCTAGTTACGTTATAATCAATGACAAAGATGATTCCGTCACTATCGATCGTCGGAGACCAGCATTTTCTGACGCTAATATTTGATCACACTATGTTTTTTTCTTTTATTTTCTCTCCATCTCTTAATTCTTGTTGTTATTTTTACAAATTTTCCTTGTTTTCATATACCAGGGGAGGGTAATGTAGCGATAGCAATACGTTTTTTCACGTGGTTTAGAATTCTAACATTATTGTCGGTTCTGAAGATTGTTTATTTCTAGGTTGGAATTGCATATTTACGTTGTCCTCAGATTATTCGTTTAAAAATATTATTTTTCTATTTTGCGTTTAGAATAAGTCGATTCTAGAACCCAAATAATGTCATTTGAGTGTTAGAATAAGCAGTAAGTGTGCTAGAATAGACAAGTAAAATTTACTGCATTGATGTTGCTAGGGTAGCGTTGATGGTTGACGATGAACTGTCAACTGACATATGTCAAAAAAATTAATTTCACAGAGAACGGCAAATTAATAAAAACGAAGTTTAATTCAAATTATTATGGTGGAAAGTACAATTATTATACACATTAACAGTTACAAGCGATTTGTCTTGAGAATTTATAGTGACACCATGTAATTTTACCTGCCTAAATGTACGCCACATAAATGTCACCAACCACCGCAAAATCCCCTAGATTTAATTTTTTTATTTTTTTATTTAAAAAATAGTATGGTGCGGCAAAATAGAAAAAATAGTATAAAACACTCGTTGCAGAAGGTCCTTCAAGCACCCATTTGTTCCTCAACTCGCTGCTACGCAGCTCGTTCGGAATTTCAAATTCGTGCTTGAATAGATGCCTTCTGCAACTGGTATTTTAATATACTATTTTCTTTATATATCGTTACCATAACTATCAGAACTAACTCTTTTAAACAATTATCAAACTACTACCTAAATATACAATTCTAGCCTAGAAATTAATACATTTAGAACCGACCGAATCAGGTTAGAATTCTTAACTTAATTTAAAAACGCCACAAATGAAATCGTGTTTCTCCTAAAATAAAATTGCAAACCTTTTGAATACAAGTAATAGGACTGTGTGGAACATCTTGCAACATCAGTTGTTATGCTCAACGTATTCAGGCACTTATTCCTGCTGAGTTTCATTAACGTATTGAGTTTTGTCAGTAGTTTCTGCAAACATTGGTTAGGTCAGGTAGGGTTTGTTAGCTTCAACGACTGGCGCGAATTCTTTTTATCGATGAAGCAAAGTAGACATTTGTCAAGAAATTCAATGAATTTTCACAATAACCACATACTACGTTCTACTACGTAGTACGTGCTAAACAAAATCCACATGAAATAGAAGAAAACTGTTTTCAACTTCCATTTTCCTTGAACGATTGGGTTGGATTTCTGGGAACCTGGCTACTTGGACCGGTTTATCTACCAGGAAGGTTTACCGGTAAGGTGTATCGATTTATTTGGAACACACTGACTTACTATACCTTTTCAAGTTCAAATTGAGACCAATTAAGTTCAAATTGAGACCAATTAAATTCAAATTGAGACCAATCAATTTCAAATTGAGACTAATCAATTTCAAATTGAGACTAAACACAATCAAGTTGACACTAAACAATATCAACAGAGTAAACAAATAAAATGTATTATGATAACATAATTAATTAATACATGTCGCATTAAAAATGCCACTCTACATTAAAAAAACAGAAACAGTACATCTCAAGAAGCAGTTGTGTGCTGTTTATAATAATAATGGAGATTGAAAAACCCTTGCTAATACGATGGACATGATTCGGAAATAATCACTTACTTCGATTAAGTCCAGATAGCCTAATGTTAAACCCGATTGAGAATGCATGGCCATGAAATCTTGCGTGTAAGCAGATTTTGCTGTACAAATGCTACAAAGTTTGAATGGAGAAGGCAGGAATAATATAACACAGACAGAGTTAGCCTTCAAAGGTTGGAAAACATATTGATATAAAACAATTTATATAAACATTAATTTATATAAATTAATACATTTTATATAAAACATTAATGAAAACGTAAAAAAAATGATGTTTTCAATAATTGTGCGAAATTCGTGGCAGGTATCCAAAAATGTATTCCGGCTGGGTTAAACATGGAAGACATGTACTTTTAGTTTAGCAGTTTATTCCTTAGATTGTTTTAATCTTTGTTGTTGAATGTAAATATTTAATATTACATGAATGAATAAATTGTATTATAATAATATTTCGTTAATATACATGTTGATAATATTTTCAAATTGAAATTGTTTATTGTCAACTTGATTTTGATTAATCTCAATTTGAAATTGAAAATTTCATTTAGAAATTGTTATATCTCAAATTGAAAAATTAAATTCTCCAATTCTCAAAAAATCTCAAATTTGTTTCAATTCAATTTGAAATTGTTACTTCCTAAATTCAAATTGATTGGTCTCGTTTTGAACTTGAAGAGGTATAGTAAGTCAAGTGGCGTGGGATCCAAAAAAATCGATACACCTTACCGGTAAACCTTCCTGGTAGATAAATCGGTCCAACTAGCCAAGTTCCCAGAAATCCAACCCAATCGTTCAAGGAAAACTGAAGTTGAAAACAGTTTTCTTCTACTTCATGTGGATTTTGTTCAGCACGTACGTGGTTATTGTGAAAGTTGATTAATGAATTTCGTGCGAAATTTCTACTTTGCTTCATCGGTAAAAATAATTCGCGCCAGTCGTTGAAGGTAACTAACCAAACCTAACCTAGATCTGAGAGGCATTAATTAATAAACGACCGTTTTTGTCGAAAAATTTTCATCGCCTTCTATTTCTGAAACAAAGCGACATTCCGAAGATCATGAAATTACAAAAGATTCGTTAAATAAGCCAAAGAATAACACTTTGAATGATTGTCCCATATTTAGTAAACACTCTGTATACAGTATCTTTAGATGGGATACAATAGTTACACTAATGACCAACGGTGTGACTATCCTGGTTTTTGATCTTTGAGAAAAAATAGGTAATTCATAATATACACTCAGATGCAAAGAAACCGGGTCATTGGGTCATTGTTTACAAAAAACCCATTTTTTAAATTTTGATGTTGGTATAGTCCTTAGAATAAAAGTTTTAGTGTTCTACAATCAAAGAGACCATCATTATGTAGAAAAAAACAACATATGATACTTATCACTATATTTAATAAGCGAAAATAACATTTATAGGTATGCGTTTTCACTACCTATTACTCATTCGGCATTATGCAGAGAGGATCAAGGTGGCTACTGGGTTTTGACTTGTTTGTTTTCGATTAACTGTCATTTTCATTATTAATCTCTGTTAAGTTTATGTTGCAGAAATGATTTTTTTTCGTGTATACGTACATTATCGTTTTCGCTTATCAATGTTCATTAAATAAATAATAAGTACCATATGTTGCTTCTTTCTACATCCTGACCTTCTCTTTGATTGTAATTGTAAAACACTAAAAACTTTATTCTACGGACTATACCAACATCAAAATTAGAAACAAAAATGGTTGTTTTGTAAACAATGATCCTATCACCGGGTTTCTTTGCATCTGCGTGTATATCTTATTGCCTAAGTAGATAATTCATGATTTTTTGTTGTTATTTTAGAAAGTTAATAACAGTATATAAACTTGCTAACAAATATACGTCCATTAAAAAATGTAAAGTGAAGTTTTTATAGGGATAAGACTTTTGTTGTAATTATTTGAATATAAATTTTTGTGGCGTGACAACTGTTAAAAAAACCAAACTGAACCAAATTGATTTTTGAGGCTTATCATAATTCAAATTATGTGCACTAAATACAAATTTTCCAAATAGATAATAATGATTTGCATATTTGTTATGCAAATTGTCACATACTAATGTGCATCGTTGAAAATTAAGATTCATATTGAAAATTTTACTTCGAACTTTGAATATTTGCGATAATCGTAAACAGTTTGGTATAAATTGTGAGCAGTTTGTATTCTTACAGTACATCGAATTTACTTGTCTTATAGTATTGACTCTCGTTTTATAATTGAAACATGAAGACCGCTATATTATTTTTGGTACTGGCGTTGGTACATGTAAGTATACATATTTCGAATAATTATCTATCAATTGTATTCGTTACAAACAGGAAAGTCAGAAATGTGAATAAGAATGAGAAAAGGATTGTTTTAGATAAACTCAGGGAATGCGTCTGAAGACATTCAAAACCAATGCGCAGAAGATCTTGAATTGGATGCTGATGAAATGAAGAGTCGTTTCAATAATGGAGAATTCAGTTTCCCTAACGTGCCTGCGTTCGTATTCTGTGTGTATGAGACTGACGGATGGGTAAATAGCGAAGGAAAATATAATGTTGAAGGAATACTCTCAGGGTTTATCCAAGAATTTGGACAAGAATCTGGGCAAAAACTAACTGATGATTGTACTGCGGCTGAGATTACCGATAAGTTTGAGTCAGTTAGACATTTGTTTGAATGCTACCATGAGAAAAAACCACAGTTAAATTAAATTTTTAATAATTAGGTAATTTTGTAGCAACGGTGTCTGTTTAGTTTGTTCTTAAAAACAATGTGAATATCTTTAAATAAATATATTCAACAATTATACTTATTTTCCTGTGGCATATTTATTAGCCTATTTACCCGTGGCGAAAACAAATGTAGCTACTTTACAAATTGATAACTTTTTAGGACTGAAAAACTGATAGGTAATACTGATTATCACTGATATGTTATTATTACCAGAAGATTTTAGAACGAAAGCTCAAATTCATAGAGTTTGTTTTGCATCTTAAATATTTAATGTTGCACATGCTAAAACACGATGTTTTGTAATTTTTACATATTTTTGTTTGTTTACTTAACGATAGCCAATTCCATTGTGCTATGGATAATTTAGTAACTAATCGCAAATTTCCTAAATCATAACGATATGACCGCAAATACGTGGATATTAATAAACTGCAGGTATAAAAAATGCACGAAGTTTCTTACATGCGGATCTTTTATCTTTATGCTTCCGTACTCATTTCTATTTCAGTGACAGGAAAGCTTTCGCCCTCGAGCCCTGAAAAGAATCGTGCTGCGGGGGCGCTTCGTACTTTATTAACCCCGGCCTTCGCAGTCTGCTGGCTGGCTTGTCAGGTTCAGAAATTATGGCATACGTTTAACCCAAGTTGCTCGGGTCATAATTGCAAAACAATGCCCGCGGCAACAAAAGGAGGCCCAGAATTAACACCGCAGTTTTATGTGTGGAACAAAAAGAGGGAAGCTTACGTGGTTGTTGCTAATGAAATCCCAGGATATGCTGCATGAATAATGTTTTGCAGAATTATATTAAAACAGCAACTACTTAGAATGCATATGCAAATACGTGTTTACAATATGATTATAATATTACTCATTTATTTAAACAAATAAAGGCATGTTAATAACAAATAAATAATTCAGCAAATCTTGTTATAAGTAAATTTTTTTTTCTTATAATGGTTCTAAATTTTACATTTAATCGAATGTATGTCTTAATATTAATCATTTATTTACATAAAAGCCTGTTAATAATATTCTATTTAGAAATATCTAAATTAATTATTCATCAAAACATTTTTATAAGCAATTAATAATTCTTCTTATAAGTGTTTGAATGAGCCAAATTTTACATCTAATCTACATTGCTTATTGAATTTAATATATTCTGCGAGAAAGATAATATTGAAATCTTGAGAACAAAACTAATTCGCATTTTATTCTTATAATTCTGAGGGGTCAATACTATTTGTATGTGTATACGCAATATAACTATAATGATTTATACTTAAGATATCTTGAGATAACGAAATACAAAAATTATTCAATATTCTTGACATTCAAAGGGAAAATGCACTAATATCGAATGTAAAATAATGGAGAATCTGCATTTCATTATTTTTCCAATTTTCTACTGAATATCTTGATACCAATGAATTTTCTTAATTTTTGATATATATTGTAGGACATTAAGGCCCGTTTACTCGTATATTTGGGTATATGGGTGTATATTTTAAGTAAATATGTGGGTTGCGTTTGGTGCATAAACGTTTGTAATATGCAACCAAATGTACGATTTGAGTCGAACTCATGCTTAAGTACGGACTATAGATACGAGCACTGATCTGTTTATTAACTGGATTGAGCTTAAGCGGTAGAGTGCGTTCCCAATTGAGCGCCGCCATCTTGGCAAAAGTTGAGGATTTGTGACAATTTAGTATGGGCGCGATTTTTCAGATGTAGCAGTTTTGTCTGACGCTATATTAAAAACATTGTGTTCGAGTGCATGTTATGCGGGAAGAAATCAAATTTATCGGGAAAGTTGATGCTGCATAAGTAAGTACAACGAAATAATCTGAAATAATTGTCCTTCTGTCTGAAATAAGTAAACATAACCTATGTTTATTGCGATGTTATGATGTGGGTATTTTCAAGTTTTCCATCCGCCGCCGCCGAATTGCTGCCGAATTGCGCTGATTGCCGCCGAATCGTGTCACAAAACCTCAATTTCACTGTCATGGCGAAGAATACGGTCTAAGCCCAATCCAGTTAATATACAGATCAGTAGATACGAGCCTAAAACTATGTAGCTAGCACGTGCATTTCAAAACGTGCATACATGTATATGTTGAAAAAAAAAATTGTTACGAAAACAATTTTATTTATTTATTATCTATTTATTTATCTATTTATTATCTATTTATTATTTTATTTAAGTTAGGTTTTATCCATAAATTACCAGTTATATATACAGTATGTCCTCGGATTCAGTGGAGATGGTTTTTTTTAAATTTTTACTTTAAACTAAAAATGTTGGAATTAAAATTTCTGCTTGGTCTGAAACTACCATTTCAGTTATTAAAACATTGATTTATTTATACAGAGTGTTGGCTAAATAAAGAAAAATAAATCTAATTTAGACACTTATGAAAAATAACATCATTTAAACAATCCCCCACCATTTTCTTCACACAGTTCCAGCCTGGTGTGGTACTCCTGAAAACAGTTTTATATTTCTTCAATATAGTTATCGATGCAAATGCCACTCGTAGGTAATTTTTTTTTAATTGTTAGTATTAATTTCTGCATTTGGGGGATTGTTTGATTTTATACAATGTTATTGGATGTAATTTTAAATTCTTTTTGCAAATAGTAAATAAATAAGTGTAATAAGATTACAAATTTTGATTTTGCCAACACTCTGTATAAATAAATCAAAGTTTCAATAACTGAACTGGTAGTTTCAGACCAAGCAGGAATTATAATTCTTATAACATTTTTACCTAAAAGTTAAAATTTAAAAAAATCCCTCTTGTAAACTCAATCCGGGGACATACTGTATATTTAAGGTTGTTATAAATATTTAATACTTACTGGTAAGTAATATTTATTTTAAATTTAATTTTTGATTTACTTCTTTTGTCATTTAGTGTGTAAAAATACATTTTTATGTATCTTTCTATTTCCAAAATGAATACCCCATAATAAATTATATTCACACATTTTAATTCTTCGCCACACAAACAAATTACATTAACACTAAATCATTTATACACACTATAACATTATACACATAACAAATACTATTATAATTTATATAAAAACATATTTGTAACAAACTTGACTCTAATTTTATATTTAACCTAATTAATGTATTCTTCGTAGATATGCCTCTGAAGATGGTTTTTCATAACCGAAACTAGGCGAAAGAAATAGATTGTAAAATAAAATAAAAATATATATTACTTACCAGTAAGTACTAAATACAACAATCTTAAATATTATTTATTATAGCTGCATCATAATCTTTAGTTATTGAACTAATAAGCGTGCGAAAATTCATTTTCCTAGCAAGGCGTATTTTAATGTTGCCTATTAACAACACATCGATTGATAAACTTTGATTGACAATAAATGTCAGGCAGTACTGGTTTTTATTGAAATAAATATTAAATGTACATTTGCTTTTACTGGAATTCCAAAAACCAGAAACCAAAAGCTTTGTACTCACTAATGTTGGTTATTTAGAAACTAGCAATTTCAACCTTCATAATTTCGTTGAGGACTTTGACGTCTATAGGAGATGACATAGTTGCAACAAATTCCAACCTTCTCGATGTTAAAAGCACTCCGATTCGCGTCTTAAACCCGACGAGCGTGCTTGATCTACTATTCTTATGTACAATTATACCAATTTTCTTAGAAAAAAAAAGGATTTACATATTTTATTTCCTATGTGAAGTTAAGAGTACCTCTTTGAGATTTACATTTTACTTTTCATTGTCCAGATTTCTCGGGAATATTGAGATAAAGACAAAAACTCATCAATCTCGAGACAATGGATTATCAATGGAAAGCGAATTTAATGTTCTCAGTTCTTTCTCCAGACATTACTCATCACATCGTTTGTAAAAGTAATTAACCTTAGAATTCTAGGTACTAAACAAATAATCGAAATGTCTAACATTCTACATTCTCGTAATTTAAAATATTATATTAAAAAAAAAAGAGATTTTGCTTTGTTTTAATGCATGAATGCATGGTATTCAATGTACAAATACTCTCAATTCTCATGATTTAAAAATTTATATGAAAGAATAAAAATAATCTTGCAATGCTAAAAAACGAAATAAGAATTAATTGTTTTCATTGCCATGATTTATATTAAAAAATATTCTTGATTCGTGTGATTCAAAATTTGTCTTGAGATACAAAATTTAATTAAAAAATGCCAATTGTGTATCTTTTAAATACAATGAACTTAAGAATAAAAAAATCCTGAATAATTCGCATTTTTTCATTATTAAAATCCTAAGCTGAAATGTTCTTGAATCTGGTGATATTCAAGTTCAAAAAATGAAATTTTATATCATTGTTAGAAGTGTTTTTAAAAATTATTCATGATTATCGTTATTCATAATAAGTGACTGAAAATCACTAATATGATCTATTGGTGTACGCCCTTAGTATTATCAATAGTTCGCATTGATCTCATCCTTCCACTACAATTTTTGTATTGATTGGTTACATCACAAGTTCCTTCAAATCTATTTTTCAATTTAATAATGGACCCTCTACTTTGTACATGCCTTCCATATGCTAGTAAATGTACATTTACTGTACTAAAGTTGCTGCCATATTATCTGTTCAGTTAATGTTACATTGGTTGAACCATTGTACCGACGCAATTCTTTATTGCTATGCAAACAATTTGACAATAAAGACTTGACTGACATTTGAGCCGTTGAAAACCAGAGTGATGTAAACCCAGGCGCACATTGAGATGCAGGTGACGCAGGCAACGCAGGGCAGCGCAGTGCAGTTATTTGCGCAGCCAATAACAAATGCTAGATTGTAGATCGCTGCCCTGCGTGTCCTGCGTCACCTGCGTCTCAATATGCGCCAGACTTAAGTATTTTAATGTTTAATCCAGAGTAGTCCAGTACTCCGGAAATAAACAAGGAATTTGTCCCTGGATCCATTTCGGGACTTTTCTGAATTTAAGAAAAAAATGGGCGGGTTTTCATAGGGTTATTTGTTAATTATTCCAACCCATCAAAGATTTCGATAGCCGTCTATATAACACAAACATTGCAATATTTAGTAAAAAAACGCGTACTTCCTTAATTAATGTTTTTAATTACTTTTGCAACCGGTTTCGACCAATTAATTGGTCATCATCAGGCAAAACTAGAAAGAACAACAGATTACAATTTGTACAGTAATAATTTACTACGACACTACGACCAGGGCCGCGCCTAGGTAGTTGGCCGCCCGTGTGCAATAGTATTTTGGCCGCCCTACACAGAGTAGCTATCCATTCTAAAGACAGGTCGGGGAATAATAATAATAATAATATAAAATATATTTTTTCGCAATGATACTAACATTTATTCAGAATATATTACAAATAATAAATTACATTTTTATCACTAATCACAATATAGGAAGAATATTGAAAAATCTACAAGCAAAAAACTACAAAAAATATGTGTTTCGCGCTTTGCGCAGACCAAATTCTGATATTAAATCGTGCATGACTAGCTGATCCAATATCTCATGTTCAATAGATGTCATTGATAAGTTTACTAACGTTCTTGTGACATTATAGATCGTAAGTATTTTTTTTATAATCTTTACTTTCGAAAAAGATCGCTCACGAGATGCTACGGATACTGGCAATGTTAACAAAATTCTTATAGAAATAAATATATTCGGGAACGTTGCCTGCAGATCATTTTCCAATATGTATTCAAGAATTCTTTGTGGTTCTGTGACATCTTTTGATGGTAAATGGTTTTTCAAGGATAAAATTTCTTAAAAGATGTCTATCCCATCAATATCAGACTCTTTTCTTTGCTCATCTCTTAGTTTAATTTGCAAATCCTTGCAAGATTTTAACAACATTTCATTCAAAATGCTACTAATATTGGTCATTATGCCAAATAAATCGTTGTAATACACAAGTGTTTCAAATCTGGTCTCGATAGATGATAAATCTTGGTTCAATACACAAAAATAAAAATTTACTTTAAAATTGGTTTTTGGATCTAAAATTGGCTCATCCGCAGATTGTTGCTCAAAAATTTTGGGTGTTGGCTTTACTCTTATATTTTCTACTGTAGAGAAATTACATGCAACCTTCCTATTCCATAGCTAAAGTGTTAACTGCAACAATAACGTCTTCAGAACTTTTATCGGTACGATATTTCTTTAAATGGTTTGTCAAATTTGTTAAATACGTCAAAGAGGATCTTACATTTAGTTTTGGGTTTTGAAAAATGACTACGTTGATTTCAAATAAAATTTGATGCCAAATCACAATTGAGCATAAACATTTTTGAAACTCGATATCTTTAATAGCAATGAATGCGCCATATGTACAGTTTTAAAGTATTTAGTTTTATCTACATAAATTTTGTATTAAGCTTCGTACACTTGTACAATTTGATATCGTAAAGGCTTTATGGCATCGATTCTACAGGACCATCGAGTATCACTTAGTGGTTTTAAATTTAACTTTCCTACATATTTTTTAAGAACTATCCATCTTTGTGTACTTCCAGAAAAAAACCGTACAATTCTTGAACAAGATAACAAAATTACAGTTTCATGTGAAATATTAGCTGAATCATTTACGACCAGATTTAAACTATGTGCTGAACGTGGCACAAAAAACCCCGAGGGTTTATGTTTAATTTTTGTTTTTGTAATTCATTGTGCTTTCCTCGCATATCTGCACCATTATCATTGCCTTGCGCCCTCATATCAAAAATATTTAATTTCAAATTCGATAATTCTTCTAAGAAAAATTCAGATATACTTTCACCTGTACTTTTTGTTGTTGGACTGAATCCAAGAAAATGTTCCCTTACTTCTACCCTTTTCTCATCTGAGAGTACAAATCGTACGATAACAGTAATCTATTCTACATGGCTTAAATCCGGTGTATAATCTAATATAATGGAAAAATATCTCGACTTTCTGAGCAAATCCAATATAGCACATTTAATTTTTGGTCCAATTAGATTAATAATTTCAGTTTTAATTTTGTCGCCCAAATAATGGGGAATTCGTTTATTGCAATCTTTTTGCTTCTCAATACGCTGGATATGTTTAGTTTTTCTTTCCGACATACTAAATAAATGAAAAGGTTGTAAGTTGCAACTATTAGTTACTACTAGTTTTAAATATTTTTTGTAGAACTGACAGAAGTGTGGGCATCCACTGTATTTGGTTGGGGGCGCTGCTGAGCACAACGGTAAACGGCCGCCCCCAAACTTGGCCGCCCGCGTGCGCCGCACGCGTTGCACGCCCGTCAGGCGCGCCCCTGACTACGACTGATTACAAAGATCAGACATCCCAATAACCCACTCCACAATCCTACCAATATCTCCCTCTATGAGAAAACACAAATAACCACTATCAGGGAACGTCTAGGCAACCTAAACAACAAATTCAAAGACAAAGACACTACCTGGACCATCACCGAAGACATGTGCATCAAACGACTAACCCGACAAACGAACAGACGACACCCATCCTCAACACTGTACGAATCATACCATACAGACTGACTCCATTCCACACACCATTCACTCACTAGCATTATATCATTATTACATCTCACCAGTAATCAACCCTAGTATACAATATTACGCTTTTTTTTTCTTCCAACGAAACCTTCATTACTTTATATTATAATTACATTGTTTTACAAATAATTAGAATGTATAGGCGGAAAGACCGCAGGTCGATAGCCAATAAAATATTGTTACTACTACTAAAAAAAAAAAAAAAAAAACGATGACGAAATTAGATGTATGATATTATAAGTTACGTGTTTTCAAGAGAATAGATTTAATTGCTAAGTGCATTAGTGCTTTAATATTATGGATTTACGAAGTATCGTGGGTAGCTGAATTTGCCCGGTCTTAAAATAAAATTAAAAAAATTGAAAAAACATATTAAATATGAGGTTACAAATTGATATGGCCATGTGGAGACTGACGAACCTTATTATTATGAGAATGGGTATATGAAATTATTTACAATGCAAATCCTTACTTATCTAAAACTAAAAACTGTCTTTTTATGGTGTGTATATATCGTCTATCGTCTTGAACTTATTACTAGTAGCGTTTGTATGTGTATATTTGGTGGACTGCTACGCTGTGTTGAGCTATGTTGCTAGAAATGCGAACAATGGTTTTTCCATATTATTAATTTGGTCGTTTAGATTAAGTAATCCTTGTATCTAAGCTATATATTAGCTCTAAGATAGAAGCTCAGTATATTTCTAAGCTTTCAATCTAAAGCCTTTCTTAGTTGTGTGTAATTTCTTTATGTTAGTTTAGTCGTTGCGAGTGTGATTATAAATCCAAATGTGTCTTCCAAAATTAGAGGTGGTTTCATTTATGATACTTCGTAAATCAATAATATGATACTACTAATACACTTATCAATTTAATGTATTCTCTTGAAAATACGTAACTTATTAATATCACACATCTCATTTTATCATTATTTTGTTTTTTTTTTTAAATTGTTAATGTACAAATTATAATCTGTTGTTCTTTTTAGTTTTGCTTGACGATAACCAATTAATTGCCCAAAATCGGTTGCAAAAGCAAGTAAAAATTTTAATCAACGAAGTACGCGTTTTTTTACTGAATAGTTTAAATTACCTTAATATGAGTCAAAGACAAGTTGCAATATTTATATTTTCCTGTTCTTCACGTAAACACCTGCCGAGAGACATCGACGAAGTTAGAACCTTTTTCAGGGGTACTCTGTGTACCGAGAATTTTGAGAACACGAAATACTCTATTTTTCTTCTGCGAGACTAAAAATGTGAGAAAACTAGTCCTGATATTTAACAAAGCATTAAGAATTGCAAAAAAATGTCGAGAATCTCGAATCTCGGTCGTCGAGAGGACAACAAAATATTCAAACGATGTTTGGATTCTCGACAATAATAAATACCATAAATATTCTAGACAATAATATATAGAGAGAGAGACAACAATCTTAATTAAGATATTGGCTCTCAGCCTTTCTGCCTTTCATACCGTAGATTTATTGAGTATATTGATATATTGAAAATATTCGATATCTTTGGAAATTAACTTAAGATGCAACTTCTACATTCTGTATATTTCTCTTTTAATAGGTCTTGCTATTTCCTGCGGTGTAGTGTTTCTTCAATTTTGTATGAAGCATAATTCGATAATTTCCTGAATAAAATAATAACATGTCCTGAAAAATATTCTCCATTCTCAACATATAACAATGTACAAGAGAGTACAAGAATTCTAAAATATCATGAGTAAGAAAATTGAGTTTCGATTTTTTTCGTTCTCGGGAGGTTGCCTACGGAGGCGCCCCGAGCGATAATTAATTTAATTACCCCACCGTGTGGGGTAATTAATCCACCGTGTGGAATCAATGATTGAGAGATTCCTTATTATAGTGAGTGGTCAAGTTTGTTTTGGGTCCTGTAATCAACTCAGCAGTTAAACGACTCGATTAATCACTATCTTAACTCATTACTTATCGGCCGTTATAGACCTTTGGGTAAAAATAGACCCCGCAGAGACCACTAGGCGCCGTAAGCAACAGTGAGGACTCACCCTCCCTCCCCAACATAATAAAAAAAAATCTGTTTGCCCCTCGTTATAATAATAATATTAATAATAATCCCTACTAGTCCTCTACCTGTGGCGTAATAGGTTACTGACATCATTTGACAGAGAATTCTGACCAAATTACATTTTTATAGATTTATTGATAAAAATAAAATAAAAAAATAACTTTTAAATTTAAACATCATTAAAAACTTATAATATTTAAAAATAAGATATTGTCCACATCTGTTAAACTAATTGTCAAATGTGACACTTGACAGTTGACAGATTTCACAAAATTCATAAATGAAAATCGTTTACATTAAATAACAAGTTATTGTTTACATTTTTGTAAAAATGTCATACTCCTAATTTTTAACTTGTTTTAGCGCACTGAATCAAATCCCAAAACCACGGGCGTCACTTTTGAGACACCCTATATACATTCGCAATTGACAAAAATATATCAATAGTATGTTATATTACGTAGAGGAGAAGTGAGACTTTTCATGGCGGGCCTAATAGAAGGCAAGCCATGAAAAGTCACTTCGTCTCCAAGTGAAATATACTATTTTTTTCATTAAACGTACTGCAAAATACGAAAACTCATAATTTTGAAATATAATTTTTACAAATAAATTTAATATCAAAGAGTGCATCGTATGTTGTTTCGTTTTCTTGACAGAAACTATTTCAGCATTTGACAGTGACAGTTATAATTTTTGTTAAAGAAATCATTTATTGATTTAATCTATTATTAGTGAAAGCCGTATATCTACCATAAAATAGAAAAATAATTGCAAAACAATGATATATTTAATTGTTATATGATGAAATTTATAGTATTGCTTCGCGTTGTTTATTTAATGTTGCCATGACAACACTTTCCCTTGCGCCGACAGAAAAAGGAAAAGTAAAACTTCCGCTGGCGGAAATGTGACATTTTTCCACAGTCAACTTTGCAGTCAACTGAGTTAAATAATGACATAATTTGCTGACGTTTGAAGAAAAAAATAATTCTCAAATTATATATCAGACATTTTAATATTAAATAACACCTTATTGTATTTAACTCATTGATTTTTTCGAATGTGGTAATTACAAAATAACATTGTGAACATAAGGAGTTATAAAATGTTTTTGAATGGTTATATATTACGGAAAGTATAGAACAAATGTTTACTTAGCTGGCTTTATTATGCTCTGATATTAGAGAGGAAAATCTCGTTACCTTGCAATCTACTTACAATGCATAGAAGTAAAGTGTAAGGATATTACTTACGAAATAAGCCACGATTTCATTTACGTAAATCGGGTCGTAGGACGTTGATTATAGAAACTACCATTGCCTATAGTCTGCTGAAAGGAACAATATTTCCTAAGATGGAAATTGCTGGAAAGATTATGTTCGTAATAGTAATAATGAGGATAGTAGATGAGCAGTAGGATTATTATTATTGTTAATAATTATGTAGAAATTGGATGTAAAACTACCAAAAATAAACTATAAAAATTAGCTGAAAGGAGCAACATTTCCTTAAATGGAAATTGCTGGAAAGATTATGTTCGTAATAGTAATAATAATGATAGTAGATGAGCAGTAGGATTATTGTTATTGTTAATAATTATGAAGTTGTTGGATGTAAAACTACCAAAAATAAACAATAAAAATTATTTCTGTTTTCTTATAACGTAAAATATAAGGATTACTGTTATATAAATTATCTGTAACCACTCATAAGTTTTTTAAATGCATTTGATGTTTCGTAAAGATTTATTTTACGAAAAAAATATTCTTGTCGTGAAATGTTTTACTTGGATTACAGAACTCTCAGGTAAGTCCATTTCACTTTAATCAGAAAAGTTTTCGTATTGAAATATTTTCATCAGTTATCCAAATGTAATATTTATGGCAATAAATACTGTTGGCATCTATTCGACCCAATATCGTAAATTTATCGTTATTTATATGTCTGAGTGTTATTTTTTTTTTAATATTAGCATAAAATGAGTGAATACTTAATAAAAGTGATATATTTAAAAAAAAAATAGTTGCGGCGATCAAAATATGTAAAGTGTAAATAATATTAAAACATTGAAATAAAAAAAATGTACTAAAAGTGTTAGACCATCAAAACAATTCGAATATGACAACCAGGGTTACATAATACGAGCTTCACACTGATTCGGCCATCACTGTCATTCCCAGCGCAAGCGTCCCATTAGCTTTTGAAAAATGGGCATCGCTTTTGTCGCTCTGCAATAAAAACTCGTGTTAAAATGCGGAGATAGTCCCTGCATTGCGTCCAAGCATTAAAGATCAGCGGCATTTACTCCCCTTGAAGCGCTGAATGTATATTTCATATGCAAATTGGAAAACCGAACACACTAAGTGCGCTCATGTATATTTTAACGGCCCACCGTTAACGAGAGCGCAAAACTCGACATTTATTAGACCCCGAAGCTGCAATATTTCAGGATGGGAAATTAATCCTGCAGAATATTTATTAATGTTTCAGCGTATGCACGTATGAATATGTTGGAATGGTAGAACCTACCGAATTAAAATTTGAATGGGCGTCTCGTAATTGTTTCCGGACATTTAAACATTTGTTTAGCAAATTAAAAAAAGTCTTTATGGGATTTCGTTATTATAATAATATAGCAATAACAATTATGCAGCATTGCTTAATACTTGCGATTTACAAAAATAAGGAATTACAAAAGCTTAAAAAAGTTTTGCCCAAAGAGCATAAAATTAACCTTTAACATTGCAAAAGGCATTAATAAATAAGAAAAAAAAACATAACATTCTTTCAAAACGCAAAAATTCAAAATACGTACAAAAGGTGCAACAGGCATAATAATCAGCGTTTATAGGTACAATTAGTGCAAATATGCAAACATAATTTCCATGTTTGTAATATTAAAACAAACGGCATGATGCTTAAAATCCCGTCTCTAGAAAATTACTTTCAAATTGTAAGGAGTGCAAATTCGTTTATTTTTGCAAGATGAATTGCTGGATTCCAATTAAAAAGATTAAGCAAACTCAATTACTTCCAGGTCCATTTGGAATTCATGTCTACATCGCGTTCGCCAGGCTCCCAGATATTTCATAACGCGCCATTGATTTTCCATTACACGCGGCGGTTGATGCACCAATTTTTGCCTACGTGTTACAAAAATGATATGCGGCGTCCCTTTAAATGGGAATTCAGTGCAAAATGCTCACTGCGCCTTGGCACGAATGTAATTGAAACGAATGAATCCGTAGATTTCTATTTTCGGATAAGGAAGGGAGCGTTATATTAATTTTAATAAAAACGTGCCTTACTGCGCGAGGAATTGTAAATAAAATTTCACCTCTTCATGGCTGGTATTGTGCCAACGCCACGGTTTATGCCTTCATTTGCATAAATTTAATCTTAGAATTTCGTGCTATTACGATGCATTCTTCCTCGACTTTTCCATTGTTATATAGAAATAATGAAAATATTATATAGAGCAAGGGGTAGGTACTGTTATTTTATTAAGATTAAATTAATAATCACCATTTCTGCTTCACATTTTTAAAATTATGAAAAAAAATATTATTAAAATTCATCATATAATGTGAAAAGATTTTCTTATTATCACGATTAACTTGTATTTATCAGGTTTTAATAACAATAGCAATTTAATTTACATGTAGGTAAAAAAAAAGTTTCGGATATTTGACTGTTATATTCTTTATTACAAATCTAATGTACTAGTACTATACTAGTGTACTAATGTACTAGTGTACTAATCTTTGTACGAAATAATAAAAACGATATCTTACTAATTAGTTTTTATATGTTCAGACTTTTTATTACAGATTTTAGAACAATTAAAAATGTCTACTACTTCTTATACTAACCTAACCTAACCAAACCAAACCTATCTATATGCACTTTTTCGTACTAAGTGTATGATAAAAACCGTAATGCCCTTTAAGGTGCATCTTATAGAAAAAATATATATCCCAGCAATAAATATAAAACGCCGCATAGCTTCAATAGTTCAAGAAAACGTCCATTTGCATGGAACCAGTTGCCTCTAAACCTAACACAATTTTATATCCTCCTTGAGAAACATATATTCCTCACGGAAGACTGCCAATAATGTCCTGCCTGTTAGTTTTTTTCAAAGAGATGTCATGTTATATTCATGCAGTTTTGCGGACCCAACTCGTCTGATATTGTATTTTTATAGGACGTCCTCGCCTTTGTCACAACATCACGTCCAACACCAAACTTTGATTAGATTTTTGAGCCCAGACTAACTCCGGATTTACAATTCGTACAGTCGTCTGTTGTGTTTCACTTTTTATACAAAATTAATGAAATGAGAATGACTATATCACGTGTACAAAAATTGCAATTAGTAACAAAGTAGCATGAAAAAAAAATGGGAATCGCGATATTTTCTCAATATGGTTAGAATTGTGGGTTCAGGCTCACTTCGCATTAACAATTACATACAACGGTTCTGTGCCAATGTTTTACTTACATAAAATTAATAAAATTGTAATGTCATACGTAAATAACGCATACAAAAATTGTAACTAATTAGACTTAGACTTAGACGAATTAGACAATTGAGTAAGATTATTGAGCGCACACTTACTTACTTCGGATTAGCAATTCATGCACTTCTCAAAGAAAGTTTTACTTTTCATATAAAACTAAAGAAATACGACCACGAATATCATCGATGTATCACGTATATAAAAATAGCAATTACTTAAAAAATATATTTGAAAAACGCTTATTTCAATTGCATTAGTATTTGAAAATTTAAGAAATTTATATACAAAAAACTATAAAAAATTCAAGAGTAAACGATGTAATTTAATTTTATAGGATAAATTTCGTAAAATTCAATTGTTACCATGAATTATTAGAACTTGATTTTTCTACGTTGCACTTTTAGGATTAGTGCCACAATTAGACTTCTTTGAGTTATTGATTGGCGTATTATCATTAGAGATTAGGCCCATCACTGAATTTCGTTATATGCATCTGATTGCTAATTTTGTTGAGTGCTAATCAGTGTTGAAAAAGTATTATTAATAAAAATTCCATCTGTAATTTAGCGGGTTTTAATCTGACGGTTGCTATGGTTACTAAGAGCCGGTTCCATAATATCACAGAAAAGTCTTCATTATGTAAAGATTACTTAATAGAAAAGTCGACTTTAAAGCCTGCTTCTGTTCCATATGATAAAAGACACATTTTCGTAAAGTGACGTTTAAAAATCAATTATGGAACACGTTACAGTACTTAAAGGCTCCTTTTCAGTTTAAATGAAACTTTAATACCATTATGGAACCAGCCTCTAGGCTTAAAATGGGGTTTAAATTTTTATAAATGACACTGTTTGTGCTTAGTTGCAACTTTGGTTGCCTAGGATATATTCTTCCAACAACATTTTTGAAAACATGATTTCAAAAATGGATGTTTGGCCCAGCAATATAAGGAATGTTGTGCCGTAACAATAAATAGGATAAAAACATACCAGGATATATTGTAAGCAATAAACTTCAAATTATTTGCATACGATAAACAGAATTACATTTTCGATCATCGAATTCTACACATACAATTTCATTTCGTTGTACTTATTGTATTGCTCAGTCCCAAATATATTAAAGATACGGCCTAAATGGATTTCCACCATTCCTTTAGTGGTACAGCGGAGCAAGGAATTTCAATTTGCGCTATGCATATGTGGCAGCATACTTGAGGGACATTTTCCACTCATTTTAAAATGTGGCAAGTATTTTTAGCATTTATTGAATTTTAAAATATCACAGTTAATATTTTTGTATTGTGGCTAATTCGTTATCATTCAAGCAATAAAACTAACATTGTTATTCAAATAAATTTAAGCCGCGGTTTAACGGTGGTTTAATCTTAGCAACCTTGGCAACCCTTTGTAAAACACTGCTAAGCCATCGCTAAACCGCGGTTTAAAATTTTATGAGTAACACTGTAAGTATTTTCTGCAGGAGTAGCTGATTTAAACTACTGATGACTGGTTTGTAGGTACATACATTTTATTATGACAATGTAGGTAATATTGATAATAATTATAATATGATATAATAATGATATTATTAATTATTATATGAAAATAATGATAAGAATAATAGCAATAATTTTACATTTAGGCGTTGCGTTGTCAGGAATCAGGCTTGTGGGCGGTCAATGACCATTGAAATCAACGCCGCCGCATAAAATAATAACAATAGATAATAATGATAATATTGATAATAATGTTAATAATGATAATATTGATAAAAATAATATCTAAAAATTCTAATTTGACATATACGGACTCGGCTCAGCATTGGTGGCTGTCAATGACTATAGATAATACGTATAATAAAAATAAAATAATAATAATAATAAAAGAATAGATAATGGCATCTATTTATACGAGAACTTAGAATAATGACAGAAAAGTATCACTACACTAGAAAAGTATATCAGCAATAGCAATTTCAACCAAGTATTCTAATTTTCTTTATTTGTAAAAATAATGTTTTTTGACATTTATATTCACATAATTAACTAAACTAACCAGTAAAATATGAATCATATGCCCACAAAACTTAATTTTAAATATTTAGTCATATACAGGGTGAGTTTTTGTTTCAGTTCTAGCACTGTGATCTCAGAAACCATGAAACATGGAGATTTAGTTAAATGAGGAAAGAGTTATCATTTTGAGAGCTTATGTAAGATATGCTTTTGTTTAAAAAAACATCGATTTTGTGTTTTAATACAAACTTTTTTTTAAATGGCAGTCATAGTTGGCTTTGACATTGTTAAAAAGGATATTCTGTTCTGTTTATAAGGTTTGCTGTACTTATTTTCATAAATAAATGAGATGTAGGAAGTTTCGGGGTATAATTTGAATAGAATTTAATATAATTAGAATAGACAAAATAATAGAATTCTCGTAGAAAGAGAAAAAAAATCCGGGTCAAACTCTGTTTTTGCTACTCTCAAAATATAATTAGTTCTGTATCGTATTTATTTGTCAAAGTAAGTAATAATTGTTATAAAGTTACTTTTCGAAGATGGTCTCTATTTATAAAAGTAAGTATAGTAAACCTTGTATCGCTATAAAGAGAAAAAAAATTCCCTTTTAAAAATGTCAAAGCACACTATGACTGCCATTTAAAAAAAAAGTTTGTATTATAACTGAAAAACTGTGATCTGTTTTTCAAAAAACCAAAAGCATATCTTGCATAAGCTCTTAAAACGACAACTATTTTCTCTTTTAACCGAATCTCTAGGTGTTATAGTTTCCGAGATCCCAATTCTTACAACAAAAAAAAACTCACCCTGTATAAAAATTCCAAATTTGACAAAATTTACATTGAAGACAGTTCGTAATTTCTCAAACTTTTCTATATATGTATAATATTTGAAATGAATTCAGAGCGTTCAAGAAAATGATGTCAACTTTTACGCTGGATACTAATAGATGGCACTGTTCAACATGCCAATCAAATATATTTTGAAACATTGCTGAAATGTTTTCAAGGATACAAGCAAATTATATAACTAGATTTTTTTAAATGTCATTATTTGTCATTAATTTGTTGGAACTAGTTAAAAAACTTTAGACTTTCTTGAACGCTCTGTATAATGCTAAAATATGTTTGTTTTATATTTAGCTAAAAAAGTTAGCAGACCATACATTATTAAAGATTTCTAAGATCATATGGTTGGATAAAAAATATATTTTATTTTAACAGAAAATTTCATTCAAAGTAACGAATAGAGACCAAAATACTTATAACTGTGAAAAAAAAGCGACAATGAAAAAATCAGGTATGCCCCCCTCACACCAAGGCCGGTTAGAACCTGGGAATATTTGAGAGATTGGAATATTTAAAGTACGGTTCCTTTAAAGGGGACCTAAGTTAGGCGATCCCGTGTACTGTTAAATTGAGGGTGCACTTTAGAGGATCCCATACAGATGAAGCTAAATCTACATAAGTATTTTTCCAATTGTGGTGGAGTGCTCCTTAATGTCGGTAGTAAATATATTTTATTGCACCTGCACTTGTGGGTAATTAGTTACTGGTATTATGAAACAAATTTTAAAATATCGGGAGTACATATTTTGATAGTAGTGGTTGAAGATTAATTTAAACTGCCATATTTCTACAATGATCCAAATAAGTACACAATCCAAATAAGGAAGGTAGGAAGGTATTACTGAACTAGAAAATTCATACCAACAAACCAGCAATAGCAATAGGAACTATGTATTTAAAAAGAAAATTACATTCAAAGTACCGAATAAAGATCATCATACTTAGCTGTAAAGAAAACCCAGAATAAAATAGGTTTGCGTATTATTAGCAGAGTACAAATTAAAAATACATTTAAATAATTTCTATTGCATTTATAAAGCTTTATAATCTTCCGATGATTATCTGACATTCGTTTTATGTGGAAATTTACTCATTTTATCAATTTTTAATAAAATTATTACCAGTTTATTAAAATTACCACCATTTGGAGTTCAGAACATATTATTTTTCTTTATATGCAAGTTATATGATGATCACCCCGTATATATTATATTATATTCCTCTTCTATACGCTTCTTAGAGCATATGAGTGCTGCGTTAGCAACTCAGTATCTATTATAGCTCATTGTGTATTATATCAATTATATCTATTGTCCATTATAAGTGTAGTATTAGATTATTATCTTAAATGATGTACTCATTCTTAGTTTATACCTTGCGCATTACAGTCGTTTGTAACGCATTCATTATTTTTCGAATAAAAAAATTCAATTGTCCTCTTTAAAAATAAATTTGGTGGCCCAGTAAAGTTAATTTGCATATGTACGATTATGTAATATCAAAAATGCTTGTCACCTTTTAGAAAATATGATAGGTTTTTAAAAATACTTAAATAAGTACTAAAAATCAATTGTAAACCGCGAATATTTTGCTGGAACGAACATTTCATGGCGCACATGATTTTACGGTAAAAACTATTACTTCGGTAAAAAACGGTATAGACATTTATTAAGGAATACTGAAAAATATTTTAATAAAACCTGATTTTAAACTGAAGTATGGCGGCCATTTAAAATAAGAAAGTTGCTATTGATTTCGCGGAAACCGCCGTTTTGACCTTTGTTATGACTTGATTCTTAAGTTTATGCGATCGAACCATGTAACTTTTATTTTAAACTTATTTCCGCTGCTTTAATAATTATGGAAATATCAGAGTTTTTAGAAAATTACAATTTTTAGTTTCATTAGAATAATTTCTACTCGGACTTTTGAAAAATCTTCAAGATAATCTGAACCAGCATACAAAACTGAATGACCTTGCCTATTTCACCAGATCTCTAGCTGTCAAAATAAGAAAGATACCCATGTAATACTACTCTATTTAGGACACCCTGTATAAGGAATTTTGTCATAACCTATAATTAGTTATAATAACATTAAACTAAACTAACTAAATTAACTAAAATTAGTAAAATTAGTCATTAGCCGATGATTTGATTTTTATATTTACAATTTGCGTAAGAAATTATTTAGAATCATTTTTTTAATGACAGTGATAGCATGAGCAAGAGAAACAATAATTACAAAGTATGTTAGGCATTAAGTGTTTGTATTATCTTAGCAGATTTTCGTTTTAAAAAAACTGATTTACCTTGATACAAAAATCTTCAACTTCACATAGCTTAGCATAGACACTAACATTTATCGATTTTGATCATCGATCAAGCAGAAATTGAGGAGCTGCTGACAGTTTTCTAAAGTAATGTAAATTTTGCTAGATATCCAGTAAAAGTTTTGTAATCATATAAAAAAATCAGATTTTGACGGAAACATATGTTGTAAAGTTTATTGTTGTTATTATGTCATTATTTTGTTTTTTGTGCATATTTTGTAAAATAGAATAGGCGATTCATATTAGAGAAAATAAGAACATCATTGGACTCTTAGATTGCAGACAATTTAAATAATCTAAATATTGAATTAATTTTAATCAAGTTATTAATCTTATTATTAGAAAGATACATATTGCAAACAAATTAAATAATCCAAATATTTAATTAATTTAAATTAATTTTTCAATCTTATTATTAGAAAGATACTGTGGTTGTCACATTAGGTTTTTATAGTTAGTAATGTGATTGCTTACGTGTGTTATATTTTACGATTTATTTTAATAGTTATTAGCAGAAATTATACAAACTGGATGTATATTTTCATGGGATGAAGCGCATCGACAGCTCTCAGACTGGATGCAATAATATATTATTTGATACACTATTAAGTGTTAAACTTTTTCCCAAACAAAAATATATATGAGCTAAATTTGGGATCATCTTTAGTAGGTTGACAGATTTATTTAAAACAAGTTATATCTCAAATATTTTAAGATAAATATGTAAAGTGTTTAAGTTGAGTAATAATAAGAATAGGTTAGATTAAATAAAAACTTAAAAAAAAAACCATCGTATATGACTTGATTTTAAAATTGAACCAAGAGCTCAATTACGATTTCCTACAAATTTGGCTTGAGTAGGTACTTATTCACTGCTTGATGGTAATTTAATACAGCCAGTTCCGAAGTCGTTCTGGATAATTAAATTTTTCCTCGTTAAGGCGCAGACATAAAATCCACTAACTTTTTTCCGCATCCACTAAATAATCCCTTCGGATGAAAACCGTTGGATTAGAACTTAATAGGTTTTAAAGGCGACGCTTTGGAATTAAATTAGACCAAACGGACGAAAATTGCACTACGGGTTATTTGCTATTAGGTAAGCGAAATCAAATTATATGACTGGCTAAAAAGGGGTAAATTTATACGTTTATTTCGCAGAGTGTTAAATGATTCATTGTAACCGAAACAAAACACTAAAACAAAAAGAAGGTGTCCAGTGTAGGATTGTTTGCACGTGTATTTTCCGGAAAAAAAAGTTAAATTATTACTTGTATACGAAATAAAAAACTATATATCCGGCTTCCGCGCAATTTCCGTCTCATATATCATACACGAATAGCAATTTTACTCACATCGCCTTGACGATACCGGCAGGAGGAAGTGTACCAAATATATACATGATAATATTTCAAATGCCATCGAAATATTTGTTTTCAGAAATACATGCGTGGATGGAAATGTATTTCTACTCCAGCAAATAAATACGTCAAAATTTCCGGCTGTAGATTAGCAACCTCTCTTCCGCCAAACGTCTTATTACGTACATTGTGAGGCGGATATGAATTTTTTCTCATGTGCATGGAATCGACTCAGCCGACCCAGCGAATTGTGCGCGGCATAATAAAGATTTAGGTGTATACGTGCTTTAGACCCCTTCACGATCCCAAGCACAATGGCACAAGTTTGCACAAGTCGCGCTCCCAGGAGGATTTGCCAAGGACCATTTCCACGTTGACGCAGCCCAGGACCATCGCCTCCGGGGTATTGATTTTTTGGAATTGTCCGCATGCAGTACCGTCCAGAGCTTACGAAAAGTTTTCCCCAAAAGCGCGCGAATAAATAATGGTATGAATATTTACGCCGATTAAATATCCATTTCGTCAGCCACAAGACGCTAATAATGCTCATTTCAAAGTCACGACTAAAAAAAAAAAAAAAAATTAGAACAATTTCAGATGCGAGCGAAGAACGAGTCAAAGCATCTAAGGAGGGGATCACATTATACAGGCGAAAATCTGATTGCATTATTTATGAGCGGATCCTTAGATTGAGAGTGATAGGTAAGCGAGAGGATGTTCTCGGAGCCAAAAAAATTTAAATACATGTTTAAGATGTTTAGCTTAAAATAGAATGTCGATAAAATTAGACTTGAAAATTGCACATTATAAAAATTTTCACACATTTAATACTGCTGGAGTAAATTTTAAAAACTTGTTTTCATAAACGAGCCATGCTATTAAATTAAATGAAAATATACGCATTAGCGTATATGTACTTCACACACAAGTACTTCGTACTTCGTACTTCGTACTTCGTACTTCGTACTTCACACACAAGCTATACGAGTTCTGTGGTAAAACGGAAAATACAGTATTTTATAAACTAATAAAGTCAAATCAACACGATAGTTCATTTACGGTATATTCTGTGTTTTATTACAGTTCAAATGTACCTGATGAATTCCATTGGTGTTTGGCAGCAAACATAATTATCTAAAGACTACACGTTTGTTCACTTGAACAAACAGTTTGGACGGAGCGGATGAAAAATGTGCTCGACACTTCGTTCCGAAATAGTTGACCCCACGATAAATATTTGACGACGTGACAGAATCAAGGACTTGTGGAATAAACAAAGGAAGAGGTAATGGGAAGAGTCGGGCTCTTTCGATTACTTATTGAGTTAGTTTGATGGAAAACAGTTGCGTTTCTTATGTCAGGTTTTTATTTCCTTGCGAAACTGAATATTTCCTGATGCCATAAAGTATGTACGAAAACCTATATCTCTCAAATTAGAAGGATCTTAGGATGAAGTATATGTAATAATAGTATTAATAATAAGCAATTATGCCTGGTAAACCTTAATATCTCGCAAATCCACATCCCACAGATAAGTTTTTTTGTTTCTCTCTTATAATAATAATAATAATACTAATAGTAAATAATTCAATGAACTATATTTGACAAAACTCTGAATTTGTTAGATAGCACATTATTAAATTATTAATTTATACGGTTCAAATGCGAGATATTAATTATTAACCTACAATTATTGAATAATTTTCATGCAATATTCAGTTTCAGTAAATTTCCTCCAGTTTTAGCTAGTGAAGTTACCTAGTTGCCTAAACTCTGTTTCATTTTTATTTTTAACTAAGAAGGCTGTTCTGACAAATGAACAGTTTAGAAGTTATTCTAAAAAAACTAAAATATCGCGATTTTCGAAAAATTCCGATATTTCCATAATTATTAAAGATGTGGAAATAAGTTTAAAATAAAAGTTACTTGATTCGATCACACAAACTTAAGAATCAAGTAAAAACAAATGTCAAGATGGCGGTTTCCGAGATATTAATAGCAACTTCAAATTTTAAATGGCCGCCATATTTGATTTTTACACGTTTAAATCTACTATTTTTTTCTCTTTTCAACGATGTATAACAACTTATGTCAAAACCTATTGAGTCGTATAAAAATCAAATATGGCGGTCATTTTAAATAAGAAAATTGCTATTAAGATCTCGGAAACCGCCATCTTGACGTTTGTTTTGATTTGATTCTTAAGTTTGTGCGATCGAATTAAGTAACTTTTATTTTAAACTTATTTCCGCATCTTTAATAATTATAGAAATATCGGAGTTTTTAGAAAATCGCAATTTTTAGTATTTTTAAAATAACTTCTAAACTGCTGGGATTTATGAAAAAAATTCAACATAATCTGAACTAGCATATAAAACTGCACAATATTGCCTATTTAACCAGATTTCTAGCTTTAGGAATAAGAAAGATACCCATGCAATTCAATTCTATTTAGGACACCCTGTATATTAAAATAATTAAATGATTGATTCAATGGTTCAAGTGTGCTGTTTTTTTTAATGATTTCAACAATGCCAAAAATCATTGATGAAAATACGGAAATTTCAATTAAGAAATTGGTATAAAATATTTAAATATTTAATAAATTCTGTACTCAATAGATACTCAATTTGATGGCAACCTTAGCCACTGTCAAAAAATTGTAACGGTCCAGAAATGTCTTTGGCAGAAACTGCATTTTAATAATTAATTGGCGTATAGACCTGCACTGTAGACAACCGTACTCGCACCTTTTTTTGTTGTGGTGACGCGTTTCCCATGTGTGCGATTTTTAAATTCGCCGGCGAGACGCCGCCATAGAGGCAGAATTCAGCTACCTGGCGTACAGTACGGAAGTGCCAGAAGAACCGTTGAAATAGGTGTACCACCATCCGGTTTCCGGGATAATCAACGGGGACTCAGTTAACCACCCTTGAGGGGATTGAGGCACCAGGTACAGGGCAAGGAACTATCCATACGCTCATAACATCTGAGTAAGTAATTAAGCCCGATACTTTTTTCCTTTTGGTGAAGCCACGTGTCCGGCCATTGTTACTAAGGCCATGTGCTTTGCAGGCGTTTTGTTACGGGGTAAGGGCTAAGTAGCTCAGCCAACCCGTTCTTGGCTGGAGGCCGCGATCATCCTGCGCTGAGGCCGGAATCGAGTGATCGGCGTCCACGACGCAAACCGCCGCCATTCAGGAGCTGAACCCAGCCGCCAGCGAAGACATACCAGGAACACAGGCCAGATATAGATATAGATATAGATATAGATATAGATATTGATACATATTTTTTTGTGTTCTCAATTGAGCCAGACCTTTATTTAATTCCATATTGACATATCGTTTATTCTCTTGTGTAAAAGTTGCGTTACGTGTTTCGTGCCGTACGTGTTTTGCGCTTGTGTAAGAGAAAGGTCGCTCCGTCGGCCCTTTGAATCGCGCGATCAGGAGCTCGCAATATTCGGCCGAATAGGGTGAACTCTGCGCGAAAGGGTTGCGTACGGAGGTATTTATTTCAGGAGCGCAGACACGGTGTCCGTCGTTTGTGTGAATAAACGCCGATATTTTACACTACAAAATTCACACCTGTTATTTTTTGTTCCCCCCACGTTTTCTCGATCGGGCATTTATTTCAGTTTCAGTTTTTTTAATTCTCACTGCGAGATTTAAATCTGGTGGTGTTGGCGCCAAATGGTCAGCGTTGTGACAGTTCGTGATTTCTGAACTTCGCTGAATGTCTGCCGTCCACCCACGCAGGTAGGGTGGAGCCACCCTTTGCGACGAAGTAGCGACGAGGTTAAAATTACGTGGAGCCTCTTTTAACCCCCCCACTCTCTGACACCGAGAGCCTGGCCCTCGTCACTGCTTCGAAGGGACCCTCCACTCGTTCCATGGCCTAACGCGCTGATTGCCCTTCAGGTACGTCACAAAATATAACCTTTTTTTTTAAATATAACCTATTTTTTCAAGTTAAGTGACGTTTTATATTGGCCAACAATACTGTCACCCTAATAGAACCAACTTAGATAAAAATAAAAATGGAACAGAGTACACTCACCTTTACAATTTTTGTTTTCATTCAGTTTAGTTGTAGATTTAAAAAAAAAAAAATCAGATATTTATAAAGTACGTTACTAGAATTTTAAATTGAAATATTTCTCAGTTTGTAAATACATAGTTAATGTATTTTGTATAATGAAATATTACAAAATATCAATAATTTACTATTAATAACAAAAAACTTAAGCAAACAAACCTACATATGAATTATATTATAAAAATTACTGAACATTTAATTTACGGTTATATTACTTACACCAAAACTTAAAAATCAAAATTTGAAAATACTCTTATAAAATATATGAATTCCAATTCTTTTTTGATCATAATAAAATATAATGACTTCATTATACAATATGGGATGTAGTATAACTTTATTATACAACAGGGGTTGTATTATGGCTTCATAATGCAACATGGTGCGGCCTCTTCTCTATGTGTAACACTTTTCACACCTCTTAATTTTTCGCTTCCGTATGTACGCTGTCATTGTTATCTTTATCATTCATTCCACACAAGCTCATTTACATGTACATTCATGCTCACATAAATCTACTACATTAGGTTAATTGTAATTAGGTTACAATAGCAATTTATATAGCGATGTCGATTTTTTGTACTAGATTTATGTGAGCATGACTGTACATTTATTTGCTAATAATTCGTTTCTTAATGACAAAAATTTGTCAATAAGAATTGTTTTATTTAAAAACTCATAAATCAAACGTCGTATTTGACTCGCACATAATGGCTATAATTCACGTCGGTGAATGTTTCACACGAGCCGAAGGTGAGTGTATAATCATCCCAGTATAATTATCCTACATTATGTGCTCGTTAAATAATATACTATTTTCTATGCGCATGTTAGTTAGTTGTTAGTTACATACGGACTTCATGGCTAGTAAATCAGTTATAAGTTATAACGCAACAGTGTCATGTAATGAAAGTCACTAGTGTTGCGTAATATTGCGTAGTATGAGCATTGGCAACATTGTGACATTTAGTTTTGAATTGTCAAAATAGACATATAATGATCAATATCAAATATTGCCATGAGCATCTGACAGAATAAAAATGTATCAATTTGTGCAAAAATTTTCATAATTACGACTGGGAGTAGAAAAAATAGCGTAAATTACTTGAGTTGTAAGACAATTACATACTCGAGAAATTATGCACATCGCTGCTGTGCGACTGCGATGGTCCGTAAAATATCTCTTCGTACGTAATATGCTTCTTACAACTCTCGTTATGTAATATACTATTAATATCTTGCTCTGTTAACAATTGATTACAAATCTGTTTAATAAATTTCATAATAATTTCTTAGATTCTTTTATTACTTTCTGGTTTCCTTAATACAGACTGAAATTTCTGCCCTCCTCTTTGTATCATATGATTAGAAAAGGTCAAATACTAATGTCTGAGTAAATATTTACATATTCAGAAACGTTTGCAGCTCACATTGGCTACAAATATGGATATGAATAAACAATTTTACCAACTTATACTCCACTAAATATTTTCAAATCGTACTTATTATAATTCTATATAATATATATATATATAAACAATCTTTATTAGGCTATCGACCCCATAGTTCTATATAATAATTTTCTGTGATTACAGAAAATATTAATAAATATGAGCATATTTCAATAAAAATGTAGAAGGTTCTAAAAATTGATGCTAATTGCAACTAATTATTTGTAGTAGTACGCGGTTCACGCGGTTTAATTTTTGTAAAATTTTATGATATTCTCTAAATTGGTGCCTAGTCAAATTTTAACTTTAGGAAATTAGTGATGGAAATTTTGTTTAGTAGTAATAAAAATAATCAATCAGAGAATACATCTCAATTTAACAAAGAAAAGTTATAAAATGTCATACATAATTTATGATGTACTAAAAATAATAATAATAATAATCAATCAGAGAATACATTTCTATTTTATTAACACTAACTATAGTCACTTTATTAAATTAAACGGTGATACCTATAAAGTAAAAATTGCATTATTTATTAATACATCTTTAATATCATATGACCTATCTCTAATAAATAATTTTTTTTGAAAAAAATGTGGTAAATTGATAGAATTTTAGATATTTTCGGAATTATTTTTGAAATTTGTGATTATATTTTATATTTTTTGACAATCAGGGATAACAAATATATGGACTTTAAAGATTCCGAAATTTATCATTGATAAATACATATTTTTATCAATAGCAAATTTATTTTAAATCTTGAGAATTATTAATACGATTTAAAAAGGTGAAATTACTGTTTGGGAATTTTATGATTTTCTCTAAATTGGTATCTAATTAAATTTTAACTTTTAGAAATTATTGATGGAAATGTTATTTAGTAGTAATAATAATAATCAATCAGAGAATACATCTCAATTTAACAAAGAAAAGTTATAAAATGTCATACATAAATTTATGATGTACTAAAAGTAATATTAAAAATAAGCAATCAGAGAATATATCTCTAATTTCAGATTACGTATCTGTAATAAAGAATAATTTTTTGATAAAATTGCGGTAAATTGATTGAATTTAAGATATTTTCGGAATTATGTTTGAAATTTTGTATTATATTTTATATTCTTTACAATCAGGCATAAGAAATGTATGTATGGACTTTAAAATAATTGAAATTTATCATTGATATATACATATTTTTATCAATAACAAATTTATTTTATATCTTGAGAATTATTAATGCGATTTAAAAAGAAAAAATAACTCTTCGGGAATCATTCCAATAACAGGTTTATAGAAAATTTAAGGTTATAAAATTATTCATTGAATTCCGGATGCAATTTTGAGGAAATAATATATATTATAATAAAATTGTGCCAAAATTTACTAATTTTATATATAATTTTAATTTATTAGCTAGATTGAAAAATACATTTTTAAACTTTAGAGACTTTTAATTCTATCGATGAAATAATATAAAACTTTTACAGTTTGTGACCTAACCTAATTTAACATAACCTAACCTAGACACCCAACATGGGTAAAAGAGGAAAAGAATTAAGAAAGAAACTTTTTGAAATTATTCATAATATGATAAATGTTTGGACGAAATAATAAAAAAAATATGAATCTGCTCAAATTTGTTACATTGTAGCCTCTATAGAATTTATTTGTAGAAATCTTGAGCACAGTTTTAGACTATATAATAAGAAAAAAATATTTTTTAATAAAATTATAATTAAATTAAATTAATCTATTAATATTTTAATTTTACCTACAATATTAACTCTATTAAAATATACATAAAATGTTTGACACAGTTTTAACTTTTTTGGATATTATTCCTAGAAATATTGTATTTAGGCTATTGGTTATTTATTTAAAAATTATATCCCTTAGCGAGTCTCCTGAAGAGACAATAATCAAGTGGCATTATTCGTAATGTCCACTATACTATTATTGAAAGGTTAAACAAATATGGTAATTAATCTTGAACTTGGAGTAGTTATCACAGCAGACTGATAAAGAGCAGACACTCCAGTGGCCGAAAGTAATTTATTCACCGTATATATTGAAGTCGACAGGCATATTGCTCAGTTCCTGTCCCAAACGTGAGGAAAAATGAAAGTCGTTATCTTGGTTCTTGTTGCCGCCATCGCTGCCAGCGCTACAGATGTTGCTGATATATTGGTAAGATTATTTGCAACCACATATTTTATACCATATATTTTATAAAATATCGAGAAGAAGAATAGATTGCCTCGGGTCAATAGGTTAATAAAAGATTCACTTTAATACTAGAATAAAATTTTATGATTAATATGTGGCATTTCGACTTGTACATTAAAAGAAAGTGATAAGTGAGGAATACTCTTCAACTGTATCAATCAGTATCAGCAAAAAACAACAAGTTGCAATTGTAAAAAATAATTTCATTAACCGTTTACAAATAATCGTACATTAAAATATAGTTAGAATATTTGTTTGATTTTTATCAATTAGCATCAGCAAAAAAATTACAGGTTGTAAACATACAAAATAGCATAAATATTATTAAAAAAAATATATAAAATTACTAAATTCGATTAAAAAAATGTCCCCTAAAGTAATTAAAATCTAAACGTATAATTGGCAAAGGAGCTACATATAATTTAAATACAATGTATTTATTAATAATTAATTTTAATTGAAGGATAAATTATGTAACTTTATAATCTCAATTTTTTTTATATTTAATTTAGATTTTATATTTTAGTTCAAATTTATTATAATATGAATCTTTCCTCTAATTAAATATGTATTCTCTGTTGTAAGTAAGTGATTATAATAAAATCACAATGCAAAACTAAAAAAATATTCATTCAAAATTTATATGTAGGTATATCTGTGGTATACAGAAAGAAATGATCTAGTCTAAAATTTAAATATTTTGATTTTTTAACATCACAGTATATAAAACATCTTTTCATGAGATATTTACTAAATCTATTTTCTAAGAAATTCGTATTTTTTCTGTAAATTCGTATTTGTTTCTCCTGCCACTTCCGCCTGTATACCAACGATATGTTTAATTTATGTTTATTTTACACGTGCAAATGAAAAATAAAGTATATTTCATTAATTTAATTTATTGTACCTAATATTTTTAACTTGTATACAGATATTTTTGGGATACGTGGAAAAATAATAAGTTATTTGCAGCTGTCGTTCTAGGAATTCACATAAATCTGAGATAAAGACAAACAAACAAACTTAACATTATTCTGTATAATCTAAACTTTGATAACTTCAAGGGTATGCAAAGTTCACAAGCTTGATTATATTTAAATGAATGTATTCGATGTACAAAGTGGAGAGTGCAGTGTGACCAGTTAAATAAATATTGGAGGCAGCAAATATTATTCAATTTTACCGTGAACGTTATGGTAGAGGGAGATTGTAAAAGTTTAAATTAGAACAATTTTGATTTTGCAAAATTGGTGCAGATACGTATCTTCAATACGTATCTGCACACCAGTTAAAAGGGCAAAGTTATTTTTATTGAAATAGAAAAAGCGAAAACCGAAAAACAATTGGGCATTGCAGTATGTAAATATTATTCACTAAAAACAATTGGTTTTAGTTGGACCATAAACGTTGTTGCTAAAATATCGTTTAAAAAAAATCAACGCGTATTAACATACAATTGCAACAATTTAATTTTCAGTATTCGTGATAAATGCGTGTGCTGAAAATTAATTTGAAACGTTTGCAATAAAAATATGAAGTTTAGTAATTACAATTAATTGTGAAAAACCAATCAACTTATGTTAATAATGTTTCAAATATTGAAAATTATCGAATAAAAACGTTTAATTATAATTATTTTACAACACGATATATTTCTCTTTTAGAATGTCACAGCTGATGAAAAGGCGAAGCTGAAGCAAATCGAGAAGGAATGCATTGAGGAAACGAAAGTTGATGCCAGCTTGGTCCACAAATTCGACGAAGGCGATTTCGCAGATACCCCTGAATTAAGGTGTTACTTCAGTTGCTACAACATCAAATATGGATCCATGGATAAAGACGGAGTCTACGACATGGAGAAGATGAAGCCCATTCTGCCAGAGAGCCACATCAAGATCGTCGAGAAGTGCATCACCCATAAGGGAGTGGATGTGTGCGACACAGCATACCAAGCTTATAAATGCTACGTAAAACAATTGCTCAGCCAGGCTTAAGTAGCTTGAAGATGATGTATTTACCTGAAATACCTGTACAATTTTTCCACCGATTGCCAATTATAAATCAATTAATCCCTTTAAAGATCAAAATACTTACATAGCATAACACCCATAATAAAATATAGAATATAAAATATACTTATTATGTGTTTCTATTTAAATAATATCATTATTTTTACCATTATTGTGATCAATATTGAACATTATTGGTTACTTAGGTTGTCTTAGATTCTATTCGCTGGGAAGATTATTGTTACAACAAATATTTGAATGTTTAAATATATCATTAGAAGCAATTCTTGTCAAAAACTTCATATTTAAAATTGTTAATCTTAAAGAGTAAATGAAGAAATGTTCGGGGATGTGTTCGAAAAAAAATAAATACAGATTAAAAGAAATGTCTACTGACAGGATATCTCTCTGGTAAGACATTTTGTGTTATTGATTTTCGTATCGTTTTGAAACAAAGCTCTTTTAATATAAAACAATAAATATTTGCTTACATATCAGTTACTGTACATCTAAGCATAAATTTTGATTAAAAATTACTTAACTTGAAAATGTTATATATTGTTTTAAGTACGGTACCTCATCCAGTGATGATGTAAACGTATACGAACAATATGCGAAAGAACCATAACCATAGATGGGTACCATCTTGTAAAACATATTGTAAACAACAAAATGTTGACAAGCAGTGGCGTATACAGTGCCGAATATATAGTGACGTGTAAATTAATTTTGGAGGGGTCAAACGAAACACAGCAAACAAGATAATCAGGGGTTATTAAACAGTGACTTATCCGTTCTAAATAAAAACTTAATTCTTTTGTGAAAGGGTTCATATTTAAAAAAAGTAAGGGAATAAATACATAATATATATATTATAAAAATTATTGTATAAAAAATCAGGAATAGTTTCTTATCTCCATATACGAGGGTCGTTCAATAAGTAATGCCCCATATTTTTTTTTCTCCACAATGAGCAAAAACTGAAAGTTGCACTTCTAGGTACTTCAAGTTTAGTGTTTCTCCTCCCGGTGGCCGAAGTTTTAAATCATTCCAACAGATGGCAGTGCTGTAGTGAATTTTCAAAGTAGCATCTGTTAGTGATCCACGTTACAAACAGCGAGCAGTGATTAAGTTCTTGATTGCAGAGAAAGCAATTGCAATTGCAAAGCGATTGCAATCATTCTTGATGATGTGATGCCAAGAAGGACAACCATTAATTCCGAAGCATACGTGAATACCTTGGACAAACTCAAGAAACGTTTCCGGCGTTTTACGCATGACAAGAATCCGGCTGAAATTTTGATCCTGCACGATAATGCACGCCGGCACACAAGTCTCAGAACCCGGGAACACCTCACCAAATTGGGTAGGACAACATTGCCCCATCCACCATACAGCCCAGATCTGGCACCGTCAGACTTCCATCTCTTCGGACCTCTTAAAGACGGTTTGCGTGGAAGACACTTCGATGATGATGAGAGCGTAATTCAAGCGGTGAAAATATGGTTTCGCGCACAGGTCAAGAGTTGGTACCGGCAGGGAATACAGGCTGGCGTTTCACGCTGGCGTAAGACCGTACAAGTTCATGGAGACTATCTTGAAAAATAGTACGTGTAGAAGAAACATGTAGCTATATTGTCACCAAAATTTAACAGTTTTGAATAAATAGTTTCTAAGAAAAAAAATATGGGGCATTACTTATTGAACGACCCTCGTACTTATGACTTATAGTTGGTATACAGGAGAAAGTGGCCAAGTCCAAAATTTAGGGATTTTATTTTTTTACTTCAACGTATCAAAAACATACTTAACTTTTTATGAGTTATTTACTAAATCTTAAATTCACGTGGTAATTTAAAACAAACGTTAATTAAATAATAGTATAATTATTATTTGTCTCAAATTTGATTGTAATGTAAATGCATTAACTGTAAGTAAACAGTCATCATAAAACTGCAAATTCATAGAAACACTCTTTTTGTACATAATTAATGTAATGTAATGTAATTAATTGTAATTAACCTTACAGTAGTTGCGCACGGTCTCTGAGACCGGGCCAATACAAAATTTTATATTACTAATGAAGTATAAATCGCTGACTTCTTAAACTCATAGTACCTTCCCAAAATAAACCCATAAATCTGTAGTGTGACCGTGAACGACGCAGTGCGTGTAGTTAATAAATAAACAATAATCCCGGTCTGTGAGACCGCAGCGACTATCGGCGTAACTTTAATTTTTATATAAAATATTCTCAAACAAAAGGTAATTTGTATATTATTACCATAAATTATGTTCATATATTAAATATTTATTATTGATATAACAGTGCGAACAATGTGGTCATATGAAAGAGAGCAGGAGCGTCTGAAAAAATTGGTAGAAGAAAATTTAAATAATGATGAAAAAAGATATTTTCGGCCTACAAGACGATAAAAATCCTTCAAGAAGCAGTAATCAAGATAGATGTGCATATCGTAATTGTGAAAAAAAAATCGGAAAGCAAGATTATCATGCTTAATTTACAAAAAAATCCAGTACTCCAGCTACTTGCCAAGTATGCCAACAAAGTGCTTTATCAGCAGACAATTGAGTTCATGTTACGTTTGTTTATTGAATAGGTTTCAATTATCATAAAAACACTTATTGTTAATATTTCATTTCACTGATTTTTTATTTACGAATTTTTATATTTGGTTGAAATAAATATGTATTTTTTTTAATGTCACACTTAAATAATAGTTTTGTTTCGTTTTTCATTTACCAGTAGGTAGTTTATGTATTAACCCTGCCTGTGCTAATTACATTTTTTTAATTTCTTTGCTAATTTTGCTAACAACAAAACCCGGTCTGAGAGACCGGCGCGCCTACTCATGTGACATATTTTAGCGCGACTATTGGAAGGTTAATACACAAGTTTAAAAACAAATTATTTCTTAAATATTTTAACATTATTTAAAGTTATTTTAACATAACAGTATTACATGATGTTTTATAAGAAGTACACACCTATACTTAGGACTTGAAAAAAAATGACAGAGTACGTATGTTATAAAAAGACAGGAGGTTAACTTTTAGACTTTGATTAAATTTTTAGTAACTTAACTTCTGCATATGTGTTCTAGATTTCGTGTAGACTTAAAAATAAAATTGAACAATAATTGGCAATTTTTGTGATCTCCATTGATTGATATAATGGTCATCGCAGTTTTTGATTCTTCAGATATGTTATATATTTTAATATTTGAAACATTCTGTAGGTACTATTTAACTCTTGATATTTTGATTATATACAGGGTGGCCCAGCTATTCTCGCTCGGACCATTGCTGCTAGACTAGTGAAAATTGAGGAAAAAATCTGATTGGAAGTTATTGGACACTTGATGTTCTACTTTTTAAAATTATTTTCGAGTGTACAGAGTGTACCATAAATCCGGGATACAAAATTTAATCTCTATTTTAAATTCATCATCGTGTATATTCTTTCAAATTTAGAATCTGATTCATGATGCCCTCACAAATCATCTTTATTTTCAATGCAAGGATGCAACGTTGCCAAGTTATTCACATTTTAATCAAATTTATCGAAAAATCATGGACGTGGAAAAATATTCAACAAAACCTTATTATAAGAGATTAATAAAAGAATCTGCGTATGCAAGTATGCAATCAATGTTCAAAAACATGCACAATATCTTGAGACGTAGAATACACAGGGTGTTCTGAAACAACGATATAATTTAGCTATTTTCAAATGACCAAAACTTTTTTTTTTTTCAAATAGAACACCCAGTACATAGGTTCATATTCTAAGTGCTCATCTAATGAGCTATGCAATGGTAGCATAAGGACTATAATCTAATAATACTATTTAATTGGTAAATAATGATCATTCTCGATAAGTTTTAGCCATTTGAAAATAGCAAAATATTTGAAGTCACGTTGAATACACAGGGTTATTCAACGTGACTTCAAATATTGTGAATGTTTTGGCACATTTCTTGGGTACTTGCATACCCAGATTCTTTCATTGATCTCTTATAATAAGGTTTGGTCGATTTTTTTCCTCGTCCATGATTTTTCATTAAATTTAATTGAAATGCAAATAACTTGGCAACGTTGCATCTGAACCCTAAAAATTAAACTGATTTGTGAAGCCCACATGAAGCAGATTCCGAAATTTAATATATAGGGAATTTCCTTTAAAAATTAGATCAAATGTTGTGTCCCGGTTTATGGCACACTCTGTATATTCTTTAATTTTTGCAACAGTTTTGGCTAATTGAACATAGCAAAATTGTATTGTTGTTTCAGAAAACTCTGTGTATTCTACGTGACTCAAGATATTGTGTCTATTTTTTAACATTGCTTGAGTACTTGCATCCGCAGATTCTTTCATTAATCGGTTATAATAAGGTTTTCTTGAATATATTTTTATGTCCATGTTTTTTTGTTAAATTTGATTAAAATGTAAATAACTTCGCAACGTTACATCTGATCCCTGAAAATAAATATGATTTATGAAGCCCTCATGAATCATATACTAACATTGAAATAATATACAGGGTTATATATTTAAAATAGAGACCAAATTTTGTATCCTGGATTTATGGTATACTCTGTACAGTCGAAAATAATTTTAGAAAGTAGCACATCAAATATCCAATAACTTCCAATCAGATTTTGTTCTCAATTTTCATTAGTCTAGTAGCAATGGTCCGAGCGAGGATAGGAGGGCCACCCTGTATTTTGCAAATCATTTTTTATATACAGGGTCCGTCATTTCACTTCCCGTCTTCTATAGCTCAGTTACTAATTGAGTTGGGATTTTCATATTTTGTACACTTTACTTGCATTCTAGGGCGTATTACACAAAAAAGTGTGACGTCATCATAATGTATATTTTTAGATTGCGTGGTATATTTTTTGTTGCTTATTTGGGTGCCTTTTACGGGGGCCTACATACCTATAAAATTTTATTGAAATCGGTTCAGTGATATTAGCACAAAAAATAAAAACTGAAAAAAATCAGTTTTGCACCATGGGTTAGAAAATTAATAAGGGATAAAAATAGTGCCTCGTTAATAAAATTACACAAGGTACTCATTAAATAAGGTCTGACAGTTGCGTTAACCAAGTTTTATTGATATGCATTATACAGAGTGTCCAAAATTTTGTGTCAAACTTTTCAAACTTTAAAGCACTTTATTTTTCTTATTTTAAATTAGAACTCCAGTATATTTTCATGTAATTCCATGCGGAATTGAAAGACAAATATTTTTCTTAATTATAACCCTATCTCAATTCTTAACACATTAAAAGATATTTGCAGAAAACTCGTTTGAGAATGTTTTACTGACATATATCTCAAATTTGTTTCAACAAATGAAATCTTCGACTGTATGGTCTCACTATTCTATGGTAAGAACCATGTTATGCCATAGATTAATCAACCATTGACTTTTTTATTTTTGCTGCCGAAAAATATGCAGTCCAGATTTTCATACCGAAAAATACTACCTTATGATGCAATCGAATAAAAAATAATTTTGGTATCTTGGGTATAAAGAACTTCGCAAAAAAAGTTTTAAACTTTTATATTACTACAGTCAACATTGGCTCTTGTCACTTTGTTAAACTTTAATGTAAATAAATTATTTTTCAAACCCACTTTCTATTTTGATTAATTAAAATGGCCATTGGAATTGTTGATAAATCGAGTTTTCTGCACATAACTTTTAATGTGTTAGGAATTGAAATAGAGCTGTAATTCCGAAAAATGTTTGTCTTTTAATTCCCCATGGAATGACATAAAAATATACAGGGGCTCCACTTTAAAATAAGAAAAATAAAGTGCTTTAAAGTTTAAAAAGTTTGACACTAAATTTTAGACACTCTGTTTAATGCATATCAATCAAACTTGGTTAACGCAACTGTCAGACTTTATTTAATGAGTACCTTGTATGGTTTTATTAATAAGACATATTTTTATCTCTTATTAATTTTCTTAACCAATGGTGAAAAACTGATTATTTTCAGTTTTTATTGCCAAAATCACTGAACCGATTTTAATAAAATATTATGGGTCTGTGTGGGTCTGTGTGGGTCTGGGTAGAAGGCATCCATAAAGGGCACTCAAATAAGCAACAAGAAATATACTATGCAATTTAAAAATATACATCATCATGACGTCACACTTTTTTGGGACCCCCTGTATAATCAAAAATATTTTCCTAAAATACGCCCCAGAATGCAAGTGAAGCCTGCAAAATATCAAAATCCTAACTCAATTAGTAACTGAGCAATAGCAGACGGGAGGTGAAATGATGGACCCTGTATATAGATTGCAGATTCTATTTTTTTTTCTATATCTCGTTTAGGTAATTTCTATAATTTATTTCAACTTTTTTTTTATACTTTGTTTATATGAAAATTTATTGTTATTTTTTAATTTTCTGTAATTTGAATAAAGTTTCTGTCAATTAATGATTCAAAGTAGATATTACGCAATTAACATAATGTATAATGATAAAAATTAAATGATGTAATGATGTAAAGGTAAATGCAGATGAGGCCCTGAAATCACCCATGTTCAGTTTTTAGTAACTTTTTGTTACCAAAAAGTTTGTTTAGAAAATCTCAATTTCAAAATGTTATTTAGCAATCATTGGACGTTTTTGGCTTATCGGTTATCGCATTCGCAGATAAATCCCCACCTCCATCTACACAATGTTTAAAATATTGTCTCGTGGAACCCCAACACAGATATTTTGATTGAAATTAAACTTTCTAAATTATTCACGAAAACATACTTCGTAAGTAAAAATGGGTATTTGATTTTCAGGAACAGTTTTAGTACACAAAGTTCAATAACATCTTTGACGCGTTTTATCTACTAAATTAAAAATTCCAGCCGAATAATTAATGAGGGAACAATTTAATATGTTAATTTAATTACTTTGTATTATTTTTATTAAAAAAGATACATAAATCATTCGCGAAGGTATAAAACCTTCCATCCACTATAGTTTAATTCAATCTAAAACAATGCGAGCAACAATAATAATCTCTTTGTGCCTCTGCGCTTTCGTTCATGCTCAAGAGGTAGTTGATAGCAACAGGTGTCCTCCTCGCAATCCTAACAGATGCGAATTCGATCCGGCATCACATCTAGTAAGTACATAGCAAAACATTCAAATAAGACCAACCACTAATGATGTATTGTTTATCAGATACTTAACTGTACAGAACGAGCAAAAACCTACGATATATGCCCGGTATGTATAGCTCAATCAAAGGTTTGCTTCGAAGACCTGAGGAGGATAGACGAAGGCCACAACCTGGACACGAAAGAAACTAGAAATTATTTTTTGTGCTATATGTTAAAATTTGGTGTCATCAATGAAAAAGGCGAGTTTTTCCTGGAACGTCTCAATGGATTTTTGCCCAAAAAGATTTATGATATCTTAATCAATGTATGCCAACCTAGAGCTTTAAAAGAACGTGATTTCGGGAAGAGGGCGTATGTTCTGTATAAATGTTTCTTAGATAAAGGAGATAGAAATTGTTATGTGTTTTAAATTACAACTTATATACAGTTGTTGGTATGATATAATATTGTTTCGTGTTAAAATATATTGAATATGCAAAAAGGGAACTGATAGATTTACTTCACTATTGCTTTATATTTTTTTTCTATACTGATTTGTTTGATTTTTTATATTATAAATAAATTTTGTACGAATATATAATAATAAAGTTATGATTTACATTTATTTAATATAATTTATTGCTTAAATCCAATAGCTAACAAAACCCTAAAACAAAATCTACTAACATAAGTATTTAACCATAATATAGGACTATATTAATTACTGCAATTGTTTATTAGTTATTTAGAGTAAGACCATAATATGATATAGCTGCCAGTTTCGAACTAATAAAGTGCAATGTTTGCAATGATGCAAAAAATATATTTCGGAATACTTTAATGAAACAATATTTCTTAAATAGTTACGGAAGGTAGATTCAAATCTACATTTTTTTTATTATAGGTGGGTCTTCATGAAAATCTCAAAATACTCCTTAAATATATCCCAGAGTTTTTATTTCGCACATATAAAAATTGTAACTTTAACAGTAGGTATAATTATTTATGGAAAAACCAAAATATGATATAAGAAACTAAAGACCAACTTATAAAATTTAATTCAGACTTAACGAAATATTCCTCTTTATACAGAAAATATAAAAACACCTAATTTGTGCCTATAAATGCATTCTTGTATAACAGAGGTCAACTTGTTTTACTTGAAATCTATATATATTTTCATACAGAAGCTGTCCATATAGAAGAGCTGGCTAAATGAGCAATATTGTGCAGTTTTATATGTTGGTTCAGATTATGTTGAAAAATTTCCTAAAGTTCGAGCAGTTTATAACTTATTCTAAGAAAACTAAAAATTAAGTTTTCTAAAAACTCCGATATATTCATAATTATTAAAGCTGCGGAAAAAGGTTTAAAATGAAGGTCACTTGGTTCGATCGCACAAACTTGAGAATTTAGTCAAAAGAAAAGTAATAGCAACTTTCTTATTTTAAATGGCTGCCATATTTGATTTTTGAATCGACTTTTTTTTCTGTTTTCAATGATGTATAAGAACCTATGTCAAAAATAAAAAATATGCGAAATTCAATTGTTCCAATTTGAATTTTTATTCTATAAACTATTTATAAAACAAATGTAAAAAAAAGAACGTAGTACAACTAAGTAGTAAAATAACAATAAATTATAAAAAATGCTGACTGTTATTGAATAAATGGCCAAAAAGAAGCTAAACACATGACGGCGTTTTCGATTATAGATATGTATAACATTTTAACGATTAAGCTTTTATGTTTTCAAAACCAATTAGCTGACCAGAGTCAAGTTGTAGATTTGTACTAAATAGCCCAGCAAACTGAATTTGAGCTTTCACATATATTTGCCATGTATAATATACTGCAGCATCTTAGTTGAATGCATATTTGCAACTGAATTATACAGCAACTGTCTAGGGCTTTTATAGTAATCGAGTTTCGATTTATGTATATTTTTATAAAAGAAACGAGGTTAATTAAATGAAGAAAAATTATAATGTAAGATTAGTAAATCGTTATAATTTTCATGTCAACAGATAACTTTCGGTTATAAGGTGACCTATACTAAATAAGTATTTAGGAGTAGTATCGTAATATTTAATGGGGTTATTTAGATGTTGGTATATTAAATTACTTCATTTGAACATAACTGTTTTTGTGTATCTCCAAATCTAACAAATAATACAAATTGTTATTAATAGATTTGAAAATATGCAATATTTTAATTTATATTTTTTCCTCTTCCCACAAAAAATCTGATTTTGAGCTATAACTCTATAAATTTATAAAAATACACATTGCAAACCTTATTTTGCAATGCCATATGTTTTACAACAAATACATTATTTTGAGAAACAGAATTGTACATTGTTTAATATTCTGCAATATTATTACTAGATTATAGAAAATAATCGATCATCATTTGGTGGTGGTAGTTCTTTCGATTGATAATTATGATATTCGTTCGGATAATACCATGCGATCAACAATTATTAAGATAAAATAAGCCCTTGAGATGCTGGAAGTATGTGTGCTAGTCGAACAAGACCTCTGTTAGAATCTGGTATCAGCAATTTATGATGTTCCTGTATTTTGTACTGATGCATATCCAAGTCCTTCTTCATTTTTTTTATGCAGGTTCTATAACACTAACACAATCATAGCCGCCCCCAATTTAAATAATTTTTGCAGAATTCTTGCAGAAACGCTGCATTTTTAGAATATTCTGAGTACGTCAGTTTTCGTATAGTTGTTGCATTGATTCTTATGGACCCCAGATTCTAGCCTTTGCGATTTTGTACGGACCCATTAGGCAAGCCGCAACAAGAAAACAATTGTATCACGTGGTCAAGGCTATATCTGATTATAGCCTCTGTTTGACTCTGTAGCTACGTGGTGTTTCAAAACAAGCTACCCAGTTTTCCATTTACTATATACGAGGGTGAATCAAATATGAACGAGCCTTTATTGGCTGAGGGTTGAGATGGGTATTTATATGTGTTTGGGCAGTTGAAGTCGCAATTAAACGAACTTTAATAAAATTTCGCTAATTATCGTTAAAGAAGAAAAGGTACTGCCTTAATATAGGGGGAAGAAGATTTTATTAAGCAATTTTAGAAAATAACCTTGAAGTTAAAGACAATTACATGAGTTTTTATAGAAGTTAATAAAACATAGGTGGTAGTTGTAGAAGTAGTAGTAGTAGTTTTACTATTACTGTTTTATTATAAAAATTAATAATATACTATTTGTGCCTCATTTCACCATTTCAAAATTCTGGAAATATTAGGTGTCCCACTCTTTTGCATTCAGTGTATTTCAGGATTAATCAACATATGTACATAAATAGTTTAGCTATTTGAAAATATAAACAAATAGGAAACACATATTTGGTATCATTTTGAAGTAATAGATTTTTTTTTATATTTCTCTGCATAAAATTCGTGATGTTATTTTTAAAGTAGTTCCCTTGAGAGAAAACATAAATCCGAAAACAGTCCAAGTACAATTCCATCAAAGCAAAACATAAAAACATGTGTTTTATTTTTACTATTATATGGATTGTTGTAGCCCTTTTCTCTATTTCTCTCATTTTTATATTCTACCTTTTCGGTATTGTTGAACTTGGGCCCACCCTTAAAAATAACCACCTCGACCCAGGCTTTGCTCAGTGAATACGGCGTGCGCGGTCATTCAGCCTTATGTAGGTGGGGGTATGGCCCCTGATAATTAAAATACAAGGTATTCAGGTACATGGTAAATACAAGGATGGACCCAATCTATTGAATACGGGGCCTGCGGAGCTACAGGGATGTTTTATTTGCGAACAATGACGAGTAATGACGTTCCAAAGAAACAATTTTGCGCAAATTTTCTTACCTCCTAATTCATTGGTCAAAGTCTGACGAACGGTTGTGTTAGTCAAATTTAACTCTTTGCCGATCATTCTGACCGACAACCGACTATCAGAATGCACATGATCCCGAATTTTCTGGACATCTGCATCCCTTCTTGCAGATGACAACATTCCGTTATGAGATTCATCTTCAATAGAGTAACGGCCTTATGACAAATCCTAAACCACCTGATAACCTAGGTCATCGACAAAACACTGTCTCTATGGGAATATTAAGTTTTTGCGTAAGTTTAAGTCACACTGTGCCCTACCCTGAAACACCATTTGATTACCTCTGCTCGAAATTGGTATCACTCATTTTCAGAATGCACTAAAAAAATCCGCTTCACGGAACGAATTGCTATAAAAAAAAAAAATCTAGGTGCTTCAAACTCTTACTGAAGACGCATTAGATGTTGGTCTACCTTCCCTACAAACGCGAAACCAGCAGTAGTGCTAGATCGAACGATATGCTACCAGTCTCATTACTTTATTTACGTACCTCGAATTTCGAAGTATTCATTTAAATGGACCACCCGGTATATTATTTTAAGTACTAGATATTCGTTAATATAACATATATGCTTATAATAATAGTGTAGAGGCAGACATACCGCCAGCCAAATAAATATCGTTACTACTATTAATTATTAAATACGTAAATAGCAATTAATATTCAAAAATAATAAATAAACTAACATAATTTGAGTCTTTCATAAGTATATACTTATTTACAGATATGTAGTGTCCCATTTATTATCTGTTATTTATTGGAAATTGATGGTTTATTCTACTACCTTTTTAAGATATTAATAATTTTTATTTTACTGGTTTTATAGGATAGAATGAGGATTTATAAAAATAATTAATATTCAGAAAATAAGCATTATCATTTTATTACCAATAATGTTTTAAAATAATTCATTTATACCATCAAAACAAATTCAGAACAGGTTAGAAATATTGAAGATATCAACAACAAACTATTGACTGTACTTTAAAACACATAGCATGTTCTATGTGCTTTATCCAAGAAACATGTGTAAATAACATACGCCCTTCTTGCATGGTCATTTTCTTTCAAAGCTTTGGATTGGCATTCTTTCTGGACAAGGTCATAGATACGATCCGGTAAAAGACCTTTGACGCGTTCGACGATGAAATCCCCCTTTTTATTCATGAACCCGAATTTTATCATGTGGCAGAGGAAGTACTCCCTAACTTCCTTCTTGTCTACGTGGTGGCCTTCTTCCACCTTTCTCAAGTCTTCGAAGCAAACCTTTGTCTTGGCAATGCAGCTCGGGCATATATCGTAGTATTTCGCTCGTTCTGAACAACTTAAAGTCTGTCAAACAATTCTTAGTTATTGATTGGTTCTGAATATTCACATGTAGGTACTCACCAGATGCGATATCGGATCAAACTCGCATCTGTTGGATATGCGAGGTGGACACTTCTCGTGGTCAACATCTGCCACCTCATGGGCATAAGCCAAACTAAAAATGCACACCAAGTAAATTATTGTTGGATTCATTTTTGCGGATTGAATTAAACAAAAGTAAACACGAGCTTTTATACCACTTAGGTATTTAATTATGTATCATCTTTTGAAAATATATAATTATATGAACTGATTAATATAGCACAAATTGCAGTACGATTATTTAATCGTCTTGAAGATTGAATATATTGCACTCTATGCAATATTGATTCCTTGTAACTCTTTATAAATGGGTCAATCGTAATTGAGAATTTAACGTATTTTCGACGTATTAATAATCAGATATAGCCTTGACCACGTGATACAATTGTTTTCTTGTTGCGGCTTGCCTAATGGGTCCGTACAAAATCGCAAAGGCTAGAATCTGGGGTCCATAAGAATCAATGCAACAACTATACGAAAACTGACGTACTCAGAATATTCTAAAAATGCAGCGTTTCTGCAAGAATTCTGCAAAAATTATTTAAATTGGGGGCGGCTATGATTGTGTTAGTGTTATAGAACCTGCATAAAAAAAATGAAGAAGGACTTGGATATGCATCAGTACAAAATACAGGCACATCATAAATTGCTGCCACCAGATTCTAACAGAGGTCTTGTTCGACTAGCACACATACTTCCAGCATCTCAAGGGCTTATTTTATCTTAATAATTGTTGATCGCATGGTATTATCCGAACGAATATCATAATTATCAATCGAAAGAACTACCACCACCAAATGATGATCGATTATTTTCTATAATCTAGTAATAATATGACAGAATATTAAACAATGTACAATTCTGTTTCTCAAAATAATGTATTTGTTGTAAAACATATGGCATTGCAAAATAAGGTTTGCAATGTGTATTTTTATAAATTTATAGAGTTATAGCTCAAAATCAGATTTCTTGTGGGAAGAGGAAAAAATATAAATTAAAATATTGCATATTTTCAAATCTATTAATAACAATTTGTATTATTTGTTAGATTTGGAGATACACAAAAACAGTTATGTTCAAATGAAGTAATTTAATATACCAACATCTAAATAACCCCATTAAATATTACGATACTACTCCTAAATACTTATTTAGTATAGGTCACCTTATAACCGAAAGTTATCTGTTGACATGAAAATAATAACGATTTACTAATCTTACATTATAATTTTTCTTCATTTAATTAACCTCGTTTCTTTTATAAAAATATACATAAATCGAAACTCGATTACTATAAAAGCCCTAGACAGTTGCTGTATAATTCAGTTGCAAATATGCATTCAACTAAGATGCTGCAGTATATTATACATGGCAAATATATGTGAAAGCTCAAATTCAGTTTGCTGGGCTATTTAGTACAAATCTACAACCTGACTCTGGTCAGCTAATTGGTTTTGAAAACATAAAAGCTTAATCGTTAAAATGTTATACATATCTATAATCGAAAACGCCGTCATGTGTTTAGCTTCTTTTTGGCCATTTATTCAATAACAGTCAGCATTTTTTATAATTTATTGTTATTTTACTACTTAGTTGTACTACGTTCTTTTTTTTACATTTGTTTTATAAATAGTTTATAGAATAAAAATTAAAATTGGAACAATTGAATTTCGCATATTTTTTATTTTTGACATAGGTTCTTATACATCATTGAAAAGAGAAAAAAAGGTCGATTCAAAAATCAAATATGGCAGCCATTTAAAATAAGAAAGTTGCTATTACTTTTCTTTTGACTAAATTCTCAAGTTTGTGCGATCGAACCAAGTGACCTTCATTTTAAACCTTTTTCCGCAGCTTTAATAATTATAAATATATCGGAGTATTTAGAAAACTTAATTTTTAGTTTTCTTAGAATAAGTTATAAACTGCTCGAACTTTAGGAAATTTTTCAACATAATCTGAACCAACATATAAAACTGCACAATATTGCTCATTTAGCCAGCTCTTTAGCTTTAAGAATAAGAAATATACCCGTGCAATCTTACTTAATTTAGGATATCCTGTATCCTTTAATAGCTTTAATAATTATGAATATATCGGAGTTTTTAGAAAATCATAATTTTTAGTTTTTTTAGAATAAGTTATAAACTGCTCGAACTTTTGGAAAGTTTTCAACATAATCTGAACCAACATATAAAACTGCACAATATTGCTCATTTAGCCAGATCTTTAGCTTTAAGAATAAGAAATATACCCATGCAATCCTACTTAATTTAGGATACCCTGTATGCAAAATAATTTGCTCTACATACAATGATTAACTATGTTTTATTCAACAGAGTCTCCATTGTACTACCCGAGTTCAATCGTATTTTTATTGCCCTTATTGCCTTGTGATCAAAAGTTAATTTTGACGTTTTACAAAGATGGAAAGTTTAATATAAAGTTGCGCAATTTAGTATTCAGTAATATTCTGTTGAAAAAAACAGAAATTTTCGTTTACTTCCGGATATATTCCACAAATTCCGAAATCTTACGATTTTGTTTTCATTTTTATCTGAAGTTATTTGAACAGGTATAAAAACAGGCACTTACTCATTGCCACATTTTTAGCTCTACAAGAAAGTGTTTATAAATTTTCAGTACAACGTTTCGTTTCGAAGAAACCATCATCAACTTTATTTTCTTTTGTATGGCCCGTAAATAAAGTACACCCTGTATTAGATAGCGTGTCCTATTACGAATTCAACGATTTATATCACAGCATAGTTTCTCATGTTTTTATTCAGAAAAAAGCTTATTAATACATTTCGGACATTTTCTTGTAGTAGGCGTAGAAATGATGACGACGAAGATTAAAATTATTGTCTAATTTTAACCCAGAATAGGTATGAAAAATAATCTAACAAGAATAGTCGTTAAACATTGAAACATTATAGTTATTTAGAACTACTCTTATTATATTTTTTCAGTGTGATATGAGAATTATTCTGTTCATTTAATAGTGGCGAAGACAAATATTTACCTAATTTAACCCAGAATACTTACCAAAATAGTAACTAAAAACAATTTAGCAATAGTTGCTAAACATTTGAATATTATAGTTATTGAGATCCATACTTATTATTTTTTTCGGTGTGGTATGAGAATTATTCTGTTCATTTAATTTTCTTAAAATCTCAAAATTAGGCGATAAATATTGTCTCGTTGCTCATTTCAACGCCTACTGCACCAAAATGTTTTAAATATATCAACAAGTCATATTTTCTGAATAAAACATGAGGAACAATACTATGATCTAAATCATTGAATTCGTAATAGTACATGCTATCTAATACAGAGTGTACTTTTTTAAGGGCCATACAAAAATATAAAGTTGATAATGGTTTCTTCGAAGCGAAACGTTGTACTGGAAATTTTTAAGAAAAACATTTTTTTTTAAATTTTTAATTGAACAAAAATTGGCATTTTTGTGATCTGCATTGATTCATATAATGGTCGTCGCAGTTTTTGATCCTTTAGATATTTTTTATATTTTGATTTTTGAAACATTCTGTAGGTAGTTCTTAACTCTTGATTTTTTTATTGTATATTTTGGAAATCATTATTTTTATATATGTATTGCACATTCGAAAATTTTTCCATATTCTGTTTTAGTAATTTCTATAGGTAATTTAAACTTTATTTGTATATTTGGTTGATATGAAAATTTGGCATTGTGGTTCAATTTTCTGCAATTTGAATACAATATCTGTCAATTAATGATTCAAGGTAACTAATACACAATTAAGATCATGTATAAATACAGGTAAATGAAGATGAGGCCCTGTAATCACCCTTTTTCCGTTATCGATCTTTTTCAATGACAATTCAAAATTTTGTTTTAAAGATTTCAATTTATATATTGTATTTAACAATCTTTGGACGTTTTTGGCTTATCGCTTATCGCATTTGCAAACATATACCCCCCTCCATCTCCATGATGTTTATAAATTGTCTCGTGGACCTCAACACAGATATTTTGATTGAAATTCCCATTTCTAAAGTATTCACTAAAACGTACTTCATAAGTAACAATAGGTATTTAATTTTCAGGTACAGTTTTCCAGTACACAAAGTTCAATAACATCTTTGACGCGTTTTATCTACAAAATTAAAAATTCCAGACGAATAATTAATGAGGGAACAATTTAATATGTTAATTTAATTACTTTATATTATTTTTACTAAAAAAGATACATAAATCATTCGGGAGGGTATAAAACTGTCCATCCACTATAGTTTCATTCAATCTAAAACAATGCGAGCAACACTAATAATCTCTTTGTGCCTCTGCGCTTTTATTCATGCTCAAGAGGTAGTTGATAGCAACAAGTGTCCTCCTCGCAATCCAAACAAATGCGAATTCGATCCGGCATCACATTTAGTAAGTACATAGCAAAACATTCAAATCAACCAAATACTAATGATGTATTGTTTATCAGATGCTTAACGGTACAGAACGAGCAAAAACCTACGATATATGCCCGGTATGTATAGCTCAATCAAAGGTTTGCTTCGAAGATCTTAGGAGGATAGACGAAGGCCACAACGTGGACACGAAAGAAACTAGAAATTATTTTCTGTGCTACATGTTAAAATTCGGTGTCATCAATGAAAAAGGCGAGTTTTTCCTGGAACGCCTCAATGGATTTTTGCCCAAAAAGATTTATGATATCTTAATCAATGTATGTCAACCTAGAGCTTTAAAAGAGCATGATTTCGGGAAGAGGGCTTATGTACTGTATAAATGTTTCTTAGATAAAGGAGATAGAAATTGTTATGTGTTTTAAATTACAACGTATTTACAGTTGTTGGTATAATATATTATAGTTTCGTGTTCAAATATATTAAATATGCAAAAAGGGAACTGATAGATTTACTTCACTATTGCTTTATTTTTTTTTTCTGTACTAATAAGTTTGTTTTTTATAAGATATATAAATTTTGTACGAATTTATATTAATAAAGTTATGATTTACATTTATTTAATATAATTTATTGCTTAAATCCAATAGCTGACAAAACCATAAAACATAAAATCTACTACCATAAGTATTTAACCATAATATACGATTATTTTAATTACTGCAATTGTTTATTAGTTATTTAAAGTAAGACCATAATATGATATAGCTGCCAGTTTCGAACTTATAAAATGCACTGTTTGCAATGATGCAAAATATATATTAAGGAATACTTTAATGAAACAATATTTTTTAAATAGTTACGGAAGTTTGATTCAAATATACATTTTTTTTTTATTAGATGTGGGTCTTCAAGAAAATCTCAAAATACTCCTTAAATATATCGCAGAGTTTTTATTTTGCTCATATAAAAATTGTAACTTTAACAGTAGCTTATAATTATTTTTGGAAAAATCAAAATTTGATATGAGAAACTCAAGACCAACTTATAAAATTTAATTCAGACTTAATGAAACATTCCTCTTTATATAGAAAATATAAAAACACCTAATTCATGACATTCCGTTAATTTGTGTCTACAAATAATTTCTGGCATAAACAGAGTTGTCAACTTGTTTAGTTTGAAATCTGTATGTATAAGCTGTCCATAAAGAAAAGCATAAATGACTCTATAGCTGCGTGGTGTTCCAAAACAAGCTACCCAGGTTTCAATTTAGTATATACGAGGGTGAATCAAATATGAACGAGCCTTTATTGGCTGAGGGTTGGGATGGGTATTTGTATGTGTTTGGGCAGTAGAAGTCGCAGTTGAACGCATGTTGATAAAATTTTGCTAACTGTCGTTACAGAAGAAAAGGTACTGCCTAAATATAGGAGGAAGAAGATATTTTTAAGCAATTTTAAAAAATCACCTTGAAGTTAAAGACAATTAGACAAATTTTGATAGAAGTTAATAATACATAAGTGGTAGTAATAGTGGTAGTAGTAGTAGTAGTTTTACTATAACTGTTTTATTATAAAAATTAATAATATACTATTTGTGCCTGAAACCATTTAAAAATTCTAGAAATATTAGGTGTCCCACTTTATTGTTATTCAGTGTATTTCAGGAATAATCAACATATGAACATGAATAGTTTAGCTATTTAAAAATATAAACAAATAGGAAACACATATTTGGTATCATTTTGAAGTTATAGATATTTTATTCTTGTAATATTTCCCTGCGGATTTACATGAAATTCCGTGATGTTATTTTTAAAAGTAGTTGCCTTCAGAGAAAACATGAATCCGAAAACAGTCCAAGTACAATTCCATCAAAGCAAAACATAGAAATATGTGTTTTATTTTTACAATTATAAGGATAGTTGTACCCCTCTTCTCTATTTCTTTCATCTCTATACTCTACCTTTTCGGTGTTGTTGAACTTGGGCACACCCTTAAAAAGCACCACCTCGACCCAGGCTTTGCTCTGTGAAGACGGCGTGTGCGGTCATTCAGCCTTATCTTGGTGGGGGTGTGGCTCCACGTAATTAAAATACAACGTATTTAGGTGCAAGGTAAATACAAGAATAGACTCAAATCTAGTGAATACGGGGTCTGCGGAGACACAGGGATGTTTTTATTTGCGAACAATGACCGGAAATGACGTTTCGCGCAAATTGTCTTACCCCCCAATTCATTAGTCAAAATCTGATGAAGGGTTGTGTTAGTCCAATTTAACTCTTTACCGATCATTCTGACCACCTGAAAACATAGGTCATCGACAAAACACTGTCTCTATGGGAATATTAAGGTTTTGCATAAGTTTAAGTCACACTGTGCCCTACCCTGAAACACAATTTGATAGCATACCTTTGCTCGAAAATAGTATCACTCATTTTCAGAACGCAGTAGAAAAATCCGCTTCACGGAACGAATTGCTATAAACCAAACAAAAATACTATATGTGCTTCAATTTCTTACTGAAGACGCATTAGATGTTGGCCTACCTTCCCTACATACGCGAAACCAACAGTGGTGCCAGCTCGAACGCTATGCTACCAGTCTCATTACTTTATTTACGTACCCCGTATTTCGAAGTATTCATTTAAATGGACCACCCGGTATATTATTATATGTACCAGATAATAGTTAATACAACATATATGCTTATAATAATACTGTAGAGACAGAAATACGGCCAGCCAAATAAATATCGTTACTACTATTAATTATTAAATATGTAAATAGCAATTAATATCAAAAAATTATAAATAAACTAACATAGTGTGACTATTTCATAAGTATATACTTATTTGCAGATATGTTCTGTCGCATTGATTTTCTGTTATTTATTCGAAATTGATGGTTTATTTTATTACCTTTTTAAGATATTAATAATTTTTATTTTACTGGTTTTATAGGATAGGATGAGGATTTATAAAAATAATTAATATTCAGAAAATATGCAATATAATTTTATTGCCAATAATGTTTTTAAATAATGTATTCATACCATTAAACTAAATTCAGAATAATTTATAAATATTGAGACATCAACAACAAACTTTTGACTGTACTTTACAACACATAGCATGTCCTATGAGCTTTATCTAAGAAACATGTGTATATAACATACGCCCTTCTTGCATGGTCATCTTCTTTCATAGCTTTGGATTGGCATTGTTTCCGGACAAGGTCATAGATACGATCCGGTAAAAGACCTTTGACGCGTTCGACGATGAAATCCCCCTTTTTATTCATGAACCCGAATCTTATCATGTGGCAGAGGAAGTACTCCCTAACTTCCTTCTTGTCTACGTGGTGGCCTTCTTCTATCTTCCTCAAGTCTTCGAAGAAAACCTTTGTCTTGGAAATACAGCTCGGGCATATATCGTAGTATTTAGCTCGTTCCGAACAATTTAAAGTCTGTCAAACAATTATTAGTTATTGATTGGTTCTGAATATTCACATGTAGGTACTTACTAGATGCGATATCGGATCAAACTCGCATCTGTTGGATATGCGAGGTGGACACTTCTCGTGGTCAACATCTGCCACCTCATGGGCATAAGCCAAACTAAAAATGCACACCAAGTATATTATTGTTGGACTCATTTTTGCGGATTGAATTAAACAAAAGTAAACACGAGCTTTTGTACCACTTAGATATTTAATTATGTATCATCTTTTCAAAATTTTTAATTATATGAACTGATTAATATGGCACAAATTGCAGCATGATTATTTAATCGTCTTGAATGTTGAATGCATTGCACTCTATACAATATTGATTCTTTGTAACTCTTTATAAATGGGTCAATCGTAATTGAGAATTTAACGTATTTTCGACGTATTAATAATCAGATATAGCCTTGACCACGTAATACAACCGTTTTCTTGTTAGGCTTCTCTAATGGGTCCGTACTAAATCGCGAAAGCTGGAACCTGGGGCCCATAAGAATAAATGTAACAACAATACGAAAAGTGACGTACCCAGAATATTCTGCAAAATGCAGCCTGTCGGCGAGAATTCGGCGTCTACAATCAATGTGCTATATGTAATTCGCTAATGCCGTTCGATCAACAATTATTTAGATAGTGGGCGGCTATGACTGTGTTAGTATTATGGAACCTGCAAAAATATGAAGAAGGACTTGGATATTCATCCCTACAAAATACAGGCCCATCAGCGTTTCCCAACTTTTTTTAACGCGGCCCGGTACGAGGTTCTAAAATTTTTCGCGACCCACGTTATCCAGAAATACCATTTATTTACAAAACAGCTTTTATTTTTTTTTAATAAAAATCAAGTTATTTATTTGTTTATTACATACACAAAAATTGCAAAATAATTATATAAGAAAATATTAAATAATAAATAATAAAAAGTAATTAAAAAATTAACAACTATAGTAAATTTTATTTCCACATATTTTGCCCCTAGTGCGAAGGATGATGTTGTTTATCATCACATAGCAATTTAACAATTTCAAATTGTTAATTTTATTCTAAAATTAGGTTCTTACCTTACCTAGATCTTTACCTCTTACAACCTCTTACATAAACCTTTACCTCTTACATAATCTTACATTTCAAAAACTATGTTTTTTTTTCAAAACAAAAGCATATTTTGAAAACTGTTCATCGTGTTAAGTGAAGAGTTTATTATACCCCTAAAGGACATTAAACTCACATGATGACTGTCAATTTTGATTGAAAACTCTTCATCGTTTTAAGAAAAGAGTTTGACATAGCCTAAAAGGACATTAAACTCGCATGATGACTGTTAATTTTGATTGAAAACTCTTTATCGTTATAAAAGAAGAGTTCTGACATACCCTTAAAGGATATTAAACTCGCACGATGAAGCACATCAATGTGGCAGTTGCAAAACTCAAAACTGCAAGAGTGTAAATTTGTGCCTGAAAACTTATGGTAGTTTTAGGATGGCTTTCCTTCTATGATCTCATATTCGAAAATGTTTTGCTAATTGTTTTTTGCCGCTTATGCACTTGATTGGAAATGTTTAAGATATGACGAGATGCCGTCTATATATACATCTTCAGTATCACTAAAACTAAATGATATTTATAGTAGTACTACTACTGATAGCCTGACTGATTGTACTATTACTAGAACTATTTCTTCAAAATGTCCAGGTATAAACTTTTCAAGTAGCATTTTAGATATGATGTATTCCCAGAAGTCTTATTTTTCCTTGAGCAAAGTTTGCAAGTTATTGTACCACCATTATTATTATTAGTAGTAGCACTACTAGAAAAATTGGCACATGGCTTGATTGACTGTGTCTTTCCATAGCATCCTATCTTTCGCTTTCGTCTTCCAATCCGTGATTTTCATTTCTTCCAGATGCTTTTCTACATCGCTTTTCCAGGGGCTTCTTGGTCTCTCTCTCTTCGTTTTTTTTCTCCAGCCGTTCTTGTAAGAATTTGCTTTGGTGTTCTTGCTTTCTCCATTCTCGTTACGTGGCCTAGCCATCTTATTCTTTGAGCATTTATGATTCCCACTATACATAGATACATAGATTAGTACATTAGTACATAGATGCTAAGTAATACTTTGAAATCGAAACTACTTTCGATTCATATGCACATGGCAACGTTTCGAAAAGGACCGGACTAATTTTTCTGAATTTGTATATGTGTGATTTCAATTGTTTTGTCATATGAATATGTTTATCAGTGGTATTACTTTTGGTATAATGGTATAATTATTAGATAGGAAGTGCGAATTTGCGACCTCGATAATGGATTAAAGTTAATTTGTGGTGTAGAAGCTAAGAATATTAAGTCTGCTTGACTTTAGCACGACGATTTTCAAAAGTCGCCTCCTCTGCACACAATAACCTTCGCACGCGCTGCAATTCTCCTCCGTCTAATCTAAAAGGCGAACATTTCAAGTTCAAATCCCATCGCCGGACGTTTCTATTGTACTTGAAAGATAGTAAAAAACGTAGATTGTTGAGCACCGATACCCCGAGCGCATATCGATTCAGTCTAGCCGGCGTTTCGTCTTGAGCGGTACATTTCAGCGCTGTTTGCAAAGTTAGTGCAGTTTAGGGTGTTTTGGTGTGTCATCAATTTGTTAAGCAAAGTAACGTACGTAAATAACGCCGTAGTAACGCTTAGTGTCAAAATAGTACATTCGCCTAAAATATATGTTTACCTCAAAATTATTTCTAGAACGTGAGTGTATCTGCAGGGGTTGCTTACGTCACTATGCAAAATAAGCGTGGACATGTTTGTAAACGCAAGCCAAAATCAAATTGTTGCACGAAAATAAAAATCAATTTTTCGAAAAGTTTAATTGGTGAATTGTAGTTGAACAACAAAACTTCAATGAAAACCATAGTGAGAACCTTCGTTTCAATAGAGTTAATCAACTTTATACAGTTTTCATTTAACTTTAAGCGATCAACCTTATACTATAGTTTTCATTCAACTTTTCTCGATCAACTACAATCGATCAATTAACCTGATTCGCGAGAAGGCGCCTTTAATAACTATCTATTATTGTAGAACAATAATGATAATAAATCGATTCGATTAAAATTGTAACTCTGTACTTGCTTGAAAATAATTTATATGCAGCAACTGTGATAACGAAACATTTATGATGAATAAGTACTTAGACTTATATTAATTTCAGTGCCGGCTCGTACTACGCTTTCGTAAAGTTAGGGTTTTTGCCTATCTTTTAGATTTTTTACATTCCAAATGATTTACATATCATAAAGCAAATTTCGTGCTATCCGCCGAATTGTGTTCACCCCTAAAACCACGCTTTCTTAATTTGTCGTTAGGACAATATCCTTAGCTTTTACAAGCATACACACGCACAAATATAAATAATTGGTCAATTCATAAAATTTTAAATGTGTTTTTATCATTGATGCATCATATTGCTTGTTTAAAACATCGTGTAGCGTGCATAAAACAGGCTTTCAAAAACGCGCGTTTCCTGTAAAGGTTTCCATGGATACAAAACAAATAACGTCATAAAAAATGAATTCAAATAAATACCAATTTATTTTAATTTAAATGAATATTAAATGTACAATTTACATTGTTTGAAAACGTAAAATTTCCTTTCTTCAATTCCGAGAGGACATGAACATTGTTGCTAACTGCCGAAAATTCACTTGACGTGCATGGATCCGTCCTTCCACTAATAGCATTTGCTATGACGTTCGACACTTTGGTTTTATTTCCGATACTCTCTTCGACATATCCACTGGCTACAGATGCCGATTTCCATCCAACTTGTCGCTGTATTTGATCTATTGACATCCCACCGTTAGCCATAATTGTTGCGGACGTCCGCCGGAACGCATGTCCAGTGTACTTCTTTGGCTCGTCTAATTTAAGGAACTGTGCAATTTGAGATGGGCACAAGCCAAAGGTATTAATGCCCACTACCTGTTTAGTGCACTGTCCCTTATCAAAACGTAAGAAAACACGGTCTGTACTCACATTTTGAGGACGCAGAGACAAATATTTCTTCATAAACCCAACATAGGGTATCCCATTACTGTTAGCAACAACAAAATGTCGAGCCTTTTCTGTCTTAGATGGTCGGATGGTAATTAGTAATGTATTACCCTCTTCCTTGATGTCAAATAAACGCAGATCGCACAATTCGCATCTGCGACATGAACCGAATATTCCACAAATTGCAACGACTTTCAGAAATAAATATGTCACATCTGGAGCATCTTTGAAAAATGTTTGTAGGTCTTCTTCTCTAAACACGTAAGCCTTTTTTACCACATGATTTTTGTTGATCGCCTTCATGAATGCATTAACCTTAACAAACGATTTTATATCCACTCCCTTGTTTAACCGTAACATGCATTGCAATTTCGAATGTATTGCCCACATTGTTGACGCCTTATAGCATGTAGACATTTTCTGCATGTAAGCAAGAATCATTCTTTCATCTACAGTTTTCACCTCCTGTTCGTCCATCCATTTTACCAATTTATCGTATTCCTTCTTATATGCCAATTCCGATTTTTGGGGAATTAAACGCCTCTCTGCTTCGGAGCTTAATTGATCAATGTTTCGTTGCATTTTCAACCAAAATCAAAACTGACGCCAAATTGAAAGATTGTTACATACGATATTCAACACTTTGACAACCAAGGCTAGAACAATTGCATAGTATCAGCCGCCATGTTAGCTAGTTATTTATTCAGTATCTTAGCAACGATACTAAAACTGTACGGCAAAATCGACGGCACATCAGATAGAAATTATAATTACAAATGTTTAGGCCAATTTACGGCATCAATGATAAAAAATAGCGTAAAGTATGCGTGGATATCTGGCCTTTCAAGCACTCACTCTATTCAAAAAACCTCCCCGCCTCCCCGCTGCGACGGGTCGGTTTTTTGAAAAACGTTCGTGCTTGAAAGGCCTTGATATCCACTTATACTTTAATATACTATTTTTTGGCATGCTTAAAATATTTTTATTTTCAACGCCCATGCTACAATAAAATGCAATCAAAAATTACTTTATTTCTAGTGCTTAGCAACAAAATACAGTAATGAAATAAATGAATTGTATTCTTGATTTGTATGCTGCTTTATCGGTTGCAGTATTAATTAATCAAATCTATTTTTGGGGATTTTCGGCCCAATATATGCATGTTAGATGTTGAAGTCTTTATATACATATGCACAGTGGCCTGGGACAAAGGAAACGCCCTAAATATCTACGAACATTTTTTTTTTCGCATAATCGCCAAAATGCGTCAATTTTTAATGAAAGGAGACTAATTTTTGTCAAGCAAATTGTCTTCAAATGTTTAACTTTCTTTCCAAAGTGGAGGTAATCACAACTTTTTGAATTGGAGTAGTGGTTGAGTGATACTTCATTTGAAAGCTTGCATAATTTGCAATGCGACAGTGTATTACTTTCGAAATTGACAGATTTTATAAAGTAATGCAGCGTTGTGCCCTACTGCATTTTACAAATATGGGCTTACTTCCGCTACGGAAACGGGATTAAAATATTTGAGATAATTTGACTGCCAAACATTGTACCCCTTTATTCGAAAACCGAGGCATTTACAGATTTCGTGAAACAAAATTATATTCGTAGATATTTAAGGTGCTGCCTTTATCACGGTACACCCTGTACATTTATTTCCTTTCAAATATTTTTCATGGTAAACAATTAAATCATAATTTTGTTTGTCTTCAAAGAAACGAAATGTTTCCAATTTTGGCGCGAAAATTGGCTTCAATGTGATGATGATATCCAAGTATCGCAACCAAGATGCACTTTGCAGTTTTCAACATCTTTGCAACACTGGCTTTTTACTCTATTCGCGCCGCAATTCTGCGACCCCACGTTTTTGATAGTTGGCTGGAATTATTGTCTCCGACTGGAAATGGATTTCGCTTTTCGGAACGAAATATTCATTCCCCCAACTTCGTGCTTGACCCCCACAGAATGGGCACATTGCGGTAAATTTGTTATGGCGCATGAGGTATAAGCGGTGGGGATACTTTACGGACGTTTCCTTTTTATGTTTGTTTTGTCTTTTTAATTTTTTTAACTATACAAGAATATCAAAGTATGTATTTGAACATATGGCAGTTTTTCTTCGCACTTCTATGGTGTCTCACTAAATCATGACATTCAGGTGGAAAAGCCTGCTGTCTATGATTCTTGAACGCCACAGTTGTCTTCTCACTCTTATGGTATCTCACTACATCAAGGCATTCAGGTGGAAAAGCCTGCTGCCTATGATTCATGAGCGCCAGTCTTTCTTCTAAGGTATCTCACTACATCAGGACATGTAGATGGAAAAGCCTACTGTCTATGATTCATGAGTGCCAGTTTTTCATCTATGGTACCTCACTAGATCAGGATATTCAGGTGGAAAAGCCTGCTGTCTATGATTCTTGAACGCCACAGTTGTCTTCTCACTCTTATGGTATCTCACTACATCAAGACATTCAGGTGGAAAAGCCTGCTGCCTATGATTCATGAGCGCCAGTTTTTCTTCTAAGGTAACTCACTACATCAGGACATGTAGATGGAAAAGCCTACTGTCTATGATTCATGAGCGCCAGTTTTTCTTCTATGGTATCTCACTAGATCAGGATACTCAGGTGGAAAAGCCTGCTGTCTATGATTCATGAGCGCCATTTTTCTCTTCTATGGTATCTCATAAGATCAGGACATTCAGGTGGAAAAGCCTGCTGTCTACGATTCACGAGCGCCACTTTTCTGTTATATCTCACTACATCAGGACATTCAGGCGGAAAAACCTAATGTCTATGATTAATGAGCACTAGCTTTTCCGAAGTTTTAAATACAAATCCAAGATAAAACATTGTATGGTTATAATAGCAATTATAAAAATTGCTTACATCAAAGGAAATTTTATACCAGGAAATAGGAAACGTCCAAGTTCCCCATGGAACTCGTGTGCCAGCAAAGTAAAATTCACTGCAATATATCAAAAGCGGGTAGGAACTGAAGCTTAGGGTAGATGAAGGGAAGTATAGTACTTCCGGAAATCAGGGTTCATATCTGGTGAGACGTAAAAATAATTTCGGCCGACATTCGAAATAGCGGGGGCGTAAAATTGGGGCGCAAAAGGAACAAAATTGGCCGTGATGTGACTTGTCGAAAGCTCAAAGATGAGTCGAAGTTATTGTGCTGAGATGTGTACTCTCGCCTTGAGGCGGATCTTAATGCTTAGTTATAGTCTTAGTCTTTACAATTATGAGCATTTTCTTGCCACGACAAATATTTACGCGTGCATTTTCCACTTACAAATGCTTTCACTTGGCACTGCTAAAATGTTCTTGACTTACTCCTTATATTGGGAGCTTTCATAAGCTATACTTTAAACTTGTTTATGTACTATGTGTATCAAAATCTTTAGAAAACTATAATCGCATTGTATTATTTCTACATTAAAGATTAATCAACTTATTAGGTAAAACACTATCGACACTTGATAAGCATTTATGAGAAACTAGAAAAAAATTCTTGAACATATTTTAATGATGCTTTATTTTTAAGTTGCTACAACTTGAGAGCAAAACATCACTAAAATATGCAGATCAGAAATTCCTTCGAGTTTCTTATAAATGCACACTGCGTGCATACAATGTTTTACCAATGAAGTTATTAATCTGTAATAGAATTAATATAATTTAAATAAGTTTTCCAAAGAATTTGGTCACATAGTACATACACTAGTTCAAAATATAGCTTATACAAGCTCATAATATTGAAAACAAGTCAAGAACATTTACGGCGGTCTAAAAATGTTACGACTAATTTCAGTATTTTATATTATTACTATTGCAACTTAGATATTACTGCAAATAAATATGAATATTATGCAATTAATTTGCATTCATTTATATAATTGCGAAATGTATCTTGAGGTTTAGGATACTTACGAGATCAAGTATTGGAGAGGTATTTTTATTTTAGATCCCAATTTTCAAATACAGGTTTTCTTGTATATTATAATCGTGCAAAAAAAAATTAGATTCTCACGAATACCCAGATTTTGGGGGCTCCTTTATCATGAAGTGACTATTTATAAAATTGTCTGTACTTGTGTATAGAATATGGATTTTTATGTCCATTAGTTTTCTTTCAACATCTTGCAATTCTGCAAAGATTCTGCTAGGCCAGTTTAATATGGATTTTCATATCAAATATACTTTCGTTCAAAATTTCGCACCTTTTTCATTTGACAAAGGTTTCCAGAGTAGTTGCACTAAACCTGATTAAGTTCATGTAATGAGCCAGATTGTGATTTGTATGTAACACTAATAACTCGTTGAGTTCTGGTGCAGCATTGTAGAACGTTATTGGGAGTTCCTCGTTGAGGCCAAATGGGAGGTCCTTTTGAGCCCAGTTAAGAGTTCTTTGTTGCATCTAAGCTTATTGAGTACTACAGTTACATTGTAGATTACAATTGAGCGTTCATAAACACTGTTGAACTCAATTATGTCATCTTCAGCTCTTTGGAGTCTTGTCAGATTTTGTTCGAAGTTCTTTAGGCCTTTTTGATTCTGTTAGGCTTGTTGTTGAGGAAAATGGGTTTTCAAACCCGGGTTTTGATACCCATTATTTGGGTATCAAAACAGCTCACAATTTCAACAGCTCACAATTCATCATTTGACCAAGTTTCCAAAGGAGTTGCACTAAACCTGATTAGGTTCTTGTGATGAGCCAGATTGCGATTTCTATGTAACACTGTATAAATCATTGAACGTTATTGGGAGTTCCTCGCTGAGGCCAAATGGGAGGTCCTTTTGAGCCCAGTTAAGAGTTCTCTGTTGCATCTAAGCTTAATGAGTACCAGAGTTACATTGTTGATTACAACTGAGCGTTCTTAAACACTGTTGAACTCAATTAAGTCGACTTCAACTCTTAGGAGTCTTGTCAGTCCCTGTTCTTTGTTCTTTAGGCCCTGTCCATTCTGATGAGCCAGTTGTTGAGGAAACTGGGTTTTCATACCCCTTATCTTCCTTTCAACGGTTTACACCTCTTTATTTGACTAAGTTTCCAGAATAGTTGCACTAAACCTAATTAAGTTCTTGTGATGAGCCAGATTGGGATTTCTCTGTAACTCTGTATAAATCATTGAATATTGGTGCAACATTGTAGAACGCCAATGGGAGTTCCTCGTTGAGGTCAAATGGGAGGTCCTTTTTAGCCCAGTTAAATAGTTCTTTGTTGCATCCAAGCTTATTGAGTACTAGAGTTACATTGTATTACAATTAAGCGTTCATATATACTGTTGAACTCAATTAAGTCTTCTTCAGCTCTTTGGAGTCTTGTCAATCCCTGTTTTTACTTCTTTAGGCCCTTTTCATTGTGATGAGTTAGTTGTTGGGGAAAATTGGTTTTCATACCCCTTATATTCCTTTCAACGGCTTACAACTCTTTATTTGACTAAGTTTCCAGAATAGTTGCACTAAACCTGATTAAGTTCTTGTTATGAGCCAGATTGCGATTTCTCTGTAACACTGTATAAATCATTGAGTTTTGGTGCAGCATTGTAGAATGTTATTGAGAGTTCCTCATTGAGGCCAAATGGGAGGTCCTTTTGAGCCCAGTTAAGAGTTCTCTGCTGCATCTAAGCTTATTGAGTACCAGAGTTACACTATAGATTGCAATTAAGCGTTCATGTATACACTGTTGGATGCAATCAAGTCTTCTTCAGCCTTTTGGAGTCTTGACAGTCCCCGTTCTTAATTCCTTGGGTCCCTGTCGTTCTGATGGGCTAGAAATATGGATTTTCATATCCAACATCTTTATTTCAAAATCTCGCAATATCTTTGAGTACTTGACTACATAAGTATAATAGGGCTCCTGGCGAAATCTCTTATGTATAAACTTGATGAATTCTTGATTTTCATCATTAATTAATTTAATTTCGTAATAAATTAATTGGTTATAAATAGCAAATACTATGTAATGACTACAAATTACCACCACAGAATCGCGGTTATATATAAAAACCATTTTATATTTGTTCTATGATGCATAGTGTTGTATAGTTATTTTAAGGATTGCCATATGAAAAACAAATATTTGTTTATAGGGAAAAACTATGCATCTGAAGAAATTTGCAGTAAATAATGTTTTAGTTGTGGGTGCAAATCAAATATTCATTTTACAGACTCTACCTTCTAGGTGATGTTGGAAATCAGTCAAAACATTGTCCATAAATCTAAAGAATAATAGAACATAGCGTAAACTCACTATCGTGCGTTTAACAAAATTGCCAATTGGCGTTGGCAATCTCAAGTAACTTAGTGGAGACATGACTTGAGATTGCCAACGCCAACTTCGTCGTCGATTTTTGTTGAACGCTCGATAGTTTCGTATGACACATTGGCAATGTGATTTTTATTCACGAAAATCAAATGCAATTGGTTTATAAAATTACAAATATACACTTTGATTGGTCTATGGATAGTGCATACATGAAGACGCATTAATAAAACTGAATATATAGCCACAATATTAATAACACATCGCGAAGTTTGTCAATTATTTCGGAATGAGGTTCGCTTTATATTGGTCATATTGGTTCCGTGTATCAACCAGCCCAATGTTGAAATCTGTGTTTACTGATGATTTTTCACGCGGACGAAAATCGGCAATTATCTAGTGAAGTTGTCGTCAAAGATTAGAAATGGAGTTGCAAAAGAAGGAGAAAAGAAGAAGGAGAAGAAATAGAAGAAGAAGAATATTTATAAGATTTTTTTTAAATTTATATATGTACAGGGTGCCCTCCTATCCTCGCTCTGAGCATTGCTGCTAGACTAATGCAAATTGAGAAAAAATCTGATGGAAAGTTATTGGACACTTGATGTGCTACTTTTTAAAAGTATTTTCGAGTGTACAGAGTCTACCATAAATCTGGGGCACCAAATTTGGTCTCTTTTTTAAACGGATTCTTTCATTTTTAGAATCTGCTTAAAGTGATAGTACAGAACGTCGACAGAAAGTCGTTGTTTCTACAGAGTCACTTATTTAATTATTGCAGCGACTTTTTCCGATACTCTGAAAATATTTAAACCAAAGCCATGCAAAATTAAATTCAATTCATTGAATGTAGCAAATATGTCGCATTAATAAGCCACTTTTATTAACCACTCAAAAACGTATATTCTATCCTTAAATGGAAAAATAGCATCTTCATTAGATGGTGGGTGTCCATTCAGAAATAACAAAACTTCGCCTTTTAGCTCCAACAGACGTTTTAAAACGTTTGATTTTGAAGCCATCGTGAATTACAATACAAAATTAGGTGTTTATGATCACTCCCGATTTCCTTGCATAACTCGGTAAAAAGTCTGCTATTTAATGGACGAGATTTTATGTAAATACAAACATGACACATTCTTCCAAAGTTATGTTTAAATTTAAAGGCAAACCAACGATTGTCTATGGATACAACAGTACATACATACACAATTAATGGCTAATTCTTGAATTTGTTTAAACAAACCTTTATGACAACCTGCCAGTACACGTGCTCCTTCGCTACTTAGACCAACACACTCCATCCAATCAATACCATGACCAGTGACAAAGTCTTTGGTAGTTTAAAAATCTGATCTGAGGTATTTCTTGTCGGAAGCTTTTACAAAACAAACAAAAAATCTTGTATGGTGTCTTCGTCAATATATCTGATAAAACACATTAGATTTGCATCATCCTCGATATTTGTGCTTTCATCTACTTGCAAGGATAAAACATGTTTTTATTTTTACTTTAGCAACTAGTTCTTCTTCTAAATCTTCTGCAATATCGTCAATTCTCCGTTTAACTGTATTATTTGATAATGGTATCGCTGAAAATAAACTTTTTTCCTTTATTCCTCATAAATTATTTGAGACAATTTTTAAAGCGGGAAGTATTATTTTTTCTACAGCACTATGAGGATACCCAGTCTGGGCTGTTAATTTGGAAATTTAAAAAGCTATCATAGTGAGCTTTTTATTTGACTGGTGAGGAAAGAGTGCATTGTTAATTTTTTTTTAGCAGCACTCAATTCCTTTTTCTTATCAACAAAAAAGTTAATTGGCTTATCAGAGTACTCAGAATGAAATGTGTCTAAATGCGGTTTCAACTTTGACCGTTTCATACTTTAATTTGAAAGTTGCGAATTGAAAATAACACTTGGAGGAAAATTATTTTGGCTGCTGTGAACCCAAACCGTAAATATTCGTCACAATATTTACGAGTCCATTTAGTTTTACGCTTGTTGTTTTGGCGCTGTATATCTGCCTTTAGGGGCTTCAGACAAAGTATCTTCATAATCATGATGTTTAGCTTTGCTTGAACTTTGTTGATCATCATTTAAATTTCTGGTTTGTTGATTAACCATTTATACATTTTCGTCCGAAACTTTGATAACAATATTTTTTTTAGTGATGGTTTATAAGAATAAGTATCCATTTATTTTGCGCGACCCGGCAAAATTTTTCTAGGACCCGGTGCCGGGTCGTGACCCATACTTTGGGAAACTCTGCAGGCCCATTATAAATTGCTGCCACCAGATTCTAACAGACGTCCTGTACGACTAGCACACATACTTCCAGCATCTCAAGGGTTTCTTTTATCTAAATAATTGTTGATGGCACGGGATTATCCGAACGAATATCATAATTATGAATCGAAAGAATCACCACCAAAGTGATAATCGATTATTTTCTGTAATCTAGTGATATTATTACAGAATATTAAACAATGTTTAATTCTGTTTATCAAAATAATGTATTTATTGAAAAATATATAGAGTTGTAAAATAAGGTTTGCCATGGGTATTTTTATAAATGTATAGAGTTTTAGGTCAAAAACTGATTTTTTTTGTGGGAAGAGGAAAAAAATATAAATAAAAATATTACATATTTTCAAATCTATTATTAACAATTTGTATTATTTATTAGCTTCGGAGATACACAAAAACAGTTATGTTCAAATGAAGAAATTTAAAATACCTACAGCTAAATAGCCATATTAAATTTTACGTTACTACTCCTAGATACTTATTTTGTATGGGTCACTTTATAACCGAATGTTAATCTGTTGACATGAAAATTATAACGATTTAATCATCTTACATTATAAATTTTCCTCATTTAATTAACCTTAATTAATTTCCTTTATAAAAATGATACATAAAACGAAACCCGATTAGTATAATAGCACTAGATAGTCGCTGTATAATTCAGTTGCAAGTATGCATTTATCTAAGGTGCTCCAGTATATTATACATAACAAATATGTGTGGAAAATCAGATTAAGTTTTCTGGGCTATTTTGTACAAATCTACAGCGAGGTTAGCTAATTAGTTTTGAAAATATAAATGTTTAGTTGTTAAAATGTTAAACATTTTTATATTCGAAAAAAACTGTCATGTGTTTTGATTCTTTTTGGCCATTTATCCAATAACAGTCACCATTTTGAGCATTTTTTTATAATTTATTGTTATTTTACTACTTAGTTGTATTACGTTTATTTATTTTTTTTACATTTGTAAAATAAAAATTGGAACAATTGATATTTCCCATATTGTTTATTTTTGACATAGGTTCTTATACATCATTGAAAAGAGAAAACAAAAGTCGATTCAAAAATCTAGTATTGCAGCCATTTAAAATAAGAAAGTTGCTGTTAATGTCTCAAAAACTATCATCTTTAGTTTTGTTTTGACTTAATTCTCAAGTTTGTGCGATCGAACCACGTGACTTTTAACTTAAACTTTTTTCCGCAGCTTTAAATAATTATGAATATATCGGAGTTTTTAGAAAATCGCGATTTTTAGTTTTTTTAATTAACTTCTAAACTGCTAGAACTTTTGAAAATTTTTCAACATAATCTGAATAATCTGAACCGGCACATAAAACTGCACAGTATTGCCCATTCAGCCAGATCTCTAGTTTTAAGAATAAGAAAGATACCCATGCAATTCTACTCAATTTAGGACACCCTGTATGCAAAATAATTTGCTCTACATACAATAATTAACTATGTTTTATTTAACAGAGTCTCCATTATACTACCCGAGTTCAATCGTATTTTTATTGCCCTTATTGCCTTGTGATCAAAAGTTAATGTTGACGATATAATAGAGATGGAAAGGTGTATTAGCGTTAATAAAAAAGAAGTGTGGGACTTCTACCAATACAATTTGACAAGGACTGGCGTTTTGAAAAATAAAGGGTCTATTAACATCGAAATCTTTAAGAATCTTGTTCCGTTTCGCATGTACCAATCTCTGATTAATACGTACAAACCAAGAGCATCAAACGAAACGTCACTTCCATTGAAGGCGTATATATTGCACACATGCTGCGTACAATCACACATCAAATGTCGTATCTAATTAATAGTATTATGTTAGTGTTGTATTGATAATGAATTGTTTTTGAATTTCTCTAAACTTGTTTGAATTTGTATGCTTTTAAAAAATATATAATATATAAAAGTTCCAATATTATGTACTATATCATTCTGGGCTAGGTTATAAAAAGCGAAAATATACAGTAAAGTACATAGTTTTTAAAAATAGGAATCAAAATCTGCAACTTTGCATGCTTCAAGTACCCAATTATAAAAGAAAAGTTCAAGTACCCAATTATTTTACCATGTCTAAAGGGTGGATTGAAATCATTTTCTTACTCGACTACCTTAAATATTATAGAATTATGGTACAAAGAGTCATACATAATTCAAATTAAGATTTGCAAAATATGAGTTGTCATTACATTTTGCCTTATTCACTAATGACTCGTCTTCATCGAGCAGCTGCAGACCCATCACAACGCAATGAATAATTTGAGACATTTCACAGAACAATGGGTGCTAACAGGGTGCTAAATAGAAAACACATAGGAGAGGATTGTTGAAGCAGCAAAATGCCAGAAGTAAGAATTGTGGAAATAACAAGGAACAAACCTCCAATAGAAGGAATAACTCCGGAAGTCTTCCAAAACGACAGTATATAGGCGAAGAACATAAAAAAAAAATTGTGTCTACAGGGTGTCCCGAAAATAGTGGACAAGCTCAACAGCACCCAATTTGGAGTAGCCAGCTGGGTCCTTAAACAATACGAAACAATTCCTAGAGCTATACATTTTAGCATACATACCTTACTGCAAGTTTAGAAGGGCTCTTAAGTTTAATTATATATTATTTCTTCGAGCGACATATAATTGCCAAATTATTTAATCCTGTTGCCTATATTGAAGTAAGCCAATATACTACAATAGTATAATATTATGTAAACACTCTTAGGATATAATATATCAAGGAGTACTGATTTGAATAAATGTCAGTATCATTTTCAATAATATTATTAAACTTGAAACGAAGGAAGAGGGATTCACTCTAGTATTAGACTCTAAAAAATATTCCGTTGCGATTTTTCACTAAAATTGATAGGGGAGCTAATAATTACACATATTTAATTTTACATGTTAAATTACTATGTTCGCCCCTTATCCCAGACACTCGGTATATATTTTTTAAAGATTATATCCAAGTTAAAATTGTTTTAGGTTCCCAATTTTGGTTACAAGGGCAGAATTTAATATTAATAATAAAGGGATTATTAATACGTTTAGTTAGAACAAAGATTTACAAGTATATTTTTTATTAATTTCAGAGGTATTTTTAGCACTTGAACTTATGAATTTAAACTTATACATGTAAAATCTTCAATTCACAGATGAATAAGTTTCACTTGTTAATACGTTCACAAACATATTATTGATGGACCTTATTCCACAAGAAACACACATGTGTGACAAACGCCTTGTCGCAAATATTTTTCTCGGTGTTTTGAATGCATCTTTGTAAAGCGTTATAAGTTTCCTGTGATAGATATTTTTTGTCAGCCAAAATTCGACAATGATAATTTCCTTGTTCATCCATAAATGTAAATTTTTTGAAGTAACATGCCAGGAAACATTTAACATTGGGGTCGTTATAAATGCCATACATTTCCACGTAATCCACTGACTCCTCAGTGGTATTTGTTTCATGATAACATGCGGTAGCCCATGATCTGATTTTTGTCTTATCTTTTTCTGAAGCATTCTAAAAATTTACAGTATTAGTAGGTGTATACTAAAACAAAACACAAATCACTAGTTTGCTCTACAGTTAGACCAAATTAAATTTGTAACAATTTTTGACGACACAATTTTTGTAATTTATCTTGAGTTGCAGTTTCGTGAATTTGATTTAAATCACACAAAAGTTACAATTTTTTGGGTATTAGTAGGATGGAAAGAGCTATTTTTGTGACTAGTACTTAAAATGAAGATTTTTAGGACGAATCTTGCTGATTCCGAAAGTGGCGTATTGAGTCTGGAATAGCAAATGAGTCCGACAAAATTTAATTTAGGTTACCTGTGACATACATAAGTTTTTGGTGCACGCTCTCCTAAATGTTTACAGAATAACCATACTAACGAAATTTCTATTGATATCGGGGTAAAATTGTGTAGAAAATAGCAAGCCTAGAATTCTGTACCACAGCAATAAGTTTGTTGTGTTGGTAGTTATCAAAAATCGCAGTTCATAAATTTATTATATGCATCGGATGTTGAGGAGGAACAATTTATACGTACCAATAAATTTACAATATCGGCCACTATTACGGAAGTAATACTTAGTAACATTATCACAGTAAAATTGAATTTCATTTTAACGAAATTTACTGGAAACCTTAGCAGAACAAATGAGTACCTACTGATTTTTCTTACTTATATATTCGACGAGTCTTATCTCGATATGCATATTTCGTTAAATTCACAAGCCATTCATACCGTTTAGTCCACTAAATGTATTTCAACGATTTAAAGTGGAATTAAAAGATTTGATGAGTGCCAATTTTTTGTTTTTGGTATTTTAAAAATGTATTGCCCTTAGCTATTAAAGGATAGATACAATTCAAAGAGTGACATTTATTATTTACTGATGTACCAACCAAGAGTGTAATGAAGAAATTAATTTCATTTTCGGATTAATTGTCTTCTCTATTTTTTTAAAACAAGTGACATACAGATTATAATAGAACGACTAAATTATGCTAAGGCACTCTCATATCCTGATTACGTATTCAATATTAAAATTGTATCTGTAAATATGTATATCTAAAATATGCTAATCGAAAAATGTTAGGCAGCATCGCTGTGGACTTTGGAAGGGTTATAACTACCGAAATAATGCTGAGTTTGAAATATGCCGTTTGTAGTATAGTCGATTCCCCATAATTGGGACATATCGGGCCTTGGTTTTTTGATCCAATAAAGCGGCTGCTATAATAAAGCGAATTTTACATTTTACATAATATTAAACAACGCGTTTTTTTTAATTATCTTCTTAAACGTATCCGTTTATGAGAAAATTATATAAACTTTAAATAATAAATAATAATATGTTCTAAAACAAAATATTTACAATAATATATATAAAAAATATTGTCAAATGCTTTATATTTATCATTAGGAACTTGTATATCTTCATTTTCCTCAATGCTTAAATGTATAGTTAAATAATTTGCTCGAAGAGAAATTATTATGTGCAACTCGGAGTTGAATGCATTATTGTATTTCGATCAGTATTCGGACTTGCCTTACGCCTCGTCCGAATATATCTTGTCTCAATACAATAATGAATGAATTCAACTCCTAGTTACATAATCTAAGTTTTAAATAATCTTATTGGATATTTACATTTCTGATAGCGTGTTTAAATATTTCATAGTGAAAATTGATGAAAAGTTAACGTGACAACAATCTACTGTACAATTAAAATACTGATAATAAAGTCGTCTAACATTTATGTTTTTTGAAAGTTTTTTATTTTTAATTATAAAAAAGGTACTTTAAAAGGACTTGGCGGCCATCCCTGAGTCACGTGTTGTTCAGCTTGTCCATTATATTTGGAATACCCTGTATATAGAAGAAGAAGGAAGAAATAAGGGAAAATAATGGTGTCAATTGGCTATTGGTTCCGATACACTGCAGACAAATTAAGTGTCGAACAATGCGCAGCCTTGAAGCTTTCCATTCTGACTTAATAAGGCAAAACATTATACCGAAACTACCGTTTGTCAAACATTTCAATCAGCTACGCTAACTAGAACCTTTAAAAATTAATTAATAATGCCGATTATTTTTTTTTTCTTTCAAAAAATTGTAAATTTTTTAGTTTTGAAAAAAGAGACGGAATTATATTTATTATATTATTTCTCATGTTAATCTTTCTTTTAATTGTTTCTCAATTGAAATAATCCCACTTAAAAGAAGACTATTGACATATAACGTAAAAACAGTATAGTTTGAATTTCTACATTTATTTGTATGGAGGAAGATTCAATATGACTCGGATCAGAATCATTTCAGGACATTTTGTCATCAGTTTATGATGTTTACCATACAGTTTGTTGCAATTGAAAATATGCTCTCATGTGTAAAAGCGTGCGCACACAATTTTGTAAATTTCTCTTAAAATAGTTGGGTTAGTGAGAATCGGGCTAAAATTATTTGTCTATTGCTAAATTCCTAATCAGCTTCAGGGAGCTCATTACACTTTAAAAAAATAATAAAAAAACTTGTTTGGGTGGCTGCAGTGCGAAATGATAGCCGGCCAATAGACTGACATAACCTCCGAGGGGTTTGGCTATATTAGCTCGCATTGTTTTTTATTACATCCTGAAGTTGGCATGTTTTTAGGTATTTTATGTACAATGTACTAACACAATAACTCGAATATGAAGTGGACGCAGATGTGACTACATATGACATACATATGTGTCAAAACATTGTCAATTGCAATAATGAAATTATTTTGAGTTAGAAAATTAAACTCATGTCGAATACTCCTTAAGTACTTAAGAAATATAGACTTTCGTTCTTCAAACTCAAGGCTACACTTTTTCTTTCGTGTGTAATATCGTACATTCCACACTAGCATTGATTAACTAAATACATATAGATGCGCAACGAGGTCTGAACTGTGTTAAGCGATGAAAGTTCTCGCACCTAGTTCGCGCTACCAGTATCTGAGAACTCACCGAGCGGTCACCCGTGGTGGGGGCAAAACACTGCTTCACACTTCCAATACGACTGTGGACTGGCGACGTTCTGCGAGCTCCAAACCGTTGCGATTTTGCGTGTATTTTTGTGTATTTTCAAATCCAAGATGAGTACAGTCGCTCATATTTGTGTGTACAATAATTGTTGTAATGACAGCCGAATAAACAAAGAGATTAGCTTTTTTCGATTTCCAGTGAAAGATTTGTCGAGGACAGAGGAATGGACGAAAAATTGCGGGAATATAAATATAGTTTATATGACCAATGAAAAATTGACAAATAAAGTTGTGTGTGAAAATCATTTTTTGCCGACAGACTATTATGAGTCTAATCGACGCAAATTGTTGAGAAAAAATGCAGTGCCTGTTAAATTTAATCAACAAGGTACGTATTTAATATAGAAAGGATATTTCACGGCGTCAATATAAATTGGCGGATTTTTCTTGAATTCTGTTCTTGACGATATTTTTTAATACCATAATTACTTTACTATTATGACGTGATAAAACTAATTTAAATTTTGGGATATATGGGGGTCTATTACGTAGTGATGGGCATAATCGAATGATTTTCATAGTCGAATTATGCCAATACGAATGATGGCAATAATCGAATTATAATTCGAATTATTTAATAATAATCATTCTATTTGAAATCATTGATAATTCGATTTTCACTAATAATAATTATTGCGAATTATTTGAGCACGCCGCAGTTATTCCTTTGATTGTTTTTACCGACACTTAAATCGCAAACGAAATATGCCCACGCCGGCCGGCGCGGTTCTATTGGCGGTAGCCCTTGTTTGTTTTTTTATGACAGTTTCTTTACATGTATAACTCTTTGATGTGCCGCCCGCATCGGTTCGACATACCTATATTCTGGGTGTTTTTTGGCCATTCTCAGTTTGGCTGCGTTGGCGCATATAACAAAAATAAGGTTTTTCCTTATTGTTAATCAGGTTTCTAACATCAACAATTCTTTGGCAATCTCTTCGAAAATAATATTTTCTTGAATTATAAAATAATATTTTTAACATTTTACAGAAGAAGATATATCATTAAAAGTATATCCGTCTTGTAGCGACGTGAGGGCTTCCCGAAAAAGGAGATCAAGTTCTACCTCCACAGCTTCTAATGTAGACATAGAAACTGTGGAATATACACAAAACAATCAATTTCCACAAATTTCAAGTTTCATAAGTTCTGCCAGCTCATCTTCAAAAATGAGCGATAGTATAATTAAAATGCCATCATCGAAAAACGAAATTTTAAAGAAAAAAATTCGGAGTAGTACAGCTTAGAAGAAAACTGAACGTTAAGCTAGTTCAATCCAGCAGAAGAAAAAAAAAATTTACAACTAGAGTCATTGATAAAGTATTATGTGATAAGAGTGAAGCTGTAAAAACATTTATTAATATGCAGCTATATCACAAAAAGAGGGGCAAGTGGACAAAGGCAGAGAGGCAGTCGGCACTTTCTTTACATTATAAATCGCCAGGAGGTTACAAGCATATGCGACAAAATCTTAAGTTTAATCTACCATCTATCAGAACCATACAACTTTGGCTGAAGGTTTGTAACTTGAGGACAGGGGTCAAAACAAATTTTACGAAGAAACTGCTACTCAAAGCAAAATGTATGACGGAGAGGGAAAGAAAGTGCGTTGTAATGTTTGATGAAATTGCCATAAAACCCAATTTGGATCTAAACCTTCATGAAGACATAATTGAGGGTTACCAAGATTTATCTACTCTTGGGCGGGAACCAAAATTAGCAAATTCGTGTTTAGTTGTTATGATTCGGGGATTACTCCACAACTGGAAAGTGCCATTTTGTTACTACACATCGAAGGGAAATGTCTTGAGTGAATCATTAAAAGTAATCATAGAAAATGTTATAGAGGCACTGTATAAATTAAAATTTGAGCCCATGGTATTAGTGTGTGACCAAGGGGCCAATAATCGTGGTGCATTGAGACTATTAGGAGCTACAAGAGAACATCCAGAAATACACATAAAAGGCAAAAAAATATTCACTTGCTTTGATGCACCACATCTGGTGAAGAGTCTAAGAAATAATTTTTTAAATCCAAAATTAAAACTATACATCAATAATAAACATGTATCTTGGAGCGACATTACTAAGCCATATGATATTGACAAAAAAAGTGAAACAACAAGAACTATGCTAAAAATAACAGAAGCACATATTGCACCTACGAACTTTCAAAAAATGAAAGTAAAGTATGCTACGCAGATATTTTCGCATACCGTTGCTGCTTCTATAAAAACTGTTCATCACACGAAGGAGTTGAACTCCGAAACGGCATTAAATACTGCAGAATTTATTGAAAATATCAATCATATATTTGATGCTTTAAATAGTCGAGTCGTAAATGACCCCAATCCGCAAAAGAGACCATTGTCAGTGTTTAATACTGAAACCACAGAAATTTTACGAAATGCGTTAGAGTATTTCGAAAGTTTTGAAATTTATGATGAAAAGGGTAAGAAGAGGAATAACATATATTGCATTAATGGTTTTATATGGACCATAAGATCTATTTTACTTCTTTGGGATGATCTTAAAATTGATAATGTTAAATATTTATTAACACGGTTCATAAACCAAGATACAGTAGAAAATTTGTTTTCTGTCATTCGAAATAGAAATGGTTACAATCCCACTCCAACCGTACAGCAATGCAGAATAGGTCTGCAACATAACATGAACATTAGATTGTGTATGGAAGTGGATAGCGCCAATTGTGAAATAGACCACACAGACCTACTCGAAGTGGACGAGTGTAAACACCCGATAGTGGACAACACTGATGTCGAAGAACAACCTATCGAGGACGATGCAGATGAAAGCACAATGGAAAAATCAGCAAGTATTAATGTAGACGACTCTGAAGAGTTAATACTGGAAGAAGAGTTGGAATCTGCATCTAGAACAACAGACACTGCAGAAGCTATAGCTACTACATCCAAAGAAAAAATATTGTTAGATCCTAATAAATTTACTTTGGAAACTTCATCCAATATTTATGTGGCAGGCTACATACTTCATAAATTGCAAAAAAAATTCAACTGCAACATTTGTTTTTCCAATTTATTTAAAGATGGAGAAGAAATGATTAACAAAAATGAATTTTTCATTTTATATAAAGATTATTCCACTGACCAAAATATTGCTTTTTTAAGAAGGCCAACTGATGAAATGGCAAATGTATTTGACCATATGTTTAAAGAATTTACATTTTTATTTCATAAGTATAAATGTGGCGAAAATGTCCGCAAATTAATTACTGGTGACCTAAAACTATCAATAGAAACCCATTTTAGTTTGTTTGTAAACGTCAGAAGAGAATGCATGCGTCACACAGATTTCATTATTAACATGTTCATTAAAATGAAAATATATAGACAACTAAAATGGGTTTCTGCCGATAGTCGAATAATTTCAAAACCAATGTTAAAGCCGCATCGAAAAATACGAATATTATGTAACAATTAATGTATGTAATTAATGTATGTTTATATTTTCGTATACCTATACAGGGTATGTGTAATTTGGCAAAAGAACTACACATGGCGATGTACGATGTTGGTCAAAAAATCGAGTCGAAAATCTTAATACCAAAATGTTGTACCATGATTTCTAAGCCTGCACCAGGTCCTGAAAGTTTTAACATCAAATCGTTTAATAAGCATTATAATTCTTATTTTCATAAAAAACACCCGGCAATGGTGAACTTCGCTTATGTCAGTGTCATTTTTTTACACTTACAATAACGAATTCATTTAAACTTGCTAGTTCCAATTTTTCTTCATTTTTTTTCCTTCCAACATTTCGCAACAGAATTCACAAATGCAACACAGCAGTCAGTTGAATTAATCAAATTTGCATTAGTGTAAGATTGCTGTTATTTTTAGAGTTTGTTAACTCAATACTACTATCACCATTTAATTATCAATATCCCTTTAAATTATTATGTAATATAAAATTATTTGACAGAAGTAAATTTCTGTTGTTTTAAATATTTTGTTTTGACTATGCAGAAAGAATATGTCGCTCGTGGCAATAGACGATCCTTAAATAATTTCCCAATGTTTGTATTTATTGAATTTGTATTATTGAATTTGTATATAAATTTATATTTTATGTATGTTTTGTAAGCACGGTATGAGCATTGTTAGCATTAATTTTGTTAATACACTAATCATTTGTATGTACATCAGTTTGTTTATTACATAGTATATTTTCTTTTCGTGACGTTCGCTTCAGTATTACAAATTATATTTTATGTCACCGATATCGATAGCTCGGGTTTACGGAATTTATAAAGAGTGTTATTTTGATAATTCAATTAACTTATTATGTTGTATTAAAATTAGTAAGTAACTGCTATAACGAATTCAAATTTACAATATTTTATGTTAATGTGCTAATAAAATATTTGATGTATTTTTATATTCAATTTTTATTGTAGTATTTGCGGTATTTGCAACGACTACACACGATAATAGTTGACATAATTATGTATCACGAAGATACCTGACCATCGAAATCGTCGAAAGTCGATTTGGATTTGCGTGTACCTATTACTCCGTGCGAACGATTACGCGGCAAATGGGTAACTCTTGGAAGGTCCGCATATTTGCGAGTGTCGCTACTTTGCTGGCGTGTAGTTTTAGGACTCGAGGGGAAAGGGGACGAAAATAGAATGAGATAGCCAGCTCTTAACAGAGAACATGTGTGCGTTGCACCTCTTTATAATTTCTATACTCACTGACACTAGTTTAATTAATAACTATTCCAGAAATAAACTGCCATTTTTTTACACATTTGTTCGTTAAGGATAAGTAGCTAAATTTCAATATATACTCACAATATTGTTACAATTTATTAATGCAACAATGCCTATTCGTATATGTTTGTAAATATTTTATTTTTTTAAAGATTATATCCAAGTTGATATTGTTTTTGGGTGGTAAAAATAATAGTAAAAGGATTATTAATATCTTTAGTAAGAACAAAGACTTACAAATTTAATAATTAATAATTTCAGCGCTATTTTCCGCGCTTAAACTTATGCATTTAAACTTATACATGTAAAATCTTCAATTCACAGATCAATAAGTTTCACATGTTAATACGTTCAAAAACATATTATTGAGGAACCTTGTTCCACAAGTAACACACATATGTGACAAACGCCTTGTCGCAAATATTTTCTTCGGTGTTTTGAAGGCATATTCAAGGGGCTTTATTCAGGCTTTAAAATTTTCCTTTGATAGATAGTTTTTTTAAGCCAAAATGCGACAATGGTAATTTCCTTGTGCATCAATAGTATTAAATTTTTTGTAGTAACATGCCAGGAAACATTTAGCATTGGGGTCGTCGTAAATACCATACTTGTCTATGTAATCCACTGACGCCTGAGTGGTGTTTGTTTTGTGATAACATGCGGTCACCCATGATCTAAATTTTGTCTTATCTTCTTCTGAAGCATTCTAAAAATGAACAGTATTAGTATGTAAAGTAAAAAAAAAATCATAAATCTCAAGTTTGCACTAGTCAGACGAAATTAAATTTGTAGCTATTTTTAATGGCACCATTTTTGTAATTTATCGTGATTTTGCAGTTTTCATGGTTTTGATTTAAATCATATAAAAGTTAAACATTTTGGGTTATTAGTGGGATGGAAATAGCTATTTTTGTTAGTAGTAACTAAAATGAAGATTTTTTAGACGAATCCTAATGTTGCTGATTTCGGAAGAGGCATACTTGAGTCTGGAATAGCAAATGAGTCTGACAAAATTCAATTGAGGTTACGTGTGACATACAAAAGTTTTTGGAACACACTCTCCTAAATGTTTGCAGAATAACCATACTAACGAAATTTCTATTGATATCGGGGTAAAATGGTGTAGAAAACAGCAAGCCCAGAATTCGGTACCATAGCAATAAGTTTGTTGTTTTGACTTTGATATAGTTAATTTATACAAAACTTTCATTCAGGTTTAAGTATGTAGTTGTGTAGTCTGCCGGAATTATCTACTTAATCAATCTAAAAGGGTCTGCAAATGCTTGCTATTACTAAAATAGGGTGTTTTGCGTACTTAACTGAATTCGTAAAATTGTAATTATGAAGAGAGTGTACCAAAATAGCTATTTATGTTACAAGTACCTAAATTGAAGTTTTTTTCGGACAAATCGTTGCTCACTCCAAACAAGGCATAGCTGATTTTGGAATAGCAGTTGAGACCGAATACACTTAATTTAGATACGTGTGATAAACACAACTTTTTGATACAGCCTCTCAAATATGTTTGCAGACCTCAATGTAACCTTAACATCGAAGTTTCTACTCCCAACTGGGTAAAATTGTGTGGAAAATAACAAGCCTAGTATTATGTACAACCAATCAATAACTGTCTACAAATGTTGTTGTGACAACTATTATGGACAAGGACCGAAATAGGGAATTTTGCGGACTTTTTTGCAGATCATGTACGGCAAATTTTATTTACTGCAATTTTCTATACCGGCTATCTTAGTGCAGCATTTTATGCTAAAAAAAAGTTATTTTAAAATTAATCTTCATATTTAGGTAGTTATTATAAAACGGAGTTCATAAATTTATTATATGCATCGGATGTTGAGGACGAACAAATTATACGTACCAAATAATCTACAATATCGGCCACTATTATGAAAGTAATACCTAGTACTATTGGCAAAGCAAAAATGAATTTTATATTGACGAAATTTACTGGAAACCTTAGTAGAACAAGTGCGTACCTACTAATTTTTCTTATATAGTCGACGAGTCTTATCTCGTTATGCATATTTCGTTAAATTTCACAAAGCGTTCATAAGTTTTTTAGGACGCATTGTTGCTGATTCCGGAAGAGGCGTATCTGAATCGAGAATTTCAGTCGAGTAAATGTATTTGATCGATTTAAAGGGGAAATAATATTTGCAATTTTTTTTATTTCAAAAATTTATTGCGCGTAGCTACTAAAGTTTGGATACAATTCACAGAGTGAAGTTTATAATTCACTGATGCCACAACCAAGAGTGTAATGAAAAAAAAATCATTTTCGTATTAATTGTCATCTCTAATTTTTTAAACAAGTGACCTACAAATAATAACATACTTATTAAATTATGCTAATGCACGCATATCCTGTTTACGTATTGAATATTAAAATCGTATACGTAAATATGTAATCTAAAATATGCTAATCGAAAAATGATAGGCAGCCTCGCTGTTGACTTCGGAAGGGTTATCACTTCTGAAATGGTGTAATTTTTGGTTTTGTAATTTTTGTGTATTGAGTCTGAAATATGCCGTTTGTAATACAGTCGATACCGCATAATTGGAACACATCGGGACTCTTTTTTCACCTAATAAAGCAGCTGCCCCAATTAAGCGAATTTTACATAATATTGAACAATGCGTAAATAAATAATTATATGTTCTAAAATTAAATATTTACCAAAAAATAAATAAAAAATAGTGTCAAAAATGCTTTATAATTATTATTAGGAACTTGTATATCTTCATTTTTTTTATTGCTATTTTGGGGAACTTCAATAGGTCTGAAGCCGCAAAAAGTCACGCAATTGTGTGTAGTGTTAATTTTTATAACTCGCCAACGATTATTAACAAATCGTATTGCTTGCAAAAGGAAAAATTTTACACCAGTATCTGAGGGTGCTGAAATGTAATTTACTGTTAGTTCCATAGTTCGTGCCTAGAGATTTAGCCCAAATAGGCGGCTGACCCGATTAACCGGCGGCCCAATTAGGCGGAATCGACTGTATATGTATTTGAATACGTAAAAATACATACTTCCGTAGAGTTTTGTCCTACTTCCGCCTACTTCCGTAGGCGTGCTAGGATCTCGACTTTATGGCATCAATCTAAAACGTTTTTTCATGAACTAAAAAACCCGTTTTTCTACTCATACACTTTAATTGATATATTAAACCAGAGATCGGATGATTTAAATATGCGGAATATTATATTGGGATTATGCCAATAATCGGAATATTATTCGGAATCAATAATCGGAATAATAATCGGAATCGTACAATAATCGGAATATTGATTCCGAATAATAATCGGAATTAAGAATCGGAATAATACTCGGAATCAAAAATTGGAAAAATAATCGGAATCATAATCGGAATCAAAAATCGGAATAATATTCCGAATCGGATGACACTAGGATTAAAAATAATGCTAATCGGATGATACTAGCTTTAAAAATTCGTATAAAAAATAGTTTTCATAAAACATCCAATTCAATATCAAGTAACACACAATGTTTCCCATGTGCCCAATGTCCCATTGGATAATTAAGAGAACCAGAAGATATCACGACATTGTCTAGTAGGGAAACAGATAGTATGGTAAGTCATTTTAAGCTAGAATAATTTCGATTTCTACCAGGTATGTAATTTTAGGCAACACAAAGGGCTCTGAAAAGACCTGTGGAAAAAGTGTCTCCAATAGTAAATAAATACCTCGTCAGTTAAAACTTTTTGGTTGTTCAAATAATCCCAATTTGTCCGATGCCGAAAATAAAAATATTTCATTTAGTATAGTCTTAGTACACTCTAAAATAGTGTTTTAAAAATGATACCATTTCATTATCAACCACTATCAATAGTACAAAATCAAGGATTTGTCGAATACTGCAAAAAGTTGAATCATCTATAAACTCTTCCTAGCAGAAAATAAATAAGTTAAAAACTTTTGCCTGAATAATACAAAGAAGGAGTCGAAAAAGTAAGGTTTTTAGTAAACTTAGTTGATCATGTATCTATAACAACAGACATGTGGATATCTGACAGCAATAAAAGCTATGTAGCAGTAACTACACATTTTGTATACCAAAATGTTTTACATTCTCAAGTTCTAACCACTAGGGAACTAACTGAAGTCCATCACACTGGAGCAAATATTGCTCGAGCATTATTAGACGTTTTTATTGAATGGGAAAACAATAAAATTGTTGCCTTAGTTTCTGACAATGGAGTTGATATAAAAGAGGCAATTACGGAACAGTTCCAACACATACTTCACCATCCATGTCTAGCTCATACCTTGAATTTGACTGCAAACGTCGCACGGTGGGGATATTTACCAAATTTGTGCGATTAAGTCGAAATAAAAATTTCAGGTAATTGAAAATTTTATCAATAGGGTTGGTATATGAATATATTCCCCGTCTAATGGTGTAAGTGATATAAACGTATCTGTATGACATTTGCCACTTATTCAGTTCAAAGTTACGCCCTGTGCTAGCCAGAAGCATCACAACAAACTCTGCCGTAAACAAACGCAGTTTGAAAAAGTGCACAACTTCCGTTGTGATTCTTGCATTCGAGTTTTGTGAAATGGATACTCTTCCTGGAGGTATGTACAATCATTAGATATAATTAATATAGGTTAGTGTTGATCCACGCCTTAGAACAGCCCGCATTTGTAATGACTTAAACAAGTGTATAATTTCTGAAGCATTTTTTTGTTCATGTGTGCTGAAAGTTGTGGGCTCTAGGAGACACCTCGGAAATTTTCATGCAAGCTTTTACTTTAAATCTTTATCCATCCAAATTTAAAAAATCTCTTGCTAGTTTTTGCTAGCTTTGTTTTGCGATCATTTTCTAGAAGCGCGCTCCGATAATATACCGTTCATTTACGGTCGCCAGAGAACGTGCTATGTGCTCGTATGATACTAGCAACAGAGTTTAGTATATAAAATGAAACTTGCTTTTATAATTATGATAAAATGCGTATTTTAATCAAATCAAATAAATATAATTTAATGAATAATTGTAATTATCCGGGCAAATTTAACTAAATTATTCAATATATATTTATTTAAAGGTTCTGGAGATGAAGTAGCCACGGTAACGAGGCTGGAAATTTTCAAGATACTTAGAGATTGTGTAAGCAAAGATTTTCAATGCAGAGTCGAATATTTGGAAACTAAAATTTCAGAGATTCAGAGATTCGATATAATTTTGCAAACTCTTGCAAGTGGACACGACATTGATGTTGGCAAGTTTGATGAATATGCAGTGGACACCGCGAGAAAGTTGGTCGATTTGTATCCATTGTATTGCATGTCGACCACAGTACACAAAATATTAATACATGGGTCAAAGATTATTGTTCATGCACCTATACCAATCGGGCAACTATCTGAGGAGGCGCAAGAATCAAGAAATAAAGATATAAAGGAATATCGCAAGACATTTTCAAGGAAGTGCTCAAGGAATCAAAACCTGACATATGTATTGAATTGCCTTCTGATATCAGACGTACTCATAAGCAGTATAAGAAAATTACTAACAAAACAATTACATAAATTATCCTCTGAAGCTGTACATCTTTTACGCTGTCCGCACATTCTATCGCAGCAAGATAATTCAACCAACGAATCATTGAGTGATTCTGATGACACTAGTGAATCGGATTAAGGTATTCTATTCATTTTGTAATATATTGTATTTATAATTATTTAATCAAATATTTTCATAACTGCCTTTAAACATTTTGTAAAAATGCCTTCCATTAGAAAGTCCGTTTCATTAAAAATGTACATATATTACATTTTGTTGCAATTTGTAGTAAATATTAAAATTCTCACCCGCAATTCGAAATTAGCACTTCAAAAACATCGGTATTCCAATTTTCATGTATATTTAGGTAAATGTTAATATCCTCACCCGCCATATTGAATCCGCCCTTTTGATTTTTATAATTTTGATGTCTGATTAGTATTTAGCGACCCCAGAAACATATGTATACCAATTTTCAAGCTGATTGAGATACATTTAATAGTTTATCGCGTTTTTTTGAATATTTTCCCCACTGTGCGTCGCTTTGAAATCAATAGAAGATCTGACGAGATTAATTAAAAAGTGCAGAACTTTAGTTGGCCATTTTTAACATAGCGCATAGGCAATGAAAATATTGAATGATACTCAATTACAAATGGGCCGTTCGGTTTTGAAGGTAAAACAAGAAGTTTGTACGTGATGGAATTCTTGTCTTATGATGATGGAAACATTGGTAGAAATGAAGGATCCTTTGTCTGTAACTGTTACCAATCTTTCACACGCTCCGAATTTTTGGATGCCTGCGAATGGGGTATATTAAAAGATATTAATTTCATTTTGAAACCTATTCACGATATGACGGAAGTGCTTTCGGCAGAAAAATATCTTACAATGTCCCTTATTATTCCATTGGTCAGCGGAATAAAATTTTCCATAAAAAGATAGCATATGAAAACGTAAGTAGCATTAAATTTTTAAATTAATATGATACATGCGGTTAGTCGGCGATTTGGAACTATATAACCAAATAAGATTATAGCAATGGCAACTGTCTTGGATCCAGGATTTAAAAAGACTGCGTTTAACCTCAAGGAAGATTTGAATAATGCAGAAAAGTGGATTTCGGAAGAGCTGACTGACTGACTGACTGACTGACGACGACTGACTGACGAGAAACTTGCAGGATCCGGTACTACAGATTCTCCATGCACTAGGCCTACTGCTGCAGTAAAGCAGTTTTTAGATATGCCACATATAAGTTCATCGGAGAAACCACTAGACTTTTGGACGAAACATGAAAAAGTACTTCCAGAACTGTATAGCCTGCATTTAAAATATGTTATTTTCTAAACAGAGCTTATTCCAAATGTTCGAAGAAATATTTTGTTTGGACCAACTACTATTTTTAAATAGTTATTTGTAAATTGATTTAAAAATGTGCCGGAATAAGAGATTATTTCAATATTCGGAATCGCCGATTTTTTCATCCGAATCGGCCCATCACTATATTAAATATTCGGTACCTTTACCTAAATGTTAGTACATGCCAATAGTTGTTTTGGTGCCGGGGTATTTGGAACTGATTTCATATTAATTTGATGCCCTGAATTCAAAACTGACATTAGTTTTTGCCTAGCAGCGCAAATTTCTGAGATATAATATTTTATTAAAATATACGTTACACTATTTTAAGTTATTGCTACGGTTGTTTCGATTGATTCCATTTATATTTACTAGGCAGAAATAACAGTCATCGAAGTGGTTTATGGGTTCTCTCCAAACCAATGGAACGCCGAATTTCAGACTTCTTCTTTTCCCGATAGTCCACTGTCGTAAATGTTCTGTACAAGCCTTACAGACCTGATGCGGTGCCCAGGTTTTATCCTGATCACCAAGCCGAACACCAAAGTATCTAAGATAAGCTCTCTTTATAAAGTCACAAATTGTTTTTCTGTTTTCTTTGAACGTGTATTTTCCGCATATGTTGCATAATACATCACGATGATTTACACAACTTCTTCTACTTTCACTCATTTTATTGATTGCTATTCAACAACACAAATACAACAATCTACAACACAGTACGTTTTAGGTTAACTTTATAACAACTCTTTCCTAAACACAAATATCTCGCGAGGCTCAACTTCAACACATTTCGTGTAGAACAGCACATTAAAAAAACATTACCAAAAAAAGTAGAGGTGATAGAGAAAAATTGATTTCATATTTAGTTGCAGTGACCCAAATATAGCTAAAATCAGTTCCAAAATCCTCGGTACCAAAACAATAGTTATTTAAGCATTAAGGAGGTAAGTATTGTTTACCAGTCGAGGTCGAGTTTGCGCCGGAGCGGCAGCGAGGGCTAGCAATTAAGTCCGAGACAGGTCAAAGCTTACCTCTCGAATTGCTTATAACTGTTTTTCCACTCCTGAAGTTGATTTAATTGTATGTGTTTGATTAATTTATTTTCGCAACTTGAACAAAATGTCAGTACGGCTTTGCTTGTTAAGACTATTTTTTAAACAAAGTGTTAATGTCAGAAATTGCATTCGTTCAGTTGTAAAATGAATTCCAATGAAAATAAACAAGAAATGGTAATAGAAGAGGCTGCCGATGCTGCCAGTGCCTTCCTACTGCCGGAGAAGTCGAAAGGGCGTTATCAAAATGGGTATATTAAACAGTGGTGCCAGAGGAAGAACACTATTGAAATCATTTTACTACTTCCCTGAGGGAGGTAAGTGTTTACTTACTTCCCGTTGTTCATAGTAACCGAAGATTTATCGGTAAGTGGGGCTTACTTTCATCAAATCAATGTTACAACAGTGTCCTTACCATGCAAGGAGTGGAAAAAATTTTTTTTTTGTAGGCCTGTCTAGTTTTTTAGATACCAATGTTTCATTAAGATAAAGTTTATCAAAGAAGCCATGACAATGAGAGATATAAAATTTATTAGTTTTGACAGCTGTGCATGGGGAATTGGTGACTCGTAAGTGTTTTTTAGATACCAATGTTTCATTAAGATAAAGTTTATCAAAGAAGCCATGACAATGAGAGATATTAAATTTATTAGTTTTGACAGCTGTGCATGGGGAATTGGTGACTCGTATTCTTAATAAATTGTTGCTTTTTTAAATAAAATCATTAAACATGTCGAATAGTGATAGTGATACAGAAAATTTAACCCCACCGGACATTGTGGAGTACGCCACAAGAGCCACAAACAATTTATTACAAGTGAAATCGTTAAAAACTTAGAGAAATGTTACTCTAAATTTATGGATTGCAGAAACACAAATAGAGTCAGCAGCTTTTCCGAAAACGTCTTATTTGTTAATTTTAAAGAATTATCAAAGAATTGATATCTCCAACTTTATGGACACAATATTTAATTTTGAAATCTACGTTGGGTGTCAAATATTTCCAAATATCTCAAATTACATGCTGTATTAAAAAGAAAATCTAAAGGGTATAAACCTAAAAAAACTAAAACGTTTGTGACTAACGAAATCGAGCAATTTATTACAGGCGCTCCAGATTTTAAATAGTTATTGTCCAAGGTAAGCACAATTATCTTAGTTTTTCATCTAATGGAAAATTGCTGTATCAACTGTATCAATGATACAGGGCCCCGAGCTCTAGGGCCCCCGAGCTACAGGGGCCTCTAGGACCATTTGCAACCTCTCTAGGATCTCTAGGACCATTTTCAAAGGATCTTAAAACTAAGCGATGTTTTTCAAAGTTTCATTTATAATATTTAAATAAGACTGATATAAAAATTGTAAGGTCATGGTTATGTTATTCCATTGTTTTAAACAAAGCGTGTTGCCACTTTTGTTGGTTGTTAGCAGATTATCAAAGCAAATCGTATTCCTCCGCAAAATATGATAGACAATGAAAAATCTCAGCAGCATATAAACTCGGCTTTATCTTATAAAAATTGTTTTCAGAAAAATACAATTGATATTTATTTTGAAAGTGAAATTAATAGCAAAATTGCTTTCTGGCGAAATGTACTGCGTTGTCTAATTAATGTAATAATTAGGTTAGCGTCGTGCAATTTAACTCTAGGCCATGATTCCAAATCTGGAAATTTCATGTCAATTTTACACTTATTATCTAATTATGATCCGGTCCTAAAAAAACTTCTTTTAAAGCCAAAGGGTGACATACATTATTTAAGCCCAACGATTCAGAATGAGATTATTCATTTACTTTTAACAGTTAGAAAAAAATATTGTTTTCAAAATTAATAAAGATCCTCTTTTGTCGATTATTTTGGATACAATACAATACCGCAAAAATTGACCAACTTTCAGTAGTTTTTAGATATATTTCAATAATCGAACATAATAAAGTACCTGTAAAAATCAAAATATGCGAGTCCTTTTTGGGGTTTAGATCAGTAGCTGATTGATACAATTGAAAAATATAACATTGATTTGTCTAAATGTAGGGGGCAGGGTTTCGATGGTGCCAATGTAATGTCAAGTGTATATGGAGGGGCACAGATCGTAATAAAAAACATGCACCAAATGCTGCTAACGTTCATTGTACGGCTCACTCATTAAATTTGATTTTAAATGATGCTGCTAAACATATTTCCGAAGTGTCACAATTTTTCAAAAATTTGGCAATTATATACCGGGTGATTCAAGTTTTATTACCAGGCCAAAAATGGCGACTTCTAATTGAAATAAAAAATCCAAAATAAGTACACATGTTTACATATGGGCTCTTGACTTACAAAATCATAAATCATATCGAGGAAAGTTGGTCAGTAATGAAAATGATGCTTTAATTTGAAATCTAATGATTTTCGTTAATTTTTGATTTCATAAATGGGTTCTATGAATAAAATAAAACAGTTTAGGGCAAAAATACCGATAGAGAATTTTGTCCGAAAAGAGTTTTTTTAAATTTTATAACCGTCTATATAATTATATCGAAAAAGTCAAACTACCTCTCCCTAGATTAGTATCAGACCTATATAAATCCAAATTTTCATATTTTTTGGGCAACTCCAAATGCCTAAAAACCCATGGTAATAAAACTTGAATCACCCGGTATGGGTACTTTTTTTGGCAATAGCATAAAACGCTGGGCAATGTTGAGTAATGATTCATCTCAAACTTATAAAATTACTGTTAAACGAATATGCCCTGCTAGATGGTCATCAAGAAATGATGCTTTATTCGGAATTAAAAAAAATTATCTAGTACTTTAAAGTTTTATATCAACTAAATGTAATTTCATCAAAAAAAGAAGAATGTGACGAATGTCTAAACCATAAATATATTAGAGTGTTACGATTTTATAGGGTTTGTCATCTTATTTTCTCAGCTATTTGAAAACATCAACCCTATTTCTAAAGCCTTACAGCACAAACGTTTTGATTTACAGACAGCCAGTATTTTATTAAAAAATCTTCTGGACAGACTGGTAGAAAAGAGAATACATAATTCATTCAACGGTTTATTAGATGACTCCAGAGATCTAGCAAAAGAGTGGAATATAACATCATTTTTTTTAAATAAAAGACGGAACATAAAGAAGCGCATTTTTGATGACTTATCAGGAGATGAGATATTATCTGAGCCGTAATCATACTTAAGAGTCAATGTTTATTATTGCAGTTTAGATATATTGATTTAATTTTAATATATTTAATATATAGATATTTGATATAAAGATGTTCTCTATGATCAATTAATTACTTAAAAGAACTGCTTGACATCAGAAATTCAGAAAATTAATACCATTAACTAACTCGCAGAACTGTTATTAATAAATTTTAAGAGCCTCGTTTCCAGTTTTCCAGAGGTTATAACAGGATGCTCATTATTTTTGACCCTTTTTCAAACTTGCTTTTCCAAACTTAAACTAATGAAAACCCATCTTAGAACATCCATAGAGCAAGAAAGGCTATCAGTCTTATCAGTATTGTCTATAGAAAAAGAAGAACTTATGAAATTAAAATCTTCTTCAGACGATATTATAAATACGTTTGCCGAAAAAGAAGCAAGAAATACCTATGTAACCACTACAATATTTTTTCTTCTTCGAGTAAAGTTTTTTGATAATATATATTGTTGGTTATGTTATTTTTAAATATATTTTGTTTATGCGTTTTATTGTTTTTTTTCAATTTTCTGAGAAAAGGCCCCCTCAGAAGGTTTGATACAGAGCCCCCACCGGGCTAGCTACGCCACTGTGGCAAGTATATTTGGTATTATGGGATCTTGTAGAAGGCATTAGCTGCACAAGTCGGAATTTAGAGATATAAATGAATTTGCATCAGCACTTTTAGTCACAATTATAGATACAAAAACAAAAACAACACGAAAATTCATAATGACGGGAAAGTATTATGAAATATGCAAGAAGTACATGAACCTACGTCCAAAACATTGTGTAACTCCCTCTTTTTTTATAAACAACGTAAACGGAAATCGGAAATTGCACGGTACAAAACGTAAGAATAAACAAATTTGGAAATATGGACATTGTTTCCGACGCAGTTCTGCCACCATATTAGTTGGTGCCGGTGGCGATATAACCTCATTAAAACGTCACGGCGGATGAAAGTACACGTCAGTAGCCGAAAATTACGTTGATGAATCAATTCAAAATAAATTAAACATAGGCGTTCAAATTATGAATTCATTGAATACAACCAAACCAACAATTCAATAAATATTGCAGCACCATCAACATCTACATTGCCATCGACATCCACCAATATTGCACCGGCGCAATTACATTTTCATAGCTGTATTCTCCAGAATATAATTATACAACAAAAAATCTAAATTATGTGGACATGGCTTAACCACAGATACACAAATGCGTTTGGTTTAGCCAGTATTGAGCTTCAAAATTAATTTTAAAAAAACAAAATTTGCTTATAAAAAGAGAACGTTTACATTGATTTGGATGTGGTTTGGTATGAGACTTTATACGGGTATAACTTATCTATTGACAAAACATTGTTAATATCACTAGACCGGTTGTGTATAAAACAAGTGAGGCCCAACACTAATACATTGTTTTTTGTATCTTTATAGTTTTTGATATCTGTTACAGTTTCAACACAAATAATAAAATATGAGCTACACTCGTTTGGTGTTGCGCTAACTCGATCCAAGTTAAAATTGTTTTTGGTTGGTTAAAATAATAATAAAGGGATTATTAATATGTTTAGTTAGAACAAAACTTACAAATTATTTTTTTATTAATTTCAGTGCTATTTTCAGCACTTAAATCTATGAATTTAAACTTATACATTTAAAATCTTTAATTCACAGATGAATAAGTGTCACATGCTAATACGTTTAAAAACATATTATTGAGGGACCTTGTTCCACAAGTAACACACATATGTGACAAACGCCTTGTCACAAACATTTTCCTCGGTGTTTTGAATGCATCTTTGTATGGCTTTATAATTTTCCTTTGACATATACTTTTTGTCAAGCAAAATGCGACAATGGTAATTTCCTTGTGCATCCATAGTTGTAAATTTTTTGAAGTAACATGCCAGGAAACATTTAGCATTGGGGTCGTCGTAAATACCATACTTGTCCATGTAATCCACTGACGCCTCAGTGGTGTTTGTTTCATGATAACAATGGGTCACCCATGATCTGATTTTTGTCTGATCTTCTTCTGAAGCATTCTAAAAATTAACAGTATTAGTATGTATAGTAAAAAAATAACGTATCTCTAGTTTGCAATTGAGTCAAACGAAATTAAATTTGTAGCAATTTTTGATGACACCATATTTCATATTTATCTTGACTTGCAGTTTTCGGGGTTTTGATTTATATCACATAAAAGTTAAACATTTTTAGTTATTAGTAAGATGGAAATAGCTATTTTTGTTAGTAGTATCTAAAATGAAGATTGTTAGGACGATTCGTTGCTGATTGTGGAAGAGGCGTATCTGAGTCTGGAACAGCAACTGAGTCTGACAAAATCAAATTTAGGTTACGTGTTACGTACAAAAGTTTTTGGGACACGCTCTCCTAAATGTTTACAGAATAACCATAGAAACGAAATTTCTAATGATATCAGGGTAAAATTGTATAGAAACTAGCTTGCCTAGAATTCTGTACCATAGCAATAAGTTTGTTGTGTTGACTTGTAAAGCCCATCGTTAAAAAAATGTCATAGAAGATTTTCAAATTGAAATTCCTCCAACAAGAACAAACATTCACCAGGTTTATTGCCTCATTTAGAATTAGAGATATAGTTTTGTAGAGCATGTACCTAAATAGCTATTTATGTTACTAGTACCTAACATGAAGTATTTCGGACAAATCGTTACTGATTTCAAACAAGCCGTAGCCGATTCTGGAATAACAGTTGAGTTCGAAAAAACTAAGTAAGTTACGAGTGATAAACAAAATTTTTTTATGCAGTCCCTCAAATATGTTTGCAGACCTTAATGTAACCTTAATATCGAAGGTTCTACTCCCAACTGGGAAAAATGGTGTGGAAAATAACAAGCCTAAAATTCTGTACAACCAATCTATAATAGTCAACAAATGTTTGTTATGACAACTGTTACTGACAATGCAAAAAATCGGGAATTTTGTGAACTCTTTCGCAGAGCATGTACAGAAAATTTTATTTACTGCAATTTTCTATACCGACTATCTTAGTGCTGCATTTTTATCAAACAAATCGTGCTATTTTAAGATTAATCTTATATTTAGGTAATTATCATAAATCGCAATTAATCAATTTATTATATGCATCGGATGTTGAGGAGAAACAATTTATACGTACCAATAAATCTACAATATCGGCCACTATTACGGAACTAATAGCTAGTACTATTAGCACAGTAAAATTGAATTTCATTTTGACGAAATTTACTGGAAACGTAAGTAGAACAAGTGAGTACCTACCAGTTTTTCTTACTTATATAGTAGACGAGTCTTATCTCGTTATGCATATTTCGTTAAATGTCACAAACCGTTCATACCGTTAAGTCGAGTAAATGTATTTCAACGAGTTAAAGTGTTTTTTTTTTGTGTATTTCAAAATACACTATGCTATTAAAGAATGAATACAATTTACAGAGTGAAGTTTATTACTTTCATATGCTGCTACTACGTTAAAGTATTTGTGATGTTCTAAATTTGTTTAAATAAGTATTCATAATCGTTACATGTTGTTTAACATTGATAATTGCTAATATATTTGTTTATTATTTAGTGTTGCTTTTTAGAGTTAGATACGTTAAGTATCTGCCTTAATATTTAAGTATTTCAAATTTAATATTTCAAATTAAATAAAAAATCTTACCAATAAATCAACAATATCGGCCACAACTGATGCCACAACGAAGAGTGTAATAAAAAGAATTAATTTCATTGTCGGTTTAATTGTCGGGTCTTCTTCTGTAATTTTTAACAAGTGACATACAGATTATAACAGACTGACTAAAGTATGCTCATGCATTCATATCCTGATTCCTTATGCTAATCGAAAAATGATAGGCAGCCTCGCTGTGGACTTAAGTAAGGTTATCACTTCTGAAATTGTGTAATTATGCAATTGTGTATAATTGGCACACATCGTGACTTGTTTTTTTCGCCCAATAAAGCGGGTGCCCCGATTTTGCGAATTTTCAGATGTCAGATGTTAAAATTACAGTTTGTACAATTATTAAACGTTTTCATACTTTTCGTTTGATATTTTAGGAATCAAAGATTCACAACCCCTTTGATACAATTCTTCAATGACTGTATTTATTTAAAAATCTTCTTCATTAGCCATTGTGAAAAATTAATACTTAAACTTCAAATTGTTTATTCGGTTTCTAACCACAGAACGTTTCTAATGAAATATATTCTTTGGAAATACATCCAAAACACTCTGGATATACGATGTACACCATTTTGTCATAAAAGTCAAGATAATTAAATCAAAAGCAACTCAAATTTTTGCTATCTTATTTGGTTTATGCGATTGTGCGAAAAACGTTATACTCTACACGGTTGTTAAGTGCCTAACAGAATCTCGAAAATTGAAAAATCGAGTTACTGCAACTGTTAGTCCCATAGTTTGGTTTCGCTTCTTGAGATTCCACTTCTTGCCGGCGGCCCAATTAAGCGGAATCAACTGTATATGTATTTAAATACCTAAAAATACATACTTTATTCCCTTAACCTAATAAAACATAAGTATCTTCATATCTTTCGTAGACTTTTTAAATTTAAAAAATACTCACTCGGCGTGCTAGGATCTCGACCTTACGGTATCGATCTAAAACGTTGTTTCATGAACTAAAAAACACGTTTCTGCACGATATATGTAGGTATAAACAATAATGTTTCTACATACTTTATACTGGTAGATGTTTCTTTGTGGAACATTGTAAAATTTGTACTTCCACTAAGTTTGGTTCAGCCAGTATTCAGCTTCAAAGTTAATTTTAAAAAAAACAGAATTTGCTTATAACAAGAGAACGTTTACATTGATTTGGATGTTGTTTGGTATGACACTCTATACGGGTATAACTCATATTTTGACATAATATTGTTATTATCAGTTGACCGGTTGTGTGCAAAACATGGGTGGCCCAACAGGCATTCATTATAAAGTTTTTTTTTTAATCTTTGTAGTTATTGATATCTGTTACAGTTTCGGCACAAACAATAAAATATGAGTGACTACCCTACACCTTTTGGAACCTTTTGCCTGCCTAAGTGAGGCAGAAAATATAAAAAAATCTACGCTATGGACTCCCTACTCCATGCTTAAAGCTGTGGTAAATTTGAAACACGGAAATACAAAGTTTCCGATTGCTTTTCACCATGTATCAGTTGTGTTTCACTTTATCTCTAATGCTTTTCCGCCTTGTCAACATGTCAATAAGAAGAAAAAAGAAAAAATGTGTCAATTGGCTATTGAAGAGAAATTATGTCTAATTATTGTGTATAAATTATTAAAATAATTATAAATTAAGTTTTCCATTCTGCCTTACTACGGAAAAAAGTGATACCGAAACTATCGTTTGTCAAACATCAGCTACGCAAACTAGAACCTTTAAAAATTAATCAATCATGCCATCGATTATATATATTTTTTTTATAATTGATATTTTTTTAGTTTTGAAAAAAGAGACGGGACAATATTAATTATATTATTTCTAACGTTTGTTGTTTTCTAAATTTTTCTCAATTGAAATAATCCCATTTACTAACAAGAGTTTAAAATAAATACAATGACAAAGCACGTGAATTAAATTAACTGTCTTTATTTTTGCTTTCTGCACTTGCCTACTGTGAATGCAAAAACCAGCCACTCAAAATTATCGTAATTGGTTTCGTTTATAAACATTTATCACCCTGTATGTTCGAAACAACGCGGTTTCTTACAAATCATCGAATGACAAAATATTTTTAGAATAACCTACGGAACAACCCCTTGCATTTTTGGCCAATGTTTAGAAAATACCCAGATTAGACCAGAGTGAATTTTCAAAAAGTTTTCAAATCACATTCTAATATCCCGGAAAAGTTGCTACTTGTCGAGAGATTTCGTCTTCAGGTCGCGCTTTTCGCTTGAAGTTTCAGTTTCTTAGATAATTTTATGGTTTTTTTTTAACTCATCAAAATATGGTGCAAATCGTATAAACTCTGGTACTTGCCATACTTTTAATGTCAACTATAAATTTAAAAAAAAAACATCGTGGTCACCCCACCTATCCTTCAAGGGGAGTGAAAAGGGGAGGGAAATTAGCTCAAATTACGAAAAATGCCTTTAAGTTAACAACATGCCATATGATGTCACTATACGACTGTTATATTCTCAATATTGACAAAAAAACGTGAAGAAAAAGATCAGCAATATATGCATGAAGACTTTGGAGAACCCACGAATATATAAACTATGCTGGATGTCAATTTCAAAAATTGTCATCGACTTTTATCATAGAACAAATGATTATTTATAAATTACTCAAAACCGTTTGGGTGGTTCGAAGAGGGAACTAAAATGGCATAGGTAGTTTCGAACCCCTACCCAACCTTTAAGCCGCAGCGACCTTTATCTAAAAAAATTAAATGGTTCCCCCATACTTGTGATACATCGTTGGAAATCTCTTGAAAAATGCTTTCCAGTCATATTAATAGAATATGAATGAGTGAACTAGTACCGGAATTAAGTACAAATAAATTGCAAAAGTGTTCACTTATTAAATTCAAATAACATGTTAAAATAAATATTGGAAATGGTTTGTCTAGTAGTAGCTTAACATTATTGTAGTATTCTTTCTCGTAATTGTTCAACAGTATCCGGTTGCGTACGATTACTGTACTACCGCGACCACGGTAATGTGGTCTCCTAACAGGACACTGCCCAGTGAGATATCATCTACACATAATAGGCATAGGCAATAGGCATAGTGGATAACACCACTTGTAGATTATGTGGACTGGCCGAAGAAACAGCCCAACTCATACTATGTGAATGCATAGCACAAGGTACCACCAGACCTACTTTGATTAGAGATACGGTGGCCACATAATCTCAGGTCAGAGCACTGTCTCCCAGGATACTGCTCGACTTCGCTAAAGAGATCGACTTCCTGGGAAGTTACTAGCAGTAGGGAATTAGTACAAATGATCTACATAGGTCGCAGTGCTGAAATGCTATACGTAGCCATTACGACCCCGTCTAATCTAATCTAATCTAATAGTTAGCAACATGGAACAAAGTTATTTGTTCAAAATTATATTTAGCTTTATATTAAAAGATAATGTTTTGCTATTGTTACCATTTTCTATAGTCAATCAATGAACTAACAGAATAATTAGAACATGAAGTGGAAGCAGATGTGACTTCATGTGACATCTATGTGTCAAAAACATTGTCAATTGCAATAATTAAACTATTTAGAGTAAGTTAGAATATTAAACTTATGTCGAATATCCCTAAACCACTTAAGAAAAATAGCCTTTCATTCTTCGAACTCAAGGCTACACTTTTTCTTTCATGTGTAATATCGTACCTTCCACACTAAATTAATAAATAACTATTCCAGAAATAAACTGCCATTTTTTTACACATTCGTGCGTTAAGGATATGGGTTATATATAAGGAACATAACCTATTCGTATATGTTTGTTAATTAAATATAATTAATTCTATATATATTTTATTAAATTGTATCCAATTGTTTTTGGTACGCAATTTTGTTTATAAGGACAGAATTTAAAAATTATAATAAAGGGATCAATAATATGCAATTGCAATTGTATAATAGTTAGATCAAAGACTGACAAATTTAAATTTTATTAATTTCAGCACTATTTTCAGCACTTAAATTTACTAATTTATACTTATACATGTAAAATCTTCAAGTCCCAAATGAATAAGTTTCACTTGTTAAAACGTTCAAAAACATATAATTGAGGGACCTTGTTCCACAAGAAACACACATGTGTGACAAACGCCTTGTCGTAAATATTTTTCTCGATGTTTTGAATGCATCCTTGTAAGGCTTAATAATTTTCCTTTGATAGATATTTTTTGTCAGCTTAAATGCGACAATGATAATTTCCTTGTGCATCCATAGCTGTAAATTTTTTGAAGTAACAGGCCAGGAAACATTTAACTTTGGGGTAGTTGTAAATACCATTCTTTTAAATGTAATCCACTAATGCCTCAGTGGTATTTGTTTCGTGATAACCCGCGGTCGCCCATGATCTGATTTTTGTCTTATCTTCTTCTGAAGCTGTCTAAAAATTAACTGTATTAGTAGATATAGTAAAAAAAATCATAAATCTCTAGTTTGCATTAGAGTCAGACCAAATTAAATTTGTAGCAATTTTTTATGATACTATTTTCGTTTTCGATTTCGTTTTCGAGATTTTGATATAAATCACATAAAAGTTTCAAATTTTTGCATATTAGTAGGATGGAAATAGCTATTTTGGTCAGTAGTACCTAAAATTAAAGTTTTTAGGACTAATCGTTGCTGATTCCGGAAGAGGCGTATCTGAGTCTGGAATAGCAAATGAGTCCTACAAAATTTAATTTAGGTTTCATGTGATATACAAAAGTTTTTGGTGTATGCTCTCCTAAATGCTTACAGAATAATTATGATAAAGAAATTTCTATTGATATCGGGGTAAAATTGTGTAGAAAATAGCAAGCCTGGAATTCTGTACCATAGCAATAAGTTTGTTGTGTTGACTTGTAACGCCCATCATTAAAAAAATGTCATAAGAGAATTACAAGTTGAAATTCCTCCAACAAGAACAAACATTTACCAGGTTTATTGCCTCGTTTGGAATTCCAGATATAGTTAATTTATATAAGAATTTCGTTCGGTTTTAAGTATGTAATTCTGAAGTCTGCCGGAATTATCTGCTTAATCAATCTAAAATGGTCTGCAAAAGCTTGCTATAACTAAAATAGGGTATTTAGCGTACTCAACTGAATCCGTATAATTTTTAGCTTGCAGAGCGTGTACCAAAATAGCTATTTATGTTACTAGAATCTAAAATGAAGGTTTTTCGGACAATACGTTGCTTATTCCTACCAAGGCGTAGCCGATTCTAAAATAGATGTTGAGTCCGAAAATAATTAATTTGGATACGTGTGATCAACAACATTTTTATAGTCTCTCAAATATGTTTGCAGACCTTTATATAACTTTAATATCAAAGTTTCTGCCCTCATCGGGGTAAAATTGTGTTGAAAATAACAAGCCTAGAATTATGTACAATCAAAAATAGTCAACAAATGGTTGCTATGACAAAGCTATGACAAGACTAATACGGACAAGACCAAAAATTGGGAATTTTCCGGACTCTTTTGCAGAGCATGAACCGAAAATTTTATTTACTGCAAATTTCTATATCGGCTATCTTAGTGCAGTATTTTTTTTGTAAAATAATCATGCTAATTTAAAATTAATCTTTATATTTAGATAGTCATCATAAATCGCAGTTCATAATTTTACTACATGCATTGGAACTTGAGGTGGAACAATTTATACTTACCAATAAATCTATAATATCGGCCATTATTACGGAAGTACTATTAGCACAGAACAACTCAATTTCATTTTGACGAAATTTACTGGAAACCTTAGTAGAACAAGTGAGTATCTACTACTTTTTTTTTACTTATACAGGGTGTTCAAGACAAGGATCAACAGCATATGGATCTGTGAAACCGTAAAAATTACAACGGCGGTTAATTTACATAAAAGTTGCGTGATTTAGTGGTCAGTAATATTCTATTGAGAAAACCAGAAAATTCTGATTGCTTCCGGAGATATTCGTCAAAATCCGTAATTTTGCGATATTATTTTTATGTTTTTCTGAAGTTATTTGAAAATGTATAAAAAACAAAAGGTACTTTCTCATTGCCACTTTTTTAGCTTTACAAAACAACGTTTATAAATTTTTAGTACACCGTTTCTTTTCGATGAAACCATCATCAACTTAATTTTTATATGGCCCGTAAAAAATATACACCCTGTATTAGATAGCACTGCCTATACGAATTCAACGATTTATATCACTGTATGGTTCCTCATGGTTTTATTCTGAAAAAAAGCCATGTTAATACATTTCAAACATTTTGGTGTATTAGGCATTGAAATTAGCGACGAAGACAAATTTTATCACCTAATTTTATGATTTAAAGATAATTAAATGAACAGAACTATTGTCATAATACCACAGAAAAAAAAATTAAGTGATGCTCTAAATAGCTAAAATGTTTCAATGTTTAACAACTATTCGTGCTAAATTATATTTAGTTACTATTTTGGTACCCATTCAGGTTTAAAATTAGATAGTTTTTATTCGTTGTCGTCATTTCAACGAAAATGTTCGAAATGTATTAACAAGCCTTTTTCTGAATAAAAACATGAGAAACCATACAGTGATATAAATAGTTGAATTCGTAATGGGAAATGCTATCTAATACAGGGTATACATTTTTTACAGGCCATATAAAAAATAAACTTGATGATGGTGTCTTCGACACGAAACGTTGTGCTGAAAATTTGTAAACGCTGTCTTATAGAGCTAAAAAAGTGGCAACGAGAAAGTGCCTTTGATTTTCTTATAATTTTTCAAATAACTTCAGAAAAAAATAAAAACGAAATCGCAAGATTTCGGATTTTGTCGAATATCTCCGGAAGTAAGCGAAAATTTCTGGTTTTTTGAACAGAATATTACAGACCAATACATTGCGCGCCTTTTTTGTAATTTAACCACTTTTTTAACTTCAAAGTTTTCCGAGATCCCCATGCTGTTGATCTTAATCTTGGACACACTGTAAAGTCGACGAGTCTTATCTCGTTAAGCATATTTCGTTAAAGTTCATAAATCGTTCATACTGTTCAGTCGAGTAAATGTATTTCAATGATTTAAAGTAGAAAAGAACGTAATACTTTGATGCATGCCATTTTTTTTATTATTACAAAAATGTATTGCGCTTAGCTATTAAAGTTTGGATATAATTCACAGAGTGAAATTTATTTTTTTCATTTGCTGCTACTACGTTAAAGTATTTCTGATTTTCTAAATGTGTTTGAATAAGTATTAATAACCGATACATGTTGTATTAACATTGATAATTGCTAATATATTTGTTTATTGTTTAGTGTTAATTTTCAGAGTTAGGTAGGTACGTTAAATAGCATGCGTAATATAATATTTCAAGTTATATAATAAACCTTACCAATAAATCCACAATATCGGCCACAACTGAGGCCACAACCAAGAGTGTAATGAGTAGAATACATTTAAGTTTAGGTTTAATTGTCCCGTCGTTCTCTTATGCACTCATATCCGGATTACTCATTGAATATTGAAATCGTATCTGTAAATATGTATATCTAAAATATGTTAATCGAAAAATGATAGACAGCCGCGCTGTGGACTTCGGAAGGGTTATCACTTCTAAAATTGTGTAATTATGCCGAGTCTGAAATATGCCGTTTGTAATACAGTCGATTTCTCATAATTGGACACAACAAATTGGTCTTTTGACCCAATAAAGCGGCTGCCCCAATTAAGCGAATTTTAGATAAAATTAAACAGTCCGTTCTTTTTTTTTTAATTTTCTTCCTCAACCTATTCGTTTATAAGAAAATAATATAAACTTTGAAGAATAAATTGTAATATGTTCTAAAGTAAAATATTTATAAAAAATATATAAAAATATTCTTAAAAATTCTTGATAATTATCATGTTGGTGATTATCAATTGTACATCTTCATTTTCTTCATTGCTTAAAAATTAGGGAACTTCTAAAGGTTTAATGCCGCAAAAAGCAACGCAATTGTGTATAGTGTTGATCGCCAACGGTTCCTAACAAATGTTTACACTAATCTCTCATGCTGCGGTATTTATTAAATTATCATCCATTGATTCAAGTATGTAATTAACCAATTTTTGCGTTTTGCTGTCCCAACTAAGCGTAATCTTGAGTAGTTCTTCAGATGAAGATCCTGGAATTGTCTAATCCAAGAAGATCCAAGGTGTTTCGTAAGCACCTTTTCTTCAAATATATGACAGAATAGTCTAGAACAGTATAGTCTACAAAAGTGCGCGAAACAATTGTTTTTTGCACTAGTGTGTGAAGCAAGTCATGTTAAAAAGTGATGTGTTTAATGTCCAAAAAGCGTGCAAACATATTAGCTTCTTGATGCAGTAGTAGATATATGTCATTTTAAAGACATACAAACCAAGGATCATTTAAGATATCTGTTCTATAAATTTGTATCGTGTGAAAGCTAAATTCTTGAAATGAAATGAAAAAAAAACAATAACTTGCCTGACAGAGTTAAAGCATAAAACAATCTTATACTAAATACATTTTGTAATGTAGGCAATTAATGTTGCACAAAATACGATACTAGTGCCCATTTTAACTGACTTTACCAAAAATTTCAGACATATATGTATATATATATATTTATTATTCTAAAATACAATTATTTGATTTACATTGTCAGTTTTGAAATTCGAAAATATTTTACACTTTACATATTTAATGGATACATTTAATTAACGCTTTATGAACACTTCAGCGACAAATCTGAATCTATTGGACAGGATCAATGTTGTTAACATTGCTAATTCTCTTCAAATAGCAATTATAAACTTCATAAGCCCCTTCGCAATGATCAGAGTGAGTCTCCCCTGTGCAAGCTTGAAGTGATGCGTAGTTTTCAGCAGTCAGCAGCGGCGTAAGAATCGAAATATTCCATTTTCCGTCTTTATCCATAGATCCGTACTTCTTGAAGTAACAGGCCAAAAAACATTTGACTGCTCTATCGTTCACTAACTTAAAGCTCTGCAATAAATTGACCTCTTGGGCGTTTGTGCCGATCTCTTCGTAGCACTCGTTCGCCAAGACTCTGATCTCTGCCTTTGTCGTTTCTGATGTGTTCTGTTTGGTATGAAGAGATTATGGATTTTAGAATAATGGTTGCTCATTTAATTAAAGTATTATTTGCAACAAGAGATAAAAATAAAGGTTTTTCGTAAGCGGAAAGTTGTTCGCGAGTTGTTGTACGACTTGGGTCGTACGATCGTTCGTACGACAAAAACATATTTGATCTCGAGTAGAAAATGCTACAATTTATTACAATTTCTGCGATTTATCGAACTTTCAAGTTCATAAGTTTCACGTACAATTCAATTCAAAATGAACTGTCACCATGTAAATTTATAAATTACTGAAATTAAAGCTTGTAAAGTCATTTCCGTAGCAATAAATGCATAGCACGAAATTTTTAATAGATAATACTAATCACAAATAAAATCACTTTATGGTTCAAGTAAACGTTGGTCATTATACAGGGTGAGTTTTTTTTTTCATTTTAAGCACTGGTATCTCGGAAACCATAAGACATAGACATAGGATCATAGAGATTCGGTTAAATGAGGAAAGAGTTGTCATTTTAAGAGCTGAAGTGCTTATGCAAAATATGGTTTCGTGGTTTGAAAAAGACCACAGTTTATCAGTAATAACACTTTTTTTTTTAAATGGCAGTTATTGCTGGCTTAGACATTTTTAAAGAGGACAAATTTTCTCTTTATACCTATTCAGGGTCTGCTAGACTTACTTTGATAAATAAAGGCCATCTTCGAAAATTAACTTTATGAAAATTATTACTTACTTTGACAAATAAACACGATTTGTTTTATTGAGAGTAGCAAAAATGGAGTTTGCTATGGATTTTTTTTTTATGTTACCACGAGATTTCTATTAATTTTTCTATTCCAGTTATACTAAATTATATTCAAATTATACAACGAAAATCTCATTTATTTATGAAAGTAAGTATAGCAAACCTTACATCGTCATAAAAAGAAATAAATGTTCTTTTTAAAAATGTCAAAGCCAACTATGACCATTTAAAAAACATTAAGTTTGTATTATAATTCAAAAACTATGGTTTTTGTTTCCATAAAACAAAAGCATATCTTGCAGAACCTGTGAAAATTATAACTCTTTTCTCATTTAACCGAATCTCTATGTTTTATGGTTTCCGAGATGCAAATGCTTACAATGAAAAAAAAACTCCCCCTGTATGCATTTTTATCATTCATTACAAGGTATTTGAATTTCATTGGAATAAATTACTATTCCTCTATGACGACATACGTTCGAGAAAATGGCCGATACTGGTTGTTTGAAAGATTAATTTTTGTATCGTCAAGCATATAATTTACACAAAAACTTAAGAATTTTTTTTCTTTTTAAACACCTATCCAACTATGCAATGATCTAGGTAAAAATGTCATTTTCCGGAGCGTGTACAAAAAAATTAATTTACTGCAATTTTCTACTACCTTTTATTTTCAAATCGTGCTATTTTAAATTTTATCTCTATATTTAGTTATTATAAATTACTAATAAAATTATAATTCGCATCAAATATTGTGCATGAACAATTTATACGTACCAAAAAATCTACAATATCGGTTATTATTACAGCAGTAACAGCTAGAACTCTTATCACAGTAAAACTGGATTTCATTTTGACGGTTTTGACTGGAAACTTTAGTACAGCACAATTTTCAAATCGGAGTTTACAAAGTGTGTATCACTGTTTCTTATTTATATAGTCGACGAGTCTATCCAGTTATGCATAGTTCTGTGAATTTCACAAAAATACCTTTCAGTCGAATAAATGAACTTCAACGACTTAAAGAGGACATACATTATTACTTTGCTATTGACTAACATGTCGCCCTGTTGCTTGCCAATTTTTATTTTTAGTGTTTCGAAAATGTATTGCTCATTTGTTCTTAAAGTATAGATACATTTCATAAAGTGTAATTTATTATTTCCATATGATGCTTCTACGTCATAGCTAGGATGTTCTAAATTTGTTTAATTAGTATTAATCACACCGGCTGATAAATTTTCGTAAATGCTATCCCTTCAGTTTTTGGAATAGAATTTGCTATGAATATGTACGAAATAAAAAAAAATGTGTAGAGGTCGTTTTTTTTAAATTTTTACAAATTTTTTCACGTAGGTAAGGAAACACATTACACCCGTGCTCAATTAAAGAGAGGTTACAAAAGTGACGGCGGTAACTACCAAACTGATATTGAGTCCAGTTTCACAATAAAAATCACCGAAATCGGCATTGCTTCCCGAAAACAATTAAATCAAACATATGTTTGCACAACTTGATATATCACTAAAAGCTGTTGTAAGTACTAGAAATATTATTTTGACGTTTTTGAAATCAGCGCAAAAATTTCTATTGGTTTCGACTATTTACGCCAAATGGACAAACATTGTGTTGACCAGTGTAATCAATACAGTTTGGTTTAACATGGATTGCAAAATATATTTTTTACTTGTTTAGTATTATAATTTAAGTAAAAACTCTTACCAATAAATCCACAATATCGGCCACTGCTGATGCCACAACCAAGAGAGTTATGAAAAATAACAATTTCATTTTCGGATTGAATTTTGCCTCGTCTTCTCTAATGTTTAGAAACAATTGGTGACAATGGAGTTTATAAAAGACTGCCTAAAGTGTGCTCACTAACGCAGTCTTGCTGTGATTACTTGTGCATATAAAAATTTATATCAGTTATTCGTTTTAGGTATATAGAAATATTAATTGATAAATAATCGGCAGCCTCGCTGTGGACTTTGGAATGGTTATCATATTTCATAATAAGTATTCTAAGGCTTTGGATATTAATTTTAATTGTGAAAATTTATAAAAATTAACATATTTATAGTTTATTAGTAAAAACCGTAATTTTATTTAGCATATTTTGCATATAATCTTTCTTTATTCGCAACCTACGTTACAGAAAAATTCTAAATAATATAGTATAAAATATATAATTTAATTTTGCATATATAATTATTATTATTATTATCAAAAGGCCCTTTACCATTCGGTGTGGGCTATACATGTTACTACAGTTACATAATAGTTTTGTTATGTATTTGCAAATTCTTTCCACTCTCTTCTGTTCTTTACCATTTCTCCTGCATGTTTCACTGTCTTCCCTTTACTGTTTATTATTTCTTTTATTTTGTTGTCCCATTCTTGTCTTGGTCTGCCTCTTCTTCGTTTCTTTCCTGTTTTTGCTTCCCAGATTTGTTTTGTTTGATTCGTATTTTTCATCCTAATTAGATACACTTTTCTATTGATTCTATATCCAATTCCTCTCTGGCATATATAGTATGGTTTTATCTATTATGCATATTTTGTTAAATTTGAGCCTATTACTGCATAATTTAATCAGGTCATTGATACGACTTGAATCTTTTGTTGTTAATAGTGCAATTCATCTTATGTACTTATTCGTTTATTTAAAATCTCTGACTTTTCCAGAAACAATTTATCCATTTTCCAGAAATTATTATTATAATTATGTTATTTGGGCTCTAAATACGACATAGAGCAGGTAGGAGTGTTATGAAAAATACCAATTTAATTTTCGGATTGATTTTCACCTCGTCTTCTCTATTTGTCTCGTTTGTTCTTTGAAACAAATGATATGGAGATAATAACAGACTGCCTTAAATATACTGATACAGTCATTTTGCGATTACTTACTGAATATAAAGTAATATCAGTAAGTTGTTTTAGGTATATGCAAAAGCGATAAATAATCGGCAGCCCCGCTGTGCACTTTGGCAGGGTTATCACTAAGCTAAATATAAAGTTGCATATTTATTTCAATTGTACATATTTATGAAAATTAACTTATTTACAGCATAACAGCGTTTCATTAATAAAAAAAAATATTTTGCATATTTTTAATGTACGAGTATTATAAGGTTTTTATTTATTATGCATATTTTAAAGGTTATTGATACGAATTGATTATTTTTTTTGTAAATGATGCAATTCATCTCATGTGCCTCTTGGTATATTCAAAATCTCAGACCTTTCCAGAAACAATTTATCCACTTTTCAGGAATTGATTATAATCATATAATTATGTTCTTTGGGGCGGCCCTAAATTTGTCACAGCACAGATACTATCTGTTATTCCTACCCTCAATCTAACACCCTGTATGTTTATTTAAATCTCAATAAAAGGCATTTAACAACCTAGGTACCATTTTTCTAGATATTGTGCAAAATTTAAAAAAAAAACTTTATGTGCGTATAATAGTATAATAGGAAAAAAGTTAATAACAATTTTTCACAATTACCGAACAACAATATAGAAATTTCGTAGAGAAAATAAAATGGAGAAAAATTCGATCAAACCTTTGCCAAACCATATTGTGCATCCTAACATCATTTGCATATTTATATTCGTTCCTGTGACGTCTAATGACGTTGAGAGGTAATATTCCAAATACAGATATTTTTTGGACGATCAAAGACAAAGCTTTTTGATTGAAATCACTGGTACTAAATTAGACCCCGGTACCCCTTTTGAGGAGACGGAGAGGTTTAACTTTGAAATCTTAAATGGGAGCCCCCATTTATTATTGCAGATTCAGATTCTCCGACGAAAACTATTAAGGTTTTAACCGAAACATTTTTCCCTCACGAAAACATGTATACATTATGTTCAAAATTTTTTTTTTTTTAATTTTATTGAATATTAATATTTATGGTCGAGTTTTCTATATTGAATATGTTAATCCCGGACAAAAAACCACTTTTATTTCGAATAATAACATTATTTTCCGTGTTAACTATCATCGTCTTTCAAGAAACAGAAACTTATTTTTCTTTATAGTTATATTCGTCACCAACTGCCAAATGAGAAGATTTTTAATATCCAGCAACTTTACTGTCTTTCGTGATGTCAGCGTTTTTTTCTTTTTCCTGTCCTGTATTCGATTAGCAGTCGGCAGTTGATTTGCTAATGATTAGGGTCCGGATTTGTAGGAAACTTCCTTTTATGTATATTAACAGCACACCAACTTAATTTTTAATGTAGACAGATCACAATCTGAGATTTTTGATACCTATATTGTTTTTATTTTTCTGATTATTTTCGCATTTTTGGTTTTTTTCAGATTTTCATGGAAAATCTGCTTTTATTTGCTTATTTAGCCATTTTTACCCTTGACTAGAAACAGTTTTTTGCCAAATTCAGTATTATATTTTCATGTGGAATTAAATGGAATTTTGGATTAAATAGAGCAGCCCAAACAATTAGGGGCCAATAAAAAGCCACTCTATGCCTCCCCTATATCTCATATACCTTTACCTACGAAATGAATCATCACTAGATGTAGTATTTGGATGTATGCGGCAATGTAGGTTTTGGAATTTTCTGTATCGTCTGCTGAAGCCACATAGGTATAAATGTCAAAACATATTAAAAACTCAAGAGTAAGAACAACATTTAGCTTTTCTAAAACCTAACTATGCTTTTGTTAGTGATTCAATAAAAAAAAAAAACTGGAAAAGCAAGAATTGTATTTAATGGAATCTGTCCTGATTGTCCATGATTTCAAAATATCTCTTCTAAAAGAACCTGGCAAAATTAAGCAGATAATTTACAACAAATTTGGTGATGTACTAAAATACAGTGAGGGTTTTACGAAACTTCAGAAGATAGGAAATTTATTACAAGCAATTTTGAAGAAAATTTGGAATTTAGATGTTAATACTTTCCTAATATTTTGAAGGCAAATAGTGCACGCCTATTATATCGGTGGATGTCGAGAGAAGTTTTTCTGCTTATAAACATTTTTTTTTTTCGATTAGAAGACAACATTTCTAATTGAAAATTTAGAAAACACTTTGTAATAAATAGCTTTCATAAAAATTATTGAGTATTTTTTTTACACTAACATACATATTTTGTATATTTATTTATATTACTGTTTTTTTTATTTTTTTTAGATTTTCTTTAGCATTTTCAAAAATTCGATTTTTTGACTTTTGCGGCATTACCTTGACGGTGTTACCGTCCTAAACAGTCATATTTTAGATGGTATGAACACTTATAATCTAAGTTATAAAATGTTTTTTGTCCCATCCATGTTATTATCAGCTTGAGTAATATTTTTATATGTAAATAATTGTTAGCGGAAAGAAAACGTTTCTTCCGCGGATTGAGGAGGCTGTAACTTAAAAACCAGTAGATATAAAAATTAAAAACACAAATAAATATTGACTACCTCTGACGGTAAAAATTCAAGAGGGTTGGGTTAAAAAGGGGCAAAATTTTGGATCACCATTTTAAAAGCTTTATACGCATTTTTGACATTATTTGGCGAGGATTGGTTTATGTCATAATAAGCGCAAGAAAATTATCTATCTAACGGTGCTGTTGTTCCCATTTTAAATTCTGAAGTTGAGTGGTTACGCTTACAACTAAACTAACACTGTTGTATTTATCAGGAAGGCTTATGTTATATACTAATTTTTTGTCCAAAACTCTAAGGCCTGATTCCACCACCGTCTAATAAAACTTAGTTTTTGTAAACTTGGTTTAATGTAAACAACAAAATTAATCTCGATCAAAAATTATCCGTTTCACTACAAACTGTGTTGCGCAAGAAAACCGATTTTAGTGAATCTTAGATTAACGAAAATTAAAGTAGGCAACACTGAAAGAGTTGGAAGAAAGTGAGTTACAGTTACAGTTACACAGTCGATGGATTCGAAACATTAGTGTCACTAATGTAAGTGACACAGGTAATCGCGTTATATAGAAAACATAGTGTAAAATGTATTCGCCAAAGCATAAACAAGTAATAGAATGCAAAAAAAAAAACTGATGGGACAAGTGTTTTAAAAAGTTAGATGAATGGGCATCGATTGCCAATGAGTTCAATTCTCAATCTACTTATATGCCCCGAGACCCTGCTATGCTGAGGAATTTGTGCGAGAATTAAAAAAAAGCTAAAGGCCTTTTATCCCAACAGACTATAGTAAGGGTGACAACAAGAATGTGTAACATAAATATCAACGTGCATATCATAGTAACAACAAATACAGTAACTTCTTGATGCGCACGTAAAAATAATGTATATCCGAAAATGGTGCTACATAAACTGTCCATTTTTCAGGAGAAGGTCCGTTTAAAACACATAAAGAAAACCCATTGATTGAGATCTGGAGACAAATTCCAGCTATTGCTCTATTTGCTCGAGGACTTCCATGGCAGATCGTTTTGATAACCGAAATCAAGTTATAAAATCAAGGTCGTCTAAACCATCAAAATGGTCTTCTCGAGTATGAATCCATCGAGGTCGGCGAATGACAAATTCGTCGTCTTCTTCCTCGCTGGATGTTTCGGCAAATACCACTTCAAATACTCTTTCCAATGCTATTTTACTCAAAGGAATGTGATACAGAATTCGCGAATACCAGTTTCAACTATTTGACACTTGACAGCTATCATTAAGCTTCGTTCGGGCGTTTTACTGGCCAAAATATCCAGTTACTTTTTAAACGCCGTTTACTTATTAAACCGCGTTTAGTATCTTGGTGAAACCGAAAAATTGCAGTTAGAGATGTAAACTCGGGTTAAAAAAATTGAAACGCAGTTTACTTTTTGGTGGAATCGGCCCTAAGACGTCATATTGCCGAGAAAAGGGCCAAATATGGACGGTCTGAAATAACCTGTATATTTTAATACACGAAAAACATCTGTTTCATAGCTTAATAAAGATAAGTAGAGTAATAATAAGAGTTCTGGTAAAATCCCATAAGGTTTTACATAAATACATATTTTGTAATAACTATACATAAACCGTCAATTAACTCTATAAAAAAGAAAGACTCTAAATAACCTTTATGCATAGATATATAATAATCAGACCATTATTGCCAGACTCACCTGATGATAAACATGTGTTTATAGCCCTTTGGGCCTGTTTACCGCTTTAAGATTTTGTTAAATTAAATACACGTTAGAATTTATAATAGAAGCTGAAACCAAATATTTTGGAATATTTATATTTATAATGCAGTTATTACAATTATTTATGTTTACATTGAGTAGATTATACAGGGTGTCAATTTGAAAAGTTGCCATCGACTATTTTCATAGAATACATGATTATTTTTAAAATTACTCAAAACCGTTTAAAACTAGTGAACTAGTTTCGGAAATAGGTGCAAATAACGTTCAAAAAGGTTCAATTTATTAAATTCAAATAACATGTTAAAGTAAATGTTGGAAATGGTTTCCATTGTTTTCTAGACACAAATATAGCCTCCTTTTAAACTCCCCACGAACTTTCTAAAAGGTTTGTCTAGTAATAGTTCGACTTATTGTGCAATTTTTTCTCGTAATTGTTCAATAGTATCTAAGCTCAATATTTTCCAAGCGAGATGCGATTTTCTATGTATGAAGAGGTCAACTGCTTCTACTCTTGTAGAAGTCCTGATGACTGTTATTTTGTGGACCGTAAAGAAATGACCTTTCACGATGGGATCAAAGCTTTACAGCATCGTTGGACGAAGTGCATTGGACCTTCAGGATATTACGCTGAAAAATTAAAAATATTTTGAAAACGTAAAACTAGTCTTTCATTGTCACGCTAAGCGATTATAATCCCACTCTCCTATTGCCTGAAAGTAACTAACTCAGTTTTTTTTCCCGGAATGTATAGTCATAATTTTTATTTTCGTACAAATTTTCATATTTTGTGCAATCTTCAATGACAGCGTTCATTATTTTGTGTTTGAACAAGGAATTGAAGAATTGCTATTGTAATTTAAAATATGTAATGTTCCCTATTACTTACAGGGTGAGAGAATTATTTGAAAGCCACGAAAATATTTACAAGGTTAGAAAGTTTATTAATTTAATTAGCAACAAGATACAAAGGTATTTATTCAAATTAATATTAATATTTATATTAATGGATAATTATTTGCTATTTTGATATGTTCAATGAACTAACGGAAAACTTGCAGATGAAGTGGAAGCTGATGTGATTCCATGCGATATATGCGTCAAAAAAATGTTCTTAACATTTTAAAGTATTTATAGTGAATATTCTAATGTAATATTTAATATTAAACTCCTGTGACATACTCCTTAACAACTGATGACAATTAGCTCCCCGTTCTGCTAAGTCTGGGCAAAACTTTTTCTTTCGTGGATAATATCGTACACTCCACACTAATTTAATACATAACTATTCCAGAAAAATTGTTTTGTTCATCAAGGATTAGTATTTAAATATCAATAAACACTCATATAGTATTATTATTTATTAATGCAACAATTCGTATTCGTACATGTTTTGTAAATACATACGAGGGTCGTTCAATAAGTAATGCCCCATATTTTTTTTTCTCCACAATGAGCAAAAACTGAAAGTTGCACTTCTAGGTACTTCAAGTTCAGTGTTCCTCCTCCCGGTGGCCGAAGTTTCAAATCATTCCAACAGATGGCAGAGCTGTAGTGAATTTTCAAAGTAGCATCTGTTAGTGATCCACGTTACAAACAGCGAGCAGTGATTAAGTTCTTGATTGCAGAGAGAGTAATTGCAATTGCAAAGCGATTGCAATCATTCTTGTTCATGTGATGCCAAGAAGGACAACCATAAATTCCGAAGCATACGTGAAGACCTTGGACAAACTCAAGAAACGTTTCCGGCGTGTTACGCATGACAAGAATCCGGCTGAAATTTTGATCCTGCACGGTAATGCACGCCACAAGTCTCAGAACCTGGGAACACCTCACCAAATTGGGTTGGACAACATTGCCCCATCCACCATACAGCCCAGATCTGGCACCGCCAGACCTCCATCTCTTCGGACCTCTTAAAGACGGTTTGCGTGGTAGACACTTCGATGATGATGAGAGCGTAATTCAAGCGGTGAAAACATGGTTTCGCGCACAGGTCAAGAGTTGGTACCGGCAGGGAATACAGGCCGGCGTTTCACGCTGGCATAAGACCGTACAAGTTCATGGAGACTATGTTGAAAAATAGTACGTGTAGAAGAAACATGTAGCTATATTGTCACCAAAATTTAACAGTTTTGAATAAATAGTTTCTAAGAAAAAAAATATGGGGCATTACTTATTGAACGACCCTCGTAGTAGTAATAATATATTTGTTTAAAGATGATTACTAATTTAAAATATTTTTTGGTTGGCTATGTTAATTGCAAGGTTAGAATGGAAAAATATTAATAACGGGATTATTAATATGTTAGAATGAAGACTTTAAGACTTTTTAATTTTTATTAATTTCAGCATCTGAACTTATAAGTCTAAACTTATAAACGTGAAATCTTCAAATCAGAAATGAATAATTTTCATTTGTGAATACGTTAAAAAAATATGTGACAAACGCATTGTCCCAAATATTTTCCCCGGTGTTTTGTGTGTACCATTCTATGGCTTCCGTTGACATACCTATATGTCTTCTCTGCCAAAATGCGATAATTGAAATTTCCATTTGCATCCAGAGTTGTAATTTTTTTGAAGAAAGATGTCACGAATCTTTTAATGTTGGGTTCGTTGTAAATACCATACTTCGGCGACGCCTCGGTGGTATTGGTTTCGGGATAACATGCGGTCATTCATCATCTGACTATTCTCTGATCTTCTTCTGAAGCATTCTAGTAATTTTATTAGTAGTTTGCCCTAGGGTCAGACGAAATTACATATGTAGCAATTTTCGATGAAACAATTTTTTTTTAATTATCATAATTTGCAGTTTTCGTGATTTTCATTTCACACAAGTTACAAATTTCTGGTTATTAGTAGCGTGGAAATAGCTATTATTAAAATTAAGTTTTTTAAGAAGGATCGTTGCTGATTCCAGACGAGGCATCTCCGAGTCCGGAATAGCTGAGTGCAAACAACACTTAATGATACGTGTGATACACAACGTTTTTTTATGCAGTCTCTCAAAAAGTCGGTCCAAAAATCATTCGGTTTAAGGTATACAGTTCTGTAGTCTGCCGGACTTATCTACTCAATAAATCAAAAATTGTCCGCAAATGCTTGCGAAGAGAACTTTTACGGACAAGGCCAAAAATATTGTGCTTTGTTGACATTTATCTGCTGAATTTTATTTACTGGAATTTTCTATTACGACTAGCTTAGTGCCGCATTGTTTAGCAAAAAATCGTTCTATTTTAAAATTTATTTTCTTATTTAGTTTTCATAAATTTATAATTTACATCGGATGTTGAGGAGTAAAAATTTATACGTACCAATTAATCCACAATATCGGCCACTAACATTTAAATATTGAACAAGTGAGTATAAGAAATTTCGTTTTGAAAATATAAAACCCGTGGATCATTTTAGATATTTGTTCTACAAATTTGTATTGGCTGAAAACTAATCAAAGTACCCATAATTTAAATGAAATCAATAATGCGTCTAACACAGTCAAAGCTTAAAAAACTCTTATCATACTCATCTCTCATCCAATACTGGATTACTTTATTGCCGATTTTAACTCACTTTACCAACAATTTGAGACAAATATATTTATTATTTTAAAATACAATTATTTGATTTACATTATCAGTTTTATTTTAAAATCATAAAATGTACCTAAATATTTACCAATAGATACCAATATCTAACGCTTTATGAACACTTCAGAGACAAATCTGAAACTATTGGGCAGGTTCAATGTCGTTAACATTAATCACTTTATATTTCCTCAAATAGCAATTATATGCGTCGTAAGCTTTCTCGCAATGATCCAATATAGTTTCCCCAATGCAGAATTCAAGTGTTGTGTAGTTCTTAGGAGTCACCAACGGCTTAACTTTCACTATATCCCATTTTCCGTCTTCTTTCATAGATCCATACTTCTTAAAGTAGCAGGCTAAAAAGCATTTGACTGCTCTATCGTTCACCAAAATAAAGCTCTGCAATAAATCCACCTCACGGACGTTTGTGCCGGTCTCTTCATAGCACTCGTTCGCCAAGACTCTGACCTCTGCCTTCACCTCGTCTGATGCGTTCTGTATTGTATGAAGAGATTATGAATTTTAGAATAATGGTTGCGCATTCAGTAAAAGTATTATTTGTTATAAGGGATGAAAATCCGTTTTTCGTTAGTGGAAAGTTATTCTCGAGCAACGGGAGCGGCGAGTTGGGGAATTTCACGAACGAAAAGAACATTTTTCTTCTCGAGTAGGAAATGCTATTTTGTCAAAGATATTGCAGTTTATAAAATATCAGATATTAGAGAACTTTCAAGTTCAATTTAATTCAAAACCAACTGTCACAATGCAAATTATCGTAATTAAAGTTCGTACACTCGTGTCCATAGCAATAAATACATAGCATGATTTTTGTTTTCTTGTGAAGATGAAGAGGAAAATAGTGATTTCTTTCAATTTCAATAAATAATACTAATCACAAAAAAAAACACTTTATAGTTCATGTAAACGTTAGTTATTATATGCATTTTTATCACCATTATAAACAATTAGATTTTCATTTGAATAAGTTCCTGAACCTCTATAACGATATATTTTCGAAAAAATAGTAGGTAGTGGTTGTCTTAAAGATTTATTTTTGTATCATCACGCATATCAATTACATAAAAAGTTTTCTTAAAAAGTGCTCAATTAAAGAGACGGCAATAACTGTTAATCTAAAATTTGAGTCCAGTCTCATGATAACAATCTTCCAAATCGGTCTTGCTTCCCGAAAAATAAAAAATTACACACATTTTTGAAAGCTTGATATATTACAAAATACCTACTCTCGTGATAGAAACTTTTTTTGACAGTATTGAAATCAGCGCAAAAGTTTCTGTTGGTATCGGCATTTACGTCAAATGAACAAAAATTGTGATGATCAGTTTAATCGATACATATAGGTTTAGCGTTGATTGCAAAATATATTTTTTGCTTGCTTAGTATATTGATTTAAATGAAAATTCTTACCAATAAATCCGCAATATCGGCCGCAGCTAATGCCACAACCAAGAGTGTTATGAAAAGAATCAATTTCATTTTCGGATTGATTTTCGCCTCGTCTTCTCTAATGCTTTGAAACAAGTGACATGGAGTTTATAACACACTGCCTAAAGTATGCTGATGCAGTCTTGTTGTGATTACTTGCTGAATATAAAGTAATATCAGTTATTTGTTTTAGGTATATGCAAAAAATGTTAATCGATAAATGATCGACAGTCTCGCTGTGCACTTTGGAAGGGTTATCAATAAGGCTAAATACAAAGTTGCATATTTATTTCAATTATACATATTTATGAAAATTAACTTATTTACAGCATAACATCATTTTATTTATAATAAATATCATTTTGCATATTTTGCATATACGAGTATTATAAGGTTTCCATTTGTTATGCATATTTTAAGAGATAACGAATTGTTTTTTTTTTTTATTAATAGTACAATTCATCTCGAGAGCCTCTTGGTATATTAAAAATCTCTGACCTTTCCAGAAACAATTTTTCCATTTTTCAGGAATTAAATTCGTTACAGGACAGGTACCGTGTGTTAACCCTACTCTCAATCTAACACTCTATGCGTTAATTTAAAATATATTAAAAGGTATGTAGGCATGTAGGCATGTAGGCACAATGTATGTACCATTTTCCTAGAGATTGTGCAAAATTAAACATAGTTATTTGTATACCTAGGCCATAAAATCATTCTTTAACGTACAATCGCCCACATTCGAAGTGCAATTCGGTTTTTTTACGACCGCCTTATCGACATTTGAGGCTAAGCTGTTTTGCTGGGGTAATAGGGCTGTATCTGTATTTGTACGTGCCCAAACCCGGATTACCAATATGGTCGAAATTCGCTGTTGTTTGTGGCTTCTGGTTGCACTTCGAATGTAGGCGATTGTACTGAGGGAGAAAATATCGACGAGATCGCTTGCTTTTGTACAATCAACAATTTCTAGTTATTAAATTTCTACTGAGTTTATTTTTTTATTATAGAATATTTCACTCTCCTATTACGTGACATTTGTAAGTCAATTATAGTGTCAGAATTTCGAAATTTCGCTCAATCAGCCATCTATTTTGTGATCATTTTAGTTTTAGAAACGTATTAAATAACTATTAATTGTTACTACTTAGAATTTTGCATACGTCCTTTGCTGTACGAGTTCATTCGCGTTTGCGACGGTGAACAGTGAAGAGTTATTTTACATAAATTAACACGTAAAGTGCCACCGTGGGTTTACGCGGCCCACCAGATAAAGAAAAAAAACCAAGCAAAACTGGCCTTGGTGGGTTGACCCAATCCACCACACTTTAATTTTGATTTGGCCATGGTGGGTTGCAGTAATGCACTGTTTCTCCATTATATGCATGCTGCTGCGTTCAGAACTGTTTTGGCAATCTAGTAGTCAGATTGGCCTGTTGATGGTGCACTCATGTGACCCACCGCGGCTAGAAAATGAAAAGTAGTATCAATTTGAAAGTTTATTATATATTCTCTAAGAAGATTAATTTAAAAAATAAATTAAGATCATTATTTAAGATCAGACTTATGTAAATTAAAAAAACAATTTAAACATAAATATTTTGAGCAACCGCAGCACCGGGTTTTTGTCTTGGATGTTTTATTCTTTGCTTCTTTTCGCCCAAGAATAAGAACATTTTTATGGTAGCATCCAGAGCAAATTTGCTTTTTTTCCATTTCTTTGAGAGTATGGTTTTGATCAAGTGGATTATTTTGAAGTGGCAACTCTTTACCAATCAATCCTGAGAAATAAAATTGGTTAAATTTGATTCTCTTGTTTTGTACTAGATAGTTTATTTTACCTGCTATAACTTGTTCTCTAAATGTAGTAATACTTATTTTATTGTTGGTAATATTCTGGTAAAGCCAATACGCGTTTACCAACGCAGCACCAGTCACCAATTCTATGGCCAATTTTCTGTACCACTTAACTCCACGTCTTAGTGATGTATTATATGCTTTCATTTGATCTGCCAAAAATATATTATGATATATACCATTAGTAGTCATTAGCATTATTACTAACAAAATAGTAAACAATCAAACTTACCTGATATATCAATGTAACTTTTATATTTATTATATTCTATAACAGATTTTGGTTTTTGAGTAACTCCTAGACGTTTGTGAATGGTAATCATTTCAGGAACAAATTTGGTATTCAACATCATAACATCTCGTTTATCTTTCCATTTCTCAACAAATATGCCTGTATTGCTCTCTTCGGCTATACACTCTCCCTTTTTTAATTTTTTCAGGATCACGTTTTTTGGGTTATTTTTTCTGTTACTCCTTAGTGTACCCAATAAATAAGTTTCTCTGCCAATTAACTTATGAGCCAGTTCAACTGACGTATAATAATTATCGGTGCATAGCGTTCGTCCCTTTCCAAGCAATTTGTTTGCCAAGTTGATAACTACTTTAGTGGGAACAGTTTCAGATTTTTCTTGGTTGTCTTTTTCTTGGCCACAATACACCTTCAATTCATATAGGTAACCACCTTGTAGACATAGTTTGAACAATTTTATTCCAAATTTATGTCTTTTGTTACTTATATATTGTTTGAATTTTAGTTTTCCTTTGAAAGGCACTAAAGTTTCATCTATGCAAATATATTCTCCTGGCACAATTTTGGATTGGAAAGATTCCCTCAATTTGTCCAGAAGAGGAGATATTTTATACAACCTATCATTTTCATCATGTTGCTCCGCATTATTAGCAAAATGCCAATGTTTTAGTAGCATTTGAAATCGATTCCGAGAAAATACATCACGAATATTATTTTGGTACAAAAAACACTTCGACCAGTAGGAAGAAATAGATGGCAATGAAATAACCCCCATCCAAAATATAATCCCTATAAATTTTTCCATTTCTTCTTTCCCAGTATCTTTCCAATCCCGGATTCTGGATTTTCTGAAATTATTTTTCTCTTTTTCTTGTGCCGCATACCTATTTGTTTCTGTGACAAACATCTCAATAATATCATCAGTTACTATCATTTAAAAAAAATCATATGGAGTTTTGTCATATTTGTCATATAAATCTGCAGATATTCCAGGATTCATTTCTGACCAATTGAATTGCCTTCTGAAGGAGCCTGTGACCGGTGTCCATGAAATTACTTCTGATGGTTGATCGTTTACATGGCCGTCCTCCGAATCAGTAGAATTGTTATAAGCATTTTGAGCAATGACATCTTCTATTATTTGGTCAATATCTTGAATGCAGTGTATATCTGTACCATTACCTTTACTCGTTGAAGGTAGGTCTTTTGTCGACCTTGCTACTTGTTCTATATTTTGGTCCATTTCGCTCAAAATGCCGTTTTGCTTTGTTTGTTTCCCTTCACGCGCACTACTTTTTTTTCTGATTTTGGACTTTTTACACGTTCCCAAGCTACGTGCACTTGAATCACTGGTAGAACTTTCAGCGGAAGGTTCATAGTCTGATATATCAGGGGAGAAATCGGATTCGTCAGACAACAGTTCATCCCATAATTTCTGCAACCCAGCCTGCTCCTGTTCGTATGCCATCACGAAAAACTTCAGCAGACTTGCTCAGATGCACACACAACAACATACATCGATGCACTAACAAAATCGTCTCTAAACCAGGATAAAACAATACAAGATCATACATGTTCTTATGGTGGGCGTGGTTCACCCCCCACCGCAAAAATTGCAGATTCTTATCATATAGGCCGCGGTGGATCAATGTAGCCCACCGCAAAAAAAACATTTTTTTTTGGCTAAAATAACATTTTTGACTATGTAGAAGAGCATTTTTCAAAAAGTATTTGATTTTCAGTAAAGAAAGCCTAATAACCATAGTTGGCCAGTAGGTCACGCTAACTAACCCTTCCATGGTGGCACTTTACGTGTTAATCATGCAATACAATTGAATACATTCAATTTATGAGAGTTAAAATTAATAATGCGGATGTGGATAACCAGAGGCACAGTGTTTACTTTATTGGAACTACCTGATTTGTGAGATCGCTCAAATTTTAATATCTTTGGGTTAGTAATATTAAAGTGGCTTTACTATGAAATCTAATCATTTTTTTTTAAATTTTATATCATAAAAGGTTTTCTTAATTCAAAGGATACATTTAGGTATATAACCTAAAACAAAACAAAAACTTGCGAAAATGATTTTTCTGAAATTTTATAGACATGTTTGACATGATATTGAAAATTTTTGACCAGTTTCCTCACATTGGCATCGTGTGTTTGTGTTGACAAATTTTAATTATTCTTATGCAACTGTAAACGGCTGAAAACCGCTCGGCGGTATACGTTGAAACACCCGGTGCAGTGACCACCAAAATGTTTGCATTAAATGGGAATCGGCCGAGATTGCAAATAATAAATCATATTGTATTCATTAAGTAATCTGATCAAATACCATCCTTGAATTAAAATTCAGCATTTTTAATTATTGCCATTTTTACTAACCAAAGATATTATCTCCTTGTTTACACTTAATACACAATAAAATTCCTCAGAAGTTATTTTCTTTGTATGAAGAAATGAGAAATTTGTTATTCCATGGCAACTTGATTTTAAGAGCAGTCCACAGCTGTTTGATTTTTGCAACAAATTTTTAAATTATTGATTTTTGGTAGTATATAATGTCAGATTACCCATGTGTTATACATGGTTGAAATCGGATTTTTTCGCGCTTTTGAATGCCATTAAAATCCAATATTGCGGCAATAACAAAATCAAAAGTTGACTATGAAAATTTGGGCATCTAGTTGGCGCAGAAAATGTTTCCATGGTGATCAGAAAACTGATGTCGAAATATGTAAGAGTGTTAAGTTTCGTAAAATTTCCTTTAAAAGTAAAAAAGTTATAAAAGGAAAAGGGATGAGAAACTTTTATCCCATTTGATCAACTCTGTATATATTTCCCTTTAATAGATACAATACATCACAGCGGACGATACTTCTCAACAACAAAACCATTGACCAAGTGGACAAATACACATATCTGGGTACATGCGTGAATAAACTCTGGGATCACTCCGTAGAAATCAAATGCAGGATAGAAAAAGCAAGAGCGGCATTTATCCAGATGAGAAATATTTTCAACAGCTCTGACTTGAGCCTGCAACTAAAGATCAGAATGTTGCGCTGCTACGTTTTCTCAACACTAATGTACGGCGTCGAATCCTGGACTCTATCAAAGGATACAGAGAAAAAACTGGAGGCCTTCGAACTATGGGCATATCGTCGTATCCTAAATATCTCATGGAAAGAACACATTAGTAATGAGGAGGTTCTGCAGAGAATGGGCAAGGAACGGGAGGTATTGGCCGCTGTGAAGATTGGGAAATTGGAGTATCTCGGGCACGTAATGAGGCATAGTGATAGGTACAGAATACTCCAACTGATTCTGGAAGGAAAGGTGATGGGAAGAAGAGGCCCGGGAAGACGCCGAATTTCATGGCTTAAAAATCTACGCCAGTGGTTTGGCATGACATCGCTGCAACTTTTTCGCAGTGCAGTGGACAAAGTGAAGATCGTGATGATGATCGCTAATATCCGGAACGGATGAAGCACGCCAAGAATAGATCCTAATGGTGGGCGTCGTAAAAGTGACCACCCTGTATATATAAACAATTGGGCTATCCAAAAAAAAAACAATTTATTGGGCTATCCACCTGTATATATAAACAATCTTTGTTGGGCTATCCACCCCATGCGATCTTTCCGCCTTATCCAACATTACATTTATACGTTTTATTATATATTACATTACATATTACTTATATTACATTACATTACATGTGTTTGCGATTTATGAGTGATTGATTTGATTTGATTTGATTGTTTGAAATGTAATTTCCAACATGACATTGATAAAAGAGAATGGATTCAATGTATAACTTATATGGGGTGGTTAATGATTACTATGTTTTAATGAGAATTAAAATGTGAAAAATAACATTGCAAATATTTGTTTTGTTTGTATATTTTATAAACTTGTAACATTTATTATTATTAAAAATATCATTATTATATTATTATATTATAAAAATATTTATAAATAAGTAGCTGATTTATGGTTCTTTTATGGTCCTTTATAATGTCCTCTATGAGTCGAGACATGTAGTTTATAAAGGAATGCCTCAAGTATGTACAATTGCCGACAGTCGAAGTGCAACACGGTTTTTTAAGACCGCCTTAAGGACATTTGAGGGCGAATCTGTTTTGCATCGTATTTGTATGTGTACGTGCCTAAACTCCAATTACAAATAAGGAGGCAATTTGCTGTGGTTAATGTTTTTTCGTTGCATTTCAAATGTCAGCGATTGTACTGTAGTGGTCTAGTTATTACTCATGAATATTTATATATTCTGTTATAACCAAATCATAATAGCTAGAATAGCAATTTCTAGCAATCAATTAGCAACAAGTCAACAACATGTACGGTCATATGCAAAAACATGATAATGGAAAAGATTACATGCGCCATGAATAATATAGCTTTATCATGTAACATATGACATCATAATATAACATTATACCACTTATACCACATTACCACGCATTATACCAATTCTACTATGGAACAACATTACACGTTATATTTTGTAACGTATAAAGGCAGTTCTTCTTTTATAAAAGTTTACATATCGGTTATGTATACTTTTATTTAAAAAAAACAGGTCACCACGTTGATTACACCGGCTCATGTTATCGTTAAATAAACTTATTTGTAGTTGCTTTTCGTTCCCGGTCGATCACTTCAGGACACGTTTTGTGATATCTTTTTTTAATCCAGGATTTTATTCCAACGTAATGGAGATTGTAATATTGGAGATATTGACCGCAACTTTGCATTTTTAGATATAAATCAACCGTTATTAGTCCAGTCACAGTAGACGCTTTGTCGTAAAGCCTCAAAAGCTATAGTTCACGCAGAATAGAGACAGGAAGTCAAATTATCCAGTAAATCTAGGCAGAAATAAATTAGCCGGAAATAAATTGTATGGTTTTGAAATTTTGTATACAGACTCTTGAGTACTCAAGAATCAGATATCCGTCGAGTTTCCCCTCTCCTTATGAAGGTTTCATCCCGTAATATTGAAAAAACACCCCCCAAACGGCGAACTTGTGTAATTCTTCGCATTTATCTCGTTAACGGGGCACCGCTTGAATTTTTTTATATCGGGTAAAGTTGATGGAAACAAAATTTTAAACAAAAAAATTGCCGTGCAAAGTATGCGGTATTTTTGACATTATCAGACAGTTCAATAACGCCTCAATTAGATATGAATTTTGTGCATCTGAGTCAAGTTTGGGCATACGTTTTAGTTTCAGCCACCTTTGATGGACTTTTATTATGAACATATAGTTCATACATCAGTTTGTTTGTATATATTTATTATTCAAAAGCCATAATAGCTAATTATGTAATAAGTACATAATTTAGGACTGTATGGATGAGCCCTAAAGTGTAAGGTCCGAGTAAACTCGCAAGCGAGGATTATATATAGGGCGAATCCATAAGTCGTATTATGTAAGCATTACATACAGAGAGCGCATAAAGTATGAAGACCTGGCTTTATTTTTTCCCCTGTATAAATTTTTCGAAAAACTCTGCAACAGGTCAAAATGATTTATTTTCAAACAAATATTTTGAGACCATTTTCAATTTTCCATCTCTCTTCGTTTTGAAGTTATGACGTCAGAGTTTTTTTTTAACGACAACCTATATTTTTTATTATTGATTTTGATGGTACTTTTTATTATGTTTTTAACAACATAACATTTTCAATATGTAACATTTGAAAAAAATTGAGAAAAGTGAGTTAAAGTAAAACTATTAAATTTTTATTTCAATTAATTGTATTTGTTTGATCTTTACCAGGTTAAAATTAAAAGCTGATATTTCTAACATTGACAGGCGACCGTTTTACTTTATCATTATATAGTAGTCCGAAATCTATGACATTCTGGCCTACTGACAAACATAAAAAAATCATATTTTCGGACAGTCGAAAACATGTATATTATCATAATCAGTAGTTACATAATAACACATAGTTTCGTTTGATCAGTAAGTTGAATATTTATAGCTTGTGAATGACTTCGGGAAAAATACTAATGCGGCATGCGGAACGTGGAACACATTTGGGTGGTTCGCAGTATAATTTTGTTGTTGTTGCAATAATTGCAGTTGACGTGTGAACAAGTTTCAATTCATATAAAACAAAACCGACTTTTTCCAAATTGTTATTTTTAACACTTCATTACGCTATTTTAAGAAGAATTTTTTCATTCCAAATTATATTCAAATCTATTAACCAATCGATCGATTAATAATTGCAAGATATATTATTTCATTCGCTACTCTTTCTACTAATGGCAGAAAAAGTGACGACTCTTTCTCTAATGGCAGAAAGAGTGACGAATGGCAAACTTTAAATGAATGTTATCAAACTATTTGTATTTTATTTCCGATTTTTCACTTGAGAATAAATCGTAGAGAACCAATTTCGCCCCACTCTCCATTATAAAGTATTCCGGGAAGAAAAGTATTTGAAAATACGACGGTAGTCCCAGAAGTGTCCGACCTAACAATGAAATCACATAAAAATTATGAAAAAAATATGTCAATCCTCTACATAGTCTCCTTTTAGCTCGGTACACTTTTCTCAGCGATACGGATTCTCAACAATAGCTTGCATACAATATTTTAGTGAGAACCGTCGAGCTCCTCAAAATAGTCAACAAGTTACAATAGTCAAAATAACCTCCCCTTTCAGTCCATTGATTTGACTGTTTCTTCATCTCAGGTATGAAGTGGTGGATAGATATTTCATCCATTCATCCAGTTATGAATCGGCCCAAAAACTCGGTTTTTTGTTGTGAAACATCGCCAAAGCTCGTTTGCTACATCCTCGCGACTCTGTTTTTCTTCCATTGTGAGCACATTAGGGCACAGCTTTCTCATGTCCAAACTTTCAGTGATGTGTTTTCAATATGTGATGTTCAACAATTTTTGAAATGGCTATCACGTTTGCTAGATCGCGCACTTTGATCGACGGTATTCCAATACCATTTTGTAGATTTTCTTCGCTATTTCTGGTGTGGTCACCTCATTTGGTCGACTCATATGGCCTCGTTTAAACTCTACCACCCAATATTTTACTGTTGTAATGGAAGGAGCAGACTTTCCCAGAGAAGATTCTAGCTCGGTTTTGATATTCTTCGGACTGAAACCTTTCAACTGAAAGTATTGTATCACATACCGATAACCAATTTATTCCATTTTTACGAATTCACTGAGAGTGTGCATTTCTGATGGCTGCCAAACAAATACTAAACAACTACCGTCTTCAAATTTCAAAGTTAAGCTTTTTACGGTTGGTACTATCTAATATAGTAATTTTTTCAGACAATAACCGCAATCTATACTTTAGACGTAGACTTCTGGGACTACGCTCGCATACATATACAATTAAACCGTTACAAATCAATGAAAATTAAATTTGAAATTTAAAAAAAAAACAAAAAGACAAGAATCTGAATTTGGTAAATGAACGCTATGAACTGCTGTAATAATAATAATAATAATATATATATATATCTTCTTCTTATGGTGCCGTCTCCTAACGGAGGTTAGCAATCATCATAGCGATCCTAATTTTTGAAACTGCAGCTCTAAACAGTTCTACCGAAGTTTTCCCGTACCATTCCCGGAGGTTTTTCAACCACGATGTTCTGCGGCGCCCTACGGATCTATTTCCCTGTATCTTTCCTTGCATAATTAGTTGGAGAGTTGAGTATCTCTCTCCCCGGGAAATATGCCCCAAATACTGGAGTTTCCTTGTTTTGATGGTAAGTAAAAGTTCTCTTTCTTTGTGCATTCTTCGCAGTACATCTTCATTGGTTATGTGGTCTGTCCAGGATATCTTGAGCATGCGACGGTAAAGCCACATTTCGAATGACTCGATCTTTTTAATATTGTTTTTATTGAGCGTCCATGCCTCCATACCATACAGCAAAGTTGCAAAATATATATTTGGTGTTAATACAAATAATAATGTTTACACAAGTCAGGTACATGTAGGGTACAAAGGTATAATATAAATATAAAATCAAACAGACAGCAGAACAGATAGGTACCAATAATCAAATGATGGTTTAACAAATAAATTATTACTACAGAAACGCTAAAATTAACTCCCAGGCAATTACATCGGTAAAAAAAAGAAAAGTAAAACAGAAAAATAAAACAAAACAAAACACACAATAATCTAGTCATAAAAAAATCGCTAACGGAATAGTAACATTTATGAATCAGAAAGTGTCTTATGTATATCTTAAATTCCCTGAAGTTCATATGTTGTGCCCGAAGTGGTAGTTTATTATATAGTTTAACTCCCATGTAATGTGGTGATCTTTCAAATTTGGAAGAATTATGTTGGGCAACCAATAGTGACGTTGAATGACGTGTGTAGTAGTTGTGAAGATCAGAATTTTTTACAAAATCTCTAATACCTTGCGTGACCATTAACAGTGTTTTATAAATATATAAACATGGGAGAGTTAAAATATTATGCCTGACAAAATACGGACGACATGAGTCTCCAAACTTGATATTAAAAATAAGGCGCATGATTCTTTTCTGTCCAATAAATACCCTTTGCCAACTAGAAGCAACTCCCCAAAGAACGATATTATATGACAGGTGACTGTATATAAGTGCATAATAAGAACTTAGTAGGCCAGCTAGATCGACTGTCGATTTCAGTTGCGATATTGCGTAGTAACCTGCGTTCATTTTGTTACATACATGGTCCAAGTGAAAGTTCAACTTCAGAAAACTGTCCATCATTAAACCTAATAGTTTTGTTTTGCTTTGCGAAGATATACTTAAATTATTCATTTCGAATGCCAATTCCAAGTCAGCATTTGAATTACGAAAATAAATACAGACTGTTTTAGAGGCGTTCACCATTAACAAATTCTTTTCGCACCATCCTTGAAATTCAGATGCAATAGTTTTAATCCTAGCACAGAGTTCGTTCTGATTATCTGCAGACACTAAGAAAGATGTGTCATCTGCATATATTATGATACCAGTAGCTGACGTTATATTACACACAAGATCATTGATAAATAATAAAAATATTAGGGGACCCAGCACTGAGCCTTGTGGGACCCCTTCCGTATTATCGAAGTATGCAGAATATTCATTGTTTGCCTTTACACGGAACTTCCTGCCAGTCAGAAATGATTCCAGTAAGTCTAGAACCTTGCCACGAAAACCAAAACATTCTAACTTACTTAGGACAAGGTCCAGATTGAGGCAATCGAAGGCCTGTGAAAGGTCGAAGATCACACCCGCTACATGTCAACCTTTATCCAGCTGCTCGTATATACCCTTAACAAATTCGGTCGCTGCAGTTTCAGTAGACCGTCCTTCCCGAAAACCGTGCTGCGCATTCTGAATTAGATTGAACTTATTTAAGAAGTTGGTCATTTTGTTGAAGACAATTTTTTCGACAATCTTCGAGAATACATTCAAAACTGCAATAGGTCTGTAGTTCTCAACGTTTTGTACATCACCTTTCTTGAAGATGGGAACTACTAATGCATCCTTGAGAATTGACGGAAAATACCAGTTTCAAGTATGTCATTGATAAGAACCACTAGCGGTTCTATAATAACAGGGGCAACATATTTTACTATCTTGGTTGATATGTCAATTATACCGGTGCTATTTGTGTTTTTAAGATATTTTATAACCCTTAAAATTTCATATGGCTCAACGAAATCAAAGACGCAGCTATTCCGATTGCTGGTAGACAGTGTGCACTCTGTAGGCTTTCCTGGGCCAAAGCAATCCGCTAGTGCTCTTCGAGTTTTATATGCAAAGTGCAGTGCACAAAGTTCTGCAACCCTTTGAGGGTCTTTAACTGTTTCATTATCGTGTTTTAATTTAGTGCCCCGGTTGATTATTGATTTCCCTAATGTTGCGTTGATAATTTTCCATAAGTGTTTAGATTTGTTTTCGGCCTGTCTAATTCTGTTAGAGTAATATTCCCTTTTGCGGACACTTATCAGTTTTTTATATACTTTTTTATTATTTCTATATCCAGTTTTAAGAGCCACATCATTACTATGTAGCGTCGCCCAGTACAGATTTCTCAAGCGGTTACCGGTTTCGATTATACTGTTGGTGATCCAACCATTATCCTTAGATTTCCTTACATTAGACTGAACGATGGGATAGTTAATATTTATTGCCCACATCAGGGTGTTAACGAATTCACTGAATCTAGAGTCAATATCATTATTATTACTGTTGCAAATGTTAAAAACGTTGTCAATATGAGAGCTGGACAAATGCAAAGACAGTTTCTCCAGGTTACCCTTACTAACCCTTCTATAACTATTCCTATCACAAACATGTATGTTACTACGTTTAGCCAATCTCACAGAATATATCATAGTTAGGTGATCGCTTAGATTTGCTTGGATAACGTTTGTACACTGAGTTGAGTTGTCTAAATTAGTTGCTATATAATCAAGTTTTGAAATACAGGTTTTACTTCTAATGTCTGTAACCATTCTAGTAGGTTCACTCGAAGTACATTTTAGATTGAAACAAGTGAAAATATCATTCAGTGAGTCTCTGTGACACGAATCTTTTAGATAATCAATGTTAAAGTCTCCACATAAAAATAGGTTGGCAGAAGTTCTAGAGCACTGATGTAATACTTCGTATAGTTTTTCGAAGAAAATTACATAATTACCGTTCGGTGGCGGGGCGTGATAAATGGCAATGATGATATAATTTTGATTATTGAGGTCTAGACCAACAGCACAGCACTCAAAATGGAATTCAGCAGAAATTTCTGAGGCAAGTTTTATATCTGTTGCCAGATGCAGATAATTGTTTTTTACAAAAATAATAGATCCCCCATGGATATGTAATTGCCTCATTTAAATTATTTTTGTTGAATAATGAATAATTTCGAATATTGTTCGTGTTTAATTATTTAATGATTTATAATGCGCCATTGCATCAATTGTTGTCTATTAGATGTTTGGGCTCCTATGTGCCCCACAATCTGCATTCACTCGGTATAATCTCCATTTCACTCTGAAGCATGATTCATGCCCTCGAAGATTTCTACAATACAAACGGGGTTAATTTGACATTTTTAAATTAAATAAACTCTCGAATGTAGTCACTAAAATAAGATGAACATAAAATGCACCTGGGATATTTGCAAATTTGATAAAAAATCATTTCACAACATTAACGTATTTTGGGGATACAACGGAACAACAAATCGCGTTTGAACCTGTCTATAAATTATCAAATATTATATTCTATGGAAAAGACAACAATGACCGGTTAAATAATAGTTCTCGAGTTTAACTATGTCATGTTCCGAATGCAATAGCGTATACGAAGGCCAAACGGGCTGAATTTCATATAAAAACATGCCGAACATTTCCGCGCATTTAGACTATATCAAAATTCTAGTGCATTCGCTAGACATAGTTTAGAACTTTAGATTGTAAACACTGCATTCCTTAAATCGAACACTTAAAAATATTACATAACTGTACGAAAGGCACGCAGTTTAATCTTTTAAAAGCCGTAGAAATTCACAGACGCAAAAATAATCCGCTCGATAACCTGTTGAACGAGCAAACGGACGTAATTTGCACACCGCCTTCAAAACCATTTATAAGTAGTTAAACGATTTCTCAAAATTCTGCGTTGTCTAAATCATTTAACTGCCACCACCCTTATGGTAAATACCCTTATATCTATAAATTTTGTAACTTGTTATCACTTGAAAATGACCGTAAGAAGTATAAACTCGAGTCATCAATTATTTTTTATATGTCTATACCGGGTGTAGTCTAGCTGGTCTCATTTACTTTTGAATTGAAGTAACTTGATTTAAAAAAAATCACGTCGATTGAATGTTCGAGAGGAAAGTTTAAAAACAACGTCAAATAAATTTTAAATGTTACCCCCCTAGCTTCAAATGGCATTTTCGTCGCAATGGAAATTTCAATAACAAAACCTAATCTAGAGGCGTGATATGAAAAGAAACGTCCATTCGTTTTGGACAAAAGTAAATAAGTAGAATTAAAAAACAAAATTATATTGAACGAATTTCAGTTCTTTTCAAAGAAACAAAAAAACAAGTCGAAGTAGTTTCGAGGCTAATGGCAAAACCCATGATAATTGAATATAAAATATTACTACCTCCCCCTAGTGACTTCTACTTTGGAATTTGGAATTTTAATTTACACCCCTATCTTGTGATATCTCGTTTTAAAGCCATAAACAAATATAATCTAGAGGTGTAATATATGTACGTCATAGCAAGTTGTTTATTTCTCTATTTTAAATATGGACTACTACGTAGTAAAGGAAACCATCGTCATGAAAGTTATATCAGGTACTTGTTTTAGGTATATGCAAAATATGTTAAGCGAGAAATGATATGCAGCCTCGCTGTGGACTTTGGAAGGGTTATCACTTCTGAAATTATGTAATTATACAGAAATAATCTGAAATATGCCGCTGCTAATATATTTCAATACGTGAAAATGCTTTCGTTTCATAACCTAAAAAAGATAGGTTATAGATTTATTTACACAGCATATAACTTCTAGTCGTTGTTTTATTAAAAAAAAATACTCACTCAGTATCAGTCATTGAATGCCGCTGCTAATATATTTCAATACGTGAAAATGCTTTCGTTTCATAACCTAAAAAAGATAGGTTATAGATTTATTTACACAGCATATAACTTCTAGTCGTTGTTTTATTAAAAAAAATACTCACTCAGTATCAGTCATTGAATTGGGACATCCTGTGATAAATTTTACAACTAAATATTGAACAAGTGAGTATAAGAAATGTCGTTTCGAAAACATAATACTCATGGGTCATTTAAGATAGTTGTTCTATAAATAGGTATTGGCTAAAAGCAAATCGAATTACCTATTATTTAATATATATTATTCCATAAAGCGGAAAAATCGTTTTTCTCGAGAGGACTAAAGCTGTATAACAACATGCCCTGTCACATAAAAAATGAGATAAATTTTCATAAGTTTAAATCTCAGGTGAGGGAATATGTGTTTAAATTGATTGACTGTAAATAGAAAATAGTAGATGTAGTAAATAGAACAAAATATATGTTAATATGAAAATTGTTGTTGCTATTTGTGTGTTTTCTTTTGTTGTTTTGTTGAAATTTTGTATATTATGTAGCGTTTTTTGCTAATAAATATCCTATATTATTATTATTATAATATGTCTGATAGCTATTATAGAATAATAATAAATATATATATGGATTAGCTTAAATAGTTATTTATGTAATAAATACATAATTTAGGACTTTATGGATAAGACCATAAGAAGTTTAACGTCCGAGCGACCTTGTGAGCGAGGAATATAAATAGGGCGAATAGTTTTTTTGTATAATTGAAAGGAACTTGGATTTGTTCAATATAAATTATTTTGGAAATTTTATTATTTTTTAATTTTTTCCAAAACGAATCGACAAAAATATTTTTTTATTGGTTTTACGAGGGCTGTTTGACGGAAGAGTGACTTTTTAATGAAAATGTTATTTTTCTGTTAAAAATATATTTTATTTTTCAACATAACACCCTTTCAACTGTACACACTTAGCCCAGCGAGTGTACAGTCTTTTAAAACCTTCCAAAAAGTAATCTTTCGGAAAATCTTCAAAATATACATTTGTCTCGGTTATCACCTCTTCATTTTCCTGAAATCTTTTTCCACCCAGCCTTTTTTAAAATTTGGAAATAAGAAGAAATTACTGGGAACTAGATCTGGCGAATATGGCGGATAAAGCATTAATTCGTAATGCAATTCAGCCAATTTAGTTGTAGCAGTTGCAGACGAATGAGAGGGCGCATTATCGTGATGGAACAACACCTTTTTCTTCATCAAATGCGTTCGTTGTTTTTCAAGTTCGGCATCAAAACGTGTCAGCATAATCAGCATAATACTGGCCAGTTATCGTTTCTCCTTTTTGTAAACAATTAATAAAGATTACACCGTTAGAATCCCAAAAAAATAACTGTGGCCATGACCTTATTGGCCGAAAAAAGTGTTTTTGCCTTTTTGGGAGCATGTTCGCAAAGAGAAATCCATTATTTAGACTGTATTCTTGTTTCTGGAGTATAATGATGTATCCAAGTTTCATCTACAGTGACATATCGACAAAAAAATCCTTTGAAAAACGTTGAAGACGGCCAAACCTTCTTCTGAATTCGTAATGCGAGCGCGCATTTGATCACCATTAGGCAAACGCGGCAACCATCTCGCGGATAGCTTTTTCTTATTGAAATGTTCATGCAAAATATTGTATACCCGTTCGGTTGAGATGTTTACTTCATTAGCTATCTCACAAACTTTTATTCGACGATTGCCAATTACAAGGCCATAGAGTTTATTTACCATTTCTGGAGTAGTTACAGTAAATGATGGTTTCGGACGATCTGCATCAACCCTGCTCATATGGCCACTTTTAAAAGCAGAAACCACTTACAAATCATTCCATGGGACGGAGCAGATTCTGGATAATATTTACGTAGCTTTTCCGCGGTTTCTTTAATTGTTTTTTCACGTAGAAAATAATGTTTAATCAACACTCTAAATAATTTTTTCTCTATATTTACACAACAACGAAAACAGTTTTCTTCAAATAAGTATAAAACATAATCTATCTGTCAGATTGGTGCCAAATTTTGACAGTGGACCTCCAAAAGACCTCAGGAGCTAGCAACATAATCACTATAGCGAAAGTGTTACCAACCTTTGAAAAGTCACTCTTCCGTCAAACCGCCCTCGTATTTAATCTTTAAAATGAGGTATCGCAAGGTGGCGGGTGCCGTTTGAAATTTAAAAGTGGGGGTGGCTAGGCAGGAGGGCGTGATAGATAAAATTTATTAGATATTGTTTTTAAACTTCCCCTTCCAAATATAAATCGACGTGTTTTTTGTTTTTATCAAGTTAACTTGCATTCGAAAGTTATTGAGGCTGGCTAGTTTTGAAATGTTCACCCGGTATACAAAGCTTTATGTTCGACTGCTTTTAGCATTATGGGAAGTCGTATGTAATAAAAACTGAAATAATATATACTGACATATTTTTATCTGGATGTCACACTAATGTCAGTCATTGTAAATTTAATATAAATTGGATAGAATTAAAGTTGCGGAGGAGATTGCAAGCCAAACATTAGATGCAAGAGAGTCACTACTATCAACTAAATCAAATTGTATTGTATTGATTTGATGTTTTCCTGGTTAAAATTAAAAGCTGCTATTTCTGACATTGATAGATGATCTAATATTGACAGGCGACCGTTTTACATTATCATTTACAAGTCCGAAATGTATGAGATTCTGGCCTACTAACATAAAAAGTTCATATTATCGTACAATCGAACATAATAGTTATTGATGTATTAGGAGCGAAAAGTGATACAAAATTGCTTAAAAGAGTAAGTTGAGGCATTCACTTGAAAGCAATGATGTAACTTTTTGCTCATAATACATTATTTTTTTTCTACAATCACTTTTTGATTGAATATTTCTAAAACGACGATTATTTATTGGTTACTATTGACGACGCGCGTTCTTACAGCGTTATTCGTAAAAATTTAAACCGTGGTTTAGCAGTGGTTTAGCGGTGTTTTGCAAAGGGCTACCAAGGTTACTAATATTAAACCACCGTTAACCCACAGCTTACATTTTTATGAAAAACACTGTTTTAGTTTTTATCGCGCGTACGTTTTGCACAAAGTACAATACTGGATTACTTTAGAGCCGATTTCTACTGCCTTTACCGACAATTTCAGACAAATATATTTTTCGTGTAGGTACTTCATAGAATAGTAAGTAACGACTCAATAGAAATGAATGAAGAAATGTGCTACTTTACCAGTTAGTTAGAGATTTATTCATAGCAACCAAATAAATAAGAATCACTTTTCTTACGTTATGGAACATGCTACTTTTTCGTGACATAGGCTTTCGCACCTTTGTTTGATCGCCAGCCCCCGTGTCTCTTCAACACTTGTCATGGATGCTTCACTGTTGGCCAAAAAACTTGCTGACGTTCGTCTGAAATTCTGACATTTTGTTATGTCAGCACACGCATAACATACCTTGATGCATTACTCTCGAATGATATATTATTTACTTGAGTTTTATTAAGTACACGAAAAAATAGCGTGTACGAGTTACAAAAGTGATTTTCCATGTTCATGTAAACTTAATCCACTCGCTCGTGAATTAAACATTTACACACTTTTGAAAAATCGTACTTTTCTTAACTTCTAAAATAATCTACTGTTATTATATTTACTCTAATGATACAATTATTTAATTTACAAAATCAGTTTTATTTTGCACTTGTTAAATGTATCCAAATATTTTACACTTTACATAAATAAATACATTTAATTAATACTTTATGAACACTTCGAAGACAAATTTGAAACTAGTGGTATGTTCAATTTTTATTGTTTAAAGCGTGAATTCTCTTTAAATAGCAAGTATATGCGCGATATGCCTTTTCGCAATGATCCGAGTGAGTCGTCTCCTCCGCGCAGAGTTGAAGTATATTGTAGTGTTCGGGAGTCAGAATCGGCTTAAGAAGTGTTACATTAAAATTTCCGTCTTTATCCATAGATCCGAACTTCTTGAAGTAACAGGCCAAAAAACATTTGACACCTCTGGGGTTCACCAAGGAAGATTTCTCCAATAAATTCACCTCTTGGGCGTATGTGCCGGCCTGTTCGTAGCACTCCTTCGCCAGGATTCTGACCTGTGGCTTTGCCGCTTCTGGTATTGTATCCTGTATTTTATGAAGAGATTATGAATTTTAAAATAATGGTTGTGTATTCAGGTAAATACAACAATAAAAGGTTTTTGTGAAAGAGGAAATTAGTGTTTTATTTTAATTTAAATAAATAATACCGATTAAAAAAAATCACTTTGTAGTTCATCTAAACGTTGGCCATTATATGCATTTCAATCATCCATTGTGAGGCAATTGAGTTTCATTGAAATAAATATTTTTCGGCAAATATAAGTATGTACCAATTATAAGTAGCTGCGCAGCGTCAATAAGTAGTCTTGTTGACGCTGGGCAGTTAATACATAAACATTACATTTATTGTAGAGTAAATTAGTATTTCGAATAAGTAAAAAAAATCTTACCAATAAATCCACAATATCAGCAACAGCTAATGCCACAAGTAGGAGTGCGATGAACAAATTCAATTTCATTTTCGGATTGATTTTCGCCTCGTCCTCTATACATTTTTTAACTAAGTGAGATTGAGTTTATAGAACACCTCCTTAAGTATGCACACAATCTTATCGTGATTGAATAAACATTAAAGTACTAATTGTTACTTAGATATACAAAAGCGAGCAAATTAGTGTAGCCTTGCAACCACTATATTTTTTTAGTTTATGCAGTATATGCTAATCGAGTCATGATAAGCAGCCTTGCTATCGAATTATTAATCATATACCGAATGCCTTACAAGAGGAAAAACACAATTAGTTTTAGTTTTAAGTAACATTTTTTCAGGAATAAAAATTCCTGCTTGCTCTGAAACTACGAGTTTAGTTATTACAACTTTGATGTATACATTGTGTGGGCAAAATTAAAAAAAATCTTATTTTGACTATTTTTTACTATTAAAAAAAAAACAGTACCTTAAATAAAGAAATATCACTTCATTCAGACCATCCCCCTAATTTCTTCACACAGTTCAAGCCTGGTACGGAACTCCTGATAACTGTTTTGGATTTATTCACTAGCTATCGATGCAACTGCCTTCGTATGCGAAGGTATTTTTTTAATTTTCCAGTGTTAATAACCCAAGGGCATTGATAACTACGAAATAATTTTATCACACTTTCCGAAAGCACATTGCTTGTCACAGGCCGACGCCAAAGGCCGAAGGCGATTGAAGCTTCGTCTCACAATGTCAACATGACTTTTTAATAATTTCATTTTCCCACCAACAGTCTCGTAAGAGGACATTGCATTCATGATGACAAGTGCCGTAAGGTTGCCATAACATTTGCTTATTTATTAATCCTGATTAATAATTTATTATATTCCTAGGAAAATAATAAAGATGTACCACCATGTATGCCAACAGTACATTATCCGTCACCTCCGTTGCGTTTTTTCTTCGCATACAGTTTTTGTAGCAAGTGTACCATTATAACGGTGTTGAGATTTGGTGGGTAATAATTTCTCACAAGCAGTGTTTGCAATTTCTTCAATATAGATCTTCTTTTCACCCTAGAGCAGTACACGTGACAGCTTTTCAAATTTTTATTTCTCTATGTAAACAAAATGTGCCAGTACACATGACAACCAAGCACTTGTGAATTGTTTAGACATGTCAATTTCCTGAGTTTACCAACTAGCATTTGACAAGGAAACTTTGGATATTTTGCAGGATAGTGACTTCTGCTAGTGATAAAAACATAAGAAGCCATGCGGAACGTAGGAACTAGCATTCCCCGGAAGAATTACGGGCCTCGGTTCCCTCGGCAAGAACAATTCTTCCTCGAACGTTAAAGTGTCCTTACGTTCCTTATGACGTTCCTTGGTTATTTAAAAATTATCCACAATTTTAGCAATAGGTGCAATTTTAAACAACATCTATGAAGGCATAAATTCTAATAAATTTACCGCATATATAAACTATGACTTGTCTGTGGCATATGATTTGGTAGATTATTACATACTTTTTTAAAAATTGGAGAGATATGGTGAGCGAGGACCTTTACTCGCTGACTATCTATTAATTCGTTCCCAATGCGTTGAAATACAAGGAAACTCCGACAGTGACAGTCAACCATTGGTATCCCAGAATCGCCTTAAAAATGTTGATGTCTACCAGGGATCTACACTTGGCTCAATCTTGTATTATCTATACAAATAATTTGCCTCTCAGTATTGACTACCTACCCTATAAAAATTCATTCTTCTTCATAAGCGTCTGTGTCAGTATAAATTATATTGATATAACTTACAACTAATATTAATGGAGTAGTTTCTAATATAACCAGTTGGTTTGGTAAACAAAAAACTAATAGCAAATATAGCAAATACAAACATTGCTTTTTTAAAATAAGTAATTTCCAAATATTAGCAATATTAACGTTGTATAATAATACAATTTCATTAGATAAAAACTGAAAACTGCTAGGGTTTCGTATAAATAATGAATTATCATGACGTGAACAGGCCTCCAAAGTAATATTTAAGTTAAACAGTACCCTCTACGCTATTAAACAACTTCAAGGTATTGTTGATAAGCGTGCTTTAAAAAGTGTATACTTCGCTCTGCTGCTGCAGAAGAAGACAATTAGTATTATTCTACAGATGAGAAACACAGAATCATGTAGAACTGCATTTTGTAAAGATGCACATACTGACGGCGTTCAATATGTTTATACAGAGAGCTCATAAAGTATTAAGACCTGGAATTATTTTTTCCTCTGTATAAAATTTCGAAAAACTCTTCAACGGATCATTTTTTTTTTCAAACAAATATTTTGATACCATTTTCAATTTTCAATATTTATAATCCAAGCCTGTTTTACTAATTTTGTTTTAACTGACGTTGTTTTGAATGGTAACTAGCTGCATTCTGCACATTGAAATAATAATTTATTAGTTTTACTATAACGCATTTAATCTCATTTTTTTTCAATTATTACATATTGAAAATGTCATGTTAATGTCATAATAAAAAGTACTATCAAAATCGATAATAAAAAATATAGGGTATCATTAAAAAATGGCTCTGACGTCATAACTTTAAAACGGAGAGGAAAAATGTAAATGGTCTCAAAATATTTGTTTGAAAAAAAATCATTTTGACCTGTTGAGCATTTTTCAAAAATTTATACAGGGGTAAAATAAAGCCAGGTCTTAACACTTTATGCGCCCTCTGTATACCAGTCTGCGGTTTTTATATTTGAGAATAGGAATATTTACAATACGGGATCAGGGGTTCATGAATACAATAACAGAGCATGTGATAACTACGTTCGACCAAATGTGAGCGGAAATTCGTTTCATTCTTAATCACATTTATCTAAATCTATAAAAATCTTTAACAGCCTACCCTCTGACATCAAAGCAATAGCAAGACGAACAGATGTTATATGTAGCCTTAAGGCATTCCAGCATGGCAATGTTTTTTACTGCATGAACGATTTATTTTACTGTATATGACAATTTGTTATTCGTTGCTATTTTGTGTTGTATGTAAATGCGTGTACTTGTACGATAACTGCTGAATTTTCAGCATGATTTTATATCTTAATATTTTGTATTTACACACACTTGTATGTTTAAGTGAATAAAGTACTACTTCCACTAAAAACTTTTTATAGCATATTAAGATAAGTTTGTTGATTAACATTGTTTTCAAAAAAGTATTCCACAGTACGATATGGCAGACCAATCTGTAACTGTCTTAAAATATTGTTAATTATTGAAAATGCGGGATTAATGGGGATTAATACCATTCCAATATTTAATATGCTGTGATGAAACTTGTAAGGACCTAATAATATTAAATTCCTTAATAATCCGAGTCAAAAAAAAACGGCGTAAATATTTACTCAAGCCGCGGCCGGCGTTGCATTGGGACCGAGCGAGGTCATTCATTTCGGGCGCGCACATATTGAGATTACGCTGACATATAATTTTTGGAAATTTTATATTAGCACACGATCGAATGATGACACATACATAGGTCAAGGGAATACAACGGGAACTCAAAAGGGCAATTGCGTAATTCGATTACTCATATGGGATTGCATCCGCCGCATCCACCGCCGGGGTGGAAGAGTAAAGATTGGGGAACACTATGAATATTACTGCTGAAATTGAATAAAACGAGTTAGAATCTCCACGCGCCAGAGCTCGTTACGCTGCTCTACGAAGACCCAGATTTTGAGCATTAATTTAGTGTGTAATTATATAGGCAACGAAATCAAATGTACACCACACTAACAACTCTAAAGTCAATTCCATACTAATTACATAATCAATCAAGTGACATCACAGCGTGGTGCCGCTAGTAGATGGAGCAAAATTTATAAAGGTAGAAATGCAGTTTCCTAACGCTGAACCATGCGTAGTGGATTCTATACCTTGTCCTGACAATATTATCGTACTGACCGGAGAATATTGTAAAACCCATTTCTTTCCTTCGTCGCAAAACTTTTGATAATCGTTGTATTTTCATAAATAAAATCATTTGATGGTCGTTGTGAAATCTTTAATTACAACATCTCCAAAGTATGGTCGTTGTGAAATTGTTAATTATCAACGTATCTAAAGTATCGTCGTTGTGAAATTATTAATTAACAACGTCTCCAAAGAATGGTCGTTGTGAAGTTATTAATTAACAACGTACCCAATGTACATTATCGACTCAGGTGAAAAGGTATTTTAAATCGTAACATTATACTAAACAATTATAAAGTCAATTCCATACTAATAACATAACCTATCAAGTGACATCACAGCGCCGTGCTGCTAGTGATTGGAGCAAAATTTATAAAGGTAGAAATGCAGGTTCCTAACGCTGAACAATGCGTAGTGGATAGAGCTTAACTGCATTTTATACCTTGACCTGACAATATTTTCATACTGACAGGAGAATATTGTAAAAACCCCTTTATTTTTTTCATCGCAATACCTTTGACCGTCGTTGTGAAATTATTTATTAACAACATTTCCAATAAACATTATCGATTCAGGGTTCGAGTCATTTTCGGTTTTATTATGGGAATAAATATCTCGGCATAAATAATATAATGATATTTTGAATAATATAGATTTCGTAAATAAACTTGCTCCGCATTCCGTTATTCAAGTAATCTCAGAATTATGAACGTATGCATGTGCTTAACTAGTTAGAAAAGTGGAAGCAGAATAGAGCTCTAGCATGCTAATCTATAATCAACTTTGAATAACATTACCTATTAGTGTTTGTACGATCACATGGCTGATAATGTTGGTAAACACAGATACTAGCAATATCTCTCGATGAGGAAATACATTGGGGTGCATCACTTGCAGTACTTTAATGTGTGAGTTTATGTGATTCGTTCCTATTCATAAGGTGGCGTTGAAATGCATAGGTAGATACAGTGCTAGTGTATTTCAATGCAGTGATGACATGTATCAAATAACCTCCTCGGTACAATTTGAAGATTTTGGTATGTGATGTCGCTAATATCACTCTGTAAATCCAGCAGTAGTAATAATAATTTACTCTTCATTCAGTTTTCAAAATAAAATAAATCATTCAAAGTCAAAGAATATAATGAAGATTCAATAATTATAAAAAAAAAATCTATTCCAAATTTTGAACAAATATAATTAATTGGTTGTATGGTTGTGGTGTGTTCTATGCTTCCTCAACTTTTAAATGTCGAGGAAGTGCATAATGCGCCGCAGCTGTGCAACCAATAACTGAAATGAGAAACTATTAAAACTATTATACTTAAATTTAAAAAATATATAATTAAATAAATTACATTTATTTTATTTACCTGTCGCTTGCATAACTTTTTTAAATGAATAAATCATGTAAAATCCATATATCTGTGTATTACTTACTAACAAAAATTACTAACAGACACATTACTCTTAAATCGAACTAAATTGAGTTGTCACGATTGACTAAATAACGAGCCAAATAAATATTACAAATTGTGAGAATTTGTAAATCACGAGCCAAATAAATATTACAAATTATGAGAATTTGTAAATCACGAGCCAAGCAAATATTACAAATTATGAGAATTTGTAAAACACCTGGGTTCGAACCGTTACACACTGTACCATTTGTATAAAATGCTTATCAGAAAACATAATATTATTACAAAGATTTATGTCTGAAATTTTCATTCTCCATCCACAAACAAAAATCTAGCCGTTTTGCATTTTCTCCTGTTTTTTTTTCTTCTAACATTGACAGGCGACCATTTTACTTTATCATATCCTTCCGGATTGTATGAGATTCTGACCACTTACAAACATAAAAAGTTCATGTTTTCGTACAGTCGAACATAATAGTTATTTATGTATTAAGAGCGAACAATGATACATTATTGCTTGAAAGTGTGAGTAGAGGCATTCACTCGAAAGCAATAATGTCACTTTTTGCTCATAATACTTTTTTTTCTGCAATCACTGAAATAATGTTAAATACTGTGTAAACTTTTTGATTGAGTTTTTCTAAAACGACGATTATTTATTGATTACTATTAACGACGCGCGTTCTTACAGCGTTATTCATAAAAAAATAAACCGTGGTTTAGCAGTGGTTTAGTGGTGTTTTGCAAAGGGCTACCGAGGTTACTAAAATTAAACCACCGTTAACCCGCAGCTTATTTTTTTTTTTAAATACTGAATTAGTTTTTATCGCGCGTACGTTTTGCACAAAGTACAATACTGGATTACTTTAGTGCCCATTTCTACTGCTTTTGCCGACAATTTCAGACAAATATATTTTTCGTGTAGGCACTTAATGGAACAGTAAGTCACGACTCAATAGAAATGAGTGAAGAAATGTGCTAATTTACCAGTTAGTTACACATTTCTTCATAGCAACCACATAAATAAGAATAACTTTTCTTACGTATGAAACATGCAACTTTTTCGTGACATAGGCTTCCGCAACTCTGTTTAATCGCCAGCCCCCATGTCTGTTCAACACCTGTCATGGATGCTTCACTGTTGGCCAAAAAAGTTGCTGACGTTCGCCTAAATTTCTGACGTTCTGTTATGTCAACACACGCATAACATACATTGATGCATTACTTTCGAATAATATATTATTTACTTGACTTTTATTAAGTACACGAAAAAATAGCGTGTTCCACGCGTTACAAAAGTAATTTTCCATGTTCATGTAAACTTTAACACTCACTGGAAAAATCGTAGTTTTCTTAACTAGTAAAATAATCTACTACTATTATATTTACTCTAGTGATACAATTATTTAATTTGCATTATCAGTTTTATTTTAAAATAGGTAAATGTATCCAAATATTTTACACTTTAAATAAATAAATACATTTAATTAACGCTTACCAACACTTCGGAGACAAATTTGAAACTTATGGCATGTTTATATTTCTTTGTGAACAGCGTGAATTCTCTTTAAATAGCAAGTATATGCGCGATACGCCTTCTCGCAATGATCCGAGTGAGTCGTCTCCTCCGCGCAGAGTTGAAGTGTATTGTAGTGTTCGGGAGTCAGAAACGGCTTAAGAAGTGTTACATTGAAATTTCCGTCTTTATCCATAGATCCGAACTTCTTGAAGTAACAGGCCAAAAAACATTTGACTCCTCTGGGATTCACTAAGGAAGATTTCTCCAATAAATTCACCTCTCGGGCGTATGTGCCGGCCTGTTCGTAGCATTCCTTCGCCAGGATTCTGACCTGTGCCTTTTCCGTTTCTGGTATTGTATCCTGTATTTTATGAAGAGATTATGAATTTTAGAATAATGGTTGTGTATTCAGATAAATACTAGAATAAAAGGTTTTTGTGAAAGAAGAAATTAGTGTTTTATTTTAATTTCAATAAATAATACTGATCACAAAATAAATCACTTTGAAGTTCATCTAAACGTTGGCTATTACATGCATTTCAATCATCCATTGTGAGGCATTTGAGTTTCATCGAAATAAATATTTTTCGCCAAAAATAAGTAATTACCAATTATTAGTAGCTGCGCAGCGTCAATAAGTAGTCTTATTGACGTTGGGCAGATAATACATAAACATTACGTTTATTGTAGAGTAATTTAATATTTCGAATAAGTAAAAAAATCTTACCAATAAATCCACAATATCAGCAACAGCTGATGCTATAAGTAGAAGTGCGATGAACAAATTCAATTTCATTTTTGCATTAATTTTCGCCTCGTCTTCTATAATTTTGTTAACTAAGTGAGATTGAGTTTATAAAACACTTCCTTAAGTATGCACACGCTATCTTATCGTGATTGAATAAATATTATAGTACTAATTGTAACTTAGATATTCAAAAGCGAGCAAATTAGTGTACCCTCGCAACCACTATATTTTTTTAGTTTATGCAAGATATGCTAATCTAGTCATGATAAGCAGCCTTACATTGTGTGGTTTTTTTTTAATGTATCTTATTTTGACTCTTATTCGCTAGTTTCAAAAATTATCTAACATTACCTTAAATAAAGAAAAATAACTTCATTCAAACCATCCCCCACCCTTTCTTCACACAGTTCAAGCCTGGTACGGAACTCCTGAAAACTGTTTTGGATTTACTGACTAGCTATCGATACAACTGCCTTTTACTGACTAGCTATCGATACAACTGCGATTTTTAAAATTTTCAGTATCAATAACGCAAGGGCATTGATAACTACGAAATAATTTTTATTTTTTAGAAACATGATATTATTTATTTTCGTCATGGATACAATCTATGAAAAGCAACTCATATCTCCCTAGGGAGATGTCAATTTTTTTCACCCTCAATCACATTTTTTTCTCCTTCAACCTTATGACCACTTGACAAATAGATCGTACAATTGACAAATTTTCCATTCAAGACGGTACTTGAAGATGAGCAATTTTGCGTCTGCTCATGGCCTCCACTGCCACTAGCAGATACCGACGATCTTACTTTTTCTGTCCCTTCCAGTCCAGCAATCACGCGTGAAATTTTATTCTTGGATGCCATGCTGTCTGCCAAGTAGCCTTCCGCTACTGTAGAGCTTTTCCATCCACCCAGACGCTTCAGATTGGTCATACTTACTCCTCCATCAGCTGCCAAAGTTGCAGACGTTCGTCTTAAACAGTGACCTGTGAAAGATTTCGGATTCGGCAAACACAAGTAGACAGCAATTTTTGACGGAATGCTGCCAAATGTGTTTTTCCCAACAGGTTGCACTGTACATTTTCTGTTTCGGTACGATAAAAAAACCTTGAGACTCCTGCAGGACGCAAGCACACGTATTCTCTGATAAGCGACAACGCATTCAGTCTCTCCTCTTCAACTATAGTGAAGGATCTCTTTGCCAATGTTTTAGTGTCCGGAATCTGCACCTCAATTACTGAACCCCTGTCACATTTTTATTATGACTTTTATATACTGTCAAACAACTCATAGCAACCTCGGAAATAAACATTGTGGATCGATACAATACCTAAAATTTTTACCAATATGTTTCTAAAAAATAAAATATTGTATGCACCATGGGAGCTATGGATGTTTTTTACCCTCGGTTGACTTACAAACCTCGGGCCAAGGGCCCTCGGTTTGTAATCCTGTCAACCTCAGGAAAAAACATCCATATCTCCCTTAATGCATAATAGTATATTATTCAACAAGCGCGTAATGATGGCTATTGCCCACGAAGATGAAATTGCAGCACGAGGCGCGCAGCGGCGAGTGCTGTAATCATCTGAGTGGGTAATAGCCATTGCGCGCGAGTCGAATACTATACTTTATCTACAACAATTTTAATAATGCACCTAAATTGTGAATTTAATTTTTATGGGCACTGTAATTAATTGTAACATTCTTGCAATTCTGGAACTTAATGACTGGTGTTAAATTTCCAACGAAATAATAATTTTTCCTGCGTAAAAACTTTTTTTAAATTTTTTGGCCGATGACCCTCAGCTTGACGCTTTAAAAATGACTGCAACTTAAAATAATTTTTCAGATGAATATTGTGGTAAATAGTCAGTGTGCTTCTTAGCATAGAGTAAAAAGCCCATAAACGACGACTTATAGGTTTTTGCCAATTCGGTGAAGTAAACCAGGATGCCGTTTTCAGAAAACGAAGACGTTTTTTCTTTGTTTGCCAAATTATGAAGTTCTTATATGTCTTACATGTTTACCTTTCGATTTTTCCAGCAACAACTTTTCAGTAGCATTTTTCGCCTGCTCCAATATCTCTGGGGACGTTGAAGAGATTTCACTTTCATCGGACATGTCTCAATAGAATTAACACGATGAAAGAACTTTGAAACGCAAAACACAAGTGACATTGACAGTGACAGCGATTGCTTGTCATGGAATAATATTATTCAATTATGCTTTCATCATTACTCAATGTATGAAAGTAACACATGCCGTTATTTGTCAAAAATATATAAGTAATGTAAATGTTACTTAATAGTTGTAGATAAATATCTATATCACACTTTCCGAAAGCACATTGCTTGGCAACAGGCCGACGCCAAAGGCCGAAGGCGATTGAGGCCTCATTTCACAATGTCAACATGACTTTTTAATAATTTCATTTTTCCACTAACAGTTTTGTAAGAGGACATTGCATTCATGCAGCAAGGTTGCCATAACATTTGCTTATTTATTAATCCTTATTATTAATTTATTATATTCCTAGGAAAATAATAAAGATGTTCCACCATGCATGCCAACAGTACACTATCCGTCACCTCTGTTGCGTTTTTTCTTCGCATACAGTTTTTGTAGCAAGTGTATGTACTATTATAACGGTATTGAGATTTGGTGGGTAATAATTTCTCACAAGCAGTGTTCGCAATTTCTTCAATATAGATCTTCTTTCCACCTCAGAGCAGTACACGTGACAGCTTTTCAAATTTTTATTTCTCTATGTAAACAAAATGTGCCCGTACACATGCCAACCAAGCACTTGCGAATTATTTAGACATTTCAATTTTTTGAGTTTAAGAACCAGCATTGCCCAAGGACACTTTGGATATTTTGCAAGATACTGACTTCTGCTAGTGGGAAAAACATAATAAGCCATGCCATGCAGAATTACGGCCCTCGGTTCCCTCGGGTCATACAATTCTTCCTCGAACGTTAAAGTGTCCTTACGTTCCTTATAACTATAAGTTATTTAAAAATTATCCAAAACTTAAGCAAAAGGTACAACTTTGAACATCTTTGGAGGCATACATTCTAATAAATTTACGGCATGTATAAACTATTACTTGTCTATGGCATTTGATTTGGTACCAAAATCATGAGATACTTTTTTTGAAATTGGAGAGATAGGTGAGCGTGGACCTTTACTTGCCGACAATCTATTATATCGTTCCCAATGCAATACAAGGGAACTCCGACAATGAGAGTCATGTATTGGTATCCCAGATTCGCCGTAAAAATATTGGTTTCCCCCAGGGATCTACACTCGGCCCAATTTTATTTATTATCTATTTATATGATTTGCCTCTCTGTATTGACTACCCTGTAATAATTCATCCTTCTTCAAAAGCGTCTGTGTCAGTAGAAATTATATTGACGAACTTATAACTAATATTAGGGGTGTAGTTTCCAATATAACTAGGTGGTTTCGTAAACAAAAAAACTAATAGCAAATATAACAAAAACAAACAACGCTTTTTTAAAATAAGTAATTTCCCAATATTAGCAGTATTAACGTTGTATAATAATATAATATAATTAGATAAAAACTGCAAGCTGCTAGGGTCTCGTATAAACAATGAATTATCATTTCGTGACCACAGCTCCAAAGTAATATCTATCAATAATATCAAAGTAAAAGTAAAACAGTACTATATACGCTATTAAACAACTTCAAGGTATTGTCGATAAGCGCGATTTAAAAAGTGTATGCTTCGCTCTGCTGCTACAGAAGAAGACAATTTGAATTATTCTACAGATGAGAAACACAGAATCATGTAGAACTGCATTTTGGGGAGATGCACATACTGAAGGCGTTCAATATGTATACAGGGTGTCTCTAAATTGACGCCCGTCCTTTTGGGATTTGATGAAGTAGGCTGAAACAAATTGATAATTAAGAGAGGAAAATTTTTACTTTTATCCTTTGTTATAGAGTTAATGATAAAAATGTAAACAATAACTTTTTCTACGGCCACTACTCAAACCATGATTTTGATTGATTAATTTTATCAAAACTAGAGACATAACTTCAGATTTGACAATTAGTTGTATAACATAATTCAATTAGGTTCAATTGATAAGTATTTCGCTTTTGTGTCTCGTATTTTGTGTATTATGGAACAATACTACAGTAATCTAGATTATCTCGATATGTTGAAAGCGTTAGATGCATGCACGGACAATGCCACTGCTGCGGCTGGGGCATATGCAGAGAAATTTCCAAATCATCGGCACCCTGATGCAAAAACTATTATATGGGCAGAACAAAGATTACTTGAAACAGGTAATTTGAATCCTAGACAAAATCAAGCAGGACGTCGATCTAAGCTAAGCATCGATCAAGAACAGCAATTTCTTGAATTTGTTGAGGCGGAACCAAGTACAAGCCTTCAAACTATATCATCCCAAACTTATGCCCAAAAATCTACAATTCACATATTGTTAAGGAGAAATGGTTTACATCCATTTAGGCCCCAAAAGGTTCAAGTTTTGCATGACGGAGATAGGAAGCTTCGATTCAATTTTTGTAGATGGTTGCTTCTTAGCGTAAACAATAATCCACATTTCATTGAAAAGATTTTGTGGAGTAATGAATCCACATTTACCGGGACAGGTATCATAAATACGCATAACCTGCATGAATAGAGGAACGAAAACCCCTATTTAATACGCCAAAGTCCTTCGCAGAGACGATGGTCAATTAACATTTGGGCTGGATTATTAAATAATAATGTGATTTGTCCATGCATTCTACCTAACCGACATAATTCAGCATTGTATGTATAATTTTTAAATGCAAATTTACCACAACCATTGCTTGATGAAGTTCCATTAGCAGGTAGATTAAATTATTGGTACCAACATGACGGTACACTGGCATATTATGGAATAGAAGTGAGAAATAATCTGAATACAAAATTCCCTGGGAGGTGGATTGGAAGAGGTGGACCCATACCATGGCCTCCTGGATCGCCGGATATGAATCCGCTGGATTACTTTTTCTGAGGCTATTTAAAAGAACAAGTTTACCGTGAACTTGTTCTGAATCCTGAAGATGTGGTAGCTCGCTCTCACGCTGCTGTGGTGTTAATAGATGAAAATATGCTACAGTCAGTTCGTGATTCCATGATAAATCGTGTGAATGTTTGCCTTGAAGTAGGAGGCGGCCTATATGAACACATTTTGTGAAAAAAGATGTGGACAATATCTTGTTTTTTAATATTATGAGCATTTGATAAAGTTTCAAGTTTGAAGAGTTTTGTTTTTGTTTTTTGTCAATAACTCTGTAACAAATGGCAATCGGAAAATGTTCCACTCTTAATTTTTAATTTCTATAAGCCCCCTGGATCAAATCACAAGAGGACGGGCGTCAATTTTGAGACACCTTGTATATATAAGTCTGCGCTTTTTATATTTGAAAATAAGAATACTTACAATACGGGATCAGGGGCTTGTAAATACAATAACAGAGCATGTGATAACTATGTTCGACCAAATGTGAGCGGAAATTCGTTTCATTCTTAATCACATTTATCTAAATCTATAATAGTTATTTAAGCATTAAGAGAGGTAAGTGTCTGTTACAAGTCGAGGTCGAGTTTGCGCCCGAGCGACAGCGAGGGCTAGCAATAAAGACCGAGACTGGTCAACACTTACCTCTCGAATTGCTTATAACTGTTTTTCCACTCCTGAAGTTGGTTTAATTGTTTGTGTTTGATTAATTTATTTTCGCAACATGAACAAAATGTCAGTACGGCTTTGGTTGCTAAGACTATTTTTCAAACAGAGTGTGGATGTCAGAAATTGCATTCGTTCAATTGTAAAATGAATTCCAATGAAAATAAACAAGAAATGGCAATTGAAGAAGCTGCAGATGCTGCCTGTTCCTTCCTACTGCCGGAGAAGTCGAAGGGGTGTTATCAAAAGTGTTTTAAAGACTGGTGCCAGAGAAAGAACGCTATTGAAATTATTTTACTTACTTCCCTGAGGGAAGTAAGTGATTACTTACTTCCCGTTTCTCATAGTAACCAAAGCTTTATCGGTAAGTGGGACTTACTTCCACTAAATCAATGTTATAATAGTGTACTTACCATGCAGGGAGTGGAAAAAAATCTTTAACAGCCTACCCTCTGACATCAAAGCAATAGCAAGACGAACAGATGTTATATGTAGCCTTAAGACGTTTCTGCATGGCAATGTTTCAATGTCTTTTACTGCATGAACGATTTTTTTAACTGTATATGACTTATTGTTATTCGTTATGTGATAATTTGTGTTGTATGTAAATGTGTGTACTTGTACGACAACTGCTGAATTTTCAGCATGATTTTGTATCTTAATATTTTGTATTTACACACACTTTTAAGTGAATAGAGTACTACTTCCACTAAAAACTTTTTATAGGATATTAAGATAAGTATGTTGTTTATCATTGTTTTCGAAAAACTATTCCACGGTACAATATAATAGACCAAACAATGTCTCTCTTAAAACATTGTCAATTACTGAAAATGCGAAAATAGGGATTAGTACCACTTCAATATCTAATATGCTGTGATGAAACTGTACCATTTGTAGAAAATGCTTCGTCCGAAAACATAATAATATTACAAAGATTTCTGCCTTAAATTTCAGAAAAATTTTCATTTTCCATCTAGAAATAAAAATCGAGCCGTTTTGCATCTCCTGTTTTTTTTTTCTTTTTAACATTGACAGGCGACCATTTTACTTTATCATATCGGTCCGGAATGTATGAAATTAACGCCACTAACAAACATAAAAACTTCATATTTTCGTACAGTCGAACATAATAGTTATTTATGTATCAAGAGCGAAAAGTTATACATTATTGCTTGAAAGTGAGAGTTGAGGCATTCACTTGAAAGAGATAATATTACTTTTTGCTCATAATACATAATTTTATTTTTCTACAATCACTTAACAAACGTTTAATTCTGTGGAAACTTTTCGATTGAGATTTTCTAAAACAACGCTTATTTATTGGTTACTATTGACGACGGGCATTTCTTACAGCGTTATTCATAAAAAAATAATATGTGGTTTAGCAGTGGTTTCGCGGTGTTTTGCAAAAGGTTACTCGGTTACTAAGATTAAACCACCATTAACCCGCGGCTTAAATTTTTATGAATAACTCTATATAATTTTTACCGCGCGGCGAGCGTTAAAAACGCTGCGAATGAAAGTCATCGATAAACGTCAGCTTTTTGTTGTCAGTGTCGAGCAAGAAAACCTGCTTTATTTAGTGATTGTAGAAAAAAAAACTGAATTCATTTTGTAATGTAGTTAATCCGATTTGTACAAAGTTCAATACTGGATTTCTTTAGTGCCGATTTCAAATGACTTTACGATTTTTGATGACAATTTCAGACAAATATATTTATTATATTACTAATAATACAGTTATTTAATTTACATTATCTGTTTCATTTTAAAATTAGTGAAGGTATCCTAATATTTTACACATTACACAAATGGATACATTTAAATAACGCTTTATGAACACTTCGGAGAAACATCTGAAACTATTGGATACGTTCAATTTTTTTTGTGAACAGGGTGAACTCTCTTTAAATAGCAATCATATGCGCGATACGCCTTTTCGCAATGATCCGAGTGAGTCGTCTCCTCCGTGCAGAGTTTAATTGTATTGTAGTGTTCAGGAGTCAAAAGCGGCTCAACTACTTTAATATTCCAATTTCCGTCTATATCCATAGATCCGTACTTCTTGAAGTAACAGGCTAAAAAACATTTGACCCCTCTAGGGTTCACCAAGGAAGATTTCTCCAATAAATCCACCTCTCGGGCGTATGTGCCGGCCTTTTCGTAGCACTCCTTCGCCATGATTCTGACCTGTGCCTTTTCGATTTCTGATATTGTATCCTGTATTTTATGAAGAGATAATGAATTTTAGAATAATGGTTGCGTATTCAGGTAAATACTAAATGAAACGTTTGTTTGAAAGAGGAAATTTGTGTTTTATTTTAATTTCCATAAATAATACTGATCACAAAAAAGATCACTTTAAAGTTTATCTAAACGTTGGCCATTGCACGCATTTCTATCATCCATTGTAAGGTATTTGAGTTTTATAGAATTAAATATATTTCGCCGAAAATAAGTACGTCCCAATTATTAGTAGCTGCGCAGCGTCAATAAGTAGTCTTATTGACGGTGGGCAGATAATACATAAACATTACGTTGATTGTAGAGTAATTTAATATTTCGAATAAGTAAATAAAATCTTACCAATAAATCCACGATATCAGCAACAGCCGATGCCACAAGTAGGAGTGCGATGAACAAATTCAATTTCATTTTCGGATTGATTTTCGCCTCGTCCTCTATAATTTTTTTAACTAAGTGAGGTTGAGTTAAAAAAAACACTTCCTTAAGTATGCACACGCAATCTTATCGTGATTGAATAAATATTGAAGTAGTAAATGTTACTTAGATATACAAATGCGAGCAAATTAGTTTAACGTCACAACTACTTTATTTTTTTTAGTTTATGCAATATATGCAGGGCCGCGCCGCCCTTCGGCGGCGCCTGTGTGCACGACCTATAAAGCGCCTCTATAATTTTTGAAAATAGAGAAAATCCAGGTAGAGGCAATTACAAAAATAAAAGTCGTATAACATAACATAACATAAATTTCTTATTAAACATGTTTACAAAATGGTCATCATAATAATAAAACACAAATTAAAAAACAAATTAAATTATTTCTACTCTTCTCGTTTTTCTAGTTGCGAAATCCATAATAATATTATGTATATCTATGCGCTCTAATATGCTATCTTCTATAGATATTGTAGCCAAATGTGACAATCTTTCCTGGCTCATTGTTGAGCGCAGGTAATTTTTTATTAACTTCAATTTCGAAAATGATCTTTCTGCGCTCGCTACCGTAACTGGCATTGTTAATAAAATTCGTAGAGCTATTGTGATATTAGGGCATACTGCTGTCAAATTATTTAAAAATATAAATTCTAGTATTTTAACCACATCATTGTCCAATTTTTTAAAAAGGGACTGACATGATAGAACTTCCTCACACAAATCGTCGGCATCTATATCGGATGAATTATTGGCAGACAGTTTTTCCTGCAAACGAGTGCAGTTTGTGATTAACTGGTTTTTATCTTGTATATCGCTTAGTTTAAATAAAAAATAAAACACGTCATTATGAGTATTCAATAATTCAAATCTTTCATCCACCGAGGATAAAGCCTGATCTAAAATATAAAAAAATACATTGACTTTGAACGCTATTTTCGGATCCATTATAGGCTGATCTTCGTGTTCATAATCAAATTGTTTTGGAGTTTTACGCCGTCTTAGCGATCTGGATATTTCGAATTCAATGTCTATACCTAATTTTTCCGCAGTCTTTTTGGCATTATTTACAATATTATCAAAGTTATCATCATTGCGAAATTCTTTTAAAAATGTCTTTAAATTAGATAAAGCATCTAAAGCAACTTGCATATTCATATTTGTTGATTGAAGGATTTTACTTACAAAATTATTTTTTTTCAGTACGTCATGCCAAACATATATTGAGCAAATAAACGTAAATGAAGATATTTTTTCTGCCAGACATTTAGCGTCATACTTTGATTTTTGTTCTATGGATTCATTTGCCATTTCGCATAAAGCATCATAAATTTCTGGCAAATTAATAAATAAAGGTTTTATGGCATCTATTCTACTGGACCATCTTGTTTCGGACAGCGGTTTTAAAGTTAGGTTCCCAATGTATTTTTTTAATAAATCCCATCTCTTCGTGGAGGCTGAAAAATATTTGTATAATTCCTGCACTGTACTGAAAAAACCGGTTGTGTGATAATTTAAATTAGCTGCGTCGTTTACTATTAAATTTAAACTGTGAGTAGCGCAGGGTACATAAAATGCACGGGGGTTTATATCTAGCAATCTTTTTTGGAGACCATTGTTTTTGCCGCGCATATTAGAGCCATTATCATAACCTTGTCCCCTTAAATTGTTTATATCTAAATTATTATTTTCTAATTCTCCTGTTATGAATGACGTTAAGCCCGCGCCAGTTGTGTCTATAATTGGGCAAAAAGCTAAAAAGTGCTCTCTTATTTCTAACTCTCTCGAATTTATATTAAAATAAACAAATCTAATTATTATACTAATTTGCTCTACATGTGCAACATCGGGAGTACAATCTAGTATGATCGAAAAATATTTATTGTCCCTACATAAATTCAAAATGTAATTTTTAATTTGGGTAGCGAGTATAGTTATAATTTCGTTTTGAATTTTATCTCCAAGATAAGTAGGCATATTCTTAAATTCCGAATCATTGGTTGTGCGGCGTATATGTTCCATCATCGTAGGATCGAATTTTCCCAACATTTCAATGCATTTTAAAAAATTGCCATTATTACGGTCGAATAATTTGCTGCTCTGGCCGCGAAACGCCATATTTTGGGTACTCAAAAATTGTACCACATATATTATTTTTTTAATGACTTCATACCATCGCTGCTTTTCGACTTCTATAAGCTTTTGTTGAATATTATCGATAGTCGTTTTATTTTTAAAAGACTGACACAGCTCTGTCCATTTTTTATAGCTAGTAAAATGTACAGAACTTTTCTCATGTCTGTTCAAATACAGAGCTAAATGTTGCCAATTACTTAATCCCTGGCAAAATTTATTATTTTTCAATTCAAATAGCTTGCAACAGAAACAAAAAACTTCATTTTTGGCCACTGAATAGAGCAGCCACTCTCTATGATACTTTTCGCCATTTAATAATTGCCTGTTATAATAATATGTAGAAAACCTTCGACCCGAAGAGTCACGCGGAAAATCATGATGCTTTATTTGTTTAGGTGGATTCTCAACCAAATATTGCATCAATGTAGTATTTAAAACTTCTGGCCAGAGTCCAGGATCATCTTTGCAAATTGTTGGTGTCAGCGGCAATGATGGTTTTAGCGGCGATGGCGGTGTTTGAATTGGGGGTGACGAAGTTACTTCATCGGCGTCATCTAATATTTGTCCCCCGTCAGCGATCATGACGTCTGAAAATTATCCACAACGTGGAATCATTACCACCACCAAAGCAAATACCTCTTAATTAAACTTAAATAAACGCGCCATAGTAATATTATGATATTCAAAATTTCCCAATTTTACTATCATACTTGAATAAACAGAGTCGGTATTTAATTGTGTTGTTTTATTATTAAGGGGTAATTTAATATTATAAGACTTATACGATTATAAAAAACTCTTACCACTGCACGAATCGAATTTTTCAATTCTTTCAGCACCTTCATCTATAGGTTTATCTGTCTCAAAACTCTCAGATGATTGTTTGGAAGTGGATGGCATGGGCGCAAAATAATTACTTATTTTCGTTGTATTTTTATCTCGTTCTTCTTCTCGTTTTCTCTTTCTCATTAGATTTTGATAACCCGATAATTTCTTTTTTGTATCTTGATCACGCATCTTGAAAACCCGTTAAATAAAATCGACAATGTAATAAATAAAATCAATTTAGTATACAACAAAGTATTTTTATAAGGCAGGTATAGATGAATGACTTAACTGAACAAAATCAAACTAATAACTGGAAGTGCACCTTCTTTCAATAATGCGTTTTGTTTGTTTTATTTATTAATAAAATTCGGTAATTCCCCGCCCCAGTCTCGCGCCGGCGCCGCGCCGGTCGATTGCTACCAACGTAGAGACAACTCTGGGTCCTTTTCATTTTTAATGCAGACTGAATACAATCCAAATAATAATGAGAGTGTTTGTATAATGCGGTTTGTTTATTTTCTTTATCGGCAAAATTCGGTAATTCCCCGCCGACTCGGCCATCGACGCACGCGCGCCGGATCCATAGGCAACAACGATAAAGCAGACAACTTTAAATGTTTACAGCGTAAAGTTCAAATAATGCAAACTTAAACCATAGACGTGAACTTGGTTGCAGAGATAAGAAGTTAGAAATGAAATTTGGTTGAAAAAAAAAAGTTTTTAATTTAATAATGACTCCGTTCCGCGCGTGAGGCGCCAAAAGGGTCCCGCGGCGCCCCTGCCGCCCTGGCGCCTGTGTGCGGCGCACACATCGCACACATGGGCGGCGCGGCCCTGAATATATGCTAATGGAGTCATGATAAGCAGCTTCGCTATCGAATTATAAATCATATACCGAATGTCCCCGCATTGAGATTACAAGAGGAATAACTCAATTAATTTTAGTTTTAAGTAAAAATGTTTAAGGAATTAAAATTCGTGCTTGCTCTGGAACTACCATTTTAGAAAAACTTAGATTTATACATTGTGTTGAAAAAAAATGTATATCTTATTTTGTCTGATATATTTTTGACTATTTAAAAAAAAAAATAACATTACCTTAAATATAGAAAAATAACATCATTCAAACCATCCTCCACCATTTCGAAACATAGTTCAAGCCTGGTACGGAACTCCTGAAAACTGTTTTGGATTTATTCAATAGTTATGGATGCAACTGCCTCCGTAAGCGATTTTAAAAATTTCAATTTTAAATTTAAAATCAAGAGATACCTATTTAGAAATTGGAGAGATATGGTGAGCGAGGACTTTTACTTGCCGACTGTTTAATAAATCGTTCCCAATGCGTTGGAATACAAGGGAACTCCGACAATGATTGTTAAGCATTGGTATCCCAGATTTGCGGTAAACATATTCTACATTCTGATGATCTACACTCGGCCCAATTTTGTTTATTATCTATATAAATGATTTGCCTCTAAGTACTGATTACCCTGCAATAATTCATCCTTCTTCACAAGCGTCTGTGTCAGTAGAAATTATATTGACGAACTTGCAACTAATATTAAGGGAATAGTTTTCTAATATAACCAGGTGGTTTGGTAAACAAAAACTAATAGCAAATATAGCAAAAACAAACAATGGTTTTTAAAATTCGTAATTTCCCAATATTTGCAGTATTAACGTTGTATAATGATATAATTTCATTAGATAAAAACTTTAAGCTGCTTGGGTTTCGTATAAACAATGAATTATCAAGGCATGACCACAGCTCCAAAGTAATGTCTAAGTTAAACAGTACTATCTACGCTATTAAACAACTTGAAGGTATTTTTGATAAACGCGCTATAAAAAGTGTATACTTCGCTCTGCTGCTACAGAAGAAGACAATTAAAATTATACTACAGATGAGAAGTACAGGATCATGTAGAACTGCATTTTGGGGAGATGCACATACTGACGGCGTTCAATATGTATATACCGGGTGTACATTTCAAAACTATCCAGTCTCAATAACTTTTGAATGCAAGCTAACTTGATAAAAATAAAAAATAAACACGTCGGTTGACTTTTGGAGGCGAAAGTTTAAAAACAACGTCACTCAAAGTGTCACCCCCTCCTCCCTTGCCACCTCCACTTTGAAATTTCAACTAGCACCCCCCCACCTTGCGATCCTTCATTTAAAAGCTTAAAAAACACCTAATCTAGTGGCGCAATAAAGAAATATTTTTGTCGATTCGTTTTGGAAAAAAAAATAAACAAGAAAAATTCAAGAACAATTTATATTAAATCAATCTAAGTTTTTTTAATGAAACAAAAGAACAAGTCGAACGAGTTTTCGAGGCAGATGTTAAAAACTACTTTAATCGAATATAAAATGTTACCCCCTCCCCATAGCGACTCTTACTTTTATTACAAATTTTAAATTACACCCCTACGTTGTGATACCTTGTTTTACAGCTTAAAACACCTTTAAAATATTGTCGATTATTGAAAATGCGAAAATGGGGATAAGTACCACTCCAATATCTAATATGCTGTGATGAAACTGTCCGATTTGTAGAAAATTCTTCGTCAGAAAACATAATATTACTACAATAATTTCTGCCGGAAATTTCTGAAATTTTCAATTTCCATCCACAAACAAAAATCTAGCCGTTTTGCATTAACTCCTGTTTGCAGGGGTGATTAAAAATAGGGTAGGGCCCTATATTTATAGGGCCTTATTTTGTTGACCTTCGGAATGCTTTGAATGTCCAATTTGCAAAATTTTCATTTAGAATGTCCGTTTTCTTAAAGAAAGTCTTGGATTTTCTTGTACCGATTCGAACACTAGAAGAATAACCTCATCTTATTCATCATGCACATTTTTTACCTTCTTCAAATTGTTTTCGGAACCAGTTTTTGTTGCAAGAAAAATTTTATTACACGTTTATAGACACCCATTTGAGATACGTCAATAGTATAAAATGTATCTCTTAACTTTTCAATAACATACCGATAACTAGTTTTCCCTATATAGTAACATTGTATTAAATATACCTTTTGCTCTAATGTTTTACATTAGCATTTTTTACAAGCAGAATTATTCTTTATGAGTTTTGAACGTTTGCACTGACTTAAGTATATCTAATATCAGCATTTCAAGAATAACAATACATTTATACAACAGTACTGACACATTTTTACACTTTTACTTTTTACTTTTACACATTTACTTTTGAATCAGCACCTTTACAACAGTACTGAGTTGTACAACATTATATATATATATATATATATATATATATATATATATATATATATATATATATATATATATATATATATAAACTTTTTCCATTTTTAATGCACCCTGTATATACCGGGCTTTTTTTCCTTATTACACATATGATGGACAATGTATAACTGGTTGCCTGCATCTACCCACAAGGAATTTCCTATGTGTAATTCTAAAAAAAAAAAAACAACTCATTAGCGGCGTCGGTGCAAGCAACCTGTCAATTTTGCATTTATGTTACACATAGAGGTTATGTTTTTATTCAAGGCAATACACGACAGGGTTTTTGAAGACACGCAGAGTATTTGTAATGTATTGTGGATTACCTGCAGTACGTATACAGCCTTTCAATTCATCTACGTTATGTATTTGTACGTCATTAAAAATTTTACTTTTCAGGTAACCCCAAAGAAAATAATCATTTGTTGACATATCAGCTGATCTTGATACATTACGAATACTCTCGTGTATTGTCTTGAATAAAAACATAACCTCTCTGTGTAACATATGCCAAAATTGACAGGTTGCTTGCACCGACCGCTAATGAGTTGTTTTTTTTTTTTTTCGAATTACACATAGGAAATTCCTTGCGGGTAGATGCAGGCAACCAGTTATACATTGTCAATCATATGTGTAAAAACGAAAAAAAAAGCCCGGTATAAATCAAAGTTTAAATAACTGAAATATTAGTTTCTGAATAAACAGGTATTTTAGCTCCTAAACTTTCTGACTCAAAACTAAAAAAAATCCCTCTAGTAAATTCAATCCGAGGATATACGCTATACTAGATTATACTTATTATACCGAAATAATAAAATTATGCAGCAATAATCTGAAATATAGAGTTTGTTATACAGACTACCCGTCTTAGGTTTTTTCTCAGTAATATGACGTCTTAGAAGTTCGGGGAAAATAGCATGATATAGGCCTATCAGAAGAATTTAATGGAGACAGTTTAGATGTCCGAAAGTTACAGGAAGTTGGCGTAACTGCCCTTTACTTCAGAATTTTAAATGGAAATCTAGGTCATGTGTGGCATCCATGGTTAGATATTTTACAGAGAAACAACTTTGATTCAAAAAGTTTTTTGTAAGTGATATGCTTAATGAAATAAAAATTTAAAAAATAATGTTTGAAACAACCAGTGCTGGCGATTTTCCAGAAAGTATGACGTCATCGAAGTTCAGGAAAAAATACCATAATATAAGCCTACCTGCCTTAGGTTTTTTCTCTCAGTAATATGACGTCTTAAAAATTCGGGGAAAATAGCATGATATAGGCCTATCTGAAGAATTTAATGGAGACCGTTTAGATTTCCGAAAGTTACAGGAATTTGGCGAAACTGCACTTACCTTCAGAATTTTAAATGGAAATCTAGGTTGTGCGGCATTGTTGGATATATAGTTTAAAGAGAAACAATTTTGGTTCGAAAAGTTTTTTTCTTAAGTGATATGCTGAATAAAATAAAAAATAAAAAATTAGTGTTAACTGGTTGTTTCAAACAACCAGTGCTGGCGATTTTCTAGAAAGTATGACGTCATTGAGGTTCAGGAAAAAATAACATAATATAAGCCTACATGATCAATTTAATGGTGGGAGTTTCGATTCTCGGAAATTACCGAAAATACTCGTAACTGCACTCAGATTTTAAGTATTTTTGTAAATATTATACTTTTTCTTCGATCATTGTCAAATAGAATGAACAACAAAGTTTTGAAGGGTGCTTATTGCTTGCCTAATACACAATTGCAGTACAATACGGCGTTGCTAGGCAGTACAATTTAATTGTCACACGTTTGGAAAGATTCCTTATATTATCGCAAAATACCTTAAATTGAAAGATGAGGAGTAGTATACAGGTCACTGTTTCAAAAGACCTTCAGCAACTTTATTGGTAGATGCGAGGGCGAGTATGACAACTATTGCTGAAGGATATTTGAAAGATAGCATGGCAGTAAAAATTCGAATTTTAAACATGATTGCTGGAGTCTATCCATCCATGAGTACCTTGAATAATGTCTTTAAACTATTATCGTTTAATATGAACGATATAATGTAATGTATTATGTTAGGCAAGGCGGAAAGACCCCATGGGGTCGATAGCCTAATAAAGATTGTTTATATATATATATATATGAACGATAATGGCAAGACAGAAAACCAACATAAGTTTAGATTATTATTATTTTTATTGTTATTTGTAATACACTTGTCACTTAAATGAAATGATTAATAATAAGTAATTGTTATAGTGTCAGTATGGCAATATGTAATGCCCTAGGGTAATATTGAGACCTTAATAAAATCTTTGTTACGAATATTATGGGTTTATTATAAAGCAGCACGACATAAAAGTTATATTAGTTACTTGTTTTACGTACATAAAATACGTCCATCGAAAAATTGATAATGAGCCTCTCCGTGAACTTTGAAAAGGTTATCACTTCTGAATTTATGTAATTATATAGAAATAATCTGCCGAAATATGCTTTCGTTTCATGGCGTAAGAAACATAGCTTATAGATGTATTAACATACAATATAGCCTCCGTGGATATTTTTTATAGTCGTTGAATTGCTATAGCCTCTAATAAATTTCACATTATTATCTAAATATTGAACTAGTGTAAGAAATGTCGTTTTGAAAACGTACAAACTATGGACCATTTAAGATATTTGTTCTTTAATTTGTATGAGCTGAAAGTACACCAAACTACCCATAATATTCAAAAAAATATTAATAAATAATTTAATCTAAACATCTTATCATACCAGTTAGAATTGAAATTATTAATAGGCGCAACGCATTTTTCTGGCTATCTCGTTCTATTTATCACCCCTTTATTCTTGAGTCCTGAACCCTAGCAAGCTAGCGATACTCGCAAATATAAATGGTCACACGGAGAGTCATAAACGTAAAGGCAAAGAATCGACTTCCAGGGAAATAAGACGATTGCAACGGTTCGGGTGTCGTAATACAAAGTTATATCCACTATCCGTATCTTGTATAGTCATTACAAATACCGCAAACATTACAATAAACATTGAATATAAGAAATACAAAGTACTTATTTATGACATTAGAATAGGAACCTATCAAATTAACATACGGTATGGCAAAATTATCGAACGAGGCTAGGCCGAGTCTGATAAGCCATTGAGTATCGTAATATGGTGTTACGATACGAGTATTATACAATGTTTTATCTACTATCAGTTATTAGCTATTTTTTATGTAACAGCATATGGTGTGGTTAGTACATGAAGTGATAAATTCCCGGCCGATGCGGCAATAGATCGATTTCAGCGAGGAAGCCGAAATTATTCGTATATAACGGTATTATGGGTTATATCCATATCGGCCGTATGTTGTTTTATAGTTTTCGTGATACTAAAATAAAAAAGATTAAATTTTGCGAAATTATGTTCATATATCATAATGACATATTTCAAGTATGCTGTGATGGTTGTGTAGTAATGCTTGTGAACATCATAATAAATTAAAGTCCGCGGTTGTTAAATTTTTACGGCCGTAGCTGGTATCAGTTAAATAACAGCCATGGAGACACTACCGATAATATGTAATTACAATCAAGTAATCACGTGGTATCATGAAAAATATTTTACGTTATTAATTTTAAGATCATCCAAAAGAAGTAAAATTTATCTTATGGTCTATATAAAAACATCAACCCTTTCAGAACTAGTGGTTATACAGCGAAACTATCTACTGAAATATATTTCATACGTTCCTACTGATTTTATTCAGTTACCGCATGGCTATATGTGGTGCTTGTGGCTCCATCTTACGAAACATGTATAATATTATCTTGAAAGCTACGTACTTATCATTTTTTCAGATTTATTTTTCACGGATTCGTAAGTACCTCGCAATGCTTCGTAAGTAATGTTTTATTGTTGTATTCACCTAATATACTATAATTTGCACTGCAGTTTGCAAAATGTTAGCAAAAATTTGGTTATAAATTTTGAGGTTATGTATTGAAACCACTTGGAATCTAGCATTGTTTTATATGTTTTTACAGGTAAATAAAAATGGTCATTTGTGGATCTGAAAAATATGGATGGTGCAGATGTAAATGTATTATTGGATGATATACCCCCCGATTCTAAATCAATAATCACAGAACCAGATGATCTACCGTTTGATATCGACAATATGGAAGTCGATATTATAGATGACATTCTTGTAGGATCTATTGAAGTTCACGATGATGTACATTGGGATTCATCTCTCGGAGGTGAGAAATACCATAATGCTAACTAAATCGGTAAAGTGGCAAAAATGTAATTATCACACACTACCTCAATCATTCAAAGAAATATATGGTCCTGTTGAAATAGATGAAAGCGCACAAACTCCTACCGATGTTTTTGTTATGTTATTTACTGAAAACTTCATTGAGAATATTACCTTTCAAACGAATTTGTACGTAACGCAAAAATAACGACTAGGTAATATTGAACATACTTCTTCGAAAGAAATAAAGACTGTTTGGGGAATAAATATAATGATAGGAATCAAAAAGTTTCCGAGCTATAAAGACTATTGGTCATCTTGACTTAAAGTGCGTGATACATTTATTGCGAATAGTAGGTCGCGCGGTAGATTTCAGTGGCTTCTAAGCAACTTGCAGCCAAAAAGAGATTCACAAAATTTCGACAAATTGTACAAAGTTAGAATACTCTTATTTGACCTGTTTGAGAAATATTATCGACCCCACAAATTTCAATCTGTTGACGAATCAATTATCCGTTTCAAGGGGTGGGCGCTCATCACTAAAACAATACATGCCCGCAAAACCAATAAAACGAGGTTATGTATGCGTATGGGTTAGAGAAAACCCAGTGGTTTTGTGTCGCAATTTCAAATATACACGGGAAAGAAGTGAACAAACAATCGAAACAAATTTAGGATATTGAGATGTAAAAGAACTTACAAATTCGCTAAGAAAGAAGTCTATGCGACTTCTTTCTTAGCATTTCTTGGCATTTTATGCAAATATTTTTCTTCAACTTTTTCAAATGTACCTCTGCTTCAAGAGCTCAGATAATTTATTAGAGCTAATCCAATTTATGCATGTGGTACAATAAGAAGAGGGAGAAGGAACTTACCACAAGATCTTATAGAAGACAAAAATATGGCAAGAGGAGACTCAGACTGGCGGATGTCCAAAACTGGCCTCCTTTTGATGAAATGGAAACATAAGAAGGCAGTACATTTTATAAGTGATTTTCATTATCCTGAAGTACAAAAATTGATGGACGAAAATATATTCGTCGTCGAAAACATGTTAGAAGGGATAGAGATCAAAAAACCTATTATGGAAGGAAAAAACATAACGAAAAACTAGCACTTCCAAGGCAATGATATTCTTATAGCAGGAATTCATTTGAAATAATAAAATTAATCAAATGTGTCATCAATCAAATAAATTGCATTGTAAACACATATAATCCTTTGAAAATGGCTGAATAAGCCGAAACACGTGTCCAGAAACTGATAAAATATACATATGAAACAAAAGAAGAGTAATTATACATAATATACTGTGATGTTATTTTATAGGGTAATTAGGTATTAGTTTAGATAAGTTAATTAGGAGTTTGTTTTTGTTTTAGTTAGAGTTATTTATAGTAGATTTAAGCATATTAGGTAGGATAAATAGATATTTAGGGTTTATTAATTATTTAGAATAGGATTAATAAGATAGATTTGTAAATATAAGTAGGGCACAAATTAACATTAATAAATTATAATGAGGTATGTTACATGAATTAAGAGTGAAATCGCAGAAGCGACGCAGAAACTTGTATGACATTCCCACGGACGCGGAATGATACAATGATTCTAAAATTGCCAATGAAAGTGAAAATGGACACATAAATTCATGGGAAAATGGAAATTTGTATTTACAATTTCCAACGTTGTTATTCGTTGCCATGGAGAATGCGCGAATGCCGGGTACAGGTGACCTGGATATTCCAGTGATAAGCGACGAAAATCAAACGAGGAGCGTCGATATAAACATTTATAAACAATGAGAATAAACGATCGCCTCCGAGGTTATATAAAGCCGAGACACACATGTTTAGAGGACTTGTATTCCGATCCCGATACAACCACGTTGATTGCCACAGCGGTGGAAGAAAGTTTTGTTTTTACTCTATAATTGTTTCCGCAAATGACGCGTTTCAAGCAAATTTCATTTCGTGTAGTGAATAAACACAACCTCACAATTTTCTCACAACTACCAAGAAGGACTGCAGCAAAAGATCATCAACGGATACTAGGGATCATTAAGAGAAGCTACAAGAGGACTGCTAGCCTGCCAGCATCTGCGGAGAAGAATTCAGAAGGCATTTCCGAACTTCAAGCTGACCACAGCGAACAAGAGATTTGCAATATTTGATAAATCGTGCAGAGGACATCGATTCTCCGCCATACATCGGAATACACACTGTTGCCTGCAGTGAAACTGCCATTAAGATTTCGCAAGTACAATTATAAAATTTCTGTTACAAATACTCAGAGTCGGTTAATTTGTGCATTTAGGTTTGATTTATTGTTTATTAATTACTTGTATTATGTTATATTTATTTTGTTTACTACTGTTTTGCGTGTTTATATAAATTTATTTTCATTTTGTTTACCTGTCATATTTATTAAAAATTCGTTACAATTTTCTTATTCATTAATAAAAATCAATTGAAAGCCCAAAATACTCTATATGTAGTTACTTGATCCCATTTGAACCCTGAGAAAGAGTGAAAAAGAGTAACACACAGGTGTTAATAAAATAAACAAAATGTGATGTTAAGTTTCAAAACTTTTATAAATTTGCAATTGTGCTGGCGAACAACAACAACTACAATTCTAGTCAAATCACTAAATTAAAAGAACTAGATTTCATGTTGATTCAGTTTACCGATAAGGGTAAGTAAAAATTATAACCTAAATAAAAAGAAAAGCACATTAGGGAACGTCATAAAATGAAGCCCAACGTGTGGGGCTTTATATAAATAATTAACGTCACAAAAACCAAATATATATATAACGATCTTTATTAAGGCTATCGACCCCCGAAGGGGTCTTTCCGCCCAAAAAAAAAAACTATTATGGAAGGAAAAAAACATAATGAATAATCAAAACTCGCTGTTCCAAGGCAATGATATTCTTATAGCAGGAATTTATTTCAATTAATCAAATTAATCAAATGTGTCATCAATCTAATAAATTGCATTGCAAAGACATATAATCCTATGAAAATGGCTGAATAAGCAGAAACATGTGTCCAGAAACTGATAAAATATACATATGAAACAAAAGAAGAGTAATTATACATAATATACATTTATAATAATTATATTTATTTATATTACTAACAATACAATTAATTAATTTACATTATTAGTTTTATTTTAAAATTAGAAATTGTATCCAAATTTTTTACACTTCATGACACGCTTTATGAATACTTCAGAGACAACTCAAAACTATTCGACGGGTTCAATGTTCTTTGTGAATACTGCCAATTCTTTTCAAATAGCAAATGTATGTGTGATACGCTTTTTCGCAATGATCATGGTGAGTATCCTGCGCGCAGAGTTGAATTGATGTGAAGTTTTCAGGGGTCAGCGCCGGCTTAAGAATTATTACATTCCAATTTCCGAATTCATCCATAGATCCATACTTCTTGAAGTAACAGGCTAAAAAACATTTGACAGCTCTATGGTTCACCAAGATGAACCTCTCCAACAAATCAACCTCTCGGACGTTTGTGCCGCTCTCTATGTAACACTCGTTCGCCAAGACTCTGACTTCTGCCTTTTCCTTTTCTGATATGTTCTGTATGGTAAGAAGAGATTATGGATTTTAAAATATTGGTTGCGCATTCACTTAAATAAGATTTTTTTTTGTAAATGAGGAAAATAGTTTTTTATTTTGATTCCATAAATAATACTGATAACAAAAAAAAATCGCTTTAAAGTTCATGTAAACGTTGGTCATGAAAATATTCCTTTAGGATTTTGCTCGACATTAATAGGGGAGCTAATAATTACACGTATTTAATTTTACATGTTAAATTCCTATGTTCGCCCCCTTTCCCTGACACTCGTATAATGAATAAATGCTTTTGTTTTTTTTTTCTCGTTCATTCGAGCAGTTCGAGTATATTTTTATACAAGCTTTCTAATTTTATTTTGTATAAATAGTTATGTTAATAATCTCTAAGATAGCATTAACAATCATGGAGTTTATAGTGGAACATTTGGGGTGAAATTCCAAGAATTCTTCATGGAACTTTCTTTCAAAGCGTTTTTTTAATTTTAATTTATTGCTGCAGATATCGCTGAACCGATTTTGAAATAAAATTTTGGGTACGTAGGTTACCATAAAAGGCACTTAAACAGGTAAAAAAATATGCAACTTCAACGCAATCTAAAAATACTTTCCTAAAATACGCTCTAGGAAGCAAGTAAAATCTGCAAAATATCGATATTCTAACTTAATTAGTAACTGAGCTAGAGAAGACGGGAGGTGAAATGCAGAACCCTGTATAAGAGATATAAATATCAAAGAATCTGAAAGAATGAGATTGAGATGTCAGCCTGGATTTCGTTTGTTGGAGGAGTACAAAACTTTCTTGTTACAAAAAAAAATGTTTTGCCAATTGTCGTAACTTAGACTACAATATTAAAGTTCACTACTTTCACAGGCATTTAGACTGCTTTTGAAAAAAATCGTGGCGATGTTAAGGAGGAGAAAGGAGAACGTTTCATCAGGATTTCATAACCGAGGAAGATGGGTACCATGAATTGTGGAATACCCACATAGCAGATTACTGCTGGACACGTTGGTAAAACACCGCTCTGGAGCCTTTATTATTATGTTTAGAAAATAAAGTTTTGAACAAAAGCTTGATCGCTAATTATTTCCCACAATTTGACGGTTTCAATTTTGTTCTATGGCGCATCGCTTTTGAAAATGACGTCATCAATGGGTACTTTTTTTTAAATGGTAACCTAATTTTTTCTATTAACAAATTTTAAAGCATTTGTTGTTCTCTACACTAATATCTAAATATAGTATGAGACTGATTTTATTTTAAAAATTCCACTATTATGCTGTGCCATCAAAACCTTAGCTGATACAGCACAACTATTGTGATTATTGGAATCAGACACAAACACATAGATAGTTTAAATATCGTCGGCACCAAAATGCGTGTTCCCCAGTGTAATACATAAACATTACGTTTATTGTAATTTAAAATTTCGAATAAGTACAAAATCTTACCAATAAATCCACAATATCAGCAGCAACTAATGCCACAAACAGGAGTGCGATGAATAAAGTCATTTTCATTTTCGAATTGATTTTCGCCTTGTCTTGTATAGTTTCTATAACTAAGTGACATGGAGTTTATAAATGACTTCCTTAAGTATCTACATGCAATCTTATCGTGATTGAATATTAAAGTCATAACTATTACTTAGATATCCAAAAACGTACAATTTATTGCAAGGTCAACACCACTATACTTGTTTTTGGTATATGAAAAATATGTTAATAGGACATGATAGGCAGCCTCGCTATTATATTTGAAAACGTTATTACTTCCGAAATAATAAAACTATGCAGCAATAATCTGAAATATGGCGTTTGCTATACAGGATGTTCAGTCCACCCATTCCAGGCCTATTCACGGTATATGACGTCTAAGGTCTCGCCTTCGATACGAGCGGTGAGCGGCTGCGGCGAGCGGCAGAGCGACAACACAATCGTTTTGTTCACGATATGAATGCAGCGTGCTATGAATACTTAAGAGCGGGGTTTTGGCGCGAAAACTGGTCTCTGGTTGTTAATAAATCCGCCAGGATTGGATTTAAAAGCGCTCTGTAATATGTTTTGCACTTCTTACTAAAGAAATTTGCGTGCACATTATCAGAAAAAATAGTAAGATGTTGCCATGTGTTTAATTTGTTTTGCTTGCGGGAAATGATGTGGTTTTTTGCGGCGCCGGCGGGCGCGAGACTTTTTTTTCGATGCCTGCTAATTTAAGAGTCATCACTTTATTTCCGATACATTATATTATGTAATTGGGTTAGAATTCTCTTTCAAACAGTGACAGTAGCCAATTATGCCATAGGTGGAGGAGTAGTAGGGATTATTATTATTATTATTATTATATTATATATTTTAAGAACCCTCTTTACCCAAAGGCGGGATAGGGAATTGCAATTGTATTGCAATTACTGTTATTAATAATATGCAAAAATTCTATTTGGAAAAGTTATTTAGAACTGACAAGATTTAAAATGCGAAAAATACCACCCACGACCAAAATATTTTCTTATACTTCTTCCGGTACAGAATTGGGTTTTCGTATTTGCAAAGTCGGTTTAACCCAATAAGATCGCTAATCAAATAACTTAAATATTTTGATACTGTCGAAAATTGGCATTATCAACTATACAAATAACAGTGCAACATCATTCTAAAGAACTTTCCTAAATAACATTTTTGCATAAAATTAATAGCAGTAGTAATTACTCTCAAGTTGTTTTAATTTTTTTTAATACAAAGGGGTGAAAAAAAATTATTCTCACCTTGGCGATTGCTTTTTAGATTGAATATAATGCAGAAAATTATTGTAAGATTTTTTTTTGTGAAGTTACAAATAAAACATTTTGCATATTTGTCCAACTTTCTGCCGGAACCTGTATATCCATATTGTATAACATTCAATCAATGTCTAATTCTATTTCAACAAACTTTTTAGGTGCAAGGGGCTCTTCATATCAGTGAAAGAAAATCTGCTTATTTCATCGTTTTCACAAGAGAAAATGAGCCCCCTTTTGTGGAACATATTTCCAGAGATGATAATTTATGGCAAGATATCATGTTACATAAATTAGTGCAATTTTATACATTTTGCATTCTTCCGGAAATTGTACGAGGCCACATCAAAAAAGGATTGCGTTGTGTTGATTCGGAATACATAAAAGAACATCAAAAACTTCAAAAAATTAAACGAATATAACCCAAAAACTGAGCATTAACCCTTGGCTGCTTGTTCAATAACTAGATCCACTAAAGACTTAGTTATTAAGCTTCAGTTCTTTTTTTAACAATTAATAGTTTCTTTGAATACCAGCACGAGAACAATTTAATCCAATGAAATCAAAGATATGAGGTAACTGGAGATAAGAAAGGTGAAAAAAAAGTTATCTTACGGCTCATTATTGTTGGACAAATTCTACCCATTTTTTTTTCTTCAGTTAAATTATTTGACCAGTCGCACGCACAATATGATACATACATTGTTCCAATTCAATTTGATATTGAATAGCATTTGATAAAAAGGTTGTTTGATTTCTACCAAACAAATGTTACTTATTCTTCATGTGTTATTTCTAATATAGTCTATGTAGCACCCGATCATGTGTATATATTTTTTTTGGTACATTTGAATCTATTGCCTGCTTCAGTTGCCAAAATATATCTTCATTATTTCTCACAATTTAATTCGTGCTCACTTGTATTAAAATATCTATAAATTGATATTCAAGTGAGGTACGCTGTTTAGCCTTGCTTGATATTGTGTTTTTTTCTCAAATTATAAAGATGAGACGTAGACGCAGAAAAAAATCAGAACAGATTGTTTAGCCGAATTTACACCACTAGACTTTAGTGAACATGGATCTCAGAGTAGTCCTATTTTTTCTGTGTCAACTGTACAATATGAAACCGAAATGAAAGTATAACTATGACATTTAATGCTAACATGTTATCTTGTTTTAATGTGTTTTTTTTTCAGTCTCTTAAGTCATTTTTAGGACTGGGATGATTTCTCCAAAGTATCATCTAAGAATAACCTATTTGCTATTTGCTGTCATAATTGATTATAATTTTAGTTGAAAATATATGATGTGTTAAAAATTAAAGAAACTGTAGGTCAACTCTACCTTATTATCATAAAACGAGCATAAAGTAATGTACATATTTATTACACGTTTGTCTCATTATGCAATGATAACAGGGTCCTAAAGAGTAACAAGACTGAGGCTATACCAGACATTGATGGTATTTCTTCGAGCATTGGTATCATTACTTCTGAGGTTGTTTGACATGTTTGAAGTTGCGATATGATGTATCCTACCAGTTGTACCTAGTGATTTTTACTTACCTAGAAAATCTAGTTTTCAAAATGATGAAAAACGAAATAGTGTTAATTTTCGGAAATCACGCGAGATATTAATGAGATTCTTTTATTGCATGCTAGTTTTAGATGACTGAATATTTTGTTTTTGGGTAAATCAGTACCGCTGATACTGAAAATGATATTTTTCTTCGTATCACCTCAAGTTTTGTAGATATCTGCATTTTTGTTTTAACCCGTGGATAATGAATAAATGCTTTTTTTTTTCGTTATTTCAAGTAGTCCGTATATTTATATACGAGCTATCTAAATTTATTTTATATAAACAGTTATGTTAAAAAGCTTCGAAAAAGAAATAACCTCCATGGGGTTTATCGTGGAACATTTGAGGCGAAGGTGCAAACGCGAAATTCGACATCATCTCCGTTCATAACCATCGACCTTGAATTGGACGTCGCACATTCTAAAGTTTTGTTGACAAAAGTATTTGGCAACACGGCATCAATGTCCTTTCATTGCACCCTCTCGTAGCAAACACACGAACTGCTAAGAACCAATTTTGTGCATTTTTATGGCGGGGAATTCAGTTTAGGTACATTTTAAATAATTAATAAAACCATAAAAACATCTGTTAATTAATAAGTACTATATCTTATTCGATACAGTATTTTATAAGGTTTCAGGATATATTTTTGGAATGGATAAATATAATTTCTCTGAATCAAATTATTTAAATAATATGGTAAACAATTGAAAATTTTAATTATAAACTATATAGTCTCACGTAGAATAAGGTCTATATTCATGTAAAGCTTTAAAATTGTGCAAATATTTGCAAATACAATCCATGAAGATGAAAAATGGCAAAAATCGAAGATTTAATGAAATTTCATAGAAAAACGTAAATAATCGAAAAACTTACAAAATAGCGACACGTAGTATTTATTTTGATAATTTATGGTACAGAAAATATATAATGTGAAAGTGATTATTAACAGCGTTTAAGTTGAAAAACACTTTTACGCCCGAAAAACCGCTCTCTTAATGTATTTTGCTTTGCACTTCCCGCTTACTGCTGCTCCTAGACATTAATACTCGCCGCTCACCCCACACTGCTCACCGCTCATATCGCGCCCGAAGCCTTAGAGGTTGGGGAACAAAATTGCATGACATACCCTGCTTGAGGAGTGATATTAACTTGGTAGCTGAGTTGACCTGAAAGTTGAACTTGATTTCCGGTAATTTCTAAGAATCGAAACTACTTCCATTAAATTCTTGAGAACCTGAAGAATTTAATTGAGGTAGTTTATATTTTTGGAAGTTATTGGCAGCTGCCGTAACTAGACTCCGATAACTTTTGGAAATCGAAACTACCTCTATTGTATTCTTCACTTGTATTCTTGTGTACGCACTTTCAATATAATTAGTGTTGGGGGAAACTGGTAGACTGTACATCTTTGGAATATCGAATTATTGTTTAAATTATTGTAATGTTATAAACAAAATACATCTTTGTTAAGGATTTTTACAGATTATAAATTGTTATAAGGCACCTGGCTTAAGTCGCCATGATGTGACAACAGTGCCATCTGGCTGCGTGGATTTTAATTGCTATTCCTCTTCCCTAGTGCGCTTATGTTGGTATGTCCTGTAAAGTTGGTATGACATTTTAATATGTCAAGAACTTCATGTTGTTTATATGTTTTTATTATTTTACTTATTTTATACTATTGTTTTGCCTGAACCTCTGAGATGTTAAATTACCGAGCAAAAGGCCTAAGACGGGTCGTTAGACCATTGACCTAAAGCTAAACGGTCTATCGGCTATTTTATACAATTTTATACAATTTCAAGAACATTTGTGAAGTTCTACATTTCACAAAATGTTGTTGAAGTTGTATAAAATTGTACTAAACGGCGGATTCTAAAATAATTCTGTTATTTTATTTGTTACTTTGTTATATTTCACCAAACTTCTGGAACTCTTATTGAATTTTATATAACCCCGAAATATTTAGAGGATATTTAAAACTCTTTGAAGTAGTGAATATTTTACTAAATTTAATAAATTTTGCAATAATTTTATTCAATTTCGTTATATTTCATTAAAATCCCTGAATTGTTAGGAAATATTGTAGTCTCATACAATTTTGAATTAAAAAAAATTAAGATGAAATACATATTTTCTCATCAAATATTTCACCAAAATTCCAGAATTGTTCGAGCTGTAATATTTCTTGAACATTTCTTAACTATTAACGAAACGTAAAATATATATTATGCCTACTTATTTTCTTATGATTTCAAGAACATTTTACGATTAGAAGAATATTATTCTAAACATCCATAAATTTGGGTTTGGCTTTTAAGAACTTTGTCGTATCATCTAGTATTATGATCTCTTTATGCTAAACATGTATTGCTTTATTGATAATTACGAAGAACATTATATTACAATAACTCAATTATTCAAAATACATTAGTTACAAACTCATAATATGTTAGATACAAAATAATACGCAGTACACAGAATTATAAATAATAAAGGTCATTTTATGTAAAGTGATATAAATGTAACTATATCAACGTAGTTGACGAGCTTTGTGATGGACTTCTCAAATATCTCAAATATATATATACAGGGTTATTCACACTATACGGCACGGAATATTGTGACCAAAATACGTGACTTTCACGTATTTAATAATTATGGTTATTTAAAAAAAAAATTCATATTATACAGGATTTTACAAAACACCCTGTTTGAAAAATAATTATTTATTACGTTAGAAACACATCTGACATCAATACAATTACAATGTTTGTGTACCCACTTACAATATAAGTGAATTGTTTATTTCATAAATCCGTCAACAGACATTTTTATGGATTTTGATTTTTTTATGGAATCATACTCTCATACTGTGAACACATATTTTTCTGCATTATCCCGTCAACTGCCATTCCATTTTATGGGATATTATTTACAGTGAGGTAAATTGTTTGGTGCAAAAATCCATCAAGCAACATCAAATAGCGTGTCTCTATAGTACCTAAATCTAATTTCTTAATATTCTTCCTGTGGCACCACCTGTTTTCTCAGACTAAACATCTGGAAGGGGTGTTTCTAATAACCAAAGAATCCAATTCAAATTCTCAGCCTATAAAACAATTTGAATTAAAAAAGCTAGTCAAAGTTGTTAGGCACTTTAGTGACGGTTTTGGGACGTCAATCCTCACTGTTTATCTTAAAAACGTACAAGCACGTTCCTGAACTCCTAACAGTTCCCCAACGCTCCCAAGAGCGGACCCTTCTGGAAAATTACCATTCAATAACCAAAAAAATGATGACCGAATGTTGATTTAATTCAATGATTTATTTCAAAAAATCATTTGATTTAAATCACACCAACGCTGCTTAGATCTAATGATTTTTTTTAAATTAATGTCAGCTTAAATAATTTATACATGATGGCAAGTAAATATAATAAATCTTTAAAAATTGCACAACAGAGGTGTAATCTATTCATGTTTATATTTGTTTATGTATGTAATATTTACTTAATGATAATCGTATGTTTTTTTCCAGTTAGTTTGTATCGTTAGTTCACATAATTGAATCAACGTTTATTAATTGCTGAATCGCTGTTTAAAAGCAATGTGATGTTGCAACAGAGTCTACATATTTGAATATGGTATCGAATTGACCTCATCTTGGATAATTGTTGTTATTTTGATTAGAATATTAAATGAAATACTTTATTCAATACCAGTACAAAGTTCAAAATTGCAATGTATGTACAGTTGGGAAAATGCAATCATATTACACATACAAAGACACAATTAAAATGTAAAATACAAAGTAATAAATCACTAATGTGCACCAAATATATATATATATATATATACAGGGTGTCTACGCTAAACCGTTCGTTAAAAGTTTACGGGGTTGCCGTTGTACTAAAAATTTCAAAAAAATCCTCGTTACACGGTTGAATCAGTTGTTCTCATGTGAAATATTTTCAAGTTTCTATCACTTCCGGTTCCACCGGAAGTAGCACCAACTTTCTTATTTTAAATGGAACACCCCATATATTATTATATTTTTGAATTCCTCGCTTACATTGGAACATATTTTGTAAGAACGTATGTACACTTATCTCTTCTAGTTTTCAAGAAAAAAAATGTTTTCTAAGAATCTGACCTCTAAAAGGTAGCCTGAAATCTGTCTATAACTTCTCTTAGGAATAAGATAAAATTATGAATTAAATTTCTAATTATAGATAGAGGATGCCTCTATGAGTGACATAATTGGAAACTGTCAATTTTGATAATAAGTGTTCATAAAATGTCAATATCTAAGTGCCCTCTTAAATATCCTGTAATTCATTTTTTTTAAATGGAATAACCCATTTTTTATTGCATAGCACGATAGGGAGAAAAATTTACTACAAAAAAGTATAATACAACCATACTCCTAAAGCAAGTATTTTTTGAAATATTTCGAGGATTACTTTTTCGTCGCATTTCTGCAGGGTATAATTGTGCATGTCACAAGTGCACTTTAGTAGGCATGTGATATGCTTTTGTTTTATCGCCATTGTAATGCAACTGTCAAATAATTAAACTATTTAGAATAAAGTATTACAGAAATCAAAATCAACAAAATGAATCATTACACAAATCAACAAATTATCAATTTATTATTTTTACATGGCAACTGTGATAGAATTGTTGTTCTGACATGTAGAGTATTCAATAAAACTTATCCACATTTGCCGCCGATGAATAAATCAATTCCCTGCTTAAATTGGAACATATTTTGTAAGAACGTATGTTAAGTGTACATACGTTACCAAGAAAAAAAAATTTGTTCTAAAAGTTTGACCTCTAAAAGGTAGCCTGAAATATGTCTACAACTTCTCTTAGGAATAAGATAAAATTATGAGTTATATTTCTAATTGTACCTAGAGGATACCTCTATGAGTAAAATAATTGGAAACTGTCAATTTTGATAATAAGTGATAATTGTGCATGCCATGTTTTTTCAAAATTGTCTGTACTGAAGATTTATCAACGCCTAAATCCTCTTGAGCACAGCGGATAGATGCTTGTGGATTAACTTGAAAATAGGCCGGCCGACACTATTTCTTGCACTTCCTCATTTTCCGTAACTGACTCTTGTCGATGTCTTATTGCATTCACTTGTCCAAATTAAACAACATTTGATTCCAATCTTCTAAATCTTGTTTTATTCATCGGCGGCAAATGTTGATTTGTGTAATGATTCATCTTGTTCATTTTGATTTCTGTAATACTTTATTCTAAATGTTTTTATTATTTGACAGTTTGCACTACAATGGCGACAAAACAAAAACATATCACAAGCCTACTAAAGTGCACTTGTGACTTGCAAAATTATACCCTGCAGAAATGCGACGAAAAAGTAATCCTCGAAATATTTCAAAAAATACTTGCTTTAGGAGTATGGTTGTATTATACTTTTTTGTAGTAAATTTTTCTCCCTATCGTGCTATGCAATAAAAAATGGGTCATTCCATTTAAAAAAAATGAATTACAGGATATTTAAGAGGGCACTTAGAAATTGACATTTTATGAATACTTATTATCAAAATTGACGGTTTCCAATTATGTCACTCATAGAGGCATCCTCTATCCATAATTAGAAATTTAATTCATAATTTTATCTTATTCCTAAGAGAAGTTATAGACAGTTTTCAGGCTACCTTTTAGAGGTCAAAATTTTAGAAAACATATTTTTTCTTGAAAACTAGAAGAGATAAGTGTACATACGTTCTTACAAAATATGTTCCAATTTAAGCGAGGAATTCAAAAATATAATAATATACGGGGTGTTCCATTTAAAATAAGAAAGTTGGTGCTACTTCCGGTGGAACCGGAAGTGATAGAAACTTGAAAATATTTCACATGAGGATAACTGATTCAACCGCGCGACGATGATTTTTTTGAAATTTTTAGGACAACGGCAACCCCGTAAACTTTTAACGAACGGTTTAGCGTAGACACCCTGTATATATATATATATATATATATATATATATATATATATATATATATATATATACGAGGGCGGTTTGACGGAAGAGTGACTTTTCAAAGGTTGGTAACACTTTCGCTATAGTGATTATGTAGTTAGCTCCTGAGGTCTTTCGGAGGTCTACTGTCAAAATTTGGCACCAATCTGATGGATAGATTATGTTTTATACTTATTTGAAGAAAACTGTTTTCGTTGTTGTGTAAATATGGAGAAAAAATAATTTCGAGTGTTGATTAAACATTATTTTCTGCGTGAAAAAATAATTAAAGAAACCGAGGAAAAGTTACGTAAATATTATCCAGAATCTGCTCCGTCCCATGGAATGATTTGTAAATGGTTTCTGCTTTTAAAAGTGGCCATATGAGCATGGTTGGTGCAGATCGTCTAAAACCATCATTTACTGAACCTACTCCAGAAATGGTTAGTAAACTCCATGGCCTTGAAATTGACGATCGTCGAATAAAAGTTCATGAGATAGCTAATGAAGTAAACATCTCAACCGAACTGGTATACAATGTTTTGCACGAACATTTCAATATGAAAAAGCTATCCGCTAGATGGTTGCCGCGTTTGCTTAATGGTGATCAAATGCGCGCGCGCATTAAGAATTCAGAAGAATGTTTGGCCGTCTTCAACGTAATTCAAAGGAATTTTTTCGTCGATATGTCACAGTAGATGAAACTTGGATACATCATTATACTCCAGAAACAAAAATACAGTCTAAATAATGTATTTCTCCATGCGAACATGTTCCCAAGAAGGCAAAAACACTTTTTTCAGCCAATAAGGTCATGGCCACAGTTTTTTGGGATTCAAAAGGTGCAATCTTTATTAATTGTTTACAAAAAGGAAAAACGATAACTGGTCAGTATTATGCTGACACGTTTTGATGCCGAACTTGAAAAACAGCGACCTCATTTGATGAAGAAAAAGTGTTGTTCCATCACGATAATGCGCCCTCTCATTCGTCTGCAATTGCTACCACTAAATTGGCTGAATTGCTCTGCAAATTACTGCCTTATCCGCCATATTCGCCAGATCTGGCTCTCTGTGATTTCTTCTTATTTCCAAATTTTAAAAAATGGCTGGTGGAAAAAGATTTCATACAAATGAAGAGGTAATAATCGAGAAAAATCCATATTTTGAAGACTTTCCGAAATATTACTTTTTGGAAGGTTTAAATAAACTGTAAACTTGCTGGGCTAAGTGTGTACAGTTGAAAGGGTGTTATGTTGAAAAATAAAATATATTTTTAACAGAAAAATAACGTTTTCATTAAAAAGTCACTCTTCCGTCAAACCGCCCTCGTATATATATATATATATATATATATATACCGCGCGTTTTTTTAATCTTTGAACATAGGGTATGTAAATGCCGAATGTTCAGTTTTAAAACGACGGAATCAATTCAATTTATATGCAACCAAATTTACTAGCGTGCGTAACTCAATTATTTAAAAATAATGACAAATTCATAACGTATTTAATAAAACGTCAAAACTGTTGACAGAAAATATTTTCAACGCAAGAAAGTATTTAAATATGGCAATAGTGAGTAAAGGTTTATTTTAATTGACAATGGAAAAAAATCTTGTTAATACATGTTGAACAATTAACAAAACCATAAACACAATAAAAAAAAATATAAAGCAATAACACAATTATAGCAAATATTCGAAATGGCCGCCACCCTGTTCCAAGCAATAAGCACGTCTATGATGAAATTCTTGCACTGCATTTCACATAAAGTTTTCATTCAACTCTTGGCAAGCTCTAATTATTCGTTCTCCTAATTCCTCACTTGATTGAATTTGTACATGATTATAAATTACATTATGTAGATGTCCCCAAAGAAAGAAATCACGGTCAGGTCTGGTGACCGCGCGGGCCAAATCTCCCGATCCTATAGGACAAAATCTCCCGATCCAACGTTCACCAAACACATTATTTAAATAATTTGTAACAATTCTAGCTGAATGAGCTGGGGCACTATCCATCTGTAACCAAATATTATCAATATTTAGTGGTTCGATTTCAGGAATGACTTGGTTTCTTAAAAGTCTAAGAAATTTATTGGTATCTAAATTGCCATCAATAAAAAATGGTCCAATGAGCCTATTATTTATTATGCCTGCCCACACATTAACTCTTTCTTGTACTTGATGACGAATTAAATTTTGAATATGTAGATTCGAGCGGGTCCAATATCTGTAAAGAATATTATGGAGTAAATCAAAGGAATAATAAAAATTTTAAAAATACTGACCGATAATTTTGTGAATTAACTTCTCCTCGTATACTAAAAGATGCTTCGTCCGTAAACATAATATTTTCTAAAAACTGTTCATTGGTGTTTAGTGTGTTAAACATTTCTGCACAAAAATCGGTTCTCCTAATTGTATCCTCTTCGCTCAGGTATTGATGGTTTCGAAACTTGTATGACTTATACTTAAACTCCTTTAAAACTTTTCGGATTGAAAATCGGGAAATTCCGAAGTAGTAGCTCATTTGTGTAATGGAAGATATTGGTTCTTCTTCAGCATAACATAACACGTTTAATTTCATTTCTTCCGTCAATACGTGGCATCTCCTAGTTATGTTATGATGACTACCGGAGATGCACCCTGTACTATTAAATTTGGCGATTATATTAGAAATTGTTCCGATTGATGGTATTGGTCTCTCAGGATAATGCACAGAAAATAAATCACGCACAGTCCGTATACTACTGCCACATTGGTACCAGTGCACTAATTGTATCTTTTCTTGCGTTGAATACATTTTCTGTCTACAGTTTTGACGTTTTATTAAATACGTTATGAATTTGTCATTATTTTCAAATAGTTGAGTTACGCACGCTAGTAAATTTGGTTGCCTATATATTGAATTGATTCCGTAGTTTTAAAACTGAACATACGGCATTTACATACCCTATGTTCAGTGATAAAAAAAACGCGCGGTATATATATATATATATATATACAGGGTGAGTCAATAGCATGGGCAGGCTCGATTACACCTACACCGTTAATGATATCGACATGAACCAAACGGCACTGCAAACTAGAGGCCAAAGTTCAGTTTGTAAAATTATTTTGCCATATACAGGGTGTTCCATTTTCAGGACAGCCTTGGACCTAGTTTTTTTTAAATAGTACCCCCTGTATAAATTTACATATTTGAATTTGCCCTCTTTTGGGCTTCATAAATCCGATTAGTATTTGGAATTCGCTTTAAGCGTTCAGAAGTTGTTTAAGTTATATACATACAGGGTGGTCACTTTTACGACGCCCACAATTAGCATCAATTAAACGGAAATATATACAGTGTTGCTTAAATGGGATAAAAGTTTCTCATTTTTGTGCCTTTCAATATACTGAAACAAAATTCGGGATATCTTTCACAGTTCCTGACATATCGCTGAAAAACTGAAAAAGTGCACTTTCCTTTTCTTTTTATAACTTTTTTACTTTTGAAGGAAATTTTACGAAATGTGGCACACTTTGTTACATATTTCCATGTGAGCTTTCCAATGACAGTGCCAAAAATTGTCTGCGCCAACTGCATGCCCAAATTTTCATAGTCAACTTTTCTTTTTCTTATGGCCGCAATATTGGATTTTAATGGCATTCAAAAGAGCGAAAAGATCCGATTTCAACTATGCATAACACATGCGAAATCTGACAGTGTTTCTGACCGCTCTTTTGAATGCTATGAACTTTCTCCAACATCCTCTTGATTATTGTATCGTAGAAAACGTATTATTGCAGCTATGGGTATACGACTCTCGGTATTTCCTATTACAAACGACGTATCACCGGGCAGAGTTATGCATTGAAAAAACGTTACCTTCTTAGAGGTTTTTCAAATTTGGCTGATTAAATGTACAGTCGTGATCGCAGAAAACGACAACACTAAAAATTTCACTTGATTGAAACGTGCTTCAAAATGAACTCTCATTTTTACATTAATGTCATTTTGACTGAATCAAATAAAAATGCCACAATTACATGCAAATCAAAAGGCAATAATTCAAACGCGATTGCAATATGGAATCACCATTGGAGCAATTGCGACTGAAATATGTCTTAATAGTACCAGTACCGTTTTACGAGTTAAGTGACACAACTATTTCTTTTAGCACTATAACAATATCTTAATACACTTCGCTGTAGTCGTTTTCTACGATCACGGTGGTACAATCATGCTCATATAGATCTAGTATAAGAAATTTGGTTGCAATAGCAATTTTATATAGCGGTGTCAATTTATTTGTACTAGATTTATGTCAGCATGACTGTATCATCAGTGGTAGTCAATTTTTTCTTCTATATTTTATTTATATTTATTTCTACTAGTTTTTAAGTTACGGCCCTTTTTACAAAGTGAAACTACAATTTCCTGTATTAAGAGTAATAGTTACTCTTAGAGTTCAGAGACTAAATAGAGTTAAGAGTAATAATAATTGAAACTTTTTTTGGTAAATGTTTCAAAAACGGTAAAACGATTAAAAAATGATTAGTTTCGGATGTTGACATCCGCAACGCGACGTCAACGTCTCGTTATATATCACAGTATGATTTTTCATGTTTTTATTCAGAAGAAAAAGCTTGTTCATACATTTCGAACATTTTGGTGTTAGAAAAATCCCCATGCTGTTGATCCTTATCTTGGACACCTTGTATTTGACTTCATTATAACTACACCTACATTAGAGTAGAAATTTAAAAAAATTATAAGTATCACGTACTACTATAGTCAAAAAAATTAAGGAATGAAAACGCCGGTTTGATTTTGCTGTTTGCAAATGCATCGGTTTTAGCAATACTTAATGGAGATGTATCCATGGAGCAAGTTTTTTTAGCAGATCAGCGATGATTCCGAAATATTACCATAGGTACATTGAAATTGAATTAAAATTGGATAATAGCGGAATTGATATTTCGGTCACCCTGAAAGAATCCTTATCGTTATATTGTCTGATCAAAAGTCAACTATTCGAAAATTGGCTTATAGACGAATACTTAAAATTAGATCTTCAATGAAGACAGACTCACAAACAGTTAGAAAAATTACCTTTCCTGATTTTTATTGTAAGGCACCTAATTGGATGTTTTCTTGTTAATTTTGTTTGTATCAGACTCTTTTTTCGCGCTGTTTAGCATGAATATACCAAAGTTCTTATACAAAATGGTGAAAATGGTTTATTTTTTACAAGCAATTAATCAAATAACCATATTAACTAAAAATAAACTGTATGTGAGAATACATGCAATGTTCCGACAATAAATTATAATAATACTATAACAGTATAGCTTCATTGTTTACATTTTTATTTATATTGTAGCTAGCGTGGTGTTAATATAATTACAGAATTGTGCAGTAAAACCACTGGCTATATTTATATTAGTGATGATTGTCATATCCTTGGATACTCCTTAAATAGCAAATATATACCCTATAAGCTGTTTCGCAATTATTTGAACCAGTTTCCCGTGTGCATATTTGAGCTGCTTTGAAGTTTTTTGGAGTCAAGACCGGTGGCCTAAGAAGAGTCAGATCGAACTTTCCGTTTGCATTCATTGTACCTAACTTCTGGTAGTAACAACTCAAAAAGCATTTCACTCCCTTGCAGTTTGGCAATTCAAATTTATCCAATAGATTCACCTCTTGTTCATTTGTGCCGTGTTGTTTATAACATTCGTTGACAAGGACTCTAATCCGTGCCTTTTCCTTATTTGATACGTTCTATAATGGAAGAAAAAAATGATAAACATTAGAATAAACGTAATCCATTTTTGCATATAAATCCATGGGGGTTGGGAAAATTGACATAAGCATTTCATTGAATTTACAACGCACTTTTGATACGTTCTGAAATTAGTGAAAAGATTATGAATGTAAGAATAATGGCAAATTGACTTAAACATTACATTGAGTAATTACATATTACTTAGTACAGCGTATTACATTAAGTTAAAACGATTAAGGTTTTAGTGCTGAAAGTTATAAAGCCAATATCATTCTCAATGAGGACAAGAATGGTTTCAAATCAACGTTACTATTTAATAACGAATATGTTTCTTTGACTGAACAATTAATAGGTAAACATTAAGTTAATTGTGGTGTTATTTAACAATTTGGTATAATAAAACAAAATATCTTAATCTTACCAATAAATCCACAATGTCAGCCGCAGCTAATCCCAATACCATGAGAAAGACGAATAAGTTAAACTTCATTTTCGGATATTCGTGCGGTATTTTGTAGCTTTGTGAGTGGATATGTAGCTTATAAAGGAATGCCTGAAATATGATCTTGCAATGTTATGATTATTACTCATTGAATATTTATATATTCCATTTTAACACAATTATAAATTCCAGGATAGCAATTTCTTGCAATCAATTTACAACAGGTCAACAATATTATACGGTTATATGCAAAAAAATGATAATGGAAAAGATTGCATGTGACATAATTAATAAAGCATTATCACATCACATATGATAACATTATATGTTATAATTTGTAACGTGTAAAAGGAGTGTTTTGTTTTACAAAAGTATACATCAGTTATGTACACTTTTATATAAATGAAAACAGGCCACCACGTTCATTGCGTCGACTCTTGTAATCGTAAAAAAAAAAAATTACACACTTCGCCACCATTGTTGGACCACCATAGGTACTTTAAGAGAAAAATCAGAAAGAATTACCTTTTTCTATAACTTATCTTTTATTTTGTTCTTGTTTGTTATTCGTCAACAAAGTACAAAAAAAGGCTACCACTCTCCTTTATCAAATCACTTTTGAAAACGATCTGTATTCATCACAAACTTTTAAACTGAATTTCACTATTGGCTCGTTAAAAAAGACGGGAAATGTAATTTTTGTATTTAATATTAGCAAACATAATTGCATTACACGATGAGGGTGTTTCGAATCATGAAATTTCGAGTAGACTTGAGATTCCTCGCAGCTCTGTAATTCGAATTGTGTATTTGTATCAATAACCTGGCAGTGTTGATTACCAGAGAGTATCCGGACTATCTGTAGAGCGGCTCTGGTCATCCTAGACCTAGAGGGACCACAGGAATGAAAAACACTATAAAGTGGGTTTTGTACGTCGGACCATCCGAAGTCATCTTTAAAGAACTTATCTTAAAACAGTTTCTGCAACCACTATACGAAGGAAACTTAGTAAGAAGTTTAGAAGGAAGCTACTCCTGGATACATAACTACGACGATTGGTTTTGTAAGTGATAGCCAACATCAAAGGGTTTGGGGAGGACCTGGACGATACGAAGAACTAGCATTTGCAGGAGAAGTTGTTCCTTCTAGGGAGGAACCGTAATGTTTTAAGAAGGTGCAATGTATGGTCTATGAACTACACTTATTCCCATACAACAAACTGTAACAGGCAACACATATGTTGAAAACATTATACAACCAATTCTTCTTCCATTGCCCAATGGATGATAATGCCAGGCGTCATCGCCCTAGAAGGATCCAAGACGTAGAAGTAGGAATATTTGGAAAATTAACTGGCCAATACATTCAACCGATATGAATCCGATTGAGAATTTGTGAAACAATATGAAACGAGATATTTTCAATAGAAATGACGGTTGTGCCACTATCCGGGAGCTGATTTTGGCTGCACAAGAAGAATTGAATAGCATTCTACAAGAAACCATTAATAGTATAATCGTTTCAATATACAGGCGGGTCCATGTATTGCTGGATAATAGAGCACATACTGAACATAAAAGCATTTTTGCTTTCGTGTGGATTGTTATTATTCACATTTAACGTTTTCCAAGAAAATTTTGTTTGCGCAATGTTTTAAAGTTAATTTTTTTCTCACTTATAATAATCAAATTAGGTTTATCTAAATGCGTTAAATTTAAATATAATATATTACTTATCTTATCAAAATATTTACTTGCGGTAAATTTGCAACTATATTTTCGAAAAGTAAAGGGGACTCAACAATTTTGGCGATGTTTGTATTTGTATATATATTTTCATTCTCCTTCAATTACTTCAGCACAGTTTTTTAATCCAGAATTTATTTTATTCCAACTTTGTAATGGAGACTAATTTTGGAGATACTGGCCGCAACTTTGAATTTTTAAAAATTAATCGATAGCTATGATCCTATTTACAAGACTATTGGTTTCTGATTTATTTAATAAGATGTTTAATCAGTCTTAAATAAAAAAGCTTAGATATCTTTTTTTGTGAGAATCGTTACCACTGAGTATACTCAAAAAATTGCTGGTATCTTTTCAACAGCATAATTATAAAGAATCATGGATATTATAAAGCAAACAGTACTAATTTTTCAGTGGACTATGAATCGTCAACTATTTTAACTCATTTACTTAGTTTGACTTTAGATATAGACACTTCTCGACATGGTGTATATACATACAGTATATAATTGTATTTTGTAGACTCTTACCGTCAACTGTTTTAACTCATTTACTTAATTTGACTTTAGATATAGACACTTCTCGACAAGGTGTATATACATACAGTATATAACTGTATTTTGTAGACTCTTACCGTTTGTAAAATCTTCTTATTACACTTTTTTCAAGTTTTGTGAATAATGAACAAAAAACATATGAATGGCATAGGGGAAAAACCTCTCATGGTTTTACAATTTTGGTCGAAATTGAGATTTAGTACCATATGATGGCCGATTTGTTAAACTAACAATCTAAAATAACCTCAATCGGTAGAATCAAGTTATTTTACTGAAAAAAAACAAGTTATTTAATTGGTAGCCATGAGTCGCCAGAAATTTCAAACTTGAATTTTAATTTCTCTCAAAAACAGATAAACTGAATCGTCGTCGTTTTTCCCCTATACCCTTCATATCCATACATCAGTGTGTTAGTATTTATTATTCAAAATCCATAAACATGTGTACTGTCATAATCAGTAGTTACATAATGCCACATAACTTAGTTTTATCAGTAAGTTTTGTATTTATAACTTATGAATAACTTTGGAAAAAATACTAATTAGGCGAATGGTTCGTTACGTAACACATATATGTAACATACGCCCTGTCGCAAATATTATGCTCTACGTTTTTTGTGCAAAATTGTATAACTTTGTAATTGACTTCTGATAGAAATTCTTCCAACAGCTCAACATGGTAATCTCCATTTGAATCCATTGTTTTAACTGCCTGGAAGTAACATGATAGGAAACATTTTACGTTGGGATCGTCGTAATATCCAAATTGTTGTACAAAATCTACTGACTCTTGAGTAGTATTTGTTTGCTGGTAACACTCAATTGCTGCATCTTTGAATTTTTTTATGTTTTCTTCTGAACCTTCCTAAAATTTGTAAGTATATCAATTAGGAATGAGGGAATAAATACACACTTGTATGTAGGGTTCACAATTCAAAAATCATAAGGATAAATTAAGGATAAATCCATATATAGTTGATTCAGATTTTCTCAAAGAAAATACTTTCAGCATTCTATAACATACTATCTACCGAATGTAGACATTTACAATTTTTTTATTGAAACTTAATATAAATTTCGTGCAAAAAGTCTGGAGTACATTCATTATTTCGGAAATTAAAAATATTTTTGAAAAATCCTTGGGCACGTCGATTTTAGTTAATAATCTTTTACATATAAGAATATTTTATATTAATGACGATTGCACTATAAAACAAGGAATATTCTGATCTCTTCAATTACTTAGTTCTACATAGTTTTTCTTTTTTATTATATGCGGATTCTCGTAAAAACAAGCACGAAAATCTTAATTTTTGCATTATGAATAATTTTTACATACCAAGAAATCCACAATATCAGCAACTGTTACAGACGTAATAGTAAGTACTACCAATAGATTTAACACCAACTTCATATTGATGGTATTTTCACTGGTACCCTTGACAACAACCTTGCAATGAGCTTGAAAAGTGAGCAATCTCATACATATATATACGGCAAATTATGACCTTACATTTCACTTCTTGTAAAACTGTACGGTTTTTGATAAGAGATAATGTCACCTTTGCATCTGAACACAAAATTCGGTTAACGAAATAGATTACATATGTAATGAGATATTCTAGACCCTATCGTTTGTTTCCACGTATACACATACTTATTTGATATTTGATTAATTGCAATAATTAAAGGGAATTATTAAGGGACTAATACTATCACTATAATAATAAGTAATTAGTTACTAAGAATGATTAAGGACATTTAATAATTGTAATTAATTATAGGTAGTGCATTATACCATTTTTGGAAATTCATTAGTGCTTGGATTTTTTATAGTCAATTAGTAAATTGTTGTCGAAACTGCTGTACCATATTTGGACAACAAAAAATAAAGTACAAATAATGGTGCTTTATAGCATATAATTATTACTGTCTATTCTGATACAAATAATTATATATTTATACATTTTAACATAATATAATTACATATTACCAGTACATTATTACAAGTGTGTTACTTTCATATAATATTCAGACATTTTTTACCTAACACATTTATTGATCCCCTTCTGAACACAGTTTTGTTGTCGAAACTGCTGTAACATATTTGGGAAACAAAAAATAAAGTACAGTTAAAGGTGGGTTATAGCATATAATTATTACTGTCTGTTCTGATACTAATAATTATATATTTATACATTTTAACATAATATAATTACATATTAACATTACTTAATTACGAGTGTGTTACTTTCATATAATTTTCAGACATTTTTCAGCTAACACATTTATTGATTCCCTTCTGTACATATTTTATCAGCGATATTTGGGCTGCAACAATCACTATTTAACCACTCACCCTGAGAAGTTTAAAAAAGTGATTAGCTCAAAAGTGGTTTTAAAACAATTGTTAGCTCGATGGCTGCTATAATAAATACAGATTCGAGTCTTAAAACTACTTTTATATTAGTGATGTTTATGATGTTTTTGGGTATTTCTTAAATAGCAAATATATGCTCTATATGCTGTTTCGCAATTATTTGAAAAAGGAGGCTTAGTATTACATTTTTGAACTACTTTGTATTGTTCAGGAGTAAGGACTGGTGGTCTGAGAAGAGTCAGATTCATGGTTCCGTTTGCGTTCATTAAACCAAATTTCTGGAAAGAGCAATCCAAAAAGCATTTCACTCCTTTACAGTTTACCAGTACAAATTTATCCAATAAATTCAGCTCTTGCTCATTTGTGCCGTGCTGCTTATAACATTCATTGACAAAGACTCTAATCCGTGCCTTTTCCTCATCTGATACGTTCTATAATGGACGAAAAAATGATAAACATTAGAATAAAGCTAATCCATTTTTGCACATAAATGCATTATGGGTTGAGAGAATTGACATAAGCATTATATTGAGTTTAAAGTGCTTAAATTTGATTGCCAAAAGTGCCAACATAAATATTAAACCCTTCTCTCCAAATCTAATAATTTAATAATATATCTTTTCAGGTGTAATTAAAAAAATATATATAAAACCAAGTATCATACCAACTGATCCACAATATCGGCAGCAACTAATCCCATTATAATGAATGTAATGATCAAGTTCAACTTCATTTTCCGATTTTCGTGTTCTCTTTTGTAACGTTGTAAGTTCAGATACATGAAACTTGTAAAATAATTCCTCAAGTATGCACGTGTTTTTATACACATTTATCGCCAGTAGGTACTCATTGAATATTTATATAGTTCATTTTAATCAAATTTTAAATTCAAGGCATGATTTATTGAAATTAATTAACGCGTTAACAAGACTTTATACGTTCAGGTATATACAAAAAAGAAAAAAAAAGTATGCTATAAGGCTACCCATTTGATTAAAACAGTGTTATCACTTCATAAAAAATAACATTATTTATTTATGTATGGCATACTTTTTATGTATTTAACAGATGGAAATACTGTCGTTCATAAACATGCAAGTACACATGCATGTTTACATGCACGTTTTCAGGTAGACATATATTAAATAACTGTACCTAAGTAAACACTATGCAAAACACTGAGTAATAATTGCCATTTTGCATTATATTTGCTGTTTTGCTGTGCACTTATTTAATTTTAACATTGTGTTTGATTTGGCGGCTAACTGAAAATTTTAAAATGCAGTTATTGTAATACACAGATAAATATAGATAAATATTGTTCCATGTATAACACTACAATCACAACACACATGCACATACAATAAATAAAGTAATGCATGGTTTACGTTGAAATTAATATTATTTCTTACCGGTATATTATTAGATAATAATTACCCTCGTTAAAGTTATCTGACATACAAAATAACTACCCTAGGGCTATTATTTATTTATAAGAACCCTAGGGTCATTATGACAAAATAAACACTATTTCTTTTCATCGATACAACTTTTATTTCAATAACCATAAATGATACAACCAGTATTCTGTGACATAACTAACGAAAAGTCAGTTTGACATGTTAAATTAACAAATAAAATGACCCGAAAATTAAATATATTACTATACATCCCTCGGGCCAAGGGCCCTCGGGTTGTATGGTATCGTATAACCTTATTTATAAGCTTATTTGACTCATAATATCCTTGGTACCGTAATATCAATTTTACAGATCTACATGTTTTTCCTCTGCCTTTTTTCTAGGTAGTATTCATCTGCATTGTTTAATTATACGTTTAGGTTTAATAACATTAAATATTTATGTCGTTTGCAACTAATTTTAATATCAAGTAGAAATCGTAATGGCTGCAGAGATGAAAGAAAATATGTCAACAGTTGTTTAGAATGTAAAGTATTGAACGACGCGACGTAGAAAATATGTGATAACAGAAACATTGAAACATAAAAATAGATTTAATTAAAATAGTTACACAATTTGAATGTAACGTAATGAAAGTACACCGAAAATATGCGATACTACATAAAAATGGAATCTAAAAACGAGGATTTACTACATAAATTATAAATAATTGAATAACTGTAATAGGTATGTAACATACAGTAATATGTTTGTACTACAAACAAATATCGCATTGCATTATGCAGAGATGCGCGACTGTAATTCGCTTCTTTAAATTGCAAAATTAGCCTCATTATTTCTAGCATTGAAAATTATCAACATAATTTGGAATTTAGTACAGAATTTGGAACAAAAGAAAATTACATAGAATAAAGTTAGCACTACCAATATATTTATTAATTGGTAAATAAAACACTAATGGCTGAAAGTTAAACACTGGTTGAATCAATGCGAGTTAAATATTAACTATTTCTTACACCAGCATTTAAACTGAATAATAGGCAATTGCTGTATATCACGTGGCAATACATTAAAACATTTGATACTGTAGTTTCTAGTGCATATTTTTGCCTTCGATAGGCGAAAATTTTCAGTACGAATATCATTTCTGGCATGAGTTTCATACGAATGATAGTCTTTATTACAAGAGTATGTACACCTCTAGTGTTTAATTAACAAAAGACATTCTAAAATATACAAACACGGTGCTGTAAGAATTTTAAGGCTTTTAAATTTTTCAGCACTGTATTTAAGACCTGCCCCTGTCCGAATAGCTCGTCTTTGTAATCTAAATATATCGCTGATTATAGCCGAGTGTCCCCATAAAATGAAACCATATTTAATACGTGATTGCATAAACACGTAATAAACCTTAATTTACATTTTGGAATGTATTGCTCGTGTTAGGTTTTTTTAAAGATACACATTTTTGTTAGGCTCTGTTCTAATTTGGCCCTATGTGCTTCCCATGTTAGATATGAATCTCGAATGACACCCAAAAATTGGGTAGACATATTTTTTAGGCAAATTTTGTTTTAGTGAAAATGTAATTTCAACAGTCTTATCAGTATTTTGTTTTAGTTTATCACACTCGAACCAGCAATACATTCGTTTAATTGCTAATTGTGACTGTACTCTGACATATGTGCTCTCACCTTTTACAGAGATAGATGTATCTGCATACAAAACTGTTAGCAAGTTTGGACCTTGCATTGATATATCGTTAATGTATATCACATGATGATGTATTGATGTATATAAGGAAGAGTAGTGGACCCAAGATCGACCCTTGAGGTACCCCATGTACTATTTTAAGTTCCTCTGATGCACAATTATTTACGACGACCTTCTGACTTTTATTTGTCATGTATGACATTAATAATTTACAGCTACTAAAATTGTAAAAATATAAATTTCTCAAAAGAATTGAGTGTGTAACGCAGTCAAATGCTTTACTAAAGTCTAGTAGGTAATAATAATAATAATAATATTAACGTTTATTAGCTCTTACAGCTATGCACTTACATATCAAATGGGTTGTTACATTTAATAGGTATACAATCATTTATTAGTTATTCTTATTTGTTATTTACCTACTAAGTATATTTTCTTATATCTACGCTTAAATAAAGGGTTTTCCAATAAGAGGTGTTATTTTGATATTCAAAGAAAAATGCCATTTTTTATTATAAATCATCAGATGTTTATTTCATTACAAAGAGGAAGGTATGCCGTTAATAGTGGAAAATAACATCAAGCAAATGACCACCACGGCCACGCTTACAGGACAAAATCCTTTTCATGAAATTTTCCATAACTAAATCGCAAAGTGGCTGCTGTATGTCCTCGATAGCCTCACGAATTCCATCTTTGAGGTCTTGAATCGATACTGGGCTGTTGGCGTAGACCTTCTCCTTCACGTGGCCCCAAAGAAAGAAGTCGCAAGGTGTTAAATCACAAGATCTCGGTGGCCAATTGTGATCACCTCTTCGAGAGATAACACGGTCCGGAAACTTTTCCCTTAAAAGATCAATGGTTTCGTTGCTTGTGTGGCACGTAGCGCCGTCTTGTTGAAAGTGAACGTTGTCCAGATCAATACCATCCAATTCCGGCCATAAATAAAAAAAAATAAATAAAAAAAAACGACGACCCAAAAATGTTCGAGTTTTACGAACCGTCTCTGCCAAATTTTCACCATTTTTATAGAGAATTTTAATAATTTCAATGCGTTGTTGAAGCGTGTATCGTACCATTTTTATTAATGGCGTAGTTTCTACTTGTCAAATGCCAAGAAATGACAGCTTCAAAAGTGACATCTACCGAAATAGCGGGCTATTCAAAATAACACCTCTTATTGGAAAACCCGTTAGTAAAACATTGCACTCCCTTAATTCTAGGCTTAACTTATTGTACACCAGTAGTGTCCTGAAAAATAGTGAATTCTGGCAATGTGCAGTTGTGCTATGATCTAATATAATAACTATAACTCAGGATTGCATAAACCCAGTTAAAACAATGTTGATGCAACCGGGGGTAGGCATTCATCAGGCAGATGAATAATATTATTCATCTAATATCTAATTCATATAATATTATTCAATAGTATTCATTATTTATCTCTCTGATGAAGTCACCGAGTTGTGAAATAATTTTGCAGTTATAAACAATAAATCTGTCAACTCAAACAAGCTAGTGTTTTATTTGCCAACTCTACTATGGAGTTTGATCAAGTATTTGCCTCATCTATCTAATATTATTAATGTTCCTAACAATGTTTTCATTGCAGAAAATTGATAAGAATTAAAATGAATGCTATAGATAATTTTAAATAGTAGCAGCCCAATTCAAGTACAGCAAAATTCCTAAACAAATACATCCTGAACTATTGTGTGTAACTACAGTCAGAAAACTCAGTTTTCATATGCCTGATGAAGCCACTGTGTGGCAAAACAATTGTCGTAGTACAACATTAAATATTTTGTGAAATACACCATTTGTGTTTTATTTATGTATAACTATTTATTACACTCCAGTTTGACAAGTTGCCTATATCGAACGTTAAGTTTCTCATAAAGTTCAAATCGGGAATATCTGCGCTAATTGTTAAAGGTTCAATAATCTACAGATCAAAGTAAATATGTATTCATTATTGTACAGCGAGTGTTACATTCCTGCATCCTCCTTCACATTAGGGATTCCGAATTTGAAAGTGTAAAATCATTTATTAATGCTTATGTATATTATGTACTACGATTATTATTAAATATCACATTTGGGGAATTTGTGGATTATTTTGAATCATGACACTATCTATATTTCGTGTATAATCAATCTTCGACGTAGATGGTTTTAAATTTCTTTTATAGTTCACCAAAATAAAATAACACATCATTTGTGAATTTTAGTTGATTTTTTGTAACAATTGCCAAGCTGTGAATGATTTACATGCTGTTATATATTCTGTTTCAATAATTCTGGTATCAAATTTGCAGTAATCACCTGTGTAGCTTCCCATAAGATTAGGAAGTAATAAATCCATATTCGCATCACTTACACTCATATGCTCACTCATACACAAATTTTTATTGATTAATGAATCTTATGAAGAAAGATAACTAATTAACGACTTCTAATATTATGTATGTCAGGTAATCTCACATTATACTGTCAGGATGATAACTTGGATTTGCTGCTTGTAAAATAGCCCTATTGTGCACTAGTTGGCACGTAAACTAGTGCACGATGAAAAGTAGTATACAATCTACTATATAGATTTTCTAATAAAATAAAATTAACCCAAGTGACTAATTTCATTATTGGCAATTTACCACGCAGAACGCATCTTGAGCATTGAACAATAATCGCTGCAAATATGAGTGAACAACGTATTGAAAATGTCTCAACGTGCCATTACAATTTCGCAGTGTGAACGGACGTCACTCAAAGAAGACCAGTCGCCCTGTATTATGTTTCCACTATTTTCCTCAATCAAATAAATCGTATGTTTTAATGCTGAACAAGTTCTGTGTTAAAGAGAAAGTGGATAGAAGAAGAGTTTGGGTAATGAAATTTCTAATAAAAAAGCAAATGTATCGAAATATATGCAAGTGTGCTCAAATCAGTCTATAAATTAAATGTTTGTTGCACCAGGCAAGTGAAATATTATGGTTATAATTAGTTCAAAATATAGAGTTGTGTTTAATCAAATGTAATGAAGAATTGGTAAAAATAAACAAAATAAATTATAAAGTTTCCCTCTCTCAAAGAGAGAAAAACTGCTGCGGAAGTTCTACTTAGCCCCGTTTCATCATAAAACGGCTCATTTTACCTTAAATTTATTGTTAAGTAAACAAAACTGTTGAAAAAATGAAATAATGCGTCAAACAAACATTTACGCCCACAAAAACCCGTGGGAAACTCGCCAAATTTCGAAAAATCCGTCAATCAGCGGTCGATCGCAATGTAAACAAAGGGAAATGTCAAACTCGAGTACCAATGTCAGTAAAATCACCAGTAAATCGCTAATAGTAGTAGGAAAAATGGTTTTCCATAATAGTCGTATGGAAAAATTTCTAGCCCTCCCGGCTTAATTTGAAAATTCATATTTGAGCATTTAATGAAAATGGAGAGGTACCAATGATTTATGACTAAATCCACCATCCGAAAGATGCATGTTATATAATCGCTGTTTAATATGTTTTGGCAATTTTTTGAAATTTATTAAAGTTATGGTAAAACACAAGAGTACAAAAGTACTATAAATTAAATTAGCAACAAATGTTATTCTTATTACATTTTGAAAAATCAACATCTTTAGTACAAGTTATTATTATGCGTTCCGAAGCAATATTGTTACTATTACTCTATTATGTAAAATTGAATTTAAAAAACCTTTGGAACTTATATACAGTATGTCCCCGAATTGATCAACAAAAGTGATTATTTTAAAATTTTTACTTTTAAGTAAAAAGGTTATTTGAATTATAATTCCGCTAGGTCTAAAACTACCAGTTCAGTTATTAAAACTCTGATTTATTTATACAGGGTATTGCCAAAATATATTTTTTTAAACCTTATTTTGATACTTTTTTATTTACTATTTGCAAAAATAATTTCAAATTACATCTAACAACATTATTTAGAATCAAACAATACCCCAAATGTAGAAAATTATACTAAAAATTGAAAAAAATCGCATAATTTAACTATGACGACTATGATAACTATGCCTAACTATTGATTAAATACAAAACAGTTTTCAGGAGTTCCACACCAGGCTTGAACTGTGTGAAGAAAATGGTGGGGGATTAGATTTATTTTTGGTTTTATTTAGCCAACACCCTGTATAAGTAAATCAATGTTTTAATAACTGAAATGGTAGTTTCAGACAAAGCATAAATTTTAATTCCTATAACATTTTTACCTAAAAGTAAAAATTAAAAATAAATCCCTCGTACAGCTTACTTGATACTTTTTGAAGCAGGTAGGTTTTGAAACGAAAATAAAAAATGCATAGTCGCATGACACTAAGGTTGACTTTTACCTACCAAACACATTGTAAAACCAGATTTAGTAAGTAATACTGACTTCTGACTTCAGCAAATGGATGACATGGGTCATTTTTTTCTGATTTTTCAGTGGAATTTTGTGTTTTATTTTTTTATCGTGTCATTTAAATATGTCATTTAATATTAGTAAGTTCCTGTGTTTCTATGCGAATTCCCGGCGGTAAGCTTCATGAGGCAACGGCACTTTGGGAACCCATTCATGGTACCAAAGATGGTCAGCAGCTTTGCACCCAAAGGGATACTGGACTTCTTCAAAGGAACAGGACTCATGGATTAAGGTTGAGTCGGCAGGGGAAAGCACAAGGGTTGCCAAATCTACATTGAAAAAATACCGAACAATGCCTAAACATTCGGTTACTTGTGAGGAAGAGGATTTGTTATACAGGGTGTTAGGGAAGACAACTGACAACTTCTAGGGGTGAATCAGGGTGCAAAATGAAGTCGAATATTCCTTTGTCATTTTTTGTTTAGATAGATTTTTTTATTATTATTTTTTTATTTGGAAAGTTATAAACGTATAATTTGACCCTTTTGACAAAGTTAATTTATTATTACCTGTCACCGAACACCGAACACAGGATAAATTTATCGAACAGTTCGGTAAAATACCGAACAGTTGGCAACCCTGGAAAGCACACAAGGACTATAGATGCCAAAGTGCTGAGAGGCTTTAGGGAACCTACACAAGGAAAACAAATTTCGGTCTGCAAGAGTTTTTGTAGAGGTCTTTGAAAATATATTCCTATTTTTCACATATTTTGATAATTGTATTTCATTAAAATAGCAGTAAATAAATTGTGAAACATATATCAATTTTATTTATTTACTTTTATTTTAATTTAACATTTTTTCACCATTTTTAAGAGCAACGCCTAGAATAATACATACAGATAAAATTAAAAGATTAATTATAACGAATTATTAAAGATAACTTAAAATACGTAACTGCCAATATATATATATATATATATAAATAATTACCTTTTTATCACAGTTTATTTTCTATAGGTAACTAACTATATATTTCAAGCGCTAGGCCCTCATCTTCAGTAGTGGTGACATTTTTTATGTCACCAAATGTCACCACTACTGAAGATGAACATATAACGCGTGAAATATATATTTATTTATAGAAAATAAACTGTGAAACAAAGTTGAAAGGTATTTAATTAATTCTAATAATTTTTCAATACATTTATTTCCAACAAAACACAGGAAGTATAACATGCGTGCAATGTATACACCTGGGCGTTTCGGATGTTTAGTCGCTGGTTTGCACAGATTAATTATAACTTAGTACATACGATCAGTAAACATATCATTAAGGATTTTTACGTTAAAAGACCCATTTTTGGTCATAAGACCAATCCTCAGCATGTAGCACAGGTAAGGCAGAAGTTCCTCAATTCTCCATTGTTCATTATCAAGCTTCTATCTATCTTCGTTAGGTCTTCAAATCAGTTTAAGGTAGAATTACGCTGGGATTAACTCTACTTGCAAAACATAATTTATTAGAAATTATTAGATGGATATATTAATACATACCAAATATGCAGGAACATCAAATTCGCATATGTTAAATGGAAAATCGTCACTACCTTCACCACCGTCATCTATTACTACATGAAGGGCAAATGCCAAAGCAAGACTGCAAAGACCGAAAATTACTGTAGAACGCATATTTATGGACTGAATGTGCAGTGGTTCGCATGGCTTTTTATAGTACTGGGATTTTGTTTTGTTGGTGTGGAAATGTCGAAATGTATGACTAATGAAACGTGATAAAGCATGAATACGTTATTTTCAAATTATTCAGAATCACCTTTGTCTTCGAATAAGCTGTGCAATAAACTACTGAAGTATATACGTACATTTGTAAATAGTCACAACAGCAGAAATAGACCGCTGTTTAATAAATATACATAGAGAAATATAAATATTTCGAATGTATAATATTTACAAAATTAGCTTCGGTTATCGCTCCAGGAAATATAATATTCGAGAAATTTTATAAAACTTATCATCATTAGACCAATATAAGAGTAAATAGTCAACATAGTAAATATAGTCAACATAGTAAACAAAGTCAACATAGTAAACAAAAGTAAACATATCTGTATAAAGCAATGAAATTAGTATGGAAAATCATTCTGACGTTCTAATTTTTGGTTAAATATATATTTTGCTAACAAATTTTAAGAAATTTATCAGTAGAACAATTATCAAAGTAGATAATAATTTGTTTTAGAACATCTTAGGGTGGTGTAAATGCCAACTTTTTCATTTCCTACTATATTTCAACTTCTTATCTATTAGATCTCTGAGGCTCATAGATGTTGTTCCTAGCGCCTCCACCTAAAATGGCGGTGATGCTATTTGCCCGGCATGGCGCGGGGTAACGTAAATTGTTTGCGTTTAAAGTGCACATACACTAAATAAACTATTGTTCGGAGGGACACATTTTATAATACAAAAAAAAATAACACTATTATACAATTACAACACAAAGAAAAAACAACAATAATAATCATGAACGCTACAATTTACATATATACAATTTAAAACTTACAGAAGGTAAAACCATGAGTGGATTCACTTTGCTCAATTTGTTAAACCGTTTTCGTCGGACCTTAACGCAACACACATTGCTGAGGACCAGAGTGCTCGAACAGCGGCCGCAAAAGAGGCCGTTTATGGCACAGAGGACCTATTTATAAATTCGACAGACCGACGAAACGCCCACTCAGTATCGCCCCCCTTCCGAAGTATAAAAATATGTACAAATTAAACCTAAGTATCAAATCAGCCATTTCCCGTAATATAATTAATCAAATGTTGACGCTCAAACTCTTAAAATGAAATATGAACACTGACAAAATTTGAATGGCGTTTCTAGGCCCACGGAGGGCGGACTTAACAAAAATGACGACAATTAAATAGAAATTAAATAATTAAACGGACTAATGAGATGGCTGTAACCGAGCCGGGCATGCAATAATCATAAAGAATTTGGGAAAGCGGTAATTAATAATATTTTACTGAAGTGACGGATTACTTGTAATGACTTATAAATCTGAAATTCACGTGGCTACTTAAAATGCAGAGGCACGTCCATCGGCCGACCGAAATGGCGAAACCCAAGATCTGCGGGCCAGATGTTTTATTGGCGCGGGCCAAATGTCCGGACTGGACGGTACACAGAAGGTGTTTACGGTTGGTAATTTAAAAAAAAAAAAGGATCGCGAGTTATTAATCAAACGCGATGACACGCCCCTCCCTAGACCGGAAACGCCGAAAATAAACCGCGAAATGAATATGAGATTGCTGGGGAAATAACTGCTTTGGAATTAAAATTAAAATTAACCTAGACAAAACTCAAGCAGTAATTACAGTTAATATTTACAATATGGTCCCATTGAATGTAGTTCCGCCCTGTTTGACGTGTCCCGGGGCGATAGACCATGCACTTGGCTAAGTGGTTACTGTCTCAGGCGGCGCCGGTCTGAGATCGTTCACGTGGACCTTCATATGTAGACCACCCCTTTCCATTATGTAATGATTCGGTCCTTCAACGGTTATCACTTCATGAGGGCCAGTCCAGTGAGGTTGGAAAGGGTGGAGTGGGCGACGATCTCGTAGTAATGCCTTGTCCCCAGCCACAAACTGTACTTTGCATTCTTGGACGGGAATCAGCTGCATTTTGGCCTGCATAGTAGTGTGCCTCTGTCTGATGAGGTCCCCTCGCCGCCTCCGTGCCTGTTCATCGTTCTTAGGGGTTGGTCGTCGTTCCTCAGGTTTCCAGGCCCCAGGGCGCGGCAAGGCGTATCCCAGCAGTGCCTCACTTGGTGTTAATCCCGTGGCTTCGTATCTACGCAGGCGTAAATTAAAAAGTGTTCTGGCAAGGTACCTATCCCACGTAGTGGGGTCCTTGTTAGCAAGGTGAATCCTCAGATACTTCTTAATTTCCTGGTTTCTTCGTTCGGTGGGGTTTGCCCGAGGATTAAACGTCGCAGTTTTCTGTACAACGATATGTTTTCGCATACAGTATGTCTCGTATATCTTGCTACGAAACTGGCTGCCGTTATCACTTATTAATACACGAGGATACCCGAAGCGCGGGAAAATTTCGTTTTCCAGCACTTTCGTCACCACGGCAGCGGTTACCCTCGGTAGCGCAAATGCCTCCGTCCATTTTGTGAATACGTCTGTCACCACTAGAATGAATCGGTTTTGGTGTCGGCTTCTTGGATATGGGCCCATAACGTCGATGGCTAACACATCCCAAGGGGCCGTTGGTTGTCGTGGCCGAAGAGGGGCGGCTTGCTGTCGTGGGGCCGCTTTGCAACATGCACATATTAAACACGTTTTCACATATTCACGCACAGACTTTCTCATACCTTCCCAGAAAAACGTTGACTGGATGGCTCGCAACGTTTCGTCGGATCCTGGGTGGCCGGCGTCTTCGTCATCGTGATGGTGATGCATAACCCTTGCCTGTAAATCCGCGGGTACCATTAGTTTCACCTCGCCTCCTTGGCGATGATACAGAAGGCCATTGATGTCCGTATAGCGATCTTGAAACTTGTCATCTCCGGCGGCTCGCGGCCCATGGCGGATTACGAAGGCGAGCCGTCGACGAAGTCGTTTTATCACGCGGTCCCGTCTCTGCGCATTTTCCACCATGATGACGATCGGCGGGTCAGGTACCTCCATAAGTTGTAGTGTAGGAGAAAGTAGGCGCTCTACTTTGGGCTCGTCTACAGGGATGTCAAGAGGGTCGCGTGAAAGCAAATCGGGGAGTTCATTGCATTTTCCGGGGATGTGTTCGATCTCGTAATTAAATTCCTGCAGTAAAAGGGACCAGCGGGTTAACTTCGCGCGCAAATCCTTTGACTTTCGCAGCCATAACAAGCTGCGATTGTCGGTTCTCAGGATGAATTTGCGTTCCTCCAAGTAATGCCGATATCGTCTAACTGCCCAGATGATAGCTAAACATTCTTGTTCGTTAATATGGTACCTTCTTTCTGTCGCATTTAATTTTGCGCTCGCTAGGGAAATTATCTGTCAAGCACCATCCTCTGCCTCCTGGTACAAAACTGCTGCAATGCCGGTGCCACTCGCGTCTGTTTGCAGAACAAACCTCTTCGTGGGGTCAGGACGGTGGAGCGGCTGCGGGTTGGCAACGGCCTCCTTGAGTTCGTGGAAGGCGCGTTCAGCGTCTGAGGTTACGCGAAACTTCCCGGTGCCACTCAATAGGTCTGTGAGAGGCGCTGAAACGTCGGCATAGCGGGGCACATATTCGCGCAGCCAATTACAGGTGCCTAGGAACTTCTGAAGTTGCTTCTTCGTCCGGGGCATCTCTAGGCTGGCGATCTGCTGCAGGTGTTTTGTTGTCGGCTCGTTCCATTGCTCGGTTATATGGTGACCGAGGAAATTCAGCTCGCTGCGTGCCAGGTGACACTTCGGGCCGGAACATCGTAGTCCATGGATCTGGAGACGCTCCATTACTAACCGGAGGTGCGTCTGATGTTCCTTGTGGTTCTGTGAGTATATGATTATATCATCGAGATACACAAGCACAAACTTCTGGATGTATCCGACGAGAACTTCGTGAACCATTAGTTTTTGGAACGTCCCTGGCGCATTCTTTAATCCAAAAGGCATCACCGTGAACTGATAAGCGGCTCCGTCAGTTGTTGTGAATGTGGTGAGGCCCTTTGACGCGTGATCCATTGGTATCTGCCAATATCCGGACTTGAGATCTAATGTGGAGAACACGCGGGCGGTTCCCAAATCCTTTAAAACCTCGCAAATTGAGGGTAAAGTGGTGGCCTCATCGTGCGTCTGGTCATTCAGCCGCCTATAATCAACACAAAAACGCGAAGTTCCGTCCTTTTTCGGCACAATTACCACCGGTGAAGCGTATGCTGCTGTGCTGGGTTCGATTATTCCGTCCTCTAGCATGGACGCGATTTGTTCTCTTATTATAGTTTGCCTATTCTCTGGTTGGCGATACGGCGGCAACCGAAAAGGGGTGGTGTTTTCTCTTACCCGGATCACGTGTTTGGTGCTAGTGGTAGTCGTTGGGGGGCCGCACGAGAAGACGTCCGGGAAGGCCTTCAGGACGTTGTTGTACTGTGTAATATCTCCCGAGGAAAGCTCGTTCGGGAGTTCTGGCTGCTTGGCTACGGCAAAGGAGGCTAGTGCATTGTGGCGGAAGTAAATTGTCTGTCGTACACGCACACCCACATAGATACATTTCTGCACATAGTTTATAATGGCACCTTCCTTAGCCAGCCAATCTTGACCGAGGATGACTTCCGCGTGCAGATTGGGGCATAAATAACTGTCTATGGCTTGGGGGTCATCACCGACACTAATGATGCGACGCACCGGTCCGTATGTGGTCATTGCTGTCTCGGTGGCTCCTAGTTGGACCCTTTGGGAAGGAAGAGACGCGGGGCAAGACTCGCGAATAATAGTGTTTGTCGCACCGGTGTCCACAATGGCACTACATAAGCGTCAATTTACGCGCACTTGAATTACGGCTATCAGCGGGCTAAAAGTGTTCAGGGAATTAACATAGGTCGAGGGGCAGGCACGACCTATTGTCCGTTTCCCGAATTCTTGGGTGTACACTCTGGGGACGTCTTCTTCAAGGGTGCTGGGAGTAGCGTCTCGATCTCCTCTGCGAATAGCAGCAGCTCCTCGACGGTTGATATGGGCCTTGCCACCATGGCGAGTTGAATTTCTCGCCGGAGTTGGCCACGTATGGTGGACACTAATAATCGCTCGTCGGGATTATGTTTCAGGCGGGATGCCAGAACCTGCTTTCTTCTCACAAACGACACGACGGGCTCTGCGTATCGCCATATACGATCCTCGAGATGGTGATCTGTTCGTGAGGTCCGTCGAATTTACGAAGGAATTGTCGCTTAAATTCGTCATATGACCATAGATGCGGCCTGTATTGGTGGTTCCACCAATCCCGGGCTGCACCTTCTAACTGCTCGGCGACTACTTCTACCCAGTCATCTGCATGGTACCGCACATCCTGCAGGTATTTTTCGATGACCTGGACATACTCGTTCGGGTCATCTACGAGGCGGCCTTGAAATCCTCTGGGCTTCCGGCGGGGTGGTGCAGGTTGTTTTGCGGCAGTTAAATTACTGATTACTCCCAGTAATATACCTATTTCTGTGTTGGGATGGTGGACATCCTCTGGAGTTGAGCCGTCGCTCACGGCGTCGGTTTCGGTGTGAATCGTCGTACCGTCAGCACGTGACCGGCTCCTGGTTATCATACGTGTGGGAGTGGGTTTGGTGCTGTTCTGCAGCACTTATGCACCACGTGTTGGGCTCCAATTGTTCCCAGCGCCTCCACCTAAAATGGCGGTGATGCTATTTGCCCGGCATGGCGCGGGGTAACGTAAATTGTTTGCGTTTAAAGTGCACATACACTAAATAAACTATTGTTCGGGGGGACACATTTTATAATACAAAAAAAAATAACAGCTATTATACAATTACAACACAAAGAAAAAACAACAATAATAATCATGAACGCTACAATTTACATATATACAATTTAAAACTTACAGAAGGTAAAACCATGAGTGGATTCACTTTGCTCAATTTGTTAAACCGTTTTCGTCGGACCTTAACGCAACACACATTGCTGAGGACCAGAGTGCTCGAACAGCGGCCGCAAAAGAGGCCGTTTATGGCACAGAGGACCTATTTATAAATTCGACAGACCGACGAAACGCCCACTCAGGATCGCCCCCCTTCCGAAGTATAAAAATATGTACAAATTAAACCTAAGTATCAAATCAGCCATTTCCCGTAATATAATTAATCAAATGTTGACGCTAAAACTCTTAAAATGAAATATGAACACTGACAAAATTTGAATGGCGTTTCTAGGCCCACGGAGGGCGGACTTAACAAAAATGACGACAATTAAATAGAAATTAAATAATTAAACGGACTAATGAAATGGCTGTAACCGAGCCGGGCATGCAATAATCATAAAGAATTTGGGAAAGCGGTAATTAATAATATTTTACTGAAGTGACGGATTACTTGTAATGACTTATAAATCTGAAATTCACGTGGCTACTTAAAATGCAGAGGCACGTCCATCGGCCGACCGAAATGGCGAAACCCAAGATCTGCGGGCCAGATGTTTTATTGGCGCGGGCCAAATGTCGGGACTGGACGGTACACAGAAGGTGTTTACGGTTGGAAATTTAAAAAAAAAAAGGATCGCGAGTTATTAATCAAACGCGATGACAATGTCCTTATTGTTCTATATATATATATATTTCTTTACCTTTCAAAGATTCAAACTTAAACTTAATCATAAATTCATAAATTGCTATTAAAACCAGGGGATGACATATGATAAATACGTCACAGCATCAAACAAAATTCATATATCGAAGATCTATTAAAGATTCTAAAGTATATTATTATTATTAGTAGTATTATTTATTTAATTCTAATATTTAATACATTAATAGTGGATTGTTGTTTCTCATTAAAAATTCTAAATGAATGGGGATGAAATATGATAAATACGTCACAGCATAAAACCTAATTCATATACCAATGATCTATGATCTATCAAAGATTCTAAAGTATATTAAAAATTCTAAATAATAAAGATCTAATATTAATATTGATCAAATAAAAAATACTGTTCGCAGGCATTGTTTCACTTTAGATAGGTTAGAATTTTAGAGGTAGGCTTATTATTTTTTGAACTCACCGCCTCGAAAGTGACATTTGACGCACTCTATTGACAACCGGAAATCCGTATTTCCCGGTCTAGTAGACCGGGAAAACGGCAAAAAAACACTGTCATAAATAAATCAATACATAATTATTTATTGTGAACGATCTACATCGACTTAAGCAGGGTTATTATTGTACACATTTATCGTACAATTAGTACAATTTGAAATGCAAATTCCCGAACTTTCCACCGCATCGGGTTTAGATATAGTGTGCGACACATTAAGAGTTTCAGAGATTGTATAGTTTTCAACTTGAGATGAAGGTCCCGGAGCTGGTTGCATCAATCTTTCAGCTACGTTAATTTTACTCTGCACAGAGTCATCGACGTAACCTTCGGCCACGCTTGAAGATCTCCAACCGCCAAATTTTTTAAGAGTCAGTAAATCGCCACCGTTGTTTGCAAGTAAAGTAGCTGAACTTCTTCGAAAGCAATGACCAGTGTAGGCCTGTGGAGCCTCTAGCTGAAGGTACTGTGCCACAGAGCAAGGTATTTTGCCAATTGTATTAAGACCAATAGGTGAATTAATACATTTCCCATTTCTGTAGGTCAAAAAGAAACGTTTATTTGTCCCTACTCTTAATTTTTTGTATTTTAACAATAAATTTATCCATTCTGGATTGATCACCACAAAACGTCGAGAAATATTAGTTTTGGTCTCTGGTACATTAACAAGTACCATTTCATGTTTAAACTCGATATGATCAATTAACATTTTACATAATTCATCGCGGCGACAAGCGCCAGAAATGCCCAATATTACTACTGCCTGTAAAACATATTATAGAATAATAGAATAATATCGATTAATGAAACATATTGTGTACGTACCTTCATTAACAGAAATGAGTTATCAGGGGCTTCATGAATAAATTTGTCAATTTCATGACTTTCTAATACCTTGGATTTTTTCGGTTTCAGGTTATACGTTTCTTTTTTGAGAAATGCGTAAAATTTCGTAAATTTGGAAATATCTACGTTATTGTGTATTAGTAGACAGGACTTTAGCATAGAGTAAGTGGACCATAGCGACTTTTTGCTTGAAAAGGTTTGAAAATATGCCAGCAAACAATTTTCTGAATAAGTCCGTATTTTGTTTAACCTGCACCAATCCATAAATTTCGAGTATACCAACTCGTACCTTCGTTTGGATTTATCCGGCAATAAATTTTTAATTGCCGTATTAGCGGCATTGCGGATTTCCGGAGGTGTACAACTACTTATATCCGAATCGGAAGACATTTTATTAGAAACTGAGACTTTAAACGACAGGCTTTAAAAAATCAACTGTCAAAGTAACAATCATTGTTTTGCTATACAGCCATGGCTTGCTTTATTTCATATTTTGAAACGGAATGAAAATTATTTGAGTTTATGCTGATCGTTCTGTTCGTTTCAAAAAAAAATGTACAAACCACTTGCGGGAATCATTTTCCCGCATTCACGCAGATGAAGCATTCGCTCCCTTCGGTCGCTCATGCTTCAAAATTGCGTTCATGCGGGAAAATTGTGTTCCCGCACTTGGTTTGTAAATAACTATTAAATTCTAATGGAATTTCATTAAAGATTCGTACAGATTGCTTGATGAATATGATGACGTATAAATCCGTAAAAGCAAATCTTAGGAGTGTGATAGATCGTTCTTTGGCAACGGTAATTAGCCATAGCAGTAGAAATAGTACGTCGTTAAATTTAAAAAAAGCACTAATTGGTTGAACCCGCCGATGTGAATGTCAGTTCATTCCTGACAGCTGTCCACAGATATATGTTAGCTCATATAATCGATAAATTATTTCAACATTCATACAAATATCACAGTGTGAGACATGTGTTTACAAAAGTAAAAATTTTCGTAGATAAATACTGCATTCATGAAAAAAATATGCAGCACACGAATACATTATTGCAAATACCACGATTTACATGTATGCACGATATATTGGTGTTATTTGCTTCAACCATTAGTTTAGTTTAAAGTCGATTCGTTTTTTTGCCGTAACATTTCCACCACAATTTTCGCAGCAGATTTAACTAATTTCTCATTTAGAAATTGAAACTACCCTGCCATTGTGGGCACACTTGTAATTGTGGAAATTAATTGTCAATTAAAGTTAACCGGAAACTGTAATATGTCACTAGAGATGTAAAGGTTGCTTAGCCATAACAGATAGGTGGTTCAAGATTTGCATATCTTGATTAGAAATATGTACGAAAACACTCGAATAATATTTCAATCAAATTCATCTTATTATTCAAGATTGTTTTTTTATATATTTAACTAGTTGTAATTTATGATTTCTGTTTTCATAGACTGAGATTTTCGCTGTATTTAATTGTTACAGTTGTTTATAACTTGTACCGCAATAAAACAATTGATATGATTCAGAAATTAATTATATTATAATATTCAAACAACACACACATGTAAATTGAAAACAAGTTCATATAAACTTTTATCACACATCCCTAATAATAATTAACCACGACATTTAGTGTGTGATTGCACGCAACATGTGTGTAATACATATGCCTTTAAAGGAAGTGTCGTTTCGTTTGAAGCTCTTGGTTTACATGTGTTAAGTATAGACAGGTACATGGTATACGGAATGATATTTTTCAGGATTTCTATGTTGAAAGACCCATTCGGTTTCATTACGCCAGTCCTTGTCAAGTAGCATAGGTAAAAGTTCCTCACTTCTTTTTTATTTACAGCTATGCCCCTTTCCATTTTCTTTATGTCGTCAAAATTAACTTTCGACCTTATGAGACAATAAGGGCAGTTAAAATACGATTGTACTCGAGTAGTACAATTGAGACTCTGTTAAAAAAGACATGATTAATTATTGTTTTGAAATGAAATGTTTTATATACATATACATACCAGATACGCAGGAGGATTAAAGAAGCATATGTTAGGTATACCGGGGAGGCTGATATTGTAGTCTTCGCCTCTTAAATCTGCCATTTCTTGGGCATATGCCACAGCAAAAATGCAAGCACTGAAAATTACTGTAGGATACATAATTTTAGACTGAATTGTGCATTGATGAACACGAGGTTTTATAGTACTGAATTGTATCAATTATTGATAAACAATAACGGAATATGGTAAAATTTGTATATATTGCCATTTAATTCTTGAATTGAATATGTTTGTGCATAAGCCGATTAGTTAATCTCTTCACTGCAGTACATAAATTTAAATTATAAATATATGTGTAGGTAGACAAAATGATAAAAATTGAATAATAGGTATATATTTGAATTAACATCAGATTTTTTTTTCTGCATACAATATCTTGTATCCTTATATGTTGTATTTACAACTTGTAATAATTAAGAATGCTTCTACATTTAAATGTTGAATTTTTCAATTTGGATCAAGTGCTGAATTATTAATTAAATAATTAATATATATGTTTATAATTATTAATTTTGTACAATTTCATATGGCTTCAACCACGTTCAGAATAAATTTGAATATTACCAGCGGCAAATACCATTATCACGATGTTTATTTAAAAATATATTATTATATTCATATCTTATTGGTTTTACATATATTTTTAATATTTATAATTTAAATTTGCATAATTCAGTTTCTTCAGTGATGAGATTAGTTAATCAATTTAGTCATAAACAAATTGAACTGCATATTTGAATAATATTATAATGCTAATTTTTATCATATTTATTATTTATGTTTTTCAATAATAATTTGTACATGCGAATACTATAAAAACTCGTGTCCACCACTGCATAATTCAGTGTGAAAACATGTATTCATCAATCATTTTCAGTGCTTGCATTTTTGCTGTGGCATATGCCCAAGATGGAAACGGCACAGATATCAGCTACTTTCCTCCAGGTGTACCTAGAATATGCAACTTTAATCCTCCTGCATATCTGGTTTGTATATACAAAATAATTCGCTCTACATACAATAATTAAATATGTTTTATTTAACAGAGTCTCAATTGTACTACCCGAGTTCAATCATATTTTTATTGCCCTTATTGCCTTGTGAGCTCAAAAGTAAATTTTGACGATATAATAAAGATGGAAAGGGGCATTGGCGTAGATAAGAAAGAAGTGAGGGACTTCTACCTATGCTACTTAACAAGGACTGGCGTTTTGAAAAATAATGGGTCTATTAACATCGAAATCCTTAAAAACCTTATTCAGTATCGCATGTACCATTCTCTACTTAACACGTGCAAACCAAGAGCATCAAAGCAAACGACACTTCCATTGAAGGCGTATGTATTGCACACATGTTGCGTACAATCACACACTAAATGTCGTATCTAATTAATAATATTATGTTTGTGTTGTATTGATAACATTTTCAATTTGTGTGCTTTATAAATATTATAATATAATAAATTTCTCAATATTATGTAGTGTTTCACTCTGGGATATGTGAAAATAGGAATCAATACTGCAACTATACATACTTACCTTAAAAAGAAAACCTCAAATACCCAATTATACTATTATTATATTATGGTGGAGATAGTCATACATAATTCACATATACATGAATTGTACGTTCTGAAGATGTAAGACGTTTTTAACCTTCTAAATTGTTTGGCTCGTCAAAGATCAAGAACAAACTCAATATTTCAAAAGACCTCGTGAAAATATTTCGGCTTTGTTAAGACTGGTGATAGCGAAAGCTACTCAAAGGGTCTTTATCTAGCAGGGAATATGTAGATAAGAAACTGCTCAACTTATTCACCAAAATGACGAGGAACTCCACTGTATTAAAACCGAATATTGTGGTATAGCACACCACATCATGAGTTTGAATCTTTGAAAACAGAATTACTAGAACCGACGTGCATATCATAAAAAGACATTAAACAAAAGAATCGAAATCTTACAAAGTTAAAAATTACACTGTGCAACAATTTTCGGGTCATCGCTTCCAGCCCAAATGGCTCCAATGCGAAATGAAAATAGATCAACAGTATAACAAATCTCCCAGGTGATTTGACTATATTAGTACATTAGCTTGTTTTTCTTTTATAACCTCCTGAAGTTCGCATGTTTTTAGGCCTATATTGCGACTTCTTGCGATGTTTTTTTTTGCATTTTGGATTTTGGACCAATTTTCGTAATGTAATTCGAATTAATTTTGTTTAAAAAAAACTAAAGACAACGAAAAAATTTAAAGCAGTTGGATAATCAATAATAGTTTTAAGCATTTAAGCATTAAGAGAGGTAGGTATCTTTTACCTGTCGAGGTCGAGTTTGCGCCCGAGCGACAGCGAGGGCTAGCAATAAAGACCGAGACTGGTCAAAACTTACCTCTCAAATTGCTTATAACTGTTTTTCCACTCCTGAAGTTGGTTTAATTGTTTGTGTTTGATTAATTTATTTTCGCAACGTGAACAAAATGTCAGTACGGCTTTGGTTGCTAAGATTATTTTCCAAACAAAGTGTGAATCTCAGAAATTGCATTCGTTCAGTTGTAAAATGAATTCCAATGAAAATAAACAAGAAATGGCAATTGAAGAAGCTGCAGATGCTGCCTGTTCCTTCCTACTGCCGGAGAAGTCGAAGGGGTGTTATCAAAAGTGTTTTAAAGACTGGTGCCAGAGAAATAACGCTATTGAAATAATTTTACTTACTTCCCTGAGGGAAGTAAGTGATTTCTTACTTTCCGTTGCTCATAGTAACCTCATAGTAACCATAGTAAGCTTTATCGGTAAGTGGTACTTACTTCCACGAAATCAATGTTATAACAGTGTACTTACCATGCAGGGAGTTGAAAAAAGATTATACATAGTACCATTATTATTTATTTTCATTTCGTTATTTATTTATTGTGTTTTTTTAATTTTTATGTTTATTTTCATTATTTATGTTAAATTTGGAAAACTTAAACGCAAAAAAAACACAAGACTAATAATTTTTTTAATTAATAATAATATTATCCCGTGATGTAATTCAGATTTAAATCAGTTTTTGAATGAAAACAATGATTATTCTTGTATTGTTTGTTTTATTTTCAGTAATTATGATCAAACATTCCATGAAACTTACCAAAAAGGGATGTAGTTCGAGTTTTTGTCGATGCTGGATAGAGTGACCCTAAATTATTTCCTTTTATTATTGTTTTTTTTTTCATATTTTGTACTCATATTAAGGTAATTTAAACTATTCAATAAAAAATGTGTACTTCCTTAATTATTAATTATATTAATTTATTTATTTGCTTTTGCGACCGATTTCCACCCATTAATTGATCATCTTAAGGCGAAACTAAAATGAATAATATATTCATTTTGTATTTCTCTGTTGTGTGATACATTAATTTGTATGCTTTTGTGTCTTTATCGTGTATCGTCTTCAACTTATAACTAGTAGCGTTTGTATGTATATATTTGGTGGTCTGCTGCGTTGTGGTGAGTTATCTTGTTAGAAATGCGAACAATGGTTATTGGCTCTCCTTCTATCTCTGTCTATTTCTAAATTTTCAAGTAAGTTCATTTTAAATCCTTTTTTAGTGGTGTGTAAATTTTTTGTGTTATTTTGGTCGTTGCAAGTGTTATTATGAAACCAAAGGTATCTTATAAAATTAGAGTTGGTTTTATTCTTAACGTGTTCCTTTATACGAATTTTAAGGGCTCTGCCTGTTATATATGTGGCACTGCAATTGTCGCATGTAAGTGAATATACTCCGGTTTATCCAAATATGGTATTGTTTCTTTGTTATTAATCAGTCTTTTTTCTACAGTATTGTTTCTTTTATGGCTTGCTCTGATTTGATATTTTTGTAGTATTTTGGATAAACGTGTGTTAATATGGCCTTGAAATGTGAAGGAACTAAAGTTGAATTTTTGATTTGTTTGTTTTACTTCTTTTAAGATGTTGATATTGTAAATTAATAGATTTTCCATAGCAGTCTCTTTTCTGTTAATAAGTTTATTAATAGTGTTGATATTAAATTCATGAGTACTGGCCAATTGTTTAATAATTGAGATTTCTTTATGATTATCTTCCGGGGAAAAAGAAATTTCGTTTAACCTATGTATTAAAGAGTGAAAAGTGGAGAGTTTATGGTTGTGATGGTGAAAGGAGTTATATGCTGTTATACTATCTGTCTGCGTCGGCTTTCGATATATATATATATATATATATATATATATATATATATATATATATATATATATATATATATATATATATATATTGTATTGTAGGCTTTCTGCTGTTTTAGTGATTATGAGATCTAAGAAGTTAATGCTATTGTTTTTCTGGATATCTAGTGTGAACTTCAAATTAGGATGTATGTTATTGATTTTTTCATGAAATGTATCCAATTGTTTTAGGTTTCCGCTCCAGCTGCATAGAATGTCATCTACGTACCTTCTACAAAATTTGATGTGATAGATTGTTTTATCTTTGTTCTCTAATATATGGTTTTCCGGGTAGAAACCGGGCGCAAAAGCAAATAAATAAAATATTATTACACAGGAAGGAAGTACACATTTTTTACTGAAAACTGATATTTTGTTTTATCATAAAATTTACTGAAAATTTACGGAAAATATTGGGCTAAAATGCGAAAAATGTCGCAAAAAGTTCAAACAATTGGCCTAATAATATGTCAACTTCAGGAGGTTATAAAAAAAACAATTCGAGCTACTATAGCCAAACCCCTTAGAGGTTTTGTTTGTCTGTTGGTATACTTTCATTTCGTTATTTGCAAAGTATTCAACAAGACTCTTTTACTCTTTATAAAGACAGTTAAGTTTAATGAGTTCTGTGAAGCTGATAAGCTTAACAATAAAAAAATAATGTTACCCCGATTATCAATTACCTAAGTATTTTAATCTAAAGGGCAATTTGCAAGATTGCCTGGGACGCCATTGCCTTACAGCTGGCTGGGATGGCACACGCTTTTACACCTGCGTCAATCTTTTTCATTTCCTGCGGTATTTTGAATGTGTTTCTATCGATTTTATGCCCGATGTATACAAATAGTCCACTAATTTTTACCTTCAAAATTATCATTAAAATGAATCAAAATAGCATAATTTCAATTACAAAAATATAGTGTGGTAAAAATCATAAATTGAATAAATGTAGTAATTCAAATTACACATTAAGAGTTCTGAATTCTGTAAAATAATTCATATATGTGCTTTTGTTTTTACGTTAAAACATGTCAATAATATTTTTCAAAATGGGATTATTTCAATTGGCAAACATTTTGAAACAATAACAAATGTTAGAAATAAAGTACATATTATAATCCCGTCTTTTTTACAAACACGTTAACAATTTTTTCAAAGATGGTAACTAATGGTATTGGTTCATTAGGTTCATAAGTTTATAGAAGTTTATAAAGGTTCTATTTTGCGTAGCTGATTAAAATGTTTGACAAACGAAAGTTTCAGTATAGTTTCTTGGTCTATACCTTTTCAAGTTCAAATTGAGACCAATCAAGTTCAAATTGATACCAATCAATTTCAAATTGAGACCAATCAAGTTCAAATTGAGACCAATTTGGTCTCAAATTACAAATTGAGACCAATCAATTTCAAATTGAGACTAAATAAAATCAAGTTAACACTAAACAACAACATATCAAGTTGAGAGTAAACAAATAACATTTATTATACAACATAATTAATATATTTGTTTTAATAATGCCATGCTACATGAAAAAAAGCAGAAGCAGTACATTTCAAGAAGCAGTTGTATGCTGTTTATAATAATAATGGAGATTGGAAAACTATTGCTTATACGATGGGCATGAACATAAATTCAGAAATAATCACTTACTTCGATTAAGTCCATATATCCCAATGTTGAACCCGATTGAGAATTCTTTGCCAGTCAGGCAATCTGGTGTGAAAGCAGATTTCTCGGTACATATGCCACAATAATATTGCACGAACAGAGTTTAGCCGTCAAAGGTAGGAAAACATAATTAATTATAACGTAAGAAAAATTAATGTTGTCAATAATTGTGCGAGATTTGTGGGAGGTATCCAGAAATTTATTCCTGCTGGGTTAAACAATGAAGACGTGTACTTTTAGTTTGGTAGTTTATTCCTTAGATTGTTTTAATCTTTGTTGTATAATGTTCATATTTAATATTACATTAATGAATAAATTATATTATAATACACTCAGATGCAATAAAACCGGGTCATTGGGCTGTTGTTTGCAAAAAACCCGTTTTTTAAAATTTGGATATTCCTATAGTCCTTAGAATGAAAGTTTTAGTGTTTTGCAATTAAAGAGACCATCAGGTGTAGAAAACAACAACATATGATACTTATCAGTTTATTTAATAAGCGAAAATAACATTTAAAGCTATGCATTCTTCACTACCTATTGCTCATTTGGCATTATGTATAGAGGATCAAGGTGGCTACTGGGTTTTGTCTTCGATGATTTATTTTTGATTAACTGTCATTTTCATTATTAATCTATGTTAAGTTTATTTCGCAGGAATGCATTTTTTTTTTCGTGTATACGGACATAATCGTTTTTGCTTATTAATGTTAATTAAATAAATAATAAGTACCAAATGTTGCTTTTTTGATTGTATTGATTTTGATTTGATCGTAGAACACTAAAAATTTAATTCTAAGGACAATACCAACATCAAAATTTAAAAAAAAAATGGTTCTTTTGGAAACAATAACCCAATGACCCGGTTTTTTGGCATCTGAGTGTAGTATTTCGTTAATATACAAATTGGTTATATTTTCAAATTGAAATTGTTTATTGTCAACTTGATTTTAATTATTCTCAACTTGAAATTGAAAATCTCAGTTAGAAATTGTTAGATCTCAAATTGAATTTATTTCAATTCAATTCGAATTTGATTGTTTCCAATTTAAAATTGATTGGTCTCAATTTGCATTTGTTACTTCCCAAAATGAAATTGATTAGTCTCATTTTAAACTTCAATCAAACAATTTCAATCAAATTGAAATTGTTTATTGTCAACTTGATTTTAATTAATCTCAATTTGAAATTGAAAATCTCATTTAGAAATTGATAGATCTCAAATTGAATTTATTTCAATTCAATTTGAATTTGATTGTTTCGAATTTGAAATTAATTGGTCTCAATTTGCATTTGTTACTTCCCAAAATGAAATTGATTGGTCTCATTTTGAAATTGAAAAGGTATAGTAAGACAGAATGGTCAGTTGTAAGGACCATTCGGTACGCATTGCTCGACCATAAATTTGTCTGCAGGGTATTTAAACTAATAGCCTATTGACACCATTTGATTTTCATCTTCCATTTTTTTTCTTCCTTTCATCTTCTTCTATATAGGCAGGGTGTTTTTTTTTTCAGCTTCGTCTATATATTGTCGTTTTGGAGGTTTTCTGGAAGTTGTTCCTTCTATTGGAGATTTGTTCCTTGTTATTTCCACAATTCTTACTTCTGGAATGCAATCGATGAGTTTATTCCCTTCTATTTACTATATTATATTGTGCTTTTTCGTCGAGGTTTTCTTATTATTGTTATGATGGCCATAAATCCTTCTAATGGATTTTGCCTCTTGAACAATCATCTTCTGTGTTATACATTTAGCACCCAGTTAATGATATTGCAGATCTGCATTTAAACTGCATCCACGTGTTCTTCTTAATATTACGACCATAAATACATCTAATGGTTTTTAGCTCATCAACAATCATCTTCTGTGTTTTCTATTTAGCACCAGTTATTGATGTTGCGCATTCTTCATTTAAACTGTTTAGTACATATTTGTTGTATAATTTGTCAATTTGTTAAATTAAAGATACTAGACAGAACAATTTCTTACATAACGCAATGGAGATTTAATTATCTTCAACTTTTAAATCCATATTAGCAATATCGATCCAGATCTACTGCTAGTTTCTTACTATTACTAATTTTCTATCAAACACCTAATAATTTTCCACATTCATATTTGTGAAATGTCTCAAATTATTCATTGCTTGATGATAACTCTGATCGTTGAGGAAAATTCATTCGTGAATGAGGTACAATTTATTGGCAACTCATATTTTGCAAATTTTAATTTTAATTAGCTCCACCATAATTCAAAAATATTGAAGGTAGTCGAATAAAAAAATTATTTCAATGAAGCCACTTGACATGGTAATATAATGTGGTACCTAAAGTTTTCTTCTACTAGTGAATACTTGAAGCATGTATGGATTTAGCTTTTGATTAATAATTGTATAAACTATGAGTTTACTCTATATTTATGTTTTTTTTTTATAACCTACCCCAGAATGAAACAGTACATACGATTAAAAAATTTATTATATTATATAATTTAAAAAGCTTACAAATGCAAACAAATTTAAACAAATTCAAAGACAATTAAATTGAAACTATGTGTGGATACTACTTGGTGAAACATTATGATTAGGTTAAATCTAACACTTGGTTAAAGTTTCACTGTATTGATAGAATAAACCTCTACAATTGTTTCGGCCTCACGACCATTATCAAGAGTACAGAGATACTAAAATTAAAATTTAACAAATGTGCTATATATACTAAGCTAGAAAAATTTTACAACATGGCAATAAATGAATTACAGTCTTGGTTTTTCCGAACCAATTCCGTAATTCCGTAATTCATTTATTGCCATGTTGTAAAATTTTTCTAGCTTAGTATTTATAGCACATTTGTTAAATTTTAATTTTAGTATCTCTGTACTCTTGATAATGGTCGTGAGGCCGAAACAATTGTAGAGGTTTATTCTATCAATACAGTGAAACTTTAACCAAGTGTTTGATTTAACCTAATCAAAGACAATTCATTATCACTACAACACAAACACAATATTATTAATTAGATACGACATTTAGTGTGAGATTGTACGCAGCATGTGTGCAATACATACGCCTTCAATGGAAGTGTCGTTTGCTTTGATGCTCTTGGTTTGCACGTGTTAAGTAGAGAATGGTACATGTGATACGGAACAAGATTCTTAAGGATTTCGATGTTAATAGATCCATTATTTTTCAAAACGCCAGTTCTTGTTAAGTAGCAAAGGTAGAAGTCCCTCACTTGTTTCTTATTTACGCCAATGCCCCTTTCCATCTTTATTATGTCGTCAAAATTAACTTTTGAGGTCACAAGGCAATAAGGGCAATAAAAATATGATTGGACTCGAGTAGTACAATTGAGACTCTGATAAATAAATCATAATTAATTATTGTATGCGAAGAGAATTATTTTGTATATACAAACCAGATATGCAGAAGGATTAAAGTTGCATAACTTAGGTACACCTGGAGGAAAGTAGCTGATATCTGTGCCGTTTCCATCTTGGGCATATGCCACAGCAAAAATGCAAGCACTGAAAATGATTGATGAATACATGTTTTCACACTGAATTATGCAGTGGTGGACACGGGTTTTTATATTATTCGCATGTACAAATTATTTTTGAAAATCATAAATAATAAATATGATAAAATTAGCATTATAATATTATTCAAATATGCAGTTTAATTTGTTGTGACTTGTTTGTGACTAAATTGATAAACTAATCTCATCACTAAAGAAACTGAATTATGCAAATTTAAATTATAAATATCAAAAATACCGCGCGTTTTTTTATCTCTGAACATAGGCCATGTTCAGTTTTAAACGACAGTATCAATTGCAACCAGTTATGCAACCAACATTACTTGCGCCTGCAACTCGATCATTTAAAATGTCAATACTGTTGACAGAATATGTATTCTACGCAAGAATTGTCCTGAGACACCAATCCCATCATTCCTGTTCAAATAGGAATCATCAACTATTAATCCCGATATAGTAACTCATTTGTGAAAGAGCCCTATTTTTTTCTTGCGTTGAATACATTTTCTGTCAATAGTTTTGACATTTCAAATGATCAAGTTACAAGTGCATGTAATTTTGGTTGCATGCAATTGTTATGCAACCAAAATTACATGCACGTGTAACTTGATCATTTGAAATGTCAAAACTATTAATAGAAAATTTATTCAACGCAAGAAAGTGTTTAAATAGGGCACTTTCACAAATGAGTTACTATTTCGGGATTAACAGTTGATGATTCCTATTTGAACAGGAATGATGGGATTGGTGCCTCAGGATAATTCTTGCGTTGAATACATTTTCTGTCAACAAGTTTTGACATTTCAAATAATCGAGTTGCAGGCGCGTGTAAACTGAACATAGGCCTATGTTCAGGAATAAAAAAAACGCACGGTATATGTACAACCGATAAGATATAAATATAATAATATATTTTTAAATAAACATCGTGGTAATGATATTTGTCGCATGTATTAATGCATTTTATCATTAATAAGGTTGAAGCTACATCAAATTATATAAAATCTATAATTATATAGATATTTATTAAAGCAATTGATTTAGTACATGATTCAAACTGAAGAATACAGCATTTAAAAGTGCAAGACTTCTTAATTATTACAAGTTGTAAATACAACACATAAGGATACAATTGTACACCGGAAGTTATATTTAGTACAAAATTACTTAGATATTACATGCAAAAAAAAGAATATGCGATGTTAATTCAAAAACATACCTATTATACAATTTTTATCACTTTGTCTAGCCACACACATATATTTATAATTTAAATTTATGTACCGCATTGATGAGATTAACTAATCGGCTTATGCACAAACAAATTCACCTGAATAATTAAATCGCAATATATACTAATTTTATCATATTCCATTATTGTTTATCAATAATTGATATAACTGAAAACTATAAAACCTCGTGTTCATCACTGCACAATTCAGTCTAAAAATATGTATTCCAGAGTAATTTTCAGTGTTTGCATTTTTGCTGAGACATATGCTCAAGAAATGGCAGATTTAAGAGGCGAAAACTACAATATCTGCCCCCCTGGTATGCGTATCTGGTTTGTATATATATAAGATTTCATTTAGAAACAATAATTAATCATGTTTTTTAACAGAGTCTCAATTGTACTACTCGAGCATAATCGTATTTTAACTGCCCTTATTGCCTTATAAGGTCGAAAGTTAATTTTGATGACATAAAGAAGATGGAAAGAGGCATAGCTGTGAATAAAAACGAAGTGAGGGACTTCTACCTCTGCTACTTGACAAGGACAGGCGTAATGAAAAATAATGGGTCTTTTAACATCGAAATCCATAAAAATATCGTTCCGAATACCATGTACCTGTCTATACTCAACACATATAAACCAAGAGCTTCAAATGAAACGACACTTCCTTTGAAGGCATATGTATTACACACATGTTGCGTGCAATCACACACTAAATGTATTTAATTAATATTATTAGGTCTGTGTAATAATATTTGTTTATGAAATTGACGAAGATATTGTTCGAATAATACGTATATTATAATAAATATCTGGATCATGTCCGTTATTTTATTCTGGTAGACAATTTTAAAAATAATTCGTGTAAGATCCTCTTTAATATCTTTGAAATATTATGAGCATACCCAGCGAGTGCCAGGAAGGAAACTACCTCCCCCTAGAATCTGCCAATAGCATTATAAAACGTCGCATCTATCTCCTTAGTAGAAACTTTCCAAATCCAGAGTAACATTAAGTAGTAACACTAGTACGTCTGGTGATTAATAAATTCAGTCCCGCGGTGAGATCGTCGCCACGGACTGAAATCGTCCTCTTCTTTACCAATAATAAATTCACCTTTTTGTTGGGGGAAATTTTTCGAAATTTAATTAAGCTTTGCCGGATCCACCCTTCTGAAAAAACTGAAGAAAACGAAAAATGTTCAAGCAGGTCGATAGTCAATAAAAGATTATTACAGGTACCATTATTATTTATTTTCATTTCTTTATTTATTTATTGTATTTTAAAAAAAAATGTTTATTTTCATTATTTATGTTATATTTGGAACACTTAAACGTAAACAAAACACAACACTAATCACTTTTTTAATTAATATTAATATTATCCCGTAATGTAATTCGTATTTTTTTTATGAATGAAACAATGATTATTCTTGTATGGTTTGTTTTATTACCAATAATTATGATCAAACATTTCACGAAACTTACAAAAAAGGGATTTAGCTATGTCGTTCGAGTTTTTGTCGATGCTGGATAGAGTGATTCTAAATTATTTCGTTTTAAATTGTTCTGTTTTTTTCTTGTATTTTACTCATATTAACGTAATTTAAACTATTCAATAAAAAAATGTGTACTTTGATTATTATATTTAATTTTTTTGCTTTTGCGATTTCGACCAATTAATTGATCATCTTCAGGCAAAACTAAAACGAGCAACATATTACAATTTGTACATGACCAATTTTAACAAACAAGACAATGATGAAATGAGATGTGTGATAATAAGTTACGTTTTTCATGAGACTAGATTACATAGATAAGTGTATTAGAGGTTTAATATTTATAAAGTATCGTGGGTGGCTAATATTGCCCTGTCTTGAATTAATATATAAACAAAATTGACAACAAAAAAGAACAAAATGAAATTTGAGATTACAAATTCATATGGCTATGTGGAGACTGGTGAATCGTATTATCATGAGAATGGGTAAATGAAATTGTTTACAATGGAAAACCTTACTTTTCTAAAACTAAAAACTGTATTTCTCTGTTGTGTGATACATTAATTTGTATGCTTTTGTGTATTTATCGTGTATCGTCTTCAACTTATAACTAGTAGCGTTTGTGTGTGTATATTTGGTGGTCTGCTGCGTTGTGGTGAGTTATCTCATTAGAAATGCGAACAATGGTTTTTCCATAATATTTATTTGGTCGTTGAGATTTTAGTTATTGGCTCTCCTTCTATCTCTGTCTATTTCAAAGTTTTCAAGTAAGTTCGTTCTAAATCCTTTTTAGTTGTGTGTAAAATTTGTATGTTATTTTGGTCGTAGCCAGTGTGATTATGAAACCAAAGGTATCTTCCAAAATTAGAGGTGGTTTTATTCTTAATGTGTTCCTTTAAACGAATTTTAAGGGCTCTGCCTGTTTCCCCTATAAATGTGGCACTGCAATTGTCGCATGTAAGTGAATATACTCCTGATTTATCCAAATATGGTATTGTTTCTTTGTGCTTTCTTGTGCTATTAATCAGCCTTTTTTCTATAGTATTGTTTGTTTTATGGCCTGCTATAATTTGATATTTTTGTAGTATTTCGGATAAACGTGTGTTAACATGGCCTTGAAATGTGAAGGAACTAAAGTTGAATATTTGATTTGTTTGTTTTACTTCTTCTGAGATGTTGAGATTGTAAATTAAAAGATTTTCCATAGCAGTCTCTTTTCTGTTAATAAGTTTATTAATTGTGTTTATATTAAATCCATGAGTACTGGCCAATTGTTTAATAATTGAGATTTCTTTATGTTTATCTTCCGGGGATAAAGGAATTTCGTTTAACCTATGTATTAAAGAGTAAAAAGTGGAGAGTTTATGGTGAAAGGAGTTATACGGTATTATACTATCTGTCTGCGTCGGCTTTCGATATATATTGTATTGTAGGCGTTCTGCTGTTTTAGTGATTATGAGATCTAAGAAGTTAATGCTATTCTTTTTCTGGATATCTAGTGCTATGTTCAAATTAGGATGTATGTTATTGATTTTTTCATGAAATGTTTCCAATTGTTTTGAGTTTCCGCTCCAGATGCATAGAATGTCATCTACGTACCTTCTCCAAAATTTCATGTAATCGTTTGTTTTATCTTTGTTCTCTAATATATGTTTTTCAGGGTCGAAACCGGTCGCAAAAACAAATATATAAAATATAATTAAGGAAGTACACATTTTTTACCGAATAATGATCTTTTGTTTTATCATAAAATTTACTGAAAATTTACAACAAAAATTGTGCCAAAATGGGAAAAATGTCGCAAAAAGTTCAAACAAATGGCCTAATAACATGTTAACTTCAGGAGGTTATTAAAAAAAAAACAATTCGAGCCATTATAGCCAAACCCCTCAGAGGTTTCGTTAGTCTGTTGGCATACTTTCATTTCGTTATGTGCAAATAATTCAACAAGACACTTTTACTCTTTATAAAGACAGTTGAGTTTAAGAGGGCCAGTAGAAACCCCTATCGGTCAGTCCCCTAACTATAATATGGTATAACGAGTCGCCTGTCTCTAGGGGCAATTGCTTGCTGTAACCTTACGCCCCCACATAATAAACGACTATTATTTGAACTTAATAAAACGTATTCAAGTACCGTCTTGGTTTGTAGGGGCTCTGATGAGGCTATATGCAAATATGTGAAGCATAGCTATATGAGGAGAGCCTCTCTCTCTAGCGTGATTGGAACGAGCTTTTTGCGCTCTTAAAAAAAACTGCTCGCAAGCAGAGGCCCTGCATGGGGCAACAAGCTATCGAAAACATGTGTAATAATTTTCGATTTATTCTCACTCTCTTGTGATATTATTACTGCGATTTATGTGATTTATACTATTCGAGGACATTGCTAGATTCCTATTTAGTAAAGCTACAGAAGAACTGACGAGCATGATGGATACGAAGGCGCATATCTAGATACGCTAATCTTTCAACTATCAACATTGTGAAAACATTGAAGTTAATGTTTGTAAATAGTTATGTATCTAGCGTATTATTTTGTATCTAACTGTATAGTCGACCCAAAAATCTAAGAATATTATGACTATGACTTTTAAATATTTTATGGGGGTTTTATTTGGTGTTGCCATAAAATCAGCGCTTATACTGGCTTGTATAAAGACCCAAAGCCAGTATAAGCGCCGGTTTTATGGCAACACCAAATAAAACCCCCATAAAATACTTAAAAGTCAAAGTCGTAATATTCTTAGATTTTTGGGTCAACTATAACAAAATACGTTTTATGGCACAACTGTACCGAAGGCCTGCAGGGTGCCGAGGAACGTGCGGGGGTAACTACCGACCGTGCCCTTTCTGTGGGGGCTGGGGAACCACTTGTGACTGGACTGTCGCAAGGAATGTGCGTGAAGCGAACACAGTTCATTTGTATTTTATTTGGTTTTAATATATCAGTTATAACTTTTCGGAAGCGCCAAGTGTTTTATTTAAACCGTTTTTATAACGTATTATTAGTTAATAAAACAATGAACGCAAGAATATTGCTTGGTAATATCCTAGCCGAAGTTAACGCAACTTATATATAAGAAACGCTTTTATTTATAGAAAAATATGTAAAATATTCATCCAAAAAAATTCAGTGTGCTCAGTGCCCATCAGAGAAAATAAACATTGGGAAATTATATGAGGATCAACTATTGCCATGAACTATATATTCTTTCTGAGTGTCCTGAAGAAAATATTTAAAACAAACAGAAATTTACTTCTGTCAAATAATTTTCATATTACATAATTATTTAAAGGAATATTGATAATTACATGGCGATTCAGCCAATTCTAAAAATAACAGCAACCTGACAGTAATGTATATTTGATTAATTGAACTACCTGTTCACATTTTTAAATACACACACAGCATACTTGATACCTTAATTAACCAATGTTAATTTTGTTTTTTGGTACATAGTACTGAGACACTGTATTTAATCAGACCGCAGATATAAATCGTTCCCGTACCGCATCCAAATCATAAAACTGTTCAAATGTAAACAAACATCCCACACGAATATATGTAAATAATTATACATACACTACACACGATTTTTTTTCTGCCGATGCGATGACGCACCGTAGTGAAGTGCAAACAATTTATTGCAGCATCTGTTTGCTAGATAATATTCAAGAATCGTTCGATGCGCCACCAATGCTTAGTAGCTGCACTAAAATAGTTGAAGAGTCGACCATACTATCGGGCATGTCACTGTCAGGTATAAATATATATTTTTTCGTGCGTTACCACTCAGTTGATATAAAGACTAGAAACATTGAAGTTTACCCATTGCTTTGAAATAATTCAACCCATCCGGTGATTACTTTTTTATTTTAAATTACTCATCAGTATTCAAATTGATTTCACGAGCAATAACTGTAATTACACAAAATATATCGATAAATATGTAAAAAAACCATAATCACCGGAAGGCTAACTGCTTGTACAATGTTATGAAACATTCAAATATGAACAAATTGAGTCACAAACAACGTGGTCACGCACTAAAAATAGTGCATAATTCTACAGTGGCGTCATCTACATTTTAATGCGAATCTTCTGCCCCTGTTAATGAGTTCTGCGAAGCTGATAAGTCTAATAATAATTATAAAAATTACCCCGATTCTCAATGACCGAACTATTTTAATCTAAAGGGCAATTTGCAAGATTGCTTGGGATGCCATTGCCTTACAGCTGCGTGGGATGGCACAAGCTTTTACACAAGAGTCAATCTTTTGCATTTCCTACGCTATTTTGAATGTGTTTCTATCGATTTTATGCCCGATGTCTACAAATATTCCACTAATTGTTACCTTCAAAATTGTCATTAAAATGAATCAAAATAGCATAATTTCAATTACAAAAATATAGTGTGGTAAAAACCATAAATTGATGAAAAAATATCCTGAAATGATTATTGTCTCTGGCATATTAATCTTCCTCCATACAAATAAATGTAGAAATTCAAATTACACGTTAATAGTTCTGAATTCTGTAAAATAATTCATATATGTGCTTTTGGTTTTACATTAAAACATATCAATAATATTTTTCAAAATGGGATTATTTGAATTGGTAAATATTTTGAAACAATAACAAATGTTAGAAATAAAGTACATATTATAATCTAGTATTTTTTTCAAACACGTTAACAATTTTATCAAAGATGGTAACCAATGGTATTGGTTCATTAATTTATAACGGTTCTATTTTGCGTAGCTGATTAAAATGTTTGACAAACGAAAGTTTCGGTATAGTTTGTTCCTTTATACCTTTTCAAGTTCAAACTGAGACCAATCAAGGTTAAATTAAGACAAATCAATTTCAAATTGAGACCAATCAAGTTCAAATTGAGACCAATAAAGTTCAAATTGAGACCAATAAATTTCAAATTGAGACCAATCAATTTCAGGCAAGACAAAATCAAGTTGACACTAAACAATATTAAGTTAAGAGTAAATAAATAACAGTTATTATACAACATAATTAATTTATTTGTTTTAAAAATGCCACGCTACATGAAAAAAAGCAGAAGCAGTACATTTCAAGAAGCAGTTGTATGGTGTTTATAATAATAATAGAAATTGGAAAACTATTGCTAATACGATGGGCATGAACATGATTTCAGAAATGATCACTTACTTCGAATAAGTCCATATAGCCCAATGTTGAACCCGATTGAGAATGCATGGCCAGTCATGCAATCTGGTGTGAAAGCAAAATTAGGCGGTACAAATGCCACAATAATATTGCACGAACACAGTTTAGCCTTCAAAGGTTGGAAGACATAATTAATGATAACGTAAGAAAAATTAATGTTGTCAATAATTGTGCGAGATTTGTGGGAGGTATACAGAAATGTATTCCTGCTGGGTTAAACATGGAAGACGTGTACTTTTAGTTTGGTAGTTTATTCCTTAGATTGTTTTAATCTTTCTTGTATAATGTTAATATTTAATGTTACATTAATGAATAAATTATAATATAATAGTATTTCGTTAATATACATATTGCTTATATTTTTAAGCTGAAATTGTTTATTGTCGACTTGATTTTAATTAATCTCAATTTGAAATTGAAAATCTCATTTAGAAATTGTTAGATCTCAAAATGAATTTGTTTCAATTCAATTTGAAATTGATTGTTTCGAATTTGAAATAGATTGGTATCAATTTGCATTTGTTACTTCCCAAAATGAAATTGATTGGTCTCATTTTGAACTTTAAAAGGTATAGTAAGACATAATGGTGAGTTGTAAGGTTACGCATTGTTCGATATTAAATTTGTCTGCAGGGTATCTAAACTAATTGCATTTGTTTTTCGTCTTCCATTTTTCTTCTTTCTTCTATTTTCTTCTATATAGACAGGGTGTTTTTTATCATCTTCGTCTATATATTGTCGTTTTGGAGGTTTTCAGGAAGTTCTTCCTTCTATTGGAGATTTTTTCCTTGTTATTTACACAATTCTCAATTCTGGCATGCAATCGCTGAGTTTATTCCCTTCTGTTTACTATATCATATTGTCCATTTTCGTCGTGGTTTTCTTCTTATTATTATGATGGCCATAAATCCCCCTAATGGATTTTGCCTCTTGAACAATCATCTTCTGTGTTATACATTTAGCACCCAGTTATTGATGTATCACATTCTGCATTTAAACTGCATCCACGTCTTCTTCTTCGTAATATCATGGCCAAAAATCCATCTAAGGGTTTTTGGCTCCTCAACAATCATCTTCTGTGTTTTCCATTTAGCACCAGTTATTGATGTTGCGCATTCTTCATTTAAACTGTTTAGAACTCATTTGTTGTATAATTTGTCAATTTGTTAAATTAAAGACACTAGACAGAACATTTTCTTACATAACGTAATGGAGATTGAATTATCTTCAACTTTTCAATCCACATTAGAATTCTCGTTCCTGATCTATTGCCAGTTTCTTGCTATAAAAAATTTATATCAAACACCGAATAATTTTCCGTATTCATATTTGTGAAATGTCTCAAATTATTCATTGCTTGATGACAAGTCTGCAGCTGATCGTTGAGGAACGAATGTGTTATTGTACCTTATTCGTGAATAAGGTACAATTTATTGGCAACTCATATTTTGCAAATTTGAATTAGCTCCACCATAATTCAAAAATATTGAAGGTAGTCGAATAAGAAAATTAATTCAATTAACCCATTTCACATGGTAATATAATGTGGTACTTGAAGTTTTTTGTTTTTTTATTTTACTAGTAAGTACTTAAAGCATGTATGGATACAACTTTTGATTAATAATTCCGTGAACTATGAGTTTACTCTATATTTATGTTTTTTTATAACCCACCCCGGAATGAAACAGTACATAAGATTCAGAAATTTATTGTATTATGTAATTTAAAAAGCTTACAAATTCAAACCAATTTAAACAAATTCAAAGACAATTCATTATCACTACGACACACACACACAATATTATTAATTAGATACGACATTTAGTGTGAGATTGTACGCAGCATGTGTGCAATACATACGCCTTCAATGGGAGGGTCGTTTCCTTTGATGCTCTTGGTTTGCACGTCTTAAGTAGATAATGGTACATGCGATACGGAACAAGATTCTTAAGGATTTCGATGTTAATAGATCCATTATTTTTCAAAACGCCAGTCCTTGTTAAGTAGCATAGGTAGAAGTCCCTCACTTCTTTCTTATTTACGCCAATGCCCCTTTCCATCTTTATTATGTCGTCAAAATTAACTTTTGAGGTCACAAGGCAATAAGGGCAATAAAAATATGATTGGACTCGAGTAGTACAATTGAGACTCTGATAAATAAATCATAATTAATTATTGTATGCCAAGAGAATTATTTTGTATATACAAACCAGATATGCAGGAGGATTAAAGTTGCATATTCTAGGTACACCTGGAGGAAAGTAGCTGATATCTGTGCCGTTTCCATCTTGGGCATATGCCCCAGCAAAAATGCAAGCACTGAAAATGATTGATGAATACATGTTTTCACACTGAATTATGCAGTGGTGGACACAGGTTTTTATAGTATTCGCATGTACAAATTATTATTGAAAAACATAAATAATAAATATAATAAATAAAATTAGCATTATAATATTATTCAAATATGCAGTTCAATTTGTTTGTGACTAAATTGATTAACTAATCTCATCACTGAAGATACTAAATTATGCACATTTAAATTATAAATATTAAAAATATAAGTACAACCAATAAGATATGAATATAATAATATATTTTTAAATAAACATCGTGGTAATGTTATTTGTCGCATGGAATATTGCATTTTATTCTTAATATGGTTGAATCCACATCAAATTGTATAAAATTTATAATTATATAGATATTTATTAAAGCAATTGATTTAGTACATGATTCAAACTGAAGAATACAGCAATTAAAAGTGCAAGACTTCTTAATTATTACAAGTTGTAAATGCAACACATAACGTTACAATTGTACACCGGAAGTTATATTTAGTACAAAATTACTTAGATATTACATGCAAAAAAAAAAATGCGATGTTAATTCAAAAACATACCTATTATACAATTTTTATCTCTTTGTCTAGCCACACATATATTTATAATTTAAATTTATGTACTGCAGTGATGAGATTAACTAATCGGCTTATGCATAAACAAATTCACCTGAATTATTATATTGCAATATATACTAATTTTATCATATTCCATTATTGTTTATCAATAATTGATATAACTGAGTACTATAAAACCTCGTGTTCATCTCTGCACAATTCAGTCAAAAAAAATGTATTCCACAGTAATTTTCAGTGTTTGCATTTTTGTTGTGGCATATGCCCAAGAAATGGCAGATTTAAGAGGCGAAGACTACAATGTCTGCCCCCCAGGTATACCTAACATATGCTTCTTTAATCCTCCTGCGTATCTGGTTTGTATATATAAAAGATTTCATTTCAAAACAATAATTAATCATGTTTTTTAATAGAGTCTCAATTGTACTATTCGAGCACAATCGTATTTTAACTGCCCTTATTGCCTTATAAGGTCGAAAGTTAATTTTGACGACATAAAGAAGATGGAAAGAGGCATAGCTGTGAATAAAAACGAAGTGAGGGACTTCTACCTCTGCTACTTGACCAGGACAGGCGTAATGAAAAATAATGGGTCTTTCAACATCGAAATCCTTAAAAATATCGTTCCGAATACCATGTACCTGTCTATACTTAACACATGTAAACCAAGAGCTTCAAACGAAACGACACTTCCTTTGAAGGCATATGTATTACACACATGTTGCGTGCAATCACACACTAAATGTATTTAATTATTATTATAAGTGTGTGTAATAATATTTGTTTATGAAATTGACGAAGTTATTGTTCGAATAATACGTATATTTTAATAAATATCTGAATCGTGTCCGTCCTTTTATTCTGCCATAGAATTTTAAAAATATTTCGTGTAAGATCCTCTTTAATATCTCTGAAATATTATAGGCATACCCAGCGAGTGCCAGGAAGGCAAGTACCTCCCCCTGGAATCTGCCAATAGCATTATAAATCGTCGCATCTATTTCCTTAGTAGAAACTTTCCAAATCCAGAGTAACATTAAGTAGTAACACGAGTACGTCTAGTGATTAATAAATCCAGTCCCGCGGTGTGATTATCGTCACGGACTGACATCGTCTTCTTCTGTACCAATAATAAATTCGCCTTTTTGTTGGGGGAAATTTTTCGTAATTTAATTAAGCTTCGTCGGATCCACCCTTCCACCATATATTTAAATTACGTGGAGCCACACACGCACCTAGATAAGACTGACGGACCGCACACGCCGCCGTCGTCACTAAACAAAGCCTGGGCCGAGGTGGTTCTTTTTCAGGGAGGACCCAAGTTCAACAACACCGGAAAGGTAGAGTATAGAGGTGAGGAAGAAAGAGAAAAGGGGGTGTAACATACTGCACGTTTATGTAGCATACAACTATCCTTATAATGGTATAATGGCAGGAACATGAGAGATGAAAAGATAACACATGCTTTTATGTTTTGCTTTGATGGAATTGTACTTCGGTTGTTTTCAGATTCATGTGTTCTCTAAAGACATACATTGATTAAGATATCAAAAATATTTTAGGGAAAAACCCTAATCTTCAAATAATTTAAAAAATACTTGCTTTAGGAGTATGTTTGTATAATACTTTTTTGTAGTAAATTTTCTTTCCAATCGTGCTATTTGATAAAAAAATGGGTCATTCCATTTAAACAAATTGAATTACGAGATATTTAAGATTGCACTTAGATATTGACATTTTATGAACACTTATTATCAAAATTGACAGTTTCTAATTATTTTAATCATAGAGGCATCCTCTAGGTACACTTAGAGATGTAACTCATAATTTTATCTTCTTCCTAAGCGAAGTTATAGAGATATTTCAGGCTACCTTTTAATGGTAAAAATTTTAGATTTTTTTTTTTTGAAAACTAGAAGAGACAAGTATACATACGTTCTTACAAAATATATTCCAATTTAAGCGAGAAAATAATATAAGGGGTGTTCCATTTAAAATAAGAAAGTTGGTGCTACTTCCTGTGGAACCGGAAGTGATAGAAAGTTGAAAATATTTCACATGAGGATAACTGATTCTACCGTGTGACGAGGATTTTTTTGAAATTTTTAGTATGTCGGCAACTCCGTAAACTTTTAACGAACAGTTTAGCGTAGACACCCTGTATAATGGTAAACTCTGTAAGGGGATTTCCAGATTTTCGACAGTGGTTTCATTGACATGAATGTTAATTATACATAATGTATCGAAATCTGGATTCTTTTTAAGTACATTTTCAAATTTTTCACGTATATTCATAGTAATGCTTTCTGGAATATGAGCAAATTTATTTCATATTTCAGAAAATTTTCCAATACGCCGTGACAAGCCGCGTGTTTCAATATATTTCACAGCTTCAGGCAAAAATGAGAAGTGGGTATTAATTATTGCCAATTATTTTCAGAGAGAACTTAAATAACAAAGTTATTTGGCAAATAAAATACCAGCAGAATCATCCTCTAAGATTAGCACCACACTCGCAATTGATTCGAAATTATTAGCATAAAAATCAACTGCATTGATCCAAGTTCCCCAACGCGTTATTATGATGTGGTAACTGGTATGGATGGTAACTACAAATTCGGGTGCAGTCTTTTATATAAGCTAACTCTAGAAGGTGCTTTTATAAATACTTTTTTAATATTTGATATCAAATTATTGACATCATCGCAATTACTTCGGATTGTTTCCGCGACTCGATGAAAACCATGTGCAAAACAAGTTGTATGTAACATACTCAGATAAAACACCTTCACACATTTACCAGCTTTAACCATGTATGGGGCCTTATCATTAATAAAAATTAACACTTTCATTGCAATGTCTTTATTAAATTCGGAAAGCGCAGTCTTGACAAAACGAGACAACGTGGCATGATCCACGGTGTCCACATTTTTACACGCTATTAAGTAGGGCTTCGACGTTTCTTCTTTTTTCAAGGATTGTAGATTGGCGACGTGTCTTCAACATGCATGTGTTGTTTCATCCGCAGAAATCCACACGTAATTCTGGCCAATGTCTGTACGGATTTATTCCATTATCGAGTCGTAATAGGGTTGTAGGCAAGATTTTCGCACCGTCGAACTTCTCCTTTACCGCAACATTTTCTTCGCAGAAAATTTACGATATGGGGATTCTCCAATTTACGGAATGGAATATCGTTGGAGACTAACTATTCACACAACTCTATTGGTAAAGTGGTCGTAGGTTTTCGAGCCGAAGCGTGTAGAATTAATGTCTGCTTGGGCTTGGGCGTTAAAATGTTAATATTTTTGGATCGAATGTGTCCAGTTGTTTTCACATGTTGTACAATTTGGAATCTCTTTTTACAGTGAATGTTTTTTTTCGCACTTTACACAATAAACCATTTGTCCATCAGTGGTAAATTCTCCGGCAAAATCAGATATCCACGATTTAATTAAAATCCCGCGAGTCTGCTTAATAGGAGGAATTTTGTAAAACTTATATACCTGATTTACTAATACAATAAATAGTGAGGTACACTACAGATGGTATCAGCAGACACTGATAGAAGCATTGAAATATTTTCCTTTTATACATATTTCTGTAAAATAGTTACCTAACCGTCTCTGCTTCTAATGGATCAATTATATTAGTCAAATTATATTAGTTGAAATTCGAGGAATTTTCGAAGACGATCATTATGCGCCGCCACCATAAAACTTTCAATACACAATATAATGTAATGAACCCTCCACTTTCAATACATAATAGACTGTAATAAACCCTCAATTTATGTAAAATTCCACGTAATATTCGGTAATATTCGTAGAATTCGGCAATACGGTAATAAGCAACACTTACAATCAACAAATACTGTATAAGTACTAATGGAGATATTTGTCAGAAAATATGGGAAAATATGCATGCACAATAAACGTTAATCGCCAATTATATGCACAATACATAAAAATGGGCATGCAAATGCATATGCAAATAAGCATAATGCATGTTTGATTAGTCTAGACATAAGTATATGGAGATTAGAAAATATTAATAATTTTTATACAGGGTGAGTTTTTTCGGATGTTTAGAAAGAATTTCGGTTTTACCAGCTCAATTTCATGAACTTTTTGTTTTTTGGAATTAATGGATGGCTAACTAGATAACTCGAAAAAAAAATTTTGTTATTTTGTTCGGTGCATATGGCTCTATTATTATTGACTATAGAAAAAATGTGTAAAGGAAAAAGTTGTAGGTAATAAGTGCTTAATAATACAGTCTAACAGATTATTTTATTGAAGCTATAATTTTTGAGTTATGACACAAACTTGTGTTTTTTCTAATGGAAACCATAGTCGGCCACGACTTTATAAAAAAGGCCTATTTTCAACGATTTTAATGACATGCCCTATTAGATAGTCATTTTTATAAATACATAAATTATGGTCAATTTTCTCTTTTCAGTTTCGAACTATTCGAAGTAGTACGCTATAGAACCAGTTGACAGATAAAAACGACAATTGTCGAGGTGGCCGATCTCCCGATCTGTCTGTTTTAGATTTTTATTTATGGGGAATGGCAGAAGATACATCGTATCAAACATCGTACGTTACAGTAGATCACCTTAGAGTAGCTGTACGGCAAGTTTTTGCTAAAATTGATGGAAGCTCTATTAGAAAAGCAACAAATTCTGTTTTAAAAAGGTGTGCATTCATCATAATGGTGAACATTTTGAACTAAATATGTTCAAAAAGTTCACCTTAAGTCTAAAATACTTTCTAAACTTTAATTACGTTGTTTTGATACTACTTTAGTTACGTTGTAATATGCTTGTATTGTTTATCAAATTATCGTCTGTTATTCCCTGTCTAGTAGTTTTGTACTTATGTAGTTTTGTTTTATCAGAAATTATTTTTATATAAAATTGTAACTTCTACAGAATAAACATATTACACCAAAATGATAATGTCTATAATTTCGAAATGAAGAGAAAACATTGAATAACTAACTTGAATATTATTATGTAACGCTTTGCACATCTATCAATTGTTTCGATAGCGTACTTCTTGTATGGTTCGAAAATGAAAAGTAAAAAATAACCATAATTTAATTATTTATAAACATAACTATATCAAGTGGTATATCATTGGAATAGTTGAATAATAGCCTTTTTTATAAAGTCATGGTCTACTATGGTTTCCATTAGAAAAAAGTCAACTTTGTGTAATAACTCAAAAATTATAGCTTAAATAAAATAATCGGTTAGACCAGCGTTTCTCAAACTTTTTTAACCGCGGCCCGGTACGAGGTTCTAAAAATTTTCGCGACCCACTTTATCCAAAACTACCATTTGCTTACAAAACAAATTTTATTTTTTTAATAAAAATCAAGTTATTTCTTTGTTTATTTCATACACAAAAATTGCAAAATATTTATATAAGAAAATATTAAATATTAAGGCGGAAAGACCCCATATGGGGTCGATAGCCCAATAAAGATCGATTATATATATATATATATATATATATATATATATATATATATATATAAAGTATTAAATAATAAAAAGTAATTAAAAAATTAACAATTACAGGAAATTTTGTTTCCAAATATTTTGCCCTTAGTGCGAAGGATGATGTTGTTCGTCATCACATAGCAATTTAACAATTTCAAATTAGGAGGTAATAATGTTAATTTTATTCTCAAATTAGGTTCTTATTTAACCTAGATCTTAACCTCTTACAACCTCTCACATAAACCTTTACCTGTTACATAATCTTACATTTCGAAAACTATGTTTTTTTTCAAAAACAAAAGCATATTTTGAAAACTGTTCATCGTGTCAAGAGAAGAGTTTATTATACCCTTAACGGACATTAAACTCACATGATGACTGTCAATTTTGATTGAAAACTCTTCATCGTTTTGAGAGAAGAGTTTGACATACCCTTAAAGGACATTAAACTCACACGATGAAGCACATCAATGTGGCAGTTGCAACACTCAAATCTGCAAAAGTGCAAATTTGAGCCTGAAAACTTATTGTCGTTTTAGGATGGCTTTCCTTCCATGATCTCATATTCGAAAGTGTTTTGCTAATTGTTTTTTGTCGCTTATGCACTTGATTGGAAATGTTTAAGATATGACGAGATGCCGTCTACATATACATCTTCAGTATCACTAAAACTAACTAATATTTATAGTTGTAGTACTACTGATAGCCTCACTGCTTGTACTGTTACTAGTACTATTTCTTCAAAATGTCCAGGTATAAACTTTTCGGCAGTTCTCGAATTGCGCGCAAATTACCTGCTAAAGTTAATCCCCAAGCTGAATTCCGCGCAAACCTTCTTGAAGATCGCTAATCCTACCATTACATTGCGCGCAACTAGATAATCCTCTCTAATGAGTTCAGGTATTCGACGTTATAAACGCATTAACTTTGGTAGTTCTTAGGCGGTGATTGGATGGTAACCGAGGTACTGTGGTTACAACCCCTAAAAGTATTATTATAAAATGAAGTCATTTATTTCATATTTCATAGTTCGATCTGTAGTAGTCGCAGTAACATCAGTATTTAAAAATGGCAGAAATGCATGTAACGTTGAGTGAACGGGGAAATTTTTTGTTGGTACTCAACAATTTCAAATATTATAAATCTCGTGTACTTAGTTCTTCGGAAATTTATTGGCGATGCACAGTCAAATATTGTAGTGCAAAAATATATACAATTGGTGAAACCAACGTGATTTCGCAGAAATCTGAAAATCACAATCATGAAGCAGATGTAAGAAAAGTGCAAACACAACACGTGTCGAACGTATTAAAAAGAAACGCGACAGAAGATCTGACACAAAAGCCGTCGAAATTAATTCATTCTGAATTAAAATTACTTTCAAATGCTGAATTTGATAGTTTCACGACCACGGAAATATCCAACATCCGAAATAACATGAATAGTGCAAGAAAAAAAAAATACCCTAAACTACCGACATCAACAGAAGAAGTTCAAAATATTTTAAACAGTTTGGATATAAAAACAAAAAAAAACGAAAACTTCCTTCAATGCAACGACTTTGACAACCAAATTGTGGTGTTTTCGTGCAAAACTAATATTAGTTACATGTGCAAGAGAGATATTTTATTCATGGACGGTACATTTGATTATGCTGCAAAATATTTCACTCAACTCTTTACCATCCATACTGTGGAAAATGGATATTTTATACCTGTGGTGTTTATATTATTAAAAAATAAAGAAGCAGTTTCCTACCAGCGCGCATTATCTTTATTAAAAAATAAATGCGAAGAAATGCGATTCATACTCCAACCAAAAGAAGTGGTTGTCGACTTTGAGAGAGCTATCCATATAGCAATCAAAAACATCTGGCCATCTACTAACATCGTAGGTTGCCGGTTCCATCTATCACAAGCTTGGTAGGTTTTTTTTACATTAAAACGTATTGCGTTACATACATATAAAACGTATATAATATAATTTTCTTCATTTTAATTATAGGTGGCGTCAAAAACAGAAGCAGGGCTTGGCCAAGGAATACAAGGCAAAAGATTCTGAAATTGGAAAATGGCTTAAAAATTTATTCGGGCTAACCTTCCTACCAGCAGAAGAAGTAGGCAATTGCTTCGCCTTCGATTTTGAAGCTGATAAACTGACAGATAATATAAGTCCTATATAAGCGAAGAGGCCCAATTCCCCCCCCGAAATTTGGGCACAAAATAGTGTTTCACTATGTAGAACAACAAATAGTTGTGAAGCATTTCATTCAAAATTAAATGGATGTTTCTATTCAGCACATCCCCATATTTTTTTGTTTGTAGATGTGTTGATAAATTTTCAAATTGATACATACATTAAAATAAATTAAAAAAAACTAATATATGTAGGAGAACCCCTCAAATAAAACGTGAAAAACTTGTTTCCAATTTATTGTTAAAATATAAGGACAATCAGTTAACTAGATATAATTTTGTAAAATGCTGTTCCCATCAATATAATGACAAATAAATTAATTTGATTTCATGTGACAATGTTTTAATTGAAAGTAACTCCTTACTTTAGTATTTCCTGCTCCGTTTTAAGAAATAAACATTATTGTGTCCAGTTTGCGATAATCCGCTACCTGAGAGGCGAAGGGTAAGTTGCGCGCAATCCAGAGGTGGTATTAAAGGAGATTAAAACTACACCGGATTATAAAGGTACTTTGCGCGCAATTCGAGTGCAGGCAACTTTTCAAGTAGCATTTTAGATTTGATGTATTCCCAGAAGTTTTATTTTTTCTTGAGCAAAGTTTGCAAGTTACTGTACCACCATTATTATTATTAGTAGTAGCACTACGAGAAAAATTGGCACATGGCTTGATTGACTGCGTCTTTCCATAGCATCCTATTTTCGCTTTTGTCTTCTAATCCGTGATTTTCATCTCTTCCAGATGCTTTTCTACATCGCTTTTCCAGGGGCTTCTTGGTCTCTCTCTTCGTTTTCTTCTCCAGCTATTCTTGTAAGAATCTGCTTTGGTGTTCTTGCTTCCTCCATTCTCATTACGTGGCTTAGCCATCTTATTCTTTGAGCATTTATGATTCCCACTATACATAGTTACATAGATTTGTACATAAGTACATAGATGCTAAGTAATACTTCGAAATCGAAACTACTTTCGATTCATATGCACATGGCAACGTTTCGAAAAGGACCGGACTAATTTTTCTGAATTTGTAATTGTGTGATTTCAATTGTTTTGTCATATGAATAAGTTTATGAGTGGTATTACTTTTGGTAATATTTGTGGTGTAGAAGCTAAGAATATTAAGTCTGTTTGACTTTAGCACCACGATTTTCAAAAGTCGCCTCCTCTGTACACAATAACCTTCGCACGCGCTGCAATTCTCCTCCGTCTAATCTAAAAGGCGAACATTTGAAGTTCAAATCCCATGACCGGACGTTTCTATTGTACTTAAAAGATAGTGAAAAAAGTAGATTGTTGACCACCGATACTCCGCGCGCATATTGATTCAGTCTAGTAGGCGTTTTGTCTTTAGCGGTACACTTCAGCGCTGTTTGCAAAGTAAGTGCAGTTTTGGGTGTTTTAGTGTGTCATCAATGTGTTTAGCAATTTAGCAAAGTAACATACGTAAACAACGCCGTAGTAACGCTTAGTGTCAAAATAGTACATTCGCCAAAAATATATGTTTACCTCAATTATTTCTAGAACGTGAGTGTATCTGCAGGGAGTTGCTTACGTCACTCTGCAAAATAAGCGTGGACATGTTTGTAAATGGAAGCCAAAATTAAATTGTTGTACGAAAATATAAATCAATTTTTCGAAAAGTTTAATTAGTGAATTGTAGTTGGTCAGCAAAACTTCAATGAAAACCATAGTGAGAACCTTTGTTTTAATAGAGTTAATCAACTTTATATAGTTTTCATTTAACTTATAGAGATCAACTTTATACTATAGTTTTCATTCAACTTTTCTCGATCAACTACAATCGATCAATTAACTTGATTCGTTAGAACGCGCCTTTAATAACTATCTATTATTGTAGAACAATAATGATAATACATCGATTCGATTAAAATTGTAACTCTTTACTTGCTTGAAAATAATTTATATGCAGCAACTGTGATAACGAAACATTTATGATGAATAAGTACTTAGACTTATTTTAATTTCAGTGCCGGTTCGTACTACGCCTTCGTAAAGTTAGGGTTTTTGCCTATTTCTTAGATTTTTTACATTCCAAATGATTTTCATATCATAAAGCAAATTTCGTGCTATCCGCCGAATTGTGCTCACCCCCAAAACCACGCTTTCTTAATTTGTCGTTAGGACAATATCCTTAGCTTTTACAAGCATACACACGCACAAATATAAATAATTGGTCAATTCATAAAATTTTAAACGTGTTTTTTAGGCATGCTTACAATATTTTTATTTTCACCACCCATGCTAAAATAAAATGCAATCAAAAATTACTTCATTTCTAGTGCTTAGCAGTAATGAAATAAATGAATTTGTTCTTGATTTGTATGCTGCTTTATCGGTTGCAGTATTAATTAATCAAATCTATTTTTATGGATTTTCGGCCCAATATATGCATGTTACATGTAGAAATCTTAATATACATATGCACAGTGGCCCGAGACAAAGGAAACGCCCTAAATATCTACGACCAATTTTTTTTTCGCAAAATCGCCAAAATGCGTCAATTTTTGATGAATGGAGATTAATTTTTGTCAAGCAAATTGTCTTCAAATGTTTAACTTTCCAAAGTGGAGGTAAGCACAATTTTTTGAATCGGAATAGTGGTTGAGTGATACTTCATTTGAAAGCTTGCATAATTTGCAATGCGACGGTGTATTACTTTCGAAATCGACAGATTTTATAAAGTAATGCAGCGTTGTATTGTAAATTATGTAGGCTTTCAAATGAATAATCACTCAACCCCTACTGCAATATACAAATATGGGCTTACTTCCGCTACGGAAACGGGGTTAAAATATTGGAGACAATTTGACTGCCAAACATTGTACCCCTTTGTTTGAAAACCGACGCATTTCACAGATTTCGTGAAACAAAATTATATTCGTAGATATTTGAGGTGTTCTCTTTATCACGGGACACTCTGTACATTTATTTCCATTCAAATATTTTTCGTGGTAAACAATTAAATCATAATTTTGTTTGTCTTCATAGAAACGAAATGTTTCCAATATTGGCCCGAAAATTGGCTTCAATGTGACGATGATATCCAAGTATCGTAACCAAGATGCACTTTGCAGTTTTCCACATCTTTGCAACACTGCCTTTTTACTCTTTTCGCGCCGCAATTCTGCGACCCCACGTTTTTGATAGTTGGCTGGAATTATTGTCTCCGACTGGAAAAGGATTTCGCTTTTCGGAACGAAATATTTCTTTCATTCCCCCAACTTCGTGCTTGACCCCCACAGAATGGGCACATTGCGGTAAATTTGTTATGGCGCATGAGGTATAAGCAGTGGGGATACTTTACGGACGTTTCCTCTTTATGTTTGTTTTGTCTTCTTAATTTATTTAACCCTACAAGAATATCAAAGTATGTATTTGAACATATGGCAGTTTTTATTCGCACTTCTATGGTGTCTCACTAAATCACGACATTCAGGTGGAAAAGCCTGCTGCCTATGATTCATGAGCGCCAGTTTTTCTGTTAAGGTATCTCACTACATCAGGACATGTAGATGGAAAAGCCTACTGTCTATGATTCATGAGTGCCAGTTTTTCATCTATGGTACCTCACGAGATAAGAATATTCAGGTGGAAAAGCCTTCTGTCTATGATTCATGAGCGCCAGTTTTTCTTCTATGGTATCTCACTAGATCAGGATACTCAGGTGGAAAAGCCTGCTGTCTATGATTCATGAGTGCCATTTTTTTCTTCTATAGTATCTCATTAGATCAGGACATTCAGGTGGAAAAGCCTACGTCTATGACTCTTGAGCGCCAGATTTTCTTCTATAGTATCTCACTAGACTAGATCAAGACATTTAGGTGGAAGAGCCTACTGCCTATGATTTATGAGTGCAAGTTTTTCCTCTATGGTATCTCAGCAGATCAGGAAATTCAGGTGGAAAAGCCTGCTGTCTACGATTCACGAGCGACACATTTTCTTCTGTTGTATCTCACTACATCAGGACATTCAGGTGAAAAAACCTGATGTCTATGATTAATGAGCACTAGCTTTTCCGAAGCTTTAAATACAAATCCAAGATAAAACATGTATGGTTATAATAGCAATTATAAAAATTGCTTACATCAAAAAAAAATTTATCCCAGGAAATCGGAAACGTACGAGATCAAGTATTGGAGAGGTATTTTTATTTTATATCCCAATTTTTAAATACAGGTTTTCCTGTATATTATAATCGTGCAAACAAAATTAGATTCTCACGAATACCCAGATTTTGGGGGCTCCTTTATCATGAAGTGACTATTTATACAAATGTCTGTGCTTGTGTATGGAATATGGATTTTTATGTCCATTAGTTTTCTTTCAATATCTTGCAATTCTGCAAAGATTCTGTTAGGCCAGTTTAGTATGGATTTTCATATCCAATATACTTTCGTTCAAAATTTTGCACCTTTTTCATTTGACTAAGGTTTCCAGAATAGTTGCACTAAACCTGATTAAGTTCTTGTGATGAGCCAGATTGTGATTTCTTTGTGACACTAATAACTCGTTGAGTTCAAGTGCAGCATTGTAGAACGTTATTGGGAGTTCCTCGTTGAGGCCAAATGGGAGGTCCTTTTGAGCCCAGTTAAATAGTTCTCTGTTGCATCCAAGCTTATTGAGTACTAGAGTTACATTGGATTACAATTGAGCGTTCATGTATACACTGTTGGACTCAGTCAAGTCTTCTTCAGCTTTTTGGAGTCTTGTCAGTCCCCGTTCTTAATTCCTTGGGTCCCTATCATTCTGATGGGCCAGAAATATGGATTTTCATATTCAACGTCTTCATTTCAAAATCTCGCAATTTCTTTGAGTACTTGACTACATGAGTATAATAGTGCTCCTGGCGATATCTCTCATGTATAAAATAAAAAGATAGCGGCATCAGTGAATGAATAATTGATATGCATCATTAATTAATTTAATTTCGTAATAAATTAATTTGTTATAAATAGCAAATACTATGTAATGACTACAAATCACCAGCACAGAATCGTGGTTATAAATAAAAACCATTTTATATTTGTTCTATGATACATGGTGTTATTTCCAACGACAACTTCGTCGTCGATTTGTGTTGAACGCTCGATAGTTTTGCATGACACATTAGCAACGTGATTTATATTCACGAAAATCAAATGCAATTGGTTCATAAAATTACAAATATACACTTTGATTGGTCCATGCATAGTGCATACAAGATGATGCATTAATAAAACTGAATTAATAGCCACTATATTAATAACACATCGCGAAGTTTGTCAATTATTTCGGAATGAGGTTCGCTTTATATTGGTTATACTGGTTCCATGTATCAACCAGCCCAATGTTGAAATCTCTGTTTACTGCTGACTTTTCACGCGGCCGAAAATCAGCAATTATCTAGTGAAGTTGTCGCTAAAGATTAGAAATGGAGCTGCACAAGAAGAAGAAGAAGAGGAATAATCGGAAGAAAGCGAAAACGAGAAGGAGAAGAAGTAGAAGAAGAAGAATATTTGTAAGTAATTTTTTAAATTTATATATGTACAGGGTGGCCCACCTATCCTCGCTCGGAGCATTACTGCTAGACTAATGCAAATTGAGAAAAAAATCTGATGGGTTAAGTTATTGGACGCTTGATGTGGTACTTTTTAAAAGTATTTTCGAGTGTACAGAGTCTACCATAGATCTGGGGCACAAAATTTGGTCTCTTTTTTAAATGGATTCTTTCATTTTTAGAATCTGCTTAATGTGATAGTACAGAACATCGACAGAAAGTCATTTATTTAATTATTGCAGCGACATTTTCCGATACTCTGAAAATATTTAAACCAAAGCTATGCAAAATTATATTCTATTCATTGAATGTAGCAAATATGTCGCACTAATAAGCCACTTGTATTAACCACTCAAAAACGTATAATCTATCCTTAAATGGAAAAATAGCATCTTTTTAGATAGTCGGTGTCCATTCAGAAATAAAAAAGCTTCGTCTTTTAGCTCCAACAGACGTTTAAAAACGTTTGCTTTTGAGGGCGGCCCTAAATTCGTCCCCGAGCAGGTACTGCCCGATAATCTTACCCTTAAATTCGTCCCCATGATAAGATGGGTCCTTTAATCCTACAACTAAACTCGTCCCCAAGCAAGAGATTATCTTATTTTCAGAACTATATCCATTAAGTAGTGCACTTGGTGCTCATTAAATTTATTTTCTGAAATGTATCCAATAGGTAGGGTGCTTAGTGTACATTCATAAGATTACTTCAAAAATTATTCAGTTTGTGGCTGACAGTTATTCTGTAAAGATCTATCAATTTTCAAATACATTATGGACAACTTTCTAAATTTGAGTGAACGTGTAAAAGGAGTACTAATAGTGAACTCTGTTAAATTCACAAAGCACAAGATTTTAAAAAGTGGCGAAATTTGTTGGCGTTGTGTAAATCGTTCATGTAAGGCTAAAATTTATACTGTAGGCTCTGGAGAAAACTTAATCAATCGAGGTGTATTACAACATACTCATGAAGTAAACATAAAAAAATTAAACAGGCAAATAATAAGTGCTAGTGTTAAACGCAAAGCAGTCGATGACATTTGCGAGAAGCCATCATAAATAATACATTCAGCATTGGAAGAAAACAGCGAGCAGTTCAATACCATTTCTGTAAAAGATATTCATTCAATTCGTAACAACTTGTATTATAACAGACGCAAAACTTTACCACGCTTACCAAAAAAGAGGGGATGTTATGGAAATTTTAAAAACAATAAATATTAAAACAATAAAAGAAGAGAACTTTGTATTAATTCTTGACGACATTCATGAAATCGTAGTATTTTCGTGTTTAACAAACATTAACGTTTTATGTAAGAATACAAAAATATATATCGATGGTACATTTAGTTACTGAACCGATCACATTTTGCAATAATTTACATTGCATGTTTTAGACAGTGGGCATTATATTTCACTGGCATTTTGCAAATGCAAATGCAAATTGCAAAATACAACGCAAGTTTTTATTCGACACATCCAACAATTTTTACGTTTATTGCAATATTGAAGCAGTTCCAAGCAGACACTTATATAAAAAACGCGATGAATTTAATTATAGGGGATTAAGTCTTATTTTGGGGACGAATTTAGTGGCTACCTTTTTATTGACCAGCTTCCTCGGGGACGAATTTAGGTATCATAAAGCAGGTAAGCATTTGACCAAGAGATTACATATTTATTTTGGGGACGAATTTAGGTATGTACGTCCGCTTTTGGAGCCATTGTGAATTACAATACAAAATTAGCTGTTTGTGATCACTCCCCATTTCCTTGCATAACTCGGTAAAAAGTCTGCTATTTAATGGACGAGATTTTATGTAGTTTACAAACATGACACAGTTCCAAAGTTTTGTTTAAATTCAAAGTCAAACCAACGCTTGTCTATGGATACAACAGTGTATACATACACAATTAATGGCTAATTCCTGAATTTGTTTAAACAAACATTTATGACTACCTGCCAGTACACGTGCTCCGTCGCTACTTAGATCAAACACTTCATCCAATCAATACCGTGACCAGTGACATAATCATTGGTTGTTTAAAAATCTGATCTTTCTATATTTCTTGTCGGAAACCTTTTACAAAACAAAAAAAAATCTTGTAAGGTATCTTCGTCAATATATCTGATAAAACACATTAGATTAGCATTATCCTCGATATCTGTGCTTTCATCTACTTGCAAGGATAAAACAGGTTTTTATTTTTACTGTAGCAACTAGTTCTTCTTCTAAATCTTTTGCAATATCGTCAATTCTCCGTTTAACTGTATTATTTGATAATGGCATCGCCGAAAATAAACTTTTTTCCTTTATTCCTCATAAATTATTTGAGACAATTTTTAAAGCGGAAGTATTATTCTTTCTACAGCACTATGAGGATACCCAGTCTCGGCTGTTAATTTGGAAATCTAAAAAGCTATCAAAGTCAGCTTTTTATTTGACTGGTGAGGAAAGAGTGTATTGTTAATTTTTTTGTAACAGCACTCAATTCCTTTTTCTTTTCAACAAAAAACCTAATTGGCTTATCAGAGTACTCAGAATGAAATGTGTCTAATTGCGGTTTCAACTTTGACGGTTTCATACTTTTATTTGAAAGTTGCGAATTGAAAATAACACTTAGAGGAAAATTATTTTGGCTGCTGCAGGCAATGAACCCAAACCGTAAATATTCGTCACAATATTTGCGAGTAAAATTAGTTTTACGCTTGTTGTTTTGGCGCTGTATATCTGCCTTTCGGGGCTTCAGACAAAGTATCTTCATAATCATGATGTTTAGCTTTGCTCGAACTTGGTTGATCATCATTTAAATTTCTGGTTTATTGATTAACCATTTAAACATTTTCGTCCGAAACTTTGATAACAGTATTTTTTTTAGTGATGATTTATAAGAAAAAGTATCCATTTATTTTGCGCGACCCGGCAAATTTTTTCTAGGACCCGGTGCCGGGTCGCGAACCACACTTTGGGAAACTCTGGATTAGACTGTATTATTAAGCACATAATTACGTACAACCTTTTCCTTTACACATTTTTCTAAAGTCAATAATAGCAGATCCATAGGCACCGAACAAAATAACAAAAAATATATTTTTTCGAGATATCTAGTTAGCCATGAAATTTTTCCAAAAAATAAAAATCTCATGAAATTGAGCTCGTAAATCCGCAATTCTTTTCCCTTTTAATCGTCCCTCTATCTCCGCTAGTTTCCGAGATCCCCATGCTAAACATACGAAAAAACTCACCCTGTATATTTGTAGAAAAACTAATTGTCATATTTTTTTAGAGAGTAACGCAATGCTTTCAGCATATCTGCATATCATGCTGCATATCAGCATGTTATCAGGATAACTTATGCTGATATATTCACATAATAATTACATAATTTAAAAGGTATTCATACAGATATTTAGTGACATAAAAGTTTGTGTTCACCGCTAGTCTCTTCAATCCGAAAATATGCGTCCAACAATAATTCTGTTGCTGAGCGTTTTTAGTTTGGCTTATGCCGATGAGAATGACCAACAGCACCGTCCTCGAACACCAGACATATGTGAGCAATATGCTCCTGTGTCGCATTTGGTAAGCACCATATTATTATTTGTTAATTTCACGACCTATTTCTGCTACTATGGCTAATTACCGTTGGCACAAAGCTATCTACCACATGTAGAAAATATGGTTCACCACGATCTCACAATTTAATAGTACACGGTATAGACTGCTTGAGTTTCACTGCAAAGTAAATATGCTTCAAAAATTATAAAATGAACTTACATCTGTGCAGAAGATGATCGAAATTGAACGGGAAAAAGCCAATAACGTAATAATATATAGGCTGTCTCTTAAATCAATTCTTGAAGGATTGAATCCGGTAGATTTGGAGTGATCATTTGAGAAGAACGAAATCAACAATATAAGAATGCATTTTTATTTTTTTTTATTCTGTCGAGCACCACATATACTTCTAAAAGTTTTCTAAGATAACTTCTATGTACTTATACAGATGGTACATTAAAATAAAAACCGTTTATTTGTATCTATTTTATATTTCTGAGTGCATAACCGAACTTATTTGCTTTTTTTAAATAGCACGTATAAATAGAATATGACTTATCACATAAGTCCGTCTGGTTCGCCTGTGGGGCACACGTATCGGTGATCAGTTTATAGATTTCAGCCGGAAGTTGTGGTTCAAGAATGTCCAACGTCCATTCTCCGCTTGTCGACAATGTTCCATATTTCTGGAAGAAGCATTTCAGGTAGCATTTTACTTCTTTCTTATCCATAAAGTTGCCCTCCTCCAGTAATCGCAGGTCATTGAAGTCGACATTAGTTTCGGCCACGCAGATTGGGCAGATTTTACCGACTCGGGGTTTTTGTTCAGGAGACACAATCTATCATAAAATACATCAGGTAAATTTAGTCCTTTAAAGATAGAATTTAGAAGAAATATAGAGAAAGTGGTAAAATATTTCATAAGATTTTAAATAGAAGGATTTTGTGTATTAGTAGAATGAAGCGAAAATAAGTTATGTACTAGAGCGAGGTAATGAAATAGTAATAACAATAGTTTATTTAATTCGTACATTTAGTAATAAAACATACAATTTGGGAATACAAAATAAATAATATACCATATAGATAATTATAAATAAAACAAGTTACGTTGTGAGTATTTCATACATTTATTTATTTGTGACTATAGTTTCCACTAATTAGGTAATTTAACTATAGTAACTAACTATAGTCTAAACTATAGCCACAATTAAAAAAAATAATTTAATACTCACAAAGTAACTTGTTTTATTTATAATTGATAAAATGTATACGAAGTAAACGTCACCACAATTCAAAATATATAGATAATGTATTGGTTTTTTTAACTTGTATGTGCGATACTCGGAAAAAAAATAGTGCGTTCAAGTAAGTGATGTCAACTTTTCCAACAAGTTACGACGAAATAATGACAAATAATTGCACCTGAAATATCTAGTTAAATTATTTGCTATCCTAGGAAACATTTCATTAAAGCTGCAAAACATATTTGATTTGAATCTTGAATACTATCATATGTTACTATTTAGCATAATAGTTGAAGCACTTTCAGCGCTCTGTATAAATAAAAATTATGAGTAAAATAATTACATATATAATAGTTAATTAAATAGTTTCAATTTTAATGTCGTTAGTAGATTATAGTTAAGTTATGCTGGATATTTCAAAGTTTTAAACTTTTTGTATGCAAAATAAATAGAATTTATTATGCACCATTTTAACATTATAAAACCAGTGGCATTGGGATCCACCTTTTTAACATTATAAAAGCAAGGGTATTGGGATGCAACTTATTAACTTTTTGCTTAATTTATTATCAATTGATAGTAGATTAAATATACAAATTAACATTATTATAATCTACAATTCAAATTTCGATCTCTATGCATAGATAATATTTAACAGAATAGTAAAAATAATGCAACATACATAATTTTTAATGATTTCGGTGTCAATCAATACTCCAGTGTATAAGTACAAAGAATTATGAAATCAGAATTTTGATGTCGTTGGTAGATTATAGATCAAGTTATGCGGGATATATCAAAATTTTAAACTTAATGTTTGCAAAGTAAATAGAATTGGTTATGCACCTTTTTAACATTATAAAACCAGTGGCATTGGGATGCAACTTTTTAACTTGTTACTTAAATTATTATCAATTCATAGTAGGTTAAATATACAAATTAATATGATTATCATCTACAATTCAAATTTGGACCTCTAAACATAGATAATATTTAACAGAATAGTATAAATAATGCTGAATACATTATTTATAATGATTTCGGTGTCAATCATTACTTTAGTGTATGATTACAAAGAATTATAAAAGCAGAATAAATATTGTTTGAGCTGTTATTATTATAGTCAGGATCAGAATAACTTCGGTTTGATTCTTGGTAGTTATTAATTCAAATGTATGTGCTATTATTTTGATGCATTTTTTATTGGAGACGCACGGATTATGTTTGAACCTTTCCATATGCAAGCAACCGCGACATGTATATGTACTAAGTATATGTATAAACTTTACCAGTAGCGTCCCTTTGTTCACTTTTTTATCTACTGGTCCACTCCATATTTATGCCCGGGGCTTAAAAATTCAAAGGACTGCCTTAACTTTACACTTAGACTTACATTTTATTAATATTGGTTTGGAAAAGTAACAATCATAAATAATAAAACCGATAAATACAATAAACACATATTTTCATTAATATTAAGATTTTCAGACTTACATTTTATTAATATTGGTTTGAAAAGGTACCAATCATAAATAATAAAACCCATAAATACAATAAACAAACACATATTTCCATTAATATTAAGATTTTCAGTATACTACAAGTAAAATACTCAAATAGCTATATATTGTTTAACAACTTATCAGCATACTACAAGTAAAATAGTGTAATATCTAAATTTTTAAATACGTGATTACTTACTACGTGATCAGACGGATCAAATGAACAGACTTCTGTGCATTTTGCTACAGAAACTACTGCAAGGATTGCGACAATAGTTACAACACTCATTTTTAAACACTGAAAACTCTATGATATTGAGCATTATTTATATTCAGATAACACGACCAAATTGAAAGTCGAATTAGCTCCTTTGATGTTATTAAACTATATAGGACAAGTTTTTGTCATTAAATTTACATAGAAATTACCCACATTATTCGATGTATTAACATATATTTCAAATATACTTACAGAATATATCACGAAAGAATAAAAATATCATTTTACACTGTGTCCATGAATTAAAGGTCAGATGGATATTTTTTTTTGGTACAATGTGATTTGTATAATAGGTTTTGCTTATAAAATAACTAAGATTAATGACAATTTTTTTATGTTCGATGTATCGCGTATCCAAAGTTCAGAAAACATGGAAAACACATTAAAAAAAATATAGCAGTGTTAATATTTATTACAATTAATACCATAAGTTTCCTTACATATCTGCAAGAGAAGGTGCTTTTGAAACAATGAATTACCTTCTAATAGGCAACAATGTGTTTCAATTTTTGCATGTATAAAGTTTTGTAGGATGCAAAAAGATTCTCACATTATTTATAAATTAAACTTTTATAGATTACCTAACCAATAATAGATATTTGTATATCAAGGCCGAGAAATCTCATTTTAGGGACCGACAGAAAGTTTGTCGCCGAGGCCGCTTGCGGCCGAGGCAATACAATATCGAGGTCGCTAAAAGATTTCGCGGCCGAGGTGTACACAACGTTTTTCGTGCAATTGATGCACGCTGCAATGAGTCTCCTAGGTTGTGAACAATCGACTGTCAATTTTGACAAGAAGTTACCTAGGATACAATTGTTAATACAATGGTATCCTTAGGCCCAGTTGTATGAACTGACATCAGCTTGATCGTGGTTCAATCACCTAGGATACAATTGTGTCAATAGTGGTATCCTAGGTAAGTGAATCATAGTTAAACTGATCTACGTTCATACAACTGGGCCTTAGAAACTGAACCACGATCAAGGATGAACCACGGTTATACAACTGGACCTAAGGCCCAGTTGTATGATCATGGCTCACCTTGACCATGGTTCAATTACCTAGGATATTATTGTTAATACAATGGTATCCTAGGCAACTGAACCATGGTCAAGGATGATCCACGATCGTACAACTGGGCCTTAGTGTACATTCATTTCAGTTGTTAGTTCAAATTTAAATATTTTTAGGATTCTAAAGGATTTTGTGAAAACTAGTATTATGTGATACTAGATATATGTGGATTTCTGGCATATTGTAAAATTTACCGAAATTTTCAAGATCTTTTCCAAACTAAAGCATTACATTTTCATTTATGAAATTTTCTTGGATCTTCAAATCATATGAATACTATCCTTAATAGATCAAAAATTAAGTAATAACTGCTGCATTATTTTTTGCTGCGGGAATTTTTGGGGATTCTCAATAATTTTGTAAAAATTAATTTTACATAATCTGAATGGTGAGTGGACTTTCGGGAATATTGAACAAAATTGTGAAAGCTGCAAAATTTCTCAATAATTTGTGATGTACTCTGGAATTATTGCTTAATTAACCTACGCTAACCTAACCTCATTATTAATTACTTAAAAATTACAGCATTATCTACTAAAACATTCCGGGAACCGTAAGGATTTTGTGAAAACGAATCAATCTGTGGTGAGTGGATTCTCGAGGACATTGAAAACTTAAACCATTGATTTATACGATAATAGTAACATTCTCTGGCCTCTAATTAATTAATAATTACCATGGTTGCCCGTAGTAACGGATTGACGGGATGGGTGGGGCTCACCCTCACTCCACGGAATCCCCACTCTCAAAAATTTTAACTGACTCTGATATCGATTTGCCTTTATATCGATATTCGACAAATTTCCGTTGAACTTAGATTTAAATATTGTTCTGAATTTATGAATTTAATTATTGAATAAATAAAATATTTTCAAATATAACTTTGTTTTGCCTCTCCCCCTTGAAAAAAATTCTACGGGCGCCCATGGTAATTATCGCAATAAATATTTTTCCAAAATATATTGTTCGATCAAACTACAAAAAAATCTCATCAATTACTGCATTTTTTTAATATACAGGGTCCTGCAACAGTTCGTCGGGCTTTCCTAGCGCGTCTCCCGTAAGAGATAGAAAAAAATGTTTCGTACAAAAAGTTATTGGTTTAAAAATCTTTATGCCGTAAAATTATTTTCAATTATACAGGGTGTCACAATTTTGCGAAATAACAAAAACAAACCTTTTTTTTAAATGGAACACCCTGTATTTGTTCAAGGTTTTGATGACATTTTTCGACCTCTACATTGCTGCCTATTTAGTTTTAGATTATGTTACAGTGTTGCCAATTTACAATTTTTTTCTCCAAATATCATGCATAAGCAAACTCAATTTGAAAAAATTGTAGCGACCTCGTTTTTTGAAGGTAAGAATAAGTTTTAGCAATATTCTCAGTGTGGTTAATAAGCAGCATGTTGGTAATGAGCAGTTTGAATTTAGTAATACAGGGTGTTCAGAAAAAAATGCCACATTTTGCAAATTTCTAACCGGTATAACCCTTTTTTATAATAGAATGCCCCCTCTTTTATGTCATTATTCGATCGGTCTTTTTCTTCTTTTCAATTTGATGGGACATATCTTCTGTCTAAACCCCATAGTTGTTGAAATATGTTACTTACTATAATAGTTGTTACTTTCACAAAAGTAACCATTTAATTACATTTCTATGTGAGTAAGTTATGTGAGTAAGAATCAATGTGAGATGAACAAACACTTTTTGAACATTGCTGTAAGATCGTTTCTCTTTTGTATTAATAATTTTGTTATCTCTCATGGTTTTGGAATAAAATAATTAATTGTATTACAGAAGTCTTATCTACTATTTTACTATTTTCAATAATCTCACATTGATTCTCACTTACATTTTGCCAGTTGTTTTGTTTGGCATTTTTTTCCGAACACCCTGTATTACAAAATTCAAATTGCTCATTACCAACATGTTGCTCATTAACCACACTTAAAATATTGCTAAAACTTAATAATCCAAAACTATATAGACAACAATGTAGAGGTTGAAAAACTTCAACAGAAACCTTGAATAAATATACGGTGTCTCATTTAAAAAAATGGTTTTGTTATTCTGCAAAATTGGGATACGGTGTATATTTGAAAATAATTTCACGGCATAAAGATAACTTTTACCAATAACTTTTTGTACGAAACATTTTTTTGTATCTCTCACGGGAAAGGCGCTAGGAAAGCCCGACGCACTGTCGCAGGACCCTGTATAAAATCTTGTGGAAATTAATACACTTGTTTAAGCTAGAATAGGTTAAGTTTTCTCGCAATTCGCTAATATTGTTGATATTTTTCGAAATTTTGAGAAAAGAATATCTCATTCTTCGAACAGAATTTTGGAAGAGTTTTAGAATCTTTATCGCTTATGTCGACCTAACCTAAACCAATCTAACATAATCTAATATATGTAGTAATATAATATAGTTTTTGAAAGATGAATGATCTGAATTAAAATACGTTCGAAAGTGATTTTGAAAAAAGTTAGAATTATGCGTAAATATTTGAGTTGACTTTTTAATAAATTTATTTTTGAACTTTCGTTACCGGTTTCTTCCATAAAGTCATAATAATGGGCATCTCCGTAATACAATTCTGGTAAAATTAATGCAGTGTGCTAATAAAACGCGTATTGTTGACCGTTTTCAGAATCTTTACATGCAGTCCATTGAAATCGTTTATTTAGTACATAAAAATCAATACTAAATAATAGTTTACAAAATACTATGCATAATACGTACATAAAATATGCAAGAGAGGTAAATACATTTTAATTTTGTACATAAATTACTTGTAATTTGCATGTTGCAGTAATATAATGGTAATTTTGAAAATTATTTTAACAGTTGATTGAACTTAAAATTTAATTACAGCATACTGTCCTGTAGTTGCTCGATTACGTTATCAATTTGAGTCCGGTAGGTGAGTTATATTAGCATCAGAACCGGTAAGTGTCGCTAAGTAATACTTACCGGACTGTTATTTTTATAAATCAAATCTGACATTTATTAGAAACGCAATCATATATTTGGCCTTAATAATGTATTGGAAATAATAAGATGTATCCTAAAGCCTCGAGTACGATATGAGCGGCAAGCAGCTACGGCGAGCGGCAGAGCGGCACAACAAACGTTTTGTTCATGATTTGAATGCAGCGTGCTGGGGTAAGCTAATGCTTGGCAATTGTCGCTTATCGCTGCTTCTAGACATTAATTCCTACTTGCCGCTCGCCGCAAATCGCTCACCGCTCGTATCTTGCCTAAGCCCTAATTGAACAATTTGTATTGCATATAACACTAATTCCAAGGTTTTTGCACGATGTCCAGGTTGAAACTGTTTGACGTCTATTTTAAAGTGACAAACATTCAATGGAAAACAGGTACAGGTACAGGTACAGGTTACAGGTAAAAAGATTATGCGATGTTCACAATATAATGTGATTTTATGATTTTTGCAATAAAAAATGATACACAAGACTTACAGTAAGGCATAAAATGCATTACGATACACGTCCGGTAGTACTTGTAACAGTAAGTCGTACTGGTATAAGTAACCTATCGGACTTTTAACGTAAAATACTATAACCTGCTTTCATAACAGCGATTAGTTATGCGATTAATTGTGAATAAAGGCAATATTTTTAGTAAATATGGTTTACTAATTTAAACGATTCTTAAGTATTTACAGAATGAATAAAAATATTTTAACGTAAAACGAAAAATATTGCGTCCTGGTTAATTAAGCAAAGACAAATCCATTACTAATTTTTGTTGAAATTTTTTCAAAACTATTCTTTTGTAAGGTACAAATCAGAAGTATCATAAAGATCATTAAAGTTAGGGCCTTGCACAATTGCCGCATAAATCTTGAAATGAGTCCGCAAAAATGCCCTATTTTCGGCGTTGTCTGTAAAAGTTGTCATAGCAACCATTCCCGGCCTATTTTAGATTAGATAAGCATATAATTCCAGCAGAGCATAGAACTACATACTTAAAACAGAATGAAATAAATAAATTAACTATAACTCTGATGTGAAACGAGGCAATCAACCAAGTTGATATTTGTTCCTGTTGGGGGAAATTTAACTAAAAAATCTCTTATGACAAGTTTTAAATAATATACTTCACAAGTCAACACAGCATTTAGAGCGTTCAACAAAAATTGACGACGAAGTTGGGTTGGCAATCTCAAATCATGTCTGCACTAAGATCACTTACGCACGCGTACAGTGCTGGCTGTCACTTGACATGTTATGTGATCTTAGTGCAGACATGACTTAAGATTGCTAGCGCCAAGTTCGACAGTCATTTTTTGTTGAATGCTCGATACTTGTTGCCACTGTTCAGAATTCTAGGCTTGCTATTTTATACAATTTTACCCCAGTGGTAAAATTTCGTTATTAAAGTTATTTGGTACATATTTTGGAGAGCGTGTACAAACAAAATTTGTTTGTCACACGTACCTCAATTAAGTCTTTTCGGACTCATCTCCTATTAGGTACTAGTAATATCAATAGCTATTTTGCAAATACTAGTTGGTATGTTTTTCCATGTTTCCCGGAAATTCAGAATTAAAATTTTGTTTGTGGTGTTTCCAAGCAAAGCTGATGGTGTGAGAGTCAGCGAATTATTGCGACATTAAAAATTTAAGTCCTTTGGAAGTGGATAATTTTATGTACTGTTAATTTGCACAGCTAAAGGCAATTAATTGAGGCAATACTCGTATAATTGTAGATCGCTCGTTGGCAGGATACGTATATTTATCCCAAACTGAAATATCATATACGAAGAAGGTTTATTAAGCTTTTGAATGTCGAGTAAATATGCTAACAAAATAATTAATTAATTAGCCATGGAAGCAGATATTGGCTATCATTAAATGCACATACAACACACTCATACCTTTTAACTTTATATATCCACAGAACCTTACAAGCCAGGAAAGAGGGGACATCGTCTTCATTTGCCCGAAGTGCGTTTTAGAAACTAAAACCACGCTCACAGAATTATGGTTGAACTATAGTGGTTACATCACTGGCGATCCAAACGTGAAATGCTTCTACAAGTGCTACTGGCAGACCTTCGGTTTGATGGATCCACAAGGTTCATTTAATATCACCGGAATTAGGCCAATAGTTTCATTGGAAGCATACACCAAGCTCCAACATTGCAACCAGTTCGCAGTTGAGGAAAATCTATGTGACAGGGCATATAATTTTTACCACTGCTGCAAGGGATCCGTGAAAGCCGTGGTGTAAATCTCGTAAGAATTGTAAATGATTTAGTTACAATAAATGGAATGAGTTTTCTTAAAAAAATAACCGAGCCTATTACTTCAACCACTTCCGTGAAACTGCATATACTACTATCAAACTGTTTTAAAGTTTCTAACGTATCAGCGATACAAGAAATAATTTATAGGTATGATAAGTGAAAGTGACATTACGCAAGTTATGACGACGTCTCAATTGCTGCTGCTGCCGTTAACACGTACAAGCTGTATATATTTAACACAGGACGACATTAACAGAAAAAAACTAGTGTCAGACAGTCTAAATTAGTACCTTATAATATGAAAGCCACAATAATATTCGCTGTTTGCGTCATAACTTCGGTTGCTGCTTCGTACTGTCCATCAGATCCTTCTGTCTTTGCCGTAAGTGCTACATTTATCACACACAGACACTAAACTTAACACATAATAATCCACAGAATCTTTCGAAACGAGAAAGGAAGGCTATCGCTTATATTTGTCCGAAGTGTATTTCTGAATCTAACGCAAAGCCCTATGACTTGTGGTTGAGCGAAAATGGCTATTCTATTGACAAACCGGAGGTGAAATGCTTCTATAAATGCTACTTCCAGGCATACGGGATCATGAATTCAGAAGGATTATTTGATATGAAACTAATTAAACCAACGGCTTCCAAGAGAGTGTTCAAGGTACTACAAGCCTGCAACAAATTTGCAACTGAGAAAAATCTATGCGAGCGAGCTTTTAATATGTACAAGTGCTACAAGTCGTCTATAAGCCGTCTTAACACAAGAGTTTAGAATGACAATTGAGACAATTTATTTACTAAATGTATTTCAATGAATTATAAATAAAGTGTGTTTTCATTAGGAATTAAGAAATATTAAGGTACTAGTAATATAATAATAACAATAATAATATTATATAAGGTTTAATATTTAGTGTACAACGATAAGGATTATACCGAGTGTCTGGGATAAGGGGCGAACATAAGAAAAATACAAGCACTTCATACAAAAACAACAAAACTGCAATACGCAGGCCATGTAATAAGATGATAAAGATACAAGATCTTACTCTCTCTCAAAATAATCTTACAAAATATCATACAGGGGAAGATACATGTTAAAAGAAGTAGGGAAAGAATATGCATCTTCTGGTGAAATAACTTGAGGCAGTGGTACAAGTGCAGTTTCGTTGAATTGTGTAGAGCCATTCTTATCGTCATGAATAAGAATGGCCAATGGTTGCCAACCTTCTGAAATGAGACGGCACTTAAAGAAGAATAAATGATGTATAACTTATTCCCCAAAAATCAAAAAATCTTGAATAGCTTAAAAAAAATCTTAAAAAGCAAAAATCTGTAGATGAATAGTTATTTATGATACAAGTCCTCTAACTAAGTCTCCAAGAGCGAGCATTTTACTGTTATAAGACTGTTTTTGTAATACTTTTTCATAAACGGTCATTTAAGTGCTTAGTAACGAGAAGTCTTAATGACCATTTATGTAGGCCATTACAGGCAGAACGGTCATTAAAATAAATTTAAAAACTGCTAGTGTTAAGCAATACATGTTACAACGGCCGATATTTTTAGTCGCTATTTTAATAAGATATTTCAATAATATTTACATTGAAATGATTACCTATAAGACGTATTCACTTATTTAAAACCAAATAGTTCACAATTGTTTTTCGTCTTATATTTCATCTCACGTTGTGAAGCAAACAACATCCATTTGCTTATTGTAAAAAGTAATATTTTTATAGGAACAAATAAAATTTAAAAAAATCACGATTAACATTTTTCCCGACGCCGAATTTCACAATATAACCTTTTATATCTTGCATTAAAACTGTTTCCGTTACAATTTATGAAATAAAATAATGCACCTTGCTTTTATTTTATTATAAACATGGTTCCATATTTTTAAGGTTTTTCACAATCAACAATAACGGAAATTATTTATAGGTTCATAAAAGTATAGTGCATGTAAGCTATTAAAACGTTTCTGCAAAGATTCCTAACAGCTGTAGTGTGAGCACGTATAAAATCTATAAATTCCGCGAACAAATTGTGTACAACGAAGTTTATTTTCTTATTCGGTATGAAACTGCTAAAACATTTGCCGCACTGGTGGTGTCGTTATCGGAACTGATATAATAGACACACTGGTGTATAAAAATTTAAAAGATACAGTGAGTTTCCTGTTTCGCTGAAGATAGGCATAAAATTCCTATGTTCAGTTTTATAAAATGAATGTCTATCTATTATAGAATAGCTATGCAACCAAATTTGCAGATGGGAGTGAATTTGTTTTATGTGTTAACCTTTATTTTATATTTAGGTTAAGTTATTAATGTGTCTAAATGGTTATAGTTAGTGTATTATTTAATTAAATTATTATTAAGTATAATTTAATAATCCATATATTCTAGGATACACTAATAACTAATCACAAAAATAAAATGAAGGTTCGGCCATAAAACAAACTCACTAAGGCCCGAATTTATAGTCGGTACTTAAGCATGAGTTCGACTCAAGTCGTATATTTGGTGGCGTATTTCCAATAAATGATTATGCACCGAACGCAACAAAATATACGCAAATTTGCGACTTGAGTCGAGCTCATGGTCAAGTACGGACTATAAATACGGGCCCTAGGCAAATTTGCGTATATTTGGTTGCGTTTTATACATAAACGTTTATAGAAAATACACAACCAAATATACGACTTGAGTCGAACTTATCTTCAAGTACGGACTATAGATACGGGCCTAACATCTGTGAGTTTGGTTGCATACCTACTCTATAATAGATTGATATGAAGTTTATAAAATTGAACACCGGAATTTTATGCCGATGTTCAGCGAGATAAAAAAAAACTCAATGTATATATTTATCCAATGAGGAAATCAAAATAGTTGTGATAAAAGTACTTTTACAAAGATATTTTTAATATACAATTCGCTAGAAAAAAAAACGGTACAGAAGTTAAGTACTGAACACTGCGCAATGAGTATCTTCAATATGGGACAAATACACCTATTCAACTATTTCATGTGACTGTATCTGAATAACTAGTAGAGATAAAAATCTAAAAAAAAAAAATATTGACTACCTCTGATGGTACAGAGATTAGCCAAACTTGTGAAACTCTATGAAGTTAAGGTTTTTTTCAATGGATCACTTGACATGGAATGACCCTTATTTTGAAAATATTTCTATATACAATATGCGCCAGAATAAACGGTAATGAAGTTTAGGCAACCAAGTATACGCGCCATACGGAACATACCTAAGGAATATAATCCAATAGGTGTGGTTGATTCTAACTAGTTCACTACACTAAACTAAACAGAACTAAACTTCAGTTCTATTTATTCTGGTGCAGTCTGTATTTGTCTATCCTAACTTAACCTAAACTAACCCAACATATCGTCAGCTTAGTGTTATAAGGTTGCATCTAACATTTTTTCAATTTCTAGGTCTATAGCTTTACAGGGCAATATGATTTCAAAGCGGGACTTTTCAACTTATTGGAAGGTTAAATCGGATGATTAAAGAGGATTAATTATAAAAAAATCTAATTACAGTGCACAATACATCATTTTTTATAATAACAAACATATTTAAAATTCATATTCCCAAATTTATAAATTTGCACATACAACCTTGTAACATTAAGTCGACGATATTATAACTAAACTGAACCGAACTTAACTGAAACTTTATAATAATATTTAACATTTTATTGTATTTCATGTTAACTTTTAAGGTAGGTACAATATATTAGATCATGAAAGTTATATAGTTATAGATTAGGATAATATAAATATTGAATATTCCTCAGCAAAAAAGTCTATTGGCTTAGTAGAAATTTTCTGTCAAAATAAATGTCTTTCCAAAATTTGCATATAAAGCCTTCAGTTCTTTAAGTAATCCTACAGAAGTTAAATATTGTCCACCGAATAATTATTATGACTACGTATCATAGTATCTTGTGAGCACAACTTGAGTGACTCTTTAAATTTATGATATTATTATTTCATAGATAATTGGATAATTATTGGAAACAATAATTGGACTAGGAACACTCTGCATATAAATTAAAGTATAATTTGAAGTCACGTAGCAATAATTAATAACATAGCAAATGATAAATCATTTCTATTATAAATTTCCGCATAATTTTTCAATACAATTAGATGTTGATTATACGCATTGCGCACTATTTCGATCCATAACAGTCATTATCGAACAGTAAAACGTTTATAAATTTTAAAATATTTTATACATTATGAAGTAACTACGATATATAAAGGCAAAAAATTATGTTTTTTTTCATTTTCTGTAACTACTTGGTACAATGAAGTCATTACTGGTCCTCACACTTGTAGCAGTAATCCACACAGCAGTAATCGATGAACTTGTAAGTATTACTTATGTTTACTATACATAGATGTAGTAAAGCTAATGTCATAAAATTTGTAGAGAAATATAAGTGATTTGCGTGAAAACTAACTACCAAAACTAATAAATTAATATAGAAAAAAAATGTAGAATTAGAATCGTTTAAAACCAACATTTTTAATATAGAATTTTTTTTAAGAAAACAAAAATATCGATGGGTGATTGGTAGAGTAACGCAAGAAACTTGTAAGAAAACTTTATCAGAAACTTTTTTTTTTGAAAACAGGGATACCGATTCTGCTAAAGAACAGAAATTTGAGAAATGTTAATGCTAAATTTGCATTATTCATAACATGCAAGTGTAATTATTTTACAGCAAAATAATTGTAAATGACATATTTTTCACCTGTGCCGCGGCAACAGTGGCACAACTAAAAAATTGTAAATTTCTAATTACAGTACCAAAATTGCTAAATGCACCATTGTTTATGTACTAAATTAGATAAGCGAAACCAAACATTAGCCATAGTTTAACTTAAATATTTAGGTCGTGTAGTATTTACCATAGTAAATAATATACAGAGCGTTCACGAAAGTGGTGTCACTTTTCCAACTCGTTTCAACGAAATAATGACAAATAAAGACATTTGAAAAAATCTATTCTTTGTATTCTAGGAAACAATTCAGCTACGTTGCAAAACATATTTGATTTGCATCTTGAACAGTCTATCATCAATTAGTAGCCTGCGTTAAAGTTCACATCACTTTCTTGAACACTCTGTACTATTAACTAGTACAGTTAATAGAAATCATTATTAGTGAAAGTTATTCTTGATTTTCTCCACATATCAGATTTTGAGTTATGCCACTATTGCCGCCGCGACTGATATGTGGAAACTGTTACTTACGTTACTTAGCAGAACTAACATCGATATGAAGAAAGTAAAAGATGAAATAATGAAAATATGAAGACGAAAAAATGTAAAAGAAGAAATTAAAGCATAATTTATTTTAGGATGGGCCTGAAGATCAGAAAAAAGCTTTACGCCAAAACGTGAATAGCTGCATTGCGCTGTCCAAGGTAGAGCCAACATTTTTGGAACAGTTTGATAAGGGAATATTCACTGACGACAACTGTTTCTTCAAGTGTTATTACGAAAAAGGAAAAAGCATGGGACAAGACGGAAAATTTGATATGAATAAAATTAGGAAGATGTACCCAGAAAAGTACCATGGTATAATCGATAAGTGCATGATTGACAACGATGATGCATGTCAAGCTGCATTTGATAGCTATGTTTGTTTCGTACAAAATTTGTTGAAGAGATAGTTCATAAATGAGTACATATCCAGTGCGGTTCGCGTCAATGATTTTGCTACAGAGCTGCAGAACCTCCAACAATTATGTTATTATGTATGTTTTAAGTGCACATAGGACTGAACCTGTACTTTGTGTTAATTATTGTGGTAGGTGTAATAATTTATAACATTGACATTATACCATAATAAGTTAATATAAAATAAGAATGAACACTTATATTTAACTTAACAAAAATACCTGTTGATTCTGAGTGAGAATGAATTTCAACTAAAAATTCAATATTAAGGTTTTTAGTTCATCAATAATGCACTCAATAATAATGCATATGGGCCAACTTCTTTTAATATCTAGCTCTACTGTCTTGTACGTTTTGTGAATCATACAGACATTAGATAGAGCATACCATAATTAGAACACGTTACATAAAAATTGTGTAAATGCTGCAAATGAAGGTCACCTGGCAATTATTATTATAAAAGCACTAATTGAATAATATCTGTGAAAATGCCGTTATAAATAAACATTATTAAATTCCAAGTTGAACACGCAGAATGTGTGGATACAAAAATTCTACATTAGTGCTAATCATTATAAATATTAACGAACAGCAAAAACAGTACAAATCGTATCTTATTTTATAATTTTTTCACATGGGTACACATGTTTTATAACATACGAGATAATGCGGTGCATCCTGTGTCACACTGAATTATCCTCACAACAGTAGGCAATATTTTTACAATAAATTACGTAAACGTTTTGTTATAATCGCTAAACTAACAATGAACGGAATGTATATAATCGAATAAAGTCATGAATGAAATCAGTTTTTGTAACCACTCGCCAAAATGAAGTCATTGCTGTTCCTCACACTTGTAACGTTCGTACATGGAGCTGTAATCGATCAATTAGTAAGTTACTCTATTTACTGTAGATACAACGAAGTATTATAAGGTTTGTGTATGCAAGTAGTGACATTTTTTAGTGTTTTACATTAAAAAATAGAGTTGAATTTCTAGCGTTCATTGCTTGAACATAATTTATGACTTAAAATAAAAAGTAATAAAACATCTATATCATACAAATGTATGTAAACAGATATAACTTCCTCTAAAATTCAATTTTCAATGAATTAATCTCTGTATTGTTTTTGTATTCATATTATTATTTCAGTCGCCCAAAAGCAAAACTCGACAAAAGACAATTACAATTTACTAACCATTTTTTTTAAGGCTTTACCTAGTTTTCATCAGTGTTTCTTAATCATTTTTGTGCCTTGTCTCACCTGGTGGATTTCTAAAATTCTTATGCCGCCTATGTAACATATACAAAATATGTATTATTAAAAAAAAAAATCGTTCACTGCAGACACTTAAATATTGAATTTTTGGAAGAAATTATTGGAAAATTGTTGAGGAAGCACAGTAAGTTAATTTTCAGAACCTATAAAAGAAAATTGAAATTCAAGTACGATACAGTTTTAATAGAAAAAAATCTTTATTATTTTAATTATTAGTAATTCTTTATAATTTAAATTTAGTGAGATCATTGCGCTGATGTTTGCTGCAAAGATTTTATGTTAGGTTCTCAAGTCTCCCCGTTGTGTTATATTCAGCCGATTTCCTTTTTGGCACTTTTATTGAACCTTTATTTTATTTGATGGCATTTGATAATAAAAACTGAACATAGCCTATGTTCAGAAAAAAAAAACGCGCAGTATTCATAATTTACATGACATGCATTGACATATGATATGATATATGGCATGGTCCAGTATTGTAACAGATATATTTTTTTTTTGTATCTAGATTCTAGATGCAGATACAGAACTTTAGAAAAAATGTATCTAGATATACAGGGTGTCTACGCTAAACCGTTCGTTAAAAGTTTACGGGGTTGGCGTAGTACCAAAAATTTCAAAAATATCCTCGTCACACGGTTGAATCAGTTTCCTACCTTCAGTACCTAGAGGCATCCTGTAGGTACAATTAGAAATATAACTCATAATTTTATATTATTCCTAAGTGAAGTTTTCAGGCCACCTTTTAGAGGTCAAAATTTTAGAAAAACTTTTTTTTCTTGAAAACTAAAAGAGATAAGTATACATACGTTTTTACAAAATATGTTCCAATTTAAGCGAAGAATTAAAAAATATAATAATATATGGGGTGTTCCATTTGAAATAAGAAAATTGGTGCTACTTCCGGTGGAACCGGAAGTGACAGAAAGTTGAAAATATTTCACATGAAGATAACTGATTTAACCGTGTAAAGGGGATTTTTTTGAAATTTTTAGTACAACTGCAACCTCGTAAACTTTTAACGAACGGTTTAGCGTAGACACCCTGTATGTCTACATGCAAATTGGAAAATGTATCTAGCTACAGATACAGATACATTTGAAATGTATCTAGATACTTCTAAATACATTTCAGTTCGGAAAACCTACGTAAAAATAGTTTCCTTTTTACATACGCATTTACATGCAAAAGAAAATGCTCATAAATATGTAATAAATTGTGAAAAACTAAATTAATTGTTTGTCGTCTGCTTATAGTTATTGGTATACTCGTCCCGTCCTGACAATGACTCATCGATCCATATTGCATGAATGCGACATATATTTCTAATTTCATTTAATTCTATTTAATTTCGCTTTAGCACAAGAACCAGCTTTAAAAACGCGATTGTTTATTCGGAAAAGCATGCGTCATTGTCAGCTTTCGACGGGCTACTATACGTAATAGATACAAGAATAATACACAATGAAATAACAAATTACTGACTCAAACTTCAAATTAAATACGAGAAAATTAAACGAAGCCCCAAGGTAAAAAAAAAAAATAATGCTCTCATTAATGAATCAATAGCTAATTGTATGTAATTAACGTGAAATGCAGAGTTGTAACAGATACATTTTTTTTGTATCTAGACACAATAAAGATATTTCAGAAAAAATATATCTAGATACAACTTTAGGTACTCAAGCAAGAATATATCTAGATACGTATCTAGATACTTGAAATGTATCTAGATACGTATCAAGATACTTGAAATGTATCTAGATACTGTATCTAGATACTGTATCTAGATACATGTATCTAGATACATTACAACACTGGCATGGTCTATCGATTTTTCGGCCCATGAACTGATGAGAATATAAATGTTGGTCTAATATTAGTTCGTGAGTTAGTCTCTTCAATAATGGTTTGTCAGTTTTTCGTACAATGTTTGAGAGGGATATTTGAATTTAGGAGTTTGGTTGATGTTTAGAGTATGGATGAAGGGTATAATAAAGGAAGGCTAGTTGATTTATGGTTAAATATATTGAGGAGCTCTTCCTGTCTGTGTGACAGGGGAAGAATTTTTGTCATTTAGTAGTAGTAGTGACTGTATAAGTCTTCCGTGTGATTTGTATAAGTGTGTGTGTACTCAGTTAGAGTTTGTTACTTTAGAAATTCGCCTCTCGATCTCTAGAGCGCCGTCAATGAGCTCCCAACGGCGAATGACAGTTTCTCAGTTCAAATGTACTACCTTTTACTGGGGCTCAAACCCAGTAGGTCACTCATTAGTTCTAAAAATCTAGTTTAATGGTTTTAACATGTAAATTGTTAAAAAGGATTACATAACACTGTTTTGAAAGAAAATTTTTTTTCGGATAGTGGCATTATACATTATACATCACCTGTTCATTCTGTAAATTTTCGGGGGTAATACCACGGGTGCTTAAAAATTATCGATAATTCTCATATAAGCTCGTAGTTAAAATTTCCACGAGTTCGAGGAACGAATGGAATTAGACAACAAGCTTGAATTTTTATATAATTCGGTCAATTTTTAGTTGTGTGATATCTCCAAATTTATTGATGACGTCATTTACGACGTACACGCGAAAAATATTAAGGATGGCATGCAAGAGGGATTTATCGAGGACTATTTCCCGACAAAAATTAAAAATTTCATGCGATGTAGGAATTTCACGATATAAATTATGAAAGTCGATCATCACGAGAAGTTAATTTCAAAGCTGCGAGGACAATCTAAAAATTACGATGTTGAAACAAACGTTGGTTTCAGTGGAGCCAGAACTTATAGCAATTGCACTTTAAATAATAACTATAATTATTATTGTTCAAATACGATTTGTAATTTAAATCAATAAATGTATTTTGATACTTAATAGCCCGAATGTTTTTAAAATGTCAAAAATATTCACTTAATGCACCATAAAAATACCTCGGTATTTTCATGGTGCATCAAATACTCGGTGGTATTCGTTCGTTGCTAGGTGATTTCTGCAATACGCAATAATATGCAATCTCGTTGAAATTTTTGGAGGGAAAGAGTCGTGTAATAATTTGATGGTTTTGCTCCACCCGTACATTTTATTAAATTGAACTGAAATTTTGCATAAATATTATTTATGCATATTGTCACGAGGTGGGAGGGTGATAACAAAAATAAATCAAAACTAAAACTTTTCTCTTTAACATCCACATGTATGTAACACTTACTGTATTTATTTTTAGGAGATACCTGAAGAACAGAAAGAAGTTTTACGTAAAAACGTGAATAGCTGCATTGAACAGTCCAAGCTAGAACCCACATTTTTAGACCAGTTTGAAAAGGGGGTATTCACTGACGACAAGTGTTTCTTCAAGTGCTATTTCGTAAAAAGCAACACCATGGAAGAAGATGGCAAGTTCGACATAAGCAAATTAAAAACGATGTATTCAGAACAGTATCATGACGCAGTCGACAAATGCGCTATTGAAAAAGACGATGCATGTCAAACTGCGTTGGATAGCTATACTTGCTTCGTGAAATATATGTTGAAGAAATAGTTGCCTGTCATCTCATGCATATCTAGTGCTGTTACAGTCAATGATTTAGGGCATTTAGATGTCGAACGTTTGAGATTTTGGGCATTGCCTACACAAATAATTGGCATGAACTGAATCTAAAGTACACTGCTTTTTGCTGCATTGAAGTTTAACGTGGTGTAATAATTATGACATTCGACTTGTTAATTAAAAAAAAAACTTGTTAATTAAAAAAAAGGTAATCTGATGTTTTGACATTTTGTTATTTGCTAATATTGTTCTTGAATAATTAATAAACAACTATCTTGCAAGTATTGTTTCATTTCGTATAAAATTTAAGGTTAAAAAATAAATACAAGCTAACTAATTTTTAGTTTATGTTTTATGTTTTTGGTTTTTGGTTTACTTTGTAGGAAACCAATCAGGTAGGTCGTGTGTAAATGTGTAAACGTTCCTTTCAATTCCGGTGGTGAACCTGGCTTATTATGTTAATTATTGTCCTGTGAAACGCCAGACAATTTATTAATAGGTTAGTATAAAACGAATTTATTTAGTATTTACGATTTTTATTCTTATTCGTTCTAGTCCATTATTCTTTATAAATGCATCGAAACACTTTAAAATCGATTTTTTGATTTGAAGTATTAATATATTTCTTGGCATTTTTAACTTAAATTTGTGGATGTTTTCTTACAACACATGCACTGATATGCGCTGAACAATTGACGTTGGTGACATTAGAAATTCATGCCAACCTACTTATTTTAGTGCTTTTTGAACAATTCTTTCATTTTTGGATTGTGTTTCATGTGTGCTTCACAAATCAGCTTTATTTTTAGGGATCAGATGCATCATTGCCAAGTTATTATGGTTTTTATGGAAAAGGTGACATTATCTGGCATGGAGTACCTACATTAGATTAGATAAAAAATCAAGAAAAATGAAGTTAAAACGTGTATCATATACTCGCTCGGACCATTGCTGCTAGACTAATGAAAATTGAGGAAAAAATCTGATTGTAAGTTATTGGACACTTGATGTTCTACGTTTTAAAATTATTTTCGAGTGTACGCGTACCATAAATTCAGTACACAAAATTTGGTCTCTTTTTTAAATGGACCACCCTGTATATTCTTTCATATTTAGAATCTGCTTTATGTGGGCTTTGCAAATAATTTTTATTATTTGGGATCAGATGCAACGTTGCCAAGTTTTTCACATTATAATAATATTTAACGAAAAATCATGGACCTGGAAAAAAATTCAACAAAACCTTATTATAAAAGATCATTGAAAGAATCTGAGTATGCAAGTACCCAAGCAATGTGCCAATTTACAATATTTGGAGTTACGTTGAATACACAAGGTATTCTGAAGCAATGATCGAATTTTGCTATTTTCAAAAGGCTAAAACATATCGATATTGATCGTTATTTACCTATTTAAAAGAATTATTAGATTATAGTCCATATGCTACTATTGAATAGCTCATTAGATGAGTAGTCAGAATATGATGCTATATACAGGGTGCTCCATTTGAAAAGAATGAGATTTAGCCATTTGGAAATAGCAAAATTATACCGTTGTTTCAGAATACCATGTATATTCTACGTGACTCAAAATATTGTGCATATTTTGGCACATTGCTTGGGTACTTGCATACGCAGATTCTTTCATTGATCTCTTAAAATAAGGTTTTGTTGAATTTTTCCCACGTCTATGATTTTTCGTTAAATCTGATGAAAATGTGAAAAACTTGGCAACGTTGCATCCGATCCCAAATAATAAAAATTATTTGCGAAGTCCACATAGAGCAGATTCTAAAAATGAAAGAATATATAGGGTGATCCATTTGAACAAGGGACCAAAATTTGTGTCTACCATTTATGGCACACTCTGTACACTCGAAAATAACTTTAAAAAGTAGAACATCAAGTGTCCAATAACCTTGAATCAGATTTTTTCCTCAATTTTCATTAGTCTAGCAGCAATGGTCCGAACGATAATATGATACACGTTTTAACATCATTTTTCTTGATGTTTTTATCTAATGTAATGTAGGTACCCCATGCCAGATAATTTGTCACCTTTTCCATAAAAACGAAATCCCCCCACCTTCTGGTGGAATTGGACAAATGAAAGTCCACCCCAATCTTGCGGGAACAGTTTTGGGCCATAAAGCCATAAACCATACATTTATTCCTTTGATTACTTGGAAATTAAGTGCTTGGCAATAAGTAGGGACTCAGGGCTCACTATCGTACCTAAATAAACTAGGATTTTCCGAAAGATGCACTTGTATTTCTGTTGTCAAACTTCTAATAGGAGAGAGGAGGGACTTCGGTACTATTTGAAAATTGACACATTATCTGGTATGCACTGTATTAAGGTGTACAAACATGTTGGAAAGCACCAACAAAATTGTAATTTTTTATATCTTTAACATGACATTTTTAATACATATTTTATTTATTGTATGAATGAAACCCGCATTTTCTATTATCATGTTATATTATTATATTTATATTATATTTTATACTGGCATTACGATATTCTACAAATTTTAGACATTGTCTTTTAACACACAAAGCAGGCCTTTGTTCCGAGGTTATTATTAAGAACAGTTTCATATTTCAATGCAATGTAATGGGTACTTTATATTATAACATGTGTTCAAAAATCTGTCATCAAAGCGTGCCATGAAACAAGTTACTAAATTAATTACTTTTTATTACTTTTAATTACTGAATTAGTTTTCTGCTGAATTTATCAGAGTGAATGATCACTACTGGAATAGTTTCTTAGAAATCTTCCAATTAGTGATGTGTAGAATAATGCACTGCCCATCAATTTTGACACCGTTTCTAAAATGCATTTCCAACATGCAGCGTTTTTGGTGGTCGGTGAAAACTATTTGCTTTAACCAAACGTTTAAATCAATAATATATCTGGCAAATCCTTCACATTTGACAACTGTAAGCTAAGATATACATTTTATATATATATATATATATATATATATCCTCTTTTATCCTGGCAACTTTGATGAAAGTTTTTTTGAGTCACTCGATATAATAATGTACAGGGTGTATATATATATATATGTATATATATATATACTCTTTTTTCCTAGCAACTTTGATGAAAGTTTTTTGAATCACTCGATATAATAATGTACAGGGTGTCATAGGTAAGTCATTGGTTAAAAGTTTATAGGGTTCCTGATGACATACAAATTTGAAAAAAGTCACACAAACATGTTCGTCGTGATCTACTAAAATGAAATACGTACATGTTTCTATCACTTCCGCTTCTAACGGAAATGGCCATCAACTTTGTTTTTTTAAATAGAATGCACTGTATATTTTTGCATATTCACATTGCTCTTTTAATTCTGAATAAATTTTATTTAACCTATAGAGCACTTAACTTTAGTAGTTTTTGAGGAAAACAATATTTTCCTAAATTTTTGCTTCAAATAAACGATTTAAAAGTATTCATTATTTCTCTTATTTATACTTCTCTATATTATATTAAAAGGTCTCATTTGTCTACTTGTCTCTGATATTAACAGATGGTTGGTTGACATTTTTATGAAAAATTTTCTTATGTATATTATAAAAATACTTTTTACGTTTTTTTAGAAAAATACCAACTATCAAAAATAATAATACAATTAGGACGATGCCATTAAAAAAAATACATGACGTAATAACTTGCTCAATAGAAGTATCAGTGTATTTTAGACTTTTACAAATACTTATTAACATGTTTTAGCAATTTTCCTACAAATTGGAAATTTTCTTGGGGTGGTTTTAAACTTTTCTGGTTGTTCAGTGGACATAAGTGAGCAATTTAAAACATAATGTTGTTAATATCACTATTAATTACATTTAATATATGTTGTTAAAAGAAACACCTTGCAATATTATGAAAAACTTATAAATTATTGCTATTCCACACTAAAAATCCAAAATTAATTCAGCAATAAAAATAATTGCTTTGAAATAATTATAATATATCTCAATTACATTAACAATTGCTAAATAAATAATTGCGAAATTGCAATGATTCGCATAAATTATTGATTTTTAATTTCCAATGCACAAGATAATAGTTAATTACATAAAACTGACAACAAAATTGTCACTGGATTCACTATAAATGGAAGCATCAAATTGCATTATTAGTAGAAAATTTTACATTGCAAAATGAAGTTGCTTATCTACTTTGCTGTGGTTACATTCGCAAGTGCTGGTTTAGTCGAGAAAATGGTATGTACTTATTTACATTATCACTTTTTAAGTCTCAAAAATAGTATATCGATAGTGTAGTGCACAAATGTTATAAGTGCTAAAATGAAACTATATTTTTTAATTGTAATTTGCACATTTGTGTATGGTATTAAAGATTACGATACAATAAAATGTTGCTATTAGGGTAAATGAAGCATACTTTTAAAGAAAATATTGGAATTTATATTATTTGCATATCAATTTGAGCATGTTTACGCATTTAAATAAATTTCATTCAAAAGTGTACTTCCAACATTTGTGAACAACGCCATCGATATTGCTTCAATTTTTGCTTTACATTAATTTTATGTTAGACTGCATTATAATTTATAACACAGTTTACTAGTACTATAAAGGAAAAAAAGTGTAAGTGTTAGTGTTAAAAATGGTATTAATCAATAATGTGAAAATTTATTAATGTTAATTAATAAAACCTATCCCTAACGGTATACAAGACCCGATGCTATAATAGTATTCACAACCGTGGTGTACATACTATTTTTGCACTGCTAGACCGATTATAATAATTTATAATTGACAACAAACATATTTCATCACATAAATTAAAATTTGATATTGACATTTACCACGCGTGTAAATATAAATAAAATTTTAATTTACTTCAAAGTCAAATCTAGAGGACACCAAATAATTTTTACTACGAAATTCAATTCAAGTATAAATACAATCAAACATAAAACTTTGTATGCTACACGAACGTAATGCACTTTATTCGTCTGGCCCAATAAAAAAGTACTCGTCCTGTAAAGTAAAACATTATGTATTAGTAACATAAAAACCTATTATAATCCGACGGTATATTATATTATGTTACTCGTATGTATTTACATACTGGCTTTTGAAGTTGTGATTTAATATTATTAAATAATAATTTGTCGTTGTTATTTGTAGCTTTAACTGTCGAATACATTTTTTCATACAAGATTGATATAAAAATATATTATATATATATATATTATAAATAAATAAATTAAATAAATATTCTCATAACATTAATGTTGATTTCAGGAACTGTCGGATGAAATGAAGCAGGCGAAGCTTATTGTTATTAATCAGTGCGTTGAAGAAACGAAGGTGGATCCTGCACTAGTGGCAAACTTTGATAATGGAATATTTGCAGAAGAGGATAATTGCTTTTACAAATGTTACATGGTTGCTACGAAAGCAATGCACCCTGATGGTACGTTTCAGTTGGACGAAGTGAAGAAAACTTTTCCATCTGATTTTCATGGATACATTGATGAGTGTACAACTGAAATTGTTGACAAGGATGCTTGTAAACTTGCTTTGCACGGTTACAGATGTTTAATAAGTAAAATACTTGGTATTTGATCAGCACTTTATATGTAGGTAATATTATGTTCAATGTTTGTAATAATATAGGTATTATAATATTATAATTTTTAATAAAATATACTTCATACTTACAATAAAGTTTTGTTTTATAGAGTGTCCGCCAAAATGTTGGCATCGTGTGGGATTATTTTTTATTTTAGATTTTTCAAAAAACTTTTCTACAGCATTAATTTGTGCTTGTCTAAAAACCTTATTAACCAGTATTAGATGTACCGAGTGATTTTCACTTACCTAGAAAATCCCGTTTTTCTGAATTATTAAAATCAAAAATAGTGCAAATTTTTGGAAATCATGCAAGATATAAATGAGATTGTTTTATTGCCTGTTAGTTTTAGATTACTGAATTATTTAAAGGTCATAAGCCTTATTGTTTTGTAATTTTGTAACTTTTGCAGAAAATTACTTTTTTTAAATATTTTAAAGCTTTTCTTTCAAAACTAAATTTTAAATTTCTCTTCGGGTTTGATAAATACTTTGATAAAAAAAATCTACGTATCTTAGAGACCTCTGCTTTGGCTCGTTCGATTGAGCGGCAAAAAACTAAAAAAAAAAATGCTGAGGACACTTTTAAGACTTTGGCATCTTTCAGAATTGTTAACGAGGTGGCTATTTTTTGATAGTTTTGAGGCTTTGAGGCATGTGTTAATCTCAACCAATCGCGCCAACATTTTCCAGCCCTGTAATCAACAACATTCGACCAAAAAATTATAACGGACACCCTATATGCACTTAATGTACACAATTCATATTTTTGTTACTTAATTTTGCTTCCTGATGTGATGATTTTCAATATGAAAAAACCAGGTGGCGGTTGCCATTTAAAAATTACTGAGGTCTTAGCGTGAAAACAAATGCTAACAATGAAAAATTGAGAAAGTATGTTTTTAAAAACAAAAATCGACATGATTAAGGGTTTTCGATAAACACGTAATTTGGTAAAATTGATACCGCGGGAGCAGTTTCAATCTGGATATACATAGAGGTACAGTACAGCATATCTTTGAATATTATTGACCTTATGTAAGTGCTCTCTATGCTCCTTATGTAAGTCACTCCCTGATGCGCTGAGAATTAGCAGGGATGGCATTGCAAATACGTTGCTTTGCATCACGTAAGAACAATTAGTGTTAACACTCATGCGGGAGTTCAATCTCTTGCAATGATTTTAATAAACCCAACATGCTACATATCAATAACACTGAAAAAAATGCTAATTCCGAAAATGTTATGGCATATTGTGACTATATGCATTTGAATTAAGAAAGCTTTTATCAATATCTCAATATCCAACGTATTATACGCAAAGTTTATTAACATATTTGAATTCTACTCAAAAAATTACCTTGTTAATGACACAATATCATTTCAATATTAATTGAACGAGCCAGAGCGTAAAATTGAAAATACAGCTTTGTATGTGGTTTTTTGCCAAAAGTAGCTAAACCATTAAATTTGTGAGACTTTTATTTTCGCTGCTAAGTTGGCCTTGGCCTTAAAATTATTCTGTTTAATTCAACCTAACATATTAAGTCCAATTACTCTGTATATAACTTATCATTATTTAGTTCTTTATAAATAATTTATAATTAATAAAAAAATACTCAAAGAGTAATTTACAAAGTTTTGTTGTTAATTTCATTTACATTGTTAATTTTTGTAATACTTAAATCAATATAATCAAAATTGCACTGTTAACTAATGGTAAATAATAAGTGGTAATTATTAGTAAGTGGTAGCCACATCATGATTTCGCCCGTTTGAATGAGATATATGTATAATAGCAAATCAATTAACAATAAATGTTCTTATTAATACCCAATGTACCTGTTAATTTGTTATTGAAACAGCAGGCTGAAAGTGCACTCTGCGCTTTAATTTATGTATAAATAACTTTACATATTGCCTTACTATTCAGTTTCACACCTGAATCGATGCAATGAAGTCGTTTTGTTTTATCATAATACTTGCTTGTGCAAAAGCAAGTTTAATCGACAAAATGGTATGTAAAGTCTATATTTATTGCCTATATAGCAGAGGTCGTCCAGCCATTTGATGCTTATTTTATAAAAATGTACATAGGCGATGAAACCCGTATGTATACTTTTATAAATAAACCCCTTGTATATTTCAGTCGGTTATACATTTCATTGTAGTCCATTAATTATCACGTAATTACTCCTAAACTATATTTTATTAACATAAACATGATTATGTTCAGCATAATAATTTCTTAAATAATTTTAAAACATTAATAAGAAAACTGATTACTAAAAAAGCCGAAGCCCCAGACTGCGTTCCAAATAAATTGTTTTGAAAATTCTACTAAAAACCTCAAATTAAAATTTTTGCAACTGTAATGTGAAACGATCACCACTCTTGTGTTTATAAATAGGCATGTATATTTTTCTAAATTTAGAATGATGAATTTTTTTCTCAAAAAAAAAGAAATAATACTAAAAACTCGAATACTACGAATACTACGAATAGACTCTAATTTGGTTTTCTTAACTTAAACTGTAATGTTAAACGATCCCCACCTATAGTTTTTCCAATGGATTTATACATTTTTTCTAATTTAGTATCATGAATTAATTTATAAATCCAATAATATATACCAACATACCTTGATGCATTTAAGTATGAAGTCATTCATCTTGTTATGTTTTTTGGAATACAGATTTGGAGTTTGCGGAGTTTTGTTATAAACAAACTATGAAGTAATTTACTTCCCTAATTTAGTACTTGTAACGATATAATAACCATATATTAATGGCCATCGATCGGGGCTTTTATTGCCTTTCAAATTTTGATTTAAAAGTATTCTTTATAATATTACAGTCAATAATTACCTCCTTGCATTAATATTAGTTGAAAATAATTATGTATTTCATTTCAGTCCATATCAGATGAAATGAAACAAGAAAAGGTCGGTTATGTACAACAATGCATCGCAGAGACTAAAGTTGATTCATCGTTAATCGCACAATTCGATGAGGGACACTTTGCGACAAATGATAATTGCTTCTTTAAGTGCTACTTACTGAAAGGCGATGTGATGGCGGAAGATGGCACGTTCAAACCTGAAAATATAAAAAATTTATTTCCTTTGGAAATGCATGGCGGCATCGACAAGTGTATTCAAATAACTGTTCCAAAAGATGTGTGTAAAATAGCTATGGAGGCATACAAATGCTTTATAACTTCTACAATGGGACAGTAAGGGTTAATAGTGGTGGATTCTAAACTTTGCGGCTTGATGTAGCGAGGACTTTTGAATGCAAAGTTTTCTGTAAATATTATGCAGTAAGTGTAATGTGATTCGTAAATGTTTTAAAAATACCAATAAAAAAAATTGTAATATACATATTTTTATTACTAATTCAAATAATGAAATATTTAAAATCGTGCAATTAGAAACTACATATATGCAAATGACTTGACACTGTAGCAAATTGATGGGAACGTGGGAATATAATGTTCTTCCTTCACAATACTGTGACGTAGCAGTTTCATCATATAATCGCTTATTACATTACAGTGAATGATTGTTCGCTTTTTAATTCTTTTTTCTTATAAAGATTATACTTTGAGATAAAAGAACTTGGTAGATATATGCACGCAGCTCAAATGAAAATAATTAATGTGTTGTATTAATGTGGGGATCCCCGTCCCCGGGGCTCCGGGGATTCGATTATCTTAGACGGGGATTTATCCCCGGGGTTTGTCAACCGTCCCCGGGGTTGAAAAAAACTCATCAAATTTTTTCACCCACAATTTACGATGAAGGGGCTTCATCTTCATGTCAATCACATATTGAAAAGCAAGCGGCAGAAAATCTCCCTTCTGTGGATGAAGTCATTCATCCAGGTCCTGGTGATGACCACGACTCATCTTCTGAAGATGACGAGGAATCGCAAGATCTACTTGTGATTGAAAAAATGGCACACAAGAAGGCAGAAATTTCATTTGAAGAATATTGTACCGTCATTACTAAGATTCGGAAAATCGTTCAATCCTTCCGCAAATCTCCAACAAAGAATGACGCTGTCCTTCAAAAATATGTGAAAAATAACATTGAAGGACGTAAGTGTCTACTCATCGAGGATGCTAAGACTAGATGGAGTAGTCTCGTTCTAATGCTAGAGCGCTCCCTGAAATTGAAAGAAGCTATAAAGAAGGCTCTGATCGACATTAAGTATGAGGATTCCTTCAGTAACGAAGAATTTGCAAAAATTGCTGAGGTCGTCGACTGCCTAATACCCATTCGAGATTGTACCCTGATTGACGCTGAAACCGCACTGTCCATGATGTTTTCAACCTTGGAAGGTTTTACGTCAAATCTTGCCAAGACACTGGTCAATGCCCTTTCAGTGCGAATGCAGGAAAGAAGAAGATATGTATCCGCATTATACGTTTACTTGGAGAAGACACGCGAAGAGAGGACTCCAACGAGTGAGACACAAAGCAAAATTTTATAAACTTTCAAAGCCGAAACTCCGCTCTTTAATAGTCCGAATGATAAAACGTATTTGCCCGCCCCAAATGACGGAGGTGTCAGTGGTAGCAGAACTTCATACAGCTTCTACCAACGTCGAGGACGAGAGGATCCACCCATAAAAAGGCCCAAGAACCACCCGTCCGAAGCAGGAAGAAACTATTATTTCAAATTAAAGGAGGCCATTAAAATATTCCGGAAATATGCCCAGACTCCAACACCAGCATCTACTCCAGAAACCAAATCATTGAAGACTATTATCAAACAAGAGATGACTTTGTTTGAAAAGGGTGGAAACAAAGGTATCTGATGCTGATTTGACAAGCGTTGAATCCGAAAGTGCATTTTCAGCTGCTGGGTATGTGTCCGAAAATAAGGTCAAGCATGAATGATGAAAGCCTGGATGTCCTTTGTCACCTTCGGGGTCACTTTCAGTTCCAATTTACTCCAGCTTCAGTATCGAACTCTACACGTAATTGAATGTGGACGTACTGAATTAAATGTTGCGAATATAATGTTCCTTATTTGAATTGGTACTAATTCAATAAATATTTATTTATGCACAGATGTTAAATAAAATTTCCCTTTAGATTGAAAATTAACTTATCTATTATTTTATATATCTCATTGCAGCATTTAAAATAAACACGTAGTCAGCTAGAATTATGTATAAATAATTAAAAGTTATATTATTACAAGTTTCCCCGGGGAACCCCGGGGACCCCGGGGACAGAGCCCTAGTTGTATGTAACATACCTCTAATTTAAACCGAACTGCTTGGAATTTAACATTATAGAAGATTTTGTTATAGAAGTAGCAATCACGTTGCATATTTACTACTTTTCTGTAACTATTTGAAATTTGCAAAGTATTAATTAAATATTGATGGAATTCAATGCATATAATTATATATTTTGTAATAACTTAATCAACTCTTTTTTTTTATTTGCTGTTCGTATCTGAATTACGTATTTTATACCATTGCACATTCTACGCTAATATTAAGAACGTATTATGATTTTTACAAATGTTATGAAATACTACACAAAACTCAAAATATATACAGTTTCGAGTATTGAGAGCACTTTTAAGATGCTATTTGGCTAAACAAAAGGATTACTGAAAAAAAAGTCTGATGCAGTGTTCAGATAATTATAAAACATGATAAATACGTACCTACTTTATTGTTCAGGGAAACAAGAAAAAGATATTTCCAGTAAAAAAATATAAAATCTAATATCTGAATTAAAAATAAAATATGCTATAAAGTACTTCAATTGTTAACATACAAACTACGAAAATTAATCAATTAATCAAATGTAAACCCTCCTATTTTTTTTAAAGGGCAATATGTAAACTTTGAAATTGAAATACAAATTATGATTAAAATGAGAGGCACTTTGGGGTACGTAGGCAACACTATTCTCGCGTGGTACCAGCTGCCAGTAGAATTCCACGTGTATCCCTCTTATGATAATCCAAGGTAAGCAACTTAAATATAGGTAAAGGCCAGCATATACAGGGTGTCCTAATTAGAGTGGGATTGCATGGGTATCTTTCTTATTCTTAAAGCTAGAGATATGGTTAAATAAGCAATATTGTGCAGTTTCATATGCTGGTTCAGATTATGATGAAACATTTTCAAAAGTCGGAGCAATTTAGAAGTTATTCTAAATAAACTAAAAATCGCGACTTTCTAAAAACTCCGACATATTTATAATTATTAAAGGTGCGAAAAAAAGTTTAAAATTAAAGTTACTTGGTTCAATCGCACAAACTTGAGAATCAAGTCAAAACAAAAGTCAAGATGGCGGTTTCCGAGATATTAATACCAACTTTCTTATTTTAAATGGCCGCCATATTTAATTTTTACACGTTTAAATATACTCTCTTTTCCTGTTTTCAACGATGAACAACCTATGTCAAAATGAAAAATATGGGAAATATTAATTTTTCCAATTTTTATTTTTATATTTTTAAATATTTTAAAAACAAAGTAAAATAACAATAAATTATAAAAAGTGCTCAAAATTCTGAGAGTTATTGGCCAAAACAATTAACAACAGTAAGTGTTCGCTAATCCGAACATTTCAACTCGGCAAATAGAAAATCTAGTTAACGTATCTAAATTTAGAGGATCAACAATTTTAAAAAAGCACAAGTTTCACCCTTATAAACTGCATATATCTCATACTTTACAAGCAAATGATAACATCCGTAGATTAACATTTTGCAGAAGGTTAATCAACAAAATTACGTAAAATGGTGATTTTATAAATACAATTTTATGGATAGATGCATTCTACTTTTCTAATTGTGGATTATTTAATTATCATAACGAACACTGTTGGCCTCAGGACAATCAGGACAATGTCGCATATTGGGAAATGATTTAGATGGTGCTATAATATTTCTAAGTGCACAACGTCATTTGGAAATTTATGGAAGTAACTACAATTATAAAAATGTAGATGAACTTCGTAAGGAAATGCCGGAGGTAATAAAATGCGTTATTTGCAACACATTGCGATAAGTAACTGACAATATTCTAAAACGCTGTCATTGTGTTTGGTTTATTTTTGGCCATTTAGCTAATAACAGGCAGCAGTTTGAGCAATTTTATATTTTATTTCGATTTTACTACTTGGTTGTATTACGTTTTTTATAATTTGTTTCATATTTGTTTTAAAAATAATTTATAGAAAAAATAAAAATTGGAACAATTGATATATCCCATAATTTTTATTTTGACGTAGGTTGTTATGCATTGATGAAAAGAGAGAAAAAAAAGTCGATTTAGACGTGTAAAAATCAAATATGGCGGCCATTTAAAATAAGAAAGTTGCTATTTATCTCTTTATATTATCTCGGAAACCGCCATCTTGACTTTTGTTTTGACTTATTTCTTAAGTTTGTGCGATCGAACCAAATAACTTTTATTTCAAACTTATTTCCGCATCTTTAATATTATGGAAATATCGTAGTTTTTAGAAAATCACAATTTTTATTTTTTTTAGAATAATTTCTAAACCTCGGACTTTTGAAAAATTTTCAACATAATCTTAACTAGCATTCAAGACTGCATAACATTGCCCATTTAACCAGATCGCTAGCTTTCAAAATAAGAAAGATACCCATGCAATCCAACTATATTTAGGACACCCTGTATGTGGAAATAAATCGACTACGAATAAAGAAATCGCAACGTTCGAGAAACGTTGTATAAAATATTTGCTAATTATAAGCAATTAATATTATAAGTAATCACATCGCCATTATAGAGCCATACATGAACCTGTTTTGCTCCTTTATAGAAATTACATTGCTTGAAGTCATCAGTTGCATGCATGCAATTCATCATAATTTGTCACTCCATCTAGTCCTTATTTTCACTGAAAGCATGTTCAGATTAAGAGCCCTATTTACCTCTAGTAGGTATAGGGAATTGCTAGTAAACGACAGGCAAGATAATTAATGAACGGGTTAATATAATTACAATCCAAGGCGTGATTTACAAAGATTAGATATTTATCTACAATTATGCCAAGTAGTTTTAAGAAATGAATGAAGAAGACATTTTATTGCAATATGTTGATTAATAGAATGTCAAGTTTAGCCGATTTTTAAATTTTAATCTACATTTATTTAATTAAGTCACGGTACATATAGAGGAAATTCCCTTGGCGTAATTTGAGCTATTGTTGCGAACTACCTTCTTTTTTTGTGTTCCAGTGTATGGACTTATAAAGGAGTGTTATTGTCTACACATAAATCCAATTTGGTGATTAGTAATAAATCACCTTTTATTTATTTCTTAAAACAACTTTGTCTAGTTATAGATAAATGCCTAAACTTTCTAAATTAGGTCTAAGGTTAACCCGTTCATGAATTTTTTGGCTGTCGCTTACTAATAATGCTACACTAGCTGGGGTAATGTGACGGTCACATTAGATTTTTGCATAGAAAAGGGGTTCTGAATTATTATAACTATTGTAATCATCAAGGACCTTATAGTTGACACAGATAACACCTGTAGACAATCTACTATAGCATTCATTGTGTAGTTACTTATAATATAACCGTAAAATATAATATATTGTGTGGTTAGTGCAGGAAGTGATATATTGCCGGCCGATTATGTCCGAGCCATTAGGCGAGCCATTAGACGCCATTAGGACAGCAAACCGAAGAGGCCGGGAAGGCACTTACTATTTTTCTCCCATTGCAATATTTTCGCAAGTTTCGCAAAAATACGGAAGATCTAAGATGAAATTATTTGTTATAGACCTCCAGGAATATTTATTGCCGACCTAGGCCGGGAACGTAATATTCCAGTAGGTACTGTTATTTCTGCGGTACGAAGCTACCGTCAGCACTAAAGGAATCATTCATTTTCTGGCGTTCGTGTAGGCTATGAAACGACTGACTGTTGGACGATGGGAGAATAATAATGTTGTGCATAAAGCACGTTGTATTTATCAGTTATATATTTCAGAAAAATGTCACCAGTACATATTTAACAAGTATATAAATTTATGTCAAAGTTACATTAGCGGCCTTCAATCCATTAATGTAGCATTTTTGAATCTTCATAAGTTGTTCGCAAACATCATCGTCCTTCTCGGTTGCTGCACATTCCACGATAATTTTGTATTGCGTTTGATTCATCGATTTGAGCAATGTTGTGTAATCTTGTTTAAGCATGCCGATCTGTTCAGCGAAGCAAGCCAAGAAGCATTTGGCTGAACAAGCCTTAGGGAATTTGTCGGCTATCAGTATATCAAAGGAAGTGTCTGTAATATGGGTTTGGCCAACACAGATTTTGCATTTCTCGCGTATTTCTGCTTCCTGAGCTGCATTTTCCATTTTCTGTAAAATTAATAGAACATTGTTTCACTAGTTAAGATACAAATATTTGATTTGCATTGAAATAAGTATTTACAATATTAGAAACAAAAAATAAAACCATGGGAATAAAATATTTATATATTTATATATATATATATATATATATATATATATATATGTGTGTGTGTGTATATATATATATATATATTTATCATTTTATCATATCTATATTTAGTAATAAAAATAGATTTAATCACATTAATAACGCGTAAAACGTGCTATTTTTCGTTCTTAATAAAAATGAGTAGTCGCTTGTAAACGCGATACAAAATAATTCTAATCACGGAAACTTGTAAGATTTTTCTCGTTAATATGGTAACACCAGATGATGGCAACAATATAAATAACTCATCAATTTATAAAATGGAACCCTTCACTTGAAGAGTATCCTAATATTTTAAAAGCAGTTTTTTCAGAAACAACCCTAAATTTACTGCCCATAAAGTCAAGAGAAAAATATAATAAATGGTGCGATACATCTAATTGTTCATTTAAAATTTATAATAAAGTTGAATGATTGAAGATTGATAGTTGCTAAGAATATATGGGTTACTATAAAGAAACGTGTTGCTAACAGGAAAATTCGTGCTTTTCTTCATCGGTTTTATAGACTTTTATAGACAAACACACTTTTCTATCAGGTAATGTATAATAATCCGTGTAATTCTTCGAATAAATTTGTAATAATTAATAAAAGATAATAAATTGGAGCAACTTTAATCAGTAATTTAAATGTCTTAATGTTCTTAAACTGAATATATAATATTACAATACTTACCAAATGCTTAGTTATGTATTGGAAGCATTTATCTTCTGAGCAGGTAGTCATAGCCACGAGGGCGAACAAGAGACAGGCGGAGATGATTAGCTTCATATTTCAGGATCAACTGAGTACTGACAAACACAAATTTTCTTGGGGTATATATACATCCCACCGAGTGAATACATAATTTTTCTCATTGTTATCACCTAATTATTGCCAATGATTAAAATGCTTATATTAACCTTCAAGTGAACTTCATTATTAAGCAAAATATGCAATGTACGGATATTAGAGTGGTTCACAATATAGTTTTTTTTGCGAAAATCGTAGTTGGCGCCCCCTAAATTAGTTCCAATTAAAAAAAATCAATAACCCGAATTTTCTCAAATTTTTATTTTAAACCCTTCCTAACCCTATATTAATAAGATTTTTTTACTAAATTTTTGTTCTATTTGTTTCCTTGGCCGGCATTGAAAAATGTTTCAAACAAAAGTTGTAGAGAATATTATCCAACGAGATATCGAGGGTAATGATTTTTTCAAGATCACACATCATTAAAAAAAATTTTGTTCGTTCGTCTTTTTGATTTCCAAGTTGATTTCCTGGCAGTATATTAAATATATATATATATATATATATACATATATATATATATATATATATATATATATATATATATATATATATATATATATATATATATATATATATATATATATCATAGTACATATTATGTAACCGACGAGTTCTTCGAAAGAAAATTCTTCGGTAATGCAAGTTTTGAAAATAATCGAAATTATACAGTGTGTTCGATAAAAAACAAGACTGTACCAACTTCATTTGTTAGTTAATCATCAATAAACCATATATATTATTAAATGGGACAGTATTAGCTATGAGTTGGTGAATAACAATTCTGTTTCAAACGCCTTCATTTATTTGTAGTAACGTCACTGACAATTTTTTTTAAATGGCCCGTTATAATTATTATGGTGTATCTTGTTGAGCAGTTTAAGTATTTTTTAACGATCCAAATTTTTAGTAGGGTTATGCAATGAAATATTTTCCAAAAATGTAAAACACTGATTTGAGCTAATAGACTGTTATATCCGAAATTCTCCGAAACAAACAATTAGTGATAATAATTAAGTAAGCTTAAAATGAGTTTATTTATTTGCCGCATCATTCAGTTGTAAATTATGAACAAGGTTGATCCAATAAATTAATAAATAGTAAATTGTTCTACAAGTGAAGAAAAGTGGCAGTTTTCCAGCGAGTGTAATTTTTTGTAAATTTACACGAGCCTGAAAAAATCACTTTTCTTACTTGTGGAACATGCAACTTTTTCGTGTTAATTTACATTTAAATGGCGTGCTTCGAATTATTGTAATTATTATAGGAGCATCTGAAATTGAAGTGTAGTTTGCACGGCCACACACCATGCCAAATACAAATAAAATAAACAATATTTTCAAAAAATTAAAAATGGAACTTTTTCGAGAATTTCAATCATACAAATATAAAATATTACCCTTCGCTACATATATTATATTATTATAATAATTCGAAGCACACCATTTAAATCTACATTAAGTACTCGAAAAAGTTGCATGTTCCACACGTAAGAAAAACGATTCTTGTTTATGTGGTTGCTATGAAGAAATGTGTAACTAACTGTTAAAGTAGCACATTTCTTCACTCATTTCTATTGTGTTATGACTGACTTTTCCATTAAGCATACGAAAATGTAAATAAATATCGTAAGTAATAAAGATCTAATGCACCTTACAACGGCGTAATTTATGCTTTCTTAAAATGTGGCGAACCGTACTAACAGATGCGTTAGTCTTACGTCCAATTTCACCAACCGACGTTTGTGGGTTTTTTTATTCTAATATTATGATCAGTGATCACCAATTGTTTCTTCCAGAGAATTTAGGATTTAATAGCCTACTAGCTCAAATCAGTTTTTTACACTATTTGCAAAAATTTCATAGTATAACAATACTAAATGTTCAGGCCGATAAAAATTACTTAAAAGGCTCTACAAGAATACACCAAAAGAATTATATCGAGCTATTTAAAAAAAAGTCGGTGACGTTACAGCATATAAATGAAGGTATATAAAATTGTTTCTTTTTCACCAACTTATAGCTTATTATTAAATTAAAATAAAATAAAATAACAAATGTAGTCGCTATAGTCTTGGGCACTTTTTATCGAACATACTGTATATATATCAAATTCTTCGATAACATAATAGTGTTACCTTTTACGTTATAATTAAAACAAGGCACTCTGTTTTTAAATAAAATATGTCCATGGTTGCTTATTTAACTTTTATACATTATATCCAAATAATACGTTTTCGAAGTACTCGTTTTCGAATAATTTACTTTAGCGAAACTGTCATTCGAAGAAATTATTTTCGCAGAACCGTGAATCAATATTATTATATGGTGATTTAGCTTGCAATTAGCTCATTTTTTTGCAATTCTGTAGTATTACAAATATGCATCATTTTATGTTTGAATAGAGCAAATTGTATAAATTATTTACTTTGTGATATATGTAATAACCCGTGTTATCAAAAATATGTACAATATCAGTTTTGTTCATCAGCTAATGAGGCACAAAATTTCAAATTATTTTGGCGATAATAGTTCCACGTGCTCAACATAATTGTATCTAACCTTGAGAGTCTTACGTAACTCCACGTAATTATATATCTACTTCTCTCTTTGAATATTTATCATACATTTTCAGCATGTATTATAAGTTATGAATATTCTCATAAATGTTTAATACTAAGCTGATCATCTGGTGCCATTTTAAAACTATTAAATATAAATATGTAATAAAAACAGTCTGGTAATTAGGTCCTACCTGAAAGGTTGGTTCGAATGTTGATCATTACTAATAATCTTAAAGAAAATAAGATACTTAATTTCGTAGTATATCATTCTGTTTAAGTATATTATTAAATTTATAAAATAGTAACAATTATTGCTTATTTAAAGAAACAAATGAAACTTATAATCAATTTTTGGTAGTACATATAATAATATAAGAACGTAAAAGACGATTTTGAGATTGCGTACTTGCCAACGTTTTGGCAAGATTAATTGGATGATTTACCTTTGGCACAAAATATTCAAATATAGTACCAATAAGATGGCACCTCTCCACTCAATGCTAGATATGTTATTACTTGTGTAAATAGCCGTTTTAATAACAAAGTAATAGCGCGTAAAGTAAAAGCACGATTTTTAGTTTTTTTAGAATAATTTCTAAATTGCTCGGACTTTTGATAAATTATTCTAAAAAAATTAATAATTGCGATTTTTTAAATACTACGATTTTTCCATGATTATTAAAGATGCGGAACTAAGTTTAAAATAAAAGTTACATGGTTCGATCGTGCAAATTTAAGAATCAAGTCAAAACAAAAGTCAAAATGGCGGTTTCCGAGATATAAATAGCAACTTTCTTATTTTAAATGGCCGCCATATTTGATTTTTACACGTCTATATTGACTTTTTTCTCTTTTCAACAGTGTATAACAACCTATGTCAAAATTAAAAATATGGGATATATCAATTGTTTTAATTTTTTATTTTTTTTTTATAAATTATTTTTAAAACATTTGTAAAACAAATAGCAAAACGTAATAATAATACAGTAAAATAACAATAAATTATAAAAATGCTCAAAATGCTGACTGTTATTGGCTAAATGGCCAAAAATAAGCTAAACACAATTGATAGCGTTTTAGAATATTGCCTGTTACTTATCGCAATGGGTTGCGAATAACGCATTTTATTGCCTCTCTCATTGCTTCACGAAGTTCATCTACATTATTATAATTGAAGTTACTTCCAAAAATGTTGTCTTTTAAAGTACCCTACAAAATAAAAGTGAAGAGGCGTCAAGTATGCAGATCTGGCTAACCACAGAACAGTTGTATTAGAAGCTATTACTTTGTTATTAAAAGGGTCATTTAAATAAGTAATAATATCTCTAGCATTGAGTGGAGGGGCGCCATCTTACTGGCATTATATTTAAATATTTTGTGCCAAAGGTAAATCATCCAATAAATCTTACAAGTTATAACGTTGTTTGAAACATTTCCAAATGACGTTGTGCACTTAGAAATATTCTAGCACCATGTAAATTATTTCCCAATATGCCACAAAATACATTAATGCCGAATCGCACTTGGTTTTGCCGTAGAATTACTATGTGTGCATTGTCCTGAGCCCAATAGTGTTCGTTATGATGATTAAACAATCCACAATTAGAAATGTAGATGCGTAAATTTGTATTTATAAAATCACAAAGCACCATTTTACGTAATTTTGTCGATAAAACTTCTGCAAAATGTTAATCTACGGATGTTATCATTTGCTTGTAAACTATGAGAAATATACAATTTATAAGAGTATAACTTATGCTTTTATAAAATTGTTGATGCTCTAGATTTAGATCCCTTAACTTGATTTTATATTTGCCGAGTTGAAATGTTCGGACTAGCGAACATTTAATGTTATCAATTGTTTTTGGCCAATAACTGTCCGAATTTTAAGAATGTTTTATAATTTATTGTTATGTAGCTTCTTAGTTGTATTACGTTTTTTTTAATGTTTTACATTTGTTTTAAAAATAATTTTACAAAATTAAAATAAAATTTGGTATAGTTAATATTTCCCATATTTTTCATTTTGGCATAGGTAGGTTGTTATACATCATTGAAAAGAAGAAATGAAATTCTATTTAGACGTATACAAATTAAATATAGTGGCCTTTTAAAATAAGAAAGTTGGTATTAATATCTCGGAAACCGCCATCTTGACTTTTGTTTTGACTTGTTTCTCAGGTTTGTACAATCGAACCAAGTAACTTTCATTTTAATTTTTTTCCGCATCTTTAATAATTATGAATATATCGCAGTTTTTAGAAAATCGCGAAATTTACATTTTTTAGAATAACTTCTGAACTGCTCCGACTTTTGAAATTTTGAAAAAGTTTTCATCATAATCTGAACCAGCATACAAATTTGCATAATATTGCCTATTTAACCTGATCTCTAGCTTTAAGAATAAGAAAGATACGCATCTAATCCCACTCCATTTAGTACACCCGGTATATATATATATATATATATATATATATATATATATATATATATATATATATATATAGTTAATAGTTAGTTACGGACAATTTATCGTTTTATCGAAAATTTTGAGTAAGAGAATTTCATACATGTTGAACAATCTGTGTTCATCTAATGGTTTAGAGGCACATACATAATTGAGACTGAGCCACATGAGGAATTTGAGACAGTTATAGCAGATGAATTTGGTAATTATAATATTAATCATTACAATTATTTCCTACCTGTAGCATTATTATTATTATACCCGGCAATAGATAAACTTTATGCATGTAGGTCAACAATCAGCCTGTATGTGACCAAAATAAATACCTAAGTAAAATATTCCAGTTGACGGTTCCATCCAGCAAAAAATTATAGCATCAACTTGTAATAGTTCCTCTAGCTTTGCACCAGTAATTTGCAAAAGAAAAGGTACGAAATTGAAAATAAAACCGTTCACCTATTTACTTAAAATTTCTTTTTCCACAGTTTCACCTGCCGAAGAGTTATACGGTCCACCAAGGGAAACACCCTTTTACAAACAAAGTAAGATGTTTTAACTTAAATTTCTTTGTGATGCAAAAACCCATTATTACAATCCATCTTCGTTGTTGGTTGGACTCGAGATAAATAAACAGTTCGAATATCTGTTATTTGTTTAAACAATGCTTAATGAAATTGAGGAAATTTGTATTATTATGTATGAACTTATGTTTCTAATAACTATCATAGGTGATATGGGTATTGGGTAATATTTAAAAAAATATATCATTTGTAACAACAATGTATTGCCAAATACAAACGGTAAACTTAAACAGTGTTTTACTTGGTAATGCACTTAAGTGTAGTTACGTTGTTACTATTTCGAAAATGCCTCATGTAATATCTTTATGTAATATGTGTATTTTGTGTATTTAAGTATTATTACATACTAAAATTGACCTAATATAATTTTGCATGTTTTATTTTAAACATTAAAGTATGTACTATTGTTAATTGTAATATTACTAATATTTTAGTAATTATTTGGACCCATACATTGTAGCACATATTTATGTAGTATGTAGGTAATTTGCAATCATACGGCTTGAATTTTTCTGCAATATCAGTATCAAAGGTATTACTAATAAATAATAGGGATGTAAACTGTAATACATTTGTGAGGCAAATGATGCGTTTGTCTAATAAATAGATTCTCTAATGTTGCACCAATGTTAATAACTAAATCATTAGAAGCTGCATGTATTAAATATAGCCTTTAAGGTTTAGTTCAGGATAGTCGACAAATATATGTACTAATATTTATAAACAATAACTTTACTAATGTTCAGAATTGAAAACAGTCCTTAATAAAATAGAACTTACTCATATATATATATATATATATATATATATAAAACAGTTTTAATCAAGTCAGTTCAAATTTTGAATTTCAGTTTAAAGCTCACACCAAAAATCGTTCTGAAATCAGAGCCCATGGCGGCGCGGGGGCTACAACTAAGACTGAATTTTTTTTGCAATGTAAGTGGCCTATCTATAAGGGGGTTATCTACGGTTAGTAGTCGCATCCGACGTCAATCAGGGAACATTGTGAATTATTAACCAGCTGATCGTGTATCAGTGAAGAGTTCTGCGAGAACATCACTGTCAAGGAGAACGTGCTGAGGATATATCTCTGGAAAAGGAAGCCGCAAGCGTATCTCAATACAGGAGGAACGTGCCCAGGACATCACCAACGTGGGAGTCTGCAGCACTGAGGGATTGAATATTCAACAGCCAGGAGTTTGACTGTCACAAGTTTCTAGTATACCGTGAAGAGAAAGAGAAAGAGAAATTAGGATCATTAGAGAAATATTGTAAATTAATTAGGTATTATAAGTTGTCAATTCGTGACAGTTTTGTTTTTGTACGCGTTTTCATATTAAATTTAGTTCATGTTTGTTTATATTTTACATTATTATTAGAATACATTTTGTTAAAAATTCAATCTATTTATTTCCTATTTAATTTATTGGAATCCACTCGAGACCCTGAGATAAGAGCGAACCCAACGTAATATTTTAATTTACAAAGAGTAAGTGAGGTTAACTCAGTCATAACATTACATTTTGACATCCCGGACGTGGGATAATAATAAGCAATTCAATTATTAATAATAATTAATAACTAAATAAATAAAATACTTAGTACAACATCTCAATATACAGGGTAAGTCAATAGGACGGGCAGGATCGATTACACCTACACCGATAATGATATCGAAATGATCTAAAATACACTTCAAACGGGAGGTGAATGTGCAGTTTGTAAAATTATTTTGCCATGTACAGCGTGTTCCAATTTTGCAGGGTAGCCTTCGACTTATATTTTTTAAATGGCACCCCCCTGTATAAATTTACATATTTCAATTTGCCTTTTTGTAGGCTTTATAAATTCGTGTAGTTTTTGCAATTCGTTTTAACCGCTCAGAAGTTGTTCACGTTTTTCTAAAAATTAATGCGTTTGCAGGCACACAACTATCAAGTTGGGCCGTTGCCTGAGCCTAAATAACTGACTGAGGTATCTTCTCCCGGCAAGACCGCCTATCTGCATTGTGGCATTACCTTGCTGTGACACACTAATTTTGGTAAACTTTGAAGTGCCATAACTTGATTTTTTTAAATGGCACACCCTATATTTCACTACTTAGTCTTATCCAGGGTCTCAGTTCACATCTTTCTTGCCCCTTATTTTTTTTTCTTAAAAGTTGATAGTTGAGAGATTATTCTGATTTTCTTAAAAATTCACCCATATCTCATCTATATAAACCTAGCGGGCCATGAAAATCACTTAATTCTGTCATGCCAACGTAAAAGTGACATTTATTGTAAGACACGTTTTATTTTTCTTGGCGCATTTTCTTAATGAATTTTTCTTATAATGAAATGGTGGATAAGGTTTATGTACACGGTGACAGCGCAAACCGTTACTGGTGACCAGAGTCTATTGAGGTATAACAAATCAATAGCATTAACATTTGATTGAAACTATAACATTACAACATAACAAAAATAACATTTAACTTTACAATAATTATAACATTATAAAAAGTGTTCAAAATGACGACCCTTGTGTGCAATACATTCGTCAATTCTGTTTGAAAATGAATCATTCTCTGTTACTAAAGTGGCATGATCAATGCTACGGAAAACCTTTCTAATTCTTTATTATTTCCTGAATATTTTCCCTGGTAGTAAATTCTGCTCCGTACACCCGATCATGAACAAAACCCCATAGAAAAAGTCGGGGGACCTTGCAGGCCATGGCACCGGACCTCCTCTGCCAATCCAGCGACCCTCAAATCCTTCATTTAAATAAACCTAACTATTCGACTATTGTGTGGAGGGTCACCATCATGCTGAAACCCTAGTCTTCTGATAAGATCAAGGAGCAAATCATCGAGGTACAATTGAAAATCGTTTTGAAGCAAATTAAGAACCATTTGTCCACTTCGTGGACCGCCAAAAAAATACGGACCTATAATACTGTGACCCACCACACCTCCCCAAACATTAATAGACCATCGATGTTGGTGGTCAAGTGCTCTGATGAAATGCGGGTTTGTGTTATAATAATAATGATAGTTGTGAGTGTTGACTTCATCGTTTTTTTTTTAAGAAACCATTTTCTTGGTGTTCCATATTTCGGGCCCATAAACAGAATTGCTGGCTCTCGATGAAGTAATTTTCATTTAAACATTGCACTAACTGAACATGGTACGGATGGAATTTATTTTTACGGGTTATTCTAGAGACACTGGTTTGGGGAATCTGCAGTTCTTGACTTAAGAACTTTTGTGGGGGTTTTCGACAACACTTGCAAAACTTGATGTTCAAATTCGCCTTCGATCGCAGGTCTCCCGCGAAGATGTTTCTCATGCTGGATACTGCCCGTCCGTTCAAATCTTTTCTGCACATTTCCAAAGTCTCTTGGCCTTGGGTTCCTCCTATCGGGATATTTCTGAGCAAACGTTCAGGTCGCCAACAACGGATTCTTTCACTTTCACCCAGTACGTAAATCATATCCACCATTTCATCATGCGAAAATTTCATGTTCACGACAAAAATTACAACGTGTCGTACAATAAATGTCACTTTGACGTTGACATGACAGAAACAACTGAAATTCAATGCACGTTAAGTTTATATCGATGAGACCTGGGTTCATTTTTCAGAAAGTCCAAATTATTTCTCCAACTATGAACTTTTAAATGAACATATAAAGGTTAAACGATACAATTTTGCTATTTTCAATTGGTTAAAACTCTTTTTTTTTTAATAGAACACCTTATATATAGCATCATTTTCTGACTGCTCTTCTAATGAGGTATTCAAAGGTAGCGTATGGACTGTAATCTAATAATACTTTTTAATAGGTAAATATCGATCAATCTCAATAAGTTTTAGCATTCAAATACAAAATTCGATCGAGACTAAATATGTCCCTGATTTATGGTACACTCTGTACCATAATTATTTCCAGCAGGATTGGTGTTCCAATATCCTCGTATCCTCGCTCGGACCATTGCTGCTAGACTAATGAAAATTGAGGAAAAATCTAATTAGAAGTTATTGGATTACATGATTTATTGAACAGAGGGTACCATAAATACGGGACCCATTTGGTGTCATTTTTAAATGGAACACCCTGTATATTCTTTATTTTTTTTAATCTGCTTAATGTGGGCTTCTCAAATCATATTTATTTTTAGGGATCAGATGCAACGTTACTAAGTTATTCACATTGTAATCAAATTTAACAAAAAATCATGTACGGGGAAAATAATTCAACAAAACCTTATTATAAGAAATGAATGAAAGAATATGGGTATGTAAGTACCCCAGCAATGTGCTAAAACATTCACAATAATTGGATATTAATTGGAGAGAATGTTGCTATTTTCAAATGGCTAGAACTTATTAAGATTAATCGTTGTATTAAAAGTATTATAAAAGTATATAAAAATGTATTAAAAAGTATTATTAGATTACAGTGCATATGCTCCCTTTGAATAGATCATTAAATGGGCACTCAGAATATGATGCTATATACAGGGTGTTCCATTAAAAAACGAGTTTTAGCCATTTGAAAATTGCATTATTGTATCGTTGTTTCAGAACACCCTGTGTATTCAACGTGACTTCAAATATTGTGTATATTTTGGCACATTGCTAGGGTAGTTGCATACAGAGATTCTTTCTTTGATCTCTTATAATAAGGTTTTGTTGAATTTTTTTCCACGTCTATGATTTTTCGATAAATTTGATTAAAATGTGAAACTTGGTTACGTTGAATCTGATCTCCAAAAATTAAAATGATTTGTTAAGCCCACATAAAGCAGATTCTAAGAATGAAAGAATATACAGGGTAATTCATTTTAAAAAGAGACCAAATTTTGTGTACCGCATTTGTGGTACACTCTGTACACTCGAAAATAACTTTAAAAAGTAGCACATGAAGTGTCCAATAACTTCCAATAAGATGTTTTCCTTAACCTTAATTTGTCTAGCAGCAGTGGTCCGAGCGAGGATAGGTGGGCCACCCTGTATATATTTATATATACCCTGTATATACAGAAAAAGGTAATGAGGATTGAATTTTGTCTCAAATCAGACTATTTGCTTTAGGCCAAAAATTAGAATTACAAATTTTCGATTACCTGCTTCTGTATTTAATATGTTATAGGGAGGTAACACTTCACAATCAATTAACATAGTTTTTAACACCTGCATCGAAAACTGTCTTGACTTATTTTTTTGATCCATTGAAAGGAACATAAATTTGTTCGATATAAATTATTTTGGAATTTTTCTTTTTTTTCCAAAACGAATGGACAAACATCTATTTTTATCATGACTCTGCAATAGGAATTTTATATGCTTAAAAATGTGGTATCGCAAAGTTGAGGTGGCTAGGGAGGAAGGGATAATACTTAAAATTTATTTAACATTGTTTTTAAACTTCCCCCTCCAAATAGTTTTGAAGTGAACACCTGGTATATCAGTTTGTATATATTTTTTAAATTTTTTATTTTACAAAATAAAGTTATTTCAGCCCATTAATGTAACACTTAACAACTTGTAACAGAAATTCGCCGTAATCGTCTAGCCTAAGTCTGTCAATTTGGGTTTTACACATCAGCATATTTATCAATTGACCGGGTGACATTATTCCTAATAGTGCAGTAGGGTCATCCACGAACATAACAACCTTTGCAACGAAACAAGCGAAGAAGTTTTTGATATCATGAGATTCAGGGAACGCATTGTTGAGCAGTATATCGAAGTCAGCATCTGGGGTATTAAATTGGGCAGCACACTCGTCGCATGATTTATGCACTGCTTCTCTCAGCTCATCAGTTGTTAATGCCTTAAAACAAAATAGCTTTTATAATAGCATACTAATTTATTGGAAATTAAAACTGACGTTCAGAACTTAGCGTTATGCGAATATTGTATTTATTACATGTATAAATTGGATCGAACAAATCGCATCTACCTACATAATATCAAATATTATCTAAATGCATATATTTATAATTTGGTATTGTAATATAATTTGTCAGCTTTACTATAAAGACAATTTTAATGATTAATTATGAAAAGAAAATTTTGGAAATTCGAGATGCACTTTGGTCCTTCATACAAATATATATTTTTTTAGTATTTCCGTAATTTTTTAACTGCCTATGAGAGATTAGTCACATTTATATGCATTTTGGAATGTTTAACTTAATATAAATAATTTAAAATTTTAATAATATTAATAAAAATTATATATATGTACCAAATGTTTGGATATCAAGTCGTAACATTTAGCCTGGGCACAGCTAGCTACGAGAGCAAACAATAAAAATGAGATGAATAGCTTCATATTTCAGGTTCAAATGTTGAATGAACACTAAAAACCAAAACGAAAAAATGGCGTTTATATGCAAGTACGCAATATAGTTGGCACTAATCATTTCAATAAGCACCTCATTTGCTACAGATAAGAATGCTTACAGTTTTAATAAATATTCATAAAATACGAGGTTGTTAAAATTTTAAACATACAATTAGATGAGAGATGTGCAAACTGTAGGGCTTCTAACCTAGATTCATCGATCCAACTAAACTCGCGATTAAATTGATTCAATCCAATTTTGATCGACGCAATAAATTCGCGAGATTGAAACCGGGTCAGATTAATACCTTTATGTCCGTGAGATTTTTATCGGCGCAAGTGATTCCGCAAAATGTGGGGGGCGGCACTCAAATTAATCCAATTAAAATCGTTATTGTGCTGGTTGCATACCCCCGACCTCGCTTACGATGATCGTGCACGCTTGTAAGCTCCTCTCACTTCGCTTCTGATTGGACACCGCATGATCAATGCATCCGACCTCGCTTCTGATTGGTCGAACCCCACCGCCTCACTTCTAATGACAAGCGCACCCCCACCCTGATTGATCGATTACCACCGCACGTATATCGGAATATCGGAAAGGATGGGATTTTTGTCCGAAATCACTCTGGTCACCCTTTCCAACAATTCGATCTTATCTCCTGCCTCGCATAATTGGCAAGAGGTTTTCTATTTGTACAGTCATGTACTCTAAGAATGTCACCGTCGGTAACAGCCAGCGGTTCGCCATCCCTGTCTCGTCGAGCACGGCAGAGACGAAGCCGCACTCGGAGCAATTCGGCGTTTAGTGCCGTCCTACTCAGGTAGAATTTACACAAATCGCTTATTATATAGGGTTTTGAAATGCGGTGTGCAAATTTCGTTCATTTGGTCATTCAACAGGTTAACGAGCTGATTATTATTGCGTTTGTGAATTTCTACGGCTTCTAAGAGAATAAGCTGCGTGCCTTTGATACAGTTATGTATTTTTTTAAGTAGTTTTCGATTTGTGGAAATACATTATTATAATTTAAACCATGGTTTGCGAATGCACTACAACTTTGATTAAATCTAAACGCGCTAAAATGTTCGGCATATCGTTTTTTGAAACTACGGGAACATGCCATTTCAGAAACTCTAGAATAATTTAAGCCATCAGTTTTGTCTATTACATTGCAACGGTAGTACAATAAGTGGTAATTTAAGGAAATTATATTTAATATTATATTACACTTGAGAATGGTCGCGGGGCTGAAACAATTGTAGAGCAATCTATTTAAGTTAGTGAAACTCAGCCAAGTGTTTAATTTAATTTAAAAAAATTCTGTCATACACGTGACGAGTAGTGATTGTTTGTTTTTTGGAAGGGATGCATTCAAACAAAGAAGATAACTAACATGTAGGTTTTAAGTCCAACCGAAATTTATTTTGTTCCGGTTTACGGCAAATCTCATGTTTCCGGGTAAATTTTTTTCACACTGGGTTAGTTTTCGGTTCTTCTAAAAATTTCGGTTTAATTCCGGTTCGTTTCCGGTTCATATTCGATTCGGTTCCGTTTTCGTCTCGAATAATAACGCTAAAATGCAGTCTAACTAGAAATGACAATATTTTCAATGATAACTACAAAATTCAATTAGTTTATCTTACAGAGATAAAAAATCACTCGCAGGTGTAGAAATTTAATTGTAAATTGCAAACATTTCAGTGAAAATAGTGAATGTTTCGTTGCATCAAAACGAATATTTGTTAGTGCAGAAAGTGAATAATTCGATTTTCTCACTCGTTTCATAACAGAATCCTCGTTAAATTTACACAAAAAATATTTTTTTAAGTATACTACATACAAATCAGGTACTAACTTTGCAATTAATACGTCTTAAGAAATTTCATGAAATTATAACCACGGCTTCGAACCGATGTTTTGTTCGTTTTGTGTTTCGTTCCCGTTCAATTAAAAAAAAAACACATATCGGTTCGGTGCCGGTTTTCGTTCCGACAGACTTTTTCAGTTAATTTATAGAATTTAATGTTAAAATTGAATACATTTTATAAAATTGTTGTAAATCTAATATTTACACTAGGAAATTCAAAGTCAGAAAATTTTAATGATTGACAAATCGTTTTAGGGGCAAATATATAAAATTGTTGCGTATAAAGATAATTTTTTGTTAAAATTTGGAGAATTCATGGTTTTATTGACATTCACTTTAGAACTTCAAAAAGCGGTAAGATTTAAAAAAAACAACAAAAATCTTTTCAAGAAAAGTTCCAATTACTCACCCTATACTTTTTAAGCGTGTCTACAGCTTTGTATATTATATCAAATATCTGTCGATTAAACTATCGAACATATTAACAAAAATATTTTTTTAATATTTTGTTTAATAACCCCGTCGTTGACCGTTCCCAGAGCGAGAATAAATATTGCAATAAAATTCAAAAACTTAACGAAAGCAGGAAACCCACAAAAGTGAATAAAAATTAAGAATGTTTAATTAGAATGTTACCTTTTTAGAAAACATAATAATTCGAAAGGAGTTCCCGTATGTCATCCACTCAGCCATGAAAACAATATGCTATCGCCACAATTTTCTTATGTCACATTTCTATGACATTTTATGGTGCCATCTCCAAGTTTGGTCCAATCACGTAAGATTTATCATATTTATATCAGTTTAAAGAGACGAAAATGAGTGATTTGTCATGTTTAAATGAACAAACTTGCAAGGCGAATTTGACCACTTTATCTCAAGATAAAATGATAAAATGTTGTATATCCTCCAACTCCTTGGTTGCATATCTAGGTAGAACATAAAAATAAACTCTCCCTGTACAAGATTTCAATTATATTTCAAATAATCCGTCGTGATTTACATTTCTGGCAAATATTTAATTATATCAGTCAAAATTTCAACCAATTGTCAGGTGATTCAGAAAAACTTTCATCAAAGTTAGCATTGAAAAAAGGATAGATATAAAAGGTATGTCTTAGCATACCGTTCTCAAATCTGACAGATTTGTCACGGTTCGAATTTGTGCATGTGAAATCTTGTTGATTTAAACGCTATGGCTTTCAGCGACCACCAAAAACGCTGAAGTTGGAAATGTATTTCAGAAATGGTAAAAAAATTGATGGGCAATGGGTTTATTCGATACGTAATGCATTTGAAGGTAGTTCAAACCAACTAATTCCTGTAAAATTTTCATTTATTTTGGTCAATATCTAATTATTTCTGTCAAGTTTGTAATTGTCACATGCTTACAAGAATAGCGTTAGTAGAAAACATGAGTTTCGAGAAAAACGCGTCGAAAGATTCAAAACTTAATAAATGTTGTAATATAGCAATTAGACATCGTTTATTTTTGCAATTTGTATGAACAGTAGCTATATATTTTATAACAGACTTATAAATAGGGGTACAAATATTCTAATAAACAAATTTGCTCAAAATCCGCATAAATCGACTTACGCTCTTCTTGAACCCAGCTCCTCAATTATGTCTGTTCAAATATCAATTGATTGTACTAAAATTTTAATTAATAACTGATATTAAGATGTCAATTGATATGGTGGGATTTTTATTATTTTTGTTATATTTCAATGATTCCTGTCAAAATTTCAATTAATTTTAACATCTAAATCCTTTGTGTCAACTTATTAATTATGTTTGACAAAATTTCTATTATATTATTTTTCTTCAAACGTCATAAAAGTGACACCTTTAGTGACTCGATTCACAATCTTAAAGTTTTACTTCGTCTCCTAGTCAGTAAAAGTTTCACTTTTACTGACTAGGCAGTAAAAGTAAATTTGACAACATGATTGGATAATTTGTAATAAGAACGCCCTACGAGGGCGGGTTTAATATTGCACATACATATGGTGCGCATACATGATGAACAAAACAAAAAATTCAAACAAAACACAAATTTATTTATTGTTAAAATGTAAATTAAAGGTACAATTTGATATTTTAGCCCCTTGAAAACTGATTGCGCTGGCAGCAACAGCAGCACTTACAGCACCGCTGTCGCCAACCATTTTGCTGCTACCACAGATATTTTCTACTTTTGATGTCTTACTATCTGGTATTTTTACGTGTAGCAAAGATCCCAAGTCTTGAATATCTGTCGTGTTCATTTTTACGAGTTCATCGCAACGGCATGCCTCTGATATGCCAAATATCAAAATAATCTGAAAATACGATTTAGGGTTTAATTTTGTATTTGTTTATTATTCTAAGAACTCACCTTTGTCGCCAAGTATTTCTCGTTAGGAGCATCGGATAAGAACTTGTCGAACTGTTCCTTTGTCAGCACTCTTGCCTTTTTGGGTGTATAACCCTCATTTTGTTTTTTTAAATATGCACGTAGTTTTAAATATTTGGTAATATCTACACCATTTCTAATATTTAATAACGATTTTACCATGGAATACTGAGACCACATAGTGGAACATTTTACTTTCTTCTTAGCCATTTCCGAAAAATATGCGAGTAAAACATTTTCACTATAATTGCTTACATTTTTCTCGGCGCACCACTTAATAAATTTTTTGTAGGCCACTTCATAGATGGTACTGGACTTAGTGGGCAATAATTTCTCTGTTGCAGCCCTTGCCGATTCTAAAATATCTGGCGGTGTACATTGAAACATGTCTTCGTCCATTTTATACACTTTAATGTCAAATAATGAATTAAACAAAACCATAGCAACGCTCTGCATAGCATGCTTCTTTGGGAATTAAAACTATACGTATTCGGACAATTAAAAATATTAATTCCATTATCTTTTTAACTATTTTCGACGTTTGAAGAAAAAATTACATGTTTTATTCGGAGTAGAAGTAACTTTTTGTGGCTCGTCTGTAGTTGCCTGCCTCGCTGCGCTCGGCAGCCAATACCTACAGACTCGCCACAAAAAGTGTCACTTCTACTCCTAATAAAACAATATACTATTCTTTCAAGAACTGAATTATTTTAGTAGTAGAAATGTTGTCCCTTGTATATTTCTAGACTTTTCTCAATTTAAAAAAAAATAGACTGGGGTACCTACTTTGATTTTCAACGGCTCATATATATTTTTCAATTCGTTTCTCATTTACTCCGTCATAAATAGACAGTTGCAATGTATCGAATTTACCATATTGTCATCATTGTTGTCGAATTTAAAGATATTTTCATCATTGCTGCCAATTTCATGAACTGTTGTCATAAGGTCATTACGAACAATTACTCTTTCGTCAGCTTAAATTTCACCATCTTCATCCTCTTCAATGTTTTCGTTAAGATGATCCGATTTATCGCATAATAACTGAACTGTCCTAATTACGTTAACTAACATCAACTACGTAAAAACGTCAACTTTTCGTTGTCAGTGTCGAGCAAAAAAGCTTAGTTTATTTAGCGATTGTAGAAAAAATGTATTAAGCATTTCATAACATGCAAACAGATAATTTACTTCAACGATTGCCAATTGAGTTTGATATAATGCAGAAACTGTTTGGAAGAATAACATTTTCCGAAAAGTTAATAATAAGATATTTTGCTATGTGTCCAACTTTCTGGCGGACATGGTATATAAATCAATGATGTAGACCAAAAATATTTTTCTTTTATGGGATGAATACATAATAGCGGACCCAGAGCTCCTCCAGGTAAATTTTAGGGAGCCGGTCACTCAGCCGGCACTATATACATAACAACACTGAAAGCCGAACGGCGCCGAATGCAACGCCGTCCCCGCCGCGCTCGACGAGACAAGGACGGCGAACAGCCGTATCCCAGCGACAGTGACATTCTCAGAGTCCATGACTGTACATCCGCCCTACAGCGCAGAGGCCAATTCAGACCCTTGATACTAATAAACCATTGGATATAAGTGATGCCCGGGGCACGCTACGCTAAGTGGTCTATTGTTAAACATCCGACCTACAATCACTGGATGCAATAAATCTCGCCGCTATCGGACGATTCCAATCCTTTTTGGAATCGTAAAAGATCAATTTATCATCTGTTTTATTGAAATTGTATTCAAGTGATTTAATTTGTAGGTAATTGTAGGTTAGGTTGCTACGAAGATTCATACTTTTACAGCCAAATTTTTTCGACAACTAGCAAGTATGTTAAATCAGAGCTAAACGTATGCACGTTTTAAAATTATTATTTTTATATATTTTAGAAATGTCTTTTCTAAGCGCTCTCAACAAGATTGGAGGGTTACCTGGCTTAATGAAGATTACCAATGTAGAAGTCGACACGGGCTACAAAGTCAACGCTAAAAGAGGACGACCACCAAGTTCACGGGGATGCTCAGACCATTACTGTCGATAATGGTGCTATCCTGTATCTGCCCAAACTATTCAACGAGGTCAATACGGCAGAGTTTGAGAGGGCGATTACTATGGAACTTTGCATAATTAGGAGGCATGACAATTCTCTTGTGTTTGAGGAGCGCAAATACATTACCATTCGGTGTTACAGTGATAGTGAAGGTATAGACATGTCTGCAGATCGCATCTAAGTTCGTGAGTTCATGATGGAGGAGCACCTCCTAGGATGTTTAACATTCCCGCTCAATAAATCGAGGACAAAGCACATCCGCATTGGTATAAGCACGATTATGGCGGGTTTGATTTCGATCGTAAAAAGATGGGGGTCATTAGCTTCGGTGTTATTCACGGCGGACGAGTGGAAAGAGTCTTCAATGGTAGACATCACCGGATTGAAGCGCTCCATATCGCTGGATGGACATGTGATATATAGAAAAGAAACGCTATGGATCGAGCAGCGGGATTTTAAAATAGCACTGTCCTAAGAAGCGACCCACACCTTGTCCAAGATGAAGAATCTGATAGATTGTTAACTGAATACTTTATGCGGGTGTGAATTTAAAAATTTAAAAAGATTTAAAATAAATAATTTTATTATAAGATTATATTATAAGTATGTTGCGTCAATGTGTAAAATGGATGACACAGATCTAATAAATAATCTTATATTGTTAATATGTCCTTAGAAACAATCATATCTAGCACAAATAATGCTGGAATATGTATACGTCTATACTGGTCATGTACTATCTGCATATGAATAGTGTAAATAAATAAAAATAGGATAAATACAAAATGTAGAGTCATTGCCATTTTACAGTATATTTTGTCATGGGTCCAAAGGTCCAATGTGGATCATGACATTCTTAGCTATTCATAGTACATGCCACATGTACTAGCATGCCACTAGTACATGCCACTACAGCCAGTACATGTCATATCGGCGATTAAGCGCGAACTAACCGTGAATTAACACGACCGGCCGGCTAAAACATGTCTATCTCATTAATGACACTATGAAGTATAAACACGCGGACGGCATTCCTAATCAGTTTTGCAACTACCTGAAGCCTCAGGATTTGAGGAATTGCCCACGCAGGAAACTCGTGTTTTCCTACTCTAATTAGGGATATTAAGTATTACGCACGTTCGAAAAATCCGGTCGGAAACCGAAGAAAAACAATACGGCCATATTACACCCAGACGTGAGTATTCATTTAACTCAGTAATCACACGTGCTAACGCCCGGCGTAATTGTTCATAGACGCCGTTTAATCTTTGGCTTAATCGCCAGTCCGGCCTCCCGCCAAGTTTCATACCTAAGACTACTATTTTTCATTTTTATTTATTTATATTTTCAATTCACCATTCATTCATTATTGGTGGTGGAATACCCACCCAAGACGGAGGTGGTGGTGGCTGTGGTGGTTGAATACCTTCCCAATGCGATGGTGATAGTGGCGGTAGTGGTGTAATACCGTCCAATACCCTCCCATATCCCCCCAATATCTTTTCATACCCTCCCAATACCCTTACAAGATGGCGGCAAATTCCGTTTATTTAGAGATGGATCATGAAGCCTTCTTAGAGGAGAACAATAATTTAGACGTGTTATCGAAATAGTATTTTACGTTATACGGTTTTTCACTCATCTTTGATTTACAATTTTGAACTTTTAGTCCAGTTAGATGAGCAGCAGTATGTCAGTTGTTTTAATAAAACAATTAGTATCTATGAAACTTTCTGTTAAATTTCGCTCCAATGGATTGGTAACAGTGTTTTATATTTGTTTTAAGTTCCGATATGCCTTGGCAAGTTCCGACACGTTCCGAAATATTATAAGAGCATTCCATATTAGCGAAATCAAACCTCAATGATTTAATCGCGCTGGAACATTGTCGATTGTACGACTTGAATTTCACGAGTTGCATTTCCTGCAATCATGACCAACGAGCTGAAATTAATGAGAAATATAATCTGACACTGTTCTTGCAATGTGTTGTATTTAATTGGAGCAATCAACAAGTCATTCGTGAAGCACCAATTAATTGAGATAAATAACTACCACCAATTAAATTCTTGTATATTAAATTACTATGAACGAATATATTTTTTGATGAAGATAATAAGAATTAACATATATATCGTCACATATTAATTATGTAACATTATTTATTCGTTACTTATTGGTTTTTGCACTAAAAAATAATCGAATATTTATTTTGAACCCCATCGAAGCTTTCACGACCGAGTCGTCGTGATTCCAGATTTTAAACGAAATCTTTATTTTGATTGAATCTTAAATGTGTGAGTTGAGTTCTCAGTGAAATATCACCCTGATACTGTTCACGCTTAGTGGGGAGTCATCGAGTTCATACACACTTCAAAACTTTAAACCCTCGATATGCTATGTGTGATTTTTTCATAATGCAATTTTTGGGGAGGGTCTAAATTCAGTTTTTATCTAGCTATTGAGAAGGAACTTCGCGAGGCTGATATAATTGTATAAATACGCATCTTATCTGCTATAATGACTCTGATATACAATGAGCGTTGACAAGTTTCGTCGTTTATTTAGAGGTAGAGCTGCTTGAATATGCACTCGAAGGCATGGTGGCCCTGCGTTTGCACTAACCAATAGTGTTCACTCCTATTCTCTCGCCACTCCTATTTGACCTCTACAGCGAAGCTATATTTAATGAAGTGTTGGAAGAAGAACAAATTGGAGTGGTTATAAACGGAGAAGTTGTGAACAACATCAGATATGCAGATGACACGGTTTTGTTAGCAAGTAGCCTTACAGACGTACAACACCTTCTAGAAAACCAAAACGATCCATGTTTTCGGTACGGACTAAACATAAATTATAATAAAACGACGTTAATGTTAATTACAAAATCTCCACCGAATCTAAATCAAATAAAAGAGTAGGGAACACAGCCATAGAAAATGTGCAGACTTATAGATACCTTGAAACATGGATAGATCAATCAGGTATCCAAACAAAAGAAATTAAAAAAGGATTGAAGTAGCGAGATCAATATTTGTCAAAATGAAAAAGTTCTTCGCTAGTAGGGATTTAAGCCTAGAACTTAGAACAAGAATGCTGCGTTGCTATGTCTTTTCTACATTACTGTATGGGGTTGAAACATGGACTCTCAAGAAGAATCACTTGGACAAACTAAATTCCTTCGAAATGTGGTGTTACCGTAGAATGTGGCGTATTCCATGGACAGGCAAGGTAACTAACACTGAAGTGTTAAATAAAATGCAAAAACAATTGGAAATAATTCACACCATCAAGAAGAGAAAGTTACAATACCTAGGCCACATAATGAGAGGACCCAAATACGCGCTGCTACAATTGATAGTACAAGGAAAGATCATAGTAAAAAGAAACATCGGAAGACGCCGAAAGTCCTGGCTCAAAAAAATTAGAGACTGGTTTGGCTACAGCAACACCCAATTATTCCGAGCGGCAGCCAATAGGGTTCGAATTGCTGTCATGATAGCAAACCTCCGATAGGAGATGCACTGCAAGAAGAAGAAGTAGTGTTCATTATGATTTGAAAAACAGACGTATGACTCGGATTCTAAGGATATGACCAATGTTGCTACCAAATGGTTCGTAGATAAAGCTGTGAAGAATATGTCAGAAGATATTATTACCTCCCTTCAATCATCAGCCGAAACGCAACACAATGAATTTGCACTGAAGTTACAGACTTTCAATGATAAATATTGGTCATATATTACGGCCAGTCCGCGAGACATACATATTGTGAAGCAGCGACGAGAGGTCGAATATCTGCGAGAGCAAATACAATCTGTTATTCTGCATTTTATAAAACAGGGAAAACACAGTCTGGATAGCATTTTTAGCGGAGGCATTTTACTTGCTGCCTAAATTAACCCAAATTGCACTATGACATAAAAACATAATTTTCATCGGTTAAAATTTCATTAATTCTTCCTAATAATCATCACAGTACAATTATTTCCAGGAATTTTCAGAAATGTGTCAATAATTTCCAAAAAGAAACAATAATTTTCGAGTATTACATTTTAAAGTCGAAATCTTATTCGTTCTTGCAACAATAGAAAATTTATGTCGTAGTAAAACTGAGCAAAATTTATACTGTCCTTGCGAGAAATAAGAATTGATTGAAGCCTTAACTCACTCCAATATACCAGTGTTTGTGATGTACAACACAAAATATGGTTGCATTATTGAAAATAGGTGTAGGATGTACCTTCTTGATTGGAATAATTTATAATAATTTATATATATATTTAAAGAAAACCTCAAAATTCAAGCAATTTCTGAGGAGAATCATTAGAGTTACATATTTTCTATGTTTTTTTAGAAATCTAATAACTCACTATTAAACCAGACATAAATTCAGGAAAAAGGTATTTTTGCAATTGCCATTTCTTGTGTTCTTAATACCATGTGGATTTTTTTTATTCTATTAGGCTACTTATTAAAACATTTCAAACTGCAACGGGTGCAATAATTTTTTTTTGTGGAATGTATATTTTAATGCTTATTATTATGCAGGATGTTAATGAATTTCTGGCACAAAGTTGTAGGGGTTGCAAGACACAATAGAGCAAACAACTATTGACAGTGTAATATTTTTGTGTACTATGCTCATATTGGACTCTGTCATGTTCTTTCTGAATTTGGATACAATAAATGATATTATTGTTATTTAAAAAAAAAAAAAAAATTCATTTAAAAAACCATTTTTTTTAAATGATTTTAAACACGCTACGATTTCAAAGGAAAAGATAAATATATGGTAGTAACTAGGGGTGGAGGGGTTCTAACCACCTGATACACCTACCTGACTACGCTCCTGTTTAAATAAAATAGGAAGAGAGCCGTTACGTCCATGAAAATAATATTGCAGCCTAACTAACATTACGTCCCCTTAGGATATGGTTTAGAAATTAGCAAGAGGAAAACCTATAAATCATTGTTGCATATGTGAGCGTTATTCAATAGGTATGTATTAAATATCAATACATCTGCTATTAGTCATCAGTTTCTATACATTCTTAAGTAAGTCAGCATAGATATGACATTTGTACTTATTGTGTAAGTAATTCATAAGCTAAAGGTAAGCTAATTGTAACTAAAGAAATTGTAATATGTAACCAAATATATGACATAAACTGTACTGACATATTTGTTTCTATGATAAGTAGTTTTCAAATAGGAATATTATTATGTAAAGCATTGTTATAATTTATACAAATTTTATACTATATCAACGTATGATAAGTAGTTTTCAAATAAGAATATAGTTATGTAAAGCATTGTTATAATTTATACAAATTTCCACAAAATAATTATATTTGGAAATCGTGTTATTTTTTTACGGTAAAAGCAGGTGCCAGTTTATTGTATGCAATTATTTTTTTAGTAATCTACTATCTACTTTTTGCAGGTACATAACGTAAAGGTAAATCAAAACTAAATACATAAACAAAAAAAATATATATTAAGAAAGAGTATATCAGAATATTTATGCAATCGACGAGTTCATCGAAAACACATGTCAAAAAAAATGAAAAATATCATAGAAAATGACTCTGCTTGATGATAAATTCTTCTATAACGAGTATTTAGATATTTAATTATAATAAAAACAGGCATGTCGATAGCCCATTCCATATATCATGTATCATATCATATATATATATATATATATATATATATATATATATATATATATATATATGTATATACAGGGTGTAACAGAAATACGTGTGTTAATTTTAAACATTGGTAGAACTCGTTAAATAAAACATTATTTTTTCTATTTGTTTTTTTTTTCAAAAACCAACGATAAACTGATGAAAATATGTTCTAGTTTATCTACTAAAACGCGTACCCGTCTATGGTTAAAGGTGTGCAGCGATTAAATATTTTGTTGTGATGGCAACGGTGTCATAAAGGTACATCATTGCTTATTAGGCAAAACACGTTCAGGATATTGTGCACTGTACAATCTACGGGCTTCTGCGGCATTTCCAAAGGCTCGGCCATATACCAACACAATATTGGTTAATTCTTGATGAAAATGAAAATTTGGCATTTTGAAATAAACTTCACTTGACACTTATAGTGACAGTACCTGAGAACGGCTCGTTCAGTCAAAATTAGGGGGCAAAAAAATGTAAAAAAAACCTCAAATTACCTCAAATGTCAGCTGCCATGTCGACTATACACCGGTGGACTGTATCATTTGAAAAAGTTATCTTTGATATTTGTTCAATTGCTTCAGGACCGAATATTACAAAAACTATTTCCTTATACGCAGGTAAAATAAGTTCCTAACCTATATTATGGGCTTTCAGTTTCTTGACAATAACTTCAGAAACTTTAAACGATGCCAAGAGAACATTGTCCTAAAGCTGCAAACGTTTTTCCATTATGACTGACGATGTTTCGATACAAAATCTTAGTCCTTGATGATCAGATGGTCTGATAGACAGCTCGGTTAATTTTCTTATCCCAATTTGACCCAATTTAATTTTAAATAGATCAATCTGGGGGTAACACGGTCTGGGATATGATTTACAGGGGATATGTTTGATAGGGGATGAGTTATAACGCAGGTTGTTTAATCAACTCTTGTTTGAAACGTTGACGTGCTTTTGTTCTAAATATCACTTCAATTTGTTAGGAACCATCGATTCATTTGTAAGCATTTCACCACAAAACAAAACATTTTGGATTAGGCTTCTCTTCTCCAGCCATCCATATGAAGCATATTTGATATGCTTCATATCAATTATTTGATATGTAATAACGACTTTTGCTTATTTGTGATATGATATATCGTCGGCTTACTATCGAAACCTCGTAAGTCTGGATCTTGAAACTTTGCGGTTTTTGAATCATTCAAGTTCCTGAAATACATACACATAACCTTGCAAAACCTTCTGCAGCACAATTGTATCCACCTCCAGGGGCATTTCGTAAAACCTTGTCGCTGCAATTACTTTTTGCAATCAAAACCTCCTATGTCTGCTATAACTTTAGTAAAGTGTGCTGTGCTCTTATTTTCTTTCAATTTGTTTGAAAAAAAAATGGCGAAAATGGAAAATTTTATTAAAAATAAGGTAAGAATGGGGGTATCGTTATATTATATATAAAAAGTTTACACCAACCATTAAATTGTGTTTTTATTTTATGTCCAATTCTGTTCAATAGACATAGAGATTTTTATATTAAGGTATTGGTTATTTTTGTAGCCACGTAAGAGTTAGGAGTTTTTAATAATCGCATTCAAGTATTATAAATTCATGAGGATGATAAAAAAAGATATCAATTAGTTAGATATTAGTCAGTCTGCGTTCCACATATTATTACTTTGATATAGGTTAACAGTACCTATAGAGGACAGTATATTGTTTCCCGGGCTACAATGGAGAATTCGTAATTCTCCTCTGTAGGAGAAAATGAATTACAGAAGATGATTCCAAGAGGATCGTGTTCCTGAAGAGACCTACAAACTACAAGTTATGAAGTTATGAATTAGAAAAAGAAATGGAAATAGCCGCTCCTACTGACCTTGTTGATGACATTTTACAAGAACTAGTGTGTGGTAATATGTCAAATCAAAGTGAGACTGGATATTATTTAATTTTTAATCCTGCTGTGGATGTCAACTGTACAGAAGCAAAAGAAAATATGAGGAAGAAATATGTGAATAAGATGAAAATAAAGGTGATGAACTCTATGAACCAAGTAACTATGAGTGAAGTGATCCAGAAAAATTTGAAAATTAAGCTGATATGAACGGAGAAGCGAAAGAAGATATGAATGAAGAAGAAGAAAAACTAGATGTAGTGGAAAGTTTAGATGACAAATAAAGTTGTAAGTGGGGAAGGAAACGCAAGCCTGACATCAACTCCTGGACTAGGAAAAAAAAACAGTTTAATTGAGAAAAAGGTTATGATTTTAAACGACTAACTATAGATGAAAGCGGAAATGAATCGCAAACAAAGACAGAGCAGGTCGTAAAATGAAAGCTAGATATAATTGTAAACAGAGCGCGAGATACAAAAATTAAATGTGGAATGTTTACTGAGGAAAACCGACAGAATATTTTCAATAATTTTTGGCAGAAAAATCTTTAGTCAGATGAATTGGCCACAGAGAAAAGTTTATGATGCAAGCCTTGTAGACATTGTCCCTCCCAAAGATAAGAAAAATCAGGTGAATGAAATATCACGTAGATCACTTACCACTTGAAAAAAAAATGAATCCGTATTACAGTATGTAAGGCGATGTTTATTAATACTCTGTGCATGTGTAGTTGGAGTTTACAGAATTGGGCAACTTCTGAAACTATAATTTGAGTCTTTTCAATCTAAAATAAATCAGTGTGATCTTTGTATTAGCTTCAAAGCAGATAATACTTCAAAAGATAAATACATCAACATATTTCCAGAAAAAATAAAGCTCGGAGGTAAAAGGAAGAAGATAAAGATAAATCGAAATATATTTTCACGATGGATCTTCAATCTACATTGCTTTATCCGATGTCGAAAGCTTCGGCCATATATTACAAGAAAAAGTTGGTCGTACATAATTTCACACTATGTGGCTGTAAAACCGAAAACAGTTTCTGATAATAACAGCTTCAATATTATACAATTTCATTGACGAAAAAATTTATATTAATATTGGGGACGAAATCAATCTATACAGTGATGGCTGTTCTAATCATAATAGGAATTCGATCCTATCGAATGCGTTGTTACATCTGTCAAATAAAAATACATTATCATCACCCAAAAATATTTAGTTTCGGGCACACCCAAATGGAATGCGATAGCATGCATTCCACAATTGAACGTAAAATTAGAAATGTGGAAATCTATTCTCCGGCAGGGTATTATATTATTAATTGTAAGTAATTGTAATATTAATGTATTATTAATATTTACATTATACCTTTTTCAAAGACTTCTCCAAACTGAAATATTATACTTCGATCCGTCCGGGTTTTAAGGCAGGTGATCCAACAGTTATTAGTCTTTGTGCAAGTCGACTGAAAAATTCTCGAGAGGAGGTAACAGTTAAGAAGTTAGTTTTATTTAACAAAAACTCCTAGGTCTTGGGTGGTTCCTATTTTTGTTTTGTTCAAGTCTTACCATTTAAGGAATACTAAGAAATTATATATTTTGTTTCATTGCAATAATTTAGATTTATTTTTATATGCTTTGTTTGCAATAATAAAATTTAATTTGATGTTTATAAAATCGACAAAAAATGTTTTTCGTGCTTCCTGTAAAATCCTGTCAAACCGACTTTTGAGGTTTCGATAGTAAGCCGACGATATACTATTCATAGCGACAATTCCGGTACAATATGTTGTTGCTAGGCAGTACAATTAGATTTTATCTAATGCAATGTTCTTATTGGCCTTAACCACATATTGTTTTGACAACCCAAGCAAGGAGCTTCAAAATTGTCACTGGGTGGGCAATGGGAGAAAAAGTATAGTATTTGGAGAAATACTGGAAAGCTGCGTGCAGTTACAGCTACTTCCTGAAATTTTCAAAAGCGATTACAATTAAATTCTTCAGCTATACTTATGTTATGTTATTTATTTTTCTTAAATCTTTACGACATCACACTTTTGGAAAATGGCCGAAATTTTCTAAATACCTAAATTCCATAAATTTATTCAACGATGCTATACTTGACCTAGGTTCTCATTTATGGTATTTATTTATCATTCTGAAGTTGGGTGCTATCGAACTATCTCCATTAAATTCTTCAATTAGGCTTATGTTATGCTATGTTTTAACCTTTAAGATGTCATATTGCTGACAGAAAGGCCTGGGACAGGTAGTCTCAATCACACTGTATATTAGAATACTTCGAATAAACCAATAAGGATAATACAGGGTATCCTAAATAGAGAAGGATTACATGGGTACCTTTCTTATTTTCAACGCTAGAGATCTTGTTAAATGAGCAATGCTGTACAGTTTTATATGCTGGTTAGGATTATGTTGAAAAACAGTCCAAGCATTTTAGAAATTATTCTAAAAAAACTAAAAATCGCAATTTTGTAAAAAAACTGATATTTCCATAATTATAAAAGATGCGGAAAAAAGTTTTAAATAAAAGTTACTGGGTTCGATTGCGCAAATATAAAAAAAGTCAGAATAACATTCAAGATGGCGGTTAGTAATAAATAATATAATAATAGATAATAGATAGATAATAATAACAATTTTCTTATTTGAAATGGCCGCCTTATTTGATTTTTACAGGTCTAAATCGACTTTTCTTTCTCTTTTAAATGTTATATAACAACCTATGTCAAAATAAAAAATACGGGAAATATTAATACTACTACTACTTTTAAAACGAATGTGAAAAATTTTAAAAAAACGTAATACAGCTAAGTAGTTAAATAACAATAAATTATGAAAAATGCTCAAAATGCTGACCGTTTGGGCAAACACAATTGACAGCGTTTTACAACATTGCCAGTTACTTATCGTAATATGTTCCGATTACGCCTTTTATTGCCACTGTCATTGCTCTACGGAGTTCATCTACATTATTATAATTGAATTTACTTCCACAAACTTTGATTTTTAAAGTGACCTACAAATAAAAGTCAAGAGGCGTCAAGTATGCAGATCTGGCTGGCCACTGGACAGATGTATAGTCGCTATTACTTTTAGTCGTATTAAAACGGCCATTTAAATAAGAAATAACATATCTACTATTGAGTGCAGGAGGCATCATCTTACTGCTTACTGGTACCATATTTGAATATTTTGTGCCAAAAGTGTGTGGCTAAGAATGGTCAGCATTTTGAGCATTATTTATAATTTAATGTTATTTTTCGACTTAGTTGTATAACTGTTTTTATTTTTTTTACATTTGTTTTAAAAACGATTTAAAAAATAAAAATAAAAAATGGAACAGTTATATTTTCCATATTTTTTATTGTGACGTAAGTTGTTGCAAATGGTTGAAAAAATGAAATCAAAGTATAGAGAGGGAAATATTATGGGGTTTCCAATAACATAAAAATTTGAAAAAAAATCATCTAAACATGGCTGATACCGTTCTCCTCAGTTGAAAAACTTTCAAAATTCTATCACTTCCGGTTCTACCGGAAGTAGCCATCAACTTTTGATTTTAAAATGGAACACCCCATATACATATTATGTTTCTGGCTTCCTCGTTTAATTTGAAACATTATTTGTAGAGACATGTGTATACCTATATATACCTATCTGTTTTACTTTCTGATATAAAAATTAAATTCCAAGATTTTGAGCTCAAAATGACCTTATGAAAAATGGCTTCAATTTTTCTGACGTTTACATACACATATTTAGAAAGCAGGTATGCTTAAAATTAAACGGGGAAGCCAGAAATTTAATAATATGTAGCGTGTTCCATTTAAAGAAACAAAAGTTGATGGCTACTTCCGGTAGAATTGGAAGTGATGTATGGGTTGAAAGTATTTCACCAAAGGAGCAAGGAATTAACCATGTTTGAATGTTTTTTTTTCTTCAAATTTTTATGTTATCAGGAACCCCATAAACTTTTAAAGGACCATGAGCGTGGAACGCCCTGTATACATAACATAATACACGTAGCATGATAATAGCGGACTGTCGACGGTGGTATTTCCGCCCGTGAATAGTTTAATGAGGATGAGATGTGAAGTTGTGAAGAATGCAGATATGAAGATATTTGTAGCATCATTCGCAGCCAAAGGTTTGGGTCAATTTTTCGAATAGCGTTGCTCATGGCGATTTGAATTTGGGTGGTATATTGGGGTCGCGTTGTGAACAGACGATGTTCACAGGAAGTTATGAACTGAGGCATTATGAACAGAGGAACAACTATTTAGACGTATAAAAATCAAATATGGCGGACATTTAAAATAAGAAAGTTGCTATTAATATCTCGGAAACCGCCATCTGGACTTTTGTTTTGACTTGATTCTTAAATTTGTCCGATCGAACCAAGTAACTTTCATTTTCAACTTTTTTCCGCATCTTAAATAATAATGAGGATTATTCAGTAATAACGTGTACTTCCTTAATTAAAATTTGTAATTGCTTACGAAGAAAAGAACAACATAAATGCCTGATGATGACCAATTAATTGGTCGAAACCGGTTGCAAAAGCAATTAAAAATATTAATTTAGGAAATAAACGTTTTCTTACTAAATAGTTTAAATTGCCATAATATGAGTCAAATACAAGAAATAATAAAATTTTTGGATATACTAGCAATCACATTTTTTAGGTTTTTTTCAAATAATTTCTAAACTGCTCGGGCTATTGAAAATATTTCAACATAATCTGAAGCAGCATACAAAACTGCATAACATTGGCTATTTAACCAGATCTCTAGCTTTAAGAATAAGAAAATACCCGTGCAACAATACTCTACTTAGGACAGCCTGTATTTGGCATTCAATACAATGATTTCTGAAGAGGGCTTTACAGTAGTCTCATTTTGCGTATATGTGTGTTATATGTGATACATATTTTGGTATTTAACATTAAATACAGGAACAAGTTTAATCGAAATCGTTTCCATCATGTTTATGATACTAGATATAAAAACCCCTTGCCAAAGGAACCAATGTTTATTATCGCATATATATTAAATTGTTAGCAATTCCATAATTTTACAAAATAATATTATTGTCTTTTAGCCCTTTAATATAACATAAGTGGAGCTGGTATAGATGTTCGCAATAATCTTCAATCATAAGTTTGTCAATTTGGGCTCCGCAATCTACCAGAACTTGGGCTTGCTTGGGATTCATAGATTCTATCAGTACGGTGAAGTCATCCTTGAGCATGCCGATTCTTTGAGTGTAACAAACCAAGAAGCATTTGACCTCGCGTCTATCAGGAAACCCATCGTCAATCAGTACATCGAAGTCAGCATCTGTAATATTCGTTCCGGCAACACAAGCTTCGCATGTAGTATTCACTCCAGCCCTTTGTGCATCAGTTGTTAATGCCTTAAAATTAAAATAGATGTTATACAAGAATGCACTAATATAGCTGCCAGTTTTAAGGAATATTAGATTTTGCAGTAATCACATTTTTAACAAATATATATAAACCTTGAAAATTTATCACTTTGACAATTTGTGAATTTAAAGAAAAAAATTAAATACACATTTGAAGACAAATTTAAATAATCAACTCTGTTGCGTACTGTAAGATAGTAATATGTGCAATATTGAAATAGCGACTTTTCTCGAAAATAATAATTATAACATAACTAGTACTTTAACGATTTAATAACTTTGTTTGCCACAAATCAATATTCCCTTAAGAATTAAAACTAGCGTTCAGAACGGAGCGAAATTAATGTTTATTACATATTATAAATTAGGTCGAACAAATCGGACCTACAAAGTTACAAGTATTATCTAATTATACCAGGTGTACATTTCAAAATTAGCCAGTCTGAAAAACTTTTGAATGCAAACTAAGTTGATAAAAAAAAAAAATAAACACGTCGATGGACTTTTGGAGGGGGAAGTTTATAAACAATGTCAAATAAATTTCAAGTATCACCCCCTCTTCCCTAGCCACCCCCACTTTGTAATTTCAAATGGCACCCCCCATCTTGCGATACCTCATTTTAAAGTTAAAAAATACCTAATCTAGTGGCGCAATAAAAAAAATTGTCGATTGATTTTGTTTTTTTTTTCATTTCAATACAATTTATATTGAACAAATCTAAGTTCTTTTCAATGAAACAATAGAACAAGTATAATATATATTTAAACAAAATATATATTTCAAAAATAAATTATGCTGTCGTTGATTTCAGGAGTAACCAGTCTCAATAAGTTGCCAATTTGATTAAGAAATCACATCGATGTAGTTTTACACATTTTAGTTACACATTTATTTTTACAATCAATAAACAAATGTACCTTAATAAATAGATTTATAAAATATCAATAGAAATAATCCATAAAACATATTGTTTTCTCAATTTAAAAAATATATGTACAAACATAATTTATTTTTGAAAACCATATTTTGTTTTTGGAAACGTACTGACGTAAATATATGTTTGTTATGCCTCTAGATTGTATTTGTTTTAAGCTTTAAAACAAGGTATCACAACGTAGGGGTGTAATTTAAAATTTGTAATAAAAGTGAGACTCGCTAGGGGGAGGGAGTAATATTTTATATTCAATTAACATACGTTTTAACATCTGCCTCGAAAACTGGTTCGACTTTTTTTTTGTTTCATTGAAAATGTCTTAGATTTGTTCAATATAAATTGTTTTGGAATTTGTCTTATTTACTTTTGCTTTCCAAAATGAATCGAAAAAATATTTTCTTATTGCGCCTGTAGATTGGGTTTTTTTAAGCTTTAAAATGAGGTATCGTAAGGTGGGGGGTGCCATTTGAAAATTCAAAGTTGGGGTGGCTAGGGAGGCGGGGGTGACACTTAAAATTTATTTGACAATTTTTTTAAACTTTCCCCTCCAAAAATAAAGCGACGTGTTTTTTTGTTTTATCAAATTAGCTTGCATTAACAAGTTATTGAGACTGGCTAGTTTTGAAATGTACACCCGGTATACATATTTCATCGTCTAACTATAATTTGATAATTTCTGTAAACTGCATATGAAGACATATGACACATTAATATGAATTTTGGAATGTTTCACTCTGAATAATCTTTATTTTAATGCTTATATGAAAAAAACATAAATATGTACCAAATGTTTGGTTACGAAGTCGTAACATTTAGCTTGGGCACAGCTAAATACGAGCGCCAACAAGAAAAAGGAGATGATTAGCTTCATATTTCAGGATCAAATGAGTACTGAAAAACGATTTTTGTTTTGTCGTTTATATGCAAGTGCGCACAACAATTGGCAAATATCACCTACCTACAGATAAGAATGCTTGCATTTTTAATAAATATTTCTAAGTTATATAATTGTTACAAATATATAATTAGATTTGACTTTGACTGATTTGAAAAGGTGCGCATATATGTAGGTATGAATGATTATATTCAGGGTGTCCCAACTAAAATAATCTTCTTTTAATAACTTATAAATGATCAAATTTGAAAAACATTAGCGAGACATGTCACTGCCCGTTATTTTTTTTTAATATGTACGATCTTAGTTATTTACGTTCAAATTTTTTAAAGAATTTTCTAGAGTGGGTAACGAGCATTCCACAAGTGCCTAATGTTAAATTATATTTCATCATCAAATCAAATTTATATCGAGCTCTTTATTGTAGTTACTTTAATTGTTGCAATTGACATATTATTTGACACATATAGTCACATCAGTTTCCACTTATCTTCGAGTTATTCCGTTAGTTAATTGAACATGGAAACAATCAAAACATTATCTTTTAATACAAATGTTAATATTAATTGGAACAGAAAACTGTATACCTACCTTGATGCGAATTGAATTTATAAATATTCTAACCTTGTTATTTTTGCATGACATCCAAATTATTATCCCACTCTGTAAGTAATAGGGAACATTACATAGTTCAAATCATCATAGTAATATTTCAATAATTCTTTATCTATGTCGGATAACAGTTCGGTTTATCCGAATAAATTTTTTACTTCAATATATGCCTTATAAATCCGGAACTTGCTAAGAAGGAGTTTTCAAAAATGGAGTATATGCAAAAAATTGCGCAAAGAGCAAAAAACCTTTCGGCCCTACCCGACAACATGCTATATTTTAAAATTTCGGGTTGTTAGTGGCGGTGCATAAGGGCATGAAGTACTACCGTAAAAGAAGACACTTTTTAGTTGACGTATGTCTTCGTATTTTTCACCAAGCACCCTTAAAATATGGCTTACAAAATAGCGAGAGGAAAACTAACAAATAATTATTGAAAATAGGAATATTATTTAATAAATATCAAGTACGTATTTAATTAATATTAATATTTCTGCAATTACTCATCAATTTCTGTACATTTTCAAGTAAGTCAGCATACTTATATAATTTGTACTTATTGTGAAACTGATTCATAAGCAAAACTAATTGTGAAACTAAAATATGTGCACTTATGTAAACAGAAATGTATGCATCTTTATCGAACAGGAATATTATCAAAGTTATTTCAAGTATTCTTATGATTGTAGCTTATTGGGTTATACTATTCTGAAAATTAAAAGTATTCAACTTGTAGCGTGTATATATACTCCAAGAGAATACTTATTTGTCAGAATTCAGTTGATCCTGAAATATGAAGTTTATCGTCCCCGTTTTATTTTTATCAGCCCTCGTGGCTGTCTGTTCGGCAGCTACATGCTACGACTATATAACTAAGCATTTGGTAAGTATATACAGTTTAAAATAATTTTTATTTATCGTAAACCATTTTAGTATGCTTATTTATATTAGATGTGTCTTCCTGAGCATATTTACAATCTTAATATACAGATAATTCTTTCAAAGTTTATTGCTAGTTAATATTTATTATAAATTCAATCGACAAAACCACGTCATCTATGTCGAATAAAACAGATGAATATAAAATAATTAAATATTATTCGATTATATTTTATATTTTCATATTATGAACTTTTTATGAATCATCTTAAACAAAATACACTTAAGAGGCCTCTTTACCCCAGCTAGTATACGGCATTATTAATAAGCGATAGCCAAATAATTCATGAAGGGGTTAACATAATTTCATTCGGAGAACTGATATAGAAAGTTTAGACAATTATTTACAATTAGACAAAGCAGTTTTAAGAAATAAATCAAAGGTGACTTATTTCTGATCATCTAATCGGATTTATGTGCAGACAAGAATACTCCATTATAATTCATGATATTGCAACAAACAAGAAAGAAAGTGGTTTGAAACAACATTAGCTCCAAATACCCTGTGGGAATTTCCAATATATGACCCTGTCTTATTTAAATAAATTCAGAAGAAAATTTCACAAATCGGCTAAACATGCCGTTCTTTTAATCAATATAATATATTACTATTTTATTATTTTTTAAAAACTCACAGCACAAATGTAGATAAATATCTAAACTTTCTTAATCAAGTCTCCGATTGTAATTATGTTGACCCGTTCATGAATTATCTTGGCTGTCATTTACATGCAATTCCCTATACCGCGTTTGGGTAAAGAGGCCTCTTAAACTTATATATTAAATAATAATTAAAAAAATATTTTTTTTTTTTCAATTTAACAACGTCCTATATCTGCTACTATGTCTAATTACCATCGCCAAAGAGCAATCCACAGCATAACAATTTTGCGTTGATTTAAACATTTTTCAGTTCATATATGTATTAGGCTTAACACAATCTACCACCAAGAATCATGATATGGTGCCACCAAGGACCATCGATCGCGAAGAATTAATTCACCGCATACAAATTTTGTGTTAATTAAGCATTGCTCAGTTTTAAATATTAGGTTAAATATTTCATAAAAATCAAAAACACCATTATAATCTAGTATGTACTAATAACATGTATACCCTTGTATTATTAAAATAAACATATTCTATATATATATTTCATAAATTAAGGTGATACTAATATAAAATATATTTTATTGTTATAGAAAGTACAAACTGATGCACAGAAAAAAGGAGTGCGAGACACTTGCAACATATGTGTTAACCAAACCCATATTATAGAAGAGGATTTTGATATATTGATAAATGATAAATTCCCTACCAGATGCACAGCTAAATGCTTCTTGGCTTGCTTCGCTGAAAAGATCGGCATGCTCAACCAAGATTACAGTACGCTGCTGAAAACGATGAATCCTAAGCAATACGAAATCATCGTGGAATGTTCGGAAAAGATGAACAAACCGAAGTACAAAAAAGATGTTTGCGAACAAGTCTTCCTGATTCAAGTATGCTATATCAATGGATTAAAGGCAGCCAATGTTACTTTAACATAAATATATATATATAATTTGTGAATATGTGACAAATTACTGAAATATATAACTGATGAATAAAACGTATTTTACTTTACTCTCAATTTTTAAGTAACTACACAATGTACACAGAAGAAGATCCTATTACCTACATCAAGTGTACGATCCTGAATTATCTTGAGAAAAATAATTGAGAATGAAATATCTTTAGACAAACAAAATCAGATTGTATAATCCTTTTATTGTCTAAACTTGTTTTAGAAATTTGTATCAATTACACCAAAGTTTTGCTCGTTTACTTCTAGCGGGCTACGTATTGCAGATATTTAAAAATTGTCTTTATAAGAGTTAAAGATATTCTTCATATGCATACCTATACCTATTTTGTAGGAAACTAATTCTCAAAGCACTCTTGCTTTGTGGACAAAATTTCGTTGTATATTATCTTTATATTCATATTAATATGGAGAAAGTCGCAGCACATGACTTTCAGATCAGATTTTTATCTTTTGCTGCCATAAAAATGGTAAGTATATATATATATTTTCTTATTTTTTTTAAAATAAAATACATACAATTTGATTAGAATTTTGTATTTCGTATGTAAATAATAATACATAGTAATAATATTGAAAATAATATTGTTTTTAATTCTCTTAATTATGTTTACAGTCACATAATTTTTTTGTTTCAAAAATACTTATCCACTAAAACCTGGAGTTTTGAATAGCAAATTTTTATTCATTTTACTATCTAGAAAAAATCTGTCTTGAATGTATTACAAAAACAAAAAAATGGATAATTAATATTCTTATATTTGAAAAAACAATCAATGTAACTTAATCAAATATTAATGATAAATTAAATGTTCGAGCTGCTATCCTATTACTTCTGGCAATAATGTAAACTATTTTTTTTAAGATTCAATAAAAAAATTAAAGATTCAAAAGCAAAATTAATATATACTGACGTAATTTTTAAAATTTCGCCAGAAAATGTGGAATAAAAACAAAAATCGACCTGCTGCAATTCATATAGTAAGTTGCACAAATAAAAATTTTACAGCGATCTCAAGCAACAAGACATGAATATTCATCATTAAATTATACACATTCTACAGTTCATATATTTCTATACATTTTTTAAACAGATTTACTTTATTTTTATATTTTTTCTAAGCAATATCATATGCTAAGTTAATTGTTTTGTTAAAATTTTACAGATTTGCGCCTAGTAACTAATAAATATTCATGATTTTATGGCCATTTTCAAATAAAAAAGTTATTGCAGGTATTCTTATCATAATGGGCTATGGACTGATAACATATACTAATTTTTATTCAACTTCTGGTACGTATATAAACCTCAAAATAAATTCATATGTCAGTCTCAGTTGATCCTGAAATATGAAGTTTATCGTCTCATTTTTCTTTTTATCGGCCCTCGTGGCTACCTGTTCGGCAGATATATGTTACGACTATATAACGAAGCATTTGGTAAATATACACATTATAAAATTAGAATTATGGACAATATACGTTTTTTATATGCAAATTAATATAACGTGCCTATCCACAGTGTGGGAATATTGACAGCTAGATTATGCGCTTCAAGCAGTTATATTATGTATTATAAATGCAATCGAAGAATTCGCTTCACATATTTCACATATTTATACGCTTCATATCTTATTAAATATTATCAGATTATATTTATATTTCTACTTCATGACTATACTTTTTACTCGTTACATAAAAAAAATACACAATGCGAAATTTTACAGGGTGGAATTCAGTACTTCATCAAGTTACTATGAGATTATAATATAATATATAATATTTTACCTTCACAGAAAATGGAAAATGAAATACAGAGTGATGGAATAAGGAACACATGCGCAATCTGCGTTGCACAAACCCATATTTTAGAGGAGGACTTTGTTACACTGATTAACGATCAGTTCCCCACAAGATGCTCTGCCAAATGCTTCTTGGCTTGCTTCGCTGAGCAGATCGGCATGCTCGCGCACAATTACGAAGTACTCTTTAAGTCTATGAATCCCAAACAGTACGAGATTATCGTGGCTTGTGCAACAAACGAGCATGACGATGATGTTTGCGAACAACTTATGAAGATTCAAATATGTTATATTACTGGATTGAAGGAAGCTAATATTACTTTAACATAAACTTATATAATTGCAATATTATATATCCTTGTAACAGAATACTGAAATATGTAACTGATAAATAAAACGCATTTACGCACAACAATGTTATTTTCTATTAGATATTATAATAGTCGTATTAAGGTCCAGTTGTACGATCGTGGAACATCCTTGACTATGGTTCCGTTACCTAGGATATAATTGTCAAGACAATCCATTCCATAGAAATTGAACCACGATAAAAGATAATCCACGACCGTACAATTGGGCCTAAGCTAACCACGGAACTAACCATAATTGATTCAGGCTTTATTCGTCACCTGTGTTAACTGTAAGATCGTCAATTAATATATAATAATTGAAATTATCGAGAACACTTTATTATTTTATCCAAACTTCAGTCAGTGCACTAATAATTAATTAGGCATGGTATTTTTAAGCTTTTACTTATTTTTTAATTGCCTCTTAGATCTCCAGACCTAATGAACTTTTATTGATGGAGTAATTTTAAGGATAAAGTTTGCAAAAATAAGCCGGTTGATATCGAAGATTAAAAGCTCGTATTACAAATCAAATAAGTAAGTGAAAATCAATTCAATTCAGAAAATTTGATCAAATTAAAAAATTATATTATATAGTGACGTTTCGGTGCTTAACAGTGCACCTTTTTCAAACTTGCGAGGACTGGAATAGTGGAAGGGGTAAAAATTGCATCAACACAAGGGTTGAAACAGTCATGGTTACAAATATTGATGAGGTAAAACATATTATTTCGTATTTAGTCCAACCAAAAAATTGTAGTAAGTTTTAAAGGGTAATATAGACAATATGGACAGATTTAACCAGGAAATTGTTTCACTCACCTGACCTACCTAATCCCAAAAAAAAAAAAAAAAACAAAATATTAAAGAAAAACATAAGTTTTCTAACAACTATAGAAAACAACACCATATTCTATATATATATATATATATATATATATATATATATATATATATATATATATATATATATATATAATACAGGGTGTCTCCTAAAAAACGCCGCTGGCCATAACTCCTTTATTTATTGGCCGATTTCAATACATAAAAAAAAAAAATTAAATGGCTTCACATGTTCTACTAAGGGGCCTTAATTTTCTTTTTATGCAAAATCAACTTTCGTTTCAGCGATAGTCAATTTTTTTTCAAATGTTTATATATATTTTCTTTTTTTTTCGGGTAGGGATTTTTTTTCTGAATTCAAAGAAATATTCGTTACAGAAAAATAAAGTTTGTTAACATCAAGTTGCGTTTTTGTAAGTTTATCAAGTGTGCCATGGAAAACAAAGTGAACACAAAAACAGTAAAAGTCATCTAAGTGATAGTGTGTCAAATTCTCTTTTTTGTTGGTCAAATTTTTGTGAAATAACTCAAGTGATGGCTAACAATATTAACAATCGATTGACATGTTACAAATGCGTTGCGAATATAATAATTTGGTCCTGTACATGGACCATTTTCCGAACAGAAAAGTCTAAGAGACTGGAAAATTTGGAAGATTTAAAAAAAAATTAAGAAAGAATGGCACTTTCAAGACACCAAAGAGAGAGGAACGAATATTCCGCGGAAATGTGGATTATATGTTCTTCTTAGTCAGCAAGAAAATCCAAGACCTTCCTTTCGGGTAATTCCAGAACAAAAATCACTTTTGATTTAAATCAATGATTTATTTGAAAAATCAGTTGATTTAAATCGTGATTTAAATCAATTGATTTAAATCATACCAACCCTGGTATTAATAATAACCGCGTATTTTGGTCAAAGTGGTAAATTTGTAAGAATTTATCACAATAATCATTAAGGATACGTCAGTTTTAATAACACATTTCAATTCCACTCTAAAATAAGTATCTTAATGTCAAAATAATATTTTAATGCAAGTTCAAATAATCAAACTGAACCGTACAATTGAAAATTATTACTATTGAAAATATCGTTTCTTTGGTTTTCAACAGTAGCAGCCAAAACCTTTGAAAACTCTTATATTCTCTGCAAAGTTTGCCTTGACCTTAAGATTATTTTGTCTAATTTATGCACCTTTCTATCTCTTACCGTTTATAAGATCCCCATGTGAGAACTCTATTCCATTATCGTTTTGGATATAGGTGTCAACATGATATATAAACATTGGTTTTAGATTCATTGAATAAAAACACAATAAAAATAAGAAATGAATTAAATTTCAGAATTTGACACACCATCACTTAGATGACTTTTACTGTTTTTGTGTTCACTTTGTTTTCCATGGCACACTTGATAAACTTACAAAAACGCAACTTTATGTTAACAAACTTTATTTTTCTGTAACGAATATTTCTTTGAATTCAGAAAAATGATCCCTACCCGAAAAAAAAATATATATAAACATTTGAAACAAAAAATTGACTATCGCTGAAACGAAAGTTGATTTTGCATTAAAACAAAATTCAGGCCCCCTAGTAGAACATGTGGAGCCATTTAATTTTGTTTTGTTTTATTGAAATCATTCAATAAATAAAGGAGTTATGGCCTGCGGCGTTTTTTAGGAGACACCCTGTACTTATATATATATATAGGAATTAGATAAGTTTACGATTTTTAAATCAAGATTCAAATCAATTGGTTTAAATCACACCAGGGTTATTAATAATAACCGTGTATTTTAGTCACAGTGGTAAATTTGTAAGAAATCATCACCATAACCATTCAGATTACGAATACGTCAGTTTCAATAACATATTTGAATTCCACTAAAAAAAGTACCCTAATGTCAAAATATGATTTTATTGTAAGTTTAAGTATAACCAAATTGGAGCTGAAAATTGAAAATGCCATTTCTTTGGTTTTCGACAGTGGCAGCCAAACCATACAATTTTGTAAACTTTTATATTCTCTGCAAAGTTGGCCTTGACCTCAAGATTATTTTGTCAAAATTCTTTCTTATTTTTTAAATACCCTATCTCTTACCGTTAATAAGATCCCCATGTGACTACTCTATGCCCGGTTGCATCAACGCGAGTTAAATGTTAACTCGGGGTTATAAATTTAACGTCAAAAATGACTTACACCAGATCTGAAATGAAACAAAAAATGCGTGTTATACGAACTTGATTAATTCACTTGTGACCCGTTTTTTTTAACCCGAGGGGTTTTGTTGCTATACGTTACTCCACTCATCAAATTTTGATGCTACTGATTCGAAACGTCACTAGGACATAAATATAACTCAGGGTTACATAACCCTAGTTAAAACAATGTTGATGCAACCGGGCAGTAATGAATTATCGTTTTGGTTTTAGATGCCAAAATGATATATAAACTCGGTTTTTCCACTCCCAGCATGGTAAGTACACTGGTGTAACATCGATTTGATGGAAGTAAGCTCCACTTACCGACACAGCTGTGGTTACTATGAACAACGGGAAGTAAGTAAACACTTACCTCCCTCAGGGAGGTAAGTAAAATAATTTAAATAGCGTTCTTTCTATGGCACCACTCTTTAAAACACTTATACGCATTTTGATAACGCCCCTTCGACTTCTCCGGCAGTAAGAAGGAACAGGCAGCATCTGCAGCCTCTTAAATTGCCATTTCTTGTTTATTTTCATTGGAATTCATTTCAAAACTGAACGAATGCAATTTCTGACATTCACACTTTGTTTGAAAAATAGTCTTAACAACCAAAGCCGCACTGACATTTTGTTCAAGTTGCGAAAATAAATTAATCAAACATAAACAATTAAACCAACTTCAGGAGTGGAAAAAACAGTTATAATCAATTCTAGAGGTAAGTTTTGACCAGTCTCGGACTTTATTGCTAGCCCTCGCTGTCGCTCGGGTGCAAACTCGACCTCGACTGGTAATCAATACTTACCTCCCATAATGCTTAAATAACTATTTTAGATTCATTGAACAAAATCACAAAACAAAATTAATGAAAAATTCACAAAAACTACTTTATGATGTTCCGAATGTAACATTGTTAGCCTAGCACTAGGTTAAATATAATGAATTGATTTACAAGTACTTATTTGATATATAATACGAGCTTTAAATATTCGATATCAACCGGCTTATTTTTGTAAACTTCACCTTTCAAATCACTACACAAATAAAAGTTCAAAGGAATTAGGTCTGGAGATCTGGCTAGCTACTCAATTTCGCACTTACTTCTTATCCACTGATTTGGTAACAATTGTTTCAAAAATTTACAGACTTTTAAACCAAAATGAGTAGACACATCATCCTGTTGAAACCAGATTTTTCGTCAATCTGGATAAAGGATTTCTAATTGTGGAAGAATCTCTTTCCGTAATAACTCTAGTAAAGCCCGGCCGATAATTCATCAGAAAAATAATATAATATCTTGTGTGCAAAATCTGGATCAGCATTACACTTGTCCGTCAGAATTACTCAAAACTCATTTCGTCTATCGTAGTCATCTGCTCTCAGTTGCTGAACTAGATGTAACTTGTAAGGGCAATTTTTTTCGTTTTTAATTAAATTTTCAACTGACTGGTAACACACATTGTGGTCTAAGCCACACTGTCGAAGTCATCGATTTGGATTATCATATAGGTCATTTAAAATATTCAGAGCCTTATCACAACCAGTACTGTTTTGGGTCTACCTAATCAATGTTTGTCTTTCACACTTGCCGTTTCATTGAATATTTTCAATAGTTTGCTAACACATGCCTGGGTTATTGCAGGCTAACTATGATAAGTCTGAATGAATAAGTCGCACACTTCTTGTTATGTTCTCCTAGGGCCACCATATCCAACCATAAAAAAAACAATATTTTCAATCCCTCTTAATTTTATACATTCTTTTTCAAGCTGGGAATTAATTAATAAGTAAAACCTTAAATATCGCAAGCCTAATTAATTATAAGTGCACCGTCAGTTCTTTTGATAAATAATGTGATTACCACATCAAATGTTTGCACAGAAAAGTGTTCTCAATCATTTAAATTATTATATTCATTGACGATCTTATAGTTAACACAGGTGACGAGTAAAGCCTCAGCCAATTATGGTTAGTTCCGTAGTTTGCTTAGGCCCAATTGTATGATCATGGATTATCTTTCATCGTGGTTCAATTTCTATGGAATCGATTGAATTGACAATTATATCCTAGGTAACGGAGCCATAGTCAAGAATGTTCCACGTTCGTACAACTGGGCCTTAGTACGGCCATTATAATATCTAATAGATTATAACATTTTTGTGCGCAAATGCGTTTTATTTATCAGTTACATATTTCAGTATTCTGTTACAAGGATATATAATATAGCAATTATATAAGTTTATGTTAAAGTAATATTAGCATCCTTCAATCCAGTAATATAACATATTTGAATCTTCATAAGTTGTTCGCAAACATCATCGTCATGCTCGTTTGTTGCACAACCCACGATAATCTCGTACTGTTTGGGATTCATAGACTTAAAGAGTACTTCGTAATTGTGCGCGAGCATGCCGATCTGCTCAGCGAAGCAAGCCAAGAAGCATTTGGCAGAGCATCTTGTGGGGAACTGATCGTTAATCAGTGTAACAAAGTCCTCCTCTAAAATATGGGTTTGTGCAACGCAGATTGCGCATGTGTTCCTTATTCCATCACTCTGTATTTCATTTTCCATTTTCTGTAAAGGTAAATATTATATATTATATTATAATCTCATAGTAACTTGATGAAGTACTAAATTCCACCCTGTAAAATTTCGCAATGTATAATTTTGTTTTATTATAAAGCTCATAAAAAGTGGAGTCATGAAGTGGAAATATAAATATAATCGGATAATATTTAATAATATCCGATGCAATTACTTTTATTGAATTTATAATAATTAATCAATTATAATTGCTTAAAGAGTATTATCTGAGTGTCATTCATACAGCGAATGAGTCTTTTAAAGTGTTAGAAGGCGATATCGCGAAAACGGTTTAAAATATTTGCATGCAATTTTGGTGAGGTAATTGGGAGATGGTAGAGACGTATTTAAACATTTTTTTATAATTTACCGGGACTCTCTATTTTGAGTGGTGGGGGGTAACTTTAGAATATTAGATAGGATGATGTACTTTTGTTCAATAAATTTGAACCTACGCCTACGTAAAGAACTACGAGGGGAGATATCGCCTTGTAACATTTTAAAACACTCAAACTGAGGATATGCACGTTAAATTAATTTCCATATAAAATTAGTTTATTATCCATAATTTTACAATGTGTATACTTACCAAATGCTTCGTTATATAGTCGTAACATATATCCGCTGAACATGCAGCCACAAGGGCTGATAAAAAGAAAAAGGAGATTATAAACTTCATATTTCAGAATCAACTGAGTACTGACAAACAAATCTTCTCTTCGGGTATATATACGAGCCAGAAGTTGAACACAAATCAGTTTGTATTATCACCCCATTACCCACAATGATAAGTACCTGCAATAACTATAACATTTTTATTTGAAAAGGGTCATAAAGTGATAAATATATTTACTTATCATTTTAACAATGCAATTAACTTAGCATATAAGATTGTTTGAAAAAATATAAAAATAATACATATGTCATACTGTTTAATTTTTTTTTAGAAATGTACAAGCGACGCATGGTTAAATAATGAATATTCATAAGTTGCTTGACATATCATTGTAAAAAGTATAGCTTTATAATTAATTTAGCATACTGAATGCTTGCGAAATAACAATATATTGATTTTATTGTGCATTTCTATTTAGTAAAACTGATTTAAAAATATTGATCAAATTTTTAAATTACAAGATGTACAAGATACATAGCTGTAAAAGTAAGAAATGAAACACATTACATGTGCACGTACAAGCCTTTTATTTTGTAATAAACTATTCAGCTCAGAATGTAGACACTAATAAATTAGCAATTTATTCCAAAATAACATTGTGTGTCTTCAATCCTTTAACATAACATTTATGGGCCTGGTAGACAAATTCACAGACATCATCGTTCTTAACTTTGGCGCACTCTTTGAGGACTTCGAATTGCCTATACCGCAACGCAGATTCCAGCGGAGTGAAATTGAGCTCTCCGTCATCCTGGAGCACGCCAAACTTTTTGGAGAAGCAACTGAAGAAGCACTTAACCGCCCGATCCTCGGGAAACTCCTCTCTTATCAGAAGATCAAAAGTAGCTTCATCAACTTTGTTTTCGGCAACGCATTCGCTGCAAATCTTCTCCACTGCCACTTTCTGTGCACTATTCAATACCTTGAAATATAACAAATCTGGTCAAATGTTTTATAAATATTAATAAATCGATTGAAAAGTATTTTCATATATGATACATAATACATTAAGAGTGTTTGTTTAATACGTTTGTTTTATTATTAGGAACATTTTTATGGTACAAAAAGAGTAAATAGTTAGAAAACCTCCATTAATACACTGGGTGGTCCATTTAAATGAAGACCTCAAAATATCTACAAAAATAAGCATCGTACGACAGAAAATTTCAAATAAAAGTTAATATAATTGAGGGGGGGGGCATTCACTGTTGCTAAAATCAGACCACCCCTTCCACACCTTTTAAGGGCAAGGAAGGTTATAAGTTACCTTCTTAAATGGGAATCCCTATTTCTTATTGTAGATTCGGTTTCTACGATAAAATCTGTGATGATATGACAAGAACATTTTCTTATAATATTTGTAGATGGCGCTGCAATCGGCGAAAATTAATTATGTTTTTTTTTCAAGGAAAATCCGAGTATTTTATTACTAAATGATGCAACAATGTTAGTAAAGGTTATATTTACCATCTGAGTGCCTGTTCTTACTGAGGCCTCTCACCATCGGGGTTATAATAATATTTACATATCACATGTACATGTAGATCACATAAAATGATATATTTTTTTTTACGATTTAATAGCTGATTATACCTTTTTAAGCTACGTACCTACAATATTGGAAGAGCGAGCCAATTTGTGTATCGAAAATGAAGGTCGAAATTTCGAAGACTTACATATTTGAATAGTAAGAACAAATTCCCCAATGGTAAGAGGCGAGGGAACTCACTATAACAAGCACCTCTGTGATAAATAGGACCTTTGTTTATATTGTTGCATCATTTTGTAATAAAATACGGGGATATTCCTTGAAAAACGAACATAACTAATTTTCGCCGCTTGCAGCGCCATCTACAGATCATAATAAAATACATTACAAACATAAATAATAAATACAAACATTTAATAAATGTTTTAAATAAAACCTTCATCGTTTTTATCATAGAATCGGAATCTGCTATAAAAGATGGGGGTTCCCATTTAAGATTTCATAGTTGCTTCCTGCACCCTTAAAAATGTGGTGGTGATCTACATTTTAGTACGAGTTAAGGGGGCCCTAATTATATTAAATTTCATCTGAAATATTTTTTCGTACGATACTTATTTTTTAAGATATTTCGATATCTTCATTTAAATGGACCACACGGTATATAGAGTATCATTTTAAGTGTTAAATTAAATTCCTCGAAAACTGAAAATTCTAGAGGTAAATGCTCCAGATAAGAGTTGTAGCATTTCAAGGGGGCAATCAGATGCACGTGCCTACGTTTTTTAATATGAATTTTTCAAATTTAAATAATATAAGTATTATTATTATACAGGGTGTCTCTAAATTGTGTAGAAATGGCTTAACCACAGATTACTGGGATCAAAAAAAGACGATTTAACAAAACATATCTATATACAAATGCGTTTGGTTTAGCCAGAATTCTGCATCAAAGTTAATTTTAAAAAAACAAAATTTGCTTATAAAAAGAGAACGTTTACATTGATTTGGATGTTGTTTTGTATGACACTTTATACGGGTATAACTCATATTTTGACATTATATTGTTATTATCATTAGACCGATTGTGTATAAAACAAGTGAGGCCAACATTAATACATTCATATATTTTAATGACAAAAGAAAATTTATTTAAAAAAAATCAAATAGGACGCAGGCATTCATTATTAAGTTTTTTTGTATCTTTATAGTCTTTGATATCTGTTACAGTTTCGACAGAAAAAAAATAAAATATGAGTAACTGCGCTACACTCGTTGGAAACTATAAAGATACAAAAAAAACTTAATAATGAATGCATGCATCCGATTTGATTTGTTAAAAATTGATTTTCTTTTGTCATTAAAAAATATGAATATGTTAATTTTGGGCCACCCTTGTTTTGTACACAACTGGTCTCCTGTGTTAACAATATTATGTCAAAATATGAGTTATACCCGTATAGTGTCATACCAAACAATATCCAAATCAATGTAAACGTTCTCTTTTCATAAGCAAATTTTGTTTTTTAAAATTTACTTTGAATCTGAATACTGGCTAAACCAAACGCATTTGTATATAAATAAGTTTTGTTAAATCGTCTTTTTTGATCCCTGTAAGTGTGTTTAAGCCATTTCCACACAATTTAGAGACACCCTGAATAATAAATGGAAACCTGCATTTTTTTAACACCCTGTTTATGAATTTAAGCTAACGTCTGTAGGCTGTTAATATGCTCCTAAGACATGTGTTAGATTAGTTATGATATTATAATCTTAGGCATTACATAATTGTAATTGCAATATGCATTATGCATATAAACTTACCATATGCTTGGTAACTAAATCCATACATTTGCACTGTGCACATGTAGCCACAAGGGCCAATACAAAAACGGATATGATTAGATTCATATTAGAGAGACTGTTAACGACTGAAGATAAGACGTATCATCGTGGAATATATATGTCTGCAGCAAATAAAAACACGCAACAGTTCGAAATGTTATCAATTCGTTGCGTAAATTAATACGATGGATTAAATTTGTTTTCAAAAATATTTCTATGTGAGTCTGTTTACCATCCATTATCAGTTGGGAGAAAGAATATGTTGATTGTAGTTTTATAACATGTTTACATGTTTAGTTCATTATTTCTATATTTAATCACTTTTCTTATCAATATGATAATTATATTATTATAGAAAAATAAAATTAATTTCTGCTTCAGGATTTTGCAATTTCATAATTCACTTTATTGATAATTGCTACAATTTGTACCTACTGTATTGAGATTATCGTTGTGTGAGTGGCTGAAAAGTTTAGCTCTAATAGCACAAAAAAAAAAAATAGACAGTCGTTAATTGCTGCTGACGGTCTGACATGCTTTGTCATATTTTGTGATATCTTACAGTTTTTGAAACAACTGCTAATTATTTATTGATGTATTGATGACATTAGAGATAAAGCTTCTATTGTCGGTGTTGCTATTCCGGAAACAAAAACCGATTAGAAGAGAGTTTTTATAGTTATTTGCGAAAATGAAATGTATTTGCTATCGTTGTTAAGAAAATATATTACTTTGAGGTCCCAGAAATGTGCAACGAGAATGTTTTTTTTCTTAAATAATAGGAAAGGACGTTGTTTCCGACAACCAGTGGGGAAAATACGTTTGGAACCTTTCCTTATGTTATCGCAAAATACTTTAACTTATAGAAAGATGTGGAGGAGTATACAGGTCACTGCTTCAGAAAAAGTTCAGCAGCTTTATTGGAGGATGCAGGGGAAAGTATGATAATGGTGAAGAGACATGGCGGTTGGAAAAGCACTATTGAACTATTGAAAAGGGATATTTGGAAAATAGCATCGTATCAAAAATTCAAATTTCAAACATGGTTGCTGGAGTCCATCAATTCACGAGTACCTTCAATAATGTCTTTAAAGATTTGTCGGTTAATGTTAACGGTGGCGGTAAGACGAAAACCAACATAAGTTTAAAAATAGCATTACCTTTACATCTTTTCACATTTATTCAATGTAAATGATAAATAAAATGTTATTGTTACATTATCACTTGGGCAATCTGTAATGCCCTAAGGAACAAACTTTTTAGCTGAAGGGCCAAATAATAAATTTAAATAGGGAAGCTGGCCACACAAACATTTTTTTCTCTTAGTTTAACTTATTCCAGACGAAATATGAGTTCTCTAAATAATGAGTGCAACTGTTTAATTTATTTTGCCAATTGATCCATATTTGGATTAAACATTGTAGAAATCCTTAAAAAAAAAATCCAAAAAGTTTGTGAAGGATTTTAAGTATGGGAGAATCTAAAGAGTTGTAAATACAGTTATTTTCTTTACGATGCAATTAATTCATAATCTGATTAAACTTCAGTTCAAATTATTTACTTAATTAAGTAAAGTTGTAGGTAGATCACTCGGAGTATTATTTTTCGTCACAAATGAATCACGCACTATTAACAAATTATTTCAATTCTATAGATATCGCAAAATCTGCGAGAATATTCGTAGTTTAAGTTTATAAATACCCTCAAATTTGTGTTTTATATCGGGACAAATCATTTGAGTTGCTTAAATCATATAGTTATTATTTTTATTATTTATTTATGTATTTAATTCTAATAGGGCGGAAAGACCCCTCCTGGGGTCGATAGCCTTAATAAAGATCGTTATATATATAATTCAAATATAAATATAAATAATTATAATAAAATATAAATAAATAATTCTTAATTTAAACAGTTTTTTTTAAATATTCACCACTATCAACACATGATTTATAATAATTGTATCTTTTTGTGGCAGGCCGCACAAAACATCGTCGTACTTTGCCTACCACTGCCCTAGGGTATAACTTAGGCTTTAATAACATATTTTTTGTGAATATTAAGTGGGTATAATAAAGCAGTAACACATAAAACATATTAAAGTTCTAGTGGTACAACTATTTTTGTTATCCTAAACATTTTAGAAAGTGATAAGTTTTTTATCGAACCGTTTAATGTAAAATAATGTTTCATTATTTAGTTTTTCTATCATTTATTTATTTATATAGAATTTATTTTTGAAATTTTTATACGAAAGTTTTTTTGCTGCAACGTAAAATTCCATAGTAAAGTGTCCGATAATTTTTGTAATAATTATAAACAGTTGATTAAAGATCTTGCGTCGATTTATCAAGTATTGGATGTGTACAATATCAGATTTATTAATTTCACAAAATATACTGTTCCATGAGCTGTTATCATGAAACAGTATAATTGGTGAAATTATCACAATAATAATTCCACGTGCTAAGTACATAAGTGTTCTAACCTTGGCAATCTTACGCAAATAAACATTGCCTACTTTGCATTTTTGAAAGTTTATCACACATTTTCATAACATTAGCATCAGCATAATATTTGATATGTTATGAATATTCTAAGAAATTTAAAATTTTATATATGACGTCAATTTGGGAAATTATCGGATCATTATGAAACATCTGATTAGGGCAGATTTTTTGTAAATTACCTAGAGAATAATTTTGCCAGCAATTTGCACATAAATCATTGATGTTACTATTTTTATTGTTTAGATAAGTGATCATATCTTTTGCAAACTGGAGAAAGTTTTAATAATATAATTATTATGACATCTATTGATATACTTCACGTATATCAATGGATACTAACTTTGATATAGTTGGAAACTGATTCCAATACTGCAAGCATAGAAGCCATACAACTTGGACAAATTTTCCACTTCTGAAATGAATTAAATCTAGCATGCTGAATTTTTGTTTAAGGCGTTATTTCCTATACTAAGTATAAGTAAATGTAACCCATTGTATATTATTGTAGAAATAAAGATACTATTATTATTATTATTACTGGTTCAAGTAAAAAAATTTAAATGGTGGTTAAAAAAATCTGTTTTGAGTTCATGAATGTTATGAAAAAAATGTTTTCTTTTTCAGAAAAGAAAAGAAAATTTGTTATTGATTGTTTTCTCCAAAAATTAGATCCATATTCATAATGAAATAAATTTTCCAAAATTGTCCAAAAAGCGTGAAGTCGACGTTCAATTTAACAAATTATGAAATTTTGGGTAATAACATCTGAACCCATTAAGATTATTAACCACAAAATAATTCAGAGTTAATGAATCAGTAATAAAAAAATAATTTTTGTAATAGTCCATCCATTTTGAATACCACTTATTATTATATATTTTTTTAATTATTTTCTTCCTTCTTTATTGAAATACTTACTGGCATTATTACTGGTACTGGTACTGGTATTATTACCAGTATTACTGGTACTGCTGTTTAGATGTAAATATGTTTTATTGTTTTTATTATTTCTACTTCACCTAACTAGACAAGTTTCGGCCGTCTTTCAGCCATCTGAAAGGATATCTGGCTTTCACCCAAATAGCTTTAACTTTTCAGATAGCTGAAATCTGAAAAGTGAATTTTTGTTATAGTTTCGTCCATTTTGGATACCACTTATTATTATCAATTTTTTTAATTATTTTCTTCCTTCTTTATTGGAGTACTAACTGGCATTATTACTGGTACTGGTGTTTAGATATAAATTTGTTTTAATACTTTCCTCGCTAATGTCTTGATGAAACATTTTACAATTATTATAAATGTATATTAGGTATAATTATATTATTATTACCATTCAAAATGGCGGAACAAGCCGAAACACGTATCAGGAAACTTATCAAATATATGAAACAAAACAAGTGTAATTATACCTAATATATATTTATAATAAATATGTTTTGTTGTTTTGTTTTTATTGTATTTATTAATTCTTCTTCACCTAACTTGACTAGTTTCGGCTTTCTTTCAGCCATCTTCAGAGTGGTTTTTTTTTGAGTTCAATAAGTATGATATCAGATAACATTTCATAAATGTTTTGACTTTTAATTATTTAATTTTTTGTCAAAATTTGACATTCAATTATTTAATTATTTGTTTCGAGAGGTTTCAAGAGGTTTAGGATTAAAAATAGCATGATATAAGTATACAGTATGTCCCCGGATTGAGTTTACAAGAGGAAAAACTTTTTTTTTTCTTTTATTTTACGCCAAAACTTCAAAGGAATAAGATTTTTTGCTTGTCCTGAAACCAGAAAATCTCTAATTAAAACTTAATTATTCTGACTCAGTGGAAAGAAAAGTTCATTTTTCTTTTGATTTCAGACTTTCTCTGCTTTTTAAAACCCATCACTTTGGCCGTTTTATTTTTTTGACGATGTCACTTTGACAAATGAGTTTACGCAAGTTAAATAACAAAAATGTTTGTGAAAAACATAATTTTAATAAACATCAACTCAAAAAACAGCTTTATGATAAAAAACGTCATTTTTAACAAGAACAATCATTATTCAATTAACCCCCACCCAATTCTGGGCACAATTCTACTCTAAAACGAAACTCCTTGAAACTTATTTGAATTTCTTCGATGGACAACGATGCCACGGCGTCTCTTATTCGATTTTTTTAATTCTTCGGCATTATTAGGTAGGTTATCCATATACACAATTTGCTTTAAACGTCCCCACCAATAAAAATCCAAAATTGTTAAATCGGGACTTCTGGCAGGCCACAATACTGGACCATTTCTTCCAATCCACTGATCTCCAAATTTAACATTTAACCAGTTAGTAACAATTCGTGAATAATGTGCAGGATAACCATCCTGCTGAAAAAACATTGTACGTCTGTAATTCATTTCAAAAGCATGAAGCCCATCGCTAAGAAAATTTTCTAACATATCTAAATATGTGTGTGATTAACGTTGTTATCAAAAAAGTATGGACCTATTATCCCGTGATAACCAACGGCACCACACATTTACTTTGGTAAAATACTGGCGACCTTTTAAAATTCTGAAATGTGGATTATTATCGCCCCAATATCTTACATGCTGTGAGGCAACTGTCCCAATGGTAGAAAATGTTGCCTCATCAGAAAACATTATTCTGCGGTAAAGTTTTGGTCTCTAGATATGAGATCTCCCAGCCACAAACAAAAATATAATCGTTTTGCATCATCCCCAGGTTCCAATGTGTGATTAAATATCGGCTTGTATGGGTGAATTTTCTTCGCTTTTAAAATTCTTTGAATGTGGGACTTACTGATGCCCAGTTAGAGTGACCGCCCCCTTGGTGAGGTTTTTGGTTGATCTTGCACATATTCCAACACCGTATGGTTTCTTCTGTTTCTTTAAATTTTCAACAGATCCAGTTATTAAAAACTTTTTGTCAGTTTTTTGGCCCCCATACGTGAAACTTGAATATCCGGAAATTTCTCATTGGACTTTTCACAGTATGTATATTACATTTACATTATTACATAATTATATATGTACAAGTACATTGTATGAAGAATTAAAATAGTAAACAATTTATTCATAACAATAATTATGGAATTATACTAACAACAACTGCAAACTTATCAGTATTAAATTGCTTGTTAAACTGCGACAGGTTAAATTGGTATTTATCATAATTTCATAATTTGTTGTTTATTTGAAATAACGACGAGTTATTGATAATGAACTTGTTTTGTCTTGATATAATATTTATGATACATTAAAAGTGATAACCCATGAGATTTGACATTTGATTCATATAATATATTGTAAACCATTCGTACAAAAACTTATCTTGCATTCATCGTAACGTAATGAAGTTAACAGTTTCTTTGCTTGTTGTCCTCACCGCTGCATATGTAAGCGGTGACTGCTTGAAATTTGTCACAAAAGACAAGGTATGTATAAAAACTGTTTTTAAGTTTTAAAGACAAAATTTTGAAAGACAGAAAAATTAGTAAAGACATAATTTTTAAAGACAGAAAATTTAGTCACAATCAAAATTCTAAATAATATGTAATAAAATACGTAGTACAAGAAAACATACGTTAATAACAAATAGAACTTTTATAACAAAATCTAGGTTAGAAGAAGTTTTCTTAAAAAGTTTGTACCACAAACTGTGGGTGTTTTACTTATAATAATAAAATTAAAATATAAAATTGTAAAATATAATTTTACAAATATATTGTTGTAAAATTATAACAAAATTCTGTATTGGGATGAATACACGAAAAATGTGTAAGTGAAAGTTAATTAAGATCTTAATCTGAGTAATTTTGATGGACTTTAGTTTAAATCTTATTATAGAAGCCCCTCCTTATGAAGGTTGATTAAATATCTATAGCCCGTACTTGAGCATCAGTTCAACTCAAGTCGTATATTTAGGTGCGTATTTTCAATGAACGTTTATGCACCAAACGCAAACAAATATACGTAAATTTACGACTTGAGTCGAACTCATGCTCAAGTACGGACTATAGATACGGGCCTTAGTAATATAAAAGAAAAAAAATGAAGGTAAAGATTTAAAGTTTTCTGCTTTCAACCTATTAGCTACTATATTTGCTTACTACTTAATACGATTCTCTTCAAATCCTATCATAATTATTGTATCTAGGAATGTATTGTAGATTGATTGCTATAGCATACTAGAGATGAAAAATTCAAAACATAATTGAAATATAATGATAATTTTTTTCATTGATTTAATACTATAATAAAACATTTTTCAAAATCTTCAATTATTCTAGTATCTGAAATTTTGCTTTAATTGCAGATTTTATCCGAAGAAGAAAAGCTCAAGGTAGCCCAGATTTGTAAGGATTGCATCAAGGAGACAAATGTCCAGGAGGAGATGTTCGAGAAAATCCTGAACGACGAGTATCCTGATAACAGAGAGCTGAAATGCTTCTTCAGGTGCTCTGCAATTAGGTCTGGCGCATTTAAGGAAAACGGAGAATTTAATTTAACGCGACCAGAGAGATTGCTGTCGAAAGATCGTTTCGAACAAGTGAAGAAATGCGTCGAAACCGTCAGGTCAGATGACCAATGCGATCTAGTTTATGGTATACATAAGTGCTATATAAATAAAGTACAGGAGTTAAATATTGTATAGATTTATTTGATTACTGTAAACTGGAGTAATAAAAAAAAATACGTTTATTGTATGAAAAGCCCTATGATGCGGTCATACTATTATGATTTTAGTGTTTACCAATGAATGTAAATAATTTGTGTATTAAAATTGTGTTTGAATGATTCAAATAAATGCTTTATTAGTAGTTTTCTTATAAAAATTCTCACTGATTAAATTTAATACATTTTTGTGTGGATCTTTTGACACATTACTGAAAATGAAAAATGTGTTTTCCAGCTATTTAAGATTATATATTGTGGCCCTTATATAATTTTTACCCATAAAAGTATATATCAAGGTATGTCAGTGCTGGTGCATATAAATCATCAGGTAATTCGCAAAGTGTAGCACTCTACATTACGTTAAAAATGAGTAATGTTGCCGTCAATTGTAAAATTGTAAAACGCATGTAAAACGCATCTGCAAGATAAATTTGTTTTCAAATTCTGAGATGAGTATTTCACTTATATTAAGCGATTAGTTCCATATTTTTGAAAAATATGATGCGATGGAATTATGCAGTTTTCCACTTACGTTTGTTTTTACCAAATGCCAAACATTTTCCTATTAACATGTAAATATAAAATATTTTTACGCAATTATTCCGACACATTTTGCGAATTTTAATGATGCACTGATAAGCAACATCTACATAAAAATCAAGTGCCAAAGTCCAACGGAAATAATTAAGTGACAAAATATGTATATTTTAATTACTATATTAGTGACGTTCCCATGGTGATATAACAAGAATTTCTTTGATAATACTTTTTATGCAACGGGTGGTGTAAAACTATACACGTTTGTATTATACTGTTGCACATTTAACTGTCAGCTCGATATATTCGTGAATAACTAATTCCCCATTTGAATAACGTGCAGGTGCAAAAATTGAAACAATAAATCTGAAATCTGTGATATATCATTAAAATCGCACCGTGCTCAAGTTGCGGGGGATTATTATGGTCAGTGTATTATTAGATCGTAAATCGAAGCCATACAATATGCACTTTCCGATATTGTCGACATGGTAACACAATATCCTTCTGCGTAAATGTCAACTGTAACACAATTTCGTTCTTCGCGCGGATGTTGATTCACTGGGGAATATGATTGCGATTGTGTTCCTAGGATTATTCAAAATTCAGAGCAATTCGCAAAACAGAGCTATTTTGTTTGCATGGACGTTATTAGTACAGTCGATTTCACTTAATTCGGACACATCGGGACTAGACATTTTGGCGCAATTAAGCGGCTTCCCCAAATAAGCGAATTTCACCTTTTTTATTTTTTTACTTTAACGTATCCGTTTATAAGAAAATAATATAACCTTTATGAGAAAAATAATAATATATTCTGAGGGAAAGTATTTGAAAAAAAAATAAAAATATTGTCGAAAATTCTTGATAATATAATTAAAAATATATATTGATAATCATTTTTGTTTAAAATTTAGGGAGTTTCTAAAACACAATTGTGTATAATGTTAATTTTCATAACTCGCCAAAGGTCATTAATAAACCGTATTGCTTGCAAAAGGGACATATTTGCATCTCTCTGGCTGTTGAATTTACTAAATTTTCATGAATGGATTCTAGTACGCAAGTAACCAATACTTGCGTTTTACTGCCCCAATTAAGCGGAATGTTGTCCCAATTAAAGGAAGTAATTTACTGTTAGTTCCATAGTTGGTTTCCGTTTCTACAGATTTGGCCATGATAGGTGGCGGTCCCGATTAACCGGCGGCCCAATTAAGCGGAATCGACTGTATATACAAGAAGTATACAGTTTCTCATTTTCCTTAACTTTAATTGGAATATTAATTGTGTAATTGACTAGTGTAATTGAAATAATATACATAAATATCGAAATAATAAATTCCCTCGTCGTCGTGTCAATGATTTGTTACTAAAAATTAATCAGAAAATAAGAAATTGATAGTGTCTCAGAGGTCCAGGGCAAATATCGCATACCATAAGCCTTCCTGGAGAATATAACAGAGTTAGTTTCGATTTTTGGAAGTTATAGGAAGTAGGCGTAACTGCTCAACTTCAGAAACTTCAGAAAGTAGAACATAGAAACCTAGTGTTCGTAATCATGTGTTGCATCGTTGGATATGTATTTTAAACAACAGCTTTTGTTTTTTTTTGTTTTTTTTGTAATTGATATGCTTGAAGACATAAAAATTAATATTTCAGATAACAAATCCCGGTCATTTTCTCAACATTCATATAGATCCAAGAAAAAATAGCATGACATAACTCTATATAAATAATTTAAAGGTAGTAGTTTGATTCTTGGAAATTAGCGCAAGTAGGTGTACTAGGTAGGTGTACTACAATCAGCTTCTAAGTATGTTTGTAAATACTCTACTTTTTCTCCGATTAATTTCAAAGTTATTGTTTTTAGGCATGTTTAATATATGATCAGCATTTCAAATACTGCCGCTGGAATGTTTAAATTATGCTACGACAATTCAATTATCAGAATAAAGTAGGTTTCCTATTTTACATGTTTTAAAATATATATTGAATATTGCTTTGCAATTGTTAGAAATGTTACAACATTCTATAAAATTTTCAAGTATAAAAAATCTGTGCACGTGTAAAAAAGAGAAAGAAAAATCTGTAATATTACCAAGTTATTCTCCCAAAACTTTTATAAATTTTTATAAAATACTCGAATTTTCGGAAATAGTAGATACTAGTAGATCGATTTGTATTCCGCTAAAGCCTAACCGGTCTTTCCGCCCCGGCAATATTTTCTACAAAGTTAACAGATATTTTCACATATTTGCAAGAGAGCGTACTCGTTTTGTATACAAGTCAAAACAGACATTATAAAAACATAATCTATTAGAAAAGAAGGTAAAACATGCAAATTTTCCGAAAAATATATATAAAAGCCAGAGGAAATCAATAAAAATGAAAATATTATACAATTTCTGTTTTTATTATTTTATTTATTGCTGCTACGACAATTTATATTTTCAGAGAAGAGTACGACTTATTACAGAGCTTCTAAGAAAGAAAAAAATCCTTTGCAATTTTTAAAATAGTTAGTAAATAATAATAATTCCAAAATACCTGTTTGAAATATTATATGTAAATTTTATAAGTGTGCCCTATTGGTAGAAGATATAGTAAAATAAATATCACAGATTTGTAACGAAGAAATAAGAAATAGCCCCGAATATGAAAAAAACTAAATATATACAGGGTGTCCTAGATAGAGTGGGATTTCGTGGGTATCTTTGTTATTCTTAAGGTAGAGATATGGTTAAATGGGCAATATTGTGCAGTTTTATATGTTCAGATATAAGGTTCAGATTAAGATGACAAATTTTCAATATTGGAGCAGTTCAGAAGTTATTCTAAAAAAACGATAAATCGCGATTTTCTATAAACTCCGATATATTCATAATTATTAAAGATGTAGAAAAAAGTTTAAAATGAAAGTTACTTGGTTCGAGTTGGCACAAACTTGAGAATCAAAATAAAAGTTACGATGGCGGTTTCCGAGATATTAATACCAACTTTCTTATTTTAAATAGCCGCCATATTTGATTATTATACGTCTAAATAGACTTTCATTTCCTCTTTTTAACGGTGTATAACAACCTATGTCAAAATGAGAAAATATGGGAAATATTAATTATTTCAATTTTAATTTTAATTTTTTAAATTATTTTTAAAACAAATGTAAAAAATTTAATAAAACGTATACAAAAAAGTAGTAAAATAACAACAAATTATAAAAAATGCTCAAAATTTTGACAGTTATTGGCCAAAAACAATTGGCAACGTTAAATGTTCGCGTTAGCTGAGTAAGTTGAGTTAGCCATGTAAAAATCAAATATGGCGGCCATTTAAAATAAGAAAGTTGTTAGTTATATCACGGAAGCCGCAATCTTGAGTTTTGTTTTGACTTGATTCTTAAGTTTGAGCAATCGAACCAAGTAACTTTTAATTTAAACTTATTTCTGCATCTTTAATAATTATGGAAATATCGTAGTTTTTAGAAAATCGCAATTTTTAGTTTATTTAGAATAATTTCTAAACAGCTCAGACTACTTTTGAAAATTTTTCAACATAATATGAACCAGCATACAAAATTGCATGACATTGCCTATTAAACCAGATCTCTAGCTATAAAAATAACAAAGATACCCATGCAATCCTACTCTATTTAGGATACCTTGTATAGTACAAGATCAGGAGATACAGAAATCCTCCCAAGAAATACTGTACAGAAAATTCTAGGAAGAGCAAAAGAGCACAAACAATTTAGAAGAAGAATGGCAGAAATTTAGAAACATACTATGGAAAGTAGCAAGAGAAGTATGTGGTACAACAAAAATAGGACACAAGGAAAAACATACAGTATGGTGGATAGATAAGATAAAAGAGGAAACAAAGTAGAAAAAAAAATTGGCAAGAATACTTGCAAGCAAAAACGAAGAAGATCACATAAAATACAGGGAACCAAGAAGGAAAGCTAAAGAAGCAGTAGCAAAAGCGAAAATATATAGCTGGGAAGAGTTTGGGATGAAAATGGAAACAACTAAAAGGGATAACCAAATACAATTATTTATTCATTTATTACTTTATTTTATTTCACCGAGTGGTCATCATTCAGGAACTGAAAAACGAATACGATACAACAACTGAGAATTAAAGAGGGTGACTTTATTTGAAGGAAGAGGATATTATAGGAAGATGGAAGGGACATTTTAAGCAGCTATTACTAGGAAATAAAGAGGAGGGGATGATCAAGAAAAAATGAACTACAATAGAGACGACGAGACAAGAATCAAAAGCAATGAAGAAGAGGGAATAGAAGAGAATACAAGAAAAGAAGTCTTAGACGCTATAAGAATATTGGAGATAATGAAAGCAACAGGGCACGATAAAATAGCAGCTGAAATGTTATAAAATGTAGACGACATAGAGCTAGAGAAACTGCACCATATATGCAACAGAACATATAGTCATATGAAGATGCTGAGAGGCTGGGAATACGGTATCCTAGTACCCATTTACAAGAAGGGAGACAAAATAAATTGTAACAATTACAGAGGTATTACATTATTATCAATAGCAGGGAAAGTATATGAAGATATACTGGAAATAAGACATAGAGAACTGGTGGAAAACAAAATTGAGGAGAGCCAAATCGGATTCAGGAGGGGTAGGAGTACACACGACTACATATTTGTAGTCGTAGACATAAGAAGATTAGATCTTCTGGAAATCCTCGAAATTAAGAAAGCTACGGGGAACATCGTTAACGACCAGGTTTGCTTTGAAAACCCGCCAATATTTACCGGCATCCTGGAAAGCCGTGTAATGAATGAACGAGCAATCCCACCACCATTATCAATTAAGCGCGATTAGTATTTAAGTTACACAATATGAATTTTAATTCAGTTTATCTCTCTTGAGAATGGCAGCAGTGAAGAAACAATTGTAGAACAATTCTATAAAACTTGTGAAACTTTTCCAAGTGTTTTCTTTATTTACGTAATCAAAATGTTTCACCAAGAAGTAATCACTTCCTCATACAATATAATTACATATTTGTCATAAGACAGATAATAGAAAAGTTCAAATCACGCAACAAAAATATAGTCATATGCAATATTGATCTAGAAAAGGCGTTCGATTGAGTTAGTAGAAAAGGATATGGAAAACGTTAGACAATAATGAAGTAAATGAATAGTTATTGAAAGCAATACAAAGTAAGAATTATGTATGAACAAAAAATAGGAGTTCGGAAACATTGACCAAATGAAGGTGTGAGATAGGGGAGTAAGCTAAGCCCATTATTATTCATTGTAGCATTGGATGCAGATATAAAAGAATGTGTAACTAGAATCAAAAATCTAGACTTGGAATACAAAAATATGCAGAGTGTGAACATCACTATGTGTGTGTTTGTAGATGATATTGTGGTATTGGCACAAAGTGAGCAACATTTACAACATATCATAAATATTCTTGTGCAACTACTGAAACCTTTTAAACTAAATGTTAACGAAAGCAAAACAAAAGTAATGAGGATAGCTAAAGAGAGAATAGAAGTAACACCGAAAATTAGGGGTTAGGAAATAGAACAGATGGCACACTATAAATATCTAGGCCCAATCATCGAATAGACAGGAAACATAGAGAGAGAAATAAATAGCAGGGTAGCAATAGCGTCCAAAGTGTATCACTGCTTAAGAAGCAAGTTCCTAATCATCAAAGAAATATCCAAGAAAACGAAGATCTACAACTAGATATACATTCAAACACTATCTTATGGAAGTGAATCATAGGTCTAAGTAAAACGCAGGACAGCATGTTGCATGCGGATAAAATAAAGTACCTGAGAAGAACAGAAAGCATAACAAAGCGAGATAGAATTAGAAATTAAGATAGTAGAAAGTCCTTAAAAGTAACATCGCTTATGAAGAATAAAATAGTAAACAAGCTCAGATGGCTTGGGCACCTAAACAGAATGAAGGATGAGAGAATGACGAAAATAATATGGGAAGCAAGACCAATAGGAAAGAGAAGAGGAAGGCCAGCAAGATCATGGAATGGAGACATAAGTCAGATACTGAAAAATAATGAGACAATCTTTTCGGGGGCGAAGAAAATGAGTCTAGACAGAAATGGATGGAGAAATTGGATCAGGGAAATAACCGTAAAATAAAGAGAACGGAAGAAACCCTGGACACACATTGGGTATTAGAGAACGGATTATGAAGTGTGTGCTCGTGCAAAAGAAGTAAAAAAATCTGTAATATTTTCAGGTTTGCACTTTCAAAACTTCAAACGTAATTTATTGAACTTTCGAGTTTTAAGAAGAAAATAGAAATTTAGTATATACAGATTTCTAAAAAATGATGATGAAAATGAACAATTTTCGACCGAATTCACAATGATTTCACTGGATAAAAATATAAATTAAAATTGGGTATATTTTATATTCAAGAAATTTTGTTAAAGTTCAATATTGTTTCAGAATTTCAATTAATACTGCAGGAATGTTCAAATTATAGAAACAAATTTATTTAAAAAGATATGTACGTTATTTAAAATAAAATGAAGCGAAGGAAATACAGATTTTAAATATATTTGGAAAATTTTGTTACAGTACAAAATAAGCTTTAAAACTAAACACTTGGTAAATGGTAAGAAAACAAGTATAAAACGCAAAACGGCATAAAATAGTAATACATGATTAAATTAGTAATAATAAATATATATTAGGTATATAATAATTTTCACGCTTACAGTCAGATGTATTGCGAATGAAAAAAACGAGTAACGTTCAAAATTCAATTATGGTATAATAACATTTAATAGTTGAATGTGATGCTGAAACTAATGTACATGTTAGTGATAAAATCTGTTTAAAACGCAGTACACCTGATTATGTGTAACAATGAATTTTTGCAATAAAATGTTATAAACGAGTGACTTATAACATTTATAATGTTTTAAGTTACTTATAACGAGTAAAAAGTAAAGCACAAAAGGATACTTTGATTGATAGTGGCGCCCTGAAATGATATATTTCAATTCATTCTCACATCCCGCATTTTATGCATATTTATAGTATGTGGCCATGCGTTACATTAATCTCTAAATAAATCGCTTACAAAACGAGGAAAAATACGGGCAAGCGTTTAATTTCCAGACGATAAAATCGACGGCATGTTCGATGCACCCGGGCAAATTTCGAAATCTAGGTTAACACTTTATGGTCAACGGCCTGTGCAAGACAGATATTGATAATGCATTAAACACATTATGTGTTTGTACACTGTTCTCTTTGTGCTTGAAGAGAATGTCAGTTCAAGTTAAATGGTAAGTTGTACACATATTCGTTATTTGTGCGAGTTCACAAATAAATAAATAAATCAGAATACATTACACTGATATCTTCTGTGTGGTATTTATTGAATGGTGTAAAAATAAATAAATAATAGTATATTATTTAACGAGCACATAATGTGGGCTATAATTCACGAGGATGAATTCCGCGAGCGAGCCATTGAATTGTCACCATTATGTGCGAGTCAAATACGATGTTTTATCTATGACTTTTTAAATTAGTTTTTTTAAATTTTAAATAAAGCAGTTCTTATTGACAAATTTTTGTTTTTAAAAAACAATTGTTAGCAACCAAATGAACCGTCATACAGTCAAAGAAATTAGGTTACAATAGCAATTTTATATAGCAATGCCAATGTTTGTGTACTAGATTTATGTGAGCATGACTGTACATATCGATGGCTTATTTCCAATAGGACGTAAGCCACATCTGAATAATTTGTGGGGTTACATCCTATTGCAGATAAGCCAGATAAGCCAGATAAGCCAGATAAGCCAGATAAGTAGGTAGGCAACAATAGTTCTGGGCCATTTTTCCATAAGGTTTACATGGGAGGTCTAAATTAACATTTCTCACCCCCTGTGGACTTAGATGAATTCGACGACTGTGGGGTGTAAAATCCGCCCACCGAGTTCAGCCAAGTCCACAGGGGGTGAGAAATGTGAATTTAGATGGGGTGTAAAATCGGCTCACCAAGTTCGGCTTAGTCCACAGGGGGTAAGAAATGTTAATTTAGACACCCCATGTAAACCTTATGGGACAATGGCCCAGAACTCTTGTTGCCTACCTACTTAAGCCATCGATACGTAAATGAGTTTACATGGGCTGAATGAAAGATAACAATGACAAAATACATAGATGTGAAAAGCGTTACACATAGGTTAATTGAAGGGGCCGCTCCATGTTGTATTATAAGTCATAATACATCCCCTGTTGTATTATGAAGTCATTATACAACCCCAATTATTAAATTAAGTACATGTTACCATAGTTACGTACATAATGAACGTATTATTTATGAGTTATAGATAAATAAATATACATTGCTATGATATAACTGTGTAGTATTTAATGAATATTGTACACAAAATAAATAAATATGCATTTTAGACATGGAATAAACAACCTCAATAAATCTCAATATTTAAATTTCCCCGATCGACAAATATGTTCATGCACAGGTTAATACTATAACTATACTATACTATACTAATATAAAATCATTATAAATACTAATCATAATAGCATTATATGTATAAGCTAACTAAAATTTTGCAAATGTTTATCTGAAACAATTTGCATTTCTGAAAAGAAAACGGAATGCGGCAAAAAAATATACCCAGCGGAAATTAAAAAAATTCAAAATTTTCTAAAATTAAAAAAATCAGCGAAAAAAAATATTTTTTTAATGAAAATTATCTATTAAGAAATGTGAAATTATGTACGAAAAATAACATCGAGGACGAGGAAAATAACAATGATCAACTCTTGTTTGAGCTGTTGCATTGATTGGCGCAATATCTCAGCTTCAATTTGGGAAATTTCTTTACGAATATTTATAACGTCTGTAGGCGATTAATACAGACTTTATATTTCAAGTAAGCCCACAAGAAAAAATCTAGTGCCGTCAAATCTGAGGAATGATAATCTGGGAATACTCAATAGTTATTATTATTTTTTTTAGAGCAGCTTGGCAGGGAAAATGTAGCGCCATCCTGCTGGAACCAGACTTTTCCACTCTTCCACTCTTTTAACTTCCACTTATTTTCTAATCTTTGATCAAACTGCACGTTTTATTGATTAAGGCGAGGGTTTTCTGTTCCCCAGAAACGATCATTTTGCTTGTTAACATGAGCAGAAAGGCAAACATTTGATTCGTCGCTCATTACCAAACTTTGCCAAAAATGGGTTTTCCTTCCACTAAGTTTGCAACGATTTTTGCGTATTGCAAACGTCTTTTCACATCAATTGACTGAAGTTTGAAGTCGGTATGAATCTTGTATGAATAGATATGCAAGTCTAACTTAAAATTTCTTCAAGCCTCACGTCTTATTGTGGAAGTTCTTGGTTCTGCCTGAACATCAGCCCAAACAAACGCAATATTTTCGATTGAACGACCAGAACGAGGTCTTCCAGTATGTCTTACCTATATCACTTACTACACTAGTTTGTAAAAATGCGTTTTTGAACGCCGAATTGTGTCTCCGTGTGGATCGTTTCGAAAAGCTCGAATGAAATTATCGAAGAAAACTTTTGGAAATACAATTTAACTATTTTTTAACGCTTCATAACAAAATTCTATATATTTCTACTATGATAAAAACTTCACTTTTGACAGTTGTCAAGGAATTATTGATTGAGTTACCTAAACTTCAAACAAATTTGTAACAATATTCTGTAGCTGGGAATATTTTGCCGCATGCATATTTACTTTTTTTTAGTTGAAATAGGATGCCTATGATGTTAAAATTGGGTGGTTTTGATCTTCACTACACATTAGCGAAAAAGAAATATTAACAATTGTTTTTTTTAGTTTGATGAGGAAAATATGATATGATTTATAGTTTTTTCTTTGGCGCAATATTTCGTCCTTCAAACGAAAATACTGTAGTCATTATTTTCAAATGCATTTTCTAATGAAAATTGTAACGAATTTTAGACGACCCTGATAAAAAGTCAGTTTTTTTAATGCAATAAACTAAAATAGGATTCAAGTGGAAATTCATGTTTTTTAATATTTTCCTGAGCGAGAATCGAACTTTCGATAAAGAAAGTTCGAAAGCATGTATTACGCCAAACTAATAATTTACATTGCATTAATTTTATATTTCTTTTCAAATATATACTTAATGTAAAGTGTAATTCTGCTAAATATTATGTTAACATTAATGAATTTCATAAAGTACCTAACCTTTACTTTACCTATTCTTTAAAAACGTTTATAGCTACAGATTTTTAATACCATTAGTTAGCCAATAGTAATTATCACCGCTTCAAAATAAAATTCAAGGCAATAGATATTGATAAGTAAATTAAATAAAACCACTTTGCTATTTCCTCTCACACTTTTATTTTTGAAAAATATTTAATAACTGCATTTTCGACTAAGGTCTGGTCATTATCAAACTAATTACTTAGTTGGTACTAGTAAGGTACTTAGTTTGATAATGACCTTAGTCGAAACTAGTCACCACACATTTTTCAAAAATAAAAGTGTGTGTGGAAATAACAAAGTTGTTTTATTTAATTTACTTATCAATATTTAATGCTTTGAATTTTATTTTGAAGCAGTGATTATTACTATTGGCTAACTAGTGGTAATTCAAATCTGTTCCAAATCTGTGGAAATAACAAAGTTGTTTTATTTAATTTACTTATTTACAATGTTCCGCAGAGTAACGGCTACCAGTATACAATATCAATAAATATTGATTTAACTAATTATTAAGTCCTAACTAGTCACATCAAGCTGTTGAGTTTCATATTAATTTCCATTATTATGATAAGCGCCTGCTTCACATACGTCGGTATGAGAAGTTGCCTAGGTTGAGATATGATTTATTTAATATAAATATAAACTCAAAATATGATTGCTTCGGTCTTGCGAACATTATCAAGAGACAAATTAGACTGTTTAAATGAATTTAACTGTCAGTTCAATTTGTCTCTTTATAATGGTCGCAATACCGAAACTATTTTGTTTTTTATAATTTTTCTATAAACATTTCTGAAACGAAAAGTTTTATTTATTTAAATTTAAAGATATTTTCCATTAACCATCGATTCATTCAATCTAATTATGATAATATTATGTTTTTCGAGTGATTTTATGTCCTGTCAATTATTTTTCAATCATACATTTTAATGTTATCTTCACAATCTAATTAAAAATAAACTAATTAAGAACATACATTAGTGAATATAAGTTTGGATTCAACTGATTCAAAACAGTTTCGATTTTTCATTATAAAACTTATTAGAGTGTGCTTGATATAATGGTGAAACTTCCAATAGAAAAACCACTAGAAGGTGTTAAGTAAAATGTAAGCGAAATGTGTGCTAATTATAATACTGAAATGCACAATAAAAACCTACTAACCAAATAATAATCAGTAGTCAGTATAAATATGAACAAAAAATATATACAATAATATGCATCAATTATTTAGATGTAGGTATTCGATTAACACATAAAACTTTTACTTCATGATAAATCATGTCCATTACTTTCATTCTGAAATCGTTCGTAAAGTTAGAGAAATCATGAAAAGTGATCCTTAATCGACACAACTAAAATAATCTATTATTGTACGATTATTTTGTGCAAATGATTAAACCCCTTTTAAACCGTCTCTTGCAAAATATGTTCATTTAAAAGATACAAATGAGCAGCAATTGCAGGTTTTGTTTAAAGGAAAAAAATGTCCAATTTTAAATTAATTTGCAATTTATTGTACTTGTACTTGTAGTGGAAAATACTGGACTGTACTGGAAAACTTAATGAAATCTTGATGCAGTGGATTTTTAGTGTTGCTTATATCCAAAATTCAATTGAATATGTTCTGTAATTTCAGCTCTTTTGTTTTCAAAGTAATAATATTCTGTAACCCACACTTAAAAAGAGAGAAAAAATCATCGGGAATATGTTTTTAATGTGGTTTAGACACGATCATCAATCTTTAATACGAAATCGTATAATAATGGATTACTTTAGGTAAATTTCAACCCACTTAATATTTATATTATAGGTATTTATGTTATATTATTATTTTTAATTATTTTCTTAATACATTACTCATAAGAATTATTGCATATTCATTATTAATAATAATAATGATTATATCTTAATGCAGTTATAAACATTAATATTTTTAATGTATATTATTTTTTTTTTTTTAGTATGCAATCAATCTTTTGAGTAGTGTATTTTACTTGATTGTATATGGGATAGCCTATTCAAATATTGATGCTGTAAGTTTTGTTTATATCTAACATTCAATGGAATTTCCAAAATCCATTAGATTTACCAAAATTCAATAAAACTCACGGTCCAATTTTTGTTTCCTGTTCTTGCAACACTGAATTAGTTTAGTCCTGATTTCGGTTTATTTCACTGCGGACTTCTCGTATTTTACTCTCTGATACACAGAGTGTTAATAACGAAACTTTCCACGCTTTGATAGGTGATATGTAGTCGAGATCGAAGCAAGAAATAAATTCCAATAAACCCTAGTCCAAAGCTCAAAGGTGTTTTGAAATTTAAAATTTAAAAATTTTAACTATCCCTTACATTTTAACTGATTCTAACAGAATAAAAATACCGTAAAACAAAAGTTGGCGTGTTGAAAGTGTCTAGGCAAGGTACTTAGGCAACCTTCAGTCGAACTGACAGTTAAATTCATTTAAACAGTCACTTGATAATGGTCGCTATACGGAAACTATTTTTTTGTCTGTTAAAATTTCTGAATCTTAACTAAAACTTTTATTTATTTAAATTTAAAGATATTTCACCATTAACCATCGATTCATACAATCTAATTATGATAATATTATGTTTTTGGATTCATTTTGTGTCCTGTCAATTATTTTTCAATGATACAATTTAATGTTGTTTTCACATTCTAATTAAAAATAAACTAATTAAGAACATACATTAGTAAATGTAAGTTTGGATTCAACTGATTCAAAACAGTTTCGATTTTTCATAATAAAACTTATTAGAGTGTACTTGATATAATGGTGAAATTTCCAATAGAAAAACCACTAGAAGTTGGTAAGGAAAATGTAAGCTAAATACGTGCTAATTATAATACTGTAATGCACAATAAAAAACCCATTAACAGTTAATAAATTGTTTAAGGTGCACAAATTTTCTAAAAATTACTTACATTACGTCCGTTACTTATAATACAGTCCATTTTTTTTATGATGAATAATAAATTTCTATCAGTGTCTGGTTAAGATTTTACTTAAATTGTGGTGAGCAGAGACTTCTTTGTGATATTTTTTTGGTATATAAATGTAAAGATAAATATGCTATTTTAATTTTCAGCTCATTCGCCTGTATGAGATTGGAAACATGATTCTAGTACTTCATCATTATAATTAGTTGGCACTTAGTAATAGTATCTTGGTTTTCTATTTAAATTTAAATAATGATTATTAATGCTTTCAACCTTATAACACTGGTCGTCAAATGTTGACAAATGTGTACTGTACATATGTACTAAATGCAAAAAAAAATCTGTTGGAGGTCATTTTATTTTCTTAGATATTTTTCATAGTACATTCATAGTCATTGTTTTACTATTTACTTACAAAAACATGTTCAAACTTAAAAAGAGGTTACAATAGAGTTACCGGTAACTGTCGAACTGAAACTTGAATCCAGTATGTACAGTCATGCGCACATAAATCTGGTACAGACAATTTGACTTGCTATATAAAATTGCTATTGTAGCCTAATTTCTTCTACTAGATTTATGTGAGCATGACTGTACATTTAATCGGAAATTCCCTTGAATACCCAAATGGGTGTAGGGGTAAAACTTGAATCCAGTATGTATTACCATAAAAAAATCATCGGAATCGGTCTTGCATCCCGAAAAAAAATATATATATTACACATTTTGCAAGAAATTGAAATATCACAAAAGCTGTCGTGCGAGAAACAAATTATTGACATTTCTGAAATTAGCGCAAAATTTTCTATCGGAATCGGCTATTTACGTCTGAGGGACAAAAATTGTGTTGACCAATGCAATTAATTAGTTATCAAACCACATACAGGGTGATTCAAAAGTTATGGTCTATACTTAAGGGTGCGAAGCAAATAATGTTAATAAATGATCATCATTATGTTAAATCAAGTCATAATAGGGAAGAGGTGAAAAAAATATGAATTTGTTATGACAGAAGGTGTTTCAAGCTTGAATTTTTGTTGTTCTCTACGAGTAGTACTAACGAAGCCTTTTTTCCTATGTAAATATGCAAACATTAATGTTGTATGTGGTTATTGCAGCGGGAAGACTATTGTGAATTGAACGTAAGTTTATTGGCTTTTTTTACTTATTTTAAGCAATTACACATTAACGGTTGGAGCATACCTTTTGAAGCACACTGCATGTACGTCCTGATTCCAACAAAATTTTGTTATGTAAAAGCTACCTCGGTTGCGGCCGGGCAACATGTGTACGTGGCGCGGATGAGAAGATACATTAAATATGGGAATGCATGAGAATTGTTTGTGAAAACAGCAGCTGTTGCGGTTTTGGCGCAGTTATTTAGAAATTTGTCAGCTTGTATGAACAGGAACGATGAAATATATTGATTCTCTACAATACATTAACACGTTCATTGAAATTTATCTATTTTGTTTATTATATAACTAGTTTCAATCATCAGGATGGTTTCGACCTTTACTACGAGGTAGTCCATATTAAAAAATCATAAGTTGTTTCTCTGTTTTTTAGCATTGTGTTTATTTATTAATATACATATTTATTTGATTAACACTAGAAGCTTTTACTTCGCGATGTATTGATAAATCCAAACTTAATAAAAAAAAAACTCTGAAATTGTCAGTTCCGTAAGATAAATTGACACTAAAGCCTTTCATTATTGTACGATTTAGTTGAAATCAATCAAAATATTTAAATAATTATTAATAAAATATTGTTCAAATGATTTCTCTCTTTTCATACAATAATGGAGTAATTTAATACCGATTTCTGTTTATTTCACTGCCAATTTCTCATTCTTTAAAAACCTACTTTTAATAAGAAACGATTAGCGATTACAGGATTGAAAATTTTTAATGAAACGTTTAATTATTTTGTTAAACTTTTAGAAAGTCATATGAATTTACGATAATGAAAAAAAAAGTGAAAACAATACTGTATTCAGAAATGAAAAAAAAATCAGATAGGGTTTCAATTTTTCAACGGTTTCAATCAAAAAACAAAAGCAGCGATGATGTATGTAGAATTTTTTTTAGTTACCTACTGTATTAATATGTTGTATTTTATTGGAATTTTTGGAATGTATTAAATTTTGGAATAAAACAAAAAGGAACACAATACTTTATCCAGAATACAATTGAGCTTCCAAACAGAGAACTAAATGAAGGATGTCCATGTAATAAAAACAGTAATTTCCAGTAACAGCTGGCGCTGTTTTCTTTTTTATATTTCTATATTCTACAGGGTTTTTATTAAAAACTTTCCACTCTTTGACAGGTGATAGTAGAGATCAAAATAAAAAACAAATTCTAATAAACCCAGGTCTAACAGTCAACGGTTTTCGATATATTAAATAAAATTTTGATACCACTTTCCAATTTAAATGAATCTAACAAAATAAAACTACCCTATAACAAAAATTGACATTTTTAAAAGAAGAAACAAAACAATGAAAATGACAGTGATACAGGTTTAGTGACGTAATTGTGGGTTAACACATCATGTTTCTTTGAGCCTGTGCCCCACTTCTTGAAAAGTTTGATGAGATGGAACATGTTTCAATGGGAATATAAATCATACGTAAAACAGTGACGTCACAACAATGTGGTTTCTATAGTTACGCATGTATTAATAACTGACAATGTTGATAATACCACGGTTGTATTTTCAGGATAATACCACGAACAAATGTCGATCGCTGTCACAATTTTTGGTTAAGCACAAATAGCAGCGACGATCGTTGCGATGGTGATATTTATCGGTTGTGCCCACAATCTCGTCGGCCGCTGATAAAAACATAACCCGAAATGTCAGTGTGTCTCAAGTACAAGTAAATTAGTAAAATGTGGTAATAAATGTGGTTTGCTGTTTGAAAGATGAAGTGATCTAAATAAATATAGGTATTTAATTGTTTATTCTGCTTTACTAGATGACTCAAGCAATTCATTATATTCCCTTCCTAAATATAATTTGTGGTGTTCTCAAAAATCGATAATGATTTTAAAAATACAACTTATTTCAACCCCAATCTTTGAAAATGCATCTCGCCCTTCGGGCTCGGTGCATTTTCGTCGTTGGGGTTGAAATTCGTTGTATTTATAAAATCATTATCGATAATGAGAACACCACATGTTATATTACCCCTGGGAATATAACTCATACGTAAAACAGTGACGTCATAACAATGCGGATTCTATAGTTACGCATGTATTAATAACTGACAATGCTGATAATACAACGGTTGTATTATTAGGATAATACCACGAACAAATGTCGATCGCTGTCACAATTTTTGGTTAAACACAAATCGCAGCGATGAGCGTTGCGATGGTGTTATTTGTCGGTTACAAACAATCTAGTCGGCCGCTAATAAAAACATAACCCGAAATGTCAGTGTGTTTCAAGTACAAGTAAAATAGTAAAATGTGGTAATAAATGTGGCTTATTCTTTGAAAGATGAACTGATCTAAATAAATCTAGATATTTAAACTGTATATTTAGCTTCTTGTTTATTCTGCTACTAGATGAATCAATCAATTTATTATATTCCCTTCCTAAATATAATTCGTGGTGTTCTCAAAAATCGATAATAATTTTAAATATACAACTTATTTCAACCCCAAACTTTGAATCATTATCGATAATAAGAACCCCACTTGTTATATTACCCCTGGAAATCTCGCTAATACATGATAAAATATATATATATATATATATATATATATATATATATATATATGGTCGATATTCGCCATAGCACAAATGCTAAATAGCTGCCATAGCTGAAGTAAATGCACCCATTGTATCACCAAACTTGCTTATTCCCAGTTGTACGATCGTGTATCATCCTCAACAATGGTTAAGTTACCGAAGATACAATTGTTAATACAATGATGTACCTATTTTGTAGAATTTTTAGATAGTCTATTGAATTTAATATTATGAAAAAAGACTGAAAATAATACTGGATTCAGAAATGTAAAAAAAACAGATAGTTTTCTCCCTTTTTCTACTTTTATGTATATAGATTATGTACATAGAAACATTTTTAGTTAGCTACTGTATTAATATGTTGTATTTTATTGGAATTATTTCGAATATATTAAATTTTGTATAAAAAAGACTGAAAACAATACTGGATTCAAAAATGAAAAGAAAAACTACTCTAAGCAACTGAAGATTGCCTAGGTACCTTGCCTAGGCACTTTCAACACGATAACTTTTGTTTTACGGTATTTTCATTCTGTTAGAAGCATTCAAAATAGAAGGGATAGTTAATATTTTAAAATTTTATATTTCAAAACACCTTCGAGTGAGAGGATTTGGGTTTATTAGAATTTATTTCTTGCTTCGATCTCTACTACGTATCACCTGTCAATGCGTGGAAAGTTTCGTTAATAACACTGTGTGTATCAGAAAGTAAAATAAGAGAAGTTGGCAGTAAAATAAACCGAAATCGGAACTAAAGTAATTCAGTATTGCAAGAACAGCAAATACAAATTAGACCATGCGTTTTATTAAATTTTGGTAAATCTATTGGATTTTGGAAATTCCATTGAATGTTAGATATAAACATAAGTTAAGGCATCAATATTAGAATAGGTTGTCCCGTATACAATCAAGTAAAATACACTACTCAAAAGATTGATTGCATACTAAAAAAAATAAAATAATATACATTAAAAATATTAATGTTTATAACTGCATTAACATATAATCATTATTATTATTAATGATTATATGTGATGATGGGTCTTGGGGCTGCGGGTGATATTTATAAGTATCGAGCGCAGTACCCACTTAGTCCTGGGGGTGTTTTCAAAGTAAGGGATGAGTGGCGCGCTGCTGCCTTGAATTGCTCGTGCCTATGACTTGCGCAGTTGGAAAGCCGGAATGAAACGGGTCCGAGTGCGTTACAGTCTGAATTTTCACTTTTTGTGTGCCAATAATAGTTGGACAACGACTGTGAATGCGAAACTTGAAACTGACAAGCAAAATATTATTTTCATGTAAGGCTACTTAATTTTCAATGAAAATCTTCGAATTTGGTTGGTCTCGTCAAAATTAAAAAAATAAATGTATGTAACACTTTATGAAATGCCATTTTGTATAACTCTTGTTATCGAAATATCACACTCGTTACACAAAATTATGCATTTAATAACTGGTTACATAAATAACTATTAATACATTATATTTTTATTTATTAAAACCAATTAAAATTTTATTTGCAAAATTCACAACAAAAGGAAAAACCATTTAAGATAATTTTTGGATTTTTTGAATATTTTCAGTACAACTAAATCAATGATACAATGAAAAGTCAACCTTAGTGCACCATTTCAAATGTTAGTATTGGTGTTGGTGTTAAATAAATTAGTACTTTCTCTAACATGTCTTGTTAACAATTAAAATATTTTATTTTATTCTTGACTAAATTATTACAGTTTTCATCGGACTAATGTGTTACTTTATAAATTGAGGGGTCTACAAGTAAAAGGGTTTAAGTGCATTTTTGGTAGTTCTGAGATAAATGGCTTTAAAGTTAACTTGAATTACAAAATTCCTGGAATAAGATTAGAAAACTGTATTAATATTCTAGACTTAGGTTTAGACTAAAATATTAACACAGTTTTCTAAACTTATTCCTGATATTTTGAAATTCAAGTTAACTTTAAAGCCATTTATCTCAGAAGTACCAAAAATGCACTTAAACCCTTTTCTTCTAGACCGCTCAATTGTAATATTATAATAATGCATCTAAGTAATACTTAATAATGTTAGTATTATTATTACTCCTCCATAAGTGGAGGAGTAGTAGGGATAATAATAATAATTATTATTATTTCTATAAAAAAAAAACCATTAGCGAATATCCCTTGTGTTTTCAGTTAAAGTGTTAAATTGTAAAATATTCTTCGTCAAAATCGTTTGAATTGCAATATAATTTACTGCTACATTTATTCTAGATACAGCAAACTACTACATACTTACTAGAAACTAAATATTTTATGTAAAGGAAAGCTGCCGGGTGAATTAATCTAATATGAATATAGAAGCTCGCACATAATTGTATAACAATATTAACTCAGCGGCAATCAAAATAGTTATTTCAACGACTGAGATCATACAACAACTACATTTTCGTATATTACGTAACTATGTGTAAATGAAACATAACCGTACCGATTAAATTTAATACTGTTATAAATAACAAATTGATATAATATAAATTACGATAAGGCCTTCAATAATAAGCCAGGATCAAAGCAATAACGAATTAATAATTCATAATATTAATTACGATTTCTAAGCCTCAACATTGGGGGCAGCAATTTCATATTAACTGTAAATTATGTTAGCTCTCTTTGAAAATAAACCATCCAGCTCCCATGCATCTTATCTCTTCTTAACGCGGGCTTCTTTGCGGCACTTTAAAGCAATACCTTTTTTGTTCATTATAAAAAGTACAGGGAAATATTGAGCTTGTTTATCCCTCGCTGGTTTTTCAGCCCCATTTGCGCAACAAAAACGTCCCCTTTTCAGGAAAAATTTCGTGTATGCGCCACAAAAGAATTCCCTGATGCGGACGGAAAAAATGTAAAGCACATACTAATTGCTTACATTTACAAATTAACAACGCAATGATAATATGTTTGAATAGCAAAAGCTTCTCTAGTACCTACATATTATTGTTAAATAATGCAAATATTTATTATTGTGGAAATATTTTAGATATATGCTTTTTTGAAGCAAATATTATTATAACAGATAATATATATTAGCATTATAAATCGAAATAACAATTATTTTTATTCTTAAACGAATCAAATCATAACTAGATTACGTATTACATTTCATAACATGACATAGGAATGTATTTCTTATTCAAATGACACATCCGAGCATTTTTTTAAGAAAAACAATTTTATCAATTTTATACAGGGTGGCCCACCTATCCTCGCTCGGACCATTGCTGCTGGACTAATGAAAATTGAGGACAACATCTGATTGGAAGTTATTGGACACTTGATGTGCTACTTTTTGAAATTATTTTCGAGTGTACAGAGGGTACCATAAATCTGGGACACAAAATTTGGTCTCCTTTTAAAATAGAACACCCTGTATATTATTTCATTATTAGAATCTGCTTCATAAGGGCTTTACAAATCATCTGTATTTTCAGGGATCAGATGCAACGTTGCCAAGTTATTCACATTTTAATCAAATTTAACGAAAAATCATGGACGTGGAAAAAATATTCCACAAAACCTTATTATAAGATATTAATGAAAGAATCTGCGTACGCAAGCACCTTAGCAATGTACACAAAACTCAAATGTACTCAAATGTACTCAAAACATACACAATATTTTGAGTCAAGTAGGATACCCAGAGTGTTCTGACACAACGATAAAATTTTGCTACTTTTAAATGACTAAAACACTTTTTATAATGGAACATCCTGTATATAGCATCATATTCTGTGTTCTCATCTAATAAGCTATTCAATGGTAGCATATGGACTATAATCTAATAATACTTTTTAATAGGTAAATAACAAATTCATAATAACAATGGTAGATAATAATCGTTCTCAATAAATTTTAGCCATTTGAAAATAGCAAAATTCGTTGTTTCAGAACACCCTGTGTATTCAAATTGACTCCAAATATTGTGCATGTTTTGGCACATTGCTTTGGAAAATTAATTCATTGATCTTTTATAAGGTTTTTTTCAATTTTTTTAACGTACATGATATTTCTTTAAATTTGATGAAAATGTGAATCACTTGGCAACGTTGAGTCTGATCCATTAAAATAGAAATGATTTGTGAAGCCCGCATGAACCAGATTCCAAAAATTAAAGAATTTACAGAATGTACCATACATCCGGGACACATTATATTCGAATGCCTTAGTATGGGTTGATGAAAAGTTGAACTAAAAATTCGATTAATAAAAAATAATTTTATATAGACTAAGTTTTTAAGTAATGAACTGTACCAAACGTTTTATTTTATACAAAGTCTTTGAACTTGTTTTCACTAATATGTTCACAAATTTTTAAGTAATTATTCGAGATTTATGTAAGTAAATAAAAAAAAAATCATCAATTGGATTATTGATTTATAAATAACTGTATGTAAACTTTAACCTATAACTTTTGCTTGGAGAGATAACGCAGTTTCTAATGTTTTACACGACAATTGTAAAATAAAGTTCACTTAAGCTATTTAAAGGTCACTTTCATAATTAACTTTACCACGACTTTAATATAAAGTTTATTTCGGCCTTTTCAAGAAACATTATATAATTAAATTTAAGTCTGCTATAAAATAAAATTTATTAAACCATTTAAAAGCAGTTTCATAATTAACTTAATGGCGATTTTAAAATAAACTCTACTTTGGTAAGTTCAATAGTATCGTTTAATAGCTAAATAGTAGTTAAATTTAAAGTTAACTCAGCATAAAATTTCTAAATTTAATTTTACCTTAAATTCAACATGAAATTACTGTTGCAACTGGTCTGTATTTTCACGAATAAAATTGCATTTGTTATCTAGTGCATCTACTGTAACCTGGCCACGTAACGATTCTCGATTGAAACTGAAATGCAAATCATGTCCACAAATTTTGATTAACTCTGATAATCCAGGGATCGGCTTTATGTGTATAAATCAAATGGAAATAGGTACAGATGCTGACAGGTGTAGCGACACTGCAGGTAAAGATAATAAATTATGAGTGCTACAATTAGTATTGGTTTTGTATTCAACTGTATTCACTATATAGTTTTCAACTACTTTATATGGCAAAGTTAAACTTTTAAATATTTAAGACAGTATACAGAAACCGACGATTATTTCACTTAGGTATACTTATACCCTATAGAAACTGAAATAAATATATAAATTTAATATATTTTTGTCGATTAAATCAATTATACAAAAAATGAAAAAATGGAGACACCCTGTATAAAATAAGCATTTAAAATATGAAATTATATTACATTAATAATTATTTATATTTATATTTTATTTGTTGTTGTTTGTGAACTATATAACAATAAATATAATGAATTGCGAGTTATATGAGTCTGTCTTTAATTAACTAGCGCCAGCGTGGAGAGGAACAGGAAATGACTTCGCAAAGGAGCAACACGTCGGTGCTCCAAAGAAAGGCAATTAAGTTGAATGGCGTTCTTATTGCAATAAAGGAGAAAAGGTTGCGACTGAATCACAAAGAATACTAAATACAGATGAGGATGAAAAGAAATAAAGAATGTCCTTCTAGTTTTGTCAAGCCAAGCACTAACAATGTTTGGTATAAAGAGCAAATCATGTATGTATATTAAAATAATTGAATTTGGATATGCAGAACGGTAAGTACTGGCAATTGGCCTTTATTGAATTATTATTATACTTATTCAAATAGAGTCGACTATAACCAAAAATATAGTATATAAATAAAGTAAAGTACCATGGACTAAGATACAGTGCCGGCGTAGCATGGGTTGGCACCCATGAGTTTGAGCACCCCCAAAATAAAACAACAAATACTAAACGTGCTTACGTGACTTTATTTTGCTAAAATATTCAATCACATTTTCAAAATTTACTTTCCTCTCCTTTTCAATGGACAATATGGAAACATTGGTAAGTCGCGCTTGGCTCAACTGTTGATCTTAAGTAAGATTTTATCAACTTTAGTATTGAGAAACTTCTTTCACAAGAAGCCATCGAAACTCAAACAGTTAAAACAAATCTTAGACACAGCGCTAGACTCGAAACAGACCCAGAATAGGCCCATTTTACGATGAATTTTCGAAGCTCCAAGGTAGTCCATTGGACTGCTTCTTGGAAAGAAATGCTGGTGGCTTCCAAGTAGCGCCTCAGTCTTAAAATCCCCAAAATAATGTTCTCTGCAGAAAATTCATCATAGATTTTTGTCAGATTTGGAACTATACCACGAAGTTCTTCTTCTGTTCACACAAGCAGAGTTTTAGCCTATACAACACCAAATGTTATAAGAATGTCATCCATTGCCCAGTAACGATGGTCTAGTTCTCTGTAAATCTTTCATAACATTCTAACATAGCTCTCTGCAGCTCTTCTGGCAATGTTATTCCTGCGTCTAGGGCCAATTCTCCTATCATACGTTTTCGGTATCTCCTCCTTCCTCTTCTTTCAATCGAAATATCCAAGTCCTCACATTTTTCAGTTGCGTAGAAAATAGTTCTTTATACTATTTGCATACGTTGGCTTTGAAGAAAAAAGTTTAGGACTTCGTTTTCTATGACACAACTTTTCCAGCGACAGCCAGATGTTTGTATATACTTTCGTGTCTAATTAATTTCTTCTTGGACTTCACACCAAAAAGAAAGGTAGCATAAAAAACTGAAGTCACACAAAGCTGGTAAGAGTGTGGATGCTGCTTCTCTAGTATCGACGTTTTCTCTGCTGGAATCACACATGTCTTCGAGTGTTGATACAAGTTTCAGAAACTTTTCTTCAGTGGTTTAACAGCGTCATGATTAGCACTCCATCTTGTCTCTACTGGTCTTTTGACCGATACGCCTATACTTTTCATTAAAATGTCCTATCGATGTGTGCATGACGAAGAGAACGTTTAAACTCTTTCTACTGTTCCGAAAAAAGGTACACTTGACCTAACACTTATGAAAGAGTGCACTCCACATAGATTTAGCGAATTATTAGCACAAGACATAAACAACGCTTTAGGATTCTGTTCTTTGATTTTTGCTTGTACACCACCATGAACTCCTGCCATGGTAGCAGCGTTATCATATCCTTGAGCCCGTCATAGATGTATGTCCAAGTTATCACTCTCCAGCTGCGTAAGGATATTTTCAGTAAGTTCGACTGCAGTCTTTCAAGCTATAGGGAAGAAACCTAGATATGATCCCGTCACTTCAACTTGATCACCTTCAGTATGAACTATCTCATTGCATAACTCATCTGATCAACATCTGATATGTCTGGACTGTTATGGAAAATAATTCCGAAATATTTAGCTATTTTTATGTCGTCCACAATGTTATTTTTCACCTCTTTCCCCAAAAGGCTGATGAACTCATTTTGAATATCTTTGAATAAATAAGAATCTACCCGTTTCCGTTTTGTACAGGTGATAGCATGTTCAATTCTTAGCATATGCAATTTTAACACCGAGTCATATTTCGACAATAGATTAACTAATTTTAAGAAATTCCCCCTATTGTCTGATGAAACTCCCTCTCTATGCCCCCTAATAGGAAGATTTTGGCGTGCCAGGAAAAGAATAACATCTAAAAGGCGACTCAAAATGTCACGCCACTTCTTTTTTTGTCAGCGACCATTTTATATTCATGGTCAATGGTTTTTTTGCAGCCTCAATTCATTTTCCAAGATTTTCTATTTTTCAAAACAGGAGAGAAGCGTCTTAGAATTATTATGTTCAGACACTTTAGGATTTAGTTTCTACCATGAATTAAACCCGTTGTATAAACTCTACTGTTTTGTTTCATGCTGCGTAAACAGTTTGCAGCAAAAACAGTATGAACTGTTTTTTGTTGGAGAGTATACCATCCATCTTCTGACTACTTTTTTTCTATTTGGTAACGCTTTATAAAACCATTCTGAATTGAAATGTCGGCTCTTTCCTTTTATTTTATCTCCAGATCTTTAGACAGTATCTAAAAATGGGCCATATCTATTTTGATAGGGTCCACTTCTCGTTTGAACAATTTCAACTCTCAAATCATCAGACATTGGTATTGGCCAAGTAGCAACATGGAAACAAGTTAAATAAGATGAATTTGTTTTGTCATTATCATGTAGCTCTTCTTCATCCTTTTAAATTTGCTCTGATTCCTCTTCATTGTCGCTATTCCGTCTTTTTCTTAGTCATATCCTTCTTGATGTTGATCTTCTCCATCTTGTCTTTCGTCCTGTATGTCAGGCTCTCTTCCCAGCGTTCTTCCATTCAATGCATTTTGGCACTGTTTTTCTACATTATCTGTTTCATCAAGAAGTTCAATTTCAACACTTGGCTGTGTTGTATTTGATACCAATGAGCCCAATGAGGAAGTATGTAGCACTACTTAAAAAATGGATCCAGATAACGATTCGCGCTCAAGTTCTTTTGATGTCTTGATTTTTCTTTGCTAGAATCCACTAGATCTATTTTGCTTCATATTGGAGTTTTATTCTGTAAAGATCGATAAATAAATACTCGTTAACTTTGATAGTGCTTTTTCTCGCTCAATTTTGCATTATACAATTTATAATATCGACCGAAAGTAAAATTCAGATCGGCCCACACCGATAATTTAACTTGACTGACTTTTGTGATTAAATAGGTATGCAGTTCATATCAAACTCACCTCTTGACCTCTGGGCTCTATCTACTTGTCGTCTCACGCACTCCTTTATTTCATATTGTAACGAGCCGGGGCCGGCCGGGTTCGTAGACTTAAAGAAACTCGTACAACCACTTAATTCTGATTTTTATTTAGAATAGTGATCACTACTATTTACAATTTATACCGCTAATTATTCGTAATAACGTCCGGTTAGTCACTATCTGGCTTCGCTTTCTTCGCTGACTGACTTCTTGTACCGACTGCCCGGTCACGTCGTTCATTCCTTTCTATATCCCTCCGAAGTGTTTCTAGGATTTTTTATTTCCAGAAGACAGGCTATCGATTTTTCCAGCTAATCGCGCCAGAAACTTTTGGAGTTTTGAGCAGGTGGTTGACCTGGACCCAATATGACTTCCGGGGCGACGGTCGTCGCAATATTTAGTACCTACTTTCGCCTACCGTGAACTATTCTTGTCTTCATTTGACTTTAATCTCGCAAGGAAGTTTTCTGTTAAATTGGCAAAGATGGTCGACGCGACGGTTATAAACAATAACACTGACTGACTGTGATTGTTGGTTTGACATATGCCGCGGCGCGGCGGTGACGGCGTGGGTGGAGGCTGAAATCACTTGACCCTTCCGCCCGCGCCGACTTCATCTCCGCACGAGTGAGTTATCATCCATTGGTGCTTGGCACCCGGTACAGACATAAGGAAAGGGATAGGCGGCGAGAAGACAGGGACATAAGAGATGATTACAATAAGAAGTTCAATAGTCTTAGGAGGGATAAGGACAAGGATAAGGATAGGCGTAGAAGGGACGGTAGAGATGTCAGGGACGGTAGGGATGTCAGAGACTCTAGGGATGTCAGGGACGGTAGAGATGTCCCGGTACAGACCCGGACACCACCCCTTTACGCCGCCACTGCTAAGATATAGTCATCACATTGCATATTGTAGATTAGTTCGACAGTTCTAATCAATTAACGAAATTTACGATTTCGTAGTATAGTTTGAGCCAGAAAAAATAGTACTGAATATTAGGCAACCATGCATACGCATCGTACTGATTAACAGCCTAGTACGTGTGGTACTATTTATTCTGGCGCATACAGTACGTCCCTTTCTTTACTTAGCTATTACTGCACATATATTTAATTTAATTTATCGTCAGTAGAGGAGTTTAGAGGTTTCTAAGCCACGAAGCGGCTTACTTTTTTAACATTGGAATCGTCAATGACGTGCAGCGTAGCTTGAATCGTGTGAACGCCGCGATGTACGTCGCAACTTATATCTAAATGGAGTAGGAATGGGGCCACGTAGGCTGACCTTGAATGATCTGTGCACGATGTGTTGCCTACGTAGGGCGAGAGTCTGATATAAACAGGCTGATATAAAGAGGCTCAAATAAACAGGGTAATATAAACATGCTCAAATAAACAGGCTGATATAAACAGGCTGATCAGCCTCTCGAACCGCGTAGGCAACACATCGAGCACAGATTATTTATAGTGCGCTCGCCGTCATTTATTAATAAAGTTTGTTATTTTTTACAATTTAATCAAGAAAAAATAATCATTACGTTATTAGGTTAGGCTTATGGGTTCTTCACTTCTCACTCTGTTCAACACAAAGGCAATTCTTAAATTAAGGCCTGTACTAATCAAGAGTAGTGAGTCGATTCTCAAACAGGACAATAAATAGCACGGAATCAAAAGTCATTATTCAGTTAAGTTAATGCTTCGACTACACTAGCGTTCTGGATTCAATTGTCACCCAGGACAGTTTTAAACAGCTGTACATCAAATATGAGATTAATTGAGAGGAAGAAAAAGTGTCGTTTATATTTATATTTATATAAAAATATGATGTGATATAGGTACTTACCACGGTTCAAAATGAGCCACGTCATCAATTGGAGGTTCCCTCACGAATAATTTATTTTGTAAACGGACATGGCCGCTCCACCTAGTATCCGTGATGAGTAACTAGACGGGATTCAACGGTTAAACGGTTCAATCTTAACCCGCGAAAAAAAAGTGTACACCTGGCCGATACAATCGCGCGGATAAGAGATCATTCAGAATGCCGGTAGAAGAAGCGTCTATGTGTTTTTACAATGGATGTTTCCATCCAGTAATCAAATAACTGATGAAATCAGAATGATTGGTGAAGTGCTATACTGAGAATTGCTATATCAACCCTTGTAGGATTTATGTGTGAAAAGTACACTGAAGAACGTAGATACTGAATGCTAGCAGCCAGATAACACTAGTGGGGCCATCTGATAACTTGCGTAAGCCTTTGTTTAATTTTCCCGTTTTTGAGCAAGCCCTGGCCTCATAGTGACATATCAGTCTTTATGCCCCGTTGTTCCTACCTGTCGAGTTATCTCTCGACACCCGTCAATTCCGACCGTCACCTGAAACATTTCCCCATTGAAGGATTTTCTCCCAGTGTCCTCATGCGGTAGTCCAGCCAAGCTGGCAGGAGCGAGGCAATGATGGCAAATGATCGGGAAATCAGCAGAATGCACCAGATACCGGACTAAAGGCCACAACTAACTTAACATAATTTTTACGCAAATCACCTCGCCTTTCTATAATCATTCTCATGTTTAATTTTATTCTCGCCTTATCTACGTAATTACGATGTGCCATATATAAATGTACCATCCGATAGAAAAATAGCGGCGATTGAAAGTACACTTCCAATAAATAATTCATGCACAGGTGCATAATTCCGCGCCGGACGCCTCGCGGGATGAAATTCTCTACGACGGGTGGCGTCAACTGGACGTATTAAAAGTCAACACCTGTGCATATTTAAATATTCAAAGTTTTCGGCGTATATGTTTTCACCCGAAATTTCGCAATTTTCAGGGTACTAAGTAGACCAAATTTCAGCTTTCATCAAATTATTGATCATGATTATATCACTGGCGCGAGAGAGACGACGACTTTAATTTTCGTAGTTGTGTTTGATAATCGTCCGCCTTCTCGCCAGGTACATTATTTGTGGAGTCTCTTATTTGTATCTTGAAATATCGTACGAGGTCAAATTACGTGGATACCTTTTTTTCCCCCTCCCCACTCTCCGACATCGAGAGCTAGGCCCTCCTCGTTATTCCAAAGGGATATATTCTGTTGCTGCACGTCCTATGTGTTGAAAGCACTCCAGGTACGTCACTTACTAGTTACTATTAACTAAGTCACTGTAATCACATTGTTAGTAACATAGTTTTAGTCGTTTAAGTTAAAATATTAAACAAAAGTTGTAGGTTATATGAAAATTATTTAGAGGAGATAGAATATCATAAAATTTATATCAAATTTGCAGATATAAAGTATATAAAACGCAATTCCTAAATTTAGTTAGGGCTCAGACTAATCAAGCGTCCAATTCTCTCCCAGGATAATAAATAGCTATATTTATAGGTTAAGTTAGGACTTCAATTAAACAAAAGTTTTGGGTTATATGAAAATTATTCAAGAGTAAATAGAATATCATAAAATTTATATCAAATTCAATTTCATATTTAATTCTATCCGTGCCATGAATAGTAAAATCAAACAAATTCTTAAGTAATCAAGCGTTTTACTATCGATTCTCAGGACATTGTTCAAACAACTGTATTAACGTTAAATACATATCAGTTTTGTAAGAGCAAGCTAGCATAGCTTTTATATCAAATTATTAAAACTGGTTGAAATAGTGAAAAAGTTAAATAGTGAAATGCTTTCTCTGAATACTTTTAAGTTATAAAAGAAATTATTTAATTTATAGTAAAACAATTATTTTTACTAAGGTTTACGTTGAGCTTGTAAACGAGAAAATAATTAAATAACACACATGAACCCATTTCACAATAAAACATTAATCAATTAAATTCACATTTCGGACGCGGTGCGACCATCTTCAGTAACGTATATCCATGTAATTCATACCTATATACGAAGTACCCATGCATAGGTTACTGAAGATGATCGCACAGCGTCCGAAATGTGCATTTAATAAATAAATGTTTTTTGTCAAAAAAAGTAAATGTGTGTTATTTATTTAATTATTCTTACGATCGGTACGACTTACAATGTATTATTTCTGGTAAAAAAAAATTAAATTCGCAATTTCAACGGAGAAGTTTGTTTTGAAGCCACCCAAGCTGATTAATTATTTTTGGCAGAATGTCCTTCAGTCTGTATGTGTCGATGTATGTCACAAAAGTGTCTAAAGTTTAGGCAACCAAGCATACGCACCTACTGAACACGAAATGTGTATGCTTGGTCACCTAAACTTCAGTACGGTTACTTCTGACGAATATTGTACTCTTATAATATATTACTTTTTTTAATGTTTGTTTTTATATATTAGAGATATTTGAAACATATTTTGATCAAAGTTAAAAACAATATTAAACTACATAAATGTTCTTGAAATAAAAATATTGTAGTAGTCTTGCTTTGCAGAGTAAATCGCTTGCTGTTCACATATTTCATAGAGAAATCCCAAGATTGTCCATTCTATCACTTTCCTAATTGATAAAATTCTCGTAGTGTCAAAACAATATTTTACTAAAACTATATTTTTATATAAATACTGTATATACGTATTTAGACACATGCTTAATAATAATAATATTAATTATTATTATTATTAATAATTATTGCTAGTACATATTTTATTATAGAGTTGTGTAGGTAGTTCTTTTGTCACACAAGTTGAAAAACTACGCTACATTAATAATTTTGCTGATTTATTTTTAGTATTATTATTTGTTATTATTTATTTGTAATATCAAACGCTTATGATTTACTGCGTAATGTCATCAATAAATAAACTATTAATATTATTATTATAATGTTACACAAATCTTTTAAAATTAAATACTTAATCAGGTATCACACGTACGTTATGTTTTACAATTCCAGTGCTTTTTCCCAAAATTTCTATCCAAGCAGTAATTTTTGCACCTAATGCATAATTTTCAAAGTATCGTCCGGCAGTATTACTGTAATAATGATAATAATTACTTTATTCACATAAAAGTAACACGACGATCAATAAATTAAATACTTTTCAGTGTTCATTTGCAATTTTCCTGTGTTTACCATATTCAGCATCTTAAATGGAATTAATATTCATGACAGCACCTACTCAAAAACGAATTTGTTAATACTTATGGGGTTTATCTTTTCCTTTCATAAATATAGCGAAACGCCGCTTTATCCCATAAATAATGCAATAACCAACACCACCTTGTATTATGTTAATTATGAGGCCCGTTGAATTCCTATTTGTATAGTACCTACCATGTAATTAGTAATATGCCGTTGTATCCAGAGTAATAAATTTTAGCGTGCAAACAGAACCTCGAATATCTAATGAAACACATTGGATTCTGTTGCGATTTATTATTCATCTATTCTGATCGGCACTGTAATTAAGAAATTTGATAATTACATTGAATTGTTTCACGTAATTGTACAGAATTCGGCTCTCAAATTTCCGGAATTAAAAATAATGACGAGACATTATTGTACAAAACTCTACAAAACGTAAAATTTTAAATTAACGCAAAGGTTCAGTATTGTTTTAGTTTTCATTGTTGTCATAAGTAAGTAGAATTTAATATTGCAGTAATTTTCGGCTATAGTTATGAAATTTCTGAATATCCTTAAAATGTTTCTCCTTAATTAAAAGTTTTATCAACTATTATCTAGCATTATTGTAATTTTCCATAAATACGTATGAAATTATTGGCAACGAGAGCTAATACCATAAATTGGAAGTATTTACTGTTGTTATGAAAAAATCGTTTGTTGCAAAACTCGAATTTCATGTACAGGCCTTGCCCTACTTTGCATCAATTGAACAAATATTTTTATTCGGTTCCAACAAATTATAATTCATGAAATATTTATATTCGCATTCTCAATAACAGAGCGCTATTGATTCGATTCTGATTGTTCTACAGAAATGCACATAAATTTATTATAATCCGCACCAATTCGAATTTCTGCAGAATATTATTCTGTCGTTAAAGTTACTAACAGAATGAGGATTAATAGAAATATTCTAGTTATATACTGACCATAAATTGTACACACATAGATTTTAGATGGATATTCAATATTTTCCACATTATTGGGCGACGAAAGCATATAGATTTATGTATACACACATGAAAGTAAACAAAACATCATCAAATTTTATAATCGCATTCTCAATAACAGACAGCTATTTATTCGAATCTAATTAATCTACAGAAATGCACGTAAATTTATTATAATCTACACCAATTCACATTTCTGCCGAATATTATTCTGTCGTTAAAGATAATAACAGAATGAGGATCAATAGAAATATTCTAGTTGTATACTGACCATAAAATGTACACACATAGATTTTAGATGCATATTCAATAGTTTACATATTATTGGGCGACGAAAGCGTGTAGATTTATGTATACAATCACACATAAAAGTAAACAAATTATTATCAAATTTAATTACCTTTTATAAAAATTGTAGGTGGTAATGACCTTTCTACTACATCAAATAATCAACAGAAATAAAATACTAATAACATTAATCATTCATTTCGTAGTATAAATATGTATAAATAAAAATGGTAAAAGCATTTTTTTTTAAATGACGGCTTGAATGCATCTGTACGTTCATTTCAAATCATAAATATTAATTTGGGCTGGTTTATTACGAACACAATTCATTAAAAATATGCACAAAAACTAAGCAAGTACAATGCATGGTTAATTAAGTGGAAAATATCTAAATAATTCATATAACACAAGTGCTCAATACATTAGATTAGAATGTCAAGAAAGCTTTCCATTTAAAATGTGCCTTTTAAGGTAATCTACGATTATTCATGTAAGAAACATATGACTTAAATAACCATAATACGAATGAATTATTTGATATTAATAATTATTAAAATTAATGCCTAAAAATATATTTAGTAATAAACGTATTTAATTTTTTATGTTGGAATATTCTAAGCCAAATTGGCAGTAAAGTCGACCGAATTATCAGTTCGCTATTTTACGATTTTGTGCTAAATGCGAAATCGGTAGTAAAATCAGATGAAACGGCCGGTTGTTATACGATTTTGTGCAAATTGGGCTGTGTACATAATAATGCAAGCACTAGTGCATAATCTATATTTAATAAATTTGTTTCGGCATGAAAGTAACCCATATTTACACAATTTTGTGTGAATTGGGTTGCACAAGTAAAACCAATATTTATTTGAATAATTGATGGTGCAAAAATATAAATATAGTTTTGTTAATTTACCTATTAATAAAATACATGAAATACTACGTATTTGATTTCTTCATATATAAGCAATCTTTATTGGGCTAGCGACCCCATGGGGTCTTTCCGCCTTTTATTTATTTTTATTATTCGACTATTTTATTATTATATTATTATTACTATTTATATTATTTTAGTTATTCAAATTATTCAACATAATACTAGGTTTGGTGTTTTCACATCTTTCGAGAAACTTTTGAAAACTTCCAAAATCTTTAAAATTTCCAAAATCTTTATGGCATTTAAAAAAAATGTCATAAAATCAATTCCAAGGCGTGCGTTTATAAACAAACCTTCTTTTAAAATAAACTTCTAAACTGCCGCTACATAAACAATGAATAAAACAATGTTACGTTATTTTTTTATTTCATTCTTTAAAATTTCTCAGATTTAAATTATTTTAAAATTAAATTATTCAAATTAAATTCTCAGATTTACGGAACTTGTCGCTATGTTAGATTGGAATCACTGCTAGATATACAATGTAATCAGATGTAAGTGTATGCATGATTACGCATTACGTATATACACGAATACATTGCTACCAGACCGCTGGTAATTGAAATAATTGACACGTACACTAGTTCTAGAAAATAAGTCAATTTTATCTATCTATCTGGTTCTACGTCATGTGAGCAATGAAATGATCGACACGCACATAAATATGGACAACACAGGGGTAATTAATTAGCATGTAAGTAACATGGAATTCATGTCACGTGAAAAATGAATATAAATGCACATGACAATACTCTGTACGTTCACGAATGCACCACCACTTTAAATTGAAGTTAAAAGACAGTGGCAGCATGTGATTAAATAATATGTTTTTCTAAGAAATCACTGACATCGCTGACAGAAAATATTGCTAACGCTTTAGATGTTATTAAACACTTTCTATATCTTTAAGTATCTAATTCCATGATGTTATTCATTAATATAAATATTAATCAAAATTTATACATTGTAATTTTAGACGAAATCTGCTAAATGTATAAGTTTCAGGAATAATTAAGAGAACGTCTCACCAGTGGAAAAAATAATAGATTGCAAAACACTTACCAGAGTTGATAGGGGATGAAGGAGATTCGCCTGAAAATAATAATTCTCTTCAATATGATTTCTCATTAAGTACATTAATATTAATAATCAGTCAAACTCACACTATAAATAACAATGTACATATAAAAATTAAGAAACCCAAACCACATAAAAATATCTCTGATTTGTCGTCAAGCCATTAACTGGTTCATTAATTCATTTTACCATATAAATATTACAGCAGTTTTATTTGCTTAGACTTAGAAGTAATTATTTTAAGTGGATTTAAAACCGTACAAATCATGCACGCGTTCTAAGTAATAGTTACGACACGAATGTAAGTAGTGGAACTAATACATCTAATACCCGATTATTGCACCCATCTGGCACCGTTCCAACAAGACACAAAGCTGCAAGTATTTAACAGGAAGGGCTAAACGAAGCCACATTGACTAAGGACAAACCTCAAAAACCACAGTACAGCTGATCTCAGAACAACGTTTTGTGCTTGCCGTAAGTTTCAACGTACGAACGAAACTTAAATTTAAATGTAAAGCTATCCATTTATCATGTTTGCGTTGAACTTAGTTTACAAATAAATGTGTAGTGACAGTCAAATGGACAGGCGAAATTGGAAACGTATTTGGTCCATTGTTGGAGTTTCCTTGTATTTTTTTTTTGTTCTCCCTAAACGAGTCCCATGTGTCCCTCAACACTGTGACCTTCACCATTGTATTGGTAATGACTAATAAGTAACATAAGTATTGAAGTTATGAAATTTTAAAATCATAAAATATGTAAGCACCTGTCGTGTGTATTAATTAAGCAACAGTTAAGATTCTTTCATTATTGCGTAGGAGTTTCGGGTAATTTTAATTTACCTTATTAATTCATACAATAATTATGCAGTAAGATCGTTTCGCCTCTCAGTCTGTAAGTATATGGGGAAAGTTATATTTTCTTACATTAATTGTTTTTATTAACCCTTTATTTGTGAAGTGAGGGAAGATATGTCATCAACTATAAATAATATAATATGTAAACATACTGTAAATTATTGACATTACCTTGTTTTAAATTATGAATTATTTAATAGAAGATATTTAACGTCTCAAGGCACTACATTATGATAATTCATCATTATGAAATTAAAATGGATATTATTGCTTAATAAAAGATTTTTAACGTAAGGTCCTAAGGTCCTTCGAGTTGACGCTCGGGACACCCTACCCTATACTTGTCAGTGTAGCTCTTACTCATGTATACCCTCGGTCTATCTCTTTTTATGGAACAAACTTGGAGTACTCCGAACAAACTCCGAGCATAAACTGGAATGCACCCAAGAAAAATATGTTTTAATGTTTTTTATATTATAATAATTTGCAATTGTTCAATTTTTGATAGCAATTTCTCATGCATTTAAAAAAAAAATTATCAGGCTAAAAGAAATAAGTTTCAGGATGTAGCTTATCATATTCATTCGTGCAAGATAATGGTGTGTCTGTTCATCCTTTAAAGCTGTGCAGTACATTTCCGCTACATTTATCTGAAACTCCCCGAGAAAGCTTCATCTGGGAACAAAACGAAAGGAAGATTTATGACGCTTCGATGTGCGTCTGCTGTATTGATCTCTGTTTAAACGATATTTTTTACGTGTATTTCTTCTTCTAAATACAGTCTCTTATAAATTATTGAACCGTGACTTGCGCTTATCTACTTTTTCTGGTTAAATATAACACAATGTCTCTTGTAATATACAGTATATCCATAGAATGAGTTTACAGTGCTAAACCGAATTATAATGCTAGTGGAACACATTTTTTTGCATAATTATAAATAGAAAATTCTGCAATTTAAAAACGAAACAAAAGTTATCTGAAAAAATTAATAGGATAAAATTCTTGCTTCACTTCAAAGACAAATTTTTGAATTCTCTACATAGTTCAATTTCTGTTCCATTTAAACTCCTTGTATTCCAGGTTCCCATTTTAATCGCATTTTTGCGCGCACTGAGCTAAGCATATCTATCTCCTCCTTCTCAAATTCAACTATAAGTTCCTCTTCTATATTTGATACACTTCTTATGTTCCCCGCACCCATTTTGATTAGTTTTGGTTTCTTGTTTCTCTATCCCTGCTCCATTCTACTTTCGTTTGTATGTTCCGTGTTTTGTCCTGTTCTTATTTTGCTTAGTTTTCTTTCCTGTTTGTACATTATTTCCTTTCTTTACTTCCTCCCTTGCTATCTCTCTGATTTCTTTTTGTACAAATTTTTCTTCTATTGTTAAGTCATTGTCTAGGAATACCTTCGTATTCTTTAGATGTCTTTTGGGCATCATAATTAACTGTTTTGTTTCCCATGTTTCAATTTCTGCGTATACGAGGGCTGTTTGACGGAAGAGTGACATTTTAATGAAAACGGTATTTTTCTGTTTAAAAAATGTTTTATTTTTCAACATAACACCCTTTTAATTGTACTCACTTAGCCCAGCGAGTTTACAGTTTTTGTAAACCCTCCAAAAAGTAATCTTTCGGAAAGTCTTCAAAATATGGATTTGTCTCAGTTATCACCTCTTCATTTGGGTGAAATCTTTTTCCACCCAGCCATTTTTTTAAATTTGAAAATAAGAAGAAATCACTGGGAGCCAGATCTGGCGAGTATGGTGGTTAAAGCAGTAATTCGTAATGCAATTCAGCCAATTTAGTTGTAGCAATTGCAGACGAATGTGAGGGCGCATTATCGTGATGTAACAACACTTTTTTCTTCATCAAATGCGGTCGTTGTTTTTCAAGTTCGGCATCAAAACGTGTCTGCATAATCAGCATAATATTGGCCAGTTATCGTTTTTCCTTTTTGTAAACAATTAATAAAGATTACACCTTTAGAATCCGAAAAAAACTGTAGCTATGACCTTATTGGCCGAAGTGTTTTTGCCTTTTGGGAGCATGTTCGCATGAAGAAATCCATTATTTAGACTGTATTCTTGTTTCTGGAGTATAATGATGTATCCAAGTTTCATCTACTGTAATATATCGACGAACAAAATCCGTTGAATTACGTTGAAGACGGCCAAACATTCTTCTGAATTCTTAATGCGAGCGCGCATTTGATCACCATTAAGCAAACGCGGCAACCATCTCGCGGATAGGTTTTTCATATTGAAATGTTCATGGAAAATATTGTATACCCGTTCGGTTGAGATGTTTACTTCATTAGCTATCTCACGAACTTTTATTCGACGATTGCCAATTACAAGGCCATAGAGTTTATTAACCATTTCTGGAGTAGTTACAGTAAATGATGGTTTTGACGATCTGCATCAACCGTGCTCATATGGCCACTTTTAAAAGCAGAAACCACTTACAAATCATTCCATGGGACGGAGCAGATTCTGGATAATATTTACGTAACTTTTCCTCGGTTTCTTTAATTGTTTTTTCACGTAGTAAATAATGTTTAGTCAACACTCAAAATTATTTTTTCTCCATATTTATACAACAACGAAAACAGTTTTCTTCAAATAAGTATAAAACATAATCTATCTGTCAGATTGGTGCCAAATTTTGACAGTAGACCTCCGAAAGACCTCAGGAGCTAGCAACATAATCATTATAGCGAAAGTGTTACCAACCTTTGAAAAGTCACTCTTCCGTCAAACAGCCCTCGTATCATTCGTTTTTCATTATTTATTATATGTGATTTATCTATCTTAGTTTGTATCCTCAAACTGTTACTTAAAAACTCCTCCAATCCCTTCTGTATCTGTGTTTTATCCACTGTTATTTCTGTAACTATGATATTGCTTCTTCTCTTTTGTTTGTCGTCCTTTTCTGCTCTGCTTTCTAGATTTTCTATTCTTTGTACAAGCTGCTTTTTTTCCTGTTCCCACTTTTTCTCTTTCCCTCTAATTTCTTGTTTCAGATCTTTTATTTCTTCTGTTAACTCGTTTGTGTTTTTCGCCATTTCGTGCATATCCTTCATAATGTTCTTCAACATATCTTCAATGTCTTCCATTTTTTCTTCTTCTTCCTCTGTACTTTCTTTTGGCTCTTTGTTTATTCTATCTTTCTTCTCCCTTCTTTCCTCCTCTGCTCTTGATTGTTCCGGTGATCTTA